>JARUHQ010000004.1:20420296-21910492 GCA_029955515.1 Chrysomela aeneicollis | reverse complement strand
CCATCCGTTCGGAAGTCAAGGCGATCTGAAGAATTCGAAAAAGTTCCAAGAGGACCCCCTTCGATGCAATTTTTTTTTCGATTTCGGTTTTTTCTATTGAAGAAATGGATTCTATGAAAAAACAAGCAAATTGGTATGCGCGAAATTGAAAATCGGTCCATCAGTTCGGAAGTTAAGGCGGTCTGAAGAATTCGAAAAAGTTCCAAGGGGGCCCCCTTTGATGCATTTTTTTTTCGATTTCGGTTTTTTCGATTGGAGAAATGGATTCTATGAAAAAAACAAGCAGATTGGTATGATCGAAGTTGAAAATCGGTCAATCCGTTCGGAAGTTAAGGCGATCTGAAGAATTCAAATAAGTTCCAAGGGGGCCCCCTTTGATGCAATTTTTTTTTAAGATTCCGGTTTTTTCGATTGGAGAAATGGATTCTATAAAAAAAAACAAGCAGATTGGTATGATCGAAGTTGAAAATCGGTCCATCCGTTTGGAAGTTAAGGCGATCTGAAGAATTCGAAAAAGTTCCAATTGGACCCCCTTTGATGCAATTTTTTTTCGATTTCGGTTTTTTCGATTGGAGAAATGGATTCTATGAAAAAAAACAAGCAGTTTGGTATGATCGAAGTTGAAAATCGGTCCATCCGTTAGGAAGTTGAGGCGATCTGAAGAATTCGAAAAAGTTCCAAGGGGACCCCCTTTGATGCAATGTTTTCTTTAGATTTCGGTTTTTTCGATTGGAGAAATGGATTCTATGAAAAAACAAGCAAATTGGTATGCGCGAAATTGAAAATCGGTCCATCAGTTCGGAAGTTAAGGCGATCTGAAGAATTCGAAAAAGTTCCAAGAGGACCCCCTTTGATGCAATTTTTTTTTCGATTTTGGTTTTTCCGATTGGAGAAATGTATTCTATGAAAAAAAAAAAGCAGATTGGTATGATCGAAGTTGAAAATCGGTTCTTCCGTTTGGAAGTTAAGGCGATCTGAAGAATTCGAAAAAGTTCCAAGGGGGCCCCCTTTGATGCAATTTTTTTTTTAGATTTCGGTTTTTTCGATTGGAGAAATGGATTCTATGAAAAAAAAACAAGCAGATTGGTATGATCGAAGTTGAAAATCGGTCCATCCGTTTGGAAGTTAAGGCGATCTGAAGAATTCGAAAAAGTTCCAAGGGGACCCCCTTTGATGCAATTTTTTTTTCGATTTCGGTTTTTTCGATTGGAGAAATGGATTCTATGAAAAAACAAGTAAATTGGTATGCGCGAAATTGAAAATCGGTCCATCAGTTCGGAAGTTAAGGCGGTCTGAAGAATTCGAAAAAGTTCCAAGGGGGCCCCCTTTGATGCAATTTTTTTTTCGATTTCGGTTTTTTCGATTGGAGAAATGGATTCTATGAAAAAAACAAGCAGATTGGTATGATCGAAGTTGACAATCGGTCCATCCGTTCGGAAGTTAAGGCGATCTGAAGAATTCGAAAAAGTTCCAAGGGGACCCCCTTTGATGCAATTTTTTTTTCGATTTCGGTTGTTTCGATCGAAGAAATGGATTCTATGAAAAAAAACAAGCAGTTTGGTATGATCGAAGTTGAAAATCGGTCCATCCGTTTGGAAGTTAAGGCGATCTGAAGAATTCGAAAAAGTTCCAAGGGGGCCCCATTTGATGCATTTTTTTTTAGATTTCGGTTTTTTTGATTGGAGAAATGGATTCTAAAAAAAAAACAAGCAGATTGGTATGATCGAAGTTGAAAATCGGTCCATCCGTTTGGAAGTTAAGGCGATCTGAAGAATTCGAAAAAGTTCCAAGGGGACCCCCTTTGATGCAATTTTTTTTTTCGATTTCGGTTTTTTTGATGGGAGAAATGGATTCTATGAAAAAAAACAAGCAGTTTGGTATGATTGAAGTTGAAAATCGGTCCATCCGTTCGGAAGTTAAGGCGATCTGAAGAATTCGAGAAAGTTCCAAGAGGACCCCCATTGATGCAATTTTTTTTTCGATTTCCGTTTTTTCTATTGAAGAAATGGATTCTATGAAAAAAACAAGCAGATTGGTATGATCGAAGTTGAAAATCGGTCCATCCGTTTGGAAGTTTAGGCGATCTGAAGAATTCGAAAAAGTTCCAAGGGGGCCCCCTTTGATGCAATTTTATTTTTCGATTTCGTTTTTTTCGATTGGAGAAATGGATTCTATAAAAAAAAACAAGCAGATTGGTATGATCGAAGTTGAAAATCGGTCCATCCGTTCGGAAGTTAAGGCGAACTGAAGAATTCGAAAAAGTTCCAAGGGGGCCCCCTTTGATGAATTTTTTTTTCGATTTCGGTTTTTTCGATTGGAGAACTGGATTCTATGAAAAAAACAAGCAGATTGGTATGATCGAAGTTGACAATCGGTCCATCCGTTCGGAAGTTAAGGCGATCTGAAGAATTCGAAAAAGTTCCAAGGGGGCCCCCTTTGATGCAATTTTTTTTAGATTTCGGTTTTTTCGATTGAAGAAATGGATTCTATGAAAAAAAACAAGCAGATTGGTATGATCGAAGTTGAAAATCGGTCTATCCGTTTGGAAGTTAAGGCGATCTGAAGAATTCGAAAAAGTTCCAAGGGAACCCCCTTTGATGCAATTTTTTTTTCGATTTCGGTTTTTTCGATCGAAGAAATGGATTCTATGAAAAAAAACAAGCAGTTTGGTATGATCGAAGTTGAAAATCGGTCCATCCGTTTGGAAGTTAAGGCGATCTGAAGAATTCGAAAAAGTTCCAAGGGGGCCCCATTTGATGCATTTTTTCTTAGATTTCGGTTTTTTTGATTGGAGAAATGGATTCTGAAAAAAAAACAAGCAGATTGGTATGATCGAAGTTGAAAATCGGTCCATCCGTTTGGAAGTAAAGGCGATCTGAAGAATTCGAAAAAGTTCCAAGGGGACCCCCTTTGATGCAATTTTTTTTTCGATTTCGGTTTTTTTGATGGGAGAAATGGATTCTATGAAAAAAAACAAGCAGTTTGGTATGATTGAAGTTGAAAATCGGTCCATCCGTTCGGAAGTTAAGGCGATCTGAAGAATTCGAGAAAGTTCCAAGAGGACCCCCATTGATGCAATTTTTTTTTCGATTTCGGTTTTTTCTATTGAAGAAATGGATTCTATGAAAAAACAAGCAAATTGGTAGGCGCGAAATTGAAAATCGGTCCATCCGTTCGGAAGTTAAGGCGGTCTGAAGAATTCGAAAAAGTTCCAAGGGGGCCCCCTTTGATGCATTTTTTTTTCCGATTTCGATTTTTTTGATTGGAGAAATGGATTCTATGAAAAAAACAAGCAGATTGGTATGATCGAAGTTGAAAATCGGTCCATCCGTTCGGAAGTTAAGGCGATCTGAAGAATTCGAAAAAGTTCCAAGGGGGCTCCCTTTGATGCTTTTAATTTTTTCGATTTCGATTTTTTTGATTGGAGAAATGGATTCTATGAAAAAAACAAGCAGATTGGTATGATCGAAGTTGAAAATCGGTCCATCCGTTTGGAAGTTAAGGCGATCTGAAGAATTCGAAAAAGTTCCAAGGGGGCCCCCTTAGATGCAATTTTATTTTTCGATTTCGTTTTTTTCGATTGGAGAAATGGATTCTATAAAAAAAAACAAGCAGATTGGTATGATCGAAGTTGAAAATCGGTCCATCCGTTCGGAAGTTAAGGCGAACTGAAGAATTCGAAAAAGTTCCAAGGGGGCCCCCTTTGATGCATTTTTTTTTCGATTTCGGTTTTTTCGATTGCAGAAATGGATTCTATGAAAGAAAACAAGCAAATTGGTATGATCGAAGTTGAAAATCGGTCCATCCGTTCGGAAGTTAGGCGATCTGAAGAATTCGAAAAAGTTCCAAGGGGGCCCCCTTTGATGCATTTTTTTTTCTATTTCGGTTTTTTCGATTGGAGAAATGGATTCTATGAAAAAAAACAAGCAGATTGGTATGATCGAAGTTGAAAATCGGTCCATCCGTTTGGAAGTTAAGGCGATCTGAAGAATTCGAAAAAGTTCCAAGGGGACCCCCTTTGATGCAATTTTTTTTTCGATTTCGGTTTTTTCGATTGAAGAAATGGATTCTATGAAAAAAAAAACAAGCAGATTGGTATGATCGAAGTTGAAAATCGGTCCATCTGTTTGGAAGTTAAGGCGATCTGAAGAATTCGAAAAAGTTCCAAGGGGACCCCCTTTGATGCAATTTTTTTTTCGATATCGGTTTTTTCGATTGGAGAAATGGATTCTATGAAAAAAAACAAGCAGTTTGGTATGATCGAAGTTGAAAATCGGTCCATCCGTTTGGAAGTTAAGGCGATCTGAAGAATTCGAAAAAGTTCCAAGGGGGCCCCCTTTGATCCATTTTTATTTCGATTTCGGTTTTTTCGATTGGAGAAAACAAGCAGATTGGTATGATCGAAGTTGAAAATCGGTCCATCCGTTCGGAAGTTAAGGCGATCTGAAGAATTCGAAAAAGTTCCAAGGGGGCCCCCTTTGATGCAATTTTTTTTTTTGGTTTTGGTTTTTTCGATTAGAGAAATGGATTCTATAAAAAAAACAAGCAGATTGGTATGATCGAAGTTGAAAATCGGTCCATCCGTTTGGAAGTTAAGGCGACCTGAAGAATTCGAAAAAGTTCCAAGGGGACCCCCTTTGATGCAATTTTTTTTCGATTTCGGTTTTTTCGATTGGAGAAATGGATTCTATAAATAAAACAAGCAGTTTGTATGATCGAAGTTGAAAATCGGTCCATCCGTTCGGAAGTTAAGGCGATCTGAAGAATTCGAAAAAGTTCCAAGAGGACCCCCTTTGATGCAATTTTTTTTTCGATTTCGGTTTTTTCTATTGAAGAAATGGATTCTATGAAAAAACAAGCAAATTGGTATGCGCGAAATTGAAAATCGGTCCATCCGTTCGGAAGTTAAGGCGGTCTGAAGAATTCGAAAAAGTTCCAAGGGGGCCCCCTTTGATGCATTTTTTTTTTCGATTTCGGTTTTTTTGATTGGAGAAATGGATTCTATGAAAAAAACAAGCAGATTGGTATGATCGAAGTTGAAAATCGGTCAATCCGTTCGGAAGTTAAGGCGATCTGAAGAATTCGAAAAAGTTCCAAGGGGGCCCCCTTTGATGCAACTTTTTTTTTTGGTTTCGGTATTTTCGATTGGAGAAATGGATTCTAGGAAAAAAAACAAGCAGATTGGTATGATCGAAGTTGAAAATCGGTCCATCCGTTTGGAAGTTAAGGCGATCTGAAGAATTCGAAAAAGTTCTGAAGGGACCCCCTTTGATGCAATTTTTTTTTCGATTTCGGTTTTTTCGATTGGAGAAATCGATTCTATGAAAAAAAAACAAGCAGTTTGGTATGATCGAAGTTGAAAATAGGTCCATCCGTTTGGAAGTTAAGGCGATCTGAAGAATTCGAGAAAGTTCCAAGGGGGCCCCCTTTGATGCAATTTTTTTTTCAGATTTCGGTTTTTTCGATTGGAGAAATGGATTCTATAAAAAAAAACAAGCAGATTGGTATGATTGAAGTTGAAAATCGGTCCATCCGTTTGGAAGTTAAGGCGATCTGAAGAATTCGAAAAAGTCCCAAGGGGGCCCCCTTTGATGCAATGTTTTTTTTAGATTTCGGTTTTTTCGATTGGAGAAATGGATTCTATGAAAAAAAAACAAGCAGATTGGTATGATCGAAGTTGAAAATCGGTTCATCCGTTTGGAAGTTAAGGCGATCTGAAGAATTCGAAAAAGTTCCAAGGGGGCCCCCTTTGATGCAATTTTTTTATTAGATTTCGGTTTTTTCGTTTGGAGAAATGGATTCTATGAAAAAAAACAAGCAGATTGGTATGATCGAAGTTGAAAATCGGTCCATCCGTTTGAAAGTTAAGGCGATCTAAAGAATTCGAAAAAGTTCCAAGGGGACCCCCTTTGGTGCAATTTTTTTTTCGATTTCGGTTTTTTCGATTGGAGAAATGGATTCTATGAAAAAACAAGCAAATTGGTATGCGCGAAATTGAAAATCGGTCCATCAGTTCGGAAGTTAAGGCGGTCTGAAGAATTCGAAAAAGTTCCAAGGGGGCCCCCTTTGATGCAATTTTTTTTTCGATTTCGGTTTTTTCTATTGGAGAAATGGATTCTATGAAAAAAACAAGCAGATTGGTATGATCGAAGTTGAAAATCGGTTCATCCGTTTGGAAGTTAAGGCGATCTGAAGAATTCGAAAAAGTTCCAAGGGGGCCCCCTTTGATGCAATGTTTTTTTTAGATTTCGGTTTTTTCGATTGGAGAAATGGATTCTATGAAAAAAAACAAGCAGATTGGTATGATCGAAGTTGAAAATCGGTTCATCCGTTTGGAAGTTAAGACGATCTGAAGAATTCGAAAAAGTTCCAAGGGGGCCCCCTTTGATGCAATTTTTGTTTTAGATTGGAGAAATGGATTTTATGAAAAAACAAGCAAATTGGTATGCGCGAAATTGAAAATCGGTCCATCAGTTTCGGAAGTTAAGGCGGTCTGAAGAATTCGAAAAAGTTTCAAGGGGGCCCCCTTTGATGCAATTTTTTTTTCGATTTCGGTTTTTTCGATTGGAGAAATGGATTCTATGAAAAAAACAAGCAGATTGGTATGATCGAAGTTGAAAATCGGTTCATCCGTTTGGAAGTTAAGGCGATCTGAAGAATTCGAAAAAGTTCCAAGGGGGCCCCCTTTGATGCAATTTTTTTTTAGATTTCGGTTCTTTCGATTGGAGAAATGGATTCTATGAAAAAAAACAACCAGATTGGTATGATCGAAGTTGAAAATCGGTCTATCCGTTTGGAAGTTAAGGCGATCTGAAGAATTCGAAAAAGTTCCCAGGGGACCCCCTTTGATGCAATTTTTTTTTCGATTTCGGTTTTTTCGATTGCAGAAATGGATTCTATGAAAAAAAAAAAACAAGCAGATTGGTATGATCGAAGTTGAAAATCGGTTCATCCGTTTGGAAGTTAAGGCGATCTGAAGAATTCGAAAAAGTTCCAAGGGGGCCCCCTTTGATGCAATTTTTTTTTTAGATTTCGGTTTTTTCGATTGGAGAAATGGATTCTATGAAAAAAAACAAGCAGATTGGTATGATCGAAGTTGAAAATCGGTCCATCCGTTTGGAAGTTAAGGCGATCTGAAGAATTCGAAAAAGTTCCAAGGGGACCCCCTTTGATGCAATTTTTTTTTAGATTTCGGTTTTTTCGATTGGAGAAATGGATTCTATGAAAAAAAACAAGCAGATTGGTATGATCGAAGTTGAAAATCGGTCCATCCGTTTGGAAGTTAAGGCGATCTGAAGAATTCGAAAAAGTTCCAAGGGGACCCCCTTTGATGCAATTTTTTTTTCGATTTCGGTTTTTTCGATTGGAGAACTGGATTCTATGAAAAAAAACAAGCAGTTTGGTATGATCGAAGTTGAAAATCGGTCCATCCGTTTGGAAGTTAAGGCGATCTGAAGAATTCGAAAAAGTTCCCAGGGGACCCCCTTTGATGCAATTTTTTTTTCGATTTCGGTTTTTTCGATTGGAGAAATGGATTCTATGAAAAAAAAACAAGCAGATTGGTATGATCGAAGTTGAAAATCGGTTCATCCGTTTGGAAGTTAAGGCGATCTGAAGAATTCGAAAAAGATCCAAGGGGGCCCCCTTTGATGCAATTTTTTTTTTAGATTTCGGTTTTTTCGATTGGAGAAATGGATTCTATGAAAAAAAAAACAAGCAGATTGGTATGATCGAAGTTGAAAATCGGTCCATCTGTTCGGAAGTCAAGGCGATCTGAAGAATTCGAAAAAGTTCCAAGAGGACCCCCTTCGATGCAATTTTTTTTTCGATTTCGGTTTTTTCTATTGAAGAAATGGATTCTATGAAAAAACAAGCAAATTGGTATGCGCGAAATTGAAAATCGGTCCATCAGTTCGGAAGTTAAGGCGGTCTGAAGAATTCGAAAAAGTTCCAAGGGGGCCCCCTTTGATGCATTTTTTTTTCGATTTCGGTTTTTTCGATTGGAGAAATGGATTCTATGAAAAAAACAAGCAGATTGGTATGATCGAAGTTGAAAATCGGTCAATCCGTTCGGAAGTTAAGGCGATCTGAAGAATTCAAATAAGTTCCAAGGGGGCCCCCTTTGATGCAATTTTTTTTTAAGATTCCGGTTTTTTCGATTGGAGAAATGGATTCTATGAAAAAAAACAAGCAGATTGGTATGATCGAAGTTGAAAATCGGTCCATCCGTTTGGAAGTTAAGGCGATCTGAAGAATTCGAAAAAGTTCCAATTGGACCCCCTTTGATGCAATTTTTTTTCGATTTCGGTTTTTTCGATTGGAGAAATGGATTCTATGAAAAAAAACAAGCAGTTTGGTATGATCGAAGTTGAAAATCGGTCCATCCGTTAGGAAGTTGAGGCGATCTGAAGAATTCGAAAAAGTTCCAAGGGGACCCCCTTTGATGCAATGTTTTTTTTAGATTTCGGTTTTTTCGATTGGAGAAATGGATTCTATGAAAAAACAAGCAAATTGGTATGCGCGAAATTGAAAATCGGTCCATCAGTTCGGAAGTTAAGGCGATCTGAAGAATTCGAAAAAGTTCCAAGAGGACCCCCTTTGATGCAATTTTTTTTTCGATTTTGGTTTTTCCGATTGGAGAAATGTATTCTATGAAAAAAAAAAGCAGATTGGTATGATCGAAGTTGAAAATCGGTTCTTCCGTTTGGAAGTTAAGGCGATCTGAAGAATTCGAAAAAGTTCCAAGGGGACCCCCTTTGATGCAATTTTTTTTTCGATTTCGGTTTTTTCGATTGGAGAAATGGATTCTATGAAAAAACAAGCAAATTGGTATGCGCGAAATTGAAAATCGGTCCATCAGTTCGGAAGTTAAGGCGGTCTGAAGAATTCGAAAAAGTTCCAAGGGGGCCCCCTTTGATGCAATTTTTTTTTCGATTTCGGTTTTTTCGATTGGAGAAATGGATTCTATGAAAAAAACAAGCAGATTGGTATGATCGAAGTTGACAATCGGTCCATCCGTTCGGAAGTTAAGGCGATCTGAAGAATTCGAAAAAGTTCCAAGGGGACATCCTTTGATGCAATTTTTTTTTCGATTTCGGTTTTTTCGATCGAAGAAATGGATTCTATGAAAAAAAACAAGCAGTTTGGTATGATCGAAGTTGAAAATCGGTCCATCCGTTTGGAAGTTAAGGCGATCTGAAGAATTCGAAAAAGTTCCAAGGGGGCCCCATTTGATGCATTTTTTTTTAGATTTCGGTTTTTTTGATTGGAGAAATGGATTCTAAAAAAAAAACAAGCAGATTGGTATGATCGAAGTTGAAAATCGGTCCATCCGTTTGGAAGTTAGGGCGATCTGAAGAATTCGAAAAAGTTCCAAGGGGACCCCCTTTGATGCAATTTTTTTTTTCGATTTCGGTTTTTTTGATGGGAGAAATGGATTCTATGAAAAAAAACAAGCAGTTTGGTATGATTGAAGTTGAAAATCGGTCCATCCGTTCGAAAGTTAAGGCGATCTGAAGAATTCGAGAAAGTTCCAAGAGGACCCCCATTGATGCAATTTTTTTTTCGATTTCCGTTTTTTCTATTGAAGAAATGGATTCTATGAAAAAAACAAGCAGATTGGTATGATCGAAGTTGAAAATCGGTCCATCCGTTTGGAAGTTTAGGCGATCTGAAGAATTCGAAAAAGTTCCAAGGGGGCCCCCTTTGATGCAATTTTATTTTTCGATTTCGTTTTTTTCGATTGGAGAAATGGATTCTATAAAAAAAAACAAGCAGATTGGTATGATCGAAGTTGAAAATCGGTCCATCCGTTCGGAAGTTAAGGCGAACTGAAGAATTCGAAAAAGTTCCAAGGGGGCCCCCTTTGATGAATTTTTTTTTCGATTTCGGTTTTTTCGATTGGAGAACTGGATTCTATGAAAAAAACAAGCAGATTGGTATGATCGAAGTTGACAATCGGTCCATCCGTTCGGAAGTTAAGGCGATCTGAAGAATTCGAAAAAGTTCCAAGGGGGCCCCCTTTGATGCAATTTTTTTTAGATTTCGGTTTTTTCGATTGAAGAAATGGATTCTATGAAAAAAAAACAAGCAGATTGGTATGATCGAAGTTGAAAATCGGTCCATCCGTTTGGAAGTTAAGGCGATCTGAAGAATTCGAAAAAGTTCCAAGGGAACCCCCTTTGATGCAATTTTTTTTTCGATTTCGGTTTTTTCGATCGAAGAAATGGATTCTATGAAAAAAAACAAGCAGTTTGGTATGATCGAAGTTGAAAATCGGTCCATCCGTTTGGAAGTTAAGGCGATCTGAAGAATTCGAAAAAGTTCCAAGGGGGCCCCATTTGATGCATTTTTTCTTAGATTTCGGTTTTTTTGATTGGAGAAATGGATTCTGAAAAAAAAACAAGCAGATTGGTATGATCGAAGTTGAAAATCGGTCCATCCGTTTGGAAGTAAAGGCGATCTGAAGAATTCGAAAAAGTTCCAAGGGGACCCCCTTTGATGCAATTTTTTTTTTTCGATTTCGGTTTTTTTGATGGGAGAAATGGATTCTATGAAAAAAAACAAGCAGTTTGGTATGATTGAAGTTGAAAATCGGTCCATCCGTTCGGAAGTTAAGGCGATCTGAAGAATTCGAGAAAGTTCCAAGAGGACCCCCATTGATGCATTTTTTTTTCGATTTCGGTTTTTTCTATTGAAGAAATGGATTCTATGAAAAAACAAGCAAATTGGTAGGCGCGAAATTGAAAATCGGTCCATCCGTTCGGAAGTTAAGGCGATCTGAAGAATTCGAAAAAGTTCCAAGGGGGCCCCCTTTGATGCAATGTTTTTTTTAGATTTCGGTTTTTTCGATTGAAGAAATGGATTCTATGAAAAAAAACAAGCAGATTGGTATGATCGAAGTTGAAAATCGGTTCATCCGTTTGGAAGTTAAGACGATCTGAAGAATTCGAAAAAGTTCCAAGGGGGCCCCCTTTGATGCAATTTTTGTTTTAGATTGGAGAAATGGATTTTATGAAAAAACAAGCAAATTGGTATGCGCGAAATTGAAAATCGGTCCATCAGTTTCGGAAGTTAAGGCGGTCTGAAGAATTCGAAAAAGTTTCAAGGGGGCCCCCTTTGATGCAATTTTTTTTTCGATTTCGGTTTTTTCGATTGGAGAAATGGATTCTATGAAAAAAACAAGCAGATTGGTATGATCGAAGTTGAAAATCGGTTCATCCGTTTGGAAGTTAAGGCGATCTGAAGAATTCGAAAAAGTTCCAAGGGGGCCCCCTTTGATGCAATTTTTTTTTAGATTTCGGTTCTTTCGATTGGAGAAATGGATTCTATGAAAAAAAACAACCAGATTGGTATGATCGAAGTTGAAAATCGGTCTATCCGTTTGGAAGTTAAGGCGATCTGAAGAATTCGAAAAAGTTCCCAGGGGACCCCCTTTGATGCAATTTTTTTTTCGATTTCGGTTTTTTCGATTGCAGAAATGGATTCTATGAAAAAAAAAAACAAGCAGATTGGTATGATCGAAGTTGAAAATCGGTTCATCCGTTTGGAAGTTAAGGCGATCTGAAGAATTCGAAAAAGTTCCAAGGGGGCCCCCTTTGATGCAATTTTTTTTTTAAATTTCGGTTTTTTCGATTGGAGAAATGGATTCTATGAAAAAAAACAAGCAGATTGGTATGATCGAAGTTGAAAATCGGTCCATCCGTTTGGAAGTTAAGGCGATCTGAAGAATTCGAAAAAGTTCCAAGGGGACCCCCTTTGATGCAATTTTTTTTTAGATTTCGGTTTTTCGATTGGAGAAATGGATTCTATGAAAAAAAACAAGCAGATTGGTATGATCGAAGTTGAAAATCGGTCCATCCGTTTGGAAGTTAAGGCGATCTGAAGAATTCGAAAAAGTTCCAAGGGGACCCCCTTTGATGCAATTTTTTTTTCGATTTCGGTTTTTTCGATTGGAGAACTGGATTCTATGAAAAAAAACAAGCAGTTTGGTATGATCGAAGTTGAAAATCGGTCCATCCGTTTGGAAGTTAAGGCGATCTGAAGAATTCGAAAAAGTTCCCAGGGGACCCCCTTTGATGCAATTTTTTTTTCGATTTCGGTTTTTTCGATTGAAGAAATGGATTCTATGAAAAAAAAACAAGCAGATTGGTATGATCGAAGTTGAAAATCGGTTCATCCGTTTGGAAGTTAAGGCGATCTGAAGAATTCGAAAAAGATCCAAGGGGGCCCCCTTTGATGCAATTTTTTTTTTAGATTTCGGTTTTTTCGATTGGAGAAATGGATTCTATGAAAAAAAAACAAGCAGATTGGTATGATCGAAGTTGAAAATCGGTCCATCCGTTCGGAAGTCAAGGCGATCTGAAGAATTCGAAAAAGTTCCAAGAGGACCCCCTTCGATGCAATTTTTTTTTCGATTTCGGTTTTTTCTATTGAAGAAATGGATTCTATGAAAAAACAAGCAAATTGGTATGCGCGAAATTGAAAATCGGTCCATCAGTTCGGAAGTTAAGGCGGTCTGAAGAATTCGAAAAAGTTCCAAGGGGGCCCCCTTTGATGCATTTTTTTTTCGATTTCGGTTTTTTCGATTGGAGAAATGGATTCTATGAAAAAAACAAGCAGATTGGTATGATCGAAGTTGAAAATCGGTCAATCCGTTCGGAAGTTAAGGCGATCTGAAGAATTCAAATAAGTTCCAAGGGGGCCCCCTTTGATGCAATTTTTTTTTAAGATTCCGGTTTTTTCGATTGGAGAAATGGATTCTATGAAAAAAAACAAGCAGATTGGTATGATCGAAGTTGAAAATCGGTCCATCCGTTTGGAAGTTAAGGCGATCTGAAGAATTCGAAAAAGTTCCAATTGGACCCCCTTTGATGCAATTTTTTTTCGATTTCGGTTTTTTCGATTGGAGAAATGGATTCTATGAAAAAAAACAAGCAGTTTGGTATGATCGAAGTTGAAAATCGGTCCATCCGTTAGGAAGTTGAGGCGATCTGAAGAATTCGAAAAAGTTCCAAGGGGACCCCCTTTGATGCAATGTTTTTTTTAGATTTCGGTTTTTTCGATTGGAGAAATGGATTCTATGAAAAAACAAGCAAATTGGTATGCGCGAAATTGAAAATCGGTCCATCAGTTCGGAAGTTAAGGCGATCTGAAGAATTCGAAAAAGTTCCAAGAGGACCCCCTTTGATGCAATTTTTTTTTCGATTTTGGTTTTTCCGATTGGAGAAATGTATTCTATGAAAAAAAAAGCAGATTGGTATGATCGAAGTTGAAAATCGGTTCTTCCGTTTGGAAGTTAAGGCGATCTGAAGAATTCGAAAAAGTTCCAAGGGGACCCCCTTTGATGCAATTTTTTTTTCGATTTCGGTTTTTTCGATTGGAGAAATGGATTCTATGAAAAAACAAGCAAATTGGTATGCGCGAAATTGAAAATCGGTCCATCAGTTCGGAAGTTAAGGCGGTCTGAAGAATTCGAAAAAGTTCCAAGGGGGCCCCCTTTGATGCAATTTTTTTTTCGATTTCGGTTTTTTCGATTGGAGAAATGGATTCTATGAAAAAAACAAGCAGATTGGTATGATCGAAGTTGACAATCGGTCCATCCGTTCGGAAGTTAAGGCGATCTGAAGAATTCGAAAAAGTTCCAAGGGGACCCCCTTTGATGCAATTTTTTTTTCGATTTCGGTTTTTTCGATCGAAGAAATGGATTCTATGAAAAAAAACAAGCAGTTTGGTATGATCGAAGTTGAAAATCGGTCCATCCGTTTGGAAGTTAAGGCGATCTGAAGAATTCGAAAAAGTTCCAAGGGGGCCCCATTTGATGCATTTTTTTTTAGATTTCGGTTTTTTTGATTGGAGAAATGGATTCTAAAAAAAAAACAAGCAGATTGGTATGATCGAAGTTGAAAATCGGTCCATCCGTTTGGAAGTTAGGGCGATCTGAAGAATTCGAAAAAGTTCCAAGGGGACCCCCTTTGATGCAATTTTTTTTTTTCGATTTCGGTTTTTTTGATGGGAGAAATGGATTCTATGAAAAAAAACAAGCAGTTTGGTATGATTGAAGTTGAAAATCGGTCCATCCGTTCGGAAGTTAAGGCGATCTGAAGAATTCGAGAAAGTTCCAAGAGGACCCCCATTGATGCAATTTTTTTTTCGATTTCCGTTTTTTCTATTGAAGGAATGGATTCTATGAAAAAAACAAGCAGATTGGTATGATCGAAGTTGAAAATCGGTCCATCCGTTTGGAAGTTTAGGCGATCTGAAGAATTCGAAAAAGTTCCAAGGGGGCCCCCTTTGATGCAATTTTATTTTTCGATTTCGTTTATTTCGATTGGAGAAATGGATTCTATAAAAAAAAACAAGCAGATTGGTATGATCGAAGTTGAAAATCGGTCCATCCGTTCGGAAGTTAAGGCGAACTGAAGAATTCGAAAAAGTTCCAAGGGGGCCCCCTTTGATGAATTTTTTTTTCGATTTCGGTTTTTTCGATTGGAGAACTGGATTCTATGAAAAAAACAAGCAGATTGGTATGATCGAAGTTGACAATCGGTCCATCCGTTCGGAAGTTAAGGCGATCTGAAGAATTCGAAAAAGTTCCAAGGGGGCCCCCTTTGATGCAATTTTTTTTAGATTTCGGTTTTTTCGATTGAAGAAATGGATTCTATGAAAAAAAAACAAGCAGATTGGTATGATCGAAGTTGAAAATCGGTCCATCCGTTTGGAAGTTAAGGCGATCTGAAGAATTCGAAAAAGTTCCAAGGGAACCCCCTTTGATGCAATTTTTTTTTTCGATTTCGGTTTTTTCGATCGAAGAAATGGATTCTATGAAAAAAAACAAGCAGTTTGGTATGATCGAAGTTGAAAATCGGTCCATCCGTTTGGAAGTTAAGGCGATCTGAAGAATTCGAAAAAGTTCCAAGGGGGCCCCATTTGATGCATTTTTTCTTAGATTTCGGTTTTTTTGATTGGAGAAATGGATTCTGAAAAAAAAACAAGCAGATTGGTATGATCGAAGTTGAAAATCGGTCCATCCGTTTGGAAGTAAAGGCGATCTGAAGAATTCGAAAAAGTTCCAAGGGGACCCCCTTTGATGCAATTTTTTTTTTTCGATTTCGGTTTTTTTGATGGGAGAAATGGATTCTATGAAAAAAAACAAGCAGTTTGGTATGATTGAAGTTGAAAATCGGTCCATCCGTTCGGAAGTTAAGGCGATCTGAAGAATTCGAGAAAGTTCCAAGAGGACCCCCATTGATGCATTTTTTTTTCGATTTCGGTTTTTTCTATTGAAGAAATGGATTCTATGAAAAAACAAGCAAATTGGTAGGCGCGAAATTGAAAATCGGTCCATCCGTTCGGAAGTTAAGGCGGTCTGAAGAATTCGAAAAAGTTCCAAGGGAGCCCCCTTTGATGCATTTTTTTTTCGATTTCGGTTTTCTTGATTGGAGAAATGGATTCTATGAAAAAAACAAGCAGATTGGTATGATCGAAGTTGAAAATCGGTCCATCCGTTTGGAAGTTAAGGCGATCTGAAGAATTCGAAAAAGTTCCAAGGGGGCCCCCTTTGATGCAATTTTATTTTTCGATTTCGTTTTTTTCGATTGGAGAAATGGATTCTATAAAAAAAAACAAGCAGATTGGTATGATCGAAGTTGAAAATCGGTCCATCCGTTCGGAAGTTAAGGCGAACTGAAGAATTCGAAAAAGTTCCAAGGGGGCCCCCTTTGATGCATTTTTTTTTCGATTTCGGTTTTTTCGATTGCAGAAATGGATTCTATGAAAGAAAACAAGCAAATTGGTATGATCGATGTTGAAAATCGGTCCATCCGTTCGGAAGTTAGGCGATCTGAAGAATTCGAAAAAGTTCCAAGGGGGCCCCCTTTGATGCATTTTTTTTTTATTTCGGTTTTTTCGATTGGAGAAATGGATTCTATGAAAAAAAACAAGCAGATTGGTATGATCGAAGTTGAAAATCGGTCCATCCGTTTGGAAGTTATGGCGATCTGAAGAATTCGAAAAAGTTCCAAGGGGACCCCCTTTGATGCAATTTTTTTTTCGATTTCGGTTTTTTCGATTGAAGAAATGGATTCTATGAAAAAAAAAAAAAACAAGCAGATTGGTATGATCGAAGTTGAAAATCGGTCCATCTGTTTGGAAGTTAAGGCGATCTGAAGAATTCGAAAAAGTTCCAAGGGGACCCCCTTTGATGCAATTTTTTTTTCGATATCGGTTTTTTCGATTGGAGAAATGGATTCTATGAAAAAAAAACAAGCAGTTTGGTATGATCGAAGTTGAAAATCGGTCCATCCGTTTGGAAGTTAAGGCGATCTGAAGAATTCGAAAAAGTTCCAAGGGGGCCCCCTTTGATCCATTTTTATTTCGATTTCGGTTTTTTCGATTGGAGAAAACAAGCAGATTGGTATGATCGAAGTTGAAAATCGGTCCATCCGTTCGGAAGTTAAGGCGATCTGAAGAATTCGAAAAAGTTCCAAGGGAGCCCCCTTTGATGCAATTTTTTTTTTTGGTTTCGGTTTTTTCGATTGGAGAAATGGATTCTATAAATAAAACAAGCAGTTTGTATGATCGAAGTTGAAAATCGGTCCATCCGTTCGGAAGTTAAGGCGATCTGAAGAATTCGAAAAAGTTCCAAGAGGACCCCCTTTGATGCAATTTTTTTTTCGATTTCGGTTTTTTCTATTGAAGAAATGGATTCTATGAAAAAAAAAGCAAATTGGTATGCGCGAAATTGAAAATCGGTCCATCCGTTCGGTTGTTAAGGCGGTTTGAAGAATTCGAAAAAGTTCCAAGGGGGCCCCCTTTGATGCATTTTTTTTTTCGATTTCGGTTTTTTCGATTGGAGAAATGGATTCTATGAAAAAAACAAGCAGATTGGTATGATCGAAGTTGAAAATCGGTCAATCCGTTCGGAAGTTAAGGCGATCTGAAAAATTCGAAAAAGTTCCAAGGGGGCCCCCTTTGATGCAACTTTTTTTTTTGGTTTCGGTATTTTCGATTGGAGAAATGGATTCTAGGAAAAAAAACAAGCAGATTGGTATGATCGAAGTTGAAAATCGGTTCATCCGTTTGGAAGTTAAGGCGATCTGAAGAATTCGAAAAAGTTCTGAAGGGACCCCCTTTGATGCAATTTTTTTTTCGATTTCGGTTTTTTCGATTGGAGAAATCGATTCTATGAAAAAAAAACAAGCAGTTTGGTATGATCGAAGTTGAAAATAGGTCCATCCGTTTGGAAGTTAAGGCGATCTGAAGAATTCGAGAAAGTTCCAAGGGGGCCCCCTTTGATGCAATTTTTTTTTCAGATTTCGGTTTTTTCGATTGGAGAAATGGATTCTATAAAAAAAAACAAGCAGATTGGTATGATTGAAGTTGAAAATCGGTCCATCCGTTTGGAAGTTAAGGCGATCTGAAGAATTCGAAAAAGTTCCAAGGGGACCCCCTTTGATGCAATTTTGTTTTCGATTTCAGTTTTTTCGATTGGAGATTCAATGAAAAAAAACAAGCAGTTTGGTATGATCGAAGTTGAAAATCGGTCCATCCGTTCGGAAGTTAAGGCGATCTGAAGAATTCGAAAAAGTTCCAAGAGGACCCCCTTTGATGCAATTTTTTTTTCGATTTCGGTTTTTTCTATTGAAGAAATGGATTCTATGAAAAAACAAGCAAATTGGTATGCGCGAAATTGAAAATCGGTCCATCCGTTCGGAAGTTAAGGCGGTCTGAAGAATTCGAAAAAGTTCCAAGGGGGCCCCCTTTGATGCATTTTTTTTTTCGATTTCAGTTTTTTCGATTGGAGAAATGGATTCTATGAAAAAAACAAGCAGATTGGTATAATCGAAGTTGAAAATCGGTCCATCCGTTCGGAAGTTAAGGCGATCTGAAGAATTCGAAAAAGTTCCAAGGGGGCCCCCTTTGATGCTTTTTTTTTTTAGATTTCGGTTTTTTCGATTGGAGAAATGGATTCTATGAAAAAAAACAAGCAGATTGGTATGATCGAAGTTGAAAATCGGTCCATCCGTTTGGAAGTTAAGGCGATCTGAAGAATTCGAAAAAGTTCCAAGGGGACCCCCTTTGATGCCATTTTTTTTTCGATTTCGGTTTTTTCGATTGAAGAAATGGATTCTATGAAAAAAAACAAGCAGTTTGGTATGATCGAAGTTGAAAATCGGTCCATCCGTTTGGAAGTTAAGGCGATCTGAAGAATTCGAAAAAGTTCCAAGGGGACCCCCTTTGATGCAATTTTTTTTCCGATTTCGGTTTTTTCGATTGGAGAAATGGATTCTATAAAAAAAACAAGCAGATTGGTATGATCGAAGTTGAAAATCGGTCCATCCGTTTGGAAGTTAAGGCGATCTGAAGAATTCGAAAAAGTTCCAAGGGGACCCCCTTTGATGCAAATTTTTTTTCGATTTCGGTTTTTTCGATTGGAGATTCTATGAAAAAAAACCAACAGTTTGTTATGATCGAAGTTGAAAATCGGTCCATCCGTTCGGAGGTTAAGGCGATCTGAAGAATTCGAAAAAGTTCCAAGAGGACCCCCTTTGATGCAATTTTTTTTTTCGATTTCGGTTTTTTCTATTGAAGAAATGGATTCTATGAAAAAACAAGCAAATTGGTATGCGCGAAATTGAAAATCGGTCCATCCGTTCGGAAGTTAAGGAGGTCTGAAGAATTCGAAAAAGTTCCAAGGGGGCCCCCATTGATGCATTTTTTTTTCGATTTCGGTTTTTTCGATTGGAGAAATGGATTCTATGAAAAAAACAAGCAGATTGGTATGATCGAAGTTGAAAATCGGTCCATCCGTTCGAAAGTTAAGGCGATCTGAAGAATTCGAAAAAGTTCCAAGGGGGCCCCCTTTGATGCAATTTTTTTTAGATTTCGGTTTTTTCGATTGGAGAAATGGATTCTATGAAAAAAAACAAGCAGATTGGTATGATCGAAGTTGAAAATCGGTCCATCCGTTTGGAAGTTAAGGCGATCTGAAGAATTCGATAAAGTTCCAAGGGGACCCCCTTTGATGCAATTTTTTTTCGATTTCGGTTTTTTCGATTGAAGAAATGGATTCTATGAAAAAAAACAAGCAGTTTGGTATGATCGAAGTTGAAAATCGGTCCATCCGTTTGGAAGTTAAGGCGATCTGAAGAATTCGAAAAAGTTCCAAGGGGGCTCCCTTTGATGCAATTTCTTTTTTAGATTTCGGTTTCTTCGATTGGAGAAATGGATTCTATGAAAAAAAAACGAGCAGATTGGTATGATCGAAGTTGAAAATCGGTCCATCCGTTTGGAAGTTAAGGCGATCTGAAGAATTCGAAAGAGTTCCAAGGGGACCCCCTTTGATGCAATTTTTTTTTCGATTTCGGGTTCTTTTGATTGGAGAAATGGATTCTATGAAAAAAAAAAAAGTAGTTTGGTATGATCGAAGTTGAAAATCGGTCCATCCGTTCGGAAGTTAAGGCGATCTGAAGAATTCGAGAAAGTTCCAAGAGGACCCCCATTGATGCAATTTTTTTTTTCGATTTCGGTTTTTTCTATTGAAGAAATGGATTCTATGAAAAAACAAGCAAATTGGTATGCGCGAAATTGAAAATCGGTCCATCCGTTCGGAAGTTAAGGCGGTCTGAAGAATTCGAAAAAGTTCCAAGGGGGCCCCCTTTGATGCAATTTTATTTTTCGATTTCGGTTTTTTCGATTGGAGAAATGGATTCTATGAAAAAAACAAGCAGATTGGCATGATCGGATTTGAAAATCGGTCCATCCGTTCGGAAGTTAAGGCGATCTGAAGAATTCGAAAAAGTTCCAAAGGGGCCCCCTTTGATGCAATTTTTTTTTTCGGTCAATCCGTTCGGAAGTTAAGGCGATCTGAAGAATTCGAAAAAGTTCCAAGGGGGCCCCCTTTGATGCAATTTTTTTTTAGATTTCGGTTTTTTCGATTGGAGAAATGGATTCTATGAAAAAAAAACAAGCAGATTGGTATGATCGTAGTTGAAAATCGGTCCATCCGTTTGGAAGTTAAGGCGATCTGAAGAATTCGAAAAAGTTCCAAGGGGACCCCCTTTGATGCAATTTTTTTTCGATTTCGGTTTTTTCGATTGGAGAAATGGATTCTATGAAAAAAACAAGCAGATTGGTATGATCGAAGTTGAAAATCGGTCAATCCGTTCGGAAGTTGAGGCGATCTGAAGAATTCGAAAAAGTTCCAAGGGGGCCCCCTTTGATGCAACTTTTTTTTTTGGTTTCGGTATTTTCGATTGGAGAAATGGATTCTAGGAAAAAAAACCAGCAGATTGGTATGATCGAAGTTGAAAATCGGTCCATCCGTTTGGAAGTTAAGGCGATCTGAAGAATTCGAAAAAGTTCCAAAGGGACCCCCTTTGATGCAATTTTTTTTTCGATTTCGGTTTTTTTGATTGGAGAAATCGATTCTATGAAAAAAAACAAGCAGTTTGGTATGATCGAAGTTGAAAATCGGTCCATCCGTTTGGAAGTTAAGGCGATCTGAAGAATTCGAAAAAGTTCCAAGGGGGCCCCCTTTGATGCAATTTTTTTTTAGATTTCGGTTTTTTCGATTGGAGAAAAAAAAAAAAAACAAGCAGATTGGTATGATCGAAGTTGAAAATCGGTCCATCCGTTTGGAAGTTAAGGCGATCTGAAGAATTCGAAAAAGTTCCAAGGGGGCCCCCTTTGATGCAATTTTATTCTTCGATTTCGTTCTTTTCGATTGGAGAAATGGATTCTATAAAAAAAAACAAGCAGTTTGGTATGATCGAAATTGAAAATCGGTCCATCCGTTCGGAAGTTAAGGCGGTCTGAAGAATTCGAAAAAGTTCCAAGGGGGCCCCCTTTGATGCAATTTTATTTTCCGATTTCGTTTTTTTCGATTGGAGAAATGGATTCTATAAAAAAAAACAAGCAGATTGGTATGATCGAAGTTGAAAATCGGTCCATCCGTTCGGAAGTTAAGGCGAACTGAAGAATTCGAAAAAGTTCCAAGGGGGCCCCCTTTGATGCATTTTTTTTTCGATTTCGGTTTTTTCGATTGCAGAAATGGATTCTATGAAAGAAAACAAGCAAATTGGTATGATCGAAGTTGAAAATCGGTCCATCCGTTCGGAAGTTAGGCGATCTGAAGAATTCGAAAAAGTTCCAAGGGGGCCCCCTTTGATGCATTTTTTTTATTTCGGTTTTTTCGATTGGAGAAATGGATTCTATGAAAAAAAACAAGCAGATTGGTATGATCGAAGTTGAAAATCGGTCCATCCGTTTGGAAGTTAAGGCGATCTGAAGAATTCGAAAAAGTTCCAAGGGGACCCCCTTTGATGCAATTTTTTTTTCGATATCGGTTTTTTCGATTGGAGAAATGGATTCTATGAAAAAAAACAAGCAGTTTGGTATGATCGAAGTTGAAAATCGGTCCATCCGTTTGGAAGTTAAGGCGATCTGAAGAATTCGAAAAAGTTCCAAGGGGGCCCCCTTTGATCCATTTTCATTTCGATTTCGGTTTTTTCGATTGGAGAAAACAAGCAGATTGGTATGATCGAAGTTGAAAATCGGTCCATCCGTTCGGAAGTTAAGGCGATCTGAAGAATTCGAAAAAGTTCCAAGGGGGCCCCCTTTGATGCAATTTTTTTTTTTGGTTTCGGTTTTTTCGATTAGAGAAATGGATTCTATAAAAAAAACAAGCAGATTGGTATGATCGAAGTTGAAAATCGGTCCATCCGTTTGGAAGTTAAGGCGACCTGAAGAATTCGAAAAAGTTCCAAGGGGACCCCCTTTGATGCAATTTTTTTTCGATTTCGGTTTTTTCGATTGGAGAAATGGATTCTATAAATAAAACAAGCAGTTTGTATGATCGAAGTTGAAAATCGGTCCATCCGTTCGGAAGTTAAGGCGATCTGAAGAATTCGAAAAAGTTCCAAGAGGACCCCCTTTGATGCAATTTTTTTTTCGATTTCGGTTTTTTCTATTGAAGAAATGGATTCTATGAAAAAACAAGCAAATTGGTATGCGCGAAATTGAAAATCGGTCCATCCGTTCGGAAGTTAAGGCGGTCTGAAGAATTCGAAAAAGTTCCAAGGGGGCCCCCTTTGATGCATTTTTTTTTTCGATTTCGGTTTTTTCGAGTGGAGAAATGGATTCTATGAAAAAAACAAGCAGATTGGTATGATCGAAGTTGAAAATCGGTCAATCCGTTCGGAAGTTAAGGCGATCTGAAGAATTCGAAAAAGTTCCAAGGGGGCCCCCTTTGATGCAACTTTTTTTTTGGTTTCGGTATTTTCGATTGGAGAAATGGATTCTAGGAAAAAAAACAAGCAGATTGGTATGATCGAAGTTGAAAATCGGTCCATCCGTTTGGAAGTTAAGGCGATCTGAAGAATTCGAAAAAGTTCTGAAGGGACCCCCTTTGATGCAATTTTTTTTTCGATTTCGGTTTTTTCGATTGGAGAAATCGATTCTATGAAAAAAAAACAAGCAGTTTGGTATGATTGAAGTTGAAAATCGGTCCATCCGTTTGGAAGTTAAGGCGATCTGAAGAATTCGAAAAAGTTCCAAGGGGACCCCCTTTGATGCAATTTTGTTTTCGATTTCAGTTTTTTCGATTGGAGATTCAATGAAAAAAAACAAGCAGTTTGGTATGATCGAAGTTGAAAATCGGTCCATCCGTTCGGAAGTTAAGGCGATCTGAAGAATTCGAAAAAGTTCCAAGAGGACCCCCTTTGATGCAATTTTTTTTTCGATTTCGGTTTCTTCTATTGAAGAAATGGATTCTATGAAAAAACAAGCAAATTGGTATGCGCGAAATTGAAAATCGGTCCATCCGTTCGGAAGTTAAGGCGGTCTGCAGAATTCGAAAAAGTTCCAAGGGGGCCCCCTTTGATGCATTTTTTTTTTTCGATTTCAGTTTTTTCGATTGGAGAAATGGATTCTATGAAAAAAACAAGCAGATTGGTATAATCGAAGTTGAAAATCGGTCCATCCGTTCGGAAGTTAAGGCGATCTGAAGAATTCGAAAAAGTTCCAAGGGGGCCCCCTTTGATGCAATTTTTTTTTAGATTTCGGTTTTTTCGATTGGAGAAATGGATTCTATGACAAAAAACAAGCAGATTGGTATGATCGAAGTTGAAAATCGGTCCATCCGTTTGGAAGTTAAGGCGATCTGAAGAATTCGAAAAAGTTCCAAGGGGACCCCCTTTGATGCCATTTTTTTTTCGATTTCGGTTTTTTCGATTGAAGAAATGGATTCTATGAAAAAAAACAAGCAGTTTGGTATGATCGAAGTTGAAAATCGGTCCATCCGTTTGGAAGTTAAGGCGATCTGAAGAATTCGAAAAAGTTCCAAGGGGACCCCCTTTGATGCAATTTTTTTTCCGATTTCGGTTTTTTCGATTGGAGAAATGGATTCTATAAAAAAAACAAGCAGATTGGTATGATCGAAGTTGAAAATCGGTCCATCCGTTTGGAAGTTAAGGCGATCTGAAGAATTCGAAAAAGTTCCAAGGGGACCCCCTTTGATGCAATTTTTTTTTCGATTTCGGTTTTTTCGATTGGAGATTCTATGAAAAAAAACCAACAGTTTGTTATGATCGAAGTTGAAAATCGGTCCATCCGTTCGGAGGTTAAGGCGATCTGAAGAATTCGAAAAAGTTCCAAGAGGACCCCCTTTGATGCAATTTTTTTTTTCGATTTCGGTTTTTTCTATTGAAGAAATGGATTCTATGAAAAAACAAGCAAATTGGTATGCGCGAAATTGAAAATCGGTCCATCCGTTCGGAAGTTAAGGAGGTCTGAAGAATTCGAAAAAGTTCCAAGGGGGCCCCCATTGATGCATTTTTTTTTCGATTTCGGTTTTTTCGATTGGAGAAATGGATTCTATGAAAAAAACAAGCAGATTGGTATGGTCGAAGTTGAAAATCGGTCCATCCGTTCGGAAGTTAAGGCGATCTGAAGAATTCGAAAAAGTTCCAAGGGGGCCCCCTTTGATGCAATTTTTTTTAGATTTCGGTTTTTTCGATTGGAGAAATGGATTCAATGAAAAAAAACAAGCAGATTGGTATGATCGAAGTTGAAAATCGGTCCATCCGTTTGGAAGTTAAGGCGATCTGAAGAATTCGATAAAGTTCCAAGGGGACCCCCTTTGATGCAATTTTTTTTCGATTTCGGTTTTTTCGATTGAAGAAATGGATTCTATGTAAAAAAACAAGCAGTTTGGTATGATCGAAGTTGAAAATCGGTCCATCCGTTTGGAAGTTAACGCGATCTGAAGAATTCGAAAAAGTTCCAAGGGGGCCCCCTTTGATGCAATTTCTTTTTTAGATTTCGGTTTCTTCGATTGGAGAAATGGATTCTATGAAAAAAAAACGAGCAGATTGGTATGATCGAAGTTGAAAATCGGTCCATCCGTTTGGAAGTTAAAGCGATCTGAAGAATTCGAAAAAGTTCCAAGGGGACCCCCTTTGATGCAATTTTTTTTTCGATTTCGGGTTCTTTTGATTGGAGAAATGGATTCTATGAAAAAAAACAAGCAGTTTGGTATGATCGAAGTTGAAAATCGGTCCATCCGTTCGGAAGTTAAGGCGATCTGAAGAATTCGAGAAAGTTCCAAGAGGACCCCCATTGATGCAATTTTTTTTTTCGATTTCGGTTTTTTCTATTGAAGAAATGGATTCTATGAAAAAACAAGCAAATTGGTATGCGCGAAATTGAAAATCGGTCCATCCGTTCGGAAGTTAAGGCGGTCTGAAGAATTCGAAAAAGTTCCAAGGGGGCCCCCTTTGATGCAATTTTATTTTTCGATTTCGGTTTTTTCGATTGGAGAAATGGATTCTATGAAAAAAACAAGCAGATTGGCATGATCGAAGTTGAAAATCGGTCCATCCGTTCGGAAGTTAAGGCGATCTGAAGAATTCGAAAAAGTTCCAGAGGGGCCTCCTTTGATGCAATTTTATTTTTCGATTTCGGTTTTTTCGATTGGAGAAATGGATTCTATGAAAAAAACTAGCAGATTGGTATGATCGAAGTTGAAAATCGGTCAACCCGTTCGGAAGTTAAGGCGATCTGAAGAATTCGAAAAAGTTCCAAGGGGGCCCCCTTTGATGCAATTTTTTTTTTCGGTCAATCCGTTCGGAAGTTAAGGCGATCTGAAGAATTCGAAAAAGTTCCAAGGGGGCCCCCTTTGATGCAATTTTTTTTTAGATTTCGGTTTTTTTGATTGGAGAAATGGATTCTATGAAAAAAAAACAAGCAGATTGGTATGATCGTAGTTGAAAATCGGTCCATCCGTTTGGAAGTTAAGGCGATCTGAAGAATTCGAAAAAGTTCCAAGGGGACCCCCTTTGATGCAATTTTTTTTCGATTTCGGTTTTTTCGATTGGAGAAATGGATTCTATGAAAAAAACAAGCAGATTGGTATGATCGAAGTTGAAAATCGGTCAATCCGTTCGGAAGTTAAGGCGATCTGAAGAATTCGAAAAAGTTCCAAGGGGGCCCCCTTTGATGCAACTTTTTTTTTTGGTTTCGGTATTTTCGATTGGAGAAATGGATTCTAGGAAAAAAAACCAGCAGATTGGTATGATCGAAGTTGAAAATCGGTCCATCCGTTTGGAAGTTAAGGCGATCTGAAGAATTCGAAAAAGTTCCAAAGGGACCCCCTTTGATGCAATTTTTTTTTCGATTTCGGTTTTTTTGATTGGAGAAATGGATTCTATGAAAAAAAAAACAAGCAGTTTGGTATGATCGAAGTTGAAAATCGGTCCATCCGTTTGGAAGTTAAGGCGATCTGAAGAATTCGAGAAAGTTCCAAGAGGACCCCCATTGATGCAATTTTTTTTTTCGATTTCGGTTTTTTCTATTGAAGAAATGGATTCTATGAAAAAACAAGCAAATTGGTATGCGCGAAATTGAAAATCGGTCCATCCGTTCGGAAGTTAAGGCGGTCTGAAGAATTCGAAAAAGTTCCAAGGGGGCCCCCTTTGATGCAATTTTATTTTTCGATTTCGGTTTTTTCGATTGGAGAAATGGATTCTATGAAAAAAACAAGCAGATTGGCATGATCGAAGTTGAAAATCGGTCCATCCGTTCGGAAGTTAAGGCGATCTGAAGAATTCGAAAAAGTTCCAGAGGGGCCCCCTTTGATGCAATTTTATTTTTCGATTTCGGTTTTTTCGATTGGAGAAATGGATTCTATGAAAAAAACTAGCAGATTGGTATGATCGAAGTTGAAAATCGGTCAACCCGTTCGGAAGTTAAGGCGATCTGAAGAATTCGAAAAAGTTCCAAGGGGGCCCCCTTTGATGCAATTTTTTTTTTCGGTCAATCCGTTCGGAAGTTAAGGCGATCTGAAGAATTCGAAAAAGTTCCAAGGGGGCCCCCTTTGATGCAATTTTTTTTTAGATTTCGGTTTTTTCGATTGGAGAAATGGATTCTATGAAAAAAAAACAAGCAGATTGGTATGATCGTAGTTGAAAATCGGTCCATCCGTTTGGAAGTTAAGGCGATCTGAAGATTTCGAAAAAGTTCCAAGGGGACCCCCTTTGATGCAATTTTTTTTCGATTTCGGTTTTTTCGATTGGAGAAATGGATTCTATGAAAAAAACAAGCAGATTGGTATGATCGAAGTTGAAAATCGGTCAATCCGTTCGGAAGTTAAGGCGATCTGAAGAATTCGAAAAAGTTCCAAGGGGGCTCCCTTTGATGCAACTTTTTTTTTTGGTTTCGGTATTTTCGATTGGAGAAATGGATTCTAGGAAAAAAAACCAGCAGATTGGTATGATCGAAGTTGAAAATCGGTCCATCCGTTTGGAAGTTAAGGCGATCTGAAGAATTCGAAAAAGTTCCAAAGGGACCCCCTTTGATGCATTTTTTTTTTCGATTTCGGTTTTTTTGATTGGAGAAATGGATTCTATGAAAAAAAAAACAAGCAGTTTGGTATGATCGAAGTTGAAAATCGGTCCATCCGTTTGGAAGTTAAGGCGATCTGAAGAATTCGAAAAAGTTCCAAGGGGACCCCCTTTGATGCAATTTTTTTTCCGATTTCGGTTTTTTCGATTGGAGATTCTATGAAAAAAAACCAACAGTTTGGTATGATCGAAGTTGAAAATCGGTCCATCCGTTTGGAAGTTAAGGCGATCTGAAGAATTCGAAAAAGTTCCAAGGGGACCCCCTTTGATGCAATTTTTTTTTCGATTTCGGTTTTTTCGATTGAAGAAATGGAGTCTATGAAAAAAAACAAGCAGATTGGTATGATCGAAGTTGAAAATCGGTCCATCCGTTTGGAAGTTAAGGCGATCTGAAGAATTCGAAAAAGTTCCAAGGGGACCCCCTTTGATGCAATTTTTTTTTCGATTTCGGTTTTTTCGATTGAAGAAATGGATTCTATGAAAAAAAATAAGCAGTTTGGTATGATCGAAGTTGAAAATCGGTCCATCCGTTTGGAAGTTAAGGCGATCTGAAGAATTCGAAAAAGTTCCAAGGGGACCCCCTTTGATGCAACTTTTTTTCCGATTTCGGTTTTTTCGATTGGAGAAATGGATTCTATAAAAAAAAACAAGCAGATTGGTATGATCGAAGTTGAAAATCGGTCCATCCGTTTGGAAGTTAAGGCGATCTGAAGAATTCGAAAAAGTTTCAAGGGGACCCCCTTTGATGCAATTTTTTTTCCGATTTCGGTTTTTTCGATTGGAGATTCTATGAAAAAAAACCAACAGTTTGGTATGATCGAAGTTGAAAATCGGTCCATCCGTTTGGAAGTTAAGGCGATCTGAAGAATTCGAAAAAGTTCCAAGGGGACCCCCTTTGATGCAATTTTTTTTTCGATTTCGGTTTTTTCGATTGGAGAAATGGATTCTATGAAAAAAAACAAGCAGATTGGTATGATCGTAGTTGAAAATCGGTCCATCCGTTTGGAAGTTAAGGCGATCTGAAGAATTCGAAAAAGTTCCAAGGGGACCCCCTTTGATGCAATTTTTTTTTAGATTTCGGTTTTTTCGATTGGAGAAATGGATTCTATGAAAAAAAACAAGCAGATTGGTATGATCGTAGTTGAAAATCGGTCCATCCGTTTGGAAGTTAAGGCGATCTGAAGAATTCGAAAAAGTTCCAAGGGGGCCCCCTTTGATGCAATTTTTTTTTTAGATTTCGGTTTTTTCGATTGGAGAAATGGATTCTATGAAAAAAAACAAGCAGATTGGTATGATCGTAGTTGAAAATCGGTCCATCCGTTTGGAAGTTAAGGCGATCTGAAGAATTCGAAAAAGTTCCAAGGGGACCCCCTTTGATGCAATTTTTTTTTCGATTTCGGTTTTTTCGATTGGAGAAATGGATTCTATGAAAAAAAAAACAAGCAGTTTGGTATGATCGAAGTTGAAAATCGGTCCATCCGTTTGGAAGTTAAGGCGTTCTGAAGAATTCGAAAAAGTTCCAAGGGGACCCCCTTTGATGCAATTTTTTTTTCGATTTCGGTTTTTTCGATTGAAGAAATGGATTCTATGGAAAAAAACAAGCAGTTTGGTATGATCGAAGTTGAAAATCGTTCCATCCGTTTGGAAGTTAAGGCGATCTGAAGAATTCGAAAAAGTTCCAAGAGGACCCCCTTTGATGCAATTATTTTTTCGATTTCGGTTTTTTCGATTGGAGAAATGGATTCTATAAAAAAAACAAGCAGATTGGTATGATCGAAGTTGAAAATCGGTCCATCCGTTTGGAAGTTAAGGCGATCTGAAGAATTCGAAAAAGTTCCAAGGGGACCCCCTTTGATGCAATTTTTTTTTCGATTTCGGTTTTTTCGATTGGAGATTCTATGAAAAAAAACCAACAGTTTGGTATGATCGAAGTTGAAAATCGGTCCATCCGTTCGGAGGTTAAGGCGATCTGAAGAATTCGAAAAAGTTCCAAGAGGACCCCCTTTGATGCAATTTTTTTTTTCGATTTCGGTTTTTTCTATTGAAGAAATGGATTCTATGAAAAAACAAGCAAATTGGTATGCGCGAAATTGAAAATCGGTCCATCCGTTCGGAAGTTAAGGCGGTCTGAAGAATTCGAAAAAGTTCCAAGGGGGCCCCCTTTGATGCATTTTTTTTTTCGATTTCGGTTTTTTCGATTGAAGAAATGGATTCTATGAAGAAAAACAAGCAGTTTGGTATGATCGAATTTGAAAATAAGTCCATCCCTTTGGAAGTTAAGGCGATCTGAAGAATTCGAAAAAGTTCCAAGAGGACCCCCTTTGATGCAATTTTTTTTTCGATTTCGGTTTTTTCGATTGAAGAAATGGATTCTATGAAAAAAAACAAGCAGTTTGGTATGATCGAATTTGATAATCGGTCCATCCGTTTGGAAGTTAAGGCGATCTGAAGAATTCGAAAAAGTTCCAAGGGGACCCCCTTTGATGCAATTTTTTTTCGATTTCGGTTTTTTCGATTGGAGAAATGGATTCTATGAAAAAAAAAACAAGCAGTTTGGTATGATCGAAGTTGAAAATCGGTCCATCCGTTCGGAAGTTAAAGCGATCTGAAGAATTCGAAAAAGTTCCAAGAGGACCCCCTTTGATGCATTTTTTTTTTCGATTTCGGTTTTTTCGATTGAAGAAATGGATTCTATGAAAAAAAACAAGCAGTTTGGTATGATCGAATTTGATAATCGGTCCATCCGTTCGGAAGTTAAGGCGGTCTGAAGAATTCGAAAAAGTTCCAAGGGGGCCCCCTTTGATGCATTTTTTTTTTCGATTTCGGTTTTTTCGATTGGAGAAATGGATTCTATGAAAAAAACTAGCAGATTGGTATGATCGAAGTTGAAAATCGGTCAATCCATTCGGAAGTTAAGGCGATCTGAAGAATTCGAAAAAGTTCCATGGGGGCCCCCTTTGATGCAATTTTTTTTTTCGGTCAATCCGTTCGGAAGTTAAGGCGATCTGAAGAATTCGAAAAAGTTCCAAGGGGGCCCCCTTTGATGCAAATTTTTTTTAGATTTCGGTTTTTTTGATTGAAGAAATGGATTCTATGAAAAAAAACAAGCAGTTTGGTATGATCGAATTTGAAAATCGGTCCATCCGTTTGGAAGTTAAAGCGATCTGAAGAATTCGAAAAAGTTCCAAGGGGACCCCCTTTGATGCAATTTTTTTTTCGATTTCGGTTTTTTCGATTGGAGAAATGGATTCTATGAAAAAAAAACAAGCAGTTTGGTATGATCGAAGTTGAAAATCGGTCCATCCGTTCGGAAGTTAAAGCGATCTGAAGAATTCGAAAAAGTTCCAAGAGGACCCCCTTTGATGCAATTTTTTTTTCGATTTCGGTTTTTTCTATTGAAGAAATGGATTCTATGAAAAAACAAGCAAATTGGTATGCGCGAAATTGAAAATCGGTCCATCCGTTCGGAAGTTAAGGCGGTCTGAAGAATTCGAAAAAGTTCCAAGGGGGCCCCCTTTGATGCATTTTTTTTTTCGATTTCGGTTTTTTCGATTGGAGAAATGGATTCTATGAAAAAAACTAGCAGATTGGTATGATCGAAGTTGAAAATCGGTCAATCCGTTCGGAAGTTAAGGCGATCTGAAGAATTCGAAAAAGTTCCATGGAGGCCCCCTTTGATGCAATTTTTTTTTTCGGTCAATCCGTTCGGAAGTTAAGGCGATCTGAAGAATTCGAAAAAGTTCCAAGGGGGCCTCCTTTGATGCAATTTTTTTTTAGATTTCGGTTTTTTCGATTGGAGAAATGGATTCTATGAAAAAAAACAAGCAGATTGGTATGATCGTAGTTGAAAATCGGTCCATCCGTTTGGAAGTTAAGGCGATCTGAAGAATTCGAAAAAGTTCCAAGGGGACCCCCTTTGATGCAATTTTTTTTTCGATTTCGGTTTTTTCGATTGGAGAAATGGATTCTATGAAAAAAAAAACAAGCAGTTTGGTATGATCGAAGTTGAAAATCGGTCCATCCGTTTGGAAGTTAAGGCGTTCTGAAGAATTCGAAAAAGTTCCAAGGGGACCCCCTTTGATGCAATTTTTTTTCGATTTCGGTTTTTTCGATTGAAGAAATGGATTCTATGAAAAAAAACAAGCAGTTTGGTATGATCGAAGTTGAAAATCGGTCCATCCGTTTGGAAGTTAAGGCGATCTGAAGAATTCGAAAAAGTTCCAAGGGGACCCCCTTTGATGCAATTTTTTTTTCGATTTCGGTTTTTTCGATTGGAGAAATGGATTCTATAAAAAAAAACAAGCAGATTGGTATGATCGAAGTTGAAAATCGGTCCATCCGTTTGGAAGTTAAGGCGATCTGAAGAATTCGAAAAAGTTCCAAGGGGACCCCCTTTGATGCAATTTTTTTTTCGATTTCGGTTTTTTCGATTGGAGATTCTATGAAAAAAAACCAACAGTTTGGTATGATCGAAGTTGAAAATCGGTCCATCCGTTCGGAGGTTAAGGCGATCTGAAGAATTCGAAAAAGTTCCAAGAGGACCCCCTTTGATGCAATTTTTTTTTTCGATTTCGGTTTTTTCTATTGAAGAAATGGATTCTATGAAAAAACAAGCAAATTGGTATGCGCGAAATTGAAAATCGGTCCATCCGTTCGGAAGTTAAGGCGGTCTGAAGAATTCGAAAAAGTTCCAAGGGGACCCCCTTTGATGCAATTTTTTTTTCGATTTCGGTTTTTTCGATTGGAGAAATGGATTATATGAAAAAAAACAAGCAGTTTGGTATGATCGAATTTGAAAATCGGTCCATCCGTTTGGAAGTTAAGGCGATCTGAAGAATTCGAAAAAGTTCCAAGGGGACCCCCTTTGATGCAATTTTTTTTTCGATTTCGGTTTTTTCGATTGGAGAAATGGATTCTATGAAAAAAAACAAGCAGTTTGGTATGATCGTAGTTGAAAATCGGTCCATCCGTTCGGAAGTTAAAGCGATCTGAAGAATTCGAAAAAGTTCCAAGAGGACCCCCTTTGATGCAATTTTTTTTTCGATTTCGGTTTTTTCTATTGAAGAAATGGATTCTATGAAAAAACAAGCAAATTGGTATGCGCGAAATTGAAAATCGGTCCATCCGTTCGGAAGTTAGGGCGGTCTGAAGAATTCGAAAAAGTTCCAAGGGGGCCCCCTTTGATGCATTTTTTTTTTCGATTACGGTTTTTTCGATTGGAGAAATGGATTCTATGAAAAAAACTAGCAGATTGGTATGATCGAAGTTGAAAATCGGTCAATCCGTTCGGAAGTTAAGGCGATCTGAAGAATTCGAAAAAGTTCCAAGGGGGCCCCCTTTGATGCAATTTTTTTTTAGATTTCGGTTTTTTCAATTGAAGAAATGGATTCTATGAAAAAAAACAAGCAGATTGGTATGATCGTAGTTGAAAATCGGTCCATCCGTTTGGAAGTTAAGGCGATCTGAAGAATTCGAAAAAGTTCCAAGGGGACCCCCTTTGATGCAATTTTTTTTTCGATTTCGGTTTTTTCGATTGGAGAAATGGATTCTATGAAAAAAAAAAACAAGCAGTTTGGTATGATCGAAGTTGAAAATCGGTCCATCCGTTTGGAAGTTAAGGCGTTCTGAAGAATTCGAAAAAGTTCCAAGGGGACCCCCTTTGATGCAATTTTTTTTTCGATTTCGGTTTTTTCGATTGGAGAAATGGATTCTATAAAAAAAAACAAGCAGATTGGTATGATCGAAGTTGAAAATCGGTCCATCCGTTTGGAAGTTAAGGCGATCTGAAGAATTCGAAAAAGTTCCAAGGGGACCCCCTTTGATGCAATTTTTTTTTCGATTTCGGTTTTTTCGATTGGAGATTCTATGAAAAAAACCAACAGTTTGGTATGATCGAAGTTGAAAATCGGTCCATCCGTTCGGAGGTTAAGGCGATCTGAAGAATTCGAAAAAGTTCCAAGAGGACCCCCTTTGATGCAATTTTTTCTTTCGATTTCGGTTTTTTCTATTGAAGAAATGGATTCTATGAAAAAACAAGCAAATTGGTATGCGCGAAATTGAAAATCGGTCCATCCGTTCGGAAGTTAAGGAGGTCTGAAGAATTCGAAAAAGTTCCAAGGGGGCCCCCTTTGATGCATTTTTTTTTCGATTTCGGTTTTTTCGATTGGAAAAATGGATTCTATGAAAAAAACAAGCAGATTGGTATGATCGAAGTTGAAAATCGGTCCATCCGTTCGGAAGTTTAGGCGATCTTAAGAATTCGAAAAAGTTCCAAGGGGGCCCCCTTTGATGCAATTTTTTTTAGATTTCGGTTTTTTCGATTGGAGAAATGGATTCTATGAAAAAAACAAGCAGATTGGTATGATCGAAGTTGAAAATCGGTCCATCCGTTTGGAAGTTATGGCGATCTGAAGAATTCGAAAAAGTTCCAAGGGGACCCCCTTTGATGCAATTTTTTTTTCGATTTCGGTTTTTTCGATTGAAGAAATGGATTCTATGAAAAAAAACAAGCAGTTTGGTATGATCGAAGTTGAAAATCGGTCCATCCGTTTGGAAGTTAAGGCGATCTGAAGAATTCGAAAAAGTTCCAAGGGGGCCCCCTTTGATGCAATTTTTTTTTAGATTTCGGTTTCTTCGATTGGAGAAATGGATTCTATGAAAAAAAACAAGCAGATTGGTATGATCGAAGTTGAAAATCGGTCCATCCGTTTGGAAGTTAAGGCGATCTGAAGAATTCGAAAAAGTTCCAAGGGGACCCCCTTTGATGCAAATTTTTTCTTGATTTCGGTTTTTTTGATTGGAGAAATGGATTCTATGAAAAAAAAACAAGCAGTTTGGTATGATCGAAGTTGAAAATCGGTCCATCCGTTCGGAAGTTAAGGCGATCTGAAGAATTCGAGAAAGTTCCAAGAGGACCCCCATTGATGCAATTTTTTTTTTCGATTTCGGTTTTTTCTATTGAAGAAATGGATTCTATGAAAAAACAAGCAAATTGGTATGCGCGAAATTGAAAATCGGTCCATCCGTTCGAAAGTTAAGGCGGTCTGAAGAATTTGAAAAAGTTCCAAAGGGGCCCCCTTTGATGCAATTTTATTTTTCGATTTCGGTTTTTTCGATTGGAGAAATGGATTCTATGAAAAAAACAAGCAGATTGGTATGATCGAAGTTGAAAATCGGTCCATCCGTTCGGAAGTTAAGGCGATCTGAAGAATTCGAAAAAGTTCCAAGGGGGCCCCCTTTGATGCAATTTTATTTTTCGATATCGGTTTTTTCGATTGGAGAAATGGATTCTATGAAAAAAAAAACAAGCAGATTGGTATGATCGAAGTTGAAAATCGGTCCATCCGTTCGGAAGTTAAGGCGATCTGAAGAATTCGAAAAAGTTCCAAGGGGGCCCCCTTTTATGCATTTTTTTTTCGATTTCGGTTTTTTCGATTGCAGAAATGGATTCTATCAAAAAAAACAAGCAAATTGGTATGATCGAAGTTGAAAATCGGTCCATCCGTTCGGAAGTTAGGCGATCTGAAGAATTCGAAAAAGTTCCAAGGGGGCCCCCTTTGATGCATTTTTTTTGATTTCGGTTTTTTCGATTGGAGAAATTGATTCTATGAAAAAAAACAAGCAGATTGGTATGATCGAAGTTGAAAATCGGTCCATCCGTTCGGAAGTTAAGGCGGTCTGAAGAATTCGAAAAAGTTCCAAGGGGGCCCCCCTTGATGCAATTTCATTTTTCGATTTCGGTTTTTTCTATTGAAGAAATGGATTCTATGAAAAAACAAGCAAATTGGTATGCGCGAAATTGAAAATCGGTCCATCCGTTCGGAAGTTAAGGCGGTCTGAAGAATTCGAAAAAGTTCCAAGGGGGCCCCCTTTGATGCATTTTTTTTTCGATTTAGGTTTTTTCGATTGGAGAAATGGATTCTATGAAAAAAACTAGCAGATTGGTATGATCGAAGTTGAAAATCGGTCAATCCGTTCGGAAGTTAAGGCGATCTGAAGAATTCGAAAAAGTTCCAAGGGGGCCCCCTTTGATGCAATTTTTTTTTTCGGTCAATCCGTTCGGAAGTAAAGGCGATCTGAAGAATTCGAAAAAGTTCCAAGGGGGCCCCCTTTGATGCAATTTTTTTTAGATTTCGGTTTTTTCGATTGGAGAAATGGATTCTATGAAAAAAAACAAGCAGATTGGTATGATCGTAGTTGAAAATCGGTCCATCCGTTTGGAAGTTAAGGCGATCTGAAGAATTCGAAAAAGTTCCAAGGGGACCCCCTTTGATGCATTTTTTTTCGATTTCGGTTTTTTCGATTGGAAAAATGGATTCTATGAAAAAAACAAGCAGATTGGTATGCGCGAAATTGAAAATCGGTCCATCCGTTCGGAAGTTAAGGAGGTCTGAAGAATTCGAAAAAGTTCCAAGGGGGCCCCCTTTGATGCATTTTTTTTCGATTTCGGTTTTTTCGATTGGAAAAATGGATTCTATGAAAAAAACAAGCAGATTGGTATGATCGAAGTTGAAAATCGGTCCATCCGTTTGGAAGTTAAGGCGATCTGAAGAATTCGAAAAAGTTCCATGGGGGCCCCCTTTGATGCAAATTTTTTCAGATTTCGGTTTTTTCGATTGGAGAAATGGATTCTATGAAAAAAAACAAGCAGATTGGTATGATCGAAGTTGAAAATCGGTCCATCCGTTTGGAAGTTATGGCGATCTGAAGAATTCGAAAAAGTTCCAAGGGGACCCCCTTTGATGCAATTTTTTTTTTCGATTTCGGTTTTTTCGATTGAAGAAATGGATTCTATGAAAAAAACAAGCAGTTTGGTATGATCTAGAATCACAGGAGTCCAAAGGTCGTGTTTTGGTTATTTCAGCAGGGTTCTCGTGACGTACATACAAAACATGCGATATATTGTTCAGAAAAAACTTACTGAGCATTTCACAGTGCCTTTATAACTGCCTAATAATCACACATATATTTTTTTTTTGGGTGCAAAGACTTTGATTTTATGAAATTTCCTGGAGACGATTGTGACGAGATACTATATGCAACGTTGCTAATACTGAATGATATAATCGGATACAACCCCAGATACGATCATTGTTTAGTCTATCCATTCAACCTTCTGTTCAATTCAGTCGCTCGTATGTATAACGGAAGAACAGTTACCTGGTGAGTATAACTATATAAACATAATCGAATACAACTCAGATGATTGTTCAATCTATCCATTTAACCTTCTGCTCGATTCGGTCGCTTGTATGTAAAACGGAAGGACAGTCACCTGGTTAGTATTGCTATATAAACATCATCACGATATCATCGAATACAACTCAGATACAATTATCGTTTCGTCTAACCATTCAACATTCTGTTCGATTCAGTCGCTAGTATGTGTAACGGAAATATCGTCACCTGGTAAGTATCACTATATATACAGAATTGTGATATAATCGGATACCACCCAGATACATTGATTGTTCAATCTATCCATTCAACCTTATGTTCGATTCGGTTGCTCGTATGTATAACGGAATAACAGTTACCTGGTTAGACATAATATATAATGATCATCACGAAATAATCGAATACAACCCAGATACGATGATTGTTCAGTCTATCCATTCAACCTTCTGTTCAGATCAGTCGCTCTTATGTATAACTGGAGAACAGTTTCCTGGTGAGTATATTTATATGAATATCATCAAGATATAATCTAATACAACCCCAGATACGGTTATTGTTCAGTCTATCCATTCAACCTTCTGTTCAATTCAGTCGCTCGTATGTATAACGGAAGAACAATTACCTGGTGAGTATAACTATATAAACATAATCGAATACAACCCAGATACGATGATTTTTCAATCTATACTAAATTTAACCTTCTGCTCGATTCGGTCGCTTGTATGTAAAACGGAAGAACTATATACACAGCTTAACATCATAATCGAATACAACCCAGATACTATCCATTCAACCTTCTGTTCGATTCGGTTGCTGGTATGTATAACGGATGAACAGTTACCTGGTGAGTATAACTATATAAACATAATCGAATACAACCCAGATACGATGATTGTTCAATTAATACTGAATTCAACCTTCTGCTCGATTCGGTCGCTTGTATGTAAAACGGAAGAACAGTTACCTGGTGAGTATTGCTATATAAACATCATCACGATATCATCGAATACAACTCAGATACAATTATCGTTTCGTCTAACCATTTGACCTTCTGTTCGATTCAGTCGCTAGTATGTGTAACGGAAGTACTGTCACCTGGTTAGTATCACTAAATATACAATATTGCGATATAATTACAATTATCGTTCCGTCTAACCATCCAACCTTATGTTCGATTCAGACGCTCGTATGTGTAACGAAAGAACCGTTACATGGTAGGTTTAACTAAATATACAGCATAAAGATATAATCGGAGACAACCCATATACGATGATTGTTCAATCTATCCATCCAACCTTATGTTTGATTCGGTTGCTCGTATGTTTAACGGAAGAACTGTTACCTGATTAGACAAAATATATAATAATCATCACGAAATAATCGAATACAACCCAGATACGATGATTGTTCAGTCTATCCATTCAACCTTCTGTCCAGTTCAGTCGCTCTTATGTATAACTGGAGAACAGTTACCTGGTGAGTATAACTATATAATCACGATATAATCGAATACAACCCCAGATACGATCATTGTTTAGTCTATCCATTCAACCTTCTGTTCAATTCAGTCGCTCGTTTGTATAACGGAAGAACAGTTACCTGGTGAGTATTACTATATAAACATAATCGAATACAACCCAGATACGATGATTGTTCAATCTATTCATTTAACCTTCTGCTCGATTCGGTCGCTTGTATGTAAAACGGAAGAACAGTTACCTGGTGAGTATTGCTATATAAACATCATCACGATATCATCGAATACAACTCAGATACAATTATCGTTTCGTCTAACCATTCAACCTTTTGTTCAATTCAGTCGCTAGCATGTGTAACGGAAGTACCGTCACCTGGTAAGTATGACTATATATACAGTATAGCGATATAATCGGATACCACCCAGATACATTGATTGTTCAGTCTATCCATTCAACTTTCTCTTCGTTTCGGTCGCTCGTATGTAAAACGGGAATACCGTCTCCTAGTGTGTATAACTATATACACAGCATAACATCATAATCGAATACAACCCATATACTATCCATTCAACCTTCTGTTCAATTCAGTCGCTCGTATGTATAACGGAAGAACAGTTACCTGGTGAGTATAACTATATAAACATAATCGAATACAACCCAGATACGATGATTGTTCAATCTATACTGAATTCAACCTTCTGCTCGATTCGGTCGCTTGTATGTAAAACGGAAGAACAGTTACCTGGTGAGTATTGCTATATAAACATCATCACGATATCATCGAATACAACTCAGATACAATTATCGTTTCGTCTAACCATTTAACCTTCTGTTCGATTCAATTGCTAGTATGTGTAACGGAAGAACCGTCACCTGGTAAGTATCACTATAAATACAGTATTGCGATATAATCGGATACCACCCAGATACATTGATTGTTCAGTCTATCCATTCAACTTTCTGTTCGTTTCGGTCGCTCGTATGTAAAACGGAAATACCGTCACCTTATGTGTATAACTATATACACAGCATAACATCATAATCGAATACAACCCAGATACTATCCATTCAACCTTCTGTTCGATTCAGTTGCTCGTATGTATAACGAAAGAACAGTAACCTGGTGAGTATTTCTATATGAACGTCATCACGATATAATCGAAAATAACTCAGATACAATGATCATTCCGTCTATCCATCCAACCTTCTGTTCGATTGGGTCGCTCGTATGTATAACGCAAGAACAGTCACCTGGTGAGTATAACTATATGAACATCACCACGATATAATCGAATACAACTCAGTTACAATTATCGTTCCGTCTAACCATCCAACCTTATGTTCGATTCAGACGCTCGTATGTGTAACGAAAGAACCGTTACATGGTAGGTATAACCAAATATACAGCATAACGATATAATCGGAGACAACCCAGATACAATGATTGTTCAATCTATCCATCCAACCTTATGTTCGATTCGGTTGCTCGTATGTATATCGGAAGAACTGTTACCTGGTTAGACATACTATATGATAATCATCACGATATACTCGAATACAACCCCAGATACGATTATTGTTTAGTCTATCCATTCAAACTTCTGTTCAATTCAGTCGTTCTCATGTATAACGGAACAACAGTTACCTGGTGATTATAACTATATAAACATAATCGAATAAAACCCAGATACGATGAATTTTCAATCTATCCATTAACATAAGGTTGAATGGATAGACTGAACAATCATCGTATCTGGGTTTTATTTGATTATATCGTGATGATTATCATATAGTATGTCTAACCAGGTAACAATTCTGCCGTTATACATACGAGCAACCAAATCGAACATAAGGTTGAATGGATAGATTGAACAATCATTGTATCTGGGTTGTCTCCGATTATATCTTTATGCTGTATATTTATATCTATACTAAATTTAACCTTCTGCTCGATTTGGTCGCTTGTATGTAAAACGGAAGAACAGTTACCTGGTGAGTATTGCTATATAAACATCATCACGATATCATCGAATACAACTCAGATACAATTATCGTTTCGTCTAACCATTTAACCTTCTGTTCGATTCAGTCGCTAGTATGTGTAACGGAAGTACCGTCACCTGGTAAGTATTACTATATATACAGAATTGCGATATAATCGGATACCACCCAGATACATTGATTGTTCAGTCTATCCATTCAACTTTCTGTTCGTTTCGGTCGCTCGTATGTGAAACGGGAATACCGTCACCTAGTGTGTATAAATATATACACAGCATAACATCATATTCGAATACAACCCAGATACTATCCATTCAACCTTCTGTTCGATTCGATTGCTCGTATGTATAACGAAAGAACAGTAACCTGGTGAGTATTTCTATATGAACGACATCACGATATAATCGAATACAACTCAGATACAATGATCATTCCGTCTATCCATCCAACCTTCTGCTCGATTCGGTCGCTTGTATGTTAAACGGAAGAACAGTTACCTGGTGAGTATTTCTATATAAACATCATCACGATATCATCGAAGACAATTCAGATACAATTATCGTTTCGTCTAACCATTTAACCTTCTGTTCGATTCAGTCGCTAGTATGTGTAACGGAAGTACCGTCACCTGGTAAGTATCACTATATATTCAGTATTGCGATATAATCGGATACCACCCAGATACATTGATTGTTCAGTCTATCCATTCAACTTTCTGTTCGTTTCGGTCGCTCGTATGTGAAACGGGAATACCGTCACCTAATGTGTATAACTATATACACAGCATAACATCATAATCGAATACAACCCAGATACTATCCATTCAACCTTCTGTTCGATTCGGTTGCTCGTATGTATAACGAAAGAACAGTAACCTGGTGAGTATTCGTATATGAACGTCATCACGATATAATCGAATACAACTCACATACAATGATCATTCCGTCTATCCATCCAACCTTCTGTTCGATTGGGTCGCTCGTATGTATAACGCAAGAACAGTCACCTGGTGAGTATTACTATATAAACATCACCACGATATAATCGAATACAACTCAGTTACAATTATCGTTCCGTCTAATCATCCAACCTTATGTTCGATGCATACGCTCGTATGTGTAACGAAAGAACCGTTACATGGTAGCTTTAAATTAATATACAGCATAACGATACAATCGGAGACAACCCAGATACAATGATTGTTCAATCTATCCATTCAAACTTATGTTCGATTCGGTTGCTCGTATGTGTAACAGAAGAACTGTTACCTGGTAAGACATACTATATGATAATCATCACGATATAATCGAATACAACCCAGATACAATGATTGCTCAGTCTATCCATTCAACCTTCTGTTCAGTTCAGTCGCTCTTATGTATAACTGGAGAACAGTTACCTGTTGATTAAACTATATAAACATCATCACGATATAATCGAATACAACCTCAGATACGATCATTGTTTAGTCTATCCATTCAACCTTCTGTTCAATTCAGTCGCTCGTATGTATTACGGAAGAACAGTTACCTGGTGAGGATAACTATATAAACATAATCGAATACAACCCAGATACGATGATTGTTCAATCTATCCATTTAACCTTCTGCTCGATTCGGTCGCTTGTATGTAAAACGGAAAAACCTGGTGAGTATAACTATATAGACCCAATCGAATACAACCCAGATACGATGAATTTTCAATCTATCCATTTAAACTTCTGCTCGATTCGGTCGCTTTTATGTAAAACGGAAGAACAGTTACCTGGTGAGTATACAACTCAGATACAATTATCGCTTCGTCCAACCATTTAACCTTCTGTTCGATTCAGTCGCTAGTATGTGTAACGGAAGTACCGTCACCTGGTAAGTATCACTATATATACAGTATTGCGATATAATCGGATACCAACCAGATACATTGATTGTTCAGTCTATCCATACAACTTTCTGTTCGTTTCGGTCGCTCTTATGTAAAACGGGAATACCGTCACCTAGTGTGTATAACTATATACACAGCATTACATCATAATCGAATACAACTCAGATACTATCCATTCAACCTTCTGTTCGATTCGGTTGCTCGTATGTATAACGAAAGAACAGTAACCTGTTGAGTATTTCTATATGAACTTCATCACGATATAATCGAATACAACTCAGATACAATAATCATTCCGTCTATCCATCCAACCTTCTGTTCGATTGAGTCGCTCGTACGTATAACGCAAGAACAGACACCTGGTGAGTATTAATATATAAACATTTCCACGATATAATCGAATACAACTCAGTTACAATTATCGTTCCGTCTAACCATCCAACCTTATGTTCGATTCAGACGCTCGTATGTGTAACGAAAGAACCGTTACATGGTAGGTGTATCTAAATATACAGCATAACGATATAATCGGAGACAACCCAGATACAATGTTCGATCTATCCATTCAACCTTATGTTCTATTCGGTTGCTCGTATGTATAACGGAAGAACAGTTACCTGGTTAGACATAATATATAATAATCATCACGAAATAATCGAATACAACCCAGATACGATGATTGTTCAGTCTATCCTTACAACCTTCTGTTCAGTTCAGTCGCTCTTATGTATAACTGGAGAACAGTTACCTGGTGAGTATAACTATATAAACATCATCACGATATAATCGAATACAACCCTAGATACGATTATTGTTTAGTCTATCCATTCAATTGTTCAATTCAGTCGCTCGTATGTATAACGAAAGAACAGTTACCTGGTGAGTATAACTATATAAATATAATCGAATACAACCCAGATACGATGATTGTTCAATCTCTACTAAATTTAAGCTTCTGCTCGATTCGGTCGCTTGTATGTAAAACGGAAGAACAGTTACCTGGTGAGTATCGCTATATGAACATCATCACGATATCATCGAATACAACTCAGAGATACAATTATCGTTTTTTCTAACCATTTAACCTTCTGTTCGATTCAGTCTCTAGTATGTGTAACGGAAGTACCGTCACCTGGTAAGTATCACTATATATACAGTATTGCGATATAATCGGATACCACCCAGATACATTGATTGTTCAGTCTATCCATTCAACTTTCTGTTCGTTTCGGTCGCTCGTATGTAAAACGGGAATACCGTCACCTTATGTGTATAACTATATACACAGCATAACAACATAATCGAATACAACCCAGATACTATCCATTCAACCTTCTGTTCGATTCGGTTGCTCGTATGTATAACGAAAGAACAGTAACCTGGTGAGTATTTCTATATGAACGTCATCACGATATAATCGAATACAACTCAGTTACAATTATCGTTCCGTCTAACCATCCAACCTTATGTTCGATTCAGACGCTCGTATGTGTAACGAAAGAACCGTTACATGGTAGGTGTATCTGAATATACAGCATAACGATATAATCGGAGAAAACCCAGATACAATGATTGTTCAATCTATCTATTCAACCTTATGTTCGATTCGGTTGCTCGTATGTATAACGGAAGAACAGTTACCTGGTTAGACATAATATATAATAATCATCACGATATAATCGAATACAACCCAGATACGATGATTGTTCAGTCTATCTATACAACCTTCTGTTCATTTCAGTCGCTCTTATGTATAACTGGAGAACAGATACCTGGTGAGTATAACTATATGAACATCATCACGATATAATCGAATACAACCCCAGATACGATCATTGTTTAGACTATCCATTCAACCTTCTGTTCAATTCAGTCGCTCGTATGTATAACGGAAGAACAGTTACTTGGTGAGTATAACTATATAAACATAATCGAATACAACTCAGATACGATGATTGTTCAATCTATCCATTCAACCTTATGTTCGATTCGGTTGCTCGTATGTATAACGGAAGAACAGGTACCTGGTGAGTATAACTATATAAACATAATCGAATACAACTCAGATACGATAATTGTTCAATCTATCCATTTAACCTTCTGCTCGATTCGGTCGCTTGTATGTAAAACGGAAGAATAGTTACCTGGTGAGTATTACTATATAAACATCATCACGATATAATCGAATACAACTCAGTTACAATTAAAGTTATGTCTAACCATCCAACTTTATGTTCGATCCAGATGCTCGTATGTGTAACGAAAGAACCGTTAAATGGTAGGTGTAACTAAATATACAGCATAACGATATAATCGGAGACAACCCAGATACAATGATTGTTCAATCTATATCCATCCAACCTTATGTTCGATTCGGTTTCTCGTATGTATAACGGAAGAACTGTTACCTGGTTAGACATACTATATGATGATAATCACGATATAATCAAATACAACCCAGATACGATGAATGTTCAGTCTATCCATTCAACCTTCTGTTCAGTTCAGTCGCTCTTATGTATAACTGGAGAACAGTTTTCTGGTGAGTATAACTATATGAACATCATCAAGATATAATCGAATACATCCCCAGATACGATTATTGTTTAGTCTATCCATTCAACTTTCTGTTCAATTCAGTCGTTCTTATGAAAAACGGAAGAACAGTTACCTGGTGAGTATAACTATATAAACCTAATCGAATACAACCCAGATACGATGAATTTTCAATCTATTCATTCAACCTTCTTCTCGATTCGGTCGCTTTTATGTAAAACGAAAGAACAGTTACCTGGTGAGTATCGCTATATAAACATCATCACGATATCATCGAATACAACTCAGAGATACTATTATCGTTTCGTCTAACCATTTAACCTTCTGTTCGATTCAGTCTCTAGTATGTGTAACGGAAGTACCGTCACCTGGTAAGTATCACTATATATACAGTATTGCGATATAATCGGATACCACCCAGATACATTGATTGTTCAGTCTATCCATTCAACTTTCTATTCGTTTCGGTCGCTCGTATGTAAAACGGGAATACCGTCACTTAATGTGTATAACTATATACACAGCATAACATCATAATCGAATACAACTCAGATACTATCCATTCAACCTTCTGTTCGATTCGGTTGCTCGTATGTATAACGAAAGAACAGTAACCTGGTGAGTATTTCTATATAAACTTCATCACGATATAATCGAATACAACTCAGATACAATGATCATTCCGTCTATCCTTCTAACCTTCTGTTCGATTGGGTCGCTCGTACGTATAACGCAAGAACAGTCACCTGGTGAGTATTACTATATAAACATTCCCACGATATAATCGAATACAACTCAGTTACAATTATCGTTCCGTCTAACCATCCAACCTTATGTTCGATTCAGACGCTCGTATGTGTAACGAAAGAACCGTTACATGGTAGGTGTATCTAAATATACAGCATAACGATATAATCGGGGACAACCCAGATACAATGATTGTTCAATCTATCCATTCAACCTTATGTTCGATTCGGTTGCTCGTATGTATAACGGAAGAACAGTTACCTGGTTAGACATAATATATAATAATAATCACGAAATAATCGAATACAACCCAGATACGATGATTGTTCAGTCTATCTATACAACCTTCTGTTCAGTTCAGTCGCTCTTATGTATAACTGGAGAACAGTTACCTGGTGAGTATAACTATATAAACATCATCACGACATAATCGAATACAACCCCAGATACGATCATTGTTTAGTCTATCCATTCAACCTTCTGTTCAATTCAGTCGCTCGTATGTATAACGGAAGAACAGTTACTTGGTGAGTATAACTATATAAACATAATCGAATACAACTCAGATACGATGATTGTTCAATCTATCCATTCAACCTTATGTTCGATTCGGTTGCTCGTATGTATAACGAAAGAACAGGTACCTGGTGAGTATAACTATATAAACATAATCGAATACAACTCAGAAACGATGATTGTTCAATCTATCCATTTAACCTTCTGCTCGATTCGGTCACTTGTATGTAAAACTGAAGGACAGTTACCTAATGAGTATTGCTATATAAACATCATCACGATATCATCGAATACAACTCAGATACAATTATCGTTTCGTCTAACCATTCAACATTCTGTTCGATTCAGTCGCTAGTATGTATAACGGAAGAACAGTTACCTGGTGAGTATAACTATATAAACATAATCGAATACTACCCAGATACGATGATTGTTCAATCCATACTAAATTTAACCTTCTGCTCGATTCGGTCGCTTGTATGTAAAACGGAAGAACAGTTACCTGGTGAGTATTGCTATATAAACATCATCACGATATCATCGAATACAATTATCGTTTCGTCTTACCATTTAACCTTAAGTTCGATTCAGTCGCTAGTATGTGCAACGGAAGTACCGTCACCTGGTGAGTATCACTATATATACAGAATTGCGATATAATCGGATACCACCCAGATACATTGATTGTTCAGTCTATCCATTCAACTTTCTGTTCGTTTCGGTCGCTCGTATGTAAAACGGGAATACCGTCACCTAATGTGTATATATACACAGCATAACATCATAATCGAATACAACCCAGATACTATCCATTCAACCTTCTGTTCGATTCGGTTGCTCGTATGTATAAAGAAAAAACAGTAACCTGGTGAGTATTTCTATATGAACGTCATCACGATATAATCGAATACAACTCAGATACAATGATCATTCCGTCTATTCATCCAAACTTCTGTTCGATTGGGTCGCTCGTATGTATAACGCAAGAACAGTCACCTGGTGAGTATTACTATATAAACATAACCACGATATAATCGAATACAACTCAGTTACAATTATTGTTCCGTCTAATCATCCAACCTTATGTTCGATTCAGACGCTCGTATGTGTAACGAAAGAACCGTTACATGGTAGGTGTAACTAAATATACAGCATAACGATATAATCGGAGACAACCCAGATACAATGATTGTTCAATCTATCCATTCAATACCTGCCAAAAATACCATATGAAATCTCATGAAAAAATATAGACTTGAGAATCAATAAGGTTCTATGAGGAAAGTATATGACCTATACGTACGATATTCCTGCCACTTGAACTTTCTGAACGAATATATGAGGATTTATAAGTAGATGTCATTTATAAGCATTTCCTAATTCATGGATTACGAGTTTGTATCAGGCAGTAATTGTTCTAGGAGTCTATAAGGTTCGATAAGGTATTCCACTTTCAAATTTAATGATATTTTATGTCCGTCAACAAGTTTTAGAATATATGAGAAATTGATGGGAATTCACAACTCTAATCCTATTTGGTATCTTGTGGGGACAGTGGGGTCTGGATTTGTTGGTTCGGATAAGGAATACCTTATCTGATGTCTTGTGCGATTTCTACAAGATTTTATGCGAGTCGAAATCAATGAGAATTCACAAGTTTTGACAAGAAAACAACGATACAGAGTATACAAGTTTTCATCAGGCACTGGTGATTGGGGATCTGAAAGATTTTATGGGGTATTCCAATTACAATATCAATGATATTTTCATTCACGAGTTCTAGAATCTATGAGAAATGTATGGAAATTCACAATCCTAATCTTATTTGGTATCTTGTGGAGACAGTTGGTTCAGGATTTGTTGGTTTGTATAGAATCAGAATCAGAATCAATTTATTCATCACAAAAAGAGTACATAAACATTCAATCAACAAAGATCAAAGACAGATGCATCTTTATCGGACTAGTCAGAAAAATGAGAAATGTAACTATGCATTTTAGATAATTAACATACAGTTAAAATACAAGTGGAATAAAAGTTATACTTAATTAAAATTAGTAAGTTAAAATTTTACGGATTTATAATAAAAAAGAAAAAGACGAAATAAATTTCAATGTTGAGAAGCAAAATATATATATATATATATACATTTTTTAAAAGTCGAGGAACTCTTCTATGCTATAAAATGTTTGTTCAGTAAGAAAACGTTTGAGCTTATTTCTAAATGACATGTTATCACAGGTATATCGTTCAAGCTCACAGATACATTTAAATTTATTATATAATTTAACTCCTATGTCGTCAGGCGAGTTCTGGCAGATTTGTAGTCGTGAGTAACTCTGGTGTAGACTTCCTTTCATTCGTGTGTCATGCGAGTGTGAGTCCTCATTTTTTTGTACCTTTTTTCATTTCCCTTAATATAGGTAATTACTTGATAGATGTATAAGCTGGGCAGAGTTTTTATTTGCGACCTTTTGAATAGGTCTTTACATGTTGACAGTGGATGGACATTGAACATCGCTCTTAGTATTTTTTTCTGTGCTCTGAATGCCTTATCAGAATGTGGCGAGGAACCCCAGAATACTAATCCATATTGTAGAACAGACTGAACAAGCCCATAATATAGTAATTTAAGTACATTAAAAGAAACAGAGTCCCTGAGCTGCCTTATCATGTAACAACATGTGCTTAGTTTGGAGCATACAGTTTTTATATGAGCCTCCCATGTTAATTTTTGATCAAGTGTAACACCCAGAAATTTCATCGTGTCTGTAGCTTCAATTGATTTTCTATTGATATGTAGGTAAAGATTTTGGTCAGGTGCAACATTCCTCGGTAAAAACCGCATAAAGTATGTTTTCGTCACATTCAATTGCAGACCGTTCTGAGCACAATATTCATAAAGCTCTCTAGAGGCTTCATTACTTTTCACAATTAATTGTTCAATGTCGGTGTTTGACATCAGAATATTTGTATCATCAGCATAAAGTAAGATTTGTTCAGGATAATTGCAGTATTTTTGTATGTCTGATGTGAATATTATAAAGAACAGGGGTCCCAATATTGAACCTTGTGGTACTCCTAGGTTAGATTCTCTTGTTTGCGATTTTGAGTTGTCATATACTGTTATTTGTGTACGCTCAGATAGGTAAGACTTCGCCCAGTCAAGAGGTACTCCACGTACACCGATAGCCTCTAATTTAAGCAGCAATAAATCTCGGTCGATCGTGTCAAACGCACGACTCAGGTCGTAAAAAAGACATAGTGCATTTTCTTTATTATTGAGTGCTTTGTATAAAAATCTCATTATATCATGAATGGCAGTTGTGGTGGATTTTTTTTCTCTAAAACCATGTTGTATATCAGGAATGAGCTTGAAACATTCCAAGTAATTTGTTAATCGTTGGCAGTATGCTGACTCAAAAATTTTAGAAAACTGATTTTGAATGCAAATCAATCTATAGTTTTTTATATCATTTGCGGATCCTTTGTTCTTAAAAATTGGTATTCCTTTGGAGTTTTTAACGTTAGGGAATATTCCAAGTGAAAATTACTTATTTATCAGGTAACACAGGGGTTCAGCAATGAGTGTTGCAACTGACCTGACCGCTCTACCATCGATATCATCCGACCCTGGTGTAGATTTGGCAGTAGTTTTCCTTATTATCGATAAAATTTCTTTGGGTGTTATTGGTGTCAAAAAGAAACTTGTAGGCACTCCTTCCATACACATATCGTAGTTTGGTACCTGACGATTTATATTGCAATCAATGAAATAGTCGTTTATATAGTTTGCTTGTTCAGTAGAAGTTCCCCCTTCCAGAAATCCAGCAGATGCTTTCCTCACTGATCTACTATCTTTACTTTCTTTAATAATTTTCCAACTTTCACTCATTACATTATTTGAATTCAAGATTTGTTCATTATACAACTCTTTTTTATGAATTTTCACATATACTCTATATTCTTTTTTAAATTGTTTGAATTTTGTTGTATACCAAGGATTGTTTAAAGCTTTGCTTAATTTACTCATTTCACAAAGTTGAGCGTGCATTTGTTTGATTTCTGGAGTGTACCATTTCTTTTTGTTGTGTTTAATGTGTATTATTTTAATTGGGAATGCACATTCGTAATAATAAAGAAAAGCATTATAAAATATGAAAAACTGTGTTTGAAAGTCTGTTGTATGATACATTTCATCCCAATTTTCATTTGATAAGTAGTTCTGAAAATCTTGAATATTGGAGTCATCAATTCTTCTTTTTTGTACCCGGTAATTGTTCATATTGTTATGTAATACATCCGTAAACGAACATACCTGATATGTGTGGTCTGAGAAAAAAGAGTGACTTACTCTCGCAATGCACTCATCTGTGTTTGAGAAGACGTTATCTATGCAGGTTGCTGTAGTAGAAGTTATTCTTGTGGCCTCATTGATATGATTTTTCATGCCGTACGCGCCTAATATATTTATAATTTCTTGTTTCTCATCACTATTCGCTAAAAAATCTACGTTAATATCGCCACAAATGACAAAAGTATCTCCCTTCCGATATATACTATACAATAATGCATCAAGTTGATATAAGAAGTTATTGAAATTTTTAGGGTTTGGTGGTCTATAAACAACAATTAGGTACATATATTGATTCCCATGCGTAAGTTTCATCTTAGCTCCACATGCTTCAAATTCCCCTTCTACACATGTGTTAATTACGATATGTTCCATATACATATCGGTTTCTGCAAATAGGCACACACCTCCCCGTTGCATATTCTTCCTGGTGAAATATGATATGAGCTTCATATTTTTTATTTGTGTCACTTTTAATTCCTCACTCTTGAGCCAATGTTCGCTGATGCATAAAATTTTTGCTTCATGGGTTTGCATTACAATATTGAGATCATCCGATTTTTTTGCAAGACCACCTTGTATGTTTGAGTTAATAATTATGAGATTTTTGTTCGTAGTTTTATAACCTAATGACCCTCTGTTTTTGGTTTGGGTTATTGTAGGATTGACTGATGTATTGTCCTCAGTTGGAAATGTAGGTCTGAGGTTTTCTAAAAATCCTCATTTTGTTGTTGATATTGGTTATATTTTCTGAAATCAAACCTCTTGTACGATACCATCTTCGGCCAAGTGGAGGATTTATAAATTTCATCTTTATAAGTGAAGTCAATTCCAAACATGAAACATTTGTTCTGGGATTCATCCGTTGGTAATTCCTTAATAATTATCTCCGCATTCTTGAAAGTATCTTGATTCAGAATAAAATTTCTGATTTTTCCTGTTGTAACATGACGTTTGATTCTGTTTAAATAGGGCCAAACTTTTTTCTGGATACCGAAATCGTTTGGGGTTTCATTGTCTCCAAACTTTTTCTTTGGTTTGGTTGGTGGTTGGACTTTTTTCTTATAGGTCACACTAGTGTAGCCTTCATGATCTGTTTTTTCATTTGTAGGACAATTTCTTTCAGCATAAATTAATCCATTCATTATTTCTGTTTGTTTACTTCTCAGTGAGTCACAGTTTGTTTTGCTTTGGTTTTTTTTTGATCATCATCTGATCTTGGCGAGGGTCCCGGCAATGGCACATTTTTTGTTCCTTGTGGATTTATATTCAGAAATTCACTAAACGATTTCTTTTGAACAGATAAGTTTTTGTTCGTTTCTTGAACTTTTTGTTCTTTGCTTACTTTTTCCTCCAGCAAGGTATTGTTTCGTTTCAGTAATTGGTTATTTTCAAGTATCAAATTGATTTTATCATCTTTTTCTTTGATAATCAATTTGAGTAAATTTATTTCAAGTTTTAATTGATCATGGGTTTCTTCAGTATTGAATCCTTGGACATCAGCCTGACATCCACTGCAGATGATTCTTGTGTCACAAATTTTAACACATTCTAGTTTGTTTCTTGTTGCACAGGAGAAATAATAAATGCTTCCACACTTGATGCACACAATGTTCTTATTCCACTTTGATTGGCAACATTTAAATTGCTTTTCTTTGAAAACATCATCACTAAATTTACAGAGCACATTTTTAAACTGCTCATCAGAATTAGCCTTTTTTTTTTTTTTTTTTTTTTTTTTTTTTTTTTTTTTTTTTTTTTTTTTTTTTTTTTTTTTTTTTTTTTTTTTTTTTTTTTTTCATCATTTATAAGCATTTCCTAATTCATGGTTCACGAGTTCGAATCTGGCAGTGGTTGTTCAAGGAGACTATGAGGTTTGATGAGGTATTCCACCATCAAATTCAATGATATTTCATGCCCGTTCACAAGTCTTAGAATATATGAGAAATCAATGGGAATTCACAACTCCAATCCTATTTGGTATCTTGTGGGGACAGTGGGGTCAGGATTTGTTGGTTTGTATAAGGAATACCTTATCTGATGTCTTATGCGATTTCAACAAGATTTTATGCGACTCGAAATCAATGAGAATTCACAAGTTTCGACAAGAAAACAACGATTTAGAGTATACAAGTTTTCATCAGGCACTGGTGATTGATGGGGATCTGAAAGATTTTATGAGGTAATCCAATTACAATTTCAATGATACTGTGACAATTCACAAGTTTCAGAATCTATGAGAAATGTATGAAAATTCACAACTCTTATCATATTTGGTATCTTTTGGAGACAGTTGGTTCAGGATTTGTTGGATTGTATAAGTCATTTATAAGCATTTCCTAATTCATGGTTTACGAGTTTGAATCTGGCAGTGGTTGTTCAAGGAGACTATGAGGTTTGATGAGGTATTCCATCATCAAATTTAATGATATTTCTTGCCCGTTCACAAGTCTTAGAATATATGATAAATCAATGGAAATTCACAACTCTTATCCTATTTGGTATTTTGTGGGGACAGTGGGGTCAGGATTCATTGGTTTGTATGAGAAATACCTTATCTGATGTCTTGTAGGATTTCTACAAGATTTTATGCGACGCAAAATCGATGTGAATTCACAAGTTTTGACAAGAAAACAACGATACAGAGTATACAAGTTTTCATCAGGCACTGGTGATCGAGGATCTGAAAGATTTTATGAGGTATTCCAATTACAATTTCAATGATATTTAGTGACCATTCACAAGTTTCAAAATCTATGAGAAATGAATGGAAATTCACAACTCTAATCTTATTTGGTGTTGTGGGGACATTTGGGCAGGATTTGTTGGTTTGGATAAGGAATACCTTATATCTGATGTCTTATGCGATTTCTATAAGATTTCATGCGACTCTATAAATCAATGAGAATTCACAAGTTTTGACAATAAAACAACAATACAGGGTATACAAGTTTTTATCAGGCACTGGTGATTGAGGATCTAAAAGATTTTACGAGGTATTCCAATTACAATTTTAATTATATTTAGTGACCATTCACAATAGGTTTTAGAATATATGAGAAATGTATGGAAATTCACAACTCTAATGTTATTTGGTATCTTGTAGAGACAGTTGGTTCAGGATTTGTTGGTTTGGATAAGGAATACGACCTTATCTGATATTTTATACGATTTCTAGAAGCTTTTTATACTACTCGAAATCAATAAGAATTCACAAGGGTCGACAAGATGATAATTCTTCAATTATAGAAAAAAAAGAAAAAAAGTAGCAAATGATTCTTTTTCGAATTCTTCAAATCGCCATAAATTCCGAACTGATTTACCAATGTTCAACTCCGCTAATAATGTTACAGAGTATACCAGTTTCAATCAGGCTTTGATGGTGATTGAGGATCTATATAAGATTTGATGAGGTATTCCAATTACAATTTCAATGAGCAATGAAAGTGAATTCACAAATAAAATTTTATTGGGTATCTTCCGGAGACAGTGAATTCAGGATTTGTAGGTTTGGATGAGAAATATACCTTATATTATCATATGCGATTTCCATGAGCTCTCGTATGACTTGATATAGTTTATACAAGTGTAAGGCAGTAGTAATAATTGGGAGTCTATAAGATTCGATGAGGTTGTTCCAATTTAAAATTAAACGATATTCTATATGTTTATTGACAAGCTCGAGAACCTGAGGAATGTTTATGAAATCACAATTCAAAGTATTATATCCACTATCTTGTGGAGAGGATGGGTTCAAATATTTGAATAAGTGATATATGGTTTGGATTAGGATTATATAGAGAATTTTTCGAATTCACAAATCTCCAAACTTTCAAGAAAAGAACCAATTCCAACTTCATAGGTTTCCTTTCGTGCAGTAGAAAGATAATAAATCAATGATTATTTCAACTTTGTATTTGAGTCATATATAACCTTATAATTGCTTATAGAAGTCGCATAAAATGGTATGAGGAATTCCTGATCTATACCATATATCATCTCTTCAAATCTTTGAACCCACCCTCTCCACAAGATAGCGGATAATACTTTATATTGTGATTTTCCACACATTTCCCAAGTCCTCGAGCTTGTCAATCAACATATATAGAATCTCGTCGTATTCAAAATTGGAATACCTCATCGAATCTGATAGAGTCCCAATTATTACAACAGCCTTAAACACACTCTTGTATCATTGTTTCCAAGTCGTATGAAAGCTCATAATAAACGCATAAGATTAGATAAGGTATTCCTTATCTAAACCAACAAATCCTGAACCCACTGTCTCAGAAAGATAAACAATGGAATTTTATTTGTAAATTCACATACATTCTACACAGATAGTGAAGACTTGTGAATTGTAATGAAATACTCCATCAAATCTCATAGATCTTAAATCACCATCAGTGAATAGAAACTTATATACTTTGTATTTTTCTTTTGTCTACACTTGTAGATTTTCATTGATTTCGAGTCCTATGGAAGCGTATAGAAATCGCATAGGATTAGATAAGATATTTCTAATCCAAACCAGTTTATTCTTGATCCAAACCATCAAATCCGGAGCTTGTATATTTTGGGAACATTTGCTGTAAGGTTCAAGTTGAAAGTACATTCGAAGATGCGCTACTATCGATTTCTTTAAATAGCCTCTATCGCTTATAAAAAGTTTTCATGTAACAAAAAGTGAGCAGAAACCATGAAGACATGGATATCAATGAAGTCTAGTAATGATAACTTTCGATTAGAATGATTAGATTACTTTCGCGAGTGGCGCCATTCTTTAGTCATCAATTGAACTAAAACCTGAAGGATTGGATGATTTCCACAGATAATCGGGTTATTTGGCAGGTGTTGTGGGTAATGTCAGTCAGTGTCAGTTGTCAGTTGTCAGTTGAGAGTTTCGGTATGGTAGGTATTTGGTATTGGTATTGATTAATATTGATAATGAATTGTGTCTTCATTAGAAGGATGATGAAATTCAAAGTAAGTACAAAATAGTATTTTGTTTTTCATAATGGATTCCTGAGAATAGAAAGCTCATGAATAAGGTCTAGCAACGACTCGCAGCTACAGTACAACCTATACAAATTCTCTCAAAATATCAGCTAATGATCATGTCTTTCTCCTATTCATGAATAAGTTCTGGAATTAAGTGTAGGTATCTTGATGTCATGAAAACTCTACTGAAGGAACAATGGCTTCATAAAAATCCTCTATATGAGTTTTTTCCTATCAACAATGGAAAAAAACATATTTCAGATCAATACCAGCATTGAATAATGAAATTCCACAAGAATTATTGAATACTAAAAAGCAATCTGTAGCTTCTAACATTTTTATGACAAACTCACCAGAAAAATAAGGTACTTATATAAGAATGTTTAATGTTTTTATGTGACAATAACATAGTTGTTAAAACACAGAATTATTTCATCTCAACAACCAATAAAACATTTTATAGAAATATCCTCTATAATTGATGATGACAATGAAAATATTCCCCATATTTGTAACATCTTGCAGATGATGTATTTGATGGTATAGAGAATCTTGGTGTTTTTCTTTTGAAAACTATAATGTTTATCGAGGAATAATTCATAAAGGTGACAATTGCACTTCAACAATAGAGTACCTGAATTGCCAACCATAAATTCAGTTGTAGAGCCAAAATCACCCCATTTGCAGCCCCAATTATTGAGAAATCATCTCCAATAGCAGGTAATTAGTTTCAGCATAAAATATTTTATTATCAACAATATTGGAACAATTTTTTTTCAGATTTGAATGATGGTGACAATCATCATTGTGTGCCCAAGGATGAAAGTGTGGTCAAAAATATCACATAATAGACACACTCACATAATAATAGAAATTTTTTTGTCTCAGTTTTCAAACTTTCAAACCATCTGGATCAAAGATTTTTTTGGTGATTGGTTTCAATACTGGGCTATCCTGTGATTTGACAAAAATCATCTACAAATGTGATGAATTGATTCTCAAAAATAATGTTATTGTTTTATCTCTACTTCATTTCATTTGATCTGAGTGAATTTATGGCAGCCCCACATTTGTAATGTGTTTAATGTGAGATGATTTTTCAAAATCCGAATAGATTTTTGAATTATACATTATGAAGTTTGAGGTAATATTTATGTATAATTTCCTTTTGTCCATTATGATTTCATGTTAGTTTCAGTTCATGCTCAAACGAATGGAGGTAAAAAAGATAATTATTCATTTGACCATATGCTCAATGAAGCCTAACCAGCAGTTATTCATCCAATGATTGATGATGAATTGAATATTCTAATGCTTGAAATACCAGCTGCATATTCATGCTTGTGAGAATATTTGGAAATACTACTTATGGTTAAGTATGCCTACATTAGTCACTTCATGTTATTATTAGTTTGTTATGCATTTTTGTAGATGAATAAATAGTAATAAGGACAAAGCCAAGTTAAGCTGTGCTTACCAGTACTTGGATACTGGTGAAGTCCTATCAGAGAAAAGGATTTGAAGAATGAAAGTATTTTCTTCTTTCCAGTTGAAAACCATGAAACTATGTATTTGTATATTGCATATGTCATCTTGGACAAATGATATTGGATCAACAGAAATTACCAGGAATAATTGCAGTGCTGATTTTCAAGGTAATTCAATTCAATGAAAAATTATTTTACTCCTGAGATTTGAAGGGTACTTCAAATCCCTATTTTTGAGTGGAAAAGTGGTACTTCGAATCTCAAGGGATTTGAAATGAACTTCAAATCCCTAGGGAATTGGGGTAAATTTATCTGCAGAAAAAAGCTGAATTTAGAAATTTATTTTCAATAATTTCGTTAAAAATATAACATGATATGGATACATCAAAAGTGTAACATGTTTAAAAAAGTTTTTAAGGGTAAAAAACAACTCAATTTTTATAAATATCAACATTTATGTTTACCCCATTGCCAAGTGAAACAGAGCTAAATTATATTATTTATTGCAACAAATTTCAGCCCATCTGATGGACTTTTTATCTGGTGTTTTCGAATACTACTTCAGTTCCTATAGGTGTATTATTCATGATTATGCACTTCAGGGATTCAAAGGACACTTTCCATTTCTCGGAAAAAACGTGGTACTTTAAATCCCTAGGGATTTTATATATATAATTTCATACTATAAAAAACAACTCAATTATCATCAATACTCATATTAATTTTAACATCACTGCTATTGGCCAAGTGGAAAACAGGTAAAATATTATCATTGCAGCTGCAACCCTAGTGGTTTAGTATTTTTTTTTTGCAATAAAACCTGAATTTAGAAATTCATTTTTTATATTTCTATCAAAAATACAATATGATATGGATGCAACAAAAGTTTAATGTTCATAAAACAATATCAAACTATACAAAACTACTCAATTTCTATGAATATTGCAAGTGGCCAAGTGAAAGAGAGGTGAATTATTATTATTGCAGCTATTATTTTCATTAATTGGAGTGTCTTGAAAGAATTGTAGACGTTGGTGTAAATTTTTTTTTATTTATTCTATCTTCAACTATTTACCTACTCTATAGTTCATAAAATAGTATATACACCTCAGGACTGAAGTAATTTTGTTCCTGAATTGTTAAAATACCACTTCAGTCCCTGAGTGTATGATATATTTTTTTCCTTACAAATGTATAGAAGTTACAGGCTTTGAGTAGTGAATATTGAGTTCAGCATGTTAAAATTTTGTGAGTTTAATTCAAATTTGAATTTTCATCTATTTTCCATAATTTAAATCTGTAAACGAAAACTATAAATTCGATCAATAAATGTTTTGAATCAAATCAAAACTGTGCTTTATTGTTCAGAAATAACGTTATCATTGACTAAGCTTCTATTCTAGGAAATGAAATGATCCACTTTGCCCAGATATGAGGAGAAAGGTGTATAAATACAAATCAAAGAATTTGTAATGACTTCATATAATAAACTGATACAAATTGTACAGAGAAACACATTTGGAGCTCATAACTGACACGTTGTAACTTTTACTATCCAACTCAAATCACATATGTATTCTCAGGGATTGCAGTTTAGAATTATGAATATGAATATTGTAACTGCAAAACACAAATTATACTTATGAACGCTACGAAATTTCTGAAACTCATGAATTCTACGTTTCTATGAGAATGCATCATCATAGACTGTATCTGCAATAAACCACGAAACACATGCGAAGCTTATTACAGCCACAGTTAGAAATCACCACCATCATGAATATATATACAAACATTGCCAAAAATGTATTTCGAAAACTGATGAAATATATATTATATAAGATCCAAATTGAATAGTGAAACCGCAAATCCGTAAAAAACCATATACGATACTTATCAGCATTTGATAGAATTTATATATTTCTTTGGTTTCTAGTAGCATTTTTCAACCTGAATCTATATTTGAATAACTTTTTATACAAACATAACTCATATGAGTGTGAGAATAAATGAGAATATATGAGATTTTATAGCAGTTGTTCATAAGGAAAAACATACAGTTTTTCACATATATTTCTGATGGCGAATCTCAGAATAGAAATATAGAATATATAAATCTTCATCAGAAACAGGTAGGTTTTATATGTAAGAATCACAATTGAAAACCATAGATCCTCACAAATCTGTTATGAAATCTCATACATTCATTTTGAACAGCATCAACTCATAGAAACATGTACCACTCGTCCCAGAAATCGCTGATCGTGTGAGAACGAACGTGTGAAAACCATAAATCTTGAATAACCTACTATTGAACATCATACATTTATTTATTCTCAAATCGCATGACCTCATGAAAACATATTCTCAAACTGCATTGCCTTATGAAAACATGTAACATTCATCTCAGAAATTGCTGATAAAAACGTATGAAAGTTGTGCATTAAACATTAAAGTACCATAATATTTTCACGTCAGGAACTACTATTAGAAATCGAAGGAATATGTCTATTGAATACTAAAATGAATATCGTATATGATTTAATATGGATATAACTCACTGTTCAATTTGGACCTCATAGAAACATGTAGGATTAATTCCAGGAATCGCAGATAAATACGTATATGAGTGCATATTGCTATCCTGAGATTTCCCACTAGAAACAGATAGGTTTCATGTGTGATGATAACATTCGAAAACCATAGATCCTAACAAATGACTGCTATAATCTTATAAATACCCATTCATTCTCAAACTGCATGACTTATAAAAACATATAATGTTCATCCCATAAACTGCTGATCAATACGCATAAAAGTTATGCGTGAATCACATTCGAGTATCATATTTTCCCGTTAGTAAATGCCATTAGAAATCTAAGGAATATGTACCTGTAAATGTGTATTGAATACTATATATATTATGTATGGTTTTATATGGATATAACTCACTATCCAATTTGGACCTCATAGAAACATTTAGGATTTATTCCAGAAATCGCTGATAGATACGTAAATGAGTGCATATTGGTATCCTGGGATTTCCAACCAGTAACAGATAGGTTTCATGTGTGAGAATTACATTTGAAAACCATAGATCCCAACAAATGGTTGCTATAATCTCATAGATTCTCATTTATTCTCAAACTGCATGACCTTATAAAAACATATAACATTAATCCCAGAAATTCCTGATAAATACGTATGAAAGTTCTGCGTAAAAACACATTCAAATATCATAGATTCCCGTTAGGAAATGCCATCAGAAAACGAAGTAATATGTATCTGTAAAGTCTATTAAATATCAATGAGTAACGTATATGGTTTCATATGGATATAACTCACTATTCAATTCGGACCTCATAGAAACATGTAGGATTGATTCAAGAAATCGCTGATAGATACGTATATGAGTGCATATTGCTAGCCTGGGATTTTCCACCAGAAACAGATAGGTTTCATGTGTGGGAATTACAGTTGAAAACCATGAATCCTAACGAATGACTGCTACAATCTCATAGATTCTCATTTATTCTCAAATTGTATGATCTTATAAAAACATTCAACCTTCATCCCAGAAATTTCTGATAAATACGTATGAAAGTTATGCGTAAAAACACATTCAAATATCATAGATTCCCGTTAGAAAATGCCATCAGAAAACGAAGTAATGTGTATCTGGAATGTCTATTGAATATCAATGAGTAACGTATATGGTTTCATATGGATATAACACACTATCCAATTTGGACCTCATAGAAACATGTAAGACTGATTCAAGAAATCGCTGATAGATACGTATATGAATGCATATTGCTATCCTGGGATTTTCCACCAGAAACAGATAGGTTTCATGTGTGGGAATTACAGTTGAAAACCATGAATCCTAACAAATGACTGCTACAATCTCATAGATTCTCATTTATTCTCAAACTGTATGATCTTATAAAAACATACAACATTCATCCCAGAAACTGCTGATAAATACGTATGAAAGTTATGCGTGAAAACACATTCAAATATCATGAATTCCCGTTAGGAAATGCCATTATAAATCGAAGGAATATGTATCTGTAATGTCTATTGAATACTGATGAGTATCGTATATGATTTTGAATGGAATTACGGTTTCACTATCCAACTTGGATCTCATAGGTTCTATTATATATTTTTTATCAGTTCTTATGAGGCATTTTTGGCAGGGACCTTATGTTCGATTTAGTTGCTCGTATGTGTAACGCAAGAACAGTCACCTGGTGAGTATAACTATATAAACATTCCCACGATATAATCGAATACAACTCAAATACAATTATCGTTCCGTCTAACCATCCAACCTTATGTTCGATTCAGACGCTCGTATGTGTAACGGAAGAACAGGTACCTGGTGAGTATAACTATATAAACATGATCAAATACAACCCAGATACGATGATTGTTCAATCTATAAATTTAACCTTCTGCTCGATTCGGTCGCTTGTATGTAAAACGAAAGAACAGTCACCTGGTGAGTAATACTATATAAACATTCCCACGATATAATCGAATACAACTCAAATACAATTATCGTTTCGTCTAACCATTCAACCTTCTGTTCGATTCAGTCGCTAGTATGTGTAACGGAAGTACCGTCACCTGGTAAGTATCACTATATATACAGTATTGCGATATAATCGCATACCACCCAGATACATTGATTGTTCAGTCTATCCATTCAACTTTTTGTTCGTTTCGGTCGCTCGTATGTAAAACGGGAATACCGTCATCAAATGTGTATAACCATATACACAGCATAACATCATAATCGAATACAACCCAGATACTATCCATTCAACCTTCTGTTCGATTCAGTTGCTCGTATGTATAACGAAAGAACAGTAACCTGGTGAGTATTTCTATATGAACGTCATCACGATATAATAGAATACAACTAAGATACAATTATCGTTTCGTCTAACCATCCAACCTTATGTTCGATTCAGACGCTCGTATGTGTAACGAAAGAACCTTTACATGGTAGGTGTAACTAAATATACAGCATAACGATATAATCGGAGACAACCCAGATACATTCAACCTTATGTTCGATTCGGTTGCTCGTATGTATAACGGAAGAACTGTTACCTGGTTAGACATACTATATTATAATCATCACGATATAATCAAATACAACCCAGATACGATGATTGTTCAGTCTTTCCATTCAACCTTCTGTTCAGTTCAGTCACTCTTATGTATAACTGGAGAACAGTTTCCTGGTGAGTATAACTATATGAACATAATCGAATACAACCCAGATACGATGATTGTTCAATCTATACTGAATTCAACCTTCTGCTCGATTAGGTCGCTTGTATGTAAAACGAAAGAACAGTTACCTGGTGAGTATTTCTATATAAACATCATCACGATATCATCGAATACAACTCAGATACAATTATCGTTTCGTCTAATCATCCAACCTTATGTTCGATGCAGACGCTCGTATGTGTAACGAGAGAACCGTTACATGGTAGGTGTAACTAAATATACAGCATAACGATATAATCGGAGACAACCCAGATACAATGATTGTTCAATCTATCAATTCAACCTCTTGTTCGATTCGGTTGCTCTTATGTGTAACAGAAGAACTGTTACCTGGTTAGACATACTATATGAAAATCATCACGATATAATCGAATACAACCCAGATACAATGATTGTTCAGTCTATCCATTCAACCTTCTGTTCAGTTTAGTCGCTCTTATGTATAACTGGAGAACAGTTACCTGTTGAGTATAACTATATAAACATCATCACGATATAATCGAATACAACCTCAGATACGATCATTGTTTAGTCTATCCATTCAACCTTCTGTTCAATTCAGTCGCTCGTATGTATAACGGAAGAACAGTTACCTGGTGAGTATAACTATATAAACCTAATCGAATACAACCCAGATACGATGAATTTTCAATCTATACATTTAACCTTCTGCTCGATTCGGTCGCTTTTATGTAAAACGGAAGAACAGTTACCTGGTGAATATTGCTATATAAACATCATCACGATATCATCGAATACAACTCAGATACAATTATCGCTTAGTCTAACCATTCAACCTTCTGTTCGATTCAGTCGCTAGTATGTGTAACGGAAGTACCGTCACCTGGTAAGTATCACTATATATACAGTATTGCGATATAATCGGATACCAACCAGATACATTGATTGTTCAGTCTATCCATTCAACTTTCTGTTCGTTTCGGTCGCTCGTATGTAAAACGGGAATACCGTCACCTAGTGTGTATAACTATATACACAGCATAACATCATAATCGAATACAACCCAGATACTATCCATTCAACCTTCTGTTCGATTCGAATGCTCGTATGTATAACGAAAGAACAGTAACCTGGTGAGTATTTCTATATGAACTTCATCACGATATCATCGAATACAACTCAGAGATACAATTATCATTTCGTCTAACCATTCAACCTTTTGTTCGATTCAGTCGCTAGTATGTGTAACGGAAGTACCGTCACCTGGTAAGTATCACTATATATACAATATTGCGATATAATCGGATACCACCCAGATACATTGATTGTTCAGTCTATCCATTCAACTTTCTGTTCAAATCAGTCGCTCTTATGTATAACTAGAGAACAGTTTCCTGGTGAGTATAACTATATGAACATCATCAAGATATAATCGAATACAACCCCAGATACGATTATTGTTTAGTCTAATCATCCAACCTTCTGTTCAATTCAGTCGCTCGTATGTATAACGGGAGAACAGTTACCTGGTGAGTATAACTATATAAACATAATCGAATACAACCCAGATACGATGATTGTTCAATCTCTACTAAATTTCAGCTTCTGCTCGATTCGGTCGCTTGTATGTGAAACGGAAGAACAGTTACCTGGTGAGTATCGCTATATAAACATCATCACGATATCATCGAATACAACTCAGAGATACAATTATCGTTTCGTCTAACCATTTAACCTTCTGTTCGATTCAGTCTCTAGTATGTGTAACGAAAGTACCGTCTTCTGGTAAGTATCACTATATATACAGTATTGCGATATAATCGGATACCACCCAGATACATTGATTGTTCAGTCTATCCATTCAACTTTCTGTTCGTTTCTGTCGCTCGTATGTAAAACGGGAATACCGTCACCTAATGTGTATAACTATATACACAGCATAACATCATAATCGAATACAACCCAGATACTATCCATTCAACCTTCTGTTCGATTAGGTTGCTCGTTTGTATAACGAAAGAACAGTGACCTGGTGAGTATTTCTATATGAACGTCATCACGATATAATCGAATACAACTCAGATACAATGATCATTCCGTCTATCCATCCAACCTTCTGTTCGATTGGGTCGCTCGTATGTATAACGCAAGAACAGTCACCTGGTGAGTATTACTATATAAACATCACGACGATATAATCGAATACAACTCAGTTACAATTATCGTTTCGTCTAACCATTCAACCTTATGTTCGATTCAGACGCTCGTATGTGTAACGAAATAACCGTTACATGGTAGGTGTAACTGAATATACAGCATAAAGATATAATCGGAGACAACCCAGATACAATGATTGTTCAATCTATCCATCCAACCTTATGTTCGATTCGGTTGCTCGTATGTTCAACGGAAGAACTGTTACCTGGTTAGACATACTATATGATAATCATCACGATATACTCGAATACAACTCCAGATACGATTATTGTTTAGTCTATCCATTCAACCTTCTGTTCAATTCAGTCGTTCTTATGTATAACGGAAAAACAGTTACCTGGTGAGTATAACTATATAAACCTTATCGAATACAACCCAGATACGATGAATTTTCAATCTATTCATTTAACCTTCTGCTCGATTTATTCGCTTTTATGTAAAACGGAAGAACAGTTACCTGGTGAGTATTGCTATATAAACATCATCACGATATCATCGAATACAACTCAGATACAATTATCGCTTCGTCTAACCATTTAACCTTCTGTTCGATTCAGTCGCTAGTATGTGTAACGGAAGTACCGTCACCTGGTAAGTATCAATATGTATACAGTATTGCGATATAATCGGATACCAACCAGATACATTGATTGTTCAGTCTATCCATTCAACTTTCTGTTCGTTTCGGTCGCTCGTATGTAAAACGGGAATACCGTCACCTAGTGTGTATAACTTCATACACAGCATAACATCATAATCGAATACAACTCAGATACAATGATCATTCCGTCTATCCATCTAACCTTCTGTTCGATTGGGTCGCTCGTACGTATAACGCAAGAACAGTCACCTGGTGAGTATTACTATATAAACATTTCCACAATATAATCGAATACAACTCAGTTACAATTATCGTTCCGTCTAACCATCCAACCTTATGTTCGATTCAGACGCTCGTATATTTAACGAAAGAACCGTTACATGGTAGGTGAATCTAAATATACAGCATAACGATATAATCGGAGACAACCCAGATACAATGATTGTTCAATCTATCCATTCAACCTTATGTTCGATTCGGTTGCTCGTATGTATAATGGAAGAACAGTTACCTGGTTAGACATAATATATAATAATCATCACGAAATAATGGAATACAACCCAGATACGATGATTATTCAGTCTATCCATTCAACCTTCTGTTCAGTTCAGTCGCTCTTATGTATAACTGGAGAACAGTTACCTGGTGAGTATATTTATATAAACATCATCACGATATCATCGAATACAACCCCAGATACGATCATTGTTTAGTCTATCCATTCAACCTTCTGTTCAATTCAGTCGCTCGTATGTATAACGGAAGAACAGTTACCTGGTGAGTATTGCTATATAAACATAATCGAATACAACCCAGATACGATGATTGTTCAATCTATCTATTCAACCTTCTGCTCGATTTGGTCGCTTGTATGTAAAACGGAAGAACAGTTACCTGGTGAGTATTGCTATAAACATCATCACGATATCATCGAATACAACTCAGATACAATTATCGTTTCGTCTAACCATTTAACCTTCTGTTCGATTCAGTCGCTTATATGTGTAACGAAAGTACCGTCACCTGATAAGTATCACTATATATACAGTATTGCGATATAATCGGATACCAACCAGATACATTGATTGTTCAGTCTATCCATTCAACTTTCAGTTCGTTTCGGTCGCTCGTATGTAAAACGGGAATACCGTCACCTAGTGTGTATATTTATATACACAGCATAACATCATAATCGAATACAACTCAGATACTATCCATTCAAACGACCGAATCGAGCAGAAGGTTAAATGGATAGATTGAACAATCATCGTATCTGGGTTGTATTCGATTATGTTTATATAGTTATACTCACCAGGCAACTGTTCTTTCGTTATACATACGAGCGGCTGAAATGAACAGAAGGTTGAATGGATAGACTAAACAATAATCGTATCTGGGGTTGTATTCGATTATATCGTGATGATGTTTATATAGTTATATTCACCAGGTAACTGTTCTCCAGTTATACATAAGAGCGACTGAACTGAACAGAAGGTTGAATGGATAGACTGAACAATTATCGTATCTGGGTTGTATTTAATTATATCGTGATGATTATCATATAGTATGTCTAACCAGGTATCAGTTCTTCCGTTATACATACGAGCAACCGAATCGAACATAAGGTTGAATGGATAGATTGAACAATCATTGTATCTGGGTTGTCTCCGATTATATCGTTATGCTGTTTATTTAGTTACACCTACCATGTAACGGTTCTTTCGTTACACATACGAGCGTCTGAATCGAACATAAGGTTGGATGGTTAGACGAAACGATAATTGTAACTGAGTTGTATTCGATTATATCGTGGTGATTATTATATATTATGTCTAACCAGGTAACTGTTCTTCCGTTATACATACGAGCAACCGAATCGAACATAAGGTTGAATGGATAGATTGAATATTCATTGTATCTGGGTTGTCTCCGATTATATCGTTATGCTGTATATTTAGTTACACCTACCATGTAACGGTTCTTTCGTAACACATAAGAGCGTCTGAATCGAACATAAGGTTGGATGATTAGACTGAACGATAATTGTAACTGAGTTGTATTCGATTATATCGTGGTGATTTTTATATAGTAATACTCACCAGGTGACTGTTCTTGCGTTATACATACGAGCGAACAGTCGAACAGAAGGTTGGATGGATAGACGGAATGATCATTGTATCTGAGTTGTATTCGATTATATCGTGATGACGTTTATATAGAAATACTCACCAGGTTACTGTTCTTTCGTTATACATACGAGCAACCGAATCGAACAGAAGGTTGAATGGATAGTATCTGGGTTGTATTCGATTATGATGTTATGCTGTGTATATAGTTATACACACTGGGTGACGGTATTCCCGTTTCACATACGAGCGACCAAAACGAACGGAAAGTTGAATGGATAGACTGAACAATCAATGTATCTGGGTGTTATCCGATTATATCGCAATACTGTATATATAGAGATACTTACCAGGTGACGGTACTTCCGTTACACATTCTAGCGGCTGAATCGAACAGAAGGTTGAATGGTTGGACGAAACGATAATTGTATCTGAGTTGTATTCGATGATATCGTGATGATGTTTATAGCAATACTCACCAGATAACTGTTCTTCCGTTTTACATACAAGCGACCGAATCGAGCAGAAGGTTAAATAGATAGATTGAACAATCATCTCATCTGGGTTCTATTCGATTATGTTTATATAGTTATTCTCACCAGGTCTCTGTTCTTCCGTTATACATACGAGCGACTGAATTGAACTTAAGGTTGAATGGATAGACTAAACAATAATCGTATCTGGGGTTGTATTCGATTATATCTTGATGATGTTTATATAGTTATACTCACCAGGAAACTGTTATCCAGTTATACATAGATAGATAGATAGATAGATATTTATTTATTTCAACAGAGTATTTTATAGTCATTCACAAGAGTGGCAGAATATTTTTGTCTGAGAAAAACGTCAAAAAACTAGCTTTACATAAAAATTATAAAGATACATAGAAACAGTCAAAATGAATAGATTCATGTTTCAAACACGATTAGAAACAATTTAAAATATGGGACATATTTCACATGTTTCAATAAATACATACATATATACATGCACAGCACAATTTGAATAAAATTTGATTCATATATTTCTGCAGGCCAGAAAATATTCCTCAGTATTATAGGGCTCTAGATTACATAAAAATTCTCTTACAGACTTCAGAAATCTGTTACCAACAACAATATCTCTGATACCTTGTGGGAGGTTATTATAAAATATTATTGCGCTGTAGATAGTGCTACGTTCATATAAGGATTTTGCGTGAATGGGATATGAGAAATCTTTTTTCCGTCTTGTCTCGTAAATATGCGTTTTGCGATGTGTGTCAAAAAGGCCTGGATGATTGAAAACAAATTTAATCAATTCATATACAGGGTCGCTGATATGTATTGAAACGGTCGATTATTTCCCAAAGTAAGATAGCTAGCGAAAAATGTTAGGATACAAAAGTTGTAGGGTTTTTCAAAATCCATTAAGCTAATGAAAAATTAAGTATACAGAATGAGTCAAAAAGTCAGGACGAAACAAAGTTGCTCTTTCTCTAATGGGACGCCCTGTATATTATTCCACATTTCAATTCTGCTCGAATTCTGAACAAAATTGATATAGCACATCATTTCCTAAATTCAACTGTTTTCGAGATATCAAATTTTGAAAATAACTTATAATAAATTATCCAAAAATGTTAGTCCATTAAGTTCATAGTCCATCAAGTTACCTTTGAAAGTTTCCAGCTCCATAACAACGCCGCGTCGTTCTTTTGTCTAACAGTGATGATCTTGACAACACATGTCAAAAATACATTTAGTGTAAATAAGTTTCGCGCAAAAATGGCACGTTTAACTAATACTGAGCGTATTGAAATTTTAATGATCATAGGATTCGGTGATAGAAGACGAAGTTGTGACCAAGTAGTGAATATTTTTAATGAATTGCATCCAAATCGGGAACCAATTTCTAAATCAACAGTTTCAAAAACATTGCAGCGTTTTCATGAAACTGGAGATGTCAAAGATCGACCAAAAAGTGGAAGACCAGTAAGCGTTACAAATAAAGAAAATGCTTTGAATGTTATGTTAGATGTGGTGGAAAATCCAATAAATTCGGCACAACAGAGGGCTTTGAATCATAACATGAGTCGATATTCCATTCAAAAAATTTGCAAACTGCAAAAATTTCATCCATATAAAATTCATTTGGTACAAGAATTGAGTGAAGACGATTTTGATCGTAGAATCGAGTTCTGTGAAGTTATTATGGATAAATTAAGCGAAAATGTCAACTTTGTCAACCACATATTGTTTTCTGACGAATCTACATTTTGTTTAAACGGGCACGTGAATCGACACAACTGTAGGTATTGGTCAGACCAAAATCCACATTGGATGGAGGAAGTTCACACTCAACGGCCACAAAAAGTAAATGTCTGGTGTGGCATTATTGGTGGACACGTCATAGGACCCTATTTTATAAACGGAAATTTGAACTCTGAACGATATTTATCACTTTTACAACAGCATATTATTCCAGAGCTTAGACGATTATTCCCGAATAATAACAATCCCAATTTGCCGGCAGAACAAATATGGCTTCAACAAGATGGGGCTCCTCCACATTTTGGACGTATGGTACGGGCATATCTAGATGAAACTTTTCCTAATAAATGGATTGGACGCAGGGGAGCAATTGAATGGCCAGCTAGGTCTCCCGATATGACCCCACTTGACTTTTTTCTATGGGGTCACATAAAAAATGTAGTCTACAAAAATAGGCCGCCAAATATCGAAGAGTTGCAAGAAAGAATAAGGCATGAAATTTCTACCATTCCTCCTCACATGATTTTAGATTCACTACAAAATTTTGTTCAGCGAGTTCATTACTGTCAGGAGGTAAATGGTAAACACTTTGAGCACCTCATTAAATAGAATTTCAAAGAAAAATTTGTTGTTTATTAAAACTTGTTTTCTCTCTTTTCCTCCTGTCTTAACTATTGTTTTCATAAAATTTTAAATATCCTGGACATTAATTAAAAAATACATTTTATTGTTTTAATTGCATTTTAATCAACCCTGAACAATTATGCTTTTTTTATTTTCTGTAAAAAAATTATAATTAAATTGTAATCATAATATCCACATACTCCACCTTTTGTGACTTTCATAATAAATATGCATCATTTCGTGCTTTTTCTTTAATAAATTTGAGAGTAGTAAAAAGTTATTTTCAAAATTCGATATCTCGAAATCGGTTGAATTTAGGAAATGAAGCGCTTCATCAATTTTGTTCAGAATTTCGAGCAGAATTGAAATGTGGAATAATATACAGGGCGTCCCATTAGAGAAAAAGCAACTTTGTTTCGTCCTGACTTTTTGACTCATCCTGTATACTTAATTTTTTATTAGTTTAATGGATTTTGAAAAACCCTACAACTTTTGTATCCTAACATTTTTCGCTAGCTATCTTACTTTGGGAAATAATCGACCGTTTCCATACATATCAGCGACCCTGTATATAGATTGCTGACACAGTCAGTATTTTATTCAACTTGAAACTTCCTCTGCAGGAGTCTCTGCTATTTATATTGAAAAGTATTCTGATTATTTTTTTTTGACATAGGAAAACTCTATTCAATCCATGACTTGAACCCCAGATTATTATTCCTAGTCTCAGAGAAGAGTAAAAATTAGCATAATATACTGTTATTAGTGCATATAAGTCAACATTTTTTTTAGAACTCTCATGGCGTATATTACCGAGGATAGTTTATTGCATAGATTGTCTATCTGACTAATCCAGCTTAATGTGTCATCGATGTGTATACCCAGAAACTTGACTGAAGTGTTACAAATAATTTTTTTATTGTCCATAATTATGTTTTGTGGTGTTTCTATACTGTTATTGGTTTTGAACATGATTCAATCTGTTTTTCCATCATTCAAGACTAACTTATTCTCTAGAAAATAATCTTTGGATTGTTCTATTATTTTGCTGCCATTTTTTATGATAGCTGGTAAGGTTGCACCAGTTAATAAAAGATTGGTATCATCAGCATAGTTAATCATGTGAGCAGTGTTTTTGTCTGCTATAACTTTATTAATGTCATTGATAAATATAATAAATAATATTGGACCAAGAATACTACCCTGTGGGACTCCCAGAGACACACACAAAGCCTCTGATCTAGCGGTATTATCTTTTTGATTGAGTTCTACTATTTGCTTTCTGTTTTTTAGATATGAATTGAGCCAGTTGTAAGAGTTTCCGAGAATTCCATATTTATAAAGTTTCCGCAATAAAATATCGTGATCTATGCAATCAAAAGCTTTGGATAAATCCATGAAGATTCCACAGGATATATCTCCCTTGTCCATTGCTTCTATAATTTCGTTGTTGAAGTAAACTAAAGCAGTTTCAATAGATTTATTTTTCAGATAGCCATGCTGGTTATTAGAAAACATGTTAAAGTGAGTAAAGAAATTCACTATTCGCTTAGCCATTGCTATTTCGATAATTTTTGATACACATGTCAGAAGACTGATTGGCCTAAAGTTAGATATGTCTGACTTATTTCCTTTTTTGTGAAGTGGTTTCACTATCGCTATTTTCAGTTCATCTGGAAAAATTCCTTCTTCAAATGATTTATTAATGAGAAATGTCAAAATACGTACAATCTCTTGGGCACAACTTTTCAATATGTGTATTGGCACATCATCAATTCCTGTACTTCTCTTGTTCTTCATATTGTTTATTATTCAGAGTAACTCATTTTCTGTGACTGGGTTCAAGAACAAGGTGTGACTGTGAAAGGCTATAGACCTTACAAAACCGCTTACCTTACCAATATAAGAACGACTGAACTGAACAGAAGGTTGAATGGATAGACTGAACAATCATCGTATCTGGGTTGTATTTAATTATATCGTGATGATTATCATATAGTATGTCTAACCAGGTAACAGTTCTTCCGTTATACATACGAGCAACCGAATCGAACATAAGGTTGAATGGATAGATTGAACAATCATTGTATCTGGGTTGTATCTGAATATATCGTTATGCTGTATATTTAGTTGAGCCTACCATGTAACGGTTCTTTCGTTACAAATAAGAGCGACTGAATCGTAGAGAAGGGTGAATGGATAGACTGAACAATCATCGTATCTGGGTTGTATTCGATTATTTCGTGATGATTATTAAATATTATGTCTAACCATATAACTGTTCTTCCGTTATACATACGAGCAACCGAATCGAACATAAGGTTGAATGGATAGATTGAACAATCATTGTATCTGGGTTGTCTCCGATTATATCGTTATGCTGTATATTTAGTTACACCTACCATGTGACGGTTCTTTCGTAACACATACGAGCGTCTGAATCGAACATAACGTTGGATGATTAGACGGAACGATAATTGTAACTGAGTTGTATTCGATTATATCGTGGTGATTTTTTATATATTATGTCTAACCAGGTAACTGATCTTCCGTTATACATACGAGCAACCGAATCGAACATAAGGTTGAATGGATAGATTGAACAATCATTGTACCTGGGTTGTCTCCGATTATATCGTTATGCTGTATATTTAGTTACACCTACCATGTAACGGTTCTTTCGTAACACATACGAGCGTCTGAATCGAACATAACGTTGGATGATTAGACGGAACGATAATTGTAACTGAGTTGTATTCGATTATATCGTGGTGATGTTTATATAGTAATACTCACCAGGTGACGGTACTTCCGTTACACATTCTAGCGACTGAATCGAACAGAAGGTTGAATGGTTAGACGAAACGATAATTGTATCTGAGTTGTATTCGATGATATCGTGATGATGTTTATATAGCAATACTCACCAGGTAACTGTTCTTCCGTTTTACATATAAGCGACCAAATTGAGCAGAAGGTTAAATGGATAGATTGAACAATCATCGTAACTGGGTTTTATTCGTATATGTTTATATAGTAATACTCACCAGGTAACTGTTCTTCCGTTATACATACTAGCTACTGAATCGAACAGATGGTTAAATGGTTAGACGAAATGATAATTATTGTATCTGAGTTGTATTCGATGATATCGTGATGATGTTTATATAGCAATACTCAGCAAGTAACTGTCCTTCCGTTTTACATACAAGCGACCGAATCGAGCATAAGGTTAAATGGATAGATTGAACAATAATCGTATCTGGGTTGTATTCGATAATGTTTATATAGTTATTCTCACCAGATAACTGTTCTTTCGTTATACATACGAGCGACTGAATTGAACAGAAGGTTGAATGGATAGACTGAACAATCATCGTATCTGGGTTGTATTCGATTATATCGTGATGATTATCATATAGTATGTCAAACCAGGTAACAGTTCTTTCGTTATACAAACGAGCAACCGAATCGAACATAAGGTTGGATGGATGGATTGAACAATCATTGTATCTCGGTTGTATCCGAATATATCGTTATGCTGTATATTCAGTTTAGCCTACCATGTAACGGTTCTTTCGTTACACATACGAGCGACTGAATCGTAGAAAAGGGTGAATGGATAGACTGAACAATCATCGTATCTGGGTTGTATTCGATTATTTCGTGATGATTATTATACATTATGTCTAACCAGGTAACTGTTCTTCCGTTAAACATACTAGCAACCGAATCGAACATGAGGTTGGATGGATAGATTGAACAATCATTGTATCTGGGTTGTCTCCGATTATATCGTTATTCTGTATATTTAGTTACACCTACCATGTAACGGTTCTTTCGTTATACATACGAGCGTCTGAATCGAACATAAGGTTGGATGGTTAGACGGAACGATAATTGTGACTGAGTTGTATTCGATTATATCGTGGTGATGTTTATATAGTTATACTCACCAGGTGACTGTTCTTGCGTTATACATACGAGCGACCCAATCGAACAGAAGGTTGGATGGATAGACGGAATGATAATTGTATCTGAGTTGTATTCGATTATATCGTGATGACGTTCATATAGATATACTCACCAGGTTACTGTTCTTTCGTTATACATACGATCAACCTAATCGAACAGGAAGTTTAATGGATAGTATCTGGGTTGTATTCGAATATGATGTTATGCTGTGTATATAGTTATACACACTAGGTGACGGTATTCCCGTTTTACATACGAGCGACCGAAACGAACAGAAAGTTGAATGGATAGACTGAACATTCAATGTATCTGGGTGGTATCTGATTATATCGCAATTCTGTATATATAGTGATACTTACCAGGTGACGATACTTCCGTTAAACATACTAGCGACTGAATCGAACAGAATGTTGAATGGATAGACGAAACGATAATTGTATCTGAGTTGTATTCGATGATATAGTGATGATGTTTATATAGCAATACTCACCAGGTAACTGTTCTTCCGTTTTACATATAAGCGACCAAATTGAGCAGAAGGTTAAATGGATAGATTGAACAATCATCGTAACTGGGTTTTATTCGTATATGTTTATATAGTAATACTCACCCAGGTAACTGTTCTTCCGTTATACATACTAGCTACTGAATCGAACAGATGGTTAAATGGTTAGACGAAATGATAATTGTATCTGAGTTGTATTCGATGATATCGTGATGATGTTTATATAGCAATACTCAGCAAGTAACTGTCCTTCCGTTTTACATACAAGCGACCGAATCGAGCATAAGGTTAAATGGATAGATTGAACAATAATCGTATCTGGGTTGTATTCGATAATGTTTATATAGTTATTCTCACCAGATAACTGTTCATTCGTTATACATACGAGCGACTGAATTGAACAGAAGGTTGAATGGATAGACTGAACAATCATCGTATCTGGGTTGTATTCGATTATATCGTGATAATTATCATATAGTATGTCAAACCAGGTAACAGTTCTTTCGTTATACAAACGAGCAACCGAATCGAACATAAGGTTGGATGGATGGATTGAACAATCATTGTATCTCGGTTGTATCCGAATATATCGTTATGCTGTATATTCAGTTTAGCCTACCATGTAACGGTTCTTTCGTTACACATACGAGCGACTGAATCGTAGAAAAGGGTGAATGGATAGACTGAACAATCATCGTATCTGGGTTGTATTCGATTATTTCGTGATGATTATTATACATTATGTCTAACCAGGTAACTGTTCTTCCGTTAAACATACTAGCAACCGAATCGAACATGAGGTTGGATGGATAGATTGAACAATCATTGTATCTGGGTTGTCTCCGATTATATCGTTATTCTGTATATTTAGTTACACCTACCATGTAACGGTTCTTTCGTTATACATACGAGCGTCTGAATCGAACATAAGGTTGGATGGTTAGACGGAACGATAATTGTGACTGAGTTGTATTCGATTATATCGTGGTGATGTTTATATAGTTATACTCACCAGGTGACTGTTCTTGCGTTATACATACGAGCGACCCAATCGAACAGAAGGTTGGATGGATAGACGGAATGATAATTGTATCTGAGTTGTATTCGATTATATCGTGATGACGTTCATATAGAAATACTCACCAGGTTACTGTTCTTTCGTTATACATACGATCAACCGAATCGAACAGGAGGTTTAATGGATAGTATCTGGGTTGTATTCGAATATGATGTTATGCTGTGTATATAGTTATACACACTAGGTGACGGTATTCCCGTTTTACATACGAGCGACCGAAACGAACAGAAAGTTGAATGGATAGACTGAACAATCAATGTATCTGGGTGGTATCTGATTATATCGCAATTCTGTATATATAGTGATACTTACCAGGTGACGATACTTCCGTTAAACATACTAGCGACTGAATCGAACAGAATGTTGAATGGATAGACGAAACGATAATTGTATCTGAGTTGTATTCGATGATATCGTGATGATGTTTATATAGCAATACTCACCAGGTAACTGTCCTTCCGTTTTACATACAAGCGACCGAATCGAGCAGGAGGTAAAATGGATAGATTGAACAATCATCGTATCTGAGTTGTATTCGATTATGTTTATATAGTTGAACTCACCATGTACCTGTTCTTTCGTTATACATACGAGCAACCAAATCGAACATAAGGTTGAATGGATAGATTGAACAATCATCGTATCTGAGTTGTATTCGATTAGGTTTATATAGTTATACTCACCAAGTAACTGTTCTTCCGTTATACATACGAGCGACTGAATTGAACAGAAGGTTGAATGGATAGACTAAACAATGATCGTATCTGGGGTTGTATTCGATTATATCGTGATGATGTTTATATAGTTATACTCACCAGGTAACTGTTTTCCAGTTATACATAAGAGCGACTGAACTGAACAGAAGGTTGTATGGATAGACTGAACAATCAAGGTATCTGGGTTGTATTCGATTATTTCGTGATGATTAATATATATTATGTCTAACCAGGTAACTGTTCTTCCGTTATACATACGAGCAACCGAATCGAACATAAGGTTGAATGGATAGATTGAACAATCATTGTATCTGGGTTGTCTTCGATTATATCGTTATGCTGTATATTTAGATACACCTATCATGTAACGGTTCTTTCGTTACACATAAGAGCGTCTGAATCGAGCATGAGGTTGGATGGTTATACGGAACGATAATTGTAACTGAGTTGTATTCGATTATATCGTGGTAATGTTTATATAGTAATACTCACCAGGTGACTGTTCTTTCGTTATACGTACGAGCGACCCAATCGAACAGAAGGTTGGATGGATAGACGGAATGATCATTGTATCTGAGTTGTATTCGATTATATCGTGATGACGTTCATATAGAAATACTCACCAGGTTCCTGTTCTTTCGTTATACATACGAGCTTTCGAATCGAACAGAAGGTTGAATGGATAGTATCTGGGTTATATTCGATTATGATGTTATGCTGTGTATATAGTTATACCCATTAGGTGACGGTATTCCCGTTTTACATACGAGCGACCGAAACGAACAGAAAGTTGAATGGATAGACTGAACAATCAATGTATCTGGTTGGTATCCGATTATATCGCAATAATGTATATATAGTGATACTTACCAGGTGACGGTACTTCCGTTACACATACTAGCGACTAAATCGAACAAAAGGTTAAATGGTTAGACGAAACGATAATTGTATCTGAGTTGTATTTGATGATATCGTGATGATGTTTATATAGCAATACTCACCAGGTAACTGTTCTTCCGTTTTACATACAAGCGACCGAATCGAGCAGAAGGTTGAATTCAGTATCAATTGAACAATCATCGTTTCTGGGTTGTATTCGATTATGTTTATATAGTTATACTCACCAGGTAACTGTACTTCCGTTATACATACGAGCAACCGAATCGAACAGAAGGTTGAATGGATTGTATCTGGGTTATATTCGATCATGATGTTATGCTGTGTATATAGTTAAACACATTAGGTGACATTTTACATACGAGCGACCGAAACGAACAGAAAGTTGAAAGGATAGACTGAACAATCAATGTATCTGGGTGGTATCCGATTATATCGCAATACTGTATATATAGTGATACTTACCAGGTGACGGTACTTCCGTTACACATACTAGCGACTGAATCGAACAGAAGGTTGAATGGTTATACGAAACGATATTTGTATCTGAGTGGTATTCGATGATATCGTGATGATGTTTATTAAGCAATACTCACCAGGTAACTGTTCTTCCGTTTTACATACAAGCGACCGAATCGATTAGATGGTTAAATTTAGTATAGATTGAACAATCATCGTATCTGGGTTGTATTCGATTAGGTTTATATAGTTATACTCACCAGGAAACTGTTCTCCAGTTATACATAAGAGCGACTGAACTGAACAGAAGGTTGAATGGATAGACTGAACAATCATCGTATCTGGGTTGTAATTGATTATATCATGATTATTATCATATAGTATGTCTAACCAGGTAACAGTTCTTCCGTTATACATACGAGCAACCAAATCGAACATAGCGACTGAATCGAACAGAATGTTGAATGGTTAGACGAAACGATAATTGTATCTGAGTTGTATTCGATGATATCGTGATGATGTTTATATAGCAATACTCACCAGGCAACTGTCCTTCCGTTTTACATACAAGCGATCGAATCGAGCAGAAGGTTGAATGGATAGATTGAACAATCATCGTATCTGAGTTGTATTCGATTATGTTTATATAGTTATACTCACCAGGTACCTGTTCTTCCGTTATACATACGAGCAACCAAATCGAACATAAGGTTGAATGGATAGATTGAACAATCATCGTATTTGAGTTGTATTCGATTATGTTTATATAGTTATACTCACCAAGTAACTGTTCTTCCGTTATACATACGAGCAACCAAATCGAACAGAAGGTTGAATGGATAGACTGAACAATGATCGTATCTGGGGTTGTATTCGATTATATCGTGATGATGTTTATATAGTTATACTCACCAGGTAACTGTTTTCCAGTTATACATAAGAGCGACTGAACTGAACAGAAGGTTGTATGGATAGACTGAACAATCATCGTATCTGGGTTGTATTCGATTATTTCGTGATGATTATTATATATTATGTCTAACCAGGTAACTGTTCTTCCGTTATACACACGAGCAACCGAATCGAACATAAGGTTGAATGGATAGATTGAACAATCATTGTATCTGGGTTGTCTCCGAATATATCGTTATGCTGTATATTAAGATACACCTACCATGTAACGGTTCTTTCATTACACATACGAGCGTCTGAATCGAACATAAGGTTGGATGGTTAGACGGAACGATAATTGTAACTGAGTTGTATTCGATTATATGGTGGTAATGTTTATATAGTAATACTCACCAGGTTACTGTTCTTTCGTTATACTTACGAGCAACCGAATCGAACAGAAGGTTGAATGGATAGTATCTGGGTTGTATTCGATTATGATGTTATGCTGTGTATATAGTTATACACATCAGGTGACGGTATTCCCGTTTTACATACGAGCGACCGAAACGAACTGAAAGTTGAATGGAATGACTGAACAATCAATGTATCTGGGTGGTGTCCGATTATATCGCAATACTGTATATAAAGTGATACTTACCAGGTGACGGTACTTCTGTTACACATACTAGCGACTGAATCGAACAGAAGGTTGAATGGTTGGACGAAACGATAATTGTATCTGAGTTGTATTCGATGATATCGTGATGATGTTTATAGCAATACTCACCAGATAACTGTTCTTCCGTTTAACATACAAGCGACCGAATCGAGCAGAAGGTTAAATAGATAGATTGAACAATCATCTTATCTGGGTTCTATTCGATTATGTTCATATAGTTATCCTCACCAGGTCTCTGTTCTTCCGTTATACATACGAGCGACTGAATTGAACTTAAGGTTGAATGGATAGACTAAACAATAATCGTATCTGGGGTTGTATTCGATTATATCTTGATGATGTTTATATAGTTATACTCACCAGGAAACTGTTATCCAGTTATACATAACAGAAGGTTGAATGGATAGACTGAACAATCATCGTATCTGGGTTGTATTTAATTATATCGTGATGATTATCATATAGTATGTCTAACCAGGTAACAGTTCTTCCGTTAAACATACGAGCAACCGAATCGAACATAAGGTTGAATGGATAGATTGAACAATCATTGTATCTGGGTTGTATCTGAATATATCGTTATGCTGTATATTTAGTTTAGCCTACCATGTAACGGTTCTTTCGTTACAAATACGAGCGACTGAATCGTAGAGAAGGGTGAATGGATAGACTGAACAATCATCGTATCTGGGTTGTATTCGATTATTTCGTGATGATTATTACATATTATGTCTAACCATATAACTGTTCTTCCGTTATACATACGAGCAACCGAATCGAACATGAGGTTGAATGGATAGATTGAACAATCATTGTATCTGGGTTGTCTCCGATTATATCGTTATGCTGTATATTTAGTTACACCTACCATGTGACGGTTCTTTCGTTACACATACGAGCGTCTGAATCGAACATAAGGTTGGATGGTTAGACGGAACGATAATTGTAACTGAGTTGTATTCGATTATATCGTGGTGATTTTTTATATATTATGTCTAACCAGGTAACTGATCTTCCGTTATACATACGAGCAACCGAATCGAACATAAGGTTGAATAGATAGATTGAACAATCATTGTACCTGGGTTGTTTCCGATTATATCGTTATGCTGTATATTTAGTTACACCTACCATGTAACGGTTCTTTCGTAACACATACGAGCGTCTGAATCGAACATAACGTTGGATGATTAGACGGAACGATAATTGTAACTGAGTTGTATTCGATTATATCGTGGTGATGTTTATATAGTAATACTCACCAGGTGACTGTTCTTGCGTTATACATACGAGCGACCCAATCGAACAGAATGTCGAATGGTTAGACGAAACGATAATTGTATCTGAGTTGTATTCGATGATATCGTGATGATGTTTATATAGCAATACTCACCAGGCAACTGTCCTTCCGTTTTACATACAAGCGATCGAATCGAGCAGAAGGTTAAATGGATAGATTGAACAATCATCGTATCTGAGTTGTATTCGATTATGTTTATATAGTTATACTCACCAGTTACCTGTTCTTCCGTTATACATACGAGCAACCAAATCGAACATAAGGTTGAATGGATAGATTGAACAATCATCGTATTTGAGTTGTATTCGATTATGTTTATATAGTTATACTCACCAAGTAACTGTTCTTCCGTTATACATACGAGCAACCAAATCGAACAGAAGGTTGAATGGATAGACTGAACAATGATGGTATCTGGGGTTGTATTCGATTATATCGTGATGATGTTTATATAGTTATACTCACCAGGTTACTGTTTTCCAGTTATACATAAGAGCGACTGAACTGAACAGAAGGTTGTATGGATAGACTGAACAATCATCGTATCTGGGTTGTATTCGATTATTTCGTGATGATTATTATATATTATATCTAACCAGGTAACTGTTCTTCCGTTATACACACGAGCAACCGAATCGAACATAAGGTTGAATGGATAGATTGAACAATCATTGTATCTGGGTTGTCTCCGAATATATCGTTATGCTGTATATTAAGATACACCTACCATGTAACGGTTCTTTCATTACACATACGAGCGTCTGAATCGAACATAAGGTTGGATGGTTAGACGGAACGATAATTGTAACTGAGTTGTATTCGATTATATCGTGGTAATGTTTATATAGTAATACTCACCAGGTTACTGTTCTTTCGTTATACTTACGAGCAACTGAATCGAACAGAAGGTTGAATGGATAGTATCTGGGTTGTATTCGATTATGATGTTATGCTGTGTATATAGTTATACACATCAGGTGACGGTATTCCCGTTTTACATACGAGCGACCGAAACGAACAGAAAGTTGAATGGAATGACTGAACAATCAATGTATCTGGGTGGTGTCCGATTATATCGCAATACTGTATATAAAGTGATACTTACCAGGTGACGGTACTTCCGTTACACATACTAGCGACTGAATCGAACAGAAGGTTGAATGGTTGGACGAAACGATAATTGTATCTGAGTTGTATTCGATGATATCGTGATGATGTTTATAGCAATACTCACCAGATAACTGTTCTTCCGTTTTACATACAAGCGACCGAATCGAGCAGAAGGTTAAATAGATAGATTGAACAATCATCTAATCTGGGTTCTATTCGATTATGTTTATATAGTTATCCTCACCAGGTCTCTGTTCTCCCGTTATACATACGAGCGACTGGATTGAACTTAAGGTTGAATGGATAGACTAAACAATAATCGTATCTGGGGTAGTATTCGATTATATCTTGATGATGTTTATATAGTTATACTCACCAGGAAACTGTTATCCAGTTATACATAAGAGCGACTGAACTGAACAGAAGGTTGAATGGATAGACTGAACAATCATCGTATCTGGGTTGTATTTAATTATATCGTGATGATTATCATATAGTATGAAAAAATGGATTAGCCATAAATTGGAAAAAAATTTTGAGAGAAAAATAGTCTATCCAATTAAAAATATCAAACATAGTTTGAAATAAATGTCTGGTAGACTACGAGCAGAAAACAACTACTTTCCTGGTAAATACCACGCAGAACATTGAATTATATCTGTTCCTAGTCCATGCAACGATTCACACTGTGAATGCAGATCGCAAATGTTTCTTTCTTCCTAAGACGTGACAAATTCACATCGAGACAGGCACGCCTAACAACCTACAGACCGGTTTCGGGCTTATTGGCCCTCATCAGTGCAGGGTAGTTATCCGAGTAGAGACCGTAAGATCTCAACTCGAAGCGTTGCCTGTCCCAATGCATTTTCGTCGCGTCTATTTAACCGCACCGAGCCGCGTTCCAACAGACAATTGAAAGTGGCGACATCATGCGGCAGAAGAAAGAAACACTCCAGAACCGAATCTCCCAAGTTTCACAGAACTTGGAAGTGGCTGAGAGCTCGACTAAGCTCAATAAATGAAAAAATGGATTAGCCATAAATTGGAAAAAATTTTTGAGAGAAAAATAGTCTATCCAATTAAAAATATCAAACATAGTTTGAAATGAATGTCTGGTAGACTACGAGCAGAAAACAACTACTTTCCTGGTAAATACCACGCAGAACATTGAATTATATCTGTTCGTAGTCCATGCAACGATTCACACTGTGAATGCAGATCGCAAATGTTTCTTTCTTCCTAAGACGTGACAAATTCACATCGAGACAGGCACGCCTAACAACCTACAGACCGGTTTCGGGCTTATTGGCCCTCATCAGTGCAGGTTAGTTATCCGAGTAGAGACCGTAAGATCTCAACTCGAAGCGTTGCCTGTCCCAATGCATTTTCGTCGCGTCTATTTGACCGCACCGAGCCGCGTTCCAACAGACAATTGAAAGTGGCGACATCATGCGGCAGAAGAAAGAACATTTGCGATCTGCATTCACAGTGTGAATCGTTGCATGGACTACGAACAGATATAATTCAATGTTCTGCGTGGTATTTACCAGGAAAGTAGTTGTTTTCTGCTCGTAGTCTACCAGACATTCATTTCAAACTATGTTTGATATTTTTAATTGGATAGACTATTTTTCTCTCAATCATATAGTATGTCTAACCAGGTAACAGTTCTTCCGTTATACATACGAGCAACCGAATCGAACATAAGGTTGAATGGATAGATTGAACAATCATTGTATCTGGGTTGTATCTGAATATATCGTTATGCTGTATATTTAGTTTAGCCTACCATGTAACGGTTCTTTCGTTACAAATACGAGCGACTGAATCGTAGAGAAGGGTGAATGGATAGACTGAACAATCATCGTATCTGGGTTGTATTCGATTATTTCGTGATGATTATTACATATTATGTCTAACCATATAACTGTTCTTCCGTTATACATACGAGCAACCGAATCGAACATAAGGTTGAATAGATAGATTGAACAATCATTGTACCTGGGTTGTTTCCGATTATATCGTTATGCTGTATATTTAGTTACACCTACCATGTAACGGTTCTTTCGTAACACATACGAGCGTCTGAATCGAACATAACGTTGGATGATTAGACGGAACGATAATTGTAACTGAGTTGTATTCGATTATATCGTGGTGATGTTTATATAGTAATACTCACCAGGTGACTGTTCTTGCGTTATACATACGAGCGACCCAATCGAACAGAAGGTTGGATGGATAGACGGAATGATCATTGTATCTGAGTTGTTTTCGATTATATCGTGATGACATTCATATAGAAATACTCACCAGGTTACTGTTCTTTCGTTATACATACGAGCAACCGAATCGAACAGAAGGTTGAATGGATAGTATCTGGGTTGTATTCGATTATGATGTTATGCAGTGTATATAGTTATACACATTAGGTGACGGTATTCCCGTTTTACAAACGAGCGTTTTACAAACGAACAGAGAAATGAATGGATAGACTGAACAATCAATGTATCTGGGTGGTATCCGATTATATCGCAATACTGTATATATAGTGATACTTACCAGGTGACGGTACTTCCGTTACACATTCTAGCGACTGAATCGAACAGAAGGTTGAATGGTTAGACGAAACGATAATTGTATCTGAGTTGTATTCGATGATATCGTGATGATGTTTATATAGCAATACTCACCAGGTAACTGTTCTTCCGTTTTACATATAAGCGACCAAATTGAGCAGAAGGTTGAATGGATAGATTGAACAATCATCGTATCTGGGTTGTATTCGTATATGTTTATATGGTAATACTCACCAGGTAACTGTTCTTCCGTTATACATACTAGCTACTGAATCGAACAGAAGGTTAAATGGTTAGACGAAATGATAATTGTATCTGAGTTGTATTCGATGATATCGTGATGATGTTTATATAGCAATACTCACCAGGTAACTGTTCTCCAGTTATATATAAGAGCGACTGAACTGAACAGAAGGTTGAATGGATAGATTGAACAATCATCGTATCTGGGTTGTCTTCGATTATTTCGTGATGATTATCATATATTATGTCCAACCAGGTAACTGTTCTTCCATAATACATACGAGCAACCGAAACGAACAGAAAGTTGAATGGATAGACTGAACAATCAATGTATCTGGGTGGTATCCGATTATATCGCAATACTGTATATATAGTGATACTTACCAGGTGACGGTACTTCCTTTACACATACCAGCGACTGAATCGAACAAAAGGTTAAATGTTTGGACGAAACGATAATTGTATCTGAGTTGTATTCGATGATATGGTGATGATGTTTATATAGCAATACTCACCAGGTAACTGTTCTTCTGTTTTACATAAAAGCGACCGAATCGAGCAGAAGGTTAAATGGATAGATTGAAAATTCATCGTATCTGGGTTGTATTCGATAATGTTTATATAGTTATTCTCACCAGATAACTGTTCTTTCGTTATACATACGAGCGACTGAATTGAACAGAAGGTTGAATGGATAGACTGAACAATCATCGTATCTGGGTTGTATTCGATTATATCGTGATGATTATCATATAGTATGTCAAACCAGGTAACAGTTCTTTCGTTATACAAACGAGCAACCGAATCGAACATAAGGTTGAATGGATGGATTGAACAATCATTGTATCTCGGTTGTATCCGAATATATCGTTATGCTGTATATTCAGTTTAGCCTACCATGTAACGGTTCTTTCGTTACACATACGAGCGACTGAATCGTAGAAAAGGGTGAATGGATAGACTGAACAATCATCGTATCTGGGTTGTATTCGATTATTTCGTGATGATTATTATATATTATGTCTAACCAGGTAACTGTTCTTCCGTTAAACATACGAGCAACCGAATCGAACATGAGGTTGGATGGATAGATTGAACAATCATTGTATCTGGGTTGTCTCCGATTATATCGTTATTCTGTATATTTAGTTACACCTACCATGTAACGGTTCTTTCGTTATACATACGAGCGTCTGAATCGAACATAAGGTTGGATAGTTAGACGGAACGATAATTGTGACTGAGTTGTATTCGATTATATCGTGGTGATGTTTATATAGTTATACTCAATAGGTGACTGTTCTTGCGTTATACATACGAGCGACCCAATCGAACAGAAGGTTGGATGGATAGACGGAATGATAATTGTATCTGAGTGGTATTCGATTATATCGTGATGACGTTCATATAGAAATACTCACCAGGTTACTGTTCTTTCGTTATACATACGATCAACCGAATCGAACAGGAGGTTTGATAGATAGTATCTGGGTTGTATTCGAATATGATGTTATGCTGTGTATATAGTTATACACACTAGGTGACGGTATTCCCGTTTTACATACGAGCGACCGAAACGAACAGAAAGTTGAATGGATAGACTGAACAATCAATGTATCTGGGTGGTATCTGATTATATCGCAATTCTGTATATATAGTGATACTTACCAGGTGACGATACTTCCGTTAAACATACTAGCGACTGAATCGAACAGAATGTTGAATGGATAGACGAAACGATAATTGTATCTGAGTTGTATTCGATGATATCGTGATGATGTTTATATAGCAATACTCACCAGGTAACTGTCCTTCCGTTTTACATACAAGCGACCGAATCGAGCAGGAGGTTAAATGAATAGATTGAACAATCATCGTATCTGGGTTGTATTCGATTATTTCGTGATGATTAATATATATTATGTCTAACCAGGTAACTGTTCTTCCGTTATACATACGAGCAACCGAATCGAACATAAGGTTGAATGGATAGATTGAACAATCATTGTATCTGGGTTGTCTTCGATTATATCGTTATGCTGTATATTTAGATACACCTATCATGTAACGGTTCTTTCGTTACACATACGAGCGTCTGAATCGAGCATAAGGTTGGATGGTTATACGGAACGATAATTTTAACTGAGTTGTATTCGATTATATCGTGGTAATGTTTATATAGTAATACTCACCAGGTGACTGTTCTTTCGTTATACGTACGAGCGACCCAATCGAACAGAAGGTTGGATGGATAGACGAAATGATCATTGTATCTGAGTTGTATTCGATTATATCGTGATGACGTTCATATAGAAATACTCACCAGGTTCCTGTTCTTTCGTTATACATACGAGCTTTCGAATCGAACAGAAGGTTGAATGGATAGTATCTAGGTTATATTCGATTATGATGTTATGCTGTGTATATAGTTATACCCATTAGTTGACGGTATTTCCGTTTTACATACGAGCGACCGAAACGAACAGAAAGTTGAATGGATAGACTGAACAATCAATGTATCTGGTTGGTATCCGATTATATCGCAATAATGTTTATATAGTGATACTTACCAGGTGACGGTACTTCCGTTACACATACTAGCGACTAAATCGAACAATAGGTTAAATGGTTAGACGAAACGATAATTGTATCTGAGTTGTATTCGATGATATCGTGATGATGTTTATATAGCAATACTCACCAGGTAACTGTTCTTCCATTTTACATACAAGCGACCGAATCGAGCAGAAGGTTGAATTCAGTATCAATTGTACAATCATCGTTTCTGGGTTGTATTTGATTATGTTTATATAGTTATACTCACCAGGTAACTGTTCTTCCGTTATACATACGAGCAACCGAATCGAACAGAAGGTTGAATGGATAGTATCTGGGTTATATTCGATTATGATGTTATGCTGTGTATATAGTTATACACATTAGGTGACGGTATTCCCGTTTTACATACGAGCGACCGAAACGAACAGAAAGTTGAAAGGATAGACTGAACAATCAATGTATCTGGGTGGTATCCGATTATATCGCAATACTGTATATATAGTGATACTCACCAGGTGACGGTACTTCCGTTACACATACTAGCGACTGAATCGAACAGAAGGTTGAATGGTTAGACGAAACGATAATTGTATCTGAGTTGTATTCGATGATATCGTGATGATGTTTATTAAGCAACACTCACCAGGTAACTGTTCTTCCGTTTTACATACAAGCGACCGAATCGAGCAGAAGGTTTAATTTAGTATAGATTGAACAATCATCGTATCTGGGTTGTATTCGATTAGGTTTATATAGTTATACTCACCAGGAAACTGTTCTCCAGTTATACATAAGAGCGACTGAACTGAACAGAAGGTTGAATGGATAGACTGAACAATCATCGTATCTGGGTTGTATTTGATTATATCGTGATTATTATCATATAGTATGTCTAACCAGGTAACAGTTCTTCCGTTATACATACGAGCAACCAAATCGAACATAGCGACTGAATCGAACAGAATGTTGAATGGTTAGACGAAACGATAATTGTATCTGAGTTGTATTCGATGATATCGTGATGATGTTTATATAGCAATACTCACAAGGTAACTGTCCTTCCGTTTTACATACAAGCGATCGAATCGAGCAGAAGGTTAAATGGATAGATTGAACAATCATCGTATCTGAGTTGTATTCGATTATGTTTATATAGTTATACTCACCAGGTACCTGTTCTTCCGTTATACATACGAGCAACCAAATCGAACATAAGGTTGAATGGATAGATTGAACAATCATCGTATTTGAGTTGTATTCAATTATGTTTATATAGTTATACTCACCAAGTAACTGTTCTTCCGTTATACATACGAGCAACCAAATCGAACAGAAGGTTGAATGGTTAGACTAAACAATGATCGTATCTGGGGTTGTATTCGATTATATCGTGATGATGTTTATATAGTTATACTCACCAGGTAACTGTTTTCCAGTTATACATAAGAGCGACTGAACTGAACAGAAGGTTGTATGGATAGACTGAACAATCGACGTATCTGGGTTGTATTCGATTATTTCGTGATGATTATTATATATGATGTCTAACCAGGTAACTGTTCTTCCGTTATACATACGAGCAACCGAATCGAACATAAGGTTGAATGGATAGATTGAACAATCATTGTATCTGGGTTGTCTCCGAATATATCGTTATGCTGTATATTAAGATACACCTACCATGTAACGGTTCTTTCATTACACATACGAGCGTCTGAATCGAACATAAGGTTGGATGGTTAGACGGAACGATAATTGTAACTGAGTTGTATTCGATTATATCGTGGTAATGTTTATATAGTAATACTCACCAGGTGACTGTTCTTGCGTTATACGTACGAGCGACCCAATCGAACAGAAGGTTGGATGGATAGACGGAATGATCATTGTATCTGAGTTGTATTCGATTATATCGTGATGACGTTCATATAGAAATACTCACCAGGTTACTGTTCTTTCATTATACTTACGAGCAACCGAATCGAACAGAAGGTTGAATGGATAGTATCTGGGTTGTATTCGATTATGATGTTATGCTGTGTATATAGTCATACACATTAGGTGACGGTATTCCCGATTTACATACGAGCGACCGAAACGAACAGAAAGTTGAATGGAATGACTGAACAATCAATGTATCTGGGTGGAATCCGATTATATCGCAATACTGTATATAAAGTGATACTTACCAGGTGACGGTACTTCCGTTACACATACTAGCGACTGAATCGAACAGAAGGTTAAATGGTTAGACGAAACGATAATTGTATCTGAATTGTATTCGATAATATCGTGATGATGTTTATATGGCAATACTCACCAGGTAACTGTTCTTCCGTTTTACATACAAGCGACCGAATTGAGCAGAAGGTTAAATTTAGTATAGATTGAACAATCATCGTATCTGGGTTGTATTCGATTATGTTTATATAGTTATACTCACCAGGTAACTTTTCTTCCGTTATACATACGAGCGACTGAATTGAACAGAAGGTTGAATGGATAGACTAAACAATAATCGTATCTGGGGTTGTATTCGATTATATCTTGATGATGTTCATATAATTATACTCACCAGGAAACTGTTCTCCAGTTATACATAAGAGCGACTGAACTGAACAGAAGGTTGAATGGATAGACTGAACAATCATCGTATCTGGGTTGTATTTGATTATATCGTGATAATTATCATATAGAATGTCTAACCAGGTGACAGTTCTTCCGTTATACATACGAGCAACCAAATCGAACATGAGGTTGAATGGATAGATTGAACAATCATTGTATCTGGGTTGTCTCCGATTATATCGTTATGCTGTATATTTAGTTACACCTACCATGTAACGGTTCTTTCGTTACACATACGAGCGTCTGAATCGAACATAAGGTTGGATGGTTAGACGGAACGATAATTGTAACTGAGTTGTATTCGATTATATCGTGGTGATGTTTATATAGTAATACTCACCAGGTGACTGTTCTTGCGTTATACATACGAGCGACCCAATCGAACTTAAGGTTGGATGGATAGACGGAATGATCATTGAATCTGAGTTGTATTCGATTATATTGTGATGACGTTCATATAGAAATACTCACCAGGTTACTGTTCTTTCGTTATACATACGAGCAACCGAATCGAACAGAAGGTTGAATTGATAGTATCTGGGTTGTATTCGAATATGATGTTATGCTGTGTATATATTTATACACACTAGGTGACGGTATTCCCGTTTTACATACGAACGACCGAAACGAACGGAAAGTTGAATGGATAGACTGGACAATCAATGTATCTGGTTGGTATCCGATTATATCGCAATACTGTATATAAAGTGATACTTACCAGGTGACGGTACTTCCGTTACACATACTAGCGACTGAATCGAACAGAAGGTTAAATGGTTAGACGAAGCGATAATTGTATCTGAGTTGTATTCGATAATATCGTGATGATGTTTATATAGCAATATTCACCAGGTAACTGTTCTTCTGTTTTACATAAAAGCGACCGAATCGAGCAGAAGGTTAAATGAATAGATTGAAAATTCATCGTATCTGGGTTGTATTCGATTAGGTTTATATAGTTATACTCACCAGGTAACTGTTCTTCCGTTTTTCATAAGAACGACTGAATTGAACAGAAAGTTGAATGGATAGACTAAACAATAATCGTATCTGGGGTTGTATTCGAGAATATCGTGATGAATATCATATAGTATGTCTAACCAGGTAACAGTTCTTCCGTTAAACATACGAGCAACCGAATCGAACATAAGGTTGGATGGATAGATTGAACAATCATTGTATCTGGGTTGTCTTCGATTATATCGTTATGCTGTATATTTAGTTACACCTACCATGGAACGGTTCTTTCGTTACACATACGAGCGTCTAAATCGAATATAAGGTTGGATGGTTAGACGGAACGATAATTGTAACTGAGTTGTATTCGATTATATCGTGGTGATGTTTATATAGTAATACTCACCAGGTGACTTTTCTTGCGTTATACATACGAGCGACCCAATCGAACAGAAGGTTGGATGGATAGACGGAATGATCATTGTATCTGAGTTGTATTCGATTATATCGTGATGACGTTTATATAGAAATACTCACCAGGTTACTGTTCTTTCGTTATACATACGAGCAACCGAATGGAACAGAAGGTTGAATGGATAGTATGTGGGTTGTATTCGATTATGATGTTATGCTGTGTATATAATTATACACATTAGGTGACGGTTTTCCCGTTTTACATACGAGCGACCGAAACGAACAGAAAGTTGAATGGATAGACTGAACAATCAATGTATCTGGGTGGTATCCGATTATATCGCAATACTGTATATATAGTGATACTTACCAGGTGACGGTACTTCCTTTACACATGCTAGCGACTGAATCGAACAGAAGGATGAATGGTTAGACGAAACGATAATTGTATCTCTGAGTTGTATTCGATGATATCGTGATGATGTTTATATAGCAATACTCACCAGGTAACTGTTCTTCCGTTTTACATACAAGCGACCGAATCGAGCTGAAGGTTGAATTCAGTATGGATTGAACAATCATCGTATCTGGGTTGTATTCGATTTTGTTCATATAGTTATACTCACCAGGTAACTGTTCTTCCGTTATACATACGAGCAACCGAATCGAACAGAAGGTTGAATGGATAGTATCTGGGTTGTATTCGATTATGATGTATGCTGTGTATATAATTATACACATTAGGTCACGGTATTCCCGTTTTACATACGAGCGACCGAAACGAACAGAAAGTTGAATGGATAGACTGAACAATCAATGTATCTGGGTGGTATCCGATTATATCGCAATACTGTATATATAGGGATACTTACCAGGTGACGGTACTTCCGTTACACATACTAGCGACTGAATCGAACAGAAGGTTAAATGGTTAGACGAAACGATAATTGTATCTGGGTTGTATTCGATGATATCGTGATGATGTTTATATAGCAATACTCACCAGGTAACTGTTCTTCCGTTTTACATACAAGCGACCGAATCGAGCAGAAGGTTGAAATTAGTATAGATTGAACAATCATCGTATCTGGGTTATATTCGATTATGTTTATATAGTAATACTCACCAGGTAACTGTTCTTCCGGTATACATACGAGCGACTGAACTGAACAGAAGGTTGAATGGATAGACTGAACAATCATCGTATCTGGGGTTGTATTCGATTATATCTCGATGATGTTCATATAGTTATACTCACCAGGAAACTGTTCTCCAGTTATACATAAGAGCGACTGAACTGAACAGAAGGTTGAATGGACAGACTGAACAATCATCGTATCTGGGTTGTATTTGATTATATCGTGATTATTATCATATAGTATGTCTAACCAGGTAACAGTTCTTCCGTTATACATACGAGCAACCAAATCGAACATAGCGACTGAATCGAACAGAATGTTGAATGGTTAGACGAAACGATAATTGTATCTGAGTTGTATTCGATGATATCGTGATGATGTTTATATAGCAATACTCACCAGGTAACTGTCCTTCCGTTTTACATACAAGCGACCGAATCGAGCAGAAGGTTAAATGGATAGATTGAACAATCATCGTATCTGAGTTGTATTCGATTATGTTTATATAGTTATACTCACCAGGTACCAGTTCTTCCGTTATACATACGAGCAACCAAATCGAACATAAGGTTGAATGGATAGATTGAACAATCATCGTATTTGAGTTGTATTCGATTATGTTTATATAGTTATACTCACCAAGTAACTGTTCTTCCGTTATACATACGAGCGACTGAATTGAACAGAAGGTTGAATGGATAGACTAAACAATGATCGTATCTGGGGTTGTATTCGATTATATCGAGATGATGTTTATATAGTTGTACTCACCAGGTAACTGTTTTCCAGTTATACATAAGAGCGACTGAACTGAACAGAAGGTTGTATGGATAGACTGAACAATCATCGTATCTGGGTTGTATTCGATTATTTCGTGATGATTATTATATATTATGTCTAACCAGGTAACTGTTCTTCCGTTATACATACGAGCAACCGAATCGAACATAAGGTTGAATGGATAGATTGAACAATCATTGTATCTTGGTTGTCTCCGATTATATCGTTATGCTGTATATTTAGTTACACCTTCCATGTAACGGTTCTTTCGTTACACATACGAGCGTCTGAATCGAACATAAGGTTGGATGGTTAGACGGAACGATAATTGTAACTGAGTTGTATTCGATTATATCGTGGTGATGTTTATATAGTAATACTCACCAGGTGACTGTTCTTGCGTTATACATACGAGAGACCCAATCGAACATAAGGTTGGATGGATAGACGAAATGATCATTGTATCTGAGTTGTATTCGATTATATCGTGATGACGTTCATATAGAAATACTCACCAGGTTACTGTTCTTTCGTTATACATACGAGCAACCGAATCGAACAGAAGGTTGAATGGATAGTATCTGGGTTGTATTCGATTATGATGTTATGCTGTGTATATATTTATACACACTAGGTGACGGTATTCCCGTTTTACATACGAGCGACCGAAACGAACAGAAAGTTGAATGGATAGACTGAACAATTAATGTATCTGGGTGGTATCCGATTATATCGCAATTCTGTATATATGGTGATACTTACCAGGTGACGATACTTCCGTTACACATACTAGCGACTGAATCGAACAGAATGTTAAATGGTTAGACGAAACGATAATTGTATCTGAGTTGTATTCGATGATATCGTGATGATGTTTATATAGCAATACTCACCAGGTAACTGTCCTTCCGTTTTACATACAAGCGACCGAATCGAGCAGAAGGTTGAATGGATAGATTGAACAATCATCGTATCTGAGTTGTATTCGATTATGTTTATATAGTTATACTCACCAGGTACCTGTTCTTCCGTTATACATACGAGCAACCGAATCGAACATAAGGTTGAATGGATAGATTGAACAATCATTGTATCTGAGTTGTATTCGATTATGTTTATATAGTTATACTCATCAGGTAACTGTTCTTCCGTTATACATACGAGCGACTGAATTGAACAGAAGGTTGAATGGATAGACTGAACAATCATCGTATCTGGGTTGTATTCGATTATTTCGTGATGATCATTATATATTATGTCTAACCAGGTAACTGTTCTTCCATTATACATACGAGCAACCGAATCGAACATAAGGTTGAATGGATAGATTGAACAATCATTGTATCTGGGTTGTCTCCGATTATATCGTTATGCTGTATATTAGGATACACCTACCATGTAACGGTTCTTTCGTTACACATACGAGCGTCTGAATCGAACATAAGGTTGGATGGTTAGACGGAACGATAATTGTAACTGAGTTGTATTCGATTATATCGTGGTAATGTTTATATAGTAATACTCACCAGGTGACTGTTCTTGCATTATACGTACGAGCGACCCAATCGAATAGAAGGTTGGATGGATAGACGGAATGATCATTGTATCTGAGTTGTATTCGATTATATCGTGATGAAGTTCATATAGAAATACTCACCAAGTTACTGTTCTTTCGTTATACAAACGAGCAACCGAATCGAACAGAAGGTTGAATGGATAGTATCTGGGTTGTATTCGATTATGATGTTATGCTGTGTATATAGTTATACACACTAGGTGACGGTATTCCCGTTTCACATACGAGCGACCGAAACGAACAGAAATTTGAATGGATAGACTAAACAATCAATGTATCTGGTTGGTATCCGATTATATCGCAATACTGTATATATAGTGATACTCACCAGGTGACGGTACTTCCGTTACACATACTAGCGACTGAATCGAACAGGAGGTTAAATGTTTACACGAAGCGATAATTGTATCTGAGTTTTATTCGATGATATCGTGATGATGTTTATATAGCAATACTCACCAGGTAACTGTTCTTCCGTTTTACATAAAAGCGACCGAATCGAGCCGAAGGTCAAATGGATAGATTGAAAATTCATCGTATCTGGGTTGTATTCGATTATGTTTATATAGTTATACTCACCAGGTAACTGTTCTTCCGTTATACATGAGAACGACTGAATTGAACAGAAGGTTGAATGGATAGACTAAACAATAATCGTATCTGGGGTTGTATTCGAGTATATCGTGATGATTATCATATAGTATGTCTAACCAGGTAACAGTTCTTCCGTTAAACATACGAGCAACCGAATCGAACATAAGGTTGGATGGATAGATTGAACAATCATTGTATCTGGGTTGTCTCCGATTATATCGTTATGCTGTATATTGAGTTACACCCACCATGTAACGGTTCTTTCGTTACACATACGAGCGTCTGAATCGAACATAAGGTTGGATGGTTAGACGGAACGATAATTGTAACTGAGTTGTATTCGATTATATCGTGGTGATGTTTATATAGTAATACTCACCAGGTTACTGTTCTTTCGTTATACATACGAGCAACCGAATCGAACAGAAGGTTGAATGGATAGTATCTGGGTTGTATTCGATTATGATGTTATGCTGTGTATATAGTTATACACACTAGGTGACGGTATTCCCGTTTTACATACGAGCGACCGAAACGAACAGAAAGTTGAATGGATAGACTGAACAATCAATGTATCTGGTTGGTATCCGATTATATCGCAATACTGTATAATAATAATATAATAATAATAATATGTATTTATTGACAGTAAAAAAATAAAATAAAGACACAACAAGTAAAGTTACATTCTGCCAATAGGATACAAGATTGGATTGCTCCATTCTTACTCTTGCACCTGAACAAAGAAATTGAAATAAATATTTAAGAGAATACACAAATCAATACATTAAATTGAATTGAATAAAACCGAATCATATTAAGTTATAATAATTATGTAAAACACGTAATCATGGAAAATTTTTAACATAGCAATATTATTTCAATATACACACATGTACTTTATTATGGTAGAAGATATATGTTAATATCTGAGATTACAAGAGAAACATTTATATAAAAGTTCACTTGAAATACTACAAATTATCCAGAAAGTTTTGTATATATAGTGATACTTATATTTTGTATATTTAGTGATACTTACCAGGTGACGGTACTTCCGTTACACATACTAGCGACTGAATCGAACAGGAGGTTAAATGTTTACACGAAGCGATAATTGTATCTGAGTTGTATTCGATGATATCGTGATGATGTTTATATAGCAATACTCACCAGGTAACTGTTCTTTCGTTTCACATAAAAGCGACCGAATCGAGCCGAAGGTTAAATGGATAGATTGAAAATTCATCGTATCTGGGTTGTATTCGATTATGTTTATATAGTTATACTCACCAGGTAACTGTTCTTCCGTTATACATGAGAACGACTGAATTGAACAGAAGGTTGAATGGATAGACTAAACAATAATCGTATCTGGGGTTGTATTCGAGTATATCGTGATGATTATCATATAGTATGTATAACCAGGTAACAGTTCTTCCGCTAAACATACGAGCAACCGAATCGAACATAAGGTTGGATGGATAGATTGAACAATCATTGTATCTGGGTTGTCTCCGATTATATCGTTATGCTGTATATTTAGTTACACCCACCATGTAACGGTTCTTTCGTTACACATACGAGCGTCTGAATCGAACATATGATGTTATGCTGTATAAGGTGACGGTATTCCCGTTTCACATACGAGCGACCGAAACGAAAAGAAAGTTGAATGGATAGACTGAACAATCAATGTATCTGGGTGGTATCCGATTATATCGCAATACTGTATATATAGTGATACTTACCAGGTGACGGTACTTCCGTTACACATGCTAGCGACTAAATCGAACAGAAGGTTGAATGGTTAGACGAAACGATAATTGTATTTGAGTTGTATTCTATGATATCATGATGATGTTTATATAGCAATACTCACCAGGTAACTGTTCTTCCGTTTTACATACAAGCGACCGAATCGAGCAGAAGGTTGGATGGATAGATTGAACAATCATTGTATCTGGGTTGTCTCCGATTATATCGTTATGCTGTATATTTAGTTACACCCACCATGTAACGGTTCTTTCGTTACACATACGAGCGTCTGAATCGAACATAAGGTTGGATGGTTAGACGGAACGATAATTGTAACTGAGTTGTATTCGATTATATCGTGGTGATGTTTATATAGTAATACTCACCAGGTTACTGTCCTTTCGTTATACATACGAGCAACCGAATCGAACAGAAGGTTGAATGGATAGTATCTGGGTTGTATTCGATTATGATGTTATGCTGTGTATATAGTTATACACACTAGGTGACGGTATTCCCGTTTTACATACGAGCGACCGAAACGAACAGAAAGTTGAATGGATAGACTGAACAATCAATGTATCTGGTTGGTATCCGATTATATCGCAATACTGTATATATAGTGATACTTACCAGGTGACGGTACTTCCTTTACACATACTAGCGAATGAATCGAACAGGAGGTTAAATGTTTACACGAAGCGATAATTGTATCTGAGTTGTATTCGATGATATCGTGATGATGTTTATATAGCAATACTCACCAGGTAACTGTTCTTCCGTTTTACATAAAAGCGACCGAATCGAGCAGAAGGTTAAATGGATAGATTGAAAATTCATCGTATCTGGGTTGTATTCGATTATGTTTATATAGTTATACTCACCAGGTAACTGTTCTTCCGTTATACATGAGAACGACTGAATTGAACAGAAGGTTGAATGGATAGACTAAACAATAATCGTATCTGGGGTTGTATTCGAGTATATCGTGATGATTATCATATAGTATGTCTAACCAGGTAACAGTTCTTCCGTTAAACATACGGGCAACCGAATCGAACATAAGGTTGGATGGATAGATTGAACAATCATTGTATCTGGGTTGTCTCCGATTATATCGTTATGCTGTATATTTAGTTACACCCACCATGTGACGGTTCTTTCGTTACACATACGAGCGTCTGAATCGAACATAAGGTTGGATGGTTAGACGGAACGATAATTGTAACTGAGTTGTATTCGATTATATCGTGGTGATGTTTATATAGTAATACTCACCAGGTGACTGTTCTTGCGTTATACATACGAGCGACCCAATCGAACAGAAGGTTAGATGGATAGACGGAATGATCATTGTATCTGAGTTGTATTCGATTATATCGTGGTGATGTTTATATAGTAATACTCACCAGGTGACTGTTTTTGTGTTATACATACGAGCGTCCCAATCGAACAGAAGGTTGGATGGATAGTCGGAATGATCATTGTATCTGAGTTGTATTCGATTATATCGGGATGACGTTCATATAGAAATACTCACCAGGTCACTGTTCTTTCGTTATACATACGAGCAACCGAATCGAACTGAAGGTTGAATGGATAGTATCTGGGTTGTATTCGATTATGATGGTATGCTGTGTATATAGTTATACACATAAGGTGACGGTATTCCCGTTTTACATACGAGCGACCGAAACGAAAAGAAAGTTGAATGGATAGACTGAACAATCAATGTATCTGGGTGGTATCCGATTATATCGCAATACTGTATATATAGTGATACTTACCAGGTGACGGTACTTCCGTTACACATGCTAGCGACTGAATCGAACAGAAGGTTGAATGGTTAGACGAAACGATAATTGTATTTTAGTTGTATTCGATGATATCGTGATGATGTTTATATAGCAATACTCACCGGGTAACTGTTCTTCCGTTTTACATACAAGCGACCGAATCGAGCAGAAGGTTAAATGAATAGATTGAACAATCATCGTATCTGGGTTGTATTCGATTATGTTTATATAGTAATACTCACCAGGTAACTGTTCTTCCGTTTTACATACAAGCGACCGAATCGAGCAGAAGGTTAAATTTAGTATAGATTGAACAATCATCGTTTCTGGGTTGTATTCGATTATGTTTATATATTTATACTCACCAGGTAATTGTTCTTCCGTTATACATACGAGCGACTGAATTGAACAGAAGGTTGAATGGATAGACTAAACAATAATCGTATCTGGGGTTGTATTCGATTATATCTTGATGATGTTCATATAGTTATACTCACCAGGAAACTGTTCTCCAGTTATACATAAGAGCGACTGAACTGAACAGAAGGTTGAATGGATAGACTGAACAATCATCGTATATGGGTTGTATTTGATTATATCGTGATTATTTTCATATAGTATGTCTAACCAGGTAACAGTTCTTCCGTTATACAAACGAGCAACCGAATCGAACATGAGGTTGAAGGGATAGATTGAACAATCATTGTATCTTGGTTGTCTCCGATTATATCGTTATGCTGTGTATTTAGTTACACCTTCCATGTAACGGTTCTTTCGTTACACATACGAGCGTCTGAATCGAACATAAGGTTGGATGGTTAGACGGAACGATAATTGTAACTGAGTTGTATTCGATTATATCGTGGTGATGTTTATATAGTAATACTCACCAGGTGACTGTTCTTGCGTTATACATACGAGAGACCCAATCGAACATAAGGTTGGATGGATAGACGAAATGATCATTGTATCTGAGTTGTATTCGATTATATCGTGATGACGTTCATATAGAAATACTCACCAGGTTACTGTTCTTTCGTTATACATACGAGCAACCGAATCGAACAGAAGGTTGAATGGATAGTATCTGGGTTGTATTCGATTATGATGTTATGCTGTGTATATATTTATACACACTAGGTGACGGTATTCCCGTTTTACATACGAGCGACCGAAACGAACAGAAAGTTGAATGGATAGACTGAACAATTAATGTATCTGGGTGGTATCCGATTATATCGCAATTCTGTATATATGGTGATACTTACCAGGTGACGATACTTCCGTTACACATACTAGCGACTGAATCGAACAGAATGTTAAATGGTTAGACGAAACGATAATTGTATCTGAGTTGTATTCGATGATATCGTGATGATGTTTATATAGCAATACTCACCAGGTAACTGTCCTTCCGTTTTACATACAAGCGACCGAATCGAGCAGAAGGTTGAATGGATAGATTGAACAATCATCGTATCTGAGTTGTATTCGATTATGTTTATATAGTTATACTCACCAGGTACCTGTTCTTCCGTTATACATACGAGCAACCGAATCGAACATAAGGTTGAATGGAAAGATTGAACAATCATTGTATCTGAGTTGTATTCGATTATGTTTATATAGTTATACTCATCAGGTAACTGTTCTTCCGTTATACATACGAGCGACTGAATTGAACAGAAGGTTGAATGGATAGACTGAACAATCATCGTATCTGGGTTGTATTCGACTATTTCGTGATGATCATTATATATTATGTCTAACCAGGTAACTGTTTTTCCATTATACATACGAGCAACCGAATCGAACATAAGGTTGAATGGATAGATTGAACAATCATTGTATCTGGGTTGTCTCCGATTATATCGTTATGCTGTATATTAGGATACACCTACCATGTAACGGTTCTTTCGTTACACATACGAGCGTCTGAATCGAACATAAGGTTGGATGGTTAGACGGAACGATAATTGTAACTGAGTTGTATTCGATTATATCGTGGTAATGTTTATATAGTAATACTCACCAGGTGACTGTTCTTGCATTATACGTACGAGCGACCCAATTGAATAGAAGGTTGGATGGATAGACGGAATGATCATTGTATCTGAGTTGTATTCGATTATATCGTGATGAAGTTCATATAGAAATACTCACCAAGTTACTGTTCTTTCGTTATACAAACGAGCAACCGAATCGAACAGAAGGTTGAATGGATAGTATCTGGGTTGTATTCGATTATGATGTTATGCTGTGTATATAGTTATACACACTAGGTGACGGTATTCCCGTTTCACATACGAGCGACCGAAACGAACAGAAATTTGAATGGATAGACTAAACAATCAATGTATCTGGTTGGTATCCGATTATATCGCAATACTGTATATATAGTGATACTCACCAGGTGACGGTACTTCCGTTACACATACTAGCGGCTGAATCGAACAGCAGGTTAAATGTTTACACGAAGCGATAATTGTATCTGAGTTTTATTCGATGATATCGTGATGATGTTTATATAGCAATACTCACCAGGTAACTGTTCTTCCGTTTTACATAAAAGCGACCGAATCGAGCCGAAGGTCAAATGGATAGATTGAAAATTCATCGTATCTGAGTTGTATTCGATTATGTTTATATAGTTATACTCACCAGGTAACTGTTCTTCCGTTATACATGAGAACGACTGAATTGAACAGAAGGTTGAATGGTTAGACTAAACAATAATCGTATCTGGGGTTGTATTCGAGTATATCGTGATGATTATCATATAGTATGTCTAACCAGGTAACAGTTCTTCCGTTAAACATACGAGCAACCGAATCGAACATAAGGTTGGATGGATAGATTGAACAATCATTGTATCTGGGTTGTCTCCGATTATATCGTTATGCTGTATATTGAGTTACACCCACCATGTAACGGTTCTTTCGTTACACATACGAGCGTCTGAATCGAACATAAGGTTGGATGGTTAGACGGAACGATAATTGTAACTGAGTTGTATTCGATTATATCGTGGTGATGTTTATATAGTAATACTCACCAGGTTACTGTTCTTTCGTTATACATACGAGCAACCGAATCGAACAGAAGGTTGAATGGATAGTATCTGGGTTGTATTCGATTATGATGTTATGCTGTGTATATAGTTACACACACTAGGTGACGGTATTCCCGTTTTACATACGAGCGACCGAAACGAACAGAAAGTTGAATGGATAGACTGAACAATCAATGTATCTGGTTGGTATTTGATTATATCGCAATACTGTATATATAGTGATACTTACCAGGTGACGGTACTTCCGTTACACATACTAGCGACTGAATCGAACAGGAGGTTAAATGTTTACACGAAGCGATAATTGTATCTGAGTTGTATTCGATGATATCGTGATGATGTTTATATAGCAATACTCACCAGGTAACTGTTCTTCCGTTTTACATAAAAGCGACCGAATCGAGCCGAAGGTTAAATGGATAGATTGAAAATTCATCGTATCTGGGTTGTATTCGATTATGTTTATATAGTTATACTCACCAGGTAACTGTTCTTCCGTTATACATGAGAACGACTGAATTGAACAGAAGGTTGAATGGATAGACTAAACAATAATCGTATCTGGGGTTGTATTCGAGTATATCGTGATGATTATCATATAGTATGTATAACCAGGTAACAGTTCTTCCGCTTAACATACGAGCAACCGAATCGAACATAAGGTTGGATGGATAGATTGAACAATCATTGTATCTGGGTTGTCTCCGATTATATCGTTATGCTGTATATTTAGTTACACCCACCATGTAACGGTTCTTTCGTTACACATACGAGCGTCTGAATCGAACATATGATGTTATGCTGTATAAGGTGACGGTATTCCCGTTTTACATACGAGCGACCGAAACGAAAAGAAAGTTGAATGGATAGACTGAACAATCAATGTATCTGGGTGGTATCCGATTATATCGCAATACTGTATATATAGTGATACTTACCAGGTGACGGTACTTCCGTTACACATGCTAGCGACTAAATCGAACAGAAGGTTGAATGGTTAGACGAAACGATAATTGTATTTGAGTTGTATTCGATGATATCATGATGATGTTTATATAGCAATACTCACCAGGTAACTGTTCTTCCGTTTTACATACAAGCGACCGAATCGAGCAGAAGGTTGGATGGATAGATTGAACAATCATTGTATCTGGGTTGTCTCCGATTATATCGTTATGCTGTATATTTAGTTACACCCACCATGTAACGGTTCTTTCGTTACACATACGAGCGTCTGAATCGAACATAAGGTTGGATGGTTAGACGGAACGATAATTGTAACTGAGTTGTATTCGATTATATCGTGGTGATGTTTATATAGTAATACTCACCAGGTTACTGTCCTTTCGTTATACATACGAGCAACCGAATCGAACAGAAGGTTGAATGGATAGTATCTGGGTTGTATTCGATTATGATGTTATGCTGTGTATATAGTTTTACACACTAGGTGACGGTATTTCCGTTTTACATACGAGCGACCGAAACGAACAGAAAGTTGAATGGATAGACTGAACAATCAATGTATCTGGTTGGTATCCGATTATATCGCAATACTGTATATATAGTGATACTTACCAGGTGACGGTACTTCCGTTACACATACTAGCGAATGAATCGAACAGGAGGTTAAATGTTTACACGAAGCGATAATTGTATCTGAGTTGTATTCGATGATATCGTGATGATGTTTATATAGCAATACTCACCAGGTAACTGTTCTTCCGTTTTACATAAAAGCGACCGAATCGAGCAGAAGGTTAAATGGATAAATTGAAAATTCATCGTATCTGGGTTGTATTCGATTATGTTTATATAGTTATACTCACCAGGTAACTGTTCTTCCGTTATACATGAGAACGACTGAATTGAACAGAAGGTTGAATGGATAGACTGAACAATAATCGTATCTGGGGTTGTATTCGAGTATATCGTGATGATTATCATATAGTATGTCTAACCAGGTAACAGTTCTTCCGTTAAACATACGAGCAACCGAATCGAACATAAGGTTGGATGGATAGATTGAACAATCATTGTATCTGGGTTGTCTCCGATTATATCGTTATGCTGTATATTCAGTTACACCCACCATGTAACGGTTCATTCGTTACACATACGAGCGTCTGAATCGAACATAAGGTTGGATGGTTAGACGGAACGATAATTGTAACTGAGTTGTATTCGATTATATCGTGGTGATGTTTATATAGTAATACTCACCAGGTGACTGTTCTTGCGTTATACATACGAGCGACCCAATCGAACAGAAGGTTGGATGGATAGACGGAATGATCATTGTATCTGAGTTGTATTCGATTATATCGTGGTGATGCTTATATAGTTATACTCACCAGGTGACTGTTTTTGTGTTATACATACGAGCGTCCCAATCGAACAGAAGGTTGGATGGATAGTCGGAATGATCATTGTATCTGAGTTGTATTCGATTATATCGGGATGACGTTCATATAGAAATACTCACCAGGTCACTGTTCTTTCGTTATACATACGAGCAACCGAATCGAACTGAAGGTTGAATGGATAGTATCTGGGTTGTATTCGATTATGATGGTATGCTGTGTATATAGTTATACACATAAGGTGACGGTATTCCCGTTTTACATACGAGCGACCGAAACGAAAAGAAAGTTGAATGGATAGACTGAACAATCAATGTATCTGGGTGGTATCCGATTATATCGCAATACTGTATATATAGTGATACTTACCAGGTGACGGTATTTCCGTTACACATGCTAGCGACTAAATCGAACAGAAGGTTGAATGGTTAGACGAAACGATAATTGTATTTTAGTTGTATTCGATGATATCGTGATGATGTTTATATAGCAATACTCACCGGGTAACTGTTCTTCCGTTTTACATACAAGCGACCGAATCGAGCAGAAGGTTAAATGAATAGATTGAACAATCATCGTATCTGGGTTGTATTCGATTATGTTTATATAGTAATACTCACCAGGTAACTGTTCTTCCGTTTTACATACAAGCGACCGAATCGAGCAGAAGGTTAAATTTAGTATAGATTGAACAATCATCGTATCTGGGTTGTATTCGATTATGTTTATATATTTATACTCACCAGGTAATTGTTCTTCCGTTATACATACGAGCGACTGAATTGAACAGAAGGTTGAATGGATAGACTAAACAATAATCGTATCTGGGGTTGTATTCGATTATATCTTTATGATGTTCATATAGTTATACTCACCAGGAAACTGTTCTCCAGTTATACATAAGAGCGACTGAACTGAACAGAAGGTTGAATGGATAGACTGAACAATCATCGTATATGGGTTGTATTTGATTATATCGTGATTATTTTCATATAGTATGTCTAACCAGGTAACAGTTCTTCCGTTATACAAACGAGCAACCGAATCGAACATAAAGTTGAATGGATAGATTGAACAATCATTGTATCTGGGTTGTCTCCGATTATATCGTTATGCTGTATATTTAGTTACACCTACCATGTAACGGTTCTTTCGTTACACATACGAGCGTCTGAATCGAACATGAAGTTGAATGGCTAGACGGAACGATAATTGTAACTGAGTTGTATTCGATTATATCGTGGTGATGTTTATATAGTAATACTCACCAGGTGACTGTTCTTGCGTTATACATACGAGCGACCCAATCGAACATAAGGTTGGATGGATAGACGAAATGATCATTGTATCTGAGTTGTATTCGATTATATCGTGATGACGTTTATATAGAAATACTCACCAGGTTACTGTTCTTTCGTTATACATACGAGCAACCGAATCGAACAGAAAGTTGAATGGATAGTATCTGGGTTGTATTCGATTATGATGTTATGTTGTGTATATATTTATACACACTAGGTGACGGTATTCCCGTTTTACATACGAGCGACCGAAACGAACAGAAAGTTGAATGGATAGACTGAACAATCAATGTATCTGGGTTGTATCCGATTATATCGCAATTCTGTATATATAGTGATACTTACCAGGTGACGATACTTCCGTTACACATACTAGCGACTGAATCGAACAGAATGTTGAATGTTTACACGAAGCGATAATTGTATCTGAGTTTTATTCGATGATATCGTGATGATGTTTATATAGCAATACTCACCAGGTAACTGTTCTTCCGTTTTACATAAAAGCGACCGAATCGAGCAGAAGGTTAAATGGATAGATTGAAAATTCATCGTATCTGGGTTGTATTCGATTATGTTTATATAGTTATACTCACCAGGTAACTGTTCTTCCGTTATACATGAGAACGACTGAATTGAACAGAAGGTTGAATGGATAGACTAAACAATAATCGTATCTGGGGTTGTATTCGAGTATATCGTGATGATTATCATATAGTATGTCTAACCAGGTAACAGTTCTTCCGTTAAACATACGAGCAACCGAATCGAACATAAGGTTGGATGGATAGATTGAACAATCATTGTATCTGGGTTGTCTCCGATTATATCGTTATGCTGTATATTTAGTTACACCCACCATGTAACGGTTCTTTCGTTACACATACGAGCGTCTGAATCGAACATATGATGTTATGCTGTATAAGGTGACGGTATTCCCGTTTTACATACGAGCGACCGAAACGAAAAGAAAGTTGAATGGATAGACTGAACAATCAATGTATCTGGGTGGTATCCGATTATATCGCAATACTGTATATATAGTGATATTTACCAGGTGACGGTACTTCCGTTACACATGCTAGCGACTAAATCGAACAGAAGGTTGAATGGTTAGACGAAACGATAATTGTATTTGAGTTGTATTCAATGATATCGTGATGATGTTAATATAGCAATACTCACCAGGTAACTGTTCTTCCGTTTTACATACGAGCGACCGAATCGAGCAGAAGGTTGGATGGATAGATTGAACAATCATTGTATCTGGGTTGTCTCCGATTATATCGTTATGCTGTATATTTAGTTACACCCACCATGTAACGGTTCTTTCGTTACACATACGAGCGTCTGAATCGAACATAAGGTTGGATGGTTAGACGGAACGATAATTGTAACTGAGTTGTATTCGATTATATCGTGGTGATGTTTATATAGTAATACTCACCAGGTTACTGTTCTTTCGTTATACATACGAGCAACCGAATCGATCAGAAGGTTGAATGGATAGTATCTGGGTTGTATGCGATTATGATGTTATGCTGTGTATATAGTTATACACACTAGGTGACGGTATTCCCGTTTTACATACGAGCGACCGAAACGAACAGAAAGTTGAATGGATAGACTGAACAATCAATGTATCTGGTTGGTATCCGATTATATCGCAATACTGTATATATAGTGATACTTACCAGGTGACGGTACTTCCGTTACACATACTAGCGAATGAATCGAACAGGAGGTTAAATGTTTACACGAAGCGATAATTGTATCTGAGTTGTATTCGATGATATCGTGATGATGTTTATATAGCAATACTCACCAGGTAACTGTTCTTCCGTTTTACATAAAAGCGACCGAATCGAGCAGAAGGTTAAATGGATAGATTGAAAATTCATCGTATCTGGGTTGTATTCGATTATGTTTATATAGTTATACTCACCAGGTAACTGTTCTTCCGTTATACATGAGAACGACTGAATTGAACAGAAGGTTGAATGGATAGACTAAACAATAATCGTATCTGGGGTTGTATTCGAGTATATCGTGATGATTATCATATAGTATGTCTAACCAGGTAACAGTTCTTCCGTTAAACATACGAGCAACCGAATCGAACATAAGGTTGGATGGATAGATTGAACAATCATTGTATCTGGGTTGTCTCCGATTATATCGTTATGCTGTATATTTAGTTACACCCACCATGTAACGGTTCTTTCGTTACACATACGAGCGTCTGAATCGAACATAAGGTTGGATGGTTAGACGGAACGATAAGTGTAACTGAGTTGTATTCGATTATATCGTGGTGATGTTTATATAGTAATACTCACCAGGTGACTGTTCTTGCGTTATACATACGAGCGACCCAATCGAACAGAAGGTTGGATGGATAGACGGAATGATCATTGTATCTGAGTTGTATTCGATTATATCGTGGTGATGTTTATATAGTAATACTCACCAGGTGACTGTTTTTGCGTTATACATACGAGCGTCCCAATCGAACAGAAGGTTGGATGGATAGTCGGAATGATCATTGTATCTGAGTTGTATTCGATTATATCGGGATGACGTTCATATAGAAATACTCACCAGGTCACTGATCTTTCGTTATACATACGAGCAACCGAATCGAACTGAAGGTTGAATGGATAGTATCTGGGTTGTATTCGATTATGATGGTATGCTGTGTATATAGTTATACACATAAGGTGACGGTATTCCCGTTTTACATACGAGCGACCGAAACGAGAAGAAAGTTGAATGGATAGACTGAACAATCAATGTATCTGGGTGGTATCCGATTATATCGCAATACTGTATATATAGTGATACTTACCAGGTGACGGTACTTCCGTTACACATGCTAGCGACTAAATCGAACAGAAGGTTGAATGGTTAGACGAAACGATAATTGTATTTTAGTTGTATTCGATGATATCGTGATGATGTTCATATAGCAATACTCACCGGGTAACTGTTCTTCCGTTTTACATACAAGCGACCGAATCGAGCAGAAGGTTAAATGAATAGATTGAACAATCATCGTATCTGGGTTGTATTCGATTATGTTTATATAGTAATACTCACCAGGTAACTGTTCTTCCGTTTTACATACAAGCGACCGAATCGAGCAGAAGGTTAAATTTAGTATAGATTGAACAATCATCGTATCTGGGTTGTATTCGATTATGTTTATATATTTATACTCACCAGGTAATTGTTCTTCCGTTATACATACGAGCGACTGAATTGAACAGAAGGTTGAATGGATAGACTGAACAATCATCGTATATGGGTTGTATTTGATTATATCGTGATTATTTTCATATAGTATGTCTAACCAGGTAACAGTTCTTCCGTTATACAAACGAGCAACCGAATCGAACATAAAGTTGAATGGATAGATTGAACAATCATTGTATCTGGGTTGTCTCCGATTATATCGTAATGCTGTATATTTAGTTACACCTACCATGTAACGGTTCTTTCGTTACACATACGAGCGTCTGAATCGAACATGAAGTTGAATGGCTAGACGGAACGATAATTGTAACTGAGTTGTATTCGATTATATCGTGGTGATGTTTCTATAGTAATACTCACCAGGTGACTGTTCTTGCGTTATACATACGAGCGACCCAATCGAACATAAGGTTGGATGGATAGACGAAATGATCATTGTATCTGAGTTGTATTCGATTATATCGTGATGACATTTATATAGAAATACTCACCAGGTTACTGTTCTTTCGTTATACATACGAGCAACCGAATCGAACAGAAGGTTGGATGGATAGTCGGAATGATCATTGTATCTGAGTTGTATTCGATTATATCGGGATGACGTTCATATAGAAATACTCACCAGGTCACTGATCTTTCGTTATACATACGAGCAACCGAATCGAACTGAAGGTTGAATGGATAGTATCTGGGTTGTATTCGATTATGATGGTATGCTGTGTATATAGTTATACACATAAGGTGACGGTATTCCCGTTTTACATACGAGCGACCGAAACGAGAAGAAAGTTGAATGGATAGACTGAACAATCAATGTATCTGGGTGGTATCCGATTATATCGCAATACTGTATATATAGTGATACTTACCAGGTGACGGTACTTCCGTTACACATGCTAGCGACTAAATCGAACAGAAGGTTGAATGGTTAGACGAAACGATAATTGTATTTTAGTTGTATTCGATGATATCGTGATGATGTTCATATAGCAATACTCACCGGGTAACTGTTCTTCCGTTTTACATACAAGCGACCGAATCGAGCAGAAGGTTAAATGAATAGATTGAACAATCATCGTATCTGGGTTGTATTCGATTATGTTTATATAGTAATACTCACCAGGTAACTGTTCTTCCGTTTTACATACAAGCGACCGAATCGAGCAGAAGGTTAAATTTAGTATATATTGAACAATCATCGTATCTGGGTTGTATTCGATTATGTTTATATATTTATACTCACCAGGTAATTGTTCTTCCGTTATACATACGAGCGACTGAATTGAACAGAAGGTTGAATGGATAGACTGAACAATCATCGTATATGGGTTGTATTTGATTATATCGTGATTATTTTCATATAGTATGTCTAACCAGGTAACAGTTCTTCCGTTATACAAACGAGCAACCGAATCGAACATAAAGTTGAATGGATAGATTGAACAATCATTGTATCTGGGTTGTCTCCGATTATATCGTAATGCTGTATATTTAGTTACACCTACCATGTAACGGTTCTTTCGTTACACATACGAGCGTCTGAATCGAACATGAAGTTGAATGGCTAGACGGAACGATAATTGTAACTGAGTTGTATTCGATTATATCGTGGTGATGTTTCTATAGTAATACTCACCAGGTGACTGTTCTTGCGTTATACATACGAGCGACCCAATCGAACATAAGGTTGGATGGATAGACGAAATGATCATTGTATCTGAGTTGTATTCGATTATATCGTGATGACATTTATATAGAAATACTCACCAGGTTACTGTTCTTTCGTTATACATACGAGCAACCGAATCGAACAGAAAGTTTAATGGATAGTATCTGGGTTGTATTCGATTATGATGTTATGTTGTGTATATATTTATACACACTAGGTGACGGTATTCCCGTTTTACATACGAGCGACCGAAACGAACAGAAAGTTGAATGGATAGACTGAACAATCAATGTATCTGGGTTGTATCCGATTATATCGCAATTCTGTATATATAGTGATACTTACCAGGTGACGATACTTCCGTTACACATACTAGCGACTGAATCGAACAGAATGTTGAATGTTTACACGAAGCGATGATTGTATCTGAGTTTTATTCGATGATATCGTGATGATGTTTATATAGCAATACTCACCAGGTAACTGTTCTTCCGTTTTACATAAAAGCGACCGAATCGAGCAGAAGGTTGAATGGATAGATTGAAAATTCGTCGTATCTGGGTTGTATTCGATTATGTTTATATAGTTATACTCACCAGGTTACTGTTCTTCCGTTATACATGAGAACGACTGAATTGAACAGAAGGTTGAATGGATAGACTAAACAATAATCGTATCTGGGGTTGTATTCGAGTATATCGTGATGATTATCATATAATATGTCTAACCAGGTAACAGTTCTTCCGTTAAACTTACGGGCAACCGAATCGAACATAAGGTTGAATGGATAGATTGAACAATCATTGTATCTGGGTTGTCTCCGATTATATCGTTATGCTGTATATTTAGATACACCTACCATGTGACGGTTCTTTCGTTACACCTACGAGCGTCTGAAACGAACATAAGGTTGGATGGTTAGACGAAACGATAATTGTAACTAAGTTGTATTCGATTATATCGTGGTGATGTTTATATAGTAATACTCACCAGGTGACTGTTCTTGCGTTATACATACGAGCGACCCAATCGAACAAAAGGTTGGATGGATAGACGGAATGATTATTGTATCTGAGTTGTATTCGATTATATCGTGATGACGTTCATATGGAAATACTCACCAGGTTACTGTTCTTTCGTTATACATACGAGCAACCGAATCGAAGAGAAGGTTGAATAGATAGTATCTGGGTTGTATTCGATTATGATTTTATGCTGTGTATCGAATACAACTCAGATACAATGATCATTTCGTCTATCCATCCAACCTTCTGTTCGATTGGGTCGCTCGTATGTATAACGCAAGAACAGTCACCTGGTGAGTATAACTATATAAACATCACCTTGATATAATCGAATACAACTCAGTTACAATTATCGTTCCGTCTAACCATCCTATCTTATGTTCGATTCAGACGCTCGTATGTGTAACGAAAGAACCTTTACATGGTAGGTGTAACTAAATAAACAGCATAAAAATATAATCGGAGACAACCCAGATACAATGATTGTTCAATCTATCCATCCATCCTTATGTTCGATTCGGTTGCTCGTATGTATAACGGAAGAACTGTTACCTGGTTAGACATACTATATGATAATAATCACGATATAATCAAATACAACCCAGATACGATGAATGTTCAGTCTATCCATTCAACCTTCTGTTCAGTTCAGTCGCTCTTATGTATAACTGGAGAACAGTTTCCTGGTGAGTATAACTATATGAACATCATCAAGATATAATCGAATACAACCCCAGATACGATTATTGTTTAGTCTATCCATTCAACTTTCTGTTCAATTCAGTCGTTCTTATGAAAAACGGAAGAAAAGTTACCTGGTGAGTATAACCATATAAACCTAATCGAATACAACCCAGATACGATGAATTTTCAATCTATTCATTTAACCTTCTTCTCGATTCGGTCGCTTTTATGTAAAACGGAAGAACAGTTACCTGGTGAATATAACTATATAAACATAATCGAATACAACCCAGATACGATGATTGTTCAATCTATACTAAATTTGAGCTTCTGCTCGATTCGGTCGCTTGTATGTAAAACGGAAGAACAGTTACCTGGTGAGTATTGCTATATAAACTACGTCACGATATCATCGAATACAAATCAGAGATACAATTATCGTTTCGTCTAACCATTTAACCTGCTGTTCGATTCAGTCTCTAGTATGTGTAACGGAAGTACCGTCACCTGGTAAGTATCACTATATATACAGTATTGCGATATAATCGGATACCACCCAGATACATTGATTGTTCAGTCTATCCATTCAACTTTCTGTTCAGTTCAGTCGCTCTTATGTATAACTGGAGAACAGTTTCCTGGTGAGTATAACTATATGAACATCATCAAGATATAATCGAATACAACCCCAGATACGATTATTGTTTAGTCTATCCATTCAACCTTCTGTTCAATTCAGTCGCTCGTATGTATAACGAAAGAACAGTTACCTGTTGAGTATAACTATATAAACATAATCGAATACAACCCAGATACGATGATTGTTCAATCTCTACTAAATTTAAGCTTCTGCTCGATTCGGTCGCTTGTATGTAAAACGGAAGAACAGTTACCTGGTGAGTATCGCCAGAGATAAGTAACCCACTAACAAGATGTGCACGTCAATGCTAAAATTTGGCAATATATTTTTCATGCTTTTGGAATCAACCACAAGATGGAACTAGTGCCGTTGATTCCAAAGAGTGAACATAGCTTTTTCAGCTGCCATATCTGGCTGCCATGTTCAAGGTCAGATTTTTCTATCTTTTTCTTCATCAGTTTGTCTTTTGTATTCAACTGTCTTCCACTTTGTTTATTTTTATTGATTTTTATCGACTTTGTACGGTGGAAATTTGTTCCCGTTCTCGTGAATATTGTGGTTTTACATCAGAATTTTATTCATATATTTATCAAAGTACTATTGAACAATATGAAATACTCCAGTTGCATATTTGTATAATCAGTTTATTATTGAGAAATGCAGTGACAGTGGCAATGTCATGATCAGGAAATGAAATTGCGAGTACTTGAACTGTGAAAGAACACGTCGCCGAAATGAGGATTTCGTTTCCCAATCAAAGATTTTCTTCGAACAAAAAATTGGATCGTTAATTATTCAGGTACGTCACACTACCAGTTGATATTTTACACTCACTATGTTCCGAGTGATATACTTGATTATTCTTTTTCTGTTACAGGAGATGTTGAGCTAATAGATTCGAGTTGGGTAGAACTGTACAAAGGGCTAGTTTGAGAATATCATTTCACTGAGGATATTATTACATTGCTCAGTAATAGATTGAATATCCAAAGCACCTATGAGAACATTTTCAAGACCATCAGAATGAAAAAAAAAACGTAAATAAATTGATGAGAGGGACAGAAATGCATCAGCCAATGTATCTTCAACTAGTCATCATTATTAAATAATTACCACTTCCAATGTGTTGTTGAATATTGTATAAAAATAATCACTGACAATTCAATATTAATTCATACAACAGTAAAAGATATTTTTCATAATCAATTGATATTATTACATTGCTCGTTTTTTTTTCAAATTGTATGATCAAAAGATCCCTAATGAGGATAGAGATAGAAAGAAATAAAGAGTGGAAACCCAATTTCAAAGGCAAACAGCCTCTTCATACTGAAGTGGCAACTGAAATTATGATCATGGCACCATACCAACAAATTCCTGAATTTGATTTTTTCAATAGTTATTTCATTTGAATCTGCTTCAAAGGCACATCGCGCATCTACAATGCAGAGCACTTTTTTCCAATCTTCAAGTTATTATCTACACATGTCTTATGTGTTAATTTTGTTTAGACCAGGATGAATAGTTGATAGTGATTCATATTTTCTCACCATATTAATGAAACCTCTGTTATCATTTATCAAACAAAACTTCTCTTTTCTCCATAAGAAAATGAATAATAAATATAAAAAACCACAGTGTAAAACGTGAAGTGAACAAATCAACTCGAGTACTGTAACACACTGTAATGTAATCTAAGTTCGTGAAAGTTCGTAATTTGAATTAGCTGCGAAACGCTAACTTCATATCAAAAAAAAATTGAGATTCATGCGTTAAACGCCATCTGTGATAATACGTTGAAACGAAAATCAATCACGTTACTATATTTCCAAATCTTCCATAAGACGTGCACATCTTGTTATTACTTATCTCTGGTATCGCTACATAAACATCATCACGATATCATCGAATACAACTCAGAGATACAATTATCGTTTCGTCTAACCATTTAAACCTTCTGTTCGATTCAGTCTCTAGTATGTGTAACGGAAGTACCGTCACCTGGTAAGTATCACTATATATACAGTATTGCGATATAATCGGATACCACCCAGATACATTTATTGTTCAGTCTATCCATTCAACTTTCTGTTCGTTTCGGTCGCTCGTATGTAAAACGGGAATACCGTCACCTAATGTGTATAACTATATACACAGCATAACATCATAATCGAATACAACCCAGATACTATCCATTCAACTTTCTGTTCGATTGGGTCGCTCGTATGTATAACGCAAGAACAGTCACCTGGTGAGTATTACTATATAAACATCACCACGATTTAATCGAATACAACTCAGTTACAATTATCGTTCCGTCTAACCATCCAACCTTATGTTCGATTCAGACGCTCGTATGTGTAACGAAATAACCGTTACATGGTAGGTGTAACTGAATATACAGCATAAAGATATAATCGGAGAGAACCCAGATACAATGATTGTTCAATCTATCCATCCAACCTTATGTTCGATTCGGTTGCTCGTATGTTTAACGGAAGAACTTTTACCTGGTTAGACATACTATATGATAATCATCACGATATACTCGAATACAACCCCAGATACGATTATTGTTTAGTCTATCCATTCAACCTTCTGTTCAATTCAGTCGTTCTTATGTATAACGGAAAAACAGTTACCTGGTGGGTATAACAATATAAACCTAATCGAATACAACCCTGATACGATGAATTTTCAATCTATCCATTGAACCTTCTGCTCGATTTGGTCGCTTTTATGTAAAACGGAAGAACAGTTACCTGGTAAGTATTGCTATATAAACATCACCACGATATCATCGAATACAACTCAGATACAATTATCGCATCGTCTAACCATTTAACCTTCTGTTCGATTCAGTCGCTAGTATGTGTAATGAAAGTACCGTCACCTGGTAAGTATCACTATATATACAGTATTGCGATATAATCGGATACCAACCAGATACATTGATTGTTCAGTCTATCCATTCAACTTTCTGTTCGTTTCGGTCGCTCGTATGTAAAACGGGAATACCGTCACCTAGTGTGTATAACTATATACACAGCATAACATCATAATCGAATACAACTCAGATACTATCCATTCATCCTTCTGTTCGATTCGGTTGCTCGTATGTATAACGAAAGAACAGTAACCTGGTGAGTATTTCTATATAAACTTCATCACGATATAATCGAATACAACTCAGATACAATGATTATTCCGTCTATCCATCTAACCTTCTGTTCGATTGGGTCGCTCGTACGTATAACGCAAGAACAGTCACCTGGTGAGTATTACTATATAAACATTCCCACGATATAATCGAATACAACTCAGTTACAATTATCGTTCCGTCTAACCATCCAACCTTATGTTCGATTCAGACGCTCGAATGTGTAACGAAAGAACCTTTACATGGTAGGTGTAACTAAATATACAGCATAACGATATAAACGGAGACAACCCAGATACATTCAACCTTATGTTCGATTCGGTTGCTCGTATGTAAAACGGAAGAACTGTTACCTGGTTAGACATACTATATTATAATCATCACGATATATTCAAATACAACCCAGATACGATGATTGTTCAGTCTATCAATTCAACCTTCTGTTCAGTTCAGTCGCTCTTATGTATAACTGGAGAACAGTTTCCTGGTGAGTATAACTATATGAACATCATCAAGATATAATCGAATACAACCCCAGATACGATTATTGTTTAGTCTATCCATTCGACCTTCTGTTCAATTCAGTCGCTCCTATGTATAACGGAAGAACAGTTACCTGGTGAGTATAACTATATGAACATAATCGAATACAACCCAGATACGATGATTGTTCAATCTATACTAAATTCAACCTTCTGCTCGATTCGGTCGCTTGTATGTAAAACGAAAGAACAGTTACCTGGTGAGTATTTCTATATAAACATCATCACGATATCATCGAATACAACTCAGATACAATTATCGTTTCGTCTAACCATTTAACCTTCTGTTCGATTCAGTCGCTGGTAGGTGTAACGGAAGTACCGTCACCTGGTAAGTATCACTATATATTCAGTATTGCGATATAATCGGATACCATCCAGATACATTGATTGTTCAGTCTATCCATTCAACTTTCTGTTCGTTTCGGTCGCTCGTATGTGAAACGGGAGTACCGTCACCCAATGTGTATAACTATTTACACAGCATAACATCATAATCGAATACAACCCAGATACTATCCATTCAACCTTCTGTTCGATTCATTTGCTCGTATGTATAACGGGAGAACAGTAACCTGGTGAGTATTTCTATATAAACGTCATCACGATATAATCGAATACAACTCAGATACAATGATCATTCCGTCTATCCATTCAACCTTCTTTTCGATTGGGTCGCTCGTATGTATAACGCAAGAACAGTCACCTGGTGGGTATTACTATATAAACATCACCACGATATAATCGAATACAACTCAGTTACAATTATCGTTCCCTCTAATCATCCAACCTTATGTTCGATGCAGACGCTCGTATGTGTAACGAGAGAACCGTTACATGGTAGGTGTAACTAAATATACAGCATAACGATATAATCGGAGACAACCCAGATACAATGATTGTTCAATCTATCCATTCAACCTTTTGTTCGATTCGGTTACTCTTATGTGTAACAGAAGAACTGTTACCTGGTTAGACATACTATATGAAAATCATCACGATATAATCGAATACAACCCAGATACAATGATTGTTCAGTCTATCCATTCAACCTTCTGTTCAGTTTAGTCGCTCTTATGTATAACTGGAGAACAGTTACCTGTTGAATATAACTATATAAACATCATCACGATATAATCGAATACAACCTCAGATACGATCATTGTTTAGTCTATCCATTCAACCTTCTGTTCAATTCAGTCGCTCGTATGTATAACGGAAGAACAGTCACCTGGTGAGTATAACTATATGAACTTCATCACGATATCATCGAATACAACTCAGAGATACAATTATCATTTCGTCTAACCATTTAACCTTCTGTTCGATTCAGTCGCTAGTATGTGTAACGGAAGTACCGTCACCTGGTAAGTATCACTATATATACAGTATTGCGATATAATCGGATACCACCCAGATACATTGATTGTTCAGTCCATCCATTCAACTTTCTGTTCAGTTCAGTCGCTCTTATGTATAACTGGAGAACAGTTACCTGGTGAGTATAACTATATAAACATCATCACGATATAATCGAATACAACCCCAGATACGATCATTGTTTAGTCTATCCATTCAACCTTCTGTTCAATTCAGTCGCTCGTATGTATAACGGAAGAACAGGTACCTGGTGAGTATAACTATATAAACATAATCAAATACAACCCAGATACGATGATTGTTCAAACTATAAATTCAACCTTCTGCTCGATTCGGTCGCTTGTATGTAAAACGGAAGAACAGTTACCTGGTGATTATGGCTATATAAACATCATCACGATATCATCGAATACAACTCAGATACAATTATCGTTTCGGCTAACCATTCAACCTTCTGTTAGATTCAGTCGCTAGTATGTGTAACGGAAGTACCGTCACCTGGTAAGTATCACTATATATACAGTATTGCGATATAATCGCATACCACCCAGATACATTGATTGTTCAGTCTATCCATTCAACTTTCTGTTCGTTTCGGTCGCTCGTATGTAAAACGGGAATACCGTCATCAAATGTGTATAACCATATACACAGCATAACATCATAATCGAATACAACCCAGATACTATCCATTCAACCTTCTGTTCGATTCGGTTGCTCGTATGTATAACGAAAGAACAGTAACCTGGTGAGTATTTCTATATGAACGTCATCACGATATAATAGAATACAACTAAGATACAGTGATCATTCCGTCTATCCATCCAACCTTCTGTTCGATTGGGTCGCTCGTATGTATAACGCAAGAACAGTCACCTGGTGAATATTACTATATAAACATCACCACGATATAATCGAATACAACTCAGTTACAATTATCGTTTCGTCTAACCATCCAACCTTATGTTCGATTCAGACGCTCGTATGTGTAACGAAAGAACCTTTACATGGTAGGTGTAACTAAATATACAGCATAACGATATAAACGGAGACAACCCAGATACATTCAACCTTATGTTCGATTCGGTTGCTCGTATGTATAACGGAAGAACTGTTACCTGGTTAGACATACTATATTATAATCATCACGATATAATCAAATACAACCCAGATACGATGATTGTTCAGTCTATCCATTCAACCTTCTGTTCAGTTCAGTCGCTCTTATGTATAACTGGAGAACAGTTTCCTGGTGAGTATAACTATATGATCATCATCAAGATATAATCGAATACAACCCCAGATACGATTATTGTATAGTCTATCCATTCAACCTTCTGTTCAATTCAGTCGCTCCTATGTATAACGGAAGAACAGTTACCTGGTGAGTATAACTTTATGAACATAATCGAATACAACCCAGATACGATGATTGTTCAATCTATACTAAATTCAACCTTCTGCTCGATTCGGTCGCTTGTATGTAAAACGAAAGAACAGTTACCTGGTGAGTATTCCTTTATAAACATCATCACGATATCATCGAATACAACTCAGATACAATTATCGTTTCGTCTAACCATTTAACCTTCTGTTCGATTCAGTCGCTGGTAGGTGTAACGGAAGTACCGTCACCTGGTAAGTATCACTATATATTCAGTATTGCGATATAATCGGATACCATCCAGATACATTGATTGTTCAGTCTATCCATTCAACTTTCTGTTCGTTTCGGTCGCTCGTATGTAAAACGGGAGTACCGTCACCCAACGTGTATAACTATTTACACAGCATAACATCATTATCGAATACAACCCAGATACTATCCATTCAACCTTCTGTTCGATTCGGTTGCTCGTATGTATAACGGGAGAACAGTAACCTGGTGAGTATTTCTATATAAACGTCATCACGATATAATCGAATACAACTCAGATACAATGATCATTCCGTCTATCCATCCAACCTTCTGTTCGATTGGGTCGCTCGTATGTATAACGCAAGAACAGTCACCTGGTGGGTATTACTATATAAACATCACCACGATATAATCGAATACAACTCAGTTACAATTATCGTTCCGTCTAATCATCCAACCTTATGTTAGATGCAGACGCTCGTATGTGTAACGAGAGAACCGTTACATGGTAGGTGTAACTAAATATACAGCATAACGATATAATCGGAGACAACCCAGATACAATGATTGTTCAATCTATCCATTCAACCTTTTGTTCGATTCGGTTGCTCTTATGTGTAACAGAAGAACTGTTACCTGGTTAGACATACTATATGAAAATCATCACGATATAATCGAATACAACCCAGATACAATGATTGTTCAGTCTATCCATTCAACCTTCTGTTCAGTTTAGTCGCTCTTATGTATAACTGGAGAACAGTTACCTGTTGAGTATAACTATATAAACATCATCACGATATAATCGAATACAACCTCAGATACAATCATTGTTTAGTCTATCCATTCAACCTTCTGTTCAATTCAGTCGCTCGTATGTATAACGGAAGAACAGTCACCTGGTGAGTATAACTATATGAACTTCATCACGATATCATCGAATACAACTCAGAGATACAATTATCATTTCGTCTAACCATTTAACCTTCTGTTCGATTCAGTCGCTAGTATGTGTAACGGAAGTACCGTCACCTGGTAAGTATCACTATATATACAGTATTGCGATATAATCGGATACCACCCAGATACATTGATTGTTCAGTCCATCCATTCAACTTTCTGTTCAGTTCAGTCGCTCTTATGTATAACTGGAGAACAGTTACCTGGTGAGTATAACTATATAAACATAATCGAATACAACCCAGATACGATGATTGTTCAAACTATAAATTTAACCTTCTGCTCGATTCGGTCGCTTGTATGTAAAACGGAAGAACAGTTACCTGGTGATTATGGCTATATAAACATCATCACGATATCATCGAATACAACTCAGATACAATTATCGTTTCGTCTTACCATTCAACCTTCTGTTCGATTCAGTCGCTAGTATGTGTAACGGAAGTACCGTCACCTGGTAAGTATCACTATATATACAGTATTGCGATATAATCGCATACCACCCAGATACATTGATTGTTCAGTCTATCCATTCAACTTTCTGTTCGTTTCGGTCGCTCGTATGTAAAACGGGAATACCGTCATCAAATGTGTATAACCATATACACAGCATAACATCATAATCGAATACAACCCAGATACTATCCATTCAACCTTCTGTTCGATTCGGTTGCTCGTATGTATAACGAAAGAACAGTAACCTGGTGAGTATTCCTATATGAACGTCATCACGATATAATAGAATACAACTAAGATACAGTGATCATTCCGTCTATCCATCCAACCTTCTGTTCGATTGGGTCGCTCGTATGTATAACGCAAGAACAGTCACCTGGTGAATATTACTATATAAACATCACCACGATATAATCGAATACAACTCAGTTACAATTATCGTTTCGTCTAACCATCCAACCTTATGTTCGATTCAGACGCTCGTATGTGTAACGAAAGAACCTTTACATGGTAGGTGTAACTAAATATACAGCATAACGATATAAACGGAGACAACCCAGATACATTCAACCTTATGTTCGATTCGGTTGCTCGTATGTATAACGGGAGAACTGTTACCTGGTTAGACATACTATATTATAATCATCACGATATAATCAAATACAACCCAGATACGATGATTGTTCAGTCTATCCATTCAACCTTCTGTTCAGTTCAGTCGCTCTTATGTATAACTGGAGAACAGTTTCCTGGTGAGTATAACTATATGAACATCATCAAGATTTAATCGAATACAACCCCAGATACGATTATTGTTTAGTCTATCCATTCAACCTTCTGTTCAATTCAGTCGCTCCTATGTATAACGGAAGAACAGTTACCTGGTGAGTATAACTATATGAACATAATCGAATACAACCCAGATACGATGATTGTTCAATCTATACTAAATTCAACCTTCTGCTCGATTTGGCGCTTGTATGTGAAACGAAAGAACAGTTACCTGGTGAGTATTTCTATATAAACATCATCACGATATCATCGAATACAACTCAGATACAATTATCGTTTCGTCTAACCATTTAACCTTCTGTTCGATTCAGTCACTGGTAGGTGTAACGGAAGTACCGTCACCTGGTAAGTATCACTATATATTCAGTATTGCGATATAATCGGATACCATCCAGATACATTGATTGTTCAGTCTATCCATTCAACTTTCTGTTCGTTTCGGTCGCTCGTATGTAAAACGAGAGTTCCGTCACCCAATGTGTATAACTATTTACACAGCATAACATCATAATCGAATACAACCCAGATACTATCCATTCAACCTTCTGTTCGATTCGGTTGCTCGTATGTATAACGGGAGAAAAGTAACCTGGTGAGTATTTCTATATAAACGTCATCACGATATAATCGAATACAACTCAGATACAATGATCATTCCGTCTATCCATCCAACCTTCTGTTCGATTGGGTCGCTCGTATGTATAACGCAAGAACAGTCACCTGGTGGGTATTACTATATAAACATCACCACGATATAATCGAATACAACTCAGTTACAATTATCGTTCCGTCTAATCATCCAACCTTATGTTCGATGCAGACGCTCGTATGTGTAACGAGAGAACCGTTATATGGTAGGTGTAACTAAATATACAGCATAACGATATAATCGGAGACAACCCAGATATAATGATTGTTCAATCTATCCATTCAACCTTTTGTTCGATTCGGTTGCTCTTATGTGTAACAGAAGAACTGTCACCTGGTTAGACATACTATATGAAAATCATCACGATATAATCGAATACAACCCAGATACAATGATTGTTCAGTCTATCCATTCAACCTTCTGTTCAGTTTAGTCGCTCTTATGTATAACTGGAGAACAGTTACCTGTTGAGTATAACTATATAAACATCATCACGATATAATCGAATACAACCTCAGATACGATCATTGTTTAGTCTATCCATTCAACCTTCTGTTCAATTCATTGGCTCGTATGTATAACGGAAGAACAGTCACCTGGTGAGTATTGCTATATAAACATCATCACGATATCATCGAATACAACTCGGAGATACAATTATCGTTTCGTCTAACCATTCAACCTTCTGTTCGATTCAGTCTCTAGTATGTGTAACGGAAGTACCGTCACCTGGTAAGTATCACTATATATACAGTATTGCGATATAATCGGATACCACCCAGATACATTGATTGTTCAGTCTATCCATTCAACTTTCTGTTCAGTTTAGTCGCTCTTATGTATAACTGGAGAACAGTTTTCTGGTGAGTATAACTATATGAACATCATCAAGATATAATCGAATACAACCCCAGATATGATTATTGTTTAGTCTTTCCATTCAACCTTCTGTTCAATTCAGTCGCTCGTATGTATAACGAAAGAACAGTTACCTGGTGAGTATAACTATATAAACATAATCGAATACAACCCAGATACGATGATTGTTCAATCTCTACTAAATTTAAGCTTCTGCTCGATTCGGTCGCTTGTATGTAAAACGGAAGAACAGTTACCTGGTGAGTATCGCTATATAAACATCATCATGATATCATCGAATACAACTCAGAGATACAATTATCGTTTCGTCTAACCATTTAACCTTCTGTTCGATTCAGTCTCTAGTATGTGTAACGGAAGTACCGTCACCTGGTAAGTATCACTATATATACAGTATTGCGATATAATCGGATACCACCCAGATACATTGATTGTTCCGTTTCGGTCGCTCGTATGTAAAACGGGAATACCGTCACCTAATGTGTATAACTATATACACAGCATAACATCATAATCGAATACAACCCAGATACTATCCATTCAACCTTCTGTTCGATTCAGTCGCTAGTATGTATAACGGAAGAACAGTCACCTGGTGAGTATTACTATATAAACAATCCCACGATATAATCGAATACAACTCAGTTACAATTATCGTTCCGTCTAACCATCCAACCTTATGTTCGATTCAGACGCTCGTATGTATAACGGAAGAACAGTTACCTGGTTAGACATAATATGTAATGATCATCACGAAATAATCGAATACAACCCAGATACGATGATTGTACAGTCTATCCATTCACCCTTCTCTACGATTCAGACGCTCTTATGTGTAACGAAAGAACCGTTACATTGTAGGCTAAACTAAATATACAGCATAACGATATATTCGGATACAACCCAGATACAATGATTGTTCAATCTATCCATTCAACCTTATGTTCGATTCGGTTGCTCGTATGTATAACGGAAGAACTGTTACCTTGTTAGACATACTATATGATGATCATCACGATATAATCAAATACAACCCAGAAACGATGATTGTTCAGTCTATCAATTCAACCTTCTATTCAATTCAGTCGCTCGTATGTATAACGGAAGAACAGTTACCTGGTGAGTATAACTATATAAACATGATCGAATACAACCCAGATACGATGATTGTTCAATCTATACTAAATTCAAGCTTCTGCTCGATTCGGTCGCTTGTATGTAAAACGGAAGAACAGATACCTGGTGAGTATTGCTATATAAACATCATAACGATATCATCGAATACAACTCAGATACAATTAATGTCTTGTCTGACCATTTAACCTTCTGTTCGATTCAGTCGTTTGTATGTGTAACGGAAGTACCGTCACCTGGTAAGTATCACTATATATACAGTATTGCGATATAATCGGATACCACCCAGATACATTGATTGTTCAGTCTATCCATCCAACTTTCTGTTCAGTTTAGTCGCTCTTATGTATAACTGGAGAAAAGTTTCCTGGTGAGTATAACTATATGAACATCATCAAGATATAATCGAATACAACCCCAGATACGATTGTTGTTTAGTCTATCCATTCAACCTTATGTTCAATTCAGTCGCTCGTATGTATAACGAAAGAACAGTTACCTGGTGAGTATAACTATATAAACATAATCGAATACAACCCAGATACGATGATTGTTCAATCTCTACTAAATTCAAGCTTCTGCTCGATTCGGTCGCTTGTATGTAAAACGGAAGAACAGTTACCTGGTGAGTATCGCTATATAAACATCATCACGATATCATCGAATACAACTCAGAGATACAATTATCGTTTCGTCTAACCATTTAACCTTCTGTTTGATTCAGTCTCTAGTATGTGTAACGGAAGTACCGTCACCTGGTAAGTATCACTATATATACAGTATTGCGATATAATCGGATACCACCCAGATACATTGATTGTTCAGTCTATCCATTCAACTTTCTGTTCGTTTCGGTCGCTCGTATGTAAAACGGGAATACCGTCACCTAATGTGTATAACTATATACACAGCATAACATCATAATCGAATACAACCCAGATACTATCCATTCAACCTCCTGTTCGATTCGGTTGCTCGTATGTATAACGAAAGAACAGTAACCTGGTGAGTATTTCTATATGAACGTCATCACGATATAATCGAATACAACTCAGATACAATGATCATTCCGTCTATCCATCCAACCTTCTGTTCGATTCAGTCGCTAGTATGTATAACGGAAGAACAGTCACCTGGTGAGTATTACTATATAAACAATCCCACGATATAATCGAATACAACTCAGTTACAATTATCGTTCCGTCTAACCATCCAACCTTATGTTCGATTCAGACGCTCGTATGTATAACGGAAGAACAGTTACCTGGTTAGACATAATATGTAATGATCATCACGAAATAATCGAATACAACCCAGATACGATGATTGTACAGTCTATCCATTCACCCTTCTCTACGATTCAGACGCTCTTATGTGTAACGAAAGAACCGTAACATTGTAGGCTAAACTAAATATACAGCATAACGATATATTCGGATACAACCCAGATACAATAATTGTTCAATCTATCCATTCAACCTTATGTTCGATTCGGTTGCTCGTATGTATAACGGAAGAACTGTTACCTTGTTAGACATACTATATGATGATCATCACGATATAATCAAATACAACCCAGAAACGATGATTGTTCAGTCTATCAATTCAACCTTCTATTCAATTCAGTCGCTCGTATGTATAACGAAAGAACAGTAATTTGGTGAGTATTTCTATATGAACGTCATCACGATATAATCGAATACAACTCAGTTTAATTATAGTTCCGTCTAATCATCCAACTTTATGTTCGATTCAGATGCTCGTATGTGTAACGAAAGAACCGTTACATGGTAGGTGTAACTAAATATACAGCATAACGATATAATAGGAGACAACCCAGATACAATGATTGTTCAATCTTATGTTCAATGATTGTTCAATCCAACCTTATGTTCGATTCGGTTGCTCGTATGTATAACGGAAGAACTGTTACCTGGTTAGACATACTATATGATAATAATCACGATATAATCAAATACAACCCAGATACGATGAATGTTCAGTCTATCCATTCAACCTTCTGTTCAGTTCAGTCGCTCTTATGTATAACTGGAGAACAGTTTCCTGGTGAGTATAACTATATGAACATCATCAAGATATAATCGAATACAACCCAGAAACGATGATTGTTCAGTCTATCAATTCAACCTTCTGTTCAATTCAGTCGCTCGTATGTATAACGAAAGAACAGTTAGCTGGTGAGTATAACTATATAAACATGATCGAATACAACCCAGATACGATGATTTTTCAATCTATACTAAATTTGAGCTTCTGCTCGATTCGGTCGCTTGTATGTAAAACGGAAGAACAGTTACCTGGTGAGTATTGCTATATAAACATCATCACGATATCATCGAATACAACTCGGAGATACAATTATCGTTTCGTCTAACCATTCAACCTTCTGTTCGATTCAGTCTCTAGTATGTGTAACGGAAGTACCGTCACCTGGTAAGTATCACTATATATACAGTATTGCGATATAATCGGATACCACCCAGATACATTGATTGTTCAGTCTATCCATTCAACTTTCTGTTCAGTTTAGTCGCTCTTATGTATAACTGGAGAACAGTTTTCTGGTGAGTATAACTATATAAACATCATCAAGATATAATCGAATACAACCCCAGATATGATTATTGTTTAGTCTTTCCATTCAACCTTCTGTTCAATTCAGTCGCTCGTATGTATAACGAAAGAACAGTTACCTGGTGAGTATAACTATATAAACATAATCGAATACAACCCAGATACGATGATTGTTCAATCTCTACTAAATTTAAGCTTCTGCTCGATTCGGTCGCTTGTATGTAAAACGGAAGAACAGTTACCTGGTGAGTATCGCTATATAAACATCATCACGATATCATCGAATACAACTCAGAGATACAATTATCGTTTCATCTAACCATTTAACCTTCTGTTCGATTCAGTCTCTAGTATGTGTAACGGAAGTACCGTCACCTGGTAAGTATCACTATATATACAGTATTGCGATATAATCGGATACCACCCAGATACATTGATTGTTCAGTCTATCCATTCAACTTTCTGTTCGTTTCGGTCGCTCGTATGTAAAACGGGAATACCGTCACCTAATGTGTATAACTATATACACAGCATAACATCATAATCGAATACAACCCAGATACTATCCATTCAACCTCCTGTTCGATTCGGTTGCTCGTATGTATAACGAAAGAACAGTAACCTGGTGAGTATTTCTATATGAACGTCATCACGATATAATCGAATACAACTCAGATACAATGATCATTCCGTCTATCCATCCAACCTTCTGTTCGATTCAGTCGCTAGTATGTATAACGGAAGAACAGTTACCTGGTTAGACATAATATGTAATGATCATCACGAAATAATCGAATACAACCCAGATACGATGATTGTACAGTCTATCCATTCACCCTTCTCTACGATTCAGACGCTCTTATGTGTAACGAAAGAACCGTTACATTGTAGGCTAAACTAAATATACAGCATAACGATATATTCGGATACAACCCAGATACAATGATTGTTCAATCTATCCATTCAACCTTATGTTCGATTCGGTTGCTCGTATGTATAACGGAAGAACTGTTACCTTGTTAGACATACTATATGATGATCATCACGATATAATCAAATACAACCCAGAAACGATGATTGTTCAGTCTATCAATTCAACCTTCTATTCAATTCAGTCGCTCGTATGTATAACGGAAGAACAGTTACCTGGTGAGTATAACTATATAAACATGATCGAATACAACCCAGATACGATGATTGTTCAATCTATACTAAATTCAAGCTTCTGCTCGATTCGGTCGCTTGTATGTAAAACGGAAGAACAGATACCTGGTGAGTATTGCTATATAAACATCATAACGATATCATCGAATACAACTCAGATACAATTAATGTCTTGTCTAACCATTTAACCTTCTGTTCGATTCAGTCGCTAGTATGTGTAACGGAAGTACCGTCACCTGGTAAGTATCACTATATATACAGTATTGCGATATAATCGGATACCACCCAGATACATTGATTGTTCAGTCTATCCATCCAACTTTCTGTTCAGTTTAGTCGCTCTTATGTATAACTGGAGAAAAGTTTCCTGGTGAGTATAACTATATGAACATCATCAAGATATAATCGAATACAACCCCAGATACGATTGTTGTTTAGTCTATCCATTCAACCTTCTGTTCAATTCAGTCGCTCGTATGTATAACGAAAGAACAGTTACCTGGTGAGTATAACTATATAAACATAATCGAATACAACCCAGATACGATGATTGTTCAATCTCTACTAAATTCAAGCTTCTGCTCGATTCGGTCGCTTGTATGTAAAACGGAAGAACAGTTACCTGGTGAGTATCGCTATATAAACATCATCACGATATCATCGAATACAACTCAGAGATACAATTATCGTTTCGTCTAACCATTTAACCTTCTGTTCGATTCAGTCTCTAGTATGTGTAACGGAAGTACCGTCACCTGGTAAGTATCACTATATATACAGTATTGCGATATAATCGGATACCACCCAGATACATTGATTGTTCAGTCTATCCATTCAACTTTCTGTTCGTTTCGGTCGCTCGTATGTAAAACGGGAATACCGTAACCTAATGTGTATAACTATATACACAGCATAACATCATAATCGAATACAACTCAGATACTATCCATTCAACCTTCTGTTCGATTCGTTTGCTCGTATGTATAACGAAAGAACAGTAACCTGGTGAGTATTTCTATATAAACTTCATCACGATATAATCTAATACAACTCAGTTACAATTATCGTTCCGTCTAACCATCCAACCTTATGTTCGATTCAGACGCTCGTATGTGTAACGAAAGAACCGTTACATGGTAGGTGTATCTAAATATACAGCATAACGATATAATCGGAGACAACCCAGATACAATGATTGTTCAATCTATCCATTCAACCTTATGTTCGATTCGGTTGCTCGTATGTATAACGGAAGAACAGTTACCTGGTTAGACATAATATATAATAACCATCACGAAATAATCGAATACAACCCAGATACGATGATTGTTCAGTCTATCTATATAACCTTCTGTTCAGTTCAGTCGCTCTTATGTAAAACTGGAGAACAGTTACCTGGTGAGTATAACTATATAAACATCATCACGATATAATCGAATACAACCCCAGATACGATCATTGTTTAGTCTATCCATTCAACCTTCTGTTCAATTCAGTCGCTCGTATGTATAACGGAAGAACAGTTACTTGGTGAGTATAACTATATAAACATAATCGAATACAACTCAGATACGATGATTGTTTAATCTATCCATTTAACCTTCTGCTCGATTCGGTCACTTGTATGTAAAACTGAAGGACAGTTACCTGGTGAGTATTGCTATATAAACATCATCACGATATCATCGAATACAACTCAGATACAATTATCGTTTCGTCTAACCATTCAACATCCTGTTCGATTCAGTCGCTAGTATGTATAACGGAAGAACAGTTACCTGGTGAGTATTACTATATAAACATAATCGAATACAACCCAGATACGATGATTGTTCAATCCATACTAAATTTAACCTTCTGCTCGATTCGGTCGCTTGTATGTAAAACGGAAGAACTGTTACCTGGTGAGTATTGCTATATAAACATCATCACGATATCATCGAATACAACTCAGATACAATTATCGTTTCGTCTTACCATTTAACCTTAAGTTCGATTCAGTCGCTAGTATGTGCAACGGAAGTACCGTCACCTGGTAAGTATCACTATATATACAGAATTGCGATATAATCGGATACCACCCAGATACATTGATTGTTAAGTCTATCCATTCAACTCTCTGTTCGTTTCGGTCGCTCGTATGTAAAACGGGAATACCGTCACCTAATGTGTAAAACTATATACACAGCATTACATCATAATCGAATACAACCCAGATACTATCCATTCAACCTTCTGTTCGATTCGGTTGCTCGTATGTATAAAGAAAAAACAGTAACCTGGTGAGTATTTCTATATGAACGTCATCACGATATAATCGAATACAACTCAGATACAATGATTATTCCGTCTATCCATCCAAACTTCTGTTCGATTGGGTCGCTCGTATGTATAACGCAAGAACAGTCACCTGGTGAGTATTACTATATAAACATCACCACGATATAATCGAATACAACTCAGTTACAATTATTGTTCCGTCTAATCATCCAAACTTATGTTCGATTCAGACGCTCGTATGTGTAACGAAAGAACCGTTACATGGTAGGTGTAACTAAATATACAGCATACCGATATAATCGGAGACAACCCAGATACAATGATTGTTCAATCTATCCATTCAACCTTATGTTCGATTCAGTTGCTCGTATGTGTAACAGAAGAACTGTTACCTGGTGAGTATTTCTATATAAACTTCATCACGATATAATCGAATACAACTCAGATACAATGATCATTCCGTCTATCCATCTAACCTTCTGTTCGATTGGGTCGCTCGTACGTATAACGAAAGAACAGTCACCTGGTGAGTATCACTATATAAACATTCCCACGATATAATCGAATACAACTCAGTTACAATTATCGTTCCGTCTAACCATCCAACCTTATGTTCGATTCAGACGCTCGTATGTGTAACGAAAGAACCGTTACATGGTAGGTGTATCTAAATATACAGCATAACGATATAATCGGAGACAACCCAGATACAATGATTGTTCAATCTATCCATTCAACCTTATGTTCGATTCGGTTGCTCGTATGTATAACGGAAGAACAGTTACCTGGTTAGACATAATATATAATAATCATCACGAAATAATCGAATACAACCCAGATACGATGATTGTTCAGTCTATCTATACAACCTTCTGTTCAGTTCAGTCGCTCTTATGTATAACTGGAGAACAGTTACCTGGTGAGTATAACTATATAAACATCATCACGATATAATCGAATACAACCCCAGATACGATCATTGTTTAGTCTATCCATTCAACCTTCTGTTCAATTCAGTCGCTCGTATGTATAACGGAAGAACAGTAACTTGGTGAGTATAACTATATAAACATAATCGAATACAACTCAGATACGATGATTGTTCAATCTATGCTAAATTTAAGCTTCTGCTCGATTCGGTCGCTCGTATGTAAAACGGAAGAACAGTTACCTGGTGAGTATTGCTATATAAACATCATCACGATATCATCGAATACAACTCAGAGATACAATAATCGTTTCGTATAACCATTTAACCTTCTGTTCGATTCAGTCGCTAGTATGTGTAACGGAAGTACCGTCACCAGGTAAGTATCACTATATATACAGTATTGCGATATAATCGGATACCACCCAGATACATTGATTGTTCAGTCTATCCATTCAACTTTCTGTTCGTTTCGGTCGCTCGTATATAAAACGGAAATACCGTCACCTTATGTGTATAACTATATACACAGCATAACATCATAATCAAATACAACCCAGATACTATCCATTCAACCTTCTATTCAATTCAGTCGCTCGTATGTATAACGGAAGAACAGTTACCTGGTGAGTATAACTATATAAACATGATCGAATACAACCCAGATACGATGATTGTTCAATCTATACTAAATTCAAGCTTCTGCTCGATTCGGTCGCTTGTATGTAAAACGGAAGAACAGATACCTGGTGAGTATTGCTATATAAACATCATAACGATATCATCGAATACAACTCAGATACAATTAATGTCTTGTCTAACCATTTAACCTTCTGTTCGATTCAGTCGCTAGTATGTGTAACGGAAGTACCGTCACCTGGTAAGTATCACTATATATACAGTATTGCGATATAATCGGATACCACCCAGATACATTGATTGTTCAGTCTATCCATCCAACTTTCTGTTCAGTTTAGTCGCTCTTATGTATAACTGGAGAAAAGTTTCCTGGTGAGTATAACTATATGAACATCATCAAGATATAATCGAATACAACCCCAGATACGATTGTTGTTTAGTCTATCCATTCAACCTTCTGTTCAATTCAGTCGCTCGTATGTATAACGAAAGAACAGTTACCTGGTGAGTATAACTATATAAACATAATCGAATACAACCCAGATACGATGATTGTTCAATCTCTACTAAATTCAAGCTTCTGCTCGATTCGGTCGCTTGTATGTAAAACGGAAGAACAGTTACCTGGTGAGTATCGCTATATAAACATCATCACGATATCATCGAATACAACTCAGAGATACAATTATCGTTTCGTCTAACCATTTAACCTTCTGTTCGATTCAGTCTCTAGTATGTGTAACGGAAGTACCGTCACCTGGTAAGTATCACTATATATACAGTATTGCGATATAATCGGATACCACCCAGATACATTGATTGTTCAGTCTATCCATTCAACTTTCTGTTCGTTTCGGTCGCTCGTATGTAAAACGGGAATACCGTCACCTAATGTGTATAACTATATACACAGCATAACATCATAATCGAATACAACTCAGATACTATCCATTCAACCTTCTGTTCGATTCGGTTGCTCGTATGTATAACGAAAGAACAGTAACCTGGTGAGTATTTCTATATAAACTTCATCACGATATAATCTAATACAACTCAGTTACAATTATCGTTCCGTCTAACCATCCAACCTTATGTTCGATTCAGACGCTCGTATGTGTAACGAAAGAACCGTTACATGGTAGGTGTATCTAAATATACAGCATAACGATATAATCGGAGACAACCCAGATACAATGATTGTTCAATCTATCCATTCAACCTTATGTTCGATTCGGTTGCTCGTATGTATAACGGAAGAACAGTTACCTGGTTAGACATAATATATAATAACCATCACGAAATAATCGAATACAACCCAGATACGATGATTGTTCAGTCTATCTATATAACCTTCTGTTCAGTTCAGTCGCTCTTATGTAAAACTGGAGAACAGTTACCTGGTGAGTATAACTATATAAACATCATCACGATATAATCGAATACAACCCCAGATACGATCATTGTTTAGTCTATCCATTCAACCTTCTGTTCAATTCAGTCGCTCGTATGTATAACGGAAGAACAGTTACTTGGTGAGTATAACTATATAAACATAATCGAATACAACTCAGATACGATGATTGTTTAATCTATCCATTTAACCTTCTGCTCGATTCGGTCACTTGTATGTAAAACTGAAGGACAGTTACCTGGTGAGTATTGCTATATAAACATCATCACGATATCATCGAATACAACTCAGATACAATTATCGTTTCGTCTAACCATTCAACATTCTGTTCGATTCAGTCGCTAGTATGTATAACGGAAGAACAGTTACCTGGTGAGTATTACTATATAAACATAATCGAATACAACCCAGATACGATGATTGTTCAATCCATACTAAATTTAACCTTTTGCTCGATTCGGTCGCTTGTATGTAAAACGGAAGAACAGTTACCTGGTGAGTATTGCTATATAAACATCATCACGATATCATCGAATACAACTCAGATACAATTATCGTTTCGTCTTACCATTTAACCTTAAGTTCGATTCAGTCGCTAGTATGTGCAACGGAAGTACCGTCACCTGGTAAGTATCACTATATATACAGAATTGCGATATAATCGGATACCACCCAGATACATTGATTGTTAAGTCTATCCATTCAACTCTCTGTTCGTTTCGGTCGCTCGTATGTAAAACGGGAATACCGTCACCTAATGTGTAAAACTATATACACAGCATTACATCATAATCGAATACAACCCAGATACTATCCATTCAACCTTCTGTTCGATTCGGTTGCTCGTATGTATAAAGAAAAAACAGTAACCTGGTGAGTATTTCTATATGAACGTCATCACGATATAATCGAATACAACTCAGATACAATGATTATTCCGTCTATCCATCCAAACTTCTGTTCGATTGGGTCGCTCGTATGTATAACGCAAGAACAGTCACCTGGTGAGTATTACTATATAAACATCACCACGATATAATCGAATACAACTCAGTTACAATTATTGTTCCGTCTAATCATCCAAACTTATGTTCGATTCAGACGCTCGTATGTGTAACGAAAGAACCGTTACATGGTAGGTTTAACTAAATATACAGCATACCGATATAATCGGAGACAACCCAGATACAATGATTGTTCAATCTATCCATTCAACCTTATGTTCGATTCAGTTGCTCGTATGTGTAACAGAAGAACTGTTACCTGGTGAGTATTTCTATATAAACTTCATCACGATATAATCGAATACAACTCAGATACAATGATCATTCCGTCCATCCATCTAACCTTCTGTTCGATTGGGTCGCTCGTACGTATAACGAAAGAACAGTCACCTGGTGAGTATCACTATATAAACATTCCCACGATATAATCGAATACAACTCAGTTACAATTATCGTTCCGTCTAACCATCCAACCTTATGTTCGATTCAGACGCTCGTATGTGTAACGAAAGAACCGTTACATGGTAGGTGTATCTAAATATACAGCATAACGATATAATCGGAGACAACCCAGATACAATGATTGTTCAATCTATCCATTCAACCTTATGTTCGATTCGGTTGCTCGTATGTATAACGGAAGAACAGTTACCTGGTTAGACATAATATATAATAATCATCACGAAATAATCGAATACAACCCAGATACGATGATTGTTCAGTCTATCTATACAACCTTCTGTTCAGTTCAGTCGCTCTTATGTATAACTGGAGAACAGTTACCTGGTGAGTATAACTATATAAACATCATCACGATATAATCGAATACAACCCCAGATACGATCATTGTTTAGTCTATCCATTCAACCTTCTGTTCAATTCAGTCGCTCGTATGTATAACGGAAGAACAGTAACTTGGTGAGTATAACTATATAAACATAATCGAATACAACTCAGATACGATGATTGTTCAATCTATGCTGAATTTAAGCTTCTGCTCGATTCGGTCGCTCGTATGTAAAACGGAAGAACAGTTACCTGGTGAGTATTGCTATATAAACATCATCACGATATCATCGAATACAACTCAGAGATACAATAATCGTTTCGTTTAACCATTTAACCTTCTGTTCGATTCAGTCGCTAGTATGTGTAACGGAAGTACCGTCACCAGGTAAGTATCACTATATATACAGTATTGCGATATAATCGGATACCACCCAGATACATTGATTGTTCAGTCTATCCATTCAACTTTCTGTTCGTTTCGGTCGCTCGTATATAAAACGGAAATACCGTCACCTTATGTGTATAACTATATACACAGCATAACATCATAATCAAATACAACCCAGATACTATCCATTCAACCTTCTGTTCGATTTGGTTGCTCGTATGTATAACGAAAGAACAGTAACCTAGTGAGTATTTCTATATGAACGTCATCACGATATATTCGAATACAACTCAGATACAATGATCATTCCGTCTATCCATCCAACCTTATGTTCGATTCAGACGCTCGTATGTGTAACGAAAGAACCGTTACATGGTAGGTGTAACTGAATATACAGCATAACGATATAATCGGAGACAACCCAGATACAATGATTGTTCAATCCATCCATCCAACCTTATGTTCGATTCGGATGCTCGTATGTATTACGAAAGAACTGTTACCTGGTTAGACATACTATATGATAGTAATCACGATATAATCAAATACAACCCATATACGATGAATGTTCAGTCTATCCATACAACCTTCTGTTCAGTTCAGTCGCTCTTATGTATAACTGGAGAATAGTTACCTGGTGAGTATAACTATATAAACATCATCACGATATAATCGAATACAACCCCAGATACGATCATTGTTTAGTCTATCCATTCAACCTTCTGTTCAATTCAGTCGCTCGTATGTATAACGGAAGAACAGTTACCTGGCGAGTATAACTATATAAACTGAACATTCATCGTATCTGGGTTGTATTAGATTATATCGTGATTATTATCATATAGTATATCTAACCAGGTAACAGTTCTTCCGTTATACATACGATAAACCGAATCGAACATAAGGTTGGATGGATAGATTGAACAATCTTTGTATCTGGGTTGTCTCCGATTATATCGTTATGCTGTATATTTAGTTACACCTACCATGTAACAGTTCTTTCGTTACACATACGAGCGTCTGAATCGAACAGAAGGTTGAATGGATAGTATCTGGGTTGTATTCGATTATGATGTTATGCTGTGTATATAGTTAAACACAGAAGGTGACGGTATTCCCGTTTTACATACGAGCGACCGAAACGAACAGAAAGTTGAATGGATAGACTGAACAATCAATGTATCTGGGTGGTATCCGAGTATATCGCAATACTGTATATATAGTGATACTTACCAGGTGACGGTACTTTTGTTACACATACTAGCGACTGAATCGAACAGAAGGTTAAATGGTTAGACGAAGCGATAATTGTATCTGAGTTGTATTCGATGATATCGTGATGATGTTTATATAGCAATATTCACCAGGTAACTGTACTTCCGTTTTACATAAAAGCGACCGAATCGAGCAGAAGGTTAAATGGATAGATTGAAAATTCATCGTATCTGGGTTGTATTCGATTAGGTTTATATAGTTATACTCACCAGGTAACTGTTTTTCCGTTATACATACGAGCGACTGAATTGAACAGAAGGTTGAATGGATATACTGAACAATGATCGTATCTGAGGTTGTATTCGATTATATCGTGATGAAGTTCATATAGAAATACTCATCAGGTTACTGTTCTTTCGTTATACATACGAGCAACCGAATCGAACAGAAGGTTGAATGGATAGTATCTGAGTTGTATTCGATTATGATGTTATGCTGTGTATATAGTTATACACACTAGGTGACGGTATTCCCGTTTTAGATACGAGCGACCGAAACGAACAGAAAGTTGAATGGATAGACTGAACAATCAATGTATCTGGTTGGTATTCGATTATATCGCAATACTCTATATATAGTGATACTTATCAGGTGACGGTACTTCCGTTACACATACAAGCGACTGAATCGAACAGATGGTTAAATGGTTAGACGAAACGATAATTGTATCTGAGTTGTATTCGATGATATCGTGATGATGTTTATAGCAATACTCACCAGGTAACTGTTCTTCCGTTTTACATACAAGCGACCGAATCGAGCAGAAGGTTAAATAGATAGATTGAACAATCATCGTATCTGGGTTGTATTCGATTATGTTTATATAGTTATACTCACCAGGTAACTGTTCTTCCGTTATACATACGAGCGACTGAATTGAACAGAAGGTTGAATGGATAGACTAAACAATGATCGTATCTGGGGTTGTATTCGATGATATCGTGATGATGTTTATATAGTTATACTCACCAGGTAACTGTTCTCCAGTTATACATAAGAGCGACTGAACTGAACAGAAGGTTGAATGGATAGACTGAACATTCATCGTATCTGGGTTGTATTTGATTATATCGTGATTATTATCATATAGTATGTCTAACCAGGTAACAGTTCTTCCGTTATACATACGAGCAACCGAATCGAACATAAGGTTGGATGGATAGATTGAACAATTATTGTATCTGGGTTGTCTCCGATTATATCGTTATGCTGTATATTTAGTTTCACCTACCATGTAACGGTTCTTTCGTTACACATACGAGCGTCTGAATCGAACATAAGGTTGGATGGTTAGACGGAACGATAATTGTAACTGAGTTGTATTCGATTATATCGTGGTGATGTTTATATAGTAATACTCACCAGGTGACTGTTCTTGCGTTTTACATAAAAGCGACCGAATCGAGCAGAAGGTAAAATGGATAGATTGGAAATTCATCGTATCTGGGTTGTATTCGATTAGGTTTATATAGTTATACTCACCAGGTAACTGTTTTTTCGTTATACATAAGAACGACTGAATTGAACAGAAGGTTGAATGGATAGACTAAACAATAATCGTATCTGGGGTTGTATTCGAGTATATCGTGATGATTATCATATAGTATGTCTAACCAGGTAACAGTTCTTCCGTTAAACATACGAGCAACCGAATCGAACATAAGGTTGGATGGATAGATTGAACAATCATTGTATCTGGGTTGTCTACGATTATATCGTTATGCTGTATATTTAGTTACACCTACCATGTAACGGTTCTTTCGTTACACATACGAGCGCCTGAATCGAACATAAGGTTGGATAGTTAGACGGAAAGATAATTGTAACTGAGTTGTATTCGATTATATCGTGGTGATGTTTATAGAGTAATACTCACCAGGTGACTGTTCTTGCGTTATACATACGAGCGACCCAATCGAACAGAAGGTTGGATGGATAGACGGAATGATCATGGTATCTGAGTTGTATTCGATTATATCGTGATGACGTTCATATAGAAATACTCACCAGGTTACTGTTCTCTCGTTATACATACGAGCAACCGAATCGAACAGAAGGTTGAATGGATAGTATCTGGGTTGTATTCGATTATGATGTTATGCTGTGTATATATTTATACACACTAGGTGACGGTATTCCCGTTTTACATACGAGCGACCGAAACGAACAGAAAGTTGAATGAATAGACTGAACAATCAATGTATCTGGGTGGTATCCGATTATATCGCAATTCTGTATATATAGTGATACTTACCAGGTGACGATACTTCCGTTACACATACTAGCGACTGAATTGAACAGAATGTTGAATGGTTAGACGAAACGATAATTGTATCTGAGTTGTATTCGATGATATCGTGATGATGTTTATATAGCAATACTCACCAGGTAACTGTCCTTCCGTTTTACATACAAGCGACCGAATCGAGCAGAAGGTTAAATGGATAGATTGATCAATCATCGTATCTGAGTTGTATTCGATTATGTTTATATAGTTATACTCACCAGGTAATTGTTCTTCCGTTATACATACGAGCAACCGAATCGAACATAAGGTTGAATGGACAGATTGAAAAATCATTGTATCTGGGTTGTCTCCGATTATATCATTATGCTGTATAATTAGATACACCTACCATGTAACGGTTCTTTCGTTACACATACGAGCGTCTGAATCGAACATAAGGTTGGATGGTTAGACGGAACGATAATTGTAACTGAGTTGTATTCGATTATATCGTGGTAATGTTCATATAGTAATACTCACCAGGTGACTGTTCTTGCGTTATACGTACGAGCGACCCAATCGAACAGATGGTTGGATGGATAGACGGAATGATCATTGTATCTGAGTTGTATTCGATTATATCGTGATGAAGTACATATGGAAATACTCACCAGGTTACTGTTCTTTCGTTATACATACAAGCAACCGAATCGAACAGAAGGTTGAATGGATGGTATCTGGGTTGTATTCGATTATGATGTTATGCTGTGTATATAGTTATAAACACTAGGTGACGGTATTTCCGTTTTACATACGAGCGACCGAAACGAACAGAAAGTTGAATGGATAGACTTAACAATCAATGTATCTGGTTGGTATTCGATTATATCGCAATACTGTATATATTGTGATACTTACTAGGTGACGGTACTTCCGTTACACATACTAGCGACTGAATCGAACAGAAGGTTAAATGGTTAGACGAAGCGATAATTGTATCTGAGTTGTATTCGATGATATCGTGATGATGTTTATATAGCAATACTCACCAGGTAACTGTTCTTCCGTTTTACATACAAACGACCGAATCAAGCAGAAGGTTAAATTTAGTATAGATTGAACAATCATCGTATCTGGGTTGTATTCGATTATGTTTATATAGTTATACTCACCAGGTAACTGTTCTTCCGTTATACATACGAGCGACTGAATTGAACAGAAGGTTGAATGGATAGACTAAACAATAATCGTATATGGGGTTGTATTCGATTATATCTTGATGATGTTCATATAGTTATACTCACCAGGAAACTGTTCTCCAGTTATACATAAGAGCGACTGAACTGAACAGAAAGTTGAATGGATAGACTGAACAATCAATGTATCTGGGTGGTATCCGATTATATCGCAATACTGTATATATAGTGATACTCACCAGGTGACGGTACGTTCGTTACACATACTAGCGACTGAATCGAACAGAAGGTTAAATGGTTAGACGAAATGATAATTGTATCCCTGAGTTGTATTCGATGATATCGTGATGAAGTTCATATAGAACTACTCACCAGGTTACTGTTCTATCGTTATACATACGAGCATTCGAATCGAACAGAAGGTTGAATGGATAGTATCTGGGTTGTATTCAATTATGATGTTATGCTGTGTATATAGTTATACACACTAGGTGACGGTATTCCCGTTTTACATACGAGCGACCGAAACGAACAGAAAGTTGAATGGATAGACTGAACAATCAATGTATCTGGTTGGTATCCGATTTTATCGCAACACTGTATATATAGTGATACTTACCAGGTGACGGTACTTCCGTAACACATACTAGCGACTGAATCGAACAGAAGGTTAAATGGTTAGACGAAGCGATAATTGTATCTGAGTTGTATTCGATGATATCGTGATGATGTTTATATAGCAATATTCACCAGGTAACTGTTCTTCCGTTTTACATAAAAGCGACCGAATCGAGCAGAAGGTTAAATGGATAGATTGAAAATTCATCGTATCTGGGTTGTATTCGATTAGGTTTATATAGTTATACTCACCAGGTAACTGTTCTTCCGTTATACATACGAGCGACTGAATTGAACAGAAGCATAACATCATAATCGAATACAACCCAGATACCATCTATTCAACCTTCTGTTCGATTCGGTTGCTCGTATGTATAACGAAAGAACAGTCACCTGGTGAGTATTACTATATAAACATTACCACGATATAATCGAATATAACTCAGTTACAAATATCGTTCCGTCTAACCATCCAACCTTATGTTCGATTCAGATGCTCGTATGTGTAACGAAAGAACCGTTACATGGTAGGTGTATCTAATTATACAGCATAACGATATAATCGGAGACAACCCAGATACAATGATTGTTCAATCTATCCATTAAACCTTATGTTCGATTTGGTTGCTCGTATGTATAACGGAAGAACTGTTACCTGGTTAGACATACTATATTATAATCATCATGATATAATCAAATACAACCCAGATACGATGATTGTTCAGTCTATATATTCAACCTTGTATAACTGGAGAACAGTTTCCTGGTGAGTATAACTATATGAACATCATCAAGATATAATTGAATACAACCCCAGATACGATTATTGTTTAGTCTATCCATTCAACCTTCTGTTCAATTCAGTCGCTCGTACGTATAACGGAAGAACAGTTACCTGGTGAGTATAACTATATAAACATTATCGAATACAACCCAGATACGATGATTATTCAATCTATACTAAATTTAAGCTTCTGCTCGATTCGGTCGCTTGTATGTGAAACGGAAGAACAGTTACCTGGTGAGTATTGCTTTATAAACATCATCACGATATCATCGAATACAACACAGAGATACAATTATCGTTTCGTCTAACCATTTAACCTTCTGTTCGATTCATTCGCTAGTATGTGTAACGGAAGTACCGTCACCTGGTAGGTATCACTATATATACAGTATTGCGATATAATCGGATACCACCCAGATACATTGATTGTTCAGTCTATCCATTCAACTTTCTGTTCGTTTCGGTCGCTCGTATGTATAACGAAAGAACAGTAACTTGGTGAGTATTTCTATATGAACGTCATCACGATATAATCGAATACAACTCAGTTAAATTATAGTTCCGTCTAATCATCCAACTTTATGTTCGATTCAGATGCTCGTATGTTTAACGAAAGAACCGTTACATGGTAGGTGTAACTAAATATACAGCATAACGATATAATAGGAGACAACCCAGATACAATGATTGTTCAATCTATATATATCCAACCTTATGTTCGATTCGGTTGCTCGTATGTATAACGGAAGAACTGTTACCTGGTTAGACATACTATATGATAATAATCACGATATAATCAAATACAACCCAGATACGATGAATGTTCAGTCTATCCATTCAACCTTCTGTTCAGTTCAGTCGCTCTTATGTATAACTGGAGAACAGTTTCCTGGTGAGTATAACTATATGAACATCATCAAGATATAATCGAATACAACCCAGAAACGATGATTGTTCAGTCTATCAATTCAACCTTCTGTTCAATTCCGTCGCTCGTATGTATAACGAAAGAACAGTTAGCTGGTGAGTATAACTATATAAACATGATCGAATACAACCCAGATACGATGATTGTTCAATCTATACTAAATTTGAGCTTCTGCTCGATTCGGTCGCTTGTATGTAAAACGGAAGAACAGTTACCTGGTGAGTATTGCTATATAAACATCATCACGATATCATCGAATACAACTCGGAGATACAATTATCGTTTCGTCTAACCATTCAACCTTCTGTTCGATTCAGTCTCTAGTATGTGTAACGGAAGTACCGTCACCTGGTAAGTATCACTATATATACAGTATTGCGATATAATCGGATACCACCCAGATACATTGATTGTTCAGTCTATCCATTCAACTTTCTGTTCAGTTTAGTCGCTCTTATGTATAACTGAAGAACAGTTTTCTGGTGAGTATAACTATATGAACATCATCAAGATATAATCGAATACAACCCCAGATATGATTATTGTTTAGTCTTTCCATTCAACCTTCTGTTCAATTCAGTCGCTCGTATGTATAACGAAAGAACAGTTACCTGGTGAGTATAACTATATAAACATAATCGAATACAACCCAGATACGATGATTGTTCAATCTCTACTAAATTTAAGCTTCTGCTCGATTCGGTCGCTTGTATGTAAAACGGAAGAACAGTTACCTGGTGAGTATCGCTATATAAACATCATCATGATATCATCGAATACAACTCAGAGATACAATTATCGTTTCGTCTAACCATTTAACCTTCTGTTCGATTCAGTCTCTAGTATGTGTAACGGAAGTACCGTCACCTGGTAAGTATCACTATATATACAGTATTGCGATATAATCGGATACCACCCAGATACATTGATTGTTCCGTTTCGGTCGCTCGTATGTAAAACGGGAATACCGTCACCTAATGTGTATAACTATATACACAGCATAACATCATAATCGAATACAACCCAGATACTATCCATTCAACCTTCTGTTCGATTCAGTCGCTAGTATGTATAACGGAAGAACAGTCACCTGGTGAGTATTACTATATAAACAATCCCACGATATAATCGAATACAACTCAGTTACAATTATCGTTCCGTCTAACCATCCAACCTTATGTTCGATTCAGACGCTCGTATGTATAACGGAAGAACAGTTACCTGGTTAGACATAATATGTAATGATCATCACGAAATAATCGAATACAACCCAGATACGATGATTGTACAGTCTATCCATTCACCCTTCTCTACGATTCAGACGCTCTTATGTGTAACGAAAGAACCGTTACATTGTAGGCTAAACTAAATATACAGCATAACGATATATTCGGATACAACCCAGATACAATGATTGTTCAATCTATCCATTCAACCTTATGTTCGATTCGGTTGCTCGTATGTATAACGAAAGAACTGTTACCTTGTTAGACATACTATATGATGATCATCACGATATAATCAAATACAACCCAGAAACGATGATTGTTCAGTCTATCAATTCAACCTTCTATTCAATTCAGTCGCTCGTATGTATAACGGAAGAACAGTTACCTGGTGAGTATAACTATATAAACATGATCGAATACAACCCAGATACGATGATTGTTCAATCTATACTAAATTCAAGCTTCTGCTCGATTCGGTCGCTTGTATGTAAAACGGAAGAACAGATACCTGGTGAGTATTGCTATATAAACATCATAACGATATCATCGAATACAACTCAGATACAATTAATGTCTTGTCTAACCATTTAACCTTCTGTTCGATTCAGTCGCTAGTATGTGTAACGGAAGTACCGTCACCTGGTAAGTATCACTATATATACAGTATTGCGATATAATCGGATACCACCCAGATACATTGATTGTTCAGTCTATCCATCCAACTTTCTGTTCAGTTTAGTCGCTCTTATGTATAACTGGAGAAAAGTTTCCTGGTGAGTATAACTATATGAACATCATCAAGATATAATCGAATACAACCCCAGATACGATTGTTGTTTAGTCTATCCATTCAACCTTCTGTTCAATTCAGTCGCTCGTATGTATAACGAAAGAACAGTTACCTGGTGAGTATAACTATATAAACATAATCGAATACAACCCAGATACGATGATTGTTCAATCTCTACTAAATTCAAGCTTCTGCTCGATTCGGTCGCTTGTATGTAAAACGGAAGAACAGTTACCTGGTGAGTATCGCTATATAAACATCATCACGATATCATCGAATACAACTCAGAGATACAATTATCGTTTCGTCTAACCATTTAACCTTCTGTTTGATTCAGTCTCTAGTATGTGTAACGGAAGTACCGTCACCTGGTAAGTATCACTATATATACAGTATTGCGATATAATCGGATACCACCCAGATACATTGATTGTTCAGTCTATCCATTCAACTTTCTGTTCGTTTCGGTCGCTCGTATGTGAAACGGGAATACCGTCACCTAATGTGTATAACTATATACACAGCATAACATCATAATCGAATACAACCCAGATACTATCCATTCAACCTCCTGTTCGATTCGGTTGCTCGAATGTATAACGAAAGAACAGTAACCTGGTGAGTATTTCTATATGAACGTCATCACGATATAATCGAATACAACTCAGATACAATGATCATTCCGTCTATCCATCCAACCTTCTGTTCGATTCAGTCGCTAGTATGTATAACGGAAGAACAGTCACCTGGTGAGTATTACTATATAAACAATCCCACGATATAATCGAATACAACTCAGTTACAATTATCGTTCCGTCTAACCATCTAACCTTATGTTCGATTCAGACGCTCGTATGTATAACGGAAGAACAGTTACCTGGTTAGACATAATATGTAATGATCATCACGAAATAATCGAATACAACCCAGATACGATGATTGTACAGTCTATCCATTCACCCTTCTCTACGATTCAGACGCTCTTATGTGTAACGAAAGAACCGTTACATTGTAGGCTAAACTAAATATACAGCATAACGATATATTCGGATACAACCCAGATACAATGATTGTTCAATCTATCCATTCAACCTTATGTTCGATTCGGTTGCTCGTATGTATAACGGAAGAACTGTTACCTTGTTAGACATACTATATGATGATCATCACGATATAATCAAATACAACCCAGAAACGATGATTGTTCAGTCTATCAATTCAACCTTCTATTCAATTCAGTCGCTCGTATGTATAACGAAAGAACAGTAATTTGGTGAGTATTTCTATATGAACGTCATCACGATATAATCGAATACAACTCAGATTAATTATAGTTCCGTCTAATCATCCAACTTTATGTTCGATTCAGATGCTCGTATGTGTAACGAAAGAACCGTTACATGGTAGGTGTAACTAAATATACAGCATAACGATATAATAGGAGACAACCCAGATACAATGATTGTTCAATCTATATATATCCAACCTTATGTTCGATTCGGTTGCTCGTATGTATAACGGAAGAACTGTTACCTGGTTAGACATACTATATGATAATAATCACGATATAATCAAATACAACCCAGATACGATGAATGTTCAGTCTATCCATTCAACCTTCTGTTCAGTTCAGTCGCTCTTATGTATAACTGGAGAACAGTTTCCTGGTGAGTATAACTATATGAACATCATCAAGATATAATCGAATACAACCCAGAAACGATGATTGTTCAGTCTATCAATTCAACCTTCTGTTCAATTCAGTCGCTCGTATGTATAACGAAAGAACAGTTAGCTGGTGAGTATAACTATATAAACATGATCGAATACAACCCAGATACGATGATTTTTCAATCTATACTAAATTTGAGCTTCTGCTCGATTCGGTCGCTTGTATGTAAAACGGAAGAACAGTTACCTGGTGAGTATTGCTATATAAACATCATCACGATATCATCGAATACAACTCGGAGATACAATTATCGTTTCGTCTAACCATTCAACCTTCTGTTCGATTCAGTCTCTAGTATGTGTAACGGAAGTACCGTCACCTGGTAAGTATCACTATATATACAGTATTGCGATATAATCGGATACCACCCAGATACATTGATTGTTCAGTCTATCCATTCAACTTTCTGTTCAGTTTAGTCGCTCTTATGTATAACTGGAGAACAGTTTTCTGGTGAGTATAACTATATGAACATCATCAAGATATAATCGAATACAACCCAGAAACGATGATTGTTCAGTCTATCAATTCAACCTTCTGTTCAATTCAGTCGCTCGTATGTATAACGAAAGAACAGTTAGCTGGTGAGTATAACTATATAAACATGATCGAAAACAACCCAGATACGATGATTGTTCAATCTCTACTAAATTTAAGCTTCTGCTCGATTCGGTCGCTTGTATGTAATACGGAAGAACAGTTACCTGGTGAGTATCGCTATATAAACATCATCACGATATCATCGAATACAACTCAGAGATACAATTATCGTTTCGTCTAACCATTTAACCTTCTGTTCGATTCAGTCTCTAGTATTTGTAACGGAAGTACCGTCACCTGGTAAGTATCACTATATATACAGTATTGCGATATAATCGGATACCACCCAGATACATTGATTGTTCAGTCTATCCATTCAACTTTCTGTTCGTTTCGGTCGCTCGTATGTAAAACGGGAATACCGTCACCTAATGTGTATAACTATATACACAGCATAACATCATAATCGAATACAACCCAGATACTATCCATTCAACCTCCTGTTCGATTCGGTTGCTCGTATGTATAACGAAAGAACAGTAACCTGGTGAGTATTTCTATATGAACGTCATCACGATATAATCGAATACAACTCAGATACAATGATCATTCCGTCTATCCATCCAACCTTCTGTTCGATTCAGTCGCTAGTATGTATAACGGAAGAACAGTCACCTGGTGAGTATTACTATATAAACAATCCCACGATATAATCGAATACAACTCAGTTACAATTATCGTTCCGTCTAACCATCCAACCTTATGTTCGATTCAGACGCTCGTATGTATAACGGAAGAACAGTTACCTGGTTAGACATAATATGTAATGATCATCACGAAATAATCGAATACAACCCAGATACGATGATTGTACAGTCTATCCATTCACCCTTCTCTACGATTCAGACGCTCTTATGTGTAACGAAAGAACCGTTACATTGTAGGCTAAACTGAATATACAGCATAACGATATATTCGGATACAACCCAGATACAATGATTGTTCAATCTATCCATTCAACCTTATGTTCGATTCGGTTGCTCGTATGTATAACGGAAGAACTGTTACCTTGTTAGATATACTATATGATGATCATCACGATATAATCAAATACAACCCAGAAACGATGATTGTTCAGTCTATCAATTCAACCTTCTATTCAATTCAGTCGCTCGTATGTATAACGGAAGAACAGTTACCTGGTGAGTATAACTATATAAACATGATCGAATACAACCCAGATACGATGATTGTTCAATCTATACTAAATTCAAGCTTCTGCTCGATTCGGTCGCTTGTATGTAAAACGGAAGAACAGATACCTGGTGAGTATTGCTATATAAACATCATAACGATATCATCGAATACAACTCAGATACAATTAATGTCTTGTCTAACCATTTAACCTTCTGTTCGATTCAGTCGCTAGTATGTGTAACGGAAGTACCGTCACCTGGTAAGTATCACTATATATACAGTATTGCGATATAATCGGATACCACCCAGATACATTGATTGTTCAGTCTATCCATCCAACTTTCTGTTCAGTTTAGTCGCTCTTATGTATAACTGGAGAAAAGTTTCCTGGTGAGTATAACTATATGAACATCATCAAGATATAATCGAATACAACCCCAGATACGATTGTTGTTTAGTCTATCCATTCAACCTTCTGTTCAATTCAGTCGCTCGTATGTATAACGAAAGAACAGTTACCTGGTGAGTATAACTATATAAACATAATCGAATACAACCCAGATACGATGATTGTTCAATCTCTACTAAATTCAAGCTTCTGCTCGATTCGGTCGCTTGTATGTAAAACGGAAGAACAGTTACCTGGTGAGTATCGCTATATAAACATCATCACGATATCATCGAATACAACTCAGAGATACAATTATCGTTTCGTCTAACCATTTAACCTTCTGTTCGATTCAGTCTCTAGTATGTGTAACGGAAGTACCGTCACCTGGTAAGTATCACTATATATACAGTATTGCGATATAATCGGATACCACCCAGATACATTGATTGTTCAGTCTATCTATTCAACTTTCTGTTCGTTTCGGTCGCTCGTATGTAAAACGGGAATACCGTCACCTAATGTGTATAACTATATACACAGCATAACATCATAATCGAATACAACTCAGATACTATCCATTGAACCTTCTGTTCGATTCGGTTGCTCGTATGTATAACGAAAGAACAGTAACCTGGTGAGTATTTCTATATAAACTTCATCACGATATAATCTAATACAACTCAGTTACAATTATCGTTCCGTCTAACCATCCAACCTTATGTACGATTCAGACGCTCGTATGTGTAACGAAAGAACCGTTACATGGTAGGTGTATCTAAATATACAGCATAACGATATAATCGGAGACAACCCAGATACAATGATTGTTCAATCTATCCATTCAACCTTATGTTCGATTCGGTTGCTTGTATGTATAACGGAAGAACAGTTACCTGGTTAGACATAATATATAATAACCATCACGAAATAATCGAATACAACCCAGATACGATGATTGTTCAGTCTATCTATATAACCTTCTGTTCAGTTCAGTCGCTCTTATGTAAAACTGGAGAACAGTTACCTGGTGAGTATAACTATATAAACATCATCACGATATAATCGAATACAACCCCAGATACGATCATTGTTTAGTCTATCCATTCAACCTTCTGTTCAATTCAGTCGCTCGTATGTATAACGGAAGAACAGTTACTTGGTGAGTATAACTATATAAACATAATCGAATACAACTCAGATACGATGATTGTTTAATCTATCCATTTAACCTTCTGCTCGATTCGGTCACTTGTATGTAAAACTGAAGGACAGTTACCTGGTGAGTATTGCTATATAAACATCATCACGATATCATCGAATACAACTCAGATACAATTATCGTTTCGTCTAACCATTCAACATTCTGTTCGATTCAGTCGCTAGTATGTATAACGGAAGAACAGTTACCTGGTGAGTATTACTATATAAACATAATCGAATACAACCCAGATACGATGATTGTTCAATCCATACTAAATTTAACCTTCTGCTCGATTCGGTCGCTTGTATGTAAAACGGAAGAACAGTTACCTGGTGAGTATTGCTATATAAACATCATCACGATATCATCGAATACAACTCAGATACAATTATCGTTTCGTCTTACCATTTAACCTTAAGTTCGATTCAGTCGCTAGTATGTGCAACGGAAGTACCGTCACCTGGTAAGTATCACTATATATACAGAATTGCGATATAATCGGATACCACCAAGATACATTGATTGTTAAGTCTATCCATTCAACTCTCTGTTCGTTTCGGTCGCTCGTATGTAAAACGGGAATACCGTCACCTAATGTGTAAAACTATATACACAGCATTACATCATAATCGAATACAACCCAGATACTATCCATTCAACCTTCTGTTCGATTCGGTTGCTCGTATGTATAAAGAAAAAACAGTAACCTGGTGAGTATTTCTATATGAACGTCATCACGATATAATCGAATACAACTCAGATACAATGATTATTCCGTCTATCCATCCAAACTTCTGTTCGATTGGGTCGCTCGTATGTATAACGCAAGAACAGTCACCTGGTGAGTATTACTATATAAACATCACCACGATATAATCGAATACAACTCAGTTACAATTATTGTTCCGTCTAATCATCCAAACTTATGTTCGATTCAGACGCTCGTATGTGTAACGAAAGAACCGTTACATGGTAGGTGTAACTAAATATACAGCATACCGATATAATCGGAGACAACCCAGATACAATGATTGTTCAATCTATCCATTCAACCTTATGTTCGATTCAGTTGCTCGTATGTGTAACAGAAGAACTGTTACCTGGTGAGTATTTCTATATAAACTTCATCACGATATAATCGAATACAACTCAGATACAATGATCATTCCGTCTATCCATCTAACCTTCTGTTCGATTGGGTCGCTCGTACGTATAACGAAAGAACAGTCACCTGGTGAGTATCACTATATAAACATTCCCACGATATAATCGAATACAACTCAGTTACAATTATCGTTCCGTCTAACCATCCAACCTTATGTTCGATTCAGACGCTCGTATGTGTAACGAAAGAACCGTTACATGGTAGGTGTATCTAAATATACAGCATAACGATATAATCGGAGACAACCCAGATACAATGATTGTTCAATCTATCCATTCAACCTTATGTTCGATTCGGTTGCTCGTATGTATAACGGAAGAACAGTTACCTGGTTAGACATAATATATAATAATCATCACGAAATAATCGAATACAACCCAGATACGATGATTGTTCAGTCTATCTATACAACCTTCTGTTCAGTTCAGTCGCTCTTATGTATAACTGGAGAACAGTTACCTGGTGAGTATAACTATATAAACATCATCACGATATAATCGAATACAACCCCAGATACGATCATTGTTTAGTCTATCCATTCAACCTTCTGTTCAATTCAGTCGCTCGTATGTATAACGGAAGAACAGTAACTTGGTGAGTATAACTATATAAACATAATCGAATACAACTCAGATACGATGATTGTTCAATCTATGCTAAATTTAAGCTTCTGCTCGATTCGGTCGCTCGTATGTAAAACGGAAGAACAGTTACCTGGTGAGTATTGCTATATAAACATCATCACGATATCATCGAATACAACTCAGAGATACAATAATCGTTTCGTATAACCATTTAACCTTCTGTTCGATTCAGTCGCTAGTATGTGTAACGGAAGTACCGTCACCAGGTAAGTATCACTATATATACAGTATTGCGATATAATCGGATACCACCCAGATACATTGATTGTTCAGTCTATCCATTCAACTTTCTGTTCGTTTCGGTCGCTCATATATAAAACGGAAATACCGTCACCTTATGTGTATAACTATATACACAGCATAACATCATAATCAAATACAACCCAGATACTATCCATTCAACCTTCTATTCAATTCAGTCGCTCGTATGTATAACGGAAGAACAGTTACCTGGTGAGTATAACTATATAAACATGATCGAATACAACCCAGATACGATGATTGTTCAATCTATACTAAATTCAAGCTTCTGCTCGATTCGGTCGCTTGTATGTAAAACGGAAGAACAGATACCTGGTGAGTATTGCTATATAAACATCATAACGATATCATCGAATACAACTCAGATACAATTAATGTCTTGTCTAACCATTTAACCTTCTGTTCGATTCAGTCGCTAGTATGTGTAACGGAAGTACCGTCACCTGGTAAGTATCACTATATATACAGTATTGCGATATAATCGGATACCACCCAGATACATTGATTGTTCAGTCTATCCATCCAACTTTCTGTTCAGTTTAGTCGCTCTTATGTATAACTGGAGAAAAGTTTCCTGGTGAGTATAACTATATGAACATCATCAAGATATAATCGAATACAACCCCAGATACGATTGTTGTTTAGTCTATCCATTCAACCTTCTGTTCAATTCAGTCGCTCGTATGTATAACGAAAGAACAGTTACCTGGTGAGTATAACTATATAAACATAATCGAATACAACCCAGATACGATGATTGTTCAATCTCTACTAAATTCAAGCTTCTGCTCGATTCGGTCGCTTGTATGTAAAACGGAAGAACAGTTACCTGGTGAGTATCGCTATATAAACATCATCACGATATCATCGAATACAACTCAGAGATACAATTATCGTTTCGTCTAACCATTTAACCTTCTGTTCGATTCAGTCTCTAGTATGTGTAACGGAAGAACCGTCACCTGGTAAGTATCACTATATATACAGTATTGCGATATAATCGGATACCACCCAGATACATTGATTGTTCAGTCTATCCATTCAACTTTCTGTTCGTTTCGGTCGCTCGTATGTAAAACGGGAATACCGTCACCTAATGTGTATAACTATATACACAGCATAACATCATAATCGAATACAACTCAGATACTATCCATTCAACCTTCTGTTCGATTCGGTTGCTCGTATGTATAACGAAAGAACAGTAACCTGGTGAGTATTTCTATATAAACTTCATCACGATATAATCTAATACAACTCAGTTACAATTATCGTTCCGTCTAACCATCCAACCTTATGTTCGATTCAGACGCTCGTATGTGTAACGAAAGAACCGTTACATGGTAGGTGTATCTAAATATACAGCATAACGATATAATCGGAGACAACCCAGATACAATAATTGTTCAATCTATCCATTCAACCTTATGTTCGATTCGGTTGCTCGTATGTATAACGGAAGAACAGTTACCTGGTTAGACATAATATATAATAACCATCACGAAATAATCGAATACAACCCAGATACGATGATTGTTCAGTCTATCTATATAACCTCCTGTTCAGTTCAGTCGCTCTTATGTAAAACTGGAGAACAGTTACCTGGTGAGTATAACTATATAAACATCATCACGATATAATCGAATACAACCCCAGATACGATCATTGTTTAGTCTATCCATTCAACCTTCTGTTCAATTCAGTCGCTCGTATGTATAACGGAAGAACAGTTACTTGGTGAGTATAACTATATAAACATAATCGAATACAACTCAGATACGATGATTGTTTAATCTATCCATTTAACCTTCTGCTCGATTCGGTCACTTGTATGTAAAACTGAAGGACAGTTACCTGGTGAGTATTGCTATATAAACATCATCACGATATCATCGAATACAACTCAGATACAATTATCGTTTCGTCTAACCATTCAACATTCTGTTCGATTCAGTCGCTAGTATGTATAACGGAAGAACAGTTACCTGGTGAGTATTACTATATAAACATAATCGAATACAACCCAGATACGATGATTGTTCAATCCATACTAAATTTAACCTTCTGCTCGATTCGGTCGCTTGTATGTAAAACGGAAGAACAGTTACCTGGTGAGTATTGCTATATAAACATCATCACGATATCATCGAATACAACTCAGATACAATTATCGTTTCGTCTTACCATTTAACCTTAAGTTCGATTCAGTCGCTAGTATGTGCAACGGAAGTACCGTCACCTGGTAAGTATCACTATATATACAGAATTGCGATATAATCGGATACCACCCAGATACATTGATTGTTAAGTCTATCCATTCAACTCTCTGTTCGTTTCGGTCGCTCGTATGTAAAACGGGAATACCGTCACCTAATGTGTAAAACTATATACACAGCATTACATCATAATCGAATACAACCCAGATACTATCCATTCAACCTTCTGTTCGATTCGGTTGCTCGTATGTATAAAGAAAAAACAGTAACCTGGTGAGTATTTCTATATGAACGTCATCACGATATAATCGAATACAACTCAGATACAATGATTATTCCGTCTATCCATCCAAACTTCTGTTCGATTGGGTCGCTCGTATGTATAACGCAAGAACAGTCACCTGGTGAGTATTACTATATAAACATCACCACGATATAATCGAATACAACTCAGTTACAATTATTGTTCCGTCTAATCATCCAAACTTATGTTCGATTCAGACGCTCGTATGTGTAACGAAAGAACCGTTACATGGTAGGAGTAACTAAATATACAGCATACCGATATAATCGGAGACAACCCAGATACAATGATTGTTCAATCTATCCATTCAACCTTATGTTCGATTCAGTTGCTCGTATGTGTAACAGAAGAACTGTTACCTGGTGAGTATTTCTATATGAACTTCATCACGATATAATCGAATACAACTCAGATACAATGATCATTCCGTCTATCCATCTAACCTTCTGTTCGATTGGGTCGCTCGTACGTATAACGAAAGAACAGTCACCTGGTGAGTATCACTATATAAACATTCCCACGATATAATCGAATACAACTCAGTTACAATTATCGTTCCGTCTAACCATCCAACCTTATGTTCGATTCAGACGCTCGTATGTGTAACGAAAGAACCGTTACATGGTAGGTGTATCTAAATATACAGCATAACGATATAATCGGAGACAACCCAGATACAATGATTGTTCAATCTATCCATTCAACCTTATGTTTGATTCGGTTGCTCGTATGTATAACGGAAGAACAGTTACCTGGTTAGACATAATATATAATAATCATCACGAAATAATCGAATACAACCCAGATACGATGATTGTTCAGTCTATCTATACAACCTTCTGTTCAGTTCAGTCGCTCTTATGTATAACTGGAGAACAGTTACCTGGTGAGTATAACTATATAAACATCATCACGATATAATCGAATACAACCCCAGATACGATCATTGTTTAGTCTATCCATTCAACCTTCTGTTCAATTCAGTCGCTCGTATGTATAACGGAAGAACAGTAACTTGGTGAGTATAACTATATAAACATAATCGAATACAACTCAGATACGATGATTGTTCAATCTATGCTAAATTTAAGCTTCTGCTCGATTCGGTCGCTCGTATGTAAAACGGAAGAACAGTTACCTGGTGAGTATTGCTATATAAACATCATCACGATATCATCGAATACAACTCAGAGATACAATAATCGTTTCGTATAACCATTTAACCTTCTGTTCGATTCAGTCGCTAGTATGTGTAACGGAAGTACCGTCACCAGGTAAGTATCACTATATATACAGTATTGCGATATAATCGGATACCACCCAGATACATTGATTGTTCAGTCTATCCATTCAACTTTCTGTTCGTTTCGGTCGCTCGTATATAAAACGGAAATACCGTCACCTTATGTGTATAACTATATACACAGCATAACATCATAATCAAATACAACCCAGATACTATCCATTCAACCTTCTGTTCGATTTGGTTGCTCGTATGTATAACGAAAGAACAGTAACCTAGTGAGTATTTCTATATGAACGTCATCACGATATATTCGAATACAACTCAGATACAATGATCATTCCGTCTATCCATCCAACCTTCTGTTCGATTGGGTCGCTCGTATGTATAACGCAAGAATAGTCACCTGTTGAGTATTACTTTATAAATATCACCACGATTTAATCGAATACAACTCAGTTACAATGATCGTTCCGTCTAACCATCCAACCTTATGTTCGATTCAGACGCTCGTATGTGTAACGAAAGAACCGTTACATGGTAGGTGTAACTGAATATACAGCATAACGATATAATCGGAGACAACCCAGATACAATGATTGTTCAATCCATCCATCCAACCTTATGTTCGATTCGGATGCTCGTATGTATTACGAAAGAACTGTTACCTGGTTAGACATACTATATGATAGTAATCACGATATAATCAAATACAACCCATATACGATGAATGTTCAGTCTATCCATACAACCTTCTGTTCAGTTCAGTCGCTCTTATGTATAACTGGAGAATAGTTACCTGGTGAGTATAACTATATAAACATCATCACGATATAATCGAATACAACCCCAGATACGATCATTGTTTAGTCTATCCATTCAACCTTCTGTTCAATTCAGTCGCTCGTATGTATAACGGAAGAACAGTTACCTGGCGAGTATAACTATATAAACTGAACATTCATCGTATCTGGGTTGTATTAGATTATATCGTGATTATTATCATATAGTATATCTAACCAGGTAACAGTTCTTCCGTTATACATACGATAAACCGAATCGAACATAAGGTTGGATGGATAGATTGAACAATCATTGTATCTGGGTTGTCTCCGATTATATCGTTATGCTGTATATTTAGTTACACCTACCATGTAACAGTTCTTTCGTTACACATACGAGCGTCTGAATCGAACAGAAGGTTGAATGGATAGTATCTGGGTTGTATTCGATTATGATGTTATGCTGTGTATATAGTTAAACACAGAAGGTGACGGTATTCCCGTTTTACATACGAGCGACCGAAACGAACAGAAAGTTGAATGGATAGACTGAACAATCAATGTATCTGGGTGGTATCCGAGTATATCGCAATACTGTATATATAGTGATACTTACCAGGTGACGGTACTTTTGTTACACATACTAGCGACTGAATCGAACAGAAGGTTAAATGGTTAGACGAAGCGATAATTGTATCTGAGTTGTATTCGATGATATCGTGATGATGTTTATATAGCAATATTCACCAGGTAACTGTACTTCCGTTTTACATAAAAGCGACCGAATCGAGCAGAAGGTTAAATGGATAGATTGAAAATTCATCGTATCTGGGTTGTATTCGATTAGGTTTATATAGTTATACTCACCAGGTAACTGTTTTTCCGTTATACATACGAGCGACTGAATTGAACAGAAGGTTGAATGGATATACTGAACAATGATCGTATCTGAGGTTGTATTCGATTATATCGTGATGATGTTTATATAGTTATACTCAACAGGTAAATGTTCTCCAGTTATACATGAGAGAGACTGAACTGAACAGAAGGTTGTATGGATAGACTGAACAATCATCGTATCTGGGTTGTATTCGATTATTTCGTGATGATTATCATATATTATGTCTAACCAGGTAACTGTTCTTCCGTTATACATATGAGCAACCGAATCGAACATAAGGTTGAATGGATAGATCGATCAATCAATGTATCTGGGTTGTCTCCGATTATATCGTTATGCTGTATATTTAGATACACCTACCATGTAACGGTTCTTTCGTTACACATACGAGCGTCTGAATCGAACATAAGGTTGGATGGTTAGACGAAACGATAATTGTAACTGAGTTGTATTCGATTATATCGTGGTAATGTTTATATAGTAATACTCACCAGGTGACTGTTCTTGCGTTTTACGTACGAGCGACCCAATCGAACAGAAGGTTGGATGGATAGACGGAATGATCATTGTATCTGAGTTGTATTCGATTATATCGTGATGAAGTTCATATAGAAATACTCATCAGGTTACTGTTCTTTCGTTATACATACGAGCAACCGAATCGAACAGAAGGTTGAATGGATAGTATCTGAGTTGTATTCGATTATGATGTTATGCTGTGTATATAGTTATACACACTAGGTGACGGTATTCCCGTTTTAGATACGAGCGACCGAAACGAACAGAAAGTTGAATGGATAGACTGAACAATCAATGTATCTGGTTGGTATTCGATTATATCGCAATACTCTATATATAGTGATACTTATCAGGTGACGGTACTTCCGTTACACATACAAGCGACTGAATCGAACAGATGGTTAAATGGTTAGACGAAACGATAATTGTATCTGAGTTGTATTCGATGATATCGTGATGATGTTTATAGCAATACTCACCAGGTAACTGTTCTTCCGTTTTACATACAAGCGACCGAATCGAGCAGAAGGTTAAATAGATAGATTGAACAATCATCGTATCTGGGTTGTATTCGATTATGTTTATATAGTTATACTCACCAGGTAACTGTTCTTCCGTTATACATACGAGCGACTGAATTGAACAGAAGGTTGAATGGATAGACTAAACAATGATCGTATCTGGGGTTGTATTCGATGATATCGTGATGATGTTTATATAGTTATACTCACCAGGTAACTGTTCTCCAGTTATACATAAGAGCGACTGAACTGAACAGAAGGTTGAATGGATAGACTGAATAATCATCGTATCTGGGTTGTATTCGATTATTTCGTGATGATTATTATATATTATGTCTAACCAGGTAACTGTTCTTCCGTTTTACATACGAGCAACCGAATCAAACATAAGGTTGGATGGATAGATTGAAAAATCATTGTATCTGGGTTGTCTCTGATTATATCGTTATGCTGTAAAATTAGATACACCTACCATGTAACGGTTCTTTCGTTACACATACGAGCGTCTGAATCGAACATAAGGTTGGATGGTTAGAGATAATTGTAACTGAGTTGTATTCGATTATATCGTGGTAATGTTTATATAGTAATACTCACCAGGTGACTGTTCTTGCGTTATACGTACGAGCGACCCAATCGAACAGAAGGTTGGATGGGTAGACGAAATGATCATTGTATCTGAGTTGTATTCGATCATATCGTGATGAAGTTCATATAGAAATACTCACCAGGTTACTGTTCTTTCGTTATACATACGAGCAACCGAATCGAACAGAAGGTTGAATGAATGGTATCTGGGTTGTATTCGATTATGATGTTATGCTGTGTATATAGTTATACACACTAGGTGACGGTATTTCCGTTTTACATACGAGCGACCGAAACGAATAGAAAGTTGAATGGATAGACTGAACAATCAATGCATCTGGTTGGTATCCGATTATATCGCAATACTGTATATATAGTGATACTTACCAGGTGACGGTACTTCCGTTACACATACTAGCGACTGAATCGATCAGAATGTTAAATGGTTAGACGAAGCGATAATTGGATCTGAGTTGTATTCGATGATATCGTGATGATGTTTATATAGCAATATTCACCAGGTAACTGTTCTTCCGTTTTACATAAAAGCGACCGAATCGAGCAGAAGGTTAAATGGATAGATTGAAAATTCATCGTATCTGGGTTGTATTCGATTAGGTTTATATAGTAATACTCACCAGGTAACTGTTCTTCCGATATACATACGAGCGACTGAATTGAAAAGAAGGTTGAATGGATAGACTAAACAATAATCGTATCTGGGGTTGTATTCGATTGAATCTTGATGATGTTCATATAGTTATACTCACCAGGAAACTGTTCTCCAGTTATACATAAGAGCGACTGAACTGAACAGAAGGTTGAATGGATAGACTGAATATTCATCGTATCTGGGTTGTATTTGATTATATCGTGATTATTATCATATAGTATGTCTAACCAGGTAACAGTTCTTCCGTTATACATACGAGCAACCGAATCGAACATAAGGTTGGATGGATAGATTGAACAATCATTGTATCTGGGTTGTCTCCGATTATATCGTTATGCTGTATATTTAGTTTCACCTACCATGTAACGGTTCTTTCGTTACACATACGAGCGTCTGAATCGAACATAAGGTTGGATGGTTAGACGGAACGATAATTGTAACTGAGTTGTATTCGATTATATCGTGGTGATGTTTATATAGTAATACTCACCAGGTGACTGTTCTTGCGTTATACATACGAGCGACCCAATCGAACAAAAGGTTGGATGGTTAGACGGAACGATAATTGTAACTGAGTTGTATTCGATTATATCGTGGTGATGTTTATATAGTAATACTCACCAGGTGACTGTTCTTGCGTTTTACATAAAAGCGACCGAATCGAGCAGAAGGTTAAATGGATAGATTGGAAATTCATCGTATCTGGGTTGTATTCGATTAGGTTTATATAGTTATACTCACCAGGTAACTGTTTTTTCGTTATACATAAGAACGACTGAATTGAACAGAAGGTTGAATGGATAGACTAAACAATAATCGTATCTGGGGTTGTATTCGAGTATATCGTGATGATTATCATATAGTATGTCTAACCAGGTAACAGTTCTTCCGTTAAACATACGAGCAACCGAATCGAACATAAGGTTGGATGGATAGATTGAACAATCATTGTATCTGGGTTGTCTACGATTATATCGTTATGCTGTATATTTAGTTACACCTACCATGTAACGGTTCTTTCGTTACACATACGAGCGCCTGAATCGAACATAAGGTTGGATAGTTAGACGGAAAGATAATTGTAACTGAGTTGTATTCGATTATATCGTGGTGATGTTTATAGAGTAATACTCACCAGGTGACTGTTCTTGCGTTATACATACGAGCGACCCAATCGAACAGAAGGTTGGATGGATAGACGGAATGATCATGGTATCTGAGTTGTATTCGATTATATCGTGATGACGTTCATATAGAAATACTCACCAGGTTACTGTTCTCTCGTTATACATACGAGCAACCGAATCGAACAGAAGGTTGAATGGATAGTATCTGGGTTGTATTCGATTATGATGTTATGCTGTGTATATATTTATACACACTAGGTGACGGTATTCCCGTTTTACATACGAGCGACCGAAACGAACAGAAAGTTGAATGGATAGACTGAACAATCAATGTATCTGGGTGGTATCCGATTATATCGCAATTCTGTATATATAGTGATACTTACCAGGTGACGATACTTCCGTTACACATACTAGCGACTGAATTGAACAGAATGTTGAATGGTTAGACGAAACGATAATTGTATCTGAGTTGTATTCGATGATATCGTGATGATGTTTATATAGCAATACTCACCAGGTAATTGTTCTTCCGTTATACATACGAGCAACCGAATCGAACATAAGGTTGAATGGACAGATTGAAAAATCATTGTATCTGGGTTGTCTCCGATTATATCATTATGCTGTATAATTAGATACACCTACCATGTAACGGTTCTTTCGTTACACATACGAGCGTCTGAATCGAACATAAGGTTGGATGGTTAGACGGAACGATAATTGTAACTGAGTTGTATTCGATTATATCGTGGTAATGTTCATATAGTAATACTCACCAGGTGACTGTTCTTGCGTTATACGTACGAGCGACCCAATCGAACAGATGGTTGGATGGATAGACGGAATGATCATTGTATCTGAGTTGTATTCGATTATATCGTGATGAAGTACATATGGAAATACTCACCAGGTTACTGTTCTTTCGTTATACATACAAGCAACCGAATCGAACAGAAGGTTGAATGGATGGTATCTGGGTTGTATTCGATTATGATGTTATGCTGTGTATATAGTTATAAACACTAGGTGACGGTATTTCCGTTTTACATACGAGCGACCGAAACGAACAGAAAGTTGAATGGATAGACTTAACAATCAATGTATCTGGTTGGTATTCGATTATATCGCAATACTGTATATATTGTGATACTTACCAGGTGACGGTACTTCCGTTACACATACTAGCGACTGAATCGAACAGAAGGTTAAATGGTTAGACGAAGCGATAATTGTATCTGAGTTGTATTCGATGATATCGTGATGATGTTTATATAGCAATACTCACCAGGTAACTGTTCTTCCGTTTTACATACAAACGACCGAATCAAGCAGAAGGTTAAATTTAGTATAGATTGAACAATCATCGTATCTGGGTTGTATTCGATTATGTTTATATAGTTATACTCACCAGGTAACTGTTCTTCCGTTATACATACGAGCGACTGAATTGAACAGAAGGTTGAATGGATAGACTAAACAATAATCGTATATGGGGTTGTATTCGATTATATCTTGATGATGTTCATATAGTTATACTCACCAGGAAACTGTTCTCCAGTTATACATAAGAGCGACTGAACTGAACAGAAAGTTGAATGGATAGACTGAACAATCAATGTATCTGGGTGGTATCCGATTATATCGCAATACTGTATATATAGTGATACTCACCAGGTGACGGTACGTTCGTTACACATACTAGCGACTGAATCGAACAGAAGGTTAAATGGTTAGACGAAATGATAATTGTATCCCTGAGTTGTATTCGATGATATCGTGATGAAGTTCATATAGAACTACTCACCAGGTTACTGTTCTATCGTTATACATACGAGCATTCGAATCGAACAGAAGGTTGAATGGATAGTATCTGGGTTGTATTCAATTATGATGTTATGCTGTGTATATAGTTATACACACTAGGTGACGGTATTCCCGTTTTACATACGAGCGACCGAAACGAACAGAAAGTTGAATGGATAGACTAAACAATCAATGTATCTGGTTGGTATCCGATTTTATCGCAACACTGTATATATAGTGATACTTACCAGGTGACGGTACTTCCGTAACACATACTAGCGACTGAATCGAACAGAAGGTTAAATGGTTAGACGAAGCGATAATTGTATCTGAGTTGTATTCGATGATATCGTGATGATGATTATATAGCAATATTCACCAGGTAACTGTTCTTCCGTTTTACATAAAAGCGACCGAATCGAGCAGAAGGTTAAATGGATAGATTGAAAATTCATCGTATCTGGGTTGTATTCGATTAGGTTTATATAGTTATACTCACCAGGTAACTGTTCTTCCGTTATACATACGAGCGACTGAATTGAACAGAAGGTTGAATGGATATACTAAACAATGATCGTATCTGAGGTTGTATTCGATTATATCGTGATGATGTTTATATAGTTATACTAAACAGGTAACTGTTCTCCAGTTATACATAAGAGAGACTGAACTGAACAGAAGGTTGTATGGATAGACTGAACAATCATCGTATCTGGGTTGTATTCGATTATTTCGTTTATGATTATCATATATTATGTCTAACCAGGTAACTGTTCTTCCGTTATACATATGAGCAACCGAATCGAACATAAGGTTGAATGGATAGATCGATCAATCAATGTATCTGGGTTGTCTCCGATTATATCGTTATGCTGTATATTCAGATACACCTTTCCTATAACCGGTTCTTTCGTTACACATACGAGCGTCTGAATCGAACATAAGGTTGGATGGTTAGACGAAACGATAATTGTAACTGAGTTGTATTCGATTATATCGTGGTAATGTTTATATAGTAATACTCACCAGGTGACTGTTCTTGCGTTATACGTACGAGCGACCCAATCGAACAGAAGGTTGAATGGATAGTATCTGAGTTGTATTCGATTATGATGTTATGCTGTGTATATAGTTATACACACTAGGTGACGGTATTCCCGTTTTAGATACGAGCGACCGAAACGAACAGAAAGTTGAATGGATAGACTGAACAATCAATGTATCTGGTTGGTATCCGATTATATCGCAATACTCTATATATAGTGATACTTATCAGGTGACGGTACTTCCGTTACACATACAAGCGACTGAATCGAACAGATGGTTAAATGGTTAGACGAAACGATAATTGTATCTGAGTTGTATTCGATGATATCGTGATGATGTTTATAGCAATACTCACCAGGTAACTGTTCTTCCGTTTTACATACAAGCGACCGAATCGAGCAGAAGGTTAAATAGATAGATTGAACAATCATCGTATCTGGGTTGTATTCGATTATGTTTATATAGTTATACTCACCAGGTAACTGTTCTTCCGTTATACATACGAGCGACTGAATTGAACAGAAGGTTGAATGGATAGACTAAACAATGATCGTATCTGGGGTTGTATTCGATGATATCGTGATGATGTTTATATAGTTATACTCACCAGGTAACTGTTCTCCAGTTATACATAAGAGCGACTGAACTGAACAGAAGGTTGAATGGATAGACTGAATAATCATCGTATCTGGGATGTATTCGATTATTTCGTGATGATTATTATATATTATGTCTAACCAGGTAACTGTTCTTCCGTTATACATACGAGCAACCGAATCAAACATAAGGTTGGATGGATATATTGAAAAATCATTGTATCTGGGTTGTCTCTGATTATATCGTTATGCTGTATAATTAGATACACCTACCATGTAACGGTTCTTTCGTTACACATACGAGCGTCTGAATCGAACATAAGGTTGGATGGTTAGAGATAATTGTAACTGAGTTGTATTCGATTATATCGTGGTAATGTTCATATAGTAATACTCACCAGGTGACTGTTCTTGCGTTATACGTACGAGCGACCAAATCGAACAGAAGGTTGGATGGGTAGACGGAATGATCATTGTATCTGAGTTGTATTCGATTATATCGTGATGAAGTTCATATAGAAATACTCACCAGGCTACTAATCTTTCGTTATACATACGAGCAACCGAATCGAACAGAAGGTTGAATGGATAGACTGAACAATCAATGTATCTGGTTGGTATCCGATTATATCGCAATACTGTATATATAGTGATACTTACCAGGTGACGGTACTTTCGTTACACATACTAGCGACTGAATCGAACAGAATGTTAAATGGTTAGACGAAGCGATAATTGTATCTGAGTTGTATTCGATGATATCGTGATGATGTTTATATAGCAATATTCACCAGTTAACTGTTCTTCCGTTTCACATAAAAGCGACCGAATCGAGCAGAAGGTTAAATGGATAGATTGAAAATTCATCGCATCTGGGTTGTATTCGATTAGGTTTATATAGTTATACTCACCAGGTAACTGTTCTTCCGATATACATACGAGCGACTGAATTGAACAGAAGGTTGAATGGATAGACTAAATAATGTTCGTATCTGAGGTTGTATTCGATTATATCGTGATGATGTTTATATAGTTATACTCAACAGGTAACTGTTCTCCAGTTATACATAAAAGCGACTGAATCGAGCAGAAGGTTGAATTCAGTATTGATTGAACCATAATCGTATCTGGGTTGTATTCGATTATGTTTATAAAGTTATACTCACCAGGTAACAGTTCTTCCGTTATACATACGAGCAATCGAATCGAACAGAAGGTTGAATGGATAGTATCTTGGTTGTATTCGATTATGATGTTATGCTGTATATAGTTATACACATTAGGTGACGGTATTCCCGTTTCACATACGAGCGACCGAAACGAACAGAAAGTTGAATGGATAGACTGAACAATCAATGTATCTGGGTGGTATCCGATTATATCGCAATACTGTATATAAAGTGATACTTACCAGGTGACGGTACTCCCGTTACACATACTAGCGACTGAATCGAACATAAGGTTAAATGGTTAGACGAAACGATAATTGTATCTGAGTTGAATTCGATGATATCGTGATGATGTTTATAGCAATACTCACCAGGTAACTGTTCTTCCGTTTTACATACAAGCGACCGAATCGAGCAGAAGGTTAAATAGATAGATTGAACAATCATCGTATCTGGGTTGTATTCGATTATGTTTATATAGTTATACTCACCAGGTAAATGTTCTTCCGTTATACATACGAGCGACTGAATTGAACAGAAGGTGGAATGGATAGACTAAACAATGATCGTATCTGGGGTTGTATTCGATGATATCGTGATGATGTTTATATAGTTATACTCACCAGGTAACTGTTCTCCAGTTATACATTAGAGCGACTGAACTGAACAGAAGGTTGAATGGATAGACTGAATAATCATCGTATCTGGGTTGTATTCGATTATTTCGTGATGATTATTATATATTATGTCTAACCAGGTAACTGTTCTTCCGTTATACATACGAGCAACCGAATCAAACATAAGGTTGGATGGATAGATTGAAAAATCATTGTATCTGGGTTGTCTCTGATTATATCGTTATGCTGTATAATTAGATACACCTACCATGTAACGGTTCTTTCGTTACACATACGAGCGTCTGAATCGAACATAAGGTTGGATGGTTAGAGATAATTGTAACTGAGTTGTATTCGATTATATCGTGGTAATGTTTATATAGTAATACTCACCAGGTGACTGTTCTTGCGTTATACGTACGAGCGACCCAATCGAACAGAAGGTTGGATGGATAGACGGAATGATCATTGTATCTGAGTTGTATTCGATTATATCGTGATGAAGTTCATATAGAAATACTCACCAGGTTAGATTACAACTAAGATACAATGATCATTTCGTCTATCCATCCAACCTTCTGTTCGATTGGGTCGCTCGTATGTATAACGCAAGAACAGTCACCTGGTGAGTATTACTATATGAACATCACCACGATATAATCGAATACAACTCAGTTACAATTATCGTTTCGTCTAACCATCCAACCTTATGTTCGATTCAGACGCTCGTATGTGTAACGAAAGAAACTTTACATGGTAGGTGTAACTAAATATACAGCATAACGATATAATCGGAGACAACCCAGATACAATGATTGTTCAATCTATCCATTCAACCTTATGTTCGATTCGGTTGCTCGTATGTATAACGGAAGAACTGTTACCTGGTTAGACATACTATATTATAATCATCACGATATAATCAAATACAACCCAGATACGATGTTTGTTCAGTCTATCCATTCAACTTTCTGTTCAGTTCAGTCGCTCTTATGTATAACTGGAGAAAAGTTTCCTGGTGAGTATAACTATATGAACTTCATCAAGATATAATCGAAAACTGCGACCTCACAATCGACGCGTCACTTGTCCACGACTGTTAGATGACAGTCGGGCATTTGCGGCTACACTACAGTGGAGACGGGGAGGTTCGTTATTGTTAAAAAGAAAATAAGATATAGTTGGGCGCCAGGTAAATTATTACCCCTCCACAAATACCCACAGTTATTTTTCACTCTTCGAATTTACCACGTAAGAATGATTAAAAATACGCCCCCACACCAAGCAAGAAAAATTCAAATATAAGGAAAAATGAGTAGCTATATTTTATCTACATTCGGACGGTCCAAACAGGGAAGCGTTTATGGAGGGAGGTGCCAGGGTAGCGACGCGTGAGCTCAGGCGTAGGCGCTATTTCGAATTATCTGAGTATCCATAAACTCTACCAACCTGCAAGTTACCGCCGCACAAGCAATAAAAAAATATATATGTATATCACTTATAAATTCAAGTAAGCCACAATCAATCACCTAGCAATTCTACTTAAGCAACCAAGCAAATAACAACGATAGATGTTCTGGAAATAAGGCGATAGCTAATAGCTGGTTAACACATTGCATTGAAGGAAATAAATGGTTATTTACAAAAAAAAATACGCATAAACTCCTGATCCGGAAATCAACTATCTGGTATAGTGATCTACACTATACATACCTATAGGTGCATCTATACATAATATGGTGGTTAGCACTCAATAATAAAAAAATATATGGCATTTCTATTAGTCACAAAGAAATCGGAAAGCAAAAAAAATAATCAAATTGCGTATATCAAACTTGGGAATACAGGGACACCCTCTGTATTATTATTCCAATTTCCGCAACGGTCGAACGGTCGTCGACAGCTCTTCCTCAACGGTCGATGAGCTGATCCTCACACCATGTTTTTCGTCCACCTAGTATAACGGAACGGCTGCGTACCTGATTGACGTCAGGCTCGTTTCCAAAGAAAAATCCCAAGTTCTGATACCGAAACAGGTGTCTACCACTCGCTAGTGATAACCCTAGAGGAGAACAAAAATAGAAATAGTTTCTTTCATAAACAGGCAAATTATCCCGTTCCCTCATTATGAATCTAAAATAAATAAAATGTAATAATTTAAAGATAATCGGAAATTGACTATCAAAACCCCAAATGTAAACAAAACATCAAACTTCTGGATGGATCAGTCAAGTGCCACCTAATGTCAAATGTCCACTGTCGGTCGAACTTCCAACACATGACTTATGACACATGAGATATCTGTGACACCCGACAAAATCTGACATTCACCATCATCACAAAAAAAAATAGAAAATTACTATGTTTTATTTCCTGATCTTACCCTGGCCAAGAGGTTATCATCTAACTATCCTAGTCCACAGATATTCGGTGGGGTAATCTTAGTGACTAAGGGCCTTTATATTTTGGTTTCTCTCTGAAGACAAGAACAAAAAAAAGAAAATGAATATTAATGCAAACGAAACATGAAATGCAAGGTTACTATGATGAAAAGTAAAATGAAGCTAACATACCTGATTGACCAACCACACACTTAAAATCAATAGCACTCGGCGTGGTGTCAGAAAAAATCCTCAAACTGAGACAATGCCTTGGGAATCGCACAACTATCATATACCAAAAATATCAACAATTCCCAAGTTCATCAAGAAGGACGCCAGAAGAAAACCCAACAAAGGATGATTTTGGAAAATCACGATTTTCTGGATGTCCTCTACTGACCACCTATACCGAGCACCTGTTGATTACTGACCACTCTGTGAGTCGAAACAAGCCGGATTCAACCGAGCAGTTAGGTATTACTTTCAACACTATTTTCCAGATGGCCGTACCATAAAGCTGGCATCTCAACACAATAAGACCAACGGACGAGCTGAATAATGCACTCCGTAAATGCAGTTCCTTCCTCCGACCACAAACAGAATTACTACGATAATAGGGCGAAAACATTGAAATTAAATAAAACTGTTTTAAACAACAACCAAATCTAACAAAGACAGCGATAATTTTCGTGTTGGCACAACTGCAGAAAATACCAACTTCACTTGGTGGTGCTGCTGAAATTGCCTTCGTCGATCATCGTTAACCCCTCTAGTTGGGTCTGGCTGGGTTAGCAGTCAATTGCAGCTCCCAAATTATAACGCCGAAGATAACCTGTATAACCTCATTACAAGCTGCAAATAATCACCAACAGATAAACAATTTAATCCATACCTACATTATTATAGTACCTGGTACCTGAAATTTAATTGGAATCATACTGAACGAGTAATACAGGTGAGTAGATCTAATTATTTAAGCCTCACTTACGCTACTATATGCATACATACCATACTTATACGTCTTATACATGTAAACAACACAAGAGTAAATGAAATGATGAATCTCATTGTTGGTGTTTCTATTTCAGGAATATTTAGCCATGATGTTGGGAGGACGTATAATTTAACATTAATTCATATGGGACCTCGAGATTCAAAAAGAAACAGCGAATATCAGACAAAACGGAATCCGAATTGATAATTACAGCGAGAACGCTCGGACGGGCAAACCGATGGTAAAATGATAAACAACGCATTGGATAGGTGAGTTTATAGTTGATGGTGTATATAGGTTCGATAATATTGAATTATTTTAGCTGACCAGCGACGACGATTATGGTTAAGTAAAATGCCATCGAATAATCCTGGAACTATACTCTGGAGTACCAATATCCTTGCCTCTATACTACGAAATCGAATTATGTTATAATCTTACTTCATGAATACAATTATCGCATAACTGGTGTTATTTCTGAAGAGTGGTTTGCTTTACGGTCGAAATCGACCGTTACAAATCCCCCCCTTACTACAAGAGATTTACCCCGTAAATTTCTTCATTACTCGTCCGTACCCAAGAACCACTAACATGACAACCCTGACTATTCGTCCACTGGACCTGGCTTCAGGTCTTTCGTATGCCAAACACCCTTAGAATTCCCTTGGGCGTCTCTCAGTTCGTAAGTCCAAGGTGATATCTTCTTGTTGATGTAAAACGGCCCTACATATGAAGGAGCTAACTTCCGAGAAAAGTATTTCGACGCATCGGATAACACATAATTTTTCTTCCAGACCAGCTGGTGTGGAAGGTATTCGACATGCCTACAACGAAGGTTATAACGTTCACAGCTCGCTTTCCCTGCAACTTCCAACCGTCTACGAACGTCTGCAAACATTTCTTTGAATGACTCATTGCGGCTAACCTCAGAAGTTTGAGTTCCATCTTCAAGATCTACCAGTTCAGCATTATCGTAATCTCTACCACTAAGAACCATAGAGCGACCAAAATTCATGAAGTATGGAGTCAACTTGGTAACCTCATGCCTCGCAGTCCTAATTGCACACGCAAGCTGATCTAGATTTTCGTCCCAGCAACGGTGGTTATCCGACACATACATTGAGAGCATCGTCTTCAATGTTCGATTGACACGTTCGGTAGGATTAGCTCTGGGATGATAGTTTGCACTGAATGTGATGTGACAATGATACCTTTCAGCAAATTTCATGAACTGCTTGCTACGGTACTGAGGTCCGTTATCACATATCAGAATCCTAGGTACACCAAATAACAGGAACACGTCTCTTTCTATTTTGTGGATGATGGGATCGCTTGTCGACTTCTTGAGAGGAAAAACAAGAGGAAACTTGGTCAGATAGTCCGTTACCACTAAGATGAAACTATTGCCATGATTTGACCTTGGCAGTGGGCCTATTAGATCCGTAGAAATCATCTCCCAAGGTCTGTTTGGCTTCGGATGAGGTGTCATCTTATCTGCCGGACGATCATGAAAAACTTTATGAGCTGCACATACACGACAACGACTAACAAATTTAGCTATATCGTTTCTCATTTTCGGCCAGTAAAATCGTTCAGCTATACGAGAAAACGTTTTATATACCTCCATGTGACCCGACGTGGCCGGTTCGTGAGCGTCAACAATAATTTGCTGTCGATTACTTTTTGGGACCACCAGTCTCCAAGCATCAGACTCCAAGGATAACTTGGGATAGTCACAACCAACATGTTTCCACAATTGACCACCAGATACTCTCCAACCACAGAATTTCAAAGGACGCTTCAGCACCCTTCCCATCATGTTAGTATACCATTTATCGCTAGATACCGTTGATACCTCGAGCAGCACTTCAGTTGCCATGATAGAGTCTATCACTGGGACTGACCTTGATAACGCATCTGGAACTACATGCTCTTTACCCTTTCTGTGGACGACTGTGAAGTTATACTGTTGCAGCTGCACGGACCATCGAGCTAACCGACCATTCAAATCCTTCAGATTTTGTAACCACAATAAACTATAATGGTCTGTTACGACAGTAAATGCCACACCTTCGAGATAAGGTCTTAGCTTCTGCACAGCCCACAACACTGCCAAACATTCTCGCTCCGTGGTGGAATAATTCCGCTCTTGCCGGGTCAACGATCTACTCAAGTAGGCAATTACATGATCCCCGTCTTCATGAGGTTGCGTCAGAACAGCACCAATTCCATATCCAGATGCATCAGTTTGTACGACAAAGGGCTTAGAATAATCAGGACAGCTGAGAATTGGAGCAGCAATTAGACACTCCTTGATCCGCTGAAACGCTGCGTCACACCCCTTGGACCAGTAAAATTTCGAACTTTTACGGAGAAGACTAGTGATAGGAGCTATTATTGTCGAGAAATCGGGTACAAACCGCCTATACCAAGAGAATGTCCCTACTATCCTGCGCACCTCCGTAACATTCGTGGGCGCAGGCAAATCCAGCATAGCTTTAACTTTCGTCGGATCCACATGCAAACCATTACGGTCGATTACGTAGCCTGAATAACACATTTCAGGACGACAGAACTGACACTTTTCCACACTGATAGTTATATTGGCCTCTCTCAGTCTGCGAAAAACCTCATCCATTATACTAAGATGCTGTTCGAATGTTTGGCTGACGATAACCACGTCATCCAGATAGACAAAGACATGGGGTTCTAGGTCGTGACCCAATACAGAGTCGATGAGGCGCTGCCACGTGGCTGGGGCATTATGAAGGCCAAAAGGCATCCGACAAAATTGGAAGAGACCTCTATTAGGCACCGTGAAGGCCGTATACTGCTTCGACTCTCCGGACATGGGTACTTGCCAGTAAGCCGATTTCACGTCAAGGCTAGATAGATATTTCGCATCCCGAAGCTTGTCCAAGGTATCTGATACCAAAGGCAAAGGGTAACTATCGCGAACTGTTACCGAGTTCAGCTTCCTGAAGTCCACACAGAACCTGAAAGAACCATCCTTCTTCTTTACTAGTAAAATCGGGGAAGACCAAGGACCATTTGAGGGCTCGACTATACCTAACCTGAGCATTTCCTCTAACTCCTTATCGATCTGCTGCTGCACAACAGGATTAACACGATAGTACCTTTGTTTTATGGGTGGACTGTCGGTGACAATGACATGCTCAGTTTCTGTTGTACATCCCAGCTCTTTACCCATTAACGAGACATTACGATCGACCACAGCCTGTAACCTCAATTTCTCCAAATCGCTCAGCTGTGTTTGTCCATTGACCTGTTCTACAGAATTTACCAAAATAGGCTGGTTCGAGAAACGCCACTCATTGTGACGGAGGTCGGGAACAATTCCCATGGCCTTGAAGAAGTCTACACCAAGTATCAACATATGGCTCACCTCTGGTACAACGATAACCTTAATGAGCCGAAATTGACCCCTCAAAATGATTGGCAACTCAACCTCACCCATACTCCGACAACGAGTACCATTTGCCACTGCACAAAATGTCGTTTCCTCACGATTTATAGCAAGCCCTAATTCCTGAACAACCTGCAGTCCTTTACCACCAAGTACTGTCCTTGAAGCTCCGGTATCCAATAATCCTAACAATGACTTACCCAAGACCTCAATTTTTAAATATGGCCTCTCATCACTAACCGCATGTTCCAAAACATAATCCAATAATACCTGCAGTCTGCCGACCGAGCGTTCTGCTCCGACACACCCACCTCGATCTCCTAGGTGCGTCGGTTGCCGTTTCCCTGACGCGAACAATCTGGGCAGGTCCTCACTGTCACACCTTCCCTCTTACACCTGTAGCAAAATTTAGCCACTTTGGCTGTACACCCTATTGCTCGATGTCCTGGCTTATTGCACCTGTAGCAGACTATCTCCTTGGAAGCCTCGCCAGATGACCCAGGGCGAGTAGAAGCCGACGCCTGACAACTATCCACCACGTTCAATTCCTGATCCCGTTCAACACCGACATAAGCCAGGTCAGGTTCCAACGCTCCGCTTCTCCTAGAAGGGGCAGAGAAGTTTTCAACTGCCTCTTTCCTAGCCTCCAGTCGTCTACAGAGCTCTCGGAGATGTGAAATGGAATTCACATCTACCAATGCCAACTGATTTTGGTAAAATGGTGCGATATTCCTCATGATTAATTTCAATTTCGTCTCTTCCGATACATGACAGGTCAACCTATTAAAATATCCCAACATCACTGCTAAATAAATCCCAATCGATTCATCCGGGCCCTGCGTTCTCTTCTTAATCTCTTCGAATAACTTCTCATTGAAATTAGAAGAAAGATACTCCTCCCTGAGTAGAGCATCAAATTCGTCCCAACTGTTTACTTCATGTCTGTAAGCAACATAAAACTGATACGCCCTACCGCTGAACAAATCTATCCCCGACTCGAGCAACGTATCCTTTGACACGTGACGGGCAATTCTCAATTCCTCTACACGCTCAAGGAAAGCACTCAATGATAAACTTTTCTTATCCCCTGAGAATTTGATGTCCCACTTATTCGGAAAAATAGCTTTCGGAACTGGAGATGAGTTTGATGGTATTGGTGGTGTAGTGGTGGGGGACATGGCTCTAGCACTAGAAGACCTTCTTGCTGGACCTATATTTGCAGCAAAATTACTCTGCTCCAACAAACTAAGGGACGGTGGAACGTTCTGAAGCCTTTGGTGTTCTTCCGCCTTGAGGTGAAGGGCATCCATAAGGGGTAAAGCTTTCGCTAGAAAATCTGGGCGATCTACAGACTCCTCATCGATATGATCAATCCGGTTAAGAACATGGGCTAGCTTAGACTGATATTTTAAATAATTGTTGCTGGACCTACTATCACTAAAATCTGCAATAAGAGAGTCTAATTCCGCTAATTTATTCCTGACTGCTAGTTCATCTTCTTCAATGGTGTAAGGATATTTGGGAAGTTTTATACTATCTCCGCTCTTTTCAAGTCTGATTGCCATTGTTAAAGACTGACGCATTTGTTCGACCGTTCCAGTAGCTATACCTCTGATTCTCAATTCATATGACAATTCTTCCTGATTTAAACGGTTAATTTGCATCCTGTGTGCCATGATGAAAAAAAAAAGTTTTAATAAAATTCGTAAAACAAGGGAACCAAAAATTTCCTTCACACACTCTATGAACTCTATAATTGAAACTTGAGAAAAAAAATAAAAATAAAACGCTTGGTCGGTCAAAATTTGCCTATTTAGCAATATTGACTGCGCTAAAATACTGCAAAACACCCTATAACAAGATAAAATTACTTATATATGGATATAAATGGCTCGATTTTACTCCATTACCATCTATTTGCTCTATTAAGCTCTATTTGCTCAATTTATTGCCCCACGTTGGGCGCCAAAAATGCGACCTCACAATCGACGCGTCACTTGTCCACGACTGTTAGATGACCGTCGGGCATTTGCGGCTACACTACAGTGGAGACGGGGAGGTTCGTTATTGTTAAAAAGAAAATAAGATATAGTTGGGCGCCAGGTAAATTATTACCCCTCCACAAATACCCACAGTTATTTTTCACTCTTCGAATTTACCACGTAAGAATGATTAAAAATACGCTGGATCGAAAATACAGTATGTATTTAGTTGTTCTCCTAAATATTAATTCAAAAAAAAAATAGAGCAAAACACATATAGCCAAAAGTGGTGGTCCCCACACCAAGCAAGAAAAATTCAAATATAAGGAAAAATGAGTAGCTATATTTTATCTACATTCGGACGGTCCAAACAGGGAAGCGTTTATGGAGGGAGGTGCCAGGGTAGCGACGCGTGAGCTCAGGCGTAGGCGCTATTTCGAATTATCTGAGTATCCATAAACTCTACCAACCTGCAAGTTACCGCCGCACAAGCAATAAAAAAATATATATGTATATCACTTATAAATTCAAGTAAGCCACAATCAATCACCTAGCAATTCTACTTAAGCAACCAAGCAAATAACAACGGTAGATGTTCTGGAAATAAGGCGATAGCTAATAGCTGGTTAACACATTGCATTGAAGGAAATAAATGGTTATTTACAAAAAAAAAATACGCATAAACTCCTGATCCGGAAATCAACTATCTGGTATAGTGATCTACACTATACATACCTATAGGTGCATCTATACATAATATGGTGGTTAGCACTCAACAATAAAAAAATATATGGCATTTCTATTAGTCACAAAGAAATCGGAAAGCAAAAAAAATAATCAAATTGCGTATATCAAACTTGGGAATACAGGGACACCCTCTGTATTATTATTCCAATTTCCGCAACGGTCGAACGGTCGTCGACAGCTCTTCCTCAACGGTCGATGAGCTGATCCTCACACCATGTTTTTCGTCCACCTAGTATAACGGAACGGCTGCGTACCTGATTGACGTCAGGCTCGTTTCCAAAGAAAAATCCCAAGTTCTGATACCGAAACAGGTGTCTACCACTCGCTAGTGATAACCCTAGAGGAGAACAAAAATAGAAATAGTTTCTTTCATAAACAGGCAAATTATCCCGTTCCCTCATTATGAAACTAAAATAAATAAAATGTAATAATTTAAAGATAATCGGAAATTGACTATCAAAACCCCAAATGTAAACAAAACATCAAACTTCTGGATGGATCAGTCAAGTGCCACCAAATGTCAAATGTCCACTGTCGGTCGAACTTCCAACAGATGACTTATGACACATGAGATATCTGCGACACCCGACAAAATCTGACATTCACCATCATCACAAAAAAAAATAGAAAATTACTATGTTTTATTTCCTGATCTTACCCTGGCCAAGAGGTTATCATCTAACTATCCTAGTCCACAGATATTCGGTGGGGTAATCTTAGTGACTAAGGGCCTTTATATTTTGGTTTCTCTCTGAAGACAAGAACAAAAAAAAGAAAATGAATATTAATGCAAACGAAACATGAAATGCAAGGTTACTATGATGAAAAGTAAAATGAAGCTAACATACCTGATTGACCAACCACACACTTAAAATTAATAGCACTCGGCGTGGTGTCAGAAAAAATCCTCAAACTGAGACAATGCCTTGGGAATCGCACAACTATCATATACCAAAAATATCAACAATTCCCAAGTTCATCAAGAAGGACGCCAGAAGAAAACCCAACAAAGGATGATTTTGGAAAATCACGATTTTCTGGATGTCCTCTACTGACCACCTATACCGAGCACCTGTTGATTACTGACCACTCTGTGAGTCGAAACAAGCCGGATTCAACCGAGCAGTTAGGTATTACTTTCAACACTATTTTCCAGATGGCCGTACCATAAAGCTGGCATCTCAACACAATAAGACCAACGGACGAGCTGAATAATGCACTCCGTAAATGCAGTTCCTTCCTCCGACCACAAACAGAATTACTACGATAATAGGGCGAAAACATTGAAATTAAATAAAACTGTTTTAAACAACAACCAAATCTAACAAAGACAGCGATAATTTTCGTGTTGGCACAACTGCAGAAAATACCAACTTCACTTGGTGGTGCTGCTGAAATTGCCTTCGTCGATCATCGTTAACCCCTCCAGTTGGGTCTGGCTGGGTTAGCAGTCATTTGCAGCTCCCAAATTATAACGCCGAAGATAACCTGTATAACCTCATTACAAGCTGCAAATAATCACCAACAGATAAATAATTTAATCCATACCTACATTATTATAGTACCTGGTACCTGAAATTTAATTGGAATCATACTGAACGAGTAATACAGGTGAGTAGATCTAATTATTTAAGCCTCACTTACGCTACTATATGCATACATACCATACTTATACGTCTTATACATGTAAACAACACAAGAGTAAATGAAATGATGAATCTCATTGTTGGTGTTTCTATTTCAGGAATATTTAGCCATGATGTTGGGAGGACGTATAATTTAACATTAATTCATATGGGACCTCGAGATTCAAAAAGAAACAGCGAATATCAGACAAAACGGAATCCGAATTGATAATTACAGCGAGAACGCTCGGACGGGCAAACCGATGGTAAAATGATAAACAACGCATTGGATAGGTGAGTTTATAGTTGATGGTGTATATGGGTTCGATAATATTGAATTATTTTAGCTGACCAGCGACGACGATTATGGTTAAGTAAAATGCCATCGAATAATCCTGGAACTATACTCTGGAGTACCAATATCCTTGCCTCTATACTACGAAATCGAATTATGTTATAATCTTACTTCATGAATACAATTATCGCATAACTGGTGTTATTTCTGAAGAGTGGTATGCTTTACGGTCGAAATCGACCGTTACAAAACAACCCCAGATACGATTATTGTTTAGTCTATCCATTCAACCTTCTGTTCAATTCAGTCGGTCGTATGTATAACGGAAGATTAGGTACCTGGTGAGTATAACTATATAAACGATGAACAAAATAATATTCATTATTATAAACAAATAGATGAAAAGAGGTTTTTCAATAAAATACAAAATGTTAACTGGGATGCCATCTATCACTGCTGCGATCTAGACACTGGAACAAACGAATTCATTAAAATTATAACAAAAAAATTAGATGAATGTACAAGGTATGTCAAAATAAACAACAAACACAAAAAGCGGAAAAAATGGATAATCAAAGCTCTAGTAAATTCTGTGAACAAGAAAAATTATTTATATCATAGATTGAAAAAAGACCCAAATAATAATGCCCTCATTAATGAATATAATAATTATGAGAAATCCCTTGACAAAATTATCAAGGATACTAAAACGTCATATTACATAAACCGTCTTGTAGAAGTAGGAAATGACTCTAAAAAGCTCTGGAAAACTATCAATGATGTATTGACCAATGAAGAAAATTCACCAATCAAGTCAATAGTATCCAAAAACAATGAACAAATAACTGACCCTGTCGAGATAGCCAACAACTTCAATGAATATTTTATCTCTGTTGTGTAAGGGTCTAAATTGGGGTATAGAACCTTACAAGGGGGGCCCAGGAACTAGATCTGTCTGATCGGTAGCCTCGGGCGCCAGTTTTTTTTTTATAAAGTGGTATGCTCCACTTGCTTCCAGAACTTATGGTTCGTTGGAAGGCCCTAGGTAGCTGTCAGTGGAGAAGAGATACAAAATAACTACGTACAATGTACCCCCTTGTGTAAACCAGGGGTCAGATAGTTAGACTGGTTACAAGTATACTAAGGAAGGGTAGGCTTTAATTACTCTCCCTTAGGTTATGCTGGATTACAAGCTACTCTACAGATGTTTTAACGGAATTTGGTTATATCACGGATTTACTGAAGATCTTAAGGTTGTGAGTTCCTATTTAGTTCGAGAATCTACAGGCAAAATTATTAAGCAATTCACCATTCACACTCAATAAAACCCGGGATCGTTTTATACAGTTTATTACAGGCACGAGATTATCCAAATCAACAGGTGAACAAACGAATTTTCAACAAAATATACAATGATACACAAAATTACATATAGCCTTAAGCCGGGAATCGAAATTGACAAATTCCAGCTGATTTTTACGAGCCGGCACGATAGATATACATCAGGAATATAAACGTGAATATAGCCGTCAAACTTGCAGAAATTATATATAAAGCGAATTTCTTTCACCTCAACCAGAAAAATTACAGGCAGTTACCACAGGTTTTAGATATTATTTCGTTAGCATAAAAAAAATCAGGCACATCGGGAAAGCAAAGCGAAAGCAACAAGCAGGAAAGCGATGCAAGCGAGCTTTTATATGATCAGGATAAGTTCGATAAAATGATTTGCACATAAGCCTAGCTGGAGTTAATTTTCCCAGCCCTTACAAATACGCGCTACTGTTACACCGGATATCACAAAAGGCTGATCCTCATAATAAATTACGTGAAACAAAACCTTCTGGGATATTTGTTTAATTTGTGATCACTATCCTCAAAGACTGTTCCCAATAATAATATCAGAATCAAAAATCTTCGAGGACAGGAAATTAACGATTTTTTCGGATATTGTGAATCGGATGCAAATAATTGAACAGAACTTATTTGATCTTGTGGCCCAAGCGTTAATCAGCGAAATATAATGCTTACTCTGGTTGCGGCAACTGGGTGGAATCGGCTGCAGGCTGGAGAACTCAACTCGCTTGAACTCAACAAGGTACTACTTAACTGGTGAACTAGACTCAACCAATCTCTGAAATCGAATCCTCTTCCAGGGTCTCTCTGGTATTCATGTGCTCAGAAAAAAAACTTTGTTAAGGACTCGATTCGGATTGGTCCAAACTGGTCAGGCGATATTTCTTGTCACCCGATTTTGCTGGTACTCGCACAAAAACCAGGAAAGCAAGGAAAATCGAACCAACGCGGAGAGAGTAGTATACAGGGTGTGTACTTACTGGAGTTGAATAAAATCAAAAATTACTCTAAATCAGCCTGGAACGATATACTAATATATTATAACAAAAATCTGGTCAGGTAACCGTCTAGTAATGAAGCTAGCAAAAAGCGCTTCGTTACACACCCCTCCTACTTGCGGAAGAAAAAATTGAAGCCTTGGCTGCAATTTTTTCTCTAACAAACGAAAAAAAAACATCGTCCTTCATATAACCTGAAAATAAACATTAAACATTCTTCACGGGGTCCGGGTGGTTGCCTGCTGGGAAGCTAGGCCGTCGTGGTAGGCCTGCTGTCGGGGCAGGCGGAAATGCCTGCTGGCAGGGCAGGTGGAATGCCTGCTATTTTCGGGCTCTATCCGGTCAATACCGGAATCCGGGTCGAATTTTCTCGCAGGCACACATGTTGCACTGTACTCCTCGGTCGGCGACAATTGGCGTGGGTGTCTGGGTCTTCTGGTTGATCTGGATTTTGGCCGGCGCACGAGTTACAGGGATTCGGGGCCGATCCTGGATCAAAACTGGCACATAGGTGCTCGACGGTCTCTGGGTCGGCGCACACGGGCAGTCACAGGAGCGAACTCCCACCAGCCCACATCTGGAACAAAATAGAGTCTGTGGCTGAGTGCAACGGCCCCGGTCGTGCCCGGGGGTACCACATCGCCAGCACAGATGCATTCGAACCGGCAGGTACCAAGGAGCGCCTGGGCGTGCTGGTGTTGGCGGCCGGGATGTCGGCCGTGAAACCCCGACTGGATTCGGGGGGACGGCTGAAGGGGTTCCCCTGGTTGGGGACTGCAGGGCGGCGGGAGGCGTATCCTCGGCAGGAGCTGATTTCTTGAAGGCATCTTCGGCAGGAGATGTCTCCTCGGTGGTAGATGTCGCCTCTTCGGCAGATTTCTCCTCGGCGGTAGGTGTCGCCTCTTTGACAGTGAATGCCTCTTCGTCGGGGATGACCTCTTCGGCGACAGGTGCTTCGGTGACGTTCTGGTCCTGAGGTGGCGACGCCTCGGCAGGTGACGGCGGGTCGAACGGTTGCGGTGACGGCAGGGGGGAGGCGAACAGATCTAACATCTCTTCGCTCATGGTTTTCGCTACAACAAAAGAATATTACAAGATTGTGTCATCCCTCAAGTGTCCGGAGTTCTCGGGTTTACTTGAGGGATGGTGATCCAGATCATCTGGCCTGCGGTACGCAGGCGTACTCGGCACCTGCGATCAGGGGGGCAGTGTGGGGGTCGGAGTCCCTGCACCAATTCCGCCATCAAGGGCGACCATTCCTCCCTGGATTTGCAGCGAAGGAACTCCTCCGCTATCCATCGCCGTACCTCCGTCTTCTCCTCCATCGCCGAGGTTGTTGAGGGCGGCAAGGTGGCCAGCAGAGTGTCCACCGGTCTGGGGGGTGACGACATTGGCCGGGGCAGTTGCCGATGGGGGATCGGGAAAGAGGAGCGGGGGGACAGGGTATCCGGAGACCTATAGATCTCCCGGGGAAGATGGATCGGTGGCGGCAGCATCGGGGCGTAGCCTGGAGGCGTGGGGCTGAAGTTGGGGCTGGGGACAGGGGTATGCTGATCGGGGAATAAGTTTTCGGCGGGAAACGGGTCAAAATATAGTGGGGACTGGGGAAGTTCGGCTACCAGCCCCTCCAATCGGGGGGTGGACAGATTGAACCCCAGGTCCATTTCCGGGACAGGTGGGGGAGAGGGCGTGCCAAACTCCTGAAGGAACTCCTCCATCTCGTCCAGAAAGTCCATCCTGCGGTCTGGTTGGCTAAAGATCTACGGATTTCAAACTATTACGAGGTCTCGTCGGCAAAGAAAGGTTTTAGATCTTTGATGTGAACCCGATTACACCGCTTTCCGGTCGATCCTCTCAGGTCATATACTACAGGGGATACAACACTGGTAACAGTAAACGGTCCCAAGTACTTTGGAGCTAGTTTGGCGGCGTGTCCTCGGATTCCGGAGGAGATGTTATGCTCCCTCTTCATCACCTTATCTCCAAGGTGGCATCTCCAATCGCGGCGTCTTAGGTTGTAGTAATGACTTTGCTGGTTGAAAGCTCTGGTCAAGTTTATCCGTACCAATTCGTGCACTTCTTGCAGCTTGGTCAGGTGTGTAGCCCAAATATTTGGTGCGCATTGGGTTTCTTCCTCAGGGCTTTCAGGTCGATATACCGATTTGGGTGGTTCCAATTCTCTTCCAAACATCAAGAAGGCTGGGCTGAAACCGGTAGAGTCATGCCGGGCAGTATTCACTGCAAACTGTAATTCGGGCAGGTACTGGTCCCATTTCCGGTGGTCATTCTCACAATACTGGGCGATCATTGTTTTTACCGTTTTGTTGGTACGTTCCACAGGATTTGCTTGGGGCGTATACGGCGGTGTCAGGCGGTGTTTGATCTCCAGTTCGGCGAGCAGGTCCTCAAAGGGTTTACCCGTGTATTGGGTTCCGTTGTCGCTGATCACGGTGGCAGGGCGTCCAAATCTCAGAATAATATCCTCGTACAGTGCTTGAGAAACGGCTCGGGAGGTCGCTTTTCGAAGAGGACGGAGTTGTACCCATTTGGTGAACCTATCTTGGTAGACGGCCAGGTAACAATGTCCTTTACTGGAGCGCGGAAGTGGTCCAACTAGATCGGTGGAGACAGTATCCCACGGTTTGGTGTTCGGAGATGGGTGCATTTTCCCAGGTGGCTGTTGCTGCGATACCTTGTATTCCTGGCACGTTTTACAGCTCCGGACATAGTGAGCAATTTCTCGGAACATTCCAGGCCAGTAATACTTGTGAGTGATCCTGGCGGTCGTCTTAGCTATTCCCATGTGTCCGGCGGTGATATCATCGTGGTTTTCCAACAAGACTTGTTGTCTAAGTGACTTTGGGATGCAAAGTTTCCAGGGATCGCTCATGCCTAATTCACACAACTTGTTGGCATCCCAGAAGTGTCGGAATAATCTTCCTTCTTTGATGCAAAAATCGGGAAATGCTTCTGGGTTTTTCTCCACTTCAGTTATCTTGGTGCGGTACCAAGAACATTTTTCTCCGGCTTCAATTTCTGCGGCGGTGGCACAAACTTGGACATCTATGTCTGGTTCTTCGGAACTGGAGTGCGGTAACGGTTGCCGGGATAAAGCGTCGGCCACTTTGTTCAGGATTCCCCTACGGTATTTGACTTCAAAATCGAATTGCTGCAAGAACATAGCCCATCGGGCTATACGGCCGGCAGGACTCTTGATGGACTGTAACCATTTCAGAGACAAATGATCGGTGAGGACGGTGAAGTGATAGCCTTCCAGGTAGGGTCTAAGCTTTTCGATGCTCCAGACTATCGCCAAGCATTCCTTTTCGGTCACGGAGTAGTTACGTTCTGGTCCGGTTAACATTCTACTCGCGTACGCCACTACCTTTTCCTGACCCTCTATGTCCTGTGTGAGCGCAGCTCCCAGTCCACAATCGGAGGCATCAGTTTGTAGTATGAACGGCTTGGTGAAATCTGGACAGGTCAAAGCAGGAGCTTCGGTAAGCCGAGCTTTCAGAAACGCGAAGGCGGTATCTTCAGTTTCTGTCCACTTCCAACGGTTACCTTTTTTCAGAAGCTTCGTCAGTGGTGCCACTATCCCGGAGAAATTCGGTATAAATCTCCTATACCAGGATGCCATTCCTAAGAATTGGCGAAGTTTCTTCAGGGTGTTTGGGGCAGGCCACTGAACTATAGACTCTATTTTGTCTGGATCGGTTTTTATTCCGTCGGCGGTCACTACATGGCCCAGGTATTTCAGCGAGCTCAGGCAGAACTTGCACTTCTCCGGGTTGAGCTGCAGGTTAGCCTGACGTAACTGATGAAACACTCGCTGAAGATTGATCAGGTGTTCGTCAAAGGTCGTGCTTAGCACAATTATGTCGTCTAAATATGCAAAAGCAAACGGTTCCATTTCGGGTCCGATCAGGGTGTCCATCAATCTCTGGAAAGTGGCAGGTGCTGAGTGAAGCCCAAACGGCATTACCTTAAACTGGAATAACCCCCTTCCAGGTACGGTGAAGGCGGTTATCGGTTTGCTATCGGCTGATAGCGGTATTTGCCAATATCCCTGCCTCAGGTCTAGGCTAGAGATGAATTTTGCTTCTCTCAACTTGTCCAGGATTGCATTGATGAACGGCAGCGGGTATGCATCTTTTTCGGCTACGTCGTTGACTTTCTGGAAATCGATGCAAAATCGGTGCTTTCCATCTTTCTTTTTCACAATAACTACAGGTGAACTCCATGGACTACTGGAAGGTTCGATGATGCCATCTGCCAACATCTTATCGACTTCTTCATTGATCACCTCTTGCATTTTCGGATTTTGCGGGCGGTACCTTTGTTTGATCGGTTCGGTCGTCTTCAAACGAATGCGATGTTCCACTAAAGGTGTAGGTCCTCTAATCCTCTCAAATGCCGGTAATTCCTGGTCCAGGAATCGTTGCAATCTACTGTGTTGATCCGGTGAAAGATTTCGGCACGGTGGATCCTCAACTACTATCGGGCTGCAGGTAGTTTCTGGTTCCAGTTGATTTTCCGCTGCTCTGGTTCCGGATGTTCTGCAGTTTTTATGTTTTCTGGTTCTATTTCGTTTTCGAGTTTTTCTACGGTTTTCGGATTTCCTGTCCTTAGGAAATTGTCTGGTTCCGGGAAGCCCCGGATTGTGTTGATTATCAGGTTTCCTATTCTCAGGAACTGGTCGGTTTCCGGGAAGACCCGGAGTTTTCTGATTGACATGTTTTTTATTTTCGGGAACTGGTCGGTTTCCGGGAAGACCCGGACGAGTCTCGTTATCGGTTTTCCTTCTGTCCTCGGGTCTCCTTGGCGTAGGAGATTGTCGGCTCCCCGGAAGACCCGGATTCTCAGTTACTGGCGGCAGGTTAGGTGTCGGATCCGGAACTGCAGACGACTTTCTCTGGGAACCAAGAACGGTCACGTTCTTCTGGTTCCTATACACGGCGGCTGTTTGTAGATCAATACTAAAGCCCTGTGTGCGAAGGACATCCATTCCAATCACGATATCGGCTGCCAGGCTGGGAATTATCAGTAACTCACAGGTGATATCCTCGGTGCCGATTGTCATCTCAGGTTTGAAAACTCCGGTTACCTTGATGAGCGAACCATCGGCTTGTCGGGACTGGACTACTGTGTTCGGGTATTCTTGATACCTATGTCGTTTGCAACAGTTAGCTACTCTGGTACTAGCAAACGACCTAGTAGCTCCAGTATCGACTAAGGCGGAGAATATCGTATCCCCAATGGTTACTGGTATGAACGGCTGGTTTTCGTCTGGTCGGGTTTTGGGGGGGGTTTCCGGGATATTTAATTGCTGGAGCCGGCCTGTCCTCGGTTCGGGCGGGCTCCGGTTGAGTTTTCCGGCTGGGCACAGGAACAATCCCTCGACAGGACTCCTTCACGGCCACACCTGGAGCAGAATAGCTTGAAGGCATTTCTACAATCTGCTCGTTGATGCCCAGACTGTCCACATCTCCAACAGGTACTTCCACGGTTGAATGCCGGTTGTCCGGCTGCTGGTGTCATAACCGGGGTATTTGTATTCGGGGGCAGGATGGCCCTCGGTGGCGGTCTACTGGTCAGAGATTGGCTGGCTGGTATCGGTCGAGTGACTGGTGGCGGTTCGGGGTAGGACATTCGAACCGGGGGAGTAGAAGTCTGGTTCCGGTAGTACATTCGGCGGATCTCGCCACGCAACTGCTGGAATTCCAAGATTAGGGAAATCAAGGAAGGGACATCGAAGAAATCGTTCTTTTTGATGTATTGGCGGTAGTCCGGAAGAAGGTTCCGATATAACCAGGCTAGTTCTTGGGCCGGATCAAGGTTTCCATGACGTCGGATGAGAGTTTGTAAATCTACCACATAATCCATGGCAGGCTCGTTATCTCTTTGAAGTCTTCGACTTATGGCCATTTCCAAGTCATCCTGGTAACCGATGGGAAAATATGATTTCTGAAAAATCTTCTTAAAGGACGACCAAGAATTCCAGAATCTTTTATTGCAGCGGTACCATAGGAGTACTCGTCCTTGCAATAATTCCGGCAAAACATCCAGTAATTGTTCTGGACTAGCTTTTTCGGCTTCCCCGATTTCTTCAAGTCTTTCTAGGAACGCCACTGGATCTCTGGTTCCATCGAAGTGTAGATTCCAATGATGTGTTTTCAGTTTCGTGGTTGCGGGGTTTGGCAACGGCGGTCGTGGTTGTGGCCACGGCGGTTTTGCCATTACATGACTATCAGCTGTTCCAGTACTTCCAGTTCCAGTATTACCACTATTACCAGGTGGAATATTATGTTGCGGGGGGTCCGGGGGGTTTGTCTGATTCGTCGGGTTATTCACTCCGGTTTGTGTTCCGGAAACTCCAGGGGCCGATTCTGGATGCTGATGTTTGAACCCTATCAGCTTGGGAAGTTCTTCCCTCAGGAACCACACCAAACGTTTCCGGAGTTCACTCACAGTCCCTTCAGTAGCTAAACCATACCTGCTTAGCTCTTCCTCCAGATCAGGTTTCTTCAAGCGATAGACCCAACCTACTCTAGGCTCTAGGGTTGTGAAGTAATCATCACTGTAATCCCTATCTGGGTCAGGAGAGGATGGCCTACTATTCCGGGGTTGTTCTGGGGGTATGAACAGCTGATCCGGGTTATCACAGTACAGTTTATCTTGAGACATTTTCTATTCAATCAGGTACAATCAATTCACTGGATTCTGAAAACCTTTATTATTCACTTTTCCTTGATTTCAGGACCTGTCAGGACTCAGGGGGAATAAAACTCTGGACAAAATATAGCAAATACTGGTACAATCAAATCTCTGGACCTTCAACTGGTTGATGTGCAAAAAAAAAAAAAAATTCAGAAAAATGAAATGTTTGTTCAACTACTTTTGAAAAATCAAGTATAATTGAAAAACCAACGAAGACATGCAGGTTACCAGGTTCAGGAAATCAAAAGCAAAACCCAGTTACTGGCAGATAGAATTCGATCACTGGCGGTGAAAGCAGTTTGAAATTGATTATCAGGAAATTTGACTATCAGCAAATAGGTACCTGAGCAATTCTTGGGAAAAATCAGAGAAAATCTGAAGCCCAAAAATGGTACACAGGCAAATAAATTCAACACTGATATTCACAGGCAGCTGAAGTTCAAAAGTAGTTGAAAAGGCTCTACTGGACAGTGAAATTCCCAGGAAAATTTTGCAGTGATCTAGTTATTGTGCTATGTTGGTGAAAAATTTCTTTTGGTTAAAAGTGCCCAAAAGTTCAGGACTGATTTGATTTTATATTGTGTTGTATTTGATAGCAATTTATTAAAGTTCAAACCAGATAAGATTTCCCAAAAATCAGGTAGGTATTTGCTAATATAGGTTTCCCAAAAATCAGATGTTCACTATTTCTACAGGATTTTCCAACAATCTGGTTTATCTATATCAGGAATTTTCACTTCAGGTATTTGCAACAATGAATAATAAAAATGAAATGATATATACTGTACAGTAAAATAACAGGGTTGGTATTCTGGTTTTTATGAGAATTTTCTTTTTATATTTGAATCCTAATTTCAGTGAGTGTGAAATTTCCCAGGTGAATCGATTTGATTTTGCCTTGTAGTTGAAAGAATGTTAATATACAGGTACTACTTTCTCAAAATCAGGTATTTCCCACAGGATTTTTGATTTCAGTATATCTAATAGCGAATTAATCCGAATTAACAGATTATGAATAACAAAAATCAGGTATCTCTCAAAATTCTGGTCAAATGACGGTTTTCACCGGTTTTCAAAATTCAGGTAGTATGAAAAATTTTGAACTCGGTTTTTACGGGTTTTTCGGACACAGATCTCTACAACTCAAATTTTCTAACTCAGGTCCCTGCTCGGGCCGACAATTTGTAAGGGTCTAAATTGGGGTATAGAACCTTACAAGGGGGGCCCAGGAACTAGATCTGTCTGATCGGTAGCCTCGGGCGCCAGTTTTTTTTTTATAAAGTGGTATGCTCCACTTGCTTCCAGAACTTATGGTTCGTTGGAAGGCCCTAGGTAGCTGTCAGTGGAGAAGAGATACAAAATAACTACGTACAATGTACCCCCTTGTGTAAACCAGGGGTCAGATAGTTAGACTGGTTACAAGTATACTAAGGAAGGGTAGGCTTTAATTACTCTCCCTTAGGTTATGCTGGATTACAAGCTACTCTACAGATGTTTTAACGGAATTTGGTTATATCACGGATTTACTGAAGATCTTAAGGTTGTGAGTTCCTATTTAGTTCGAGAATCTACAGGCAAAATTATTAAGCAATTCACCATTCACACTCAATAAAACCCGGGATCGTTTTATACAGTTTATTACAGGCACGAGATTATCCAAATCAACAGGTGAACAAACGAATTTTCAACAAAATATACAATGATACACAAAATTACATATAGCCTTAAGCCGGGAATCGAAATTGACAAATTCCAGCTGATTTTTACGAGCCGGCACGATAGATATACATCAGGAATATAAACGTGAATATAGCCGTCAAACTTGCAGAAATTATATATAAAGCGAATTTCTTTCACCTCAACCAGAAAAATTACAGGCAGTTACCACAGGTTTTAGATATTATTTCGTTAGCATAAAAAAAATCAGGCACATCGGGAAAGCAAAGCGAAAGCAACAAGCAGGAAAGCGATGCAAGCGAGCTTTTATATGATCAGGATAAGTTCGATAAAATGATTTGCACATAAGCCTAGCTGGAGTTAATTTTCCCAGCCCTTACAAATACGCGCTACTGTTACACCGGATATCACAAAAGGCTGATCCTCATAATAAATTACGTGAAACAAAACCTTCTGGGATATTTGTTTAATTTGTGATCACTATCCTCAAAGACTGTTCCCAATAATAATATCAGAATCAAAAATCTTCGAGGACAGGAAATTAACGATTTTTTCGGATATTGTGAATCGGATGCAAATAATTGAACAGAACTTATTTGATCTTGTGGCCCAAGCGTTAATCAGCGAAATATAATGCTTACTCTGGTTGCGGCAACTGGGTGGAATCGGCTGCAGGCTGGAGAACTCAACTCGCTTGAACTCAACAAGGTACTACTTAACTGGTGAACTAGACTCAACCAATCTCTGAAATCGAATCCTCTTCCAGGGTCTCTCTGGTATTCATGTGCTCAGAAAAAAAACTTTGTTAAGGACTCGATTCGGATTGGTCCAAACTGGTCAGGCGATATTTCTTGTCACCCGATTTTGCTGGTACTCGCACAAAAACCAGGAAAGCAAGGAAAATCGAACCAACGCGGAGAGAGTAGTATACAGGGTGTGTACTTACTGGAGTTGAATAAAATCAAAAATTACTCTAAATCAGCCTGGAACGATATACTAATATATTATAACAAAAATCTGGTCAGGTAACCGTCTAGTAATGAAGCTAGCAAAAAGCGCTTCGTTACAGTTGGAAAAAATTTGTCAAAAAAAATTAATAGAAACATCCGATATTCAGAAAATAAAATGATGTGTAACCACTCAATATTTCTAAGCCCTGCAACAGAAGATGAAATAAAGGAAATTATCTCTCAACTGAAGAACAAGAAAGCTCCCGGGATTGATAATCTGAAAGCAGAAATCCTCAAACTTGTTTCAAAATACATAGCACAACCCCTTACATTCATAGTCAATAAATCACTAGAACAAGGATATTTTCCTTAATCTTTCAAAATGGCAGTGGTCACTCCAATCCATAAAAATGGAAATAAGAGTGATGTTGCTAACTACAGGCCTATCTCATTAATAACTTGCCTAGCAAAAATTTTGGAAAAGGTTATTCAAAGAAGAATCAATAAGTTTCTAGAAAAACACCATTTAATGTCAGATTCGCAGTATGGTTTCAGAGAAAATATGTCCACGCAAGATCCAATTAAAATATTAACACAAAACATCTATCAATCCCTAGATGAATCGACACCATCAATTGGTGTCTTTATAGATCTGAGGAAAGCGTTCGACACTGTAGATCATACTATACTACTAGAAACCCTCGAAGATATAGGAATAAGAGGTACACCACATGATCTTTTCACAAGCTATTTGTTGAATAGAAAACAAATTGTAAAAATAGGTGACAGAGTGAGTGAAGAAAAAATCGTATCGTGTGGTGTGCCCCAGGGGACGGTCTTAGGACCAATATTATTCAACATATACCTTAACAATCTTTTCCTCCTGAATACTTACTCCAAAATTATTAGTTATGCCGATGACACAGTCTTGATCTGTAAAGACAATGACTGGTTTAACCTGAAATCAAAATAGAACAGGATTTGAGACAGATAAAGATGTGGTTCGATTATAGGCTATTGTCAATAAACTTTGAAAAAACATTCTACTTACCTTTCAGTAGTTATGATATAGCCCTGCCTACATACCAAATAGCTCTCTCCGATATGACCGTCATAAGAAATGTCAAAAAAATTAAGTACCTAGGTATAATCCTAGATAGTCACCTCAGATGGGATCATCACATTCATTACCTGGTTAAAAAATTACGATGCATTCTGTATAAATTCAAAAATATAACCAGTATTCTCAATTTCGAACAAAAAATAATGATATACAAAAGCTTAGTTGAATCACATATAAATTATGGCATTATTGGCTGGGGTGGAGTTTCCAAAACCAATCTGCACTCCCTTGAGGTAATGCAAAAACGTTTTCTCAGATGTATTCTGCATAGAGACTATACCTACTCAAGTGACCTCCTATACGAAGAATCGAAGATATTCGATCCAAGACAGCTATTCTTTATTAGTATAACCACAACCCAATACAAGTACAGAAACGAACTGATCATTTTGGACCATAAACATAACACCCGACACAAAAAAACTATAGTGATACCAGTCATGCGCAAATCAGTAGGTCAAAAAAATTATAGATACTTAGGCCCAAAACTCTTCAGCTCATTACCGATAAACCTGAAATGTGAGACGAATCCAAAAATGTTCAAAAAAAATCTACAAAAATATATGAAATTAATACCCCGTACAGAAATAACTGAAAAAATTGAGCATTAACTTGAAACCTCCCAATCTCTACTGTAGTACACTCTCCAAATACACTTCTTTATAGATATATCTCACATAATAATATCTTACCAAGTCATGTATGTTCATCGTGATATTGAGTCTTGCGAGTCCTCTTACGTCCTATACCATATGCATGTCGCTACCATATGATTTTTATCATGATAAGTTATTCCTAAATATGTAGTGTAGTATAGTGAGTCCCTAATAAACATGTCTTAATTTATCTGTAATCGTTTCCCTATACAAACAATTTCACCCTATATGTAATTAATATGAATGCTTTATTTCTATTTTTATTAGCGTTCTTCCATTACACCATGTATATTCCCTCGATTCCACGATCTTTATATCGTGTATATGTAATACTATGTTAATAAGATATTTTTAATTTTTAATTTAAGTTTACTGTACTATGTTCCTTACTTTATATATCTTAATTACATTGTAATCGTTTTCCATACAAACAGTTTTAACTTATACATATTAGCCTTCCTTACACACAAGCAGTTTACTGCTTCGTAAGTTTCTTGTCTCGATTTATTCACCATGTATTGTTTAAATGATATGTTTTCGTCTTGTTCAGAATGTGTGAATAAAATTATTATTATTATTATTATTATCATTATTAAACATAATCAAATACAACCCAGATACGATGATTGTTCAATCTATACTAAATTCAAGCTTCTGCTCGATACGGTCGCTTGTATGTAAAACGGAAGAACAGTTACCTGGTGAGTATTTCTATATAAACATCATCACGATATCATCGAATACAACTCAGATACAATTATCGTTTCGTCTAACCATTTAACCTTCTGTTCGATTCAGTCGCTAGTATGTGTAACGGAAGTACCGTCACCTGGTAAGTATCACTATATATTCAGTATTGCGATATAATCGGATACCACCCAGATACATTGATTGTTCAGTCTATCCATTCAACTTTCTGTTCGTTTCGGTCGCTCGTATGTAAAACGGGAATACCGTCACCTTATGTATATAACTATATACACAGCATAACATCATAATCGAAAACAACCCAGATACTATCCATTCAACCTTCTGTTCGATTCGTTTGCTCGTATGTATAACGAAAGAACAGTAACCTGGTGAGTATTTCTATATGAACGTCATCACGATATAATCGGATACAACTCAGATACAATGATTATTCCGTCTATATATCCAACCTTATGTTCGATTCAGACGCTGGTATGTGTAACGAAAGAACCGTTACATGGTAGGTGTAACTAAATATACAGCATAACGATATAATCGGAGACAACCCAGATACAATGATTGTTCAATCTATCCATCCAACCTTATGTTCGATTCGGTTGCTCGTATGTATAACGGAAGAACTGTTACCTAGTTAGACATACTATATCATAATAATCATGATATAATCAAATACAACCCAGATACGATGAATGTTCAGTCTATCCATTCAACCTTCTGTTCAGTTCAGTCGCTCTTATGTATAACTGGAGAACATTTTTCTGGTGAGTATAACTATATGAACAACATCAAGATATAATTGAATACAACCCCAGATACGATTATTGTTTAGTCTATCCATTCAACCTTCTGTTCAATTCAGTCGCTCGTATGTATAACGGAAGAACAGTTACCTGGTGAGTATAACTATATAAACATAATCGATTACAACCCAGATACGATGATTGTTGTTCAATCTATACTAAATTTAAGCTTCTGCTCGATTCGGACGCTTGTATGTAAAACGGAAGAACAGTTACCTGGTGAGTATTGCTATAAAAATATCATCACGATATCATCGAATACAACTCAGATACAATTATCGCTTCGTCTAACCATTCAACCTTTTGTTCGATTCAGTCGCTAGTATGTGTAACGGAAGTACCGTCACCTGGTAAGTATAACTATATAAACATTATCGAATACAACCCAGATACGATGATTGTTCAATCTATACTAAATTTAAGCTTCTGCTCGATTCGGTCGCTTGTATGTAAAACGGAAGAACAGTTACCTGGTGAGTATTGCTATATGAACATCACCACGATATAATCGAATACAACTCAGTTACAATTATCGTTCCGTCTAACCATCCAACCTTATGTTCGATTCAGACTCTCGAATGTGTGACGAAAGAACCGTTACATGGTAGGTGTAACTAAATATACAGCATAACGATATAATCGGAGACAACCCAGATACAATGATTGTTCAATCTATACATCCAACCTTATGTTCGATTCGGTTGCTCGTATGTATGATAGATAGATAGATCTTTATTTAAATAGAAATCCTAATATACATATGAGAATTATAGTATAATATAAAATAATATACAAAATATATATATAAAACGACGTAGTGTATATCCAAGCAAAGAAGTAGTACTTTTTCATAGTACTTACACTAGTATAAGTTACATCACCAAAATATAAATCAAGTTTAGAATATTAAAATACATAAATAATCATTTTAATGTGACTACACACTACTGTATTTCAAAAGAACTGTTACCTGGCTAGACATACTATATGATAATAATCACGATATCATCAAATACAACCCAGATACGATGAATGTTCAGTCTATCCATTCAACCTTCTGTTCAGTTCAGTCGCTCTTATGTATAACTGGAGAACATTTTTCTGGTGAGTATAACTATATGAACAACATCAAGATATAATTGAATACAACCCCAGATACGATTATTGTTTAGTCTATCCATTCAACCTTCTGTTCAATTCAGTCGCTCGTATGTATAACGGAAGAACAGTTACCTGGTGAGTATAACTATATAAACCTAATCGATTACAACCCAGATACGATGATTGTTGTTCAATCTATACTAAATTTAAGCTTCTGCTCGATTCGGACGCTTGTATGTAAAACGGAAGAACAGTTACCTGGTGAGTATTGCTATAAAAATATCATCACGATATCATCGAATACAACTCAGATACAATTATCGCTTCGTCTAACCATTCAACCTTCTGTTCAGTTCAGTCGCTCTTATGTATAACTGGAGAACAGTTTCCTGGTGAGTATAACTATATGAACATCATCAAGATATAATCGAATATAACCCCAGATACGATTATTGTTTAGTCGATCCATTCAACCTTCTGTTCAATTCAGTCGCTCGTATGTATAACGGAAGAACATTTACTTGGTGAGTATAACTATATAAACCTTATCGAATACAACCCAGATACGATGAATTTTCAATCTATCCATTTAACCTTCTGCTCGATTCGGTCGCTTTTATGTAAAACGGAAGAACAGCTACCTGGTGAGTATTGCTATAAAAATATCATCACGATATCATCGAATACAACTCAGATACAATTATCGCTTCGTCTAACCATTCAACCTTCTGTCCGATTCAGTCGCTAGTATGTGTAACGGAAGTACCGTTACCTGGTAAGTATCACTATATATACAGTATTGCGATAAAATCGGATACCAACCAGATACATTGATTGTTCAGTCTATCCATTCAACTTTCAGTTTCGTTTCGGTCGCTCGTATGTAAAACGGGAATACCGTCACCTAGTGTGTATAACTATATACACAGCATAACATCATAATCGAATACAACTCAACCTTCTGTTCGATTCGGTTGCACGTATGTATAACGAAAGAACAGTAACCTGGTGAGTATTTCTATATAAACTTCATCACGATATAATCGAATACAACTCAGATACAATGATCATTCCGTCTATCCATCTAACCTTCTGTTCGATTGGGTTGCTCGTACGTATAACGCAAGAACAGTAACCTGGTGAGTATTACTATATAAACATTCCCACGATATAATCGAATACAACTCAGTTACAATTATCGTTCCGTCTAACCATCCAATCTTATGTTCGATTCAGACGCTCGTATGTGTAACGAAAGAACCGTTACATGGTAGGTGTATCTAAATATACAGCATAACGATATAATCGGAGACAACCCAGATACAATGATTGTTCAATCTATCCATTCAACCTTATGTTCGATTCGGTTGCTCGTATGTATAACGAAAGAACAGTTACCTGGTTAGACATAATATATAATAATCATCACGAAATAATCGAATACAACCCAGATACGATGATTGTTCAGTCTATCCATACAACCTTCTGTTCAGTTCAGTCGCTCTTATGTATAACTGGAGAATAGTTACCTGGTGAGTATAACTATATAAGCATCATCACGATATAATCGAATACAACCCAAGATACGATCATTGTTTAGTCTATCCATTCAACCTTCTGTTCAATTCAGTCGCTCGTATGTATAACGGAAGTACATTCACTTGGTGAGTATAACTATATAAACATAATCGAATACAACTCAGATACGATGATTGTTCAATCTATCCATTCAACCTTATGTTCGATTCGGTTGCTCGTATGTATAACGGAAGAACAGGTACCTGGTGAGTATAACTATATAAACATAATCGAATACAACTCAGATACGATGATTGTTCAATCTATCCATTTAACCTTCTGCTCGATTCGGTCACTTGTATGTAAAACTGAAGGACAGTTACCTGGTGAGTATTGCTATATAAACATCATCACGATATCATCGAATACAACTCAGATACAATTATCGTTTCGTCTAACCATTCAACATTCTGTTCGATTCAGTCGCTAGTATGTATAACGGAAGAACAGTTACCTGGTGAGTATAACTATATGAACATAATCGAATACAACCCAGATACGATGATTGTTCAGTCTATCCATACAACCTTCTGTTCAGTTCAGTCGCTCTTATGTATAACTGGAGAATAGTTACCTGGTGAGTATAACTATATAAACATCATCACGATATAATCGAATACAACCCCAGATACGATCATTGTTTAGTCTATCCATTCAACCTTCTGTTCATTTCAGTCGCTCGTATGTATAACGGAAGTACATTCACTTGGTGAGTATAACTATATAAACATAATCGAATACAACTCAGATACGATGATTGTTCAATCTATCCATTCAACCTTATGTTCGATTCGGTTGCTCGTATGTATAACGGAAGAACAGGTACCTGGTGAGTATAACTATATAAACATAATCGAATACAACTCAGATACGATGATTGTTCAATCTATCCATTTAACCTTCTGCTCGATTCGGTCACTTGTATGTAAAACTGAAGGACAGTTACCTGGTGAGTATTGCTATATAAACATCATCACGATATCATCGAATACAACTCAGATACAATTATCGTTTCGTCTTACCATTCAACATTCTGTTTTATTCAGTCGCTAGTATGTATAACGGAAGAACAGTTACCTGGTGAGTATAACTATATGAACATAATCGAATACAACCCAGATATGATGATTGTTCAATCCATACTAAATTTAACCTTCTGCTCGATTCGGTCGCTTGTATGTGAAACGGAAAAACAGTTACCTGGTGAGTATTGCTATATAAACTTCATCACGATATAATCGAATACAACTCAGATACAATGATCATTCCGTCTATCCATCTAACCTTCTGTTCGATTAGTTTGCTCGTACGTATAACGCAAGAACAGTCACCTGGTGAGTATTACTATATAAACATTCCCACGATATAATCGAATACAACTCAGTTACAATTATCGTTCCGTCTAACCATCCAACCTTATGTTCGATTCAGACGCTCGTATGTGTAACGAAAGAACCGTTACATGGTAGGTGTATCTAAATATACAGCATAACGATATAATCGAAGACAACCCAGATATCGTGATGATGTTTATAGCAATACTCACCAGGTAAGTGTTCTTACGTTTTACATACAAGCGACCGAATCGAGCAGAAGGTTAAATAGATAGATTGAACAATCATCGTATCTGGGTTGTATTCGATTATGTTTATATAGTTATACTCACCAGGTAACTGTTCGTCCGTTATACATACGAGCGACTGAATTGAAAAGAAGGTTGAATGGATAGACTAAACAATAATCGTATCTGGGGTTGTATTCGATTGAATCTTGATGATGTTCATATAGTTATACTCACCAGGAAACTGTTCTCCAGTTATACATAAGAGCGACTGAACTGAACAGAAGGTTGAATGGATAGACTGAACATTCATCGTATCTGGGTTGTATTTGATTATATCGTGATTATTATCATATAGTATGTCTAACCAGGTAACAGTTCTTCCGTTATACATACGAGCAACCGAATCGAACATAAGGTTGGATGGATAGATTGAACAATCATTGTATCTGGGTTGTCTCCGATTATATCGTTATGCTGTATATTTAGTTTCACCTACCATGTAACGGTTCTTTCGTTACACATACGAGCGTCTGAATCGAACATAAGGTTGGATGGTTAGACGGAACGATAATTGTAACTGAGTTGTATTCGATTATATCGTGGTGATGTTTATATAGTAATACTCACCAGGTGACTGTTCTTGCGTTATACATACGAGCGACCCAATCGAACAAAAGGTTGGATGGTTAGACGGAACGATAATTGTAACTGAGTTGTATTCGATTATATCGTGGTGATGTTTATATAGTAATACTCACCAGGTGACCGTTCTTGCGTTTTAAATAAAAGCGACCGAATCGAGCAGAAGGTTAAATGGATAGATTGGAAATTCATCGTATCTGGGTTGTATTCGATTAGGTTTATATAGTTATACTCACCAGGTAACTGTTTTTTCGTTATACATAAGAACGACTGAATTGAACAGAAGGTTGAATAGATAGACTAAACAATAATCGTATCTGGGGTTGTATTCGAGTATATCGTGATGATTATCATATAGTATGTCTAACCAGGTAACAGTTCTTTCGTTAAACATACGAGCAACCGAATCGAACATAAGGTTGGATGGATAGATTGAACAATCATTGTATCTGGGTTGTCTACGATTATATCGATATGCTGTATATTTAGTTACACCCACCATGTAACGGTTCTTTCGTTACACATACGAGCGCCTGAATCGAACATAAGGTTGGATAGTTAGACGGAAAGATAATTGTAACTGAGTTGTATTCGATTATATCGTGGTGATGTTTATATAGTAATACTCACCAGGTGACTGTTCTTGCGTTATACATACGAGCGACCCAATCGATCAGAAGGTTGGATGGATAGACGGAATGATCATGGTATCTGAGTTGTATTCGATTATATCGTGATGACGTTCATATAGAAATACTCACCAGGTTACTGTTCTCTCGTTATACATACGAGCAACCGAATCGAACAGAAGGTTGAATGGATAGTATCTGGGTTGTATTCGATTATGATGTTATGCTGTGTATATATTTATACACACTAGGTGACGGTATTCCCGTTTTACATACGAGCGACCGAAACGAACAGAAAGTTGAATGGATAGTCTGAACAATCAATGTATCTGGGTGGTATCCGATTATATCGCAATTCTGTATATATAGTGATACTTACCAGGTGACGATACTTCCGTTACACATACTAGCGACTGAATCGAACAGAATGTTGAATGGTTAGACGAAACGATAATTGTATCTGAGTTGTATTCGATGATATCGTGATGATGTTTATATAGCAATACTCACCAGGTAACTGTCCTCCCGTTTTACATACAAGCGACCGAATCGAGCAGAAGGTTAAATGGATAGATTGATCAATCATCGTATCTGAAATGTATTCGATTATGTTTATATAGTTATACTCACCAGGTACCTGTTCTTCCGTTATACATACGAGCAACCGAATCGAACATAAGGTTGAATGGATAGATTGAAAAATCATTGTATCTGGGTTGTCTCCGATTATATCATTATGCTGTATAATTAGATACACCTACCATGTAACGGTTCTTTCGTTACACATACGAGCGTCTGAATCGAACATAAGGTTGGATGGTTAGACGGAACGATAATTGTAACTGAGTTGTATTCGATTATATCGTGGTAATGTTCATATAGTAATACTCACTAGGTGACTGTTCTTGCGTTATACGTACGAGCGACCAAATCGAACAGAAGGTTGGATGGATAGACGGAATGATCATTGTATCTGAGTTGTATTCGATTATATCGTGATGAAGTTCATATAGAAATACTCACCAGGTTACTGTTCTTTCGTTATACATACGAGCAACCGAATCGAACAGAAGGTTGAATGGATGGTATCTGGGTTGTATTCGATTATGATGTTATGCTGTGTATATAGTTATAAACACTAGGTGACGGTATTTCCGTTTTACATACGAGCGACCGAAACGAACAGAAAGTTGAATGGATAGACTGAACAATCAATGTATCTGGTTGGTATTCGATTATATCGCAATACTGTATATATAGTGATACTTACCAGGTGACGGTACTTCCGTTACACATACTAGCGACTGAATTAAACAGAAGGTTAAATGGTTGGACGAAGCGATAATTGTATCTGAGTTGTATTCGATGATATCGTGATGATGTTTATATAGCAATACTCACCAGGTAACTGTTCTTCCGTTTTACATACAAACGACCGAATCAAGCAGAAGGTTAAATTTAGTATAGATTGAACAATCATCGTATCTGGGTTGTATTCGATTATGTTTATATAGTTATACTCACCAGGTAACTGTTCTTCCGTTATACATACGAGCGACTGAATTGAACAGAAGGTTGAATGGATAGACTAAACAATAATCGTATATGGGGTTGTATTCGATTATATCTTGATGATGTTCATATAGTTATACTCACCAGGAAACTGTTCTCCAGTTGTACATAAGAGCGACTGAACTGAACAGAAAGTTGAATGGATAGACTGAACAATCAATGTATCTGGGTGGTATCCGATTATATCGCAATACTGTATATATAGTGATACTTACCAGGTGACTGTTCTTGCGTTATACGTACGAGCGACCCAATCGAACAGAAGGTTGGATGGATAGACGGAATGATTATTGTATCTGAGTTGTATTCGATTATATCGTGATGAAGTTCATATAGAAATACTCATCAGGTTACTGTTCTTTCGTTATACATACGAGCAACCGAATCGAACAGAAGGTTGAATGGATAGTATCTGAGTTGAATTTGATTATGATGTTATGCTGTGTATATAGTTATACACACTAGGTGACGGTATTCCCGTTTTAGATACGAGCGACCGAAACGAACAGAAAGTTGAATGGATAGACTGAACAATCAATGTATCTGGTTGGTATCCGATTATATCGCAATACTCTATATATAGTGATACTTATCAGGTGACGGTACTTCCGTTACACATACAAGCGACTGAATCGAACAGATGGTTAAATGGTTAGACGAAACGATAATTGTATCTGAGTTGTATTCGATGATATCGTGATGATGTTTATAGCAATACTCACCAGGTAACTGTTCTTCCGTTTTACATACAAGCGACCGAATCGAGCAGAAGGTTGAATAGATAGATTGAACAATCATCGTATCTGGGTTGTATTCGATTATGTTTATATAGTTATACTCACCAGGTAATTGTTCTTCCGTTATACATACGACCGACTGAATTGAACAGAAGGTTGAATGGATAGACTAAACAATGATCGTATCTGGGGTTGTATTCGATGATATCGTGATGATGTTTATATTGTTATACTCACCAGGTAACTGTTCTCCAGTTATACATAAGAGCGACTGAACTGAACAGAAGGTTGAATGGATAGACTGAATAATCATCGTATCTGGGTTGTATTCGATTATTTCGTGATGATTATTATATATTATGTCTAACCAGGTAACTGTCCTTCCGTTATACATACGAGCAACCGAATCAAACATAAGGTTGGATGGATAGATTGAAAAATCATTGTATCTGGGTTGTCTCTGATTATATCGTTATGCTGTATAATTAGATACACCTACCATGTAACGGTTCTTTCGTTACACATACGAGCGTCTGAATCGAACATAAGGTTGGATGGTTAGAGATAATTGTAACTGAGTTGTATTCGATTATATCGTGGTAATGTTTATATAGTAATACTCACCAGGTGACTGTTCTTGCGTTATACGTACGAGCGACCCAATCGAACAGAAGGTTGGATGGATAAACGGAATGATCATTTTATCTGAGTTGTATTCGATTATATCGTGATGAAATTCATATAGAAATACTCACCAGGTTACTGTTCTTTCGTTATACATACGAGCAACCGAATCGAACAGAAGGTTGAATGAATGGTATCTGGGTTGTATTCGATTATGATGTTATGCTGTGTATATAGTTATACACACTAGGTGACGGTATTTCCGTTTTACATACGAGCGACCGAAACGAACAGAAAGTTGAATGGATAGACTGAACAATCAATGTATCTGGTTGGTATCCGATTATATCGCAATACTGTATATATAGTGATACTTACCAGGTGACGGTACTTCCGTTACACATACTAGCGACTGAATCGAACAGAATGTTAAATGGTTAGACGAAGCGATAATTTTATCTGAGTTGTATTCGATGATATCGTGATGATGTTTATATAGCAATATTCACCAGGTAACTGTTCTTCCGTTTTACATAAAAGCGACCGAATCGAGCAGAAGGTTAAATGGATAGATTGAAAATTCATCGTATCTGGGTTGTATTCGATTAGGTTTATATAGTTATACTCACCAGGTAACTGTTCTTCCGATATACATACGAGCGACTGAATTGAACAGAAGGTTGAATGGATAGACTAAATAATGATCGTATCTGAGGTTGTATTCGATTATATCGTGATGATGTTTATATAGTTATACTCAACAGGTAACTGTTCTCCAGTTATACATAAAAGCGACTGAATCGAGCAGAAGGTTGAATTCAGTATTAATTGAACAATAATCGTATCTGGGTTGTATTCGATTATGTTCATAAAGTTATACTCACCAGGTAACTGTTCTTCCGTTATACATACGAGCAATCGAATCGAACAGAAGGTTGAATGGATAGTATCTGGGTTGTATTCGAATATGATGTTATGCTGTGTATATAGTTATACACATTAGGTGACGGTATTCCCGTTTTACATACGAGCGACCGAAACGAACAGAAAGTTGAATGGATAGACTGAACAATCAATGTATCTGGGTGGTATCCGATTATATCGCAATACTGTATATAAAGTGATACTTACCAGGTGACGGTACTTCCGTTACACATACTAGCGACTGAATCGAACAGAAGGTTAAATGGTTAGACGAAACGATAATTGTATCTGAGTTGAATTCGATGATATCGTGATGATGTTTATATTGCAATACTCACCAGGTAACTGCTCTTCCGTTTTACATACAAGCGACCGAATCGAGCAGAAGGTTAAATTTAGTATAGATTGAACAATCATCGTATCTGGGTTGTATTTGATTATGTTTATATAGTTATACTCACCAGGTAACTGTTCTTCCGTTATACATACGAGCGACTGAATTGAACAGAAGGTTGAATGGATAGACTAAACAATAATCGTATCTGGGGTTGTATTCGATTATATCTTGATGATGTTCATATAGTTATACTCACCAGGAAACTGTTCTCCAGTTTTACATAAGAGCGACTGAACTGAACAGAAAGTTGAATGGATAGACTGAACAATCAATGTATCTGGGTGGTATCCGATTATATCGCAATACTGTATTTATAGTGATACTTACCAGGAGACGGTACTTCCGTTACACATACTAGCGACTGAATCGAACAGAACGTTAAATGGTTAGACGAAATGATAATTGTATCTCTGAGTTGTATTCGATGATATCGTGATGAAGTTCATATAGAAATACTCACCAGGTTACTGTTCTTTCGTTATACATACGAGCATTCGAATGGAACAGAAGGTTGAATGGATAGTATCTGGGTTGTATTCGATTATGATGTTATGCTGTGTATATAGTTATACACACTAGGTGACGGTATTCCCGTTTTACATACGAGCGACCGAAACGAACTTTGAAGTTGAATGGATAGACTGAACAATCAATGTATCTGGGTGGTATCCGATTATATCGCAATACTGTATATAAAGTGATACTTACCAGGTGACGGTACTTCCGTTACACATACTAGCGACTGAATCGAACAGAAGGTTAAATGGTTAGACGAAACGATAATTGTATCTGAGTTGAATTCGATGATATCGTGATGATGTTTATAGCAATACTCACCAGGTAACTGTTCTTCCGTTTTACATACAAGCGACCGAATCGAGCAGAAGGTTAAATAGATAGATTGAACAATCATCGTATCTGGGTTGTATTCGATTATGTTTATATAGTTATACTCACCAGGTAACTGTTCTTCCGTTATACATACGAGCGACTGAATTGAACAGAAGGTTGAATGGATAGACTAAACAATGATCGTATCTGGGGTTGTATTCGATGATATCGTGATGATGTTTATATAGTTATACTCACCAGGTAACTGTTCTCCAGTTATACATAAGAGCGACTGAACTGAACAGAAGGTAGAATGGATAGACTGAATAATCATCGTATCTGGGTTGTATTCGATTATTTCGTGATGATTATTATATATTATGTCTAACCAGGTAACTGTTCTTCCGTTATACATACGAGCAACCGAATCAAACATAAGGTTGGATGGATAGATTGAAAAATCATTGTATCTGGGTTGTCTCTGATTATATCGTTATGCTGTATAATTAGATACACCTACCATGTAACGGTTCTTTCGTTACACATACGAGCGTCTGAATCGAACATAAGGTTGGATGGTTAGAGATAATTGTAACTGAGTTGTATTCGATTATATCGTGGTAATGTTCATATAGTAATACTCACCAGGTGACTGTTCTTGCGTTATACGTACGAGCGACCCAATCGAACAGAAGGTTGGATGGATAGACGGAATGATCATTGTATCTGAGTTGTATTCGATTATATCGTGATGAAGTTCATATAGAAATACTCACCAGGTTACTGTTCTTTCGTTATACATACGAGCAACCGAATCGAACAGAAGGTTGAATGAATGGTATCTGGGTTGTATTCGATTATGATGTTATGCTTTGTATATAGTTATACACACTAGGTGACGGTATTTCCGTTTTACATACGAGCGACCGAAACGAACAGAAAGTTGAATGGATAGACTGAACAATCAATGTATCTGGTTGGTATCCGATTATATCGCAATACTGTATATGTTATTCTTAATATCTGAAATTCTATATACTTGTCTCGTCTCTTCAATTATCTTTTCTTTCGTTGATCACTTTTCCAAAGGTTTTATTTCAAAAATATCAAATCTGACAATCTCTATCAACAACTTCAAATTACCTAGCAAAAATACAATCTACAAAAGACCAGTTGTTAAACTTTGCAGAATCGATGTGGAAGAATAGAAGAGTGAGAAGAGTAAACTCCCTCACGGGGGGAAGAATGTTACTTCGTAATGATACTTGAGATAAAGTTAAACAACTTGTATATTTTTGAAATTTGTGTTTTTGCTAGGTAATTTGAAGTTGTTGATAGAGATTGTCAGATTTGATATTTTTGAAATAAAACCTTTGGAAAAGTGATCAACGAAAGAAAAGATAATTGAAGAGACGAGACAAGTATATAGAATTTCAGATATTAAGAATAACATTGATTTTCCAAAGAACCAATTATTCTACTCGAAGGACCAATGTTATTCTTAATATCTGAAATTCTATATACTTGTCTCGTCTCTTCAATTATCTTTTCTTTCGTTGATCACTTTTCCAAAGGTTTTATTTCAAAAATATCAAATCTGACAATCTCTATCAACAACTTCAAATTACCTAGCAAAAATACAATTTCAAAAATATACAAGTTGTTTAACTTTATCTCAAGTATCATTACGAAGTAACAGTATATATAGTGATACTTACCAGGTGACGGTACTTCCGTTACACATACTAGCGACTGAATCGAACAGAATGTTAAATGGTTAGACGAAGCGATAATTTTATCTGAGTTGTATTCGATGATATCGTGATGATGTTTATATAGCAATATTCACCAGGTAACTGTTCTTCCGTTATACATAAAAGCGACCGAATCGAGCAGAAGGTTAAATGGATAGATTGAAAATTCATCGTATCTGGGTTGTATTCGATTAGGTTTATATAGTTATACTCACCAGGTAACTGTTCTTCCGATATACATACGAGCGACTGAATTGAACAGAAGGTTGAATGGATAGACTGAATAATGATCGTATCTGAGGTTGTATTCGATTATATCGTGATGATGTTCATATAGTTATACTCAACAGGTAACTGTTCTCCAGTTATACATAAGAGCGACTGAATCGAGCAGAAGGTTGAATTCAGTATTAATTGAACAAAAATCGTATCTGGGTTGTATTCGATTATGTTTATAAAGTTATACTCACCAGGTAACTGTTCTTCCGTTATACATACGAGCAATCGAATCGAACAGAAGGTTGAATGGATAGTATCTGGGTTGTATTCGAATATGATGTTATGCTGTGTATATAGTTATACACATTAGGTGACGGTATTCCCGTTTTACATACGAGCGACCGAAACGAACAGAAAGTTGAATGGATAGACTGAACAATCAATGTATCTGGGTGGTATCCGATTATATCGCAATACTGTATATAAAGTGATACTAACCAGGTGACGGTACTTCCGTTACACATACTAGCGACTGTATCGAACAGAAGGTTAAATGGTTAGACGAAACGATAATTGTATCTGAGTTGAATTCGATGATATCGTGATGATGTTTATATAGCAATACTCACCAGGTAACTGCTCTCCCGTTTTACATACAAGCGACCGAATCGAGCAGAAGGTTAAATTTAGTATAGATTGAACAATCATCGTGTCTGGGTTGTATTCGATTATGTTTATATAGTTTTACTCACCAGGTAACTGTTCTTCCGTTATACATACGAGCAACTGAATTGAACAGAAGGTTGAATGGATAGACTAAACAATAATCGTATCTGGGGTTGTATTCGATTATATCTTGATGATGTTCATATAGTTATACTCACCAGGAAACTGTTCTCCAGTTTTACATAAGAGCGACTGAACTGAACAGAAAGTTGAATGGATAGACTGAACAATCAATGTATCTGGGTGGTATCCGATTATATCGCAATACTGTATATATAGTGATACTTACCAGGTGACGGTACTTCCGTTACACATACTAGCGACTGAATCGAACAGAAGGTTAAATGGTTAGACGAAATGATAATTGTATCTCTGAGTTGTATTCGATGATATCGTGATGAAGTTCATATAGAAATACTCACCAGGTTACTGTTCTTTCGTTATACATACGAGCATTCGAATGGAACAGAAGGTTGAATGGATAGTATCTGGGTTGTATTCGATTATGATGTTATGCTGTGTATATAGTTATACACACTAGGTGACGGTATTCCCGTTTTACATACGAGCGACCGAAACGAACAGAAAGTTGAATGGATAGACTGAACAATCAATGTATCTGGGTGGTATCCGATTATATCGCGATACTGTATATATAGTGATACTTACCAGGTGACGGTACTTCCGTTGCACATACTAGCGACTGAATCGAACTTAAGGTTAAATGATAAGACGAAACGATAATTGTATCTGAGTTGTATTCGATGATATCGTGATGATGTTTATATAGCAATACTCACCAGGTAACTTTTCTTCCGTTTTACATACAAGCGACCGAATCGAGCAGAAGGTTAAATTTAGTATGGATTGAACAATCATCGTATCTGGGTTGTATTCGATAATGTTTATATAGTTATACTCACCAGGTAACTGTTCTTCCGTTATACATACTAGCGACTGAATCGAACAGAATGTTGAATGGTTAGACGGAACGATAATTGTATCTGAGTTGTATTCGATGATATCGTGATGATGTTTATATAGCAATACTCACCAGGTAACTGTCCTTCAGTTTTACATACAAGTGACCGAATCGAGCAGAAGGTTAAATGGATAGATTGAACAATCATCGTATCTGAGTTGTATTCGATTATGTTTATATAGTTATACTCACCAAGTAACTGTTCTTCTGTTATACATACGAGCGACTGAATTGAACAGAAGGTTGAATGGATAGACTAAACAATGATCGTATCTGGGGTTGTATTCGATTATATCGTGATGATGTTTATATAGTTATACTCACCAGGTAACTGTTCTCCAGTTATACATAAGAGCGACTGAACTGAACAGACGGTTGTATGGATAGACTGAACAATCATCGTATCTGGGTTGTATTCGATTATTTCGTGATGATTATTATATATTATGTCTAACCAGGTAACTGTTCTTCCGTTATACATACGAGCAACCGAATCGAACATAAGGTTGAATGGATAGATTGAACAATCATTGTATCTGGGTTGTCTCCGATTATATCGTTATGCTGTATATTTAGATACACCTACCATGTAACGGTTCTTTCGTTACACATACCAGCGTCTGAATCGAACATAAGGTTGGATGGTTAGACGGAACGATAATTGTAACTGAGTTGTATTCGATTATATCGTGGGAATGTTCATATAGTTATACTCACCAGGTAACTGTTCTTGCGTTATACGTACGAGCGACCCAATCGAACAGAAGGTTAGATGGATAGACGGAATGATCATTGTATCTGAGTTGTATTCTATTATATCGTGATGAAGTTTATATAGAAATACTCACCAGGTTACTGTCCTTTCGTTATACATACGAGCAACCGAATCGAACGGAAGGTTGAATGGATAGTATCTGAGTTGTATTCGATTATGATGTTATGCTGTGTATATAGTTATACACACTAGGTGACGAAACGATAATTGTATCTGAGTTGTATTCGATGATATCGTGATGATGTTTATATAGCAATACTCACCAGGTAACTTTTCTTCCGTTTTACATACAAGCGACCGAATCGAGCAGAAGGTTAAATTTAGTATGGATTGAACAATCATCGTATCTGGGTTGTATTCGATAATGTTTATATAGTTATACTCACCAGGTAACTGTTCTTTCGTTATACATACTAGCGACTGAATCGAACAGAATGTTGAATGGTTAGACGGAACGATAATTGTATCTGAGTTGTATTCGATGATATCGTGATGATGTTTATATAGCAATACTCACCAGGTAACTGTCCTTCAGTTTTACATACAAGTGACCGAATCGAGCAGAAGGTTAAATGGATAGATTGAACAATCATCGTATCTGAGTTGTATTCGATTATGTTTATATAGTTATACTCACCAGGTACCTGTTCTTCCGTTATACATACGAGCGACCTAATCGAACATAAGGTTGAATGGATAGATTGAACAATCATCGTATCTGAGTTGTATTCGATTTTGTTTATATAGTTATACTCACCAAGTAACTGTTCTTCTGTTATACATACGAGCGACTGAATTGAACAGAAGGTTGAATGGATAGACTAAACAATGATCGTATCGATTATATCGTGATGATGTTTATATAGTTATACTCACCAGGTAACTGTTCTCCAGTTATACATAAGAGCGACTGAACTAAACAGACGGTTGTATGGATAGACTGAACAATCATCGTATCTGGGTTGTATTCGATTATTTCGTGATGATTATTATATATTATGTCTAACCAGGTAACTGTTCTTCCGTTATACATACGAGCAACCGAATCGAACATAAGGTTGAATGGATAGATTGAACAATCATTGTATCTGGGTTGTCTCCGATTATATCGTTATGCTGTATATTTAGATACACCTACCATGTAACGGTTCTTCCGTTACACATACCAGCGTCTGAATCGAACATAAGGTTGGATGGTTAGACGGAACGATAATTGTAACTGAGTTGTATTCGATTATATCGTGGGAATGTTTATATAGTTATACTCACCAGGTAACTGTTCTTGCGTTATACGTACGAGCGACCCAATCGAACAGAAGGTTAGATAAATAGACGGAATGATCATTGTATCTGAGTTGTATTCGATTATATCGTGATGAAGTTTATATAGAAATACTCACCAGGTTACTGTTCTTTCGTTATACATACGAGCAACCGAATCGAACAGAAGGTTGAATGGATAGTATCTGAGTTGTATTCGATTATGATGTTATGCTGTGTATATAGTTATACACACTAGGTGACGGTATTCCAGTTTTACATACGAGCGACCCAAACGAACAGAAAGTTGAATGGATAGACTGAACAATCAATGTATCTGGATGGTATCCGATTATATCGCAATAATGTATATATAGTGATACTTACCAGGTGACGGTACTTCCGTTACACATACTAGCGACTGAATCGAACAGAAGGTTAAATGGTTAGACGAAACGATAATTGTATCTGAGTTGTATTCGATGATATCGTGATGATGTTTATATAGCAATACTCACCAGGTAACTGTTCTTCCGATATACATACGAGCGACTGAATTGAACAGAAGGTTGAATGGATAGACTGAATAATGATCGTATCTGAGGTTGTATTCGATTATATCGTGATGATGTTCATATAGTTATACTCAACAGGTAACTGTTCTCCAGTTATACATAAAAGCGACTGAATCGAGCAGAAGGTTGAATTCAGTATTAATTGAACAATAATCGTATCTGGGTTGTATTCGATTATGTTTATAAAGTTATACTCACCAGGTAACTGTTCTTCCGTTATACATACGAGCAATCGAATCGAACAGAAGGTTGAATGGATAGTATCTGGGTTGTATTCGAATATGATGTTATGCTGTGTATATAGTTATACACATTAGGTGACGGTATTCCCGTTTTACATACGAGCGACCGAAACGAACAGAAAGTTGAATGGATAGACTGAACAATCAATGTATCTGGGTGGTATCCGATTATATCGCAATACTGTATATAAAGTGATACTTACCAGGTGACGGTACTTCCGTTACACATACTAGCGACTGTATCGAACAGAAGGTTAAATGGTTGGACGAAACGATAATTGTATCTGAGTTGAATTCGATGATATCGTGATGATGTTTATATAGCAATACTCACCAGGTAACTGCTCTCCCGTTTTACATACAAGCGACCGAATCGAGCAGAAGGTTAAATTTAGTATAGATTGAACAATCATCGTATCTGGGTTGTATTCGATTATGTTTATATAGTTTTACTCACCTGGTAACTGTTCTTCCGTTTTTCATACGAGCAACTGAATTGAACAGAAGGTTGAATGGATAGACTAAACAATAATCGTATCTGGGGTTGTATTCGATTATATCTTGATGATGTTCATATAGTTATACTCACCAGGAAACTGTTCTCCAGTTTTACATAAGAGCGACTGAACTGAACAGAAAGTTGAATGGATAGACTGAACAATCAATGTATCTGGGTGGTATCCGATTATATCGCAATACTGTATATATATAGTGATACTTACCAGGTGACGGTACTTCCGTTACACATACTAGCGACTGAATCGAACAGAAGGTTAAATGGTTAGACGAAATGATAATTGTATCTCTGAGTTGTATTCGATGATATCGTGATGAAGTTCATATAGAAATACTCACCAGGTTACTGTTCTTTCGTTATACATACGAGCATTCGAATGGAACAGAAGGTTGAATGGATAGTATCTGGGTTGTATTCGATTATGATGTTATGCTGTGTATATAGTTATACACACTAGGTGACGGTATTCCCGTTTTACATACGAGCGACCGAAACGAACAGAAAGTTGAATGGATAGACTGAACAATCAATGTATCTGGGTGGTATCCGATTATATCGCGATACTGTATATATAGTGATACTTACCAGGTGACGGTACTTCCGTTGCACATACTAGCGACTGAATCGAACTTAAGGTTAAATGATAAGACGAAACGATAATTGTATCTGAGTTGTATTCGATGATATCGTGATGATGTTTATATAGCAATACTCACCAGGTAACTTTTCTTCCGTTTTACATACAAGCGACCGAATCGAGCAGAAGGTTAAATTTAGTATGGATTGAACAATCATCGTATCTGGGTTGTATTCGATAATGTTTATATAGTTATACTCACCAGGTAACTGTTCTTCCGTTATACATACTAGCGACTGAATCGAACAGAATGTTGAATGGTTAGACGGAACGATAATTGTATCTGAATTGTATTCGATGATATCGTGATGATGTTTATATAGCAATACTCACCAGGTAACTGTCCTTCAGTTTTACATACAAGTGACCGAATCGAGCAGAAGGTTAAATGGATAGATTGAACAATCATCGTATCTGAGTTGTATTCGATTATGTTTATATAGTTATACTCACCAAGTAACTGTTCTTCTGTTATACATACGAGCGACTGAATTGAACAGAAGGTTGAATGGATAGACTAAACAATGATCGTATCTGGGGTTGTATTCGATTATATCGTGATGATGTTTATATAGTTATACTCACCAGGTAACTGTTCTCCAGTTATACATAAGAGCGACTGAACTGAACAGACGGTTGTATGGATAGACTGAACAATCATCGTATCTGGGTTGTATTCGATTATTTCGTGATGATTATTATATATTATGTCTAACCAGGTAACTGTTCTTCCGTTATACATACGAGCAACCGAATCGAACATAAGGTTGAATGGATAGATTGAACAATCATTGTATCTGGGTTGTCTCCGATTATATCGTTATGCTGTATATTTAGATACACCTACCATGTAACGGTTCTTTCGTTACACATACCAGCGTCTGAATCGAACATAAGGTTGGATGGTTAGACGGAACGATAATTGTAACTGAGTTGTATTCGATTATATCGTGGGAATGTTCATATAGTTATACTCACCAGGTAACTGTTCTTGCGTTATACGTACGAGCGACCCAATCGAACAGAAGGTTAGATGGATAGACGGAATGATCATTGTATCTGAGTTGTATTCTATTATATCGTGATGAAGTTTATATAGAAATACTCACCAGGTTACTGTCCTTTCGTTATACATACGAGCAACCGAATCGAACGGAAGGTTGAATGGATAGTATCTGAGTTGTATTCGATTATGATGTTATGCTGTGTATATAGTTATACACACTAGGTGACGAAACGATAATTGTATCTGAGTTGTATTCGATGATATCGTGATGATGTTTATATAGCAATACTCACCAGGTAACTTTTCTTCCGTTTTACATACAAGCGACCGAATCGAGCAGAAGGTTAAATTTAGTATGGATTGAACAATCATCGTATCTGGGTTGTATTCGATAATGTTTATATAGTTATACTCACCAGGTAACTGTTCTTCCGTTATACATACTAGCGACTGAATCGAACAGAATGTTGAATGGTTAGACGGAACGATAATTGTATCTGAGTTGTATTCGATGATATCGTGATGATGTTTATATAGCAATACTCACCAGGTAACTGTCCTTCAGTTTTACATACAAGTGACCGAATCGAGCAGAAGGTTAAATGGATAGATTGAACAATCATCGTATCTCAGTTGTATTCGATTATGTTTATATAGTTATACTCACCAGGTACCTGTTCTTCCGTTATACATACGAGCAACCTAATCGAACATAAGGTTGAATGGATAGATTGAACAATCATCGTATCTGAGTTGTATTCGATTATGTTTATATAGTTATACTCACCAAGTAACTGTTCTTCTGTTATACATACGAGCGACTGAACTAAACAGACGGTTGTATGGATAGACTGAACAATCATCGTATCTGGGTTGTATTCGATTATTTCGTGATGATTATTATATATTATGTCTAACCAGGTAACTGTTCTTCCGTTATACATACGAGCAACCGAATCGAACATAAGGTTGAATGGATAGATTGAACAATCATTGTATCTGGGTTGTCTCCGATTATATCGTTATGCTGTATATTTAGATACACCTACCATGTAACGGTTCTTTCGTTACACATACCAGCGTCTGAATCGAACATAAGGTTGGATGGTTAGACGGAACGATAATTGTAACTGAGTTGTATTCGATTATATCGTGGGAATGTTTATATAGTTATACTCACCAGGTAACTGTTCTTGCGTTATACGTACGAGCGACCCAATCGAACAGAAGGTTAGATGGATAGACGGAATGATCATTGTATCTGAGTTGTATTCGATTATATCGTGATGAAGTTTATATAGAAATACTCACCAGGTTACTGTTCTTTCGTTATACATACGAGCAACCGAATCGAACAGAAGGTTGAATGGATAGTATCTGAGTTGTATTCGATTATGATGTTATGCTGTGTATATAGTTATACACACTAGGTGACGGTATTCCAGTTTTACATACGAGCGACCCAAACGAACAGAAAGTTGAATGGATAGACTGAACAATCAATGTATCTGGATGGTATCCGATTATATCGCAATAATGTATATATAGTGATACTTACCAGGTGACGGTACTTCCGTTACACATACTAGCGACTGAATCGAACAGAAGGTTAAATGGTTAGACGAAACGATAATTGTATCTGAGTTGTATTCGATGATATCGTGATGATGTTTATATAGCAATACTCACCAGGTAACTGTTCTTTCGTTTTACATACAAGCGACCGAATCGAGCAGAAGGTTAAATTTAGTATAGATTGAACAATCATCGTATCTGAGTTGTATTCGATTATGTTTATATAGTTATACTCACCAGGTTACTGTTCTTCCGTTATACATACGAGCGACTGAATTGAACAGAAGGTTGAATGGATAGACTAAACAATAATCGTATCTGGGGTTGTATTCGATTATATCTTGATGATGTTCATATAGTTATACTCACCAGGAAACTGATCTCCAGTTATACATAAGAGCGACTAAACTGAACAGAAAGTTGAATGGATAGACTGAACAATCAATGTATCTGGGTGGTATCCGATTATATCGCAATACTGTATATATAGTGATACTTACCAGGTGACGGTACTTCCGTTACACATACTAGAGACTGAATCGAACAGAAGGTTGAATGGTTAGACGAAACGATAATTGTATCTCTGAGTTGTATTCGATGATATCGTGATGATGTTTATATAGCAATACTCACCAGGTAACTGTCCTTCAGTTTTACATACAAGTGACCGAATCGAGCAGAAGGTTAAATGGATAGATTGAACAATCATCGTATCTGAGTTGTATTCGATTATGTTTATATAGTTATACTCACCAGGTACCTGTTCTTCCGTTATACATACGAGCAACCGAATCGAACATAAGGTTGAATGGATAGATTGAACAATCATCGTATCTGAGTTGTATTCGATTATGTTTATATAGTTATACTCACCAATTAACTGTTCTTCTGTTATACATACGAGCGACTGAATTGAACAGAAGGTTGAATGGATAGACTAAACAATGATCGTATCGATTATATCGTGATGATGTTTATATAGTTATACTCACCAGGTAACTGTTCTCCAGTTATACATAAGAGCGACTGAACTGAACTGAAGGTTGAATGGATAGACTGAATAATCATCGTATCTGGGTTGTATTCGATTATTTCGTGATGATTATTATATATTATGTCTAACCAGGTAACTGTTCTTCCGTTATACATACGAGCAACCGAATCGAACATAAGGTTGAATGGATAGATTGAACAATCATTGTATCTGGGTTGTCTCCGATTATATCGTTATGCTGTATATTTAGATACACCTACCATGTAACGGTTCTTTCGTTACACATACGAGCGTCTGAATCGAACATAAGGTTGGATGGTTAGACGGAACGATAATTTCAACTGAGTTGTATTCGATTATATCGTGGTAATGTTCATATAGTAATACTGACCATGTGACTGTTCTTGCGTTATACGTACGAGCGACCCAATCGAAGATATTCTAGGAGTATTCATTGACAGAAGGTGCGTTCGACAACACGTCCTTCGAGTCCATTTGTCAAGCAGCAGAGAGACACGGCATCGAGTCATCATTGATACGATGGATCAAGATAATGCTCTCCTGCCGACAGGTTAAAGCTGAACTGAGTGGTAGCGAGGCTAGCGCTCTGGTATCACGGGGATGTCCACAGGGGGGAGTGCTCTCCCCGCTCCTGTGGTGCCTAGTGGTAAACAGTATTATATCAGAGATGAACGAGTCTGGCATCTATGCTCAGGCGTATGCCGATGACATAGTCATCTTGGCCCAAGGTCCAAAACTGTGCCAATTGAGGGAATCTATGGAGGAAGCCCTTGAAATGGTAGAAAGTTGGTGTTTCACCGAAGGACTAAAAGTGAATCCACGAAAAGCTGAAATGGTGCTTTTCACCAGAAAGCGGAAACTGGGAGCTTTACCTGACATACATCTGTCTGGACAGGTTTTGCAATATAAAGGGTCAACAAAGTATCTAGGAATTATCTTGGACTCTAAATTGACCTGGAACGAGCAAATTGCGAAGTGCACAACGAAGGCTACCAACGCCTTTTGGGGCTGTAGGAGAGCCTTCGGGAGCACATGGGGAGTTACACCGAAAATCCTACTCTGGATCTATAAGGCAGTAATTCGCCCAATCATCACATACGGGGCCGTGGTATGATGGCCAGGTGTGAATAAGTGCAAGTCCAAGCTCCTTCTCGACAAAATACAACGACTTGCATGCATAGGGATAACAGGGGCAATGAGGACATCGCCCTCCAGAGCTCTTGAGGTTCTGATAGGACTTTCGCCCCAACACCTTGTTATTGAACATGAAGCCATGAGAACAGGCTTCATGGCTTAGGCCAATGGGCAAACGAGAATGACAACTACGGTCATTCTAGCATATGGAATCGAGCTGTAGAAGACTGCCCCATAATCTCCATGAGACGGGATGACTTTCTACCAATTCTGAATTTCAAAAAAGCTCCCGAAATCATGATTCCATCAAGGGAAGATTGGGTGAGTAAAGGTGAACGCCTGTTCCCGAATAATGCGACCGTCTGGTACACTGACGGATCCAAAGTCGGAAACAAAACAGGTGCAGGAGTCTATGGTGGCAGCAGGAGAGGAAACTACTCGTTCCCTCTCGGCACTTTCGCTACGGTCCATAGGGTCCAATAGAATCTCCTCGAAACTGGTGCTCGAGTGCCGCGAAGCTCTAGAGAAATTAGGGACTAAAAACCGCGTCAGCCTCGCGTGGGTCCCAGGTCACTCGGGAGTGACCGGAAACGAAGAAGCTGACAAATTGGCCAAAGCAGGGTCAACAACAACCCCAATTGGACCTGAACCCATCCTAGGAATTTCATATAGGATGGCGATAACACATATGAAAGACCGTCTCAACAGACAGTCTTTTCACGCCTGGATGGAAACACCTGGCATGAGGCAAGCGAAGATTCACATGAATGGACCTTCACCCAGACTCACTAGAGAACTTCTTTCTCTGAAAAGGAAGGATCTTAAAGTAATTGTTGGACTCCTAACAGGGCACAATCAACCAAACAGACACCTTAATCTCATCGGAATAACAGAGGATCCCGACTGCAGATTCTGTCTGGAGGATGAGGAAACCTCGACGCATATCCTTACGGAATGCCCTGCATTGGCAAGCCTAAGAGAGACACACTTTGGGAGCTGTATACTGAACCCAGAGGAAATTAAAGGGATTCACCCTCGAAAAATAATGGCCTTCTCAAAGGCCATTGGTATTTCTGCTTGAATCCTAGTAAATGTGGGTGCACAATGGGCCCGATTAAGAGGCCTACGTGCAGGGGTTCTTAACCCGCCCACAGTATGAAATAAGAATGAGAAGACCCAATCGAACAGAAGGTTGGATGGATGGTATCTGGGTTGTATTCGATTATGATGTTATGCTGTGTATATAGTTATACACACTAGGTGACGGTATTTCCGTTTCACATACGAGCGACCGAAACGAACAGAATCTTGAATGGATAGACTGAACAATCAATGTATCTGGTTGGTATCCGATTATATCGCAATACTGTATATATAGTGATACTTACCAGGTGACGGTACTTCCGTTACACATACTAGCGACTGAATCGAACAGAAGGTTAAATGGTTAGACGAAGCGATAATTATATCTGAGTTGTATTCGATGATATCCTGATGATGTTTATATAGCAATACTCACCAGGTAACTGTTCTTCCGTTTTACATACAAACGACCGAATCAAGCAGAAGGTTAAATTTAGTATAGATTGAACAATCATCGTATCTGGGTTGTATTCGATTATGTTTATATAGTTATACTCACCAGGTAACTGTTCTTCCGTTATACATACGAGCGACTGAATTGAACAGAAGGTTGAATGGATAGTATATGGGTTGTATTCGATTATGATGTTATGCTGTGTATATAGTTATACACACTAGGAGACGGTATTCCCGTTTTACATACGAGCGACCGAAACAAAAAGAAAGTTGAATGGATAGACTGAACAATCAATGTATCTGGGTGGTATCCGATTATATCGAAATACTGTATATATAGTGATACTTACCAGGTGACGATACTTCCGTTACACATACTAGCGACTGAATCGAACAGAATGTTGAATGGTTAGACGAAACGATAATTGTATCTGAGTTTTATTCGATGATATCGTGATGATGTTTATATAGTAAGACTCACCAGGTGACTGTTCTTGCGTTATACGTACGAGCGACCCAATCGAACAGAAGGTTGGATGGATAGACGGAATGATCATTGTATCTGAGTTGTATTCGATTATATCGTGATGAAGTTTATATAGAAATACTCACCAGGTAACTGTTCTTCCGTTATACATACGAGCGACTGAATTGAACAGAAGGTTGCATGGATAGACTAAACAATAATCGTATATGGGGTTGTATTCGATTATATCTTGATGATGTTCATATAGTTATACTCACCAGGAAACTGTTCTCCAGTTATACATAAGAGCGACTGAACTGAACAGAAAGTTGAATGGATAGACTGAACAATCAATGTATCTGGGTGGTATCCGATTATATCGCAATACTGTATATATAGTGATACTTACCAGGTGACGGTACTTCCGTTACACATACTAGCGACTGAATCGAACAGAAGGTTAAATGGTTAGACGAAATGATAATTGTATCTCTGAGTTGTATTCGATGATATCGTGGTAATGTTTATATAGTAAGACTCACCAGGTGACTGTTCTTGCGTTATACGTACGAGCGACCCAATCGAACAGAAGGTTGGATGGATAGACGGAATGATCATTGTATCTGAGTTGTATTCGATGAAGTTCATATAGAAATACTCACTAGGTTACTGTTCTTTCGTTATACATACGAGCAACCGAATCGAACAGAAGGTTGAATGGATGGTATCTGAGTTGTATTCGATTATGATGTTATGCTGTGTATATAGTTATACACACTAGGTGACGGTATTCCCGTTTTAGATACGAGCGACCGAAACGAACAGAAAGTTGAATGGATAGACTGAACAATCAATGTATCTGGTTGGTATCCGATTATATCGCAATACACTATATATAGTGATACTTACCAGGTGACGGTACTTCCGTTACACATACAAGCGACTGAATCGAACAGATGGTTAAATGGTTAGACGAAACGATAATTGTATCTGAGTTGTATTCGATGATATCGTGATGATGTTTATAGCAATACTCACCAGGTAACTGTTCTTCCGTTTTACATACAAGCGACCGAATCGAGCAGAAGGTTAAATAGATAGATTGAACAATCATCGTATCTGGGTTGTATTCGATTATGTTTATATAGTTATACTCACCAGGTAACTGTTCTTCCGTTATACATACGAGCGACTGAATGGAACAGAAGGTTGAATGGATAGACTAAACAATGATCGTATCTGGGGTTGTATTCGATGATATCGTGATGATGTTTATATAGTTATACTCATCAGGTAACTGTTCTCCAGTTATACATAAGAACGACTGAACTGAACAGAAGGTTGAATGGATAGACTGAATAATCATCGTATCTGGGTTGTATTCGATTATTTCGTGATGATTGTTATATATTATGTCTAACCAGGTAACTGTTCTTCCGTTATACATACGAGCAACCGAATCGAACATAAGGTTGGATAGATAGATTGAAAAATCATTGTATCTGGGTTGTCTCTGATTATATCGTTATGCTGAATAATTAGATACACCTACCATGTAACGGTTCTTTCGTTACACATACGAGCGTCTGAATCGAACATAAGGTTGGATGGTTAGAGATAATTGTAACTGAGTTGTAATCGATTATATCGTGGTAATGTTTATATAGTAATACTCACCAGGTGACTGTTCTTGCGTTATACGTACGAGCGACCCAATCGAACAGAAGGTTGGATGGATAGACGGAATGATCATTGTATCTGAGTTGTATTCGATTATATCGTGATGAAGTTCATATGGAAATACTCACCAGGTTACTGTTCTTTCGTTATACATACGAGCGACTGAATTGAACAGAAGGTTGAATGGATAGACTAAATAATGATCGTATCTGAGGTTGCATTCGATTATATCGTGATGATGTTTATATAGTTATACTCAACAGGTAACTGTTCTCCAGTTATACATAAGAGCGACTGAATCGAGCAGAAGGTTGAATTCAGTATTGATTGAACAATAATCGTATCTGGGTTGTATTCGATTATGTTTATATAGTTATACTCACCAGGTAACTGTTATTCCGTTATACATACGAGGAATCGAATCGAACAGAAGGTTGAATGGATAGTATCTGGGTTGTATTCGATTATGATGTTATGCTGTGTATATAGTTATACACATTAGGTGACGGTATTTCCGTTTCACATACGAGCGACCGAAACGAACAGAAAGTTGAATGGATAGACTGAACAATCAATGTATCTGGGTGGTATCCGATTATATCGCAATACTGTATATATAGTGATACTCACCAGGTGACGGTACTTCCGTTACACATATTAGCGACTGAATCGAAGAGAAGGTTAAATGGTTAGACGAAATGATAATTGTATCTCTGAGTTGTATTCGATGATATCGTGATGAAGTTCATATATAAATACTCACCAGGTTACTGTTCTTTCGTTATACATACGAGCATTCGAATCGAACAGAAGGTTGAATGGATAGTATCTGGGTTGTATTCGATTATGATGTTATGCTGTGTATATAGTTATACACACTAGGTGACGGTATTCCCGTTTTACATACGAGCGACCGAAACGAACAGAAAGTTGAATGGATAGACTGAACAATCAATGTATCTGGTTGGTATCCGATTATATCGCAATACTGTATATATAGTGATAGTATCCAGGTGACGGTACTTCCGTTACACATACTAGCGACTGAATCGAACATAAGGTTGAATGGATAGATTGAACAATCATTGTATCTGGGTTGTCTCCGATTATATCGTTATGCTGTATATTTAGTTACACCTACCATGTAACGGTTTTTTCGTTACACATACGAGCGTCTGCATCGGACATGAGGTTGAATGGTTAGACGAAGCGATAATTGTATCTGAGTTGTATTCGATGATATCGTGATGATGTTTATATAGCAATATTCACCAGGTTACTGTTCTTCCGTTTTACATAAAAGCGACCGAATCGAGCAGAAGGTTGAATGGATAGACTGAACAATCATTGTATCTGGGTTGTATTCGATTATATCGTGATGATTTTCATATAGTATGTCTAACCAGGTAACAGTTCTTCTGTTACACATAAGAGCAACCGAATCAAACATAAGGTTGAATGGATAGATTGAACAATCATTGTATCTGGGTTGTCTCCGATTATATCGTTATGCTGTATATTTAGTTACACCTACCATGTAACGGTTTTTTCGTTACACATACGAGCGTCTGCATCGGACATGAGGTTGGATGATTAGACGGAACGATAATTGTAACTGAGTTGTATTCGATGTTTATATAGTAATACTCACCAGGTGACTGTTCTTGCGTTATACATACGAGCGACCAAATCGAACAGAAGGTTGGATGGATAGACGGAATGATCATTGTATCTGAGTTGTATTCGATTATATCGTGATGACGTTCATATAGAAATACTCACCAGGTGACTGTTCTTGCGTTATACATACGAGCGACCCAATCGAACAAAAGGTTGGATGGATAGACGGAATGATCATTGTATCTGAGTTGTATTCGATTATATCGTGATGACTTTCATATAGAAATACTCAACAGGTAACTGTTCTTCCGTTTTACATACAAGCGACCGACTTAAATTTAGTATAGATTGAACAATCATCGTATCTGGGTTGTATTCGATTATGTTTATATAGTTATACTCACCAGGTGACTGTTCTTGCGTTTTAAATAAAAGCGACCGAATCGAGCAGAAGGTTAAATGGATAGATTGGAAATTCATCGTATCTGGGTTGTATTCGATTAGGTTTATATAGTTATACTCACCAGGTAACTGTTTTTTCGTTATACATAAGAACGACTGAATTGAACAGATGGTTGAATGGATAGACTAAACAATAATCGTATCTGGGGTTGTATTCGAGTATATCGTGATGATTATCATATAGTATGTCTAACCAGGTAACAGTTCTTCCGTTAAACATACGAGCAACCGAATCGAACATAGGGTTGGATGGATCGATTGAACAATCATTGTATCTGGGTTGTCTACGATTATATCGTTATGCTGTATATTCAGTTACACCTACCATGTAACGGTTCTTTCGTTACACATACGAGCGCCTGAATCGAACATAAGGTTGGATAGTTAGACGGAAAGATAATTGTAACTGAGTTGTATTCGATTATATCGTGGTGATGTTTATATAGTAATACTCACCAGGTGACTGTTCTTGCGTTATACATACGAGCGACCCAATCGAACAGAAGGTTGGATGGATAGACGGAATGATCATGGTATCTGAGTTGTATTCGATTATAGACGTTCATATAGAAATACTCACCAGGTTACTGTTCTCTCGTTATACATACGAGCAACCGAATCGAACAGAAGGTTGAATGGATAGTATCTGGGTTATATTCGATTATGATGTTATGCTGTGTATATATTTATACACACTAGGTGACGGTTTTCCCGTTTTACATACGAGCGACCGAAACGAACAGAAAGTTGAATGGATAGACTGAACAATCAATGTATCTGGGTGGTATCCGATTATATCGCAATTCTGTATATGAAGTGATACTTACCAGGTGACAATACTTCCGTTACACATACTAGCGACTGAATCGAACAGAATGTTGAATGGTTAGACGAAACGATAATTGTATCTGAGTTGTATTCGATGATATCGTGATGATGTTTATATAGCAATACTCACCAGGTAACTGTCCTTCCGTTTTACATACAAGCGACCGAATCGAACAGAAGGTTGAATGGATAGATTGATCAATCATCGTATCTGAGTTGTATTCGATTATGTTTATATAGTTATACTCACCAGGTACCTGTTCTTCCGTTATACATACGAGCAACCGAATCGAACATAAGGTTTAATGGATAGATTGAACAATCATCGTATCTGAGTTGTATTCAATTATGTTTATATAGTTATACCCACCAAGTAACTGTTCTTCCGTTATACATACGAGCGACTGAATTGAACAGAAGGTTGAATGGATAGACTAAACAATGATCGTATCTGGGGTTCTATTCGATGATATCGTGATGATGTTTATATAGTTATACTCACCAGGTAACTGTTCTCCAGTTATACATAAGAGCGACTGAACTGAACAGAAGGTTGAATGGATAGACTGAATAATCATCGTATCTGGGTTGTATTCGATTATTTCGTGATGATTATTATATATTATGTCTAACCAGGTAACTGTTCTTTCGTTATACATACGAGCAACCGAATCGAACATAAGGTTGAATGGATAGATTGAAAAATCATTGTATCTGGGTTGTCTCCGATTATATCGTTATGCTGTATAATTGGATACACCTACCATGTAACGGTTCTTTCGTTACACATTCGAGCGTCTGAATCGAACATAAGGTTGGATGGTTTTGACGGAACGATAATTGTAACTGAGTTGTATTCGATTATATCGTGGTAATGTTCATATAGTAATACTCACCAGGTGACTGTTCTTGCGTTATACGTACGAGCGACCCAATCGAACAGAAGGTTGGATGGATAGACGGAATGATCATTGTATCTGAGTTGTATTCGATTATATCGTGATGAAGTTCATATAGAAATACTCACCAGGTTACTGTTCTTTCGTTATACATACGAGCAACCGAATCGAACAGAAGGTTGAATGGATGGTATCTGGGTTGTATTCGATTATGATGTTATGCTGTGTATATAGTTATACACACTAGGTGACGGTATTTCCGTTTTACATACGAGCGACCGAAACGAACAGAATGTTGAATGGATAGACTGAACAATCAATGTATCTGGTTGGTATCCGATTATATCGCAATACTGTATATATAGTGATACTCACCAGGTGACGGTACTTCCGTTACACATACTAGCGACTGAATCGAACAGAAGGTTAAATGGTTAGACGAAGCGATAATTGTATCTGAGTTGTATTCGATGATATCGTGATGATGTTTATATAGCAATACTCACCAGGTAACTGTTCTTCCGTTTTACATACAAACGACCGAATCAAGCAGAAGGTTAAATTTAGTATAGATTGAACAATCATCGTATATGGGTTGTATTCGATTATGTTTATATAGTTCTACTCACCAGGTAACTGTTCTTCCGTTATACATACGAGCGACTGAATTGAACAGAAGGTTGCATGGATAGACTAAACAATAATCGTATATGGGGTTGTATTCGATTATATCTTGATGATGTTTATATAGCTATACTCACCAGGAAACTGTTCTCCAGTTATACATAAGAGCGACTGAACTGAACAGAATGTTGAATGGATAGACTGAACAATCAATGTATCTGGGTGGTATCCGATTATATCGCAATACTGTATATATAGTGATACTTACCAGGTGACGGTACTTCCGTTACACATACTAGCGACTGAATCGAACAGAAGGTTAAATGGTTAGACGAAATGATAATTGTATCTCTGATTTGTATTCGATGATATCGTGATGAAATTCATATAGAAATACTCACCAGGTTACTGTTCTATCGTTATACATACGAGCATTCGAATCGAACAGAAGGTTGAATGGATAGTATCTGGGTTGTACTCGATTATGATGTTATGCTGTGTATTTAGTTATACACACTAGGTGACGGTATTCCCGTTTCACAAACGAGCGACCGAAACGAACAGAAAGTTGAATGGATAGACTGAACAATCGATGTATCTGGTTGGTATCCGATTATATCGCAACACTGTATATATAGTGATACTTACCAGGTGACGGTACTTCCGTTACACATACTAGCGACTGAATCGAACAGAAGGTTAAATGGTTAGACGAAGCGATAATTGTATCTGAGTTGTATTCGATGATATCGTGATGATGTTTATATAGCAATATTCATCAGGTAACTGTTCTTCCGTTTGACATAAAAGCGACCGAATCGAGCAGAAGGTTGAATGGATAGATTGAGAATTCATCGTATCTGGGTTGTATTCGATTAGGTTTATATAGTTATACTCACCAGGTAACTGTTCTTCCGTTATACATACGGGCGACTGAATTGAACAGGATGTTGAATGGATATACTAAACAATGATCGTATCTGAGGTTGTATTCGATTATATCGTGATGATGTTTATATAGTTATACTCAACAGGTAACTGTTCCCCAGTTATACATAAGAGAGACTGAACTGCACAGAAGGTTGTATGGATAGACTGAACAATCATCGTATCTGGGTTGTATTCGATTATTTCGTGATGATTATCATATATTATGTCTAACCAGGTAACTGTTCTTCCGTTATACATATGAGCAACCGAATCGAACATAAGGTTGAATGGATAGACGAAACGATAATTGTAACTGAGTTGTATTCGATTATATCGTGGTAATGTTTATATAGTAAGACTCACCAGGTGACTGTTCTTGCGTTATACGTACGAGCGACCCAATCGAACAGAAGGTAGGATGGATAGACGAAACGATAATTGTATCTGAGTTGTATTCGATGATATCGTGATGATGTTTATAGCAATACTCACCAGGTAACTGTTCTTCCGTTTTACATACAAGCGACCGAATCGAGCAGAAGGTTAAATAGATAGATTGAACAATCATCGTATCTGGGTTGTATTCGATTATGTTTATATAGTTATACTCACCAGGTAACTGTTCTTCCGTTATACATACGAGCGACTGAATTGAACAGAAGGTCGAATGGATAGACTAAACAATGATCGTATCTGGGGTTGTATTCGATGATATCGTGATGATTTTTATATAGTTATACTCACCAGGTAACTGTTCTCCAGTTATACATAAGAACGACTGAACTGAACAGAAGGTTGAATGGATAGACTGAATAATCATCGTATCTGGGTTGTATTCGATTATTTCGTGATGATTATTATATATTATGTCTAACCAGGTAACTGTTCTTCCGTTATACATACGAGCAACCGAATCGAACATAAGGTTGGATGGATAGATTGAAAAATCATTGTATCTGGGTTGTCTCTGATTATATCGTTATGCTGAATAATTAGATACACCTACCATGTAACGGTTCTTTCGTTACACATACGAGCGTCTGAATCGAACATAAGGTTGGATGGTTAGAGATAATTGTAACTGAGTTGTATTCGATTATATCGTGGTAATGTTTATATAGTAATACTCACCAGGTGACTGTTCTTGCGTTATACGTACGAGCGACCCAATCGAACAGAAGGTTGGATGGATAGACGGAATGATCATTGTATCTGAGTTGTATTCGATTATATCGTGATGAAGTTCATATAGAAATACTCACCAGGTTACTGTTCTTCCGTTATACATACAAGCAATCGAATCGAACAGAAGGTTGAATGGATAGTATCTGGGTTGTATTCGATTATGATGTTATGCTGTGTATATAGTTATACACATTAGGTGACGGTATTCCCGTTTTACATACGAGCGACCGAAACGAACAGAAAGTTGAATGGATAGACTGAACAATCAATGTATCTGGGTGGTATCCGATTATATCGCAATACTGTATATAAAGTGATACTTACCAGGTGACGGTACTTCCGTTACACATACTAGCGACCGAATCGAGCAGAAGGTTAAATTTAGTATAGATTGAACAATCATCGTATCTGGGTTGTATTCGATTATGTTTATATAGTTATACTCACCAGGTAACTGTTCTTCCGTTATACATACGAGCGACTGAATTGAACAGAAGGTTTAATGGATAGACTAAACAATAATCGTATCTGGGGTTGTATTCGATTATATCTTGATGATGTTCATATAGTTATACTCACCAGGAAACTGTTCTCCAGTTTTACATAAGAGCGACTGAACTGAACAGAAAGTTGAATGGATAGACTGAACAATCAATGTATCTGGGTGGTATCGAACAGAAGGTTAAATGGTTAGACGAAATGATAATTGTATCTCTGAGTTGTATTCGATGATATCGTGATGAAGTTCATATAGAAATACTCACCAGGTTACTGTTCTTTCGTTATACATACGAGCATTCGAATCGAACAGAAGGTTGAATGGATAGTATCTGGGTTGTATTCGATTATGATGTTATGCTGTGTATATTGTTATACACACTAGGTGACGGTATTCCCGTTTTACATACGAGCGACCGAAACGAACAGAAAGTTGAATGGATAGACTGAACAATCAATGTATCTGGTTGGTATCCGATTATATCGCAATACTGTATATATAGTGATACTATCCAGGTGACGGTACTTCCGTTACACATACTAGCGACTGAATCGAACAGAAGGTTGAATGGTTAGACGAAGCGATAATTGTATCTGAGTTGTATTCGATGATATCGTGATGATGTTTATATAGCAATATTCACCAGGTAACTGTTCTTCCGTTTTACATAAAAGCGACCGAATCGAGCAGAAGGTTGAATGGATAGATTGAAAATTCATCGTATCTGGGTTGTATTCGATTAGGTTTATATAGTTATACTCACCAGGTAACTGTCCTTCCGTTATACATACGAGCGACTGAATTGAACAGAAGGTTGAATGGATAGACTAAACAATGATCGTATCTGAGGTTGTATTCGATTATATCGTGATGATGTTTATATAGTTATACTCAACAGGTAACTGTTCTCCAGTTATACATAAGAGCGACTGAACTGAACAGAAGGTTGAATGGATAGACTGAACAATCATTGTATCTGGGTTGTATTCGATTATATCGTGATGATTTTCATATAGTATGTCTAACCAGGTAACTGTTCTTCCGTTATACATACGAGCAACCGAATCGAACATAAGGTTGGATGGATAGATTGAAAAATCATTGTATCTGGGTTGTCTCTGATTATATCGTTATGCTGAATAATTAGATACACCTACCATGTAACGGTTCTTTCGTTACACATACGAGCGTCTGAATCGAACATAAGGTTGGATGGTTAGAGATAATTGTAACTGAGTTGTATTCGATTATATCGTGGTAATGTTTATATAGTAATACTCACCAGGTGACTGTTCTTGCGTTATACGTACGAGCGACCCAATCGAACAGAAGGTTGGATGGATAGACGGAATGATCATTGTATCTGAGTTGTATTCGATTATATCGTGATGAAGTTCATATAGAAATACTCACCAGGTTACTGTTCTTCCGTTATACATACAAGCAATCGAATCGAACAGAAGGTTGAATGGATAGTATCTGGGTTGTATTCGATTATGATGTTATGCTGTGTATATAGTTATACACATTAGGTGACGGTATTCCCGTTTTACATACGAGCGACCGAAACGAACAGAAAGTTGAATGGATAGACTGAACAATCAATGTATCTGGGTGGTATCCGATTATATCGCAATACTGTATATAAAGTGATACTTACCAGGTGACGGTACTTCCGTTACACATACTAGCGACCGAATCGAGCAGAAGGTTAAATTTAGTATAGATTGAACAATCATCGTATCTGGGTTGTATTCGATTATGTTTATATAGTTATACTCACCAGGTAACTGTTCTTCCGTTATACATACGAGCGACTGAATTGAACAGAAGGTTTAATGGATAGACTAAACAATAATCGTATCTGGGGTTGTATTCGATTATATCTTGATGATGTTCATATAGTTATACTCACCAGGAAACTGTTCTCCAGTTTTACATAAGAGCGACTGAACTGAACAGAAAGTTGAATGGATAGACTGAACAATCAATGTATCTGGGTGGTATCGAACAGAAGGTTAAATGGTTAGACGAAATGATAATTGTATCTCTGAGTTGTATTCGATGATATCGTGATGAAGTTCATATAGAAATACTCACCAGGTTACTGTTCTTTCGTTATACATACGAGCATTCGAATCGAACAGAAGGTTGAATGGATAGTATCTGGGTTGTATTCGATTATGATGTTATGCTGTGTATATTGTTATACACACTAGGTGACGGTATTCCCGTTTTACATACGAGCGACCGAAACGAACAGAAAGTTGAATGGATAGACTGAACAATCAATGTATCTGGTTGGTATCCGATTATATCGCAATACTGTATATATAGTGATACTATCCAGGTGACGGTACTTCCGTTACACATACTAGCGACTGAATCGAACAGAAGGTTGAATGGTTAGACGAAGCGATAATTGTATCTGAGTTGTATTCGATGATATCGTGATGATGTTTATATAGCAATATTCACCAGGTAACTGTTCTTCCGTTTTACATAAAAGCGACCGAATCGAGCAGAAGGTTGAATGGATAGATTGAAAATTCATCGTATCTGGGTTGTATTCGATTAGGTTTATATAGTTATACTCACCAGGTAACTGTCCTTCCGTTATACATACGAGCGACTGAATTGAACAGAAGGTTGAATGGATAGACTAAACAATGATCGTATCTGAGGTTGTATTCGATTATATCGTGATGATGTTTATATAGTTATACTCAACAGGTAACTGTTCTCCAGTTATACATAAGAGCGACTGAACTGAACAGAAGGTTGAATGGATAGACTGAACAATCATTGTATCTGGGTTGTATTCGATTATATCGTGATGATTTTCATATAGTATGTCTAACCAGGTAACAGTTCTTCTGTTACACATAAGAGCAACCGAATCGAACATAAGGTTGAATGGATAGATTGAACAATCATTGTATCTGGGTTGTCTCCGATTATATCGTTATGCTGTATATTTAGTTACACCTACCATGTAACGGTTTTTTCGTTACACATACGAGCGTCTGCATCGAACATGAGGTTGGATGATTAGACGGAACGATAATTGTAACTGAGTTGTATTCGATTATATCGTGGAAATGTTCATATAGTTATACTCACCAGGTAACTGTTCTTGCGTTATACGTACGAGCGACCCAATCGAACAGAAGGTAGGATGGATAGACGGAATGATCATTGTATCTGAGTTGTATTCGATTATATCGTGATGAAGTTCATATAGAAATACTCACCAGGTTACTGTTCTTTCGTTATACATACGAGCAACCGAATCGAACAGAAGGTTGAATGGATAGTATCTAAGTTGTATTCGATTATGATGTTATGCTGTGTATATAGTTATACACACTAGGTGACGGTATTCCCGTTTTAGATACGAGCGACCGAAACGAACAGAAAGTTGAATGGATACACTGAACAATCAATGTATCTGGTTGGTATCCGATTATATCGCAATACACTATATATAGTGATACTTACCAGGTGACGGTACTTCCGTTACACATACAAGCGACTGAATCGAACAGATGGTTAAATGGTTAGACGAAACGATAATTGTATCTGAGTTGTATTCGATGATATCGTGATGATGTTTATAGCAATACTCACCAGGTAACTGTTCTTCCGTTTTACATACAAGCGACCGAATCGAGCAGAAGGTTAAATAGATAGATTGAACAGTCATCGTATCTGGGTTGTATTCGATTATGTTTATATAGTTATACTCACCAGGTAACTGTTCTTCCGTTATACATACGAGCGACTGAATTGAACAGAAGGTCGAATGGATAGACTAAACAATGATCGTATCTGGGGTTGTATTCGATGATATCGTGATGATGTTTATATAGTTATACTCACCAGGTAACTGTTCTCCAGTTATACATAAGAACGACTGAACTGAACAGAAGGTTGAATGGATAGACTGAATAATCATCGTATCTGGGTTGTATTCGATTATTTCGTGATGAATATTATATATTATGTCTAACCAGGTAACTGTTCTTCCGTTATACATACGAGCAACCGAATCGAACATAAGGTTGGATGGATAGATTGAAAAATCATTGTATCTGGGTTGTCTCTGATTATATCGTTATGCTGAATAATTAGATACACCTACCATGTAACGGTTCTTTCGTTACACATACGAGCGTCTGAATCGAACATAAGGTTGGATGGTTAGAGATAATTGTAACTGAGTTGTATTCGATTATATCGTGGTAATGTTTATATAGTAATACTCACCAGGTGACTGTTCTTGCGTTATACGTACGAGCGACCCAATCGAACAGAAGGTTGGATGGATAGACGGAATGATCATTGTATCTGAGTTGTATTCGATTATATCGTGATGAAGTTCATATAGAAATACTCACCAGGTTACTGTTCTTTCGTTATACATACGAGCGACTGAATTGAACAGAAGGTTGATTGGATATACTAAATAATGATCGTATCTGAGGTTGCATTCGATTATATCGTGATGATGTTTATATAGTTATACTCAACAGGTAACTGTTCTCCAGTTATACATAAGAGCGACTGAATCGAGCAGAAGGTTGAATTCAGTATTGATTGAACAATAATCGTATCTGGGTTGTATTTGATTCTGTTTATATAGTTATACTCACCAGGTAACTGTTCTTCCGTTATACATACGAGCAATCGAATCGAACAGAAGGTTGAATGGATAGTATCTGGGTTGTATTCGATTATGATGTTATGCTGTGTATATAGTTATACACACTAGGAGACGGTATTCCCGTTTTACATACGAGCGACCGAAACGAAAAGAAAGTTGAATGGATAGACTGAACAATCAATGTATCTGGGTGGTATCCGATTATATCGCAATACTGTATATAAAGTGATACTTACCAGGTGACGGTACTTCCGTTACACATACTAGCGACCGAATCGAGCAGAAGGTTGAATTTAGTATAGATTGAACAATCATCGTATCTGGGTTGTATTCGATTATGTTTATATAGTTATACTCACCAGGAAACTGTTCTCCAGTTTTACATAAGAGCGACTGAACTGAACAGAAAGTTGAATGGATAGACTGAACAATCAATGTATCTGGGTGGTATCCGATTATATCGCAATACTGTATATATGGTGATACTCACCAGGTGACGGTACTTCCGTTACACATACTAGCGACTGAATCGAACAGAAGGTTAAATGGTTAGACGAAATGATAATTGTATCTCTGAGTTGTATTCGATGATATCGTGATGAAGTTCATATAGAAATACTCACCAGGTTACTGTTCTTTCGTTATACATACGAGCATTCGAATCGAACAGAAGGTTGAATAGATAGAATCTGGGTTGTATTCGATTATGATGTTATGCTGTGTATATTGTTATACACACTAGGTGACGGTATTCCCGTTTTACATACAAGCGACCGAAACGAACAGAAAGTTGAATGGATAGACTGAACAATCAATGTATCTGGTTGGTATCCGATTATATCGCAATACTGTATATATAGTGATACTATCCAGGTGACGGTACTTCCGTTACACATACTAGCGACTGAATCGAACAGAAGGTTGAATGGTTAGACGAAGCGATAATTGTATCTGAGTTGTATTCGATGATATCGTGATGATGTTTATATAGCAATATTCACCAGGAAACTGTTCTTCCGTTTTACATAAAAGCGACCGAATCGAGCAGAAGGTTGAATGGATAGATTGAAAATTCATCGTATCTGGGTTGTATTCGATTAGGTTTATATAGTTATACTCACCAGGTAACTGTCCTTCCGTTATACATACGAGCGACTGAATTGAACAGAAGGTTGAATGGATAGACTAAACAATGATCGTATCTGAGGTTGTATTCGATTATATCGTGATGATGTTTATATAGTTATACTCAACAGGTAACTGTTCTCCAGTTATACATAAGAGCGACTGAACTGAACAGAAGGTTGAATGGATAGACTGAACAATCATTGTATCTGGGTTGTATTCGATTATATCTTGATGATTTTCATATAGTATGTCTAACCAGGTAACAGTTCTTCTGTTACACATAAGAGCAACCGAATCGAACATAAGGTTGAATGGATAGATTGATCAATCATTGAATCTGGGTTGTCTCCGATTATATCGTTATGCTGTATATTTAGTTACACCTACCATGTAACGGTTTTTTCGTTACACATACGAGCGTCTGCATCGAACATGAGGTTGGATGATTAGACGGAACGATAATTGTAACTGAGTTGTATTCGATTATATCGTGGAAATGTTTATATATTTATACTCACCAGGTAACTGTTCTTGCGTTATACATACGAGCGACCCAATCGAACAGAAGTTTGGATGGATAAACGGAATGATCATTGTATCTGAGTTGTATTCGATTATATCGTGATGACGTTCATATAGAAATACTCACCAGGTTACTGTTTTTTCTTTATACATACAAGCAAACGAATAGAACAGAAGGTTGAATGGATAGTATCTGGGTTGTATTCGATTATGATGTTATGCTGTATATATAGTTATACACATAAGGTGACGGTATTCCCGTTTCACATACGAGCGACCGAAACGAACAGAAAGTTGAATGGATAGTCTGAACAATCAATGTATCTGGGTGGTATCCGATTATATCGCAATACTGTATATATAGTGATACTTACCAGGTGACGGTACTTCCGTTACACATACTAGCGAATGAATCGAACAGAAGGTTAAATGGTTAGACGAAACGATAATTGTATCTGAGTTGTATTCGATGATATCGTGATGATGTTTATATAGCAATACTCACCAGGTAACTGTTCTTCCGTTTTACATTCAAGCGACCGAATCGAGCAGAAGGTTGAATTCAGTTAAGATTGAACAATCATCGTATCTGGGTTGTATTCGATTATGTTTATATAGTTATACTCACCAGGTAACTGTTCTTCCGTTATACATACGAGCGACTGAATTGAACAGAAGGTTGAATGGATAGTATATGGGTTGTATTCGATTATGATGTTATGCTGTGTATATAGTTATACACACTAGGAGACGGTATTCCCGTTTTACATACGAGCGACCGAAACGAAAAGAAAGTTGAATGGATAGACTTAACAATCAATGTATCTGGGTGGTATCCGATTATATCGCAATACTGTATATATAGTGATACTTACCAGGTGACGATACTTCCGTTACACATACTAGCGACTGAATCGAACAGAATGTTGAATGGTTAGACGAAACGATAATTGTATCTGAGTTGTATTCGATGATATCGTGATGATGTTTATATAGCAATACTCACCAGGTAACTGTCCTTCCGTTTTACATACAAGCGAACGAATCGAGCAGAAGGTTAAATGGATAGATTGAACAATCATCGTATCTGAGTTGTATTCGATTATGTTTATATATATACGGCCAGCTATCAAACTGAGGACACACCGTCGGATGCACGTTGTGAGGACCACCAGAAGGAGTTGAGCTAAGCACTTGATTTCACTTTTTCTGTCCTCTTCCGAAGCAAGGCAACATAAAAACCTCGAGTATACACGTAGAATGTTGATTATTTCGGAGTTGATTTTTTCGCGTATATCTGAACGATATGAGGACCGTCCGCCACAATATCAAAGTGGGGTCCGTTTATTTTTATATATGCTTCTACCAAAGTGAGGTCTTTTCACCATGTATATTATTATGAACCGTATAAAGTGAGGACCGCACAATGTTGCCTTATTTCACTACGCATTATGCGCATAGTCAGTTGCCTCTTTCCGAATCATCACGTGCGTCGCAATTGAAGCTCGAATGACTATCAGTCTGCGCAACATCGTACTGTGAGTTAAATTTGGTAGTAGTTATCGTGAATACTGTTTATTGTTCAATTAAAAAAGTTTACGTTGATCAGTTAGCTTGATACATGAAATAATACTATGTGACTGAATATTTATTTTCAGGATGGATCGTAAAACGAAGAAATGTATATATGCTATGGATAATAAAGAGAAAACCATAATGAGGCAACTTCAAATCCCAAAATATGAAACCACGAATTGTCTTGGTGAAAGTCAAAATACTGAGAAACTTTCATATTCGTTTCGATCAAACTATTTCTCATTGTTTCAAAGTATGGTATTTTAGGCAACATCAATAGGTACTCCACTTTCATATTGACTTAGACCATTTTGGAATCAATCATCTGCATCCCTATTATTCATACGGTTTATTTCAACTTCACCTGTTTGATGTTTTAATGTAATGGAATCTAGACGGGCTCAGACTGTCATTTGTCAAATTCGAGACATACCGAACTTCCCTTTAACAAAATTATTTTCCTGATGTTTTATTTTTACTTCACCTGTATGAATCTTTGAGGTGAAGTTTTACCAACTTTTAGATGTCTGAGTGAATTTGAATTTGGCAGGTGTTCATAACTCTGAATACAATGCATTAAGGAATCATTTGAAAAGAAAACAAGATGGCGGCTTGAATATGGCGTATGAATTTCGTGATTATGATCCAAATCTATTCAAATTTGGTATGGGAATGTTTAAGGTCGTAGATCATGAATTCTATATAAAAAGTCAACAATTCATGATGACGGCTTTAAGATGGCGAACGACTTTTGTGATTATGGTCCAATCGGCTTCAAAATTGATATTCAGGGGTTTTTGGGGTCCAAAATTACGATTATGATCCATCAATATTTAATTGCATATTTTTTTGTGAAAATTCATAAAATTACTTTATAGAGAAAAAGATAAAAGAGTGACTTCAAGATGTCGAACGCATTTTGTGATAACGATCCGATTTTTTCAAAATTTTGAATATGGACATTTTTGAGGTAGCAGATTATTATGTTTTTTCTATTCACTGATTCGAGATGGCGGCTTCAAGATGGCAAACGTATTTTGTGATTATGATCCGGCTCGATTAAAAATCAGTATGTGGGGGTTTTTCAAGGTAGGATATCATTGATGTTTTGGCATAATTCAAGATGGCGGCTCCGTGATGGGCGGGCTATTTTGTATTTTTAGTCCGATCCTATTAAAGTTTGGTATGTTGGGGGTTATTTTGGTCGAATATAAATAATTTCCTATCAAAAAAAAGGTGGCTCCAAGATGACGAACAAGTAATGTGTTTATGATCTGATACGATCCAAAATTGGTTCGTGGAGTTTTTCGGGGTGTGAATTGGAGAATTTGTGCTCAAAATTCAGAAGTTCAAGATGGCGGCTCCAAGATGGACGAGTTTGTTTATATATAAATTATTTATTTAGCATTGCTAATATATCATAAAAAGGTACAATACTCGGTACAATATAAAGTCATAAAAGTATACACAAAAAGTCATAAAAAAATACACAAATAGAGTTACATCAAACTAACATCACACTTAACATTGATAAATATATCACACAACTAAGTATTTATAGACTTACAACGATCAAGAGGATAGAAGATATATTTAGTCTTATTCTAATTAACGGAATTGTCATATTACTTGTGTAGATAATATATGGCTTTTTAACTCACGCCTGAACACATTCAATGTGTTGGCACTTTTGAGTGTTGTTGGTAGATCATTGAAGGCTTGCAATCCCTTGATGAAAACTGAGTTTTGAGCATTCCTATTCACAACATGACGAATATGAAAATTTGAACGATTTCTTGTATTGTAGTCATGATACTCAAAATTGTAATAGATTTTTTCAAGCAAATATGATGGTGCTATTTTAGTTTTAATTTTGTAAATAAATATTAATGTCAAATAAAGGAAGTAATTTTTAACTGACAACCATTCTAGTTGAGTCAACATTTCGATTATAAGTGTTCTTCTATCACAAGAGAGAATGATTCTCATTGCTCTATTTTGAAGCTTTTGTAGTCGACCTATTTCATTCTGATTAAGTAAGAATAGAACAGTAGCACAGTATGTATAATGAGGCAAAATTAAACTATTGTACAAGACAACTAATGACCATTGGTTGAGATATTTAGAACATCTGTAAAGATAATTGATTTTGAATGATATTGTTTTGATGATATAATTTGCATGATCTTTAAAACACAATGTATAGTCAACTATTACACCCAAATATTTGAATTTCTTCACCAATTCTATATTATTATTTTCATAATTTATTTTCAAATTGCTTGTGTTGAATTCTTCGTAGTGTTTGTCATTTCCTATGATCAAAAATTTTGTTTTGTTGCTATTAAGTTTCAGTGAGTTGAAACAGCACCATTTATATATTTGATCTAGAGTCTCTGTCAATGTATCTACTATTTCCTGCAGGTTATTGGATGCATAATAAATCAAAGTATCATCTGCGAACAAATGAATGCAACAGTTACCAGCAACATTTGAAATGTCGTCGATATACAACAGGAATAATAGTGGACCCAATACACTTCCCTGTGGTACACCGAGATAATTTTGAATTTCATCTGATAAAATATTGTTGACTTTCAATTTCTGTTTTCTATTATCTAAATAACTTATCATCCATTGTAAAGCTTCTTCAACTATACCGAAGCTTTCAAGTTTTTGAATAAGCAAAGAGCGATCAACAGTTTCAAATGCTCTTTGCAGATCCAAGAAAACTGCACCGGTTATCAGCTTATTGCTCCTATTTTGCTTCCAGTCATCCAAAACGCACTGCAATGCTGTTTCACAGCTATGTTTTCCTCTAAACCCTGATTGCACACTGTTAATCAAATTATTTCCTTCCAAAAATTCAACGAGTTGGTTATAAACCACTCTTTCTAAAACTTTTTCTATGGTACAAAGCATATTGATGGGTCTCAAGTCAGCCGCCTTTTTAGAATTTGAAACCTTAGCTATAGGAGTTATGACAGAAGTTTTCAGGTCAGAAGGAACAATATTAGTTTCTAGAGAAGTATTGACTATATTAAGCAGTGGTATTGCGATATTATCAAAACAGTTCTTCAAGAATGCTACATTGATTTCATCTGAACTACCTTTGTTTGCCATGGCAAAAACAATATCTCTTAAGGAGTCAACATCTATCAACTCAAATTTACTCAAACGTATATTTTCAGTTTTAGATAATATTGGGAAATTATATTTGTCACGATCAATATTTGTGACTATTTCATTGGTACTATCAATAAAGTAATTATTCAAGGCATCTGGAATTTCACATATATCTTTGATGATTTGATTTTTGTTAATCTGAATTTGCATAAAATCTATTTTATTACTATTTTTAGGCATAAGTTCTCTCATTATGTTCCACAAATTAACAGGGTTTTGTTTATTCTGCATGATCTGATTTTCATAATATTTACTTCTTTCGTTTCTGATAACTTTGACTGCTATGTTTCGTTTTTGTTTATATGCTTCTTTATTCTCATCTGTTTTGTTTGCAATATAACTCTTGTAGCTTTCATCACGGTTCTTGATTGCGTTTGCGACTAGTTGGTTCCACCAAACTCTGTATCTAGGAAGTATCTTGATAACTCTTTTTGGTGCCACCTCATTCAATATATCCACAAGTTTTGAGCTGAAATCATTATACCTTTCATCAATATCAAGTCTATAATTCCAATCAACATCAGCTAGTTTTTTATTTATATTGTCAAATTCAATATTTCTGCCCCTGCTTTCTATTATTTGCGATTTTCTATGTGATGATAAATAATCTACATAAACTAATACATTGAAATGACTACTTATTCTAGGTGTAATAATAACTTCGGCTCTAATATTTTTACAATTAGTTAATACAAGATCTATTATTGATCCACCATTTCTATTATCTGAAGGATGTGTTATTTGTGTGACAATATTTTCCATTCCATTATCCTGAATGCAATTTTTTAATCTATCACTATTTGAATTATCTGATAACCAGTCAATATTGAAATCACCTGTCACAATTGTTTTATAGTTATTATCACATAAGTAATTATCTGCAAAATTCTCGAAAAAATCTAAGAAATCTTTGCAAACACTATTAGGGGATCTATACAAATTAACAATATAATAAATAGCATTCTTAAATTTGAATTTCAGCATAATCAACCAATATTTCTTTGGAGAAGAAAATTTTTCACATTTTAACATCTACAAATCCTTACTTATGTAGATCAATACTCCACCAGTATGCCTACTTTCACTGTCCATTCTATAATTATCATAGTTACTAAGGGTTATTTCTGAATCAAATATATCTTCAGTGAGTCGTGTTTCAGACAGACATACTAAATGAGGATCATTCAACATAATCAATGTAGAAATTTCATCGAAATGGCATGGCAAACTTTGAGCATTAAGCGACAACATGATCTGATTTCATTAGAATTTGGTATGTGGGTGTATTTGAGGTAAGATATTTTTAATTATATGGTCTGATTCGATTCAAATTTCAAATTGGAAGTTTAGAATTTTCCGAGGGTGCTCTCGACCTATATTCTTACATAACTTAATGATATAAAACCTGTGTTTGAAATTTCTCAAAATATACATGTTCCAGCACGCTCTCACTAACTTACTTCCTGTGATTTCTTTTAATTTTTGTAATCAATACTCCGAACACTCATGGATGAACTCAGTTTACTCAGTGAACCAACAAAATTTCAGAATTATATTCCAGACAATTTCTCCACAAATTCAACTTCAATGCCCAGTCTCGAAAAATTAAGATACTGTACGAACTTATAAATGTTATATTTGATATCAGATTCGATGGAATCAGTCATAAAAACCAGGAATCATCAAATCAGTTATCAATTATCCTTTTGGAACATCAGAATTACAAAACAATACATTTCAGATTGTCACAAACTTTTCATGGATGAACCTCCAGAAAAAAAGAACTCGTAGACCGAGAAGAAACATTCCAACAACAAGAAGTATCGAGGCAAGAATATCTCTCTTATTTATCTGAAAATGAAACCAATGATGAAAAATACAGTCTCCAAGCGTTTCTTCGACTAAAAAATCATACACACGAGAGACTGAATCATTTTGAGTATGTTACTGCTTTTCAGTTCAATTATCTTCAATTCACGAATCATCTCACCACCTAGCCGAGTATTCTGCTGACTTTTTTACTCCATCGACAATATTTCGATTTTTTTTTCAAAGAGAAAAATAGTCTATCCAATTAAAAATATAAAACATAGTTTGAAAAGAATGTATGGTAGAACGAGCAGAAAACAACTACTTTCCTGGTAAATACCACGCAGAACACATATCTGTTCGTAGTCCATGCAACGATTCACACTGTGAATGCATTTACCAGGAAAGTAGTTGTTTTCTGCTCGTAGTCTACCAGACATTCATTTCAAACTATGTTTGATATTTTTAATTGGATAGACTATTTTTCTCTTTCAAAAAATGTTTTTTGTCCAATTTATGGCTAATCCATTTTTTCATATTTCGATTCTTCAACACGATCAACAACCCGAATTCAACATATCATGAAGTATCGCACACGTATTCGAAGTTCAGCTCCCCATTCGCTAGGACTCGCTGAGTTGAGAGTTGGTAATCCTGCAATCATGTAGGTATTGATTGACCTTTCTAGAATACCGCAGAAAAGTAGGTCTATCTCTTCCATAGATATTATCAATGTTGATGCACATAGGAAATCATGTATGTTAATACATCACCAGCAATTTCAGACAGACTGGCCACCTTTCCATTGTTAGGATTGACACCTGACGAAATTCTCTGTCTATCAGAATTATTCTTTCTGTCGAATGGTAAATCTGTGGAACTCATTACATAAATCACGTTTATATAACAATGTGAACTAGAAAGTGTAATGAAATAATCGTTAAAAAACTAATTTTTATAGCAATGTGAATTTGAAATATTCTGTATGTAATATTCTCAATTATTGAAAATTATCATCAATTTATTCACTCAGTTGTTAGGAACTTGTAGAAACGTGATTATAATTTGAGTTATTCAAACAGTCGAATTCAACACATTCCAAATCGTCCGATTGATCTGAAATTCGGCAGGTGAATTTGATTCCGAAGACAATTCATCAGGAAATTACTATTAAAAAAATAGACATGGCGGCTCCAATGAATATGTGATCATGGTTTGATTTCATTTGAAATTGTTGTGTGGGAGTTTTTGGGTTCGGAGAGAATGCAATTTAATCCAAAGTTCATGAATTTATGATGGTGGGTGCAATATGACAAACGAAATATATAATTATGGTCTGATTGGGTATGTAGCGGTTTTCAAGGTCGTAGATTTATAATGTTCAAGCATGGGTTATATTCAAGAAATTGAAATGGCGGCTTCAAGATTGAGTTTTTTTTATTATTGGCAGTCAATTCAAAATTGAAAGTTTCAATTTAACAAAGTATGATGATAAAAAGAACAATATAAAATAAACGTAAAAAATAATTTACAATATTTTATGCAAATGTACTTGTAAGGAAAACATAGTTCAGTTCGATGAACTTGGTTATTCTGGGAATCAGATATGTCCGCAATGTTGAAGCCGCCATCTTGAAGACGCCTATTCGATTCCATGAATTTTGACGAACAATTCTCGATCTCCGCACCTGAAAAGCCTCAGAAACCAATTTTGAATTGAATCGGACAGTAATTAGAAAACTCTTCCGCCATCTAGGATCCGCCATCTTGAAGCCACCATCTTGATTTTATAGATTTTTACATTGGATCAATCAAAGTATCTGACCTAGAACACCCCTACATACCAGTTTTGAATCGAATCGGATAGAAATCACGAAACTCATTCGCCATCTTGGGGCCGCCATCATTGAGCCGCGATCTTGGTTTCATCAATTTTGATAAACGATTGGGTCGAATCCGCCATCTAGGTTTCATGATCTTCGCACACGAAAAATCCTACAAACCAGTTTTGAATGAAATCTGACAATAATCACCAAATTCATCCACCATCTTGAAGCCGCCATCTTTATTCCATGAATTTGGACAGAGGATATCAATCTTCCGCACCCTCAAACGTTTACAATCCAATTCTGAAACAAATCGGACAGTAAACACCAAACTCGCCTGCAATGTTGAAGCCGCCATTTTGAAACCGCCATCTTTATTACATGAATTTTGACAAACAACTCCCGATCTCTGCATCCGAAACCCCTCTTAATCCAATTTTGAATTGAATCGGACAGTGAATACATAACTCTTCCACCATCTTGGATCCGCCATCTTGGAGCCACCATCTCGATTTTATTGATCTTAACATTGAATTATTCAAAGTCTCTGACTGCGAGAACCCCTACATACCAATTTTGAATCGAATCGGATAGTAATCACCAAACCCAATCGCCATCTTGGGGCCACCATCATGGAGACGCCATCTTGATTTCATTAATTTTGTTAAAAAAGTATCGATCTTTGTACTCGAGAACCCTTACAGACCAATTTTGAATCGAATGGGACAGTAACTACAAAACTCTTCCGCCATCTTGGATCCGCCATCTAGGAGCCATCATCTCGATTTTTGAATTTCGACATGGTCCTTGACCGCGAAAACCCCTTCAAATCAATTTCGGTCAGTATAATTATGTATGGCAAGATTTAATATGTTTTGCAGTGTTGCCACTTTTCCAGTCCTCACTTTGTACTCAACATATAAATGCACAGGGACTGAAATATACACGTATAGATAATATACACGCGCAGCAGCGTTCCAAGTGTCAAATCATCGAACTAAAGTATATCATAATTATCATGCTCCTACCAAAGTGAGGTCCACCTATTTTCAGCCATAAATCGATCAACTGTGATTGAAATTTAAGGAGAAAAATAACCTGAACTCCATATACTTCCACGTTCCGAGGCAATGAAACTCCCATTGAAAAATAAGAAGGAAGTAAATTTTATGAAGGAAAACGTTGTGAGGTCCGTATACGGACCTCACTTTGACATGGTCCTCACAGCTTCCGTAGGTTTCTCATTGGAGTGTCTCACTTTGTACGCTGGAAGTAAATATATAGATATACTCACCAGGTACCTGTTCTTCCGATATACATACGAGCAACCGAATCGAACATAAGGTTGAATGGATAGATTGAACAATCATCGTATCTGAGTTGTATTCGATTATGTTTATATAGTTATACTCACCAGGTAACTGTTCTTCCGTTATACATACGAGCGACTGAATTGAACTGAAGGTAGAATGGATAGACTAAACAATGATCGTATCTGGGGTTGTATTCGATTATATCGTGATGATGTTCATATAGTTATACTCACCAGGTAACTGTTCTCCAGTTATACATAAGAGCGACTGAACTGAACAGAAGATTGAATGGATAGACTGAACAATCATCGTATCTGGGTTGTATTCGATTATTTCGTGATGATTATTATATATTATGTCTAACCAGGTAACTGTTCTTTCGTTATACATACTAGCAACCGAATCGAACATAAGGTTGAATGGATAGATTGAACAATCATTGTATCTGGGTTGTCTCCGATTATATCGTTATGTTGTATATTTAACTACACCTACCATGTAACGGTTCTTTCGTTACACATACGAGCGTCTGAATCGAACATAAGGTTGGATGGTTAGACGGAACGATAATTGTAACTAAGTTGTATTCGATTATATCAAGATGACGTTCATATAGAAATACTCACCAGGTTACTGTTCTTTCGTTATACATACGAGCAACCGAATCGAACAGAAGGTTGAATGGATAGTATCTGGGTTGTATTCGATTATGATGTTATGCTGTGTATATAGTTATACACATAAGGTGACGGTATTCCCGTTTCACATACGAGTGACCGAAACGAACAGAAAGTTGAATGGATAGACTGAACAATCAATGTATCTGGGTGGTATCCGATTATATCGCAATACTGTATATATAGTGAAACTTACCAGGTGACGGTACTTCCGTTACACATACTAGCGACTGAATCGAACAGAATGTTGAATGGTTAGACGAAACGATAATTGTATCTGAGTTGTATTCGATGATATCGTGATGATGTTTATATAGCAATACACACCAGGTAACTGTCCTTCCGTTTTACATACAAGCGACCGAATCGAGCAGAAGGTTAAATGGATAGATTGAACAATCATCGTATCTGAGTTGTATTCGATTATGTTTATATAGATATACTCACCAGGTACATGTTCTTCCGATATACATACGAGCAACCGAATCGAACATAAGGTTGAATGGATAGATTGAACAATCATCGTATCTGAGTTGTATTCGATTATGTTTATATAGTTATACTCACCAGGTAACTGTTCTTCCGTTATACATACGAGCGACTGAATTGAACTGAAGGTAGAATGGATAGACTAAACAATGATCGTATCTGGGGTTGTATTCGATTATATCGTGATGATGTTCATATAGTTATACTCACCAGGTAACTGTTCTCCAGTTATACATAAGAGCGACTGAACTGAACAGAAGATTGAATGGATAGACTGAACAATCATCGTATCTGGGTTGTATTCGATTATTTCGTGATGATTATTATATATTATGTCTAACCAGGTAACTGTTCTTTCGTTATACATACTAGCAACCGAATCGAACATAAGGTTGAATGGATAGATTGAACAATCATTGTATCTGGGTTGTCTCCGATTATATCGTTATGTTGTATATTTAACTACACCTACCATGTAACGGTTCTTTCGTTACACATACGAGCGTCTGAATCGAACATAAGGTTGGATGGTTAGACGGAACGATAATTGTAACTAAGTTGTATTCGATTATATCAAGATGACGTTCATATAGAAATACTCACCAGGTTACTGTTCTTTCGTTATACATACGAGCAACCGAATCGAACAGAAGGTTGAATGGATAGTATCTGGGTTGTATTCGATTATGATGTTATGCTGTGTATATAGTTATACACATAAGGTGACGGTATTCCCGTTTCACATACGAGTGACCGAAACGAACAGAAAGTTGAATGGATAGACTGAACAATCAATGTATCTGGGTGGTATCCGATTATATCGCAATACTGTATATATAGTGAAACTTACCAGGTGACGGTACTTCCGTTACACATACTAGCGACTGAATCGAACAGAATGTTGAATGGTTAGACGAAACGATAATTGTATCTGAGTTGTATTCGATGATATCGTGATGATGTTTATATAGCAATACTCACCAGGTAACTGTCCTTCCGTTTTACATACAAGCGACCGAATCGAGCAGAAGGTTAAATGGATAGATTGAACAATCATCGTATCTGAGTTGTATTCGATTATGTTTATATAGATATACTCACCAGGTACATGTTCTTCCGATATACATACGAGCAACCGAATCGAACATAAGGTTGAATGGATAGATTGAACAATCATTGTATCTGGGTTGTCTCCGATTATATCGTTATGTTGTATATTTAACTACACCTACCATGTAACGGTTCATTCGTTACACATACGAGCGTCTGAATCGAACATAAGGTTGGATGGTTAGACGGAACGATAATTGTAACTAAGTTGTATTCGATTATATCGTGATGACGTTCATATAGAAATACTCACCAGGTTACTGTTCTTTCGTTATACATACGAGCAACCGAATCGAACAGAAGGTTGAATGGATAGTATCTGGGTTGTATTCGATTATGATGTTATGCTGTGTATATAGTTATACACATAAGGTGACGGTATTCCCGTTTCACATACGAGCGACCGAAACGAACAGAAAGTTGAATGGATAGACTGAACAATCAATGTATCTGGGTGGTATCCGATTATATTGCAATACTGTATATATAGTGATACTTACCAGGTGACGGTACTTCCGTTACACATACTAGCGACTGAATCGAACAGAAGGTTAAATGGTTAGACGAAACGATAATTGTATCTGAGTTGTATTCGATGATATCGTGATGATGTTTATATAGCAATACTCACCAGGTAACTGTTCTTCCGTTCCACATACAAGCGACCGAATCGAGCAGAAGGTTGAATTCAGTATAGATTGAACAATCATCGTATCTGGGTTGTATTCGATTATGTTTAAATAGTTATACTCACCAGGTAACTGTTCTTCCGTTATACATACGAGCGACTCAATTGAACAGAAGGTTGAATGGATAGTACATGGGTTGTATTCGATTATGATGTTATGCTGAGTATATAGTTATACACACTAGGAGACGGTATTCCCGTTTTACATACGAGCGACCGAAACAAAAAGAAAGTTGAATGGATAGACTGAACAATCAATGTATCTGGGTGGTATCCGATTATATCGCAATACTGTATATATAGTGATACTTACCAGGTGACGATACTTCCGTTACACATACTAGCGACTGAATCGAACAGAATGTTGAATGGTTAGACGAAACGATAATTGTATCTGAGTTGTATTCGATGATATCGTGATGATGTTTATATAGCAATACTCACTAGGTAACTGTTCTTCCGTTTTACATACAAGCGACCGAATCGAGCAGAAGGTTGAATTCAGTATAGATTGAACAATCATCGTATCTGGGTTGTATTCGATTATGTTTATATAGTTATACTCACCAGGTAACTGTTCTTCCGTTATACATACGAGCGACTGAATTGAACAGAAGGTTGAATGGATAGTATATGGGTTGTGTATATAGTTATACACACTAGGAGACGGTATTCCCGTTTTACATACGAGCGACCGAAACGAAAAGAAAGTTGAATGGATAGACTGAACAATCAATGTATCTGGGTGGTATCCGATTATATCGCAATACTGTATATATAGTGATACTTACCAGGTGACGATACTTCCGTTACACATACTAGCGACTGAATCGAACAGAATGTTGAATGGTTAGACGAAACGATAATTGTATCTGAGTTGTATTCGATGATATCGTGATGATGTTTATATAGCAATACTCACCAGGTAACTGTCCTTCCGTTTCACATACAAGCAACCGAATCGAGCAGAAGATTGAATGGATAGATTGAACAATCATCGTATCTGAGTTGTATTCGATTATGTTTATATAGATATACTCACCAGGTACCTTTTCTTCCGATATACATACGAGCAACCGAATCGAACATAAGGATGAATGGATAGATTGAACAATCATCGTATCTGAGTTGTATTCGATTATGTTTATATAGTTATACTCACCAGGTAACTGTTCTTCCGTTATACATACGAGCGACTGAATTGAACTGAAGGTTGAATGGATAGACTAAACAATGATCGTATATGGGGTTGTATTCGATTATATCGTGATGATGTTCATATTGTTATACTCACCAGGTAACTGTTCTCCAGTTATACATAAGAGCGACTGAACTGAACAGAAGGTTGAATGGATAGACTGAACAATCATCGTATCTGGGTTGTATTCGATTATTTCGTGATGATTATTATATATTATGTCTAACCAGGTAACTGTTCTTTCGTTATACATACTAGCAACCGAATCGAACATAAGGTTAAATGGATAGATTGAACAATCATTGTATCTGGGTTGTCTCCGAATATATCGTTATGTTGTATATTTAACTACACCTACCATGTAACGGTTCTTTCGTTACACATACGAGCGTCTGAATCGAACATAAGGTTGGATGGTTAGACGGAACGATAATTGTAACTAAGTTGTATTCGATTATATCGTGATGACGTTCATATAGAAATACTCACCAGGTTACTGTTCTTTCGTTATACATACGAGCAACCGAATCGAACAGAAGGTTGAATGGATAGTATCTGGGTTGTATTCGATTATGATGTTATGCTGTGTATATAGTTATACACATAAGGTGACGGTATTCCCGTTTCACATACGAGCGACCGAAACGAACAGAAAGTTGAATGGATAGACTGAAAAATCAATGTATCTGGGTGGTATCCGATTATATCGCAATACTGTATATATAGTGATACTTACCAGGTGACGGTACTTCCGTTACACATACTAGCGACTGAATCGAACAGAAGGTTAAATGGTTAGACGAAACGATAATTGTATCTGAGTTGTATTCGATGATATCGTGATGATGTTTATATAGCAATACTCACCAGTTAACTGTCCTTCCGTTTTACATACAAGCGACCGAATCGAGCAGAAGGTTAAATGGATAGATTGAACAATCATTGTATCTGGGTTGTCTCCGATTATATCGTTATGTTGTATATTTAACTACACCTACCATGTAACGGTTCTTTCGTTACACATACGAGCGTCTGAATCGAACATAAGGTTGGATGGTTAGACGGAACGATAATTGTAACTAAGTTGTATTCGATTATATCAAGATGACGTTCATATAGAAATACTCACCAGGTTACTGTTCTTTCGTTATACATACGAGCAACCGAATCGAACAGAAGGTTGAATGGATAGTATCTGGGTTGTATTCGATTATGATGTTATGCTGTGTATATAGTTATACACATAAGGTGACGGTATTCCCGTTTCACATACGAGTGACCGAAACGAACAGAAAGTTGAATGGATAGACTGAACAATCAATGTATCTGGGTGGTATCCGATAATATCGCAATACTGTATATATAGTGAAACTTACCAGGTGACGGTACTTCCGTTACACATACTAGCGACTGAATCGAACAGAATGTTGAATGGTTAGACGAAACGATAATTGTATCTGAGTTGTATTCGATGATATCGTGATGATGTTTATATAGCAATACTCACCAGGTAACTGTCCTTCCGTTTTACATACAAGCGACCGAATCGAGCAGAAGGTTAAATGGATAGATTGAACAATCATCGTATCTGAGTTGTATTCGATTATGTTTATATAGATATACTCACCAGGTACATGTTCTTCCGATATACATACGAGCAACCGAATCGAACATAAGGTTGAATGGATAGATTGAACAATCATTGTATCTGGGTTGTCTCCGATTATATCGTTATGTTGTATATTTAACTACACCTACCATGTAACGGTTCATTCGTTACACATACGAGCGTCTGAATCGAACATAAGGTTGGATGGTTAGACGGAACGATAATTGTAACTAAGTTGTATTCGATTATATCGTGATGACGTTCATATAGAAATACTCACCAGGTTACTGTTCTTTCGTTATACATACGAGCAACCGAATCGAACAGAAGGTTGAATGGATAGTATCTGGGTTGTATTCGATTATGATGTTATGCTGTGTATATAGTTATACACATAAGGTGACGGTATTCCCGTTTCACATACGAGCGACCGAAACGAACAGAAAGTTGAATGGATAGACTGAACAATCAATGTATCTGGGTGGTATCCGATTATATTGCAATACTGTATATATAGTGATACTTACCAGGTGACGGTACTTCCGTTACACATACTAGCGACTGAATCGAACAGAAGGTTAAATGGTTAGACGAAACGATAATTGTATCTGAGTTGTATTCGATGATATCGTGATGATGTTTATATAGCAATACTCACCAGGTAACTGTTCTTCCGTTCCACATACAAGCGACCGAATCGAGCAGAAGGTTGAATTCAGTATAGATTGAACAATCATCGTATCTGGGTTGTATTCGATTATGTTTAAATAGTTATACTCACCAGGTAACTGTTCTTCCGTTATACATACGAGCGACTCAATTGAACAGAAGGTTGAATGGATAGTACATGGGTTGTATTCGATTATGATGTTATGCTGAGTATATAGTTATACACACTAGGAGACGGTATTCCCGTTTTACATACGAGCGACCGAAACAAAAAGAAAGTTGAATGGATAGACTGAACAATCAATGTATCTGGGTGGTATCCGATTATATCGCAATACTGTATATATAGTGATACTTACCAGGTGACGATACTTCCGTTACACATACTAGCGACTGAATCGAACAGAATGTTGAATGGTTAGACGAAACGATAATTGTATCTGAGTTGTATTCGATGATATCGTGATGATGTTTATATAGCAATACTCACTAGGTAACTGTTCTTCCGTTTTACATACAAGCAACCGAATCGAGCAGAAGGTTGAATGGATAGATTGAACAATCATCGTATCTGAGTTGTATTCGATTATGTTTATATAGATATACTCACCAGGTACCTTTTCTTCCGATATACATACGAGCAACCGAATCGAACATAAGGTTGAATGGATAGATTGAACAATCATCGTATCTGAGTTGTATTCGATTATGTTTATATAGTTATACTCACCAGGTAACTGTTCTTCCGTTATACATACGAGCGACTGAATTGAACTGAAGGTTGAATGGATAGACTAAACAATGATCGTATATGGGGTTGTATTCGATTATATCGTGATGATGTTCATATTGTTATACTCACCAGGTAACTGTTCTCCAGTTATACATAAGAGCGACTGAACTGAACAGAAGGTTGAATGGATAGACTGAACAATCATCGTATCTGGGTTGTATTCGATTATTTCGTGATGATTATTATATATTATGTCTAACCAGGTAACTGTTCTTTCGTTATACATACTAGCAACCGAATCGAACATAAGGTTAAATGGATAGATTGAACAATCATTGTATCTGGGTTGTCTCCGAATATATCGTTATGTTGTATATTTAACTACACCTACCATGTAACGGTTCTTTCGTTACACATACGAGCGTCTGAATCGAACATAAGGTTGGATGGTTAGACGGAACGATAATTGTAACTAAGTTGTATTCGATTATATCGTGATGACGTTCATATAGAAATACTCACCAGGTTACTGTTCTTTCGTTATACATACGAGCAACCGAATCGAACAGAAGGTTGAATGGATAGTATCTGGGTTGTATTCGATTATGATGTTATGCTGTGTATATAGTTATACACATAAGGTGACGGTATTCCCGTTTCACATACGAGCGACCGAAACGAACAGAAAGTTGAATGGATAGACTGAAAAATCAATGTATCTGGGTGGTATCCGATTATATCGCAATACTGTATATATAGTGATACTTACCAGGTGACGGTACTTCCGTTACACATACTAGCGACTGAATCGAACAGAATGTTGAATGGTTAGACGAAACGATAATTGTATCTGAGTTGTATTCGATGATATCGTGATGATGTTTATATAGCAATACTCACCAGGTTACTGTTCTTTCGTTATACATACGAGCAACCGAATCGAACAGAAGGTTGAATTGCTAGTATCTGGGTTGTATTCGATTATGATGTTATGCTGTGTATATAGTTATACACATAAGGTGACGGTATTCCCGTTTCACATACGAGCGACCGAAACGAACAGAAATTTGAATGGATAGACTGAACAATCAATGTATCTGGGTGGTATCCGATTATATTGCAATACTGTATATATAGTGATACTTACCAGGTGACGGTACTTCCGTTACACATACTAGCGACTGAATCGAACAGAAGGTTAAATGGTTAGACGAAACGATAATTGTATCTGAGTTGTATTCGATGATATCGTGATGATGTTTATATAGCAATACTCACCAGGTAACTGTCCTTCCGTTTTACATACAAGCGACCGAATCGAGCAGAAGGTTAAATGGATAGATTGAACAATCATCGTATCTGAGTTGTATTCGATTATGTTTATATAGATATACTCACCAGGTACCTGTTCTTCCGATAAACATACGAGCAACCGAATCGAACATAAGGTTGAATGGATAGATTGAACAATCATCGTATCTGAGTTGTATTCGATTATGTTTATATAGTTATACTCACCAGGTAACTGATCTTCCGTTATACATACGAGCGACTGAATTGAACAGAAGGTCGAATGGATAGACTAAACAATGATCGTATCTGGGGTTGTATTCGATGATATCGTGATGATGTTCATATAGTTATACTCACCAGGTAACTGTTCTCCAGTTATACATAAGAACGACTGAACTGAACAGAAGGTTGAATGGATAGACTGAATAATCATCGTATCTGGGTTGTATTCGATTATTTCGTGATGATTATTATATATTATGTCTAACCAGGTAACTGTTCTTCCGTTATACATACGAGCAACCGAATCGAACATAAGGTTGGATGGATAGATTGAAAAATCATTGTATCTGGGTTGTCTCTGATTATATCGTTATGCTGAATAATTAGATACACCTACCATGTAACGGTTCTTTCGTTACACATACGAGCGTCTGAATCGAACATAAGGTTGGATGGTTAGAGATAATTGTAACTGAGTTGTATTCGATTATATCGTGGTAATGTTTATATAGTAATACTCACCAGGTGACTGTTCTTGCGTTATACGTACGAGCGACCCAATCGAACAGAAGGTTGGATGGATAGACGGAATGATCATTGTATCTGAGTTGTATTCGATTATATCGTGATGAAGTTCATATAGAAATACTCACTAGGTTACTGTTCTTTCGTTATACATACGAGCGACTGAATTGAACAGAAGGTTGATTGGATAGACTAAATAATGATCGTATCTGAGGTTGCATTCGATTATATCGTGATGATGTTTATATAGTTATACTCAACAGGTAACTGTTCTCCAGTTATACATAAGAGCGACTGAATCGAGCAGCAGGTTGAATTCAGTATAGATTGAACAATCATCGTATCTGGGTTGTATTCGATTATGTTTATATAGTTATACTCACCAGGAAACTGTTCTCCAGTTTTACATAAGAGCGACTGAACTGAACAGAAAGTTGAATGGATAGACTGAACAATCAATGTATCTGGGTGGTATCCGATTATATCGCAATACTGTATATATGGTGATACTCACCAGGTGACGGTACTTCCGTTACACATACTAGCGACTGAATCGAACAGAAGGTTAAATGGTTAGACGAAATGATAATTGTATCTCTGAGTTGTATTCAATGATATCGTGATGAAGTTCATATAGAAATACTCACCAGGTTACTGTTCTTTCGTTATACATACGAGCATTCGAATCGAACAGAAGGTTGAATGGATAGAATCTGGGTTGTATTCGATTATGATGTTATGCTGTGTATATTGTTATACACACTAGGTGACGGTATTCCCGTTTTACATACAAGCGACCGAAACGAACAGAAAGTTGAATGGATAGACTGAACAATCAATGTATCTGGTTGGTATCCGATTATATCACAATACTGTATATATAGTGATACTATCCAGGTGACGGTACTTCCGTTACACATACTAGCGACTGAATCGAACAGAAGGTTGAATGGTTAGACGAAGCGATAATTGTATCTGAGTTGTATTCGATGATATCGTGATGATGTTTATATAGCAATATTCACCAGGTAACTGTTCTTCCGTTTTACATAAAAGCGACCGAATCGAGCAGAAGGTTGAATGGATAGATTGAAAATTCATCGTATCTGGGTTGTATTCGATTAGGTTTATATAGTTATACTCACCAGGTAACTGTCCTTCCGTTATACATACGAGCGACTGAATTGAACAGAAGGTTGAATGGATAGACTAAACAATGATCGTATCTGAGGTTGTATTCGATTAAATCGTGATGATGTTTATATAGTTATACTCAACAGGTAACTGTTCTCCAGTTATACATAAGAGCGACTGAACTGAACAGAGGGTTGAATGGATAGACTGAACAATCATTGTATCTGGGTTGTATTCGATTATATCGTGATGATTTTCATATAGTATGTCTAACCAGGTAACAGTTCTTCTGTTACACATAAGAGCAACCGAATCGAACATAAGGTTGAATGGATAGATTGAACAATCATTGTATCTGGGTTGTCTCCGATTATATCGTTATGCTGTATATTTAGTTACACCTACCATGTAACGGTTTTTTCGTTACACATACGAGCGTCTGCATCGAACATGAGGTTGGATGATTAAACGAAACGATAATTGTAACTGAGTTGTATTCGATTATATCGTGGAAATGTTTATATATTTATACTCACCAGGTAACTGTTCTTGCGTTATACATACGAGCGACCCAATCGAACAGAAGTTTGGATGGATAAACGGAATGATCATTGTATCTGAGTTGTATTCCATTATATCGTGATAACGTTCATATAGAAATACTCACCAGGTTACTGTTTTTTCTTTATACATACAAGCAAACGAATAGAACAGAAGGTTGAATGGATAGTATATGGGTTGTATTCGATTATGATGTTATGCTGTGTATATAGTTATACACACTAGGAGACGGTATTCCCGTTTTACATACGAGCGACCGAAACGAACAGAAAGTTGAATGGATTGACTGAACAATCAATGTATCTGGGTGGTATCCATTTATATCGCGATACTGTATATATAGTGATACTTACCTGGTGACGGTACTTCCGTTGCACATACAAGCGACTGAATCGAACTTAAGGTTAAATGGTAAGACGAAACGATAATTGTATCTGAGTTGTATTCGATGATATCGTGATGATGTTTATATAGCAATACTCACCAGGTAACTGTTCTTCCGTTTTACATACAAGCGAACGAATCGAGCAGAAGGTTAAATGGATAGATTGAACAATCATCGTATCTGAGTTGTATTCGATTATGTTTATATAGATATACTCACCAGGTACCTGTTCTTCCGATATACATACGAGCAACCGAATCGAACATAAGGTTGAATGGATAGATTGAACAATCATCGTATCTGAGTTGTATTCGATTATGTTTATATAGTTATACTCACCAGGTAACTGTTCTTCCGTTATACATACGAGCGACTGAATTGAACTGAAAGTAGAATGGATAGACTAAACAATGATCGTATCTGGGGTTGTATTCGATTATATCGTGATGATGTTCATATAGTTATACTCACCAGGTAACTGTTCTCCAGTTATACATAAGAGCGACTGAACTGAACAGAAGATTGAATGGATAGACTGAACAATCATCGTATCTGGGTTGTATTCGATTATTTCGTGATGATTATTATATATTATGTCTAACCAGGTAACTGTTTTTTCGTTATACATACTAGCAACCGAATCGAACATAAGGTTGAATGGATAGATTGAACAATCATTGTATCTGGGTTGTCTCCGATTATATCGTTATGTTGTATATTTAACTACACCTACCATGTAACGGTTCTTTCGTTACACATACGAGCGTCTGAATCGAACATAAGGTTGGATGGTTAGACGGAACGATATTGTAACTGAGTTGTATTCGATTATATCGTGATGACGTTCATATAGAAATACTCACCAGGTTACTGTTCTTTCGTTATACATACGAGCAACCGAATCGAACAGAAGGTTGAATGGATAGTATCTGGGTTGTATTCGATTATGATGTTATGCTGTGTATATAGTTATACACATAAGGTGACGGTATTCCCGTTTCACATACGAGTGACCGAAACGAACAGAAAGTTGAATGGATAGACTGAACAATCAATGTATCTGGGTGGTATCCGATTATATCGCAATACTGTATATATAGTGATACTTACCAGGTGACGATACTTCCGTTACACATACTAGCGACTGAATCGAACAGAATGTTGAATGGTTATACGAAACGATAATTCTATCTGAGTTGTATTCGATGATATCGTGATGATGTTTATATAGCAATACTCACCAGGTAACTGTCCTTCCGTTTTACATACAAGCGACCGAATCGAGCAGAAGGTTAAATGGATAGATTGAACAATCATCGTATCTGAGTTGTATTCGATTATGTTTATATAGATATACTCACCAGGTACCTGTTCTTCCGATATACGTACGAGCAACCGAATAGAACATAAGGTTGAATGGATAGATTGAACAATCATCGTATCTGAGTTGTATTCGATTATGTTTATATAGTTATACTCACCAGGTAACTTTTCTCCCGTTATACATACGAGCGACTGAATTGAACTGAAGGTTGAATGGATAGACTAAACAATGATCGTATCTGGGGTTGTATTCGATTATATCGAGATGATGTTCATATAGTTATACTCACCAGGTAACTGATCTCCAGTTATACATAAGAGCGACTGAACAGAACTGAAGGTTGAATGGATAGACTGAACAATCATCGTATCTGGGTTGTATTCGATTATTTCGTGATGATTATTATATATTATGTCTAACCAGGTAACTGTTCTTTCGTTATACATACTAGCAACCGAATCGAACATGAGGTTGAATGGATAGATTGAACAATCATTGTATCTGGGTTGTCTCCGATTATATCGTTATGTTGTATATTTAACTACACCTTCCATGTAACGGTTCTTTCGTTACACATACGAGCGTCTGAATCGAACATAAGGTTGGATGGTTAGACGGAACGATAATTGTAACTAAGTTGTATTCGATTATATCGTGATGACGTTCATATAGAAATACTCACCAGGTTACTGTTCTTTCGTTATACATACGAGCAACCGAATCGAACAGAAGGTTGAATGGATAGTATCTGGGTTGTATTCGATTATGATGTTATGCTGTGTATATAATTATACACATAAGGTGACGGTATTCCCGTTTCACATACGAGCGACCGAAACGAACAGAAAGTTGAATGGATAAACTGAACAATCAATCAATATAATAATAATAATAAAAACCGTACACTAGAACAGGAAAGATATTACAAAGAGTATAGGAATAAACTAAACTCTCTATTAAAAATTACCAAAAATAGTTACTATAAAGAAAAAATGCATGAAGTTGAAAACAGTTGTAAAAAAATCTGGAACATAATAAATGATATAACAGGAAGCAATTCAAAAATCCATGTTTCAAACACGGATATCCAAAGCGAACAAGGCATTATATTGCAGGATAACACTGAAAAATCCAATTTACTTAATACCTTTTTTATAAATTTGGGAATTAATATGGCCAACAAAATCGAAAAAACACAATTACCAGAGGATTTCTTAGAAGAAAACGCAGTACAAGCATCACTATTCCTAGACCCAGTGGGGATAAACGAAATAATTGTGTTGATATCAAACTTAAAAAACAATTGCTCTCCCGGTCCAGATGGAATAAACACTAAATTAATTAAACACATCCACACAAAAATCGCATCTCCTATAGTCCATATCATAAACCTTTGTTTCGCGAGTGGAAAGATCCCACTACAATGGAAGGAGACAGTAGTTACTCCTGTATTTAAGGCCGGGGACCGCTCTCAATTAACAAATTACCGCCCTATTTCAACCATGAATAACTTTGGTAAATTATTTGAGAAATCATTAAAGCATAGGTTACAAAGTTTTCTAAGCAAACACCAAATACTCACTGCAGATCAATATGGTTTTATGAAAAACTCTTGCACAGAAGATGCTGCAATGAGTTTGCTGGGGGAGGTGTCGGGAGCCCTTGATGGGTCGAGGAAGTGCCTTGCAGTTTTTCTCGACCTCGCAAAGGCTTTCGACACAGTATCTCACTGCATACTCATTGACAAATTGAGTAAATACGGCGTAAGAGGCATTACACTAGATTTATTTAAAGATTATTTGAAAAACAGAATGCAAAGAACGAGAGTAGGAAGTAAGCACAGTTCAGAACAAACAGTACAGATAGGAGTCCCACAAGGAACAATTCTAGGGCCCATTCTATTTTTAATATATATTAACAGCATTGCCAAAATAAAAAACTTCGAAGGAAAATTAATTAGTTACGCTGACGATACCGCGATTGTCTTTACGGGTGAAAACTGGAGTGAAGTCCACAGAAAAACAGAAACAAACTTAAAATACATTAAACTTTGGTTGAATCACAACCTATTGAGCCTGAACATTAATAAAACAAAATATATCAAATTTTCACCCACAAAAACCGATCAGCCCACCATTAACATTAAACTTCATAACCCCAAATGTAATCTCCCCGAATGTGATTGCCCATCTATAGAGTGTGTAAAAGTCATTAAATATTTAGGTATCATGATAGACCAGCATATTAGATGGTCGGATCAAATAGTTTTTCTAACTAAAAGGGTACGATACATAATGCATAAATTTTACAACATCAGAGATATTTTATCTAGGAAAATTCTACTAATGATATATAGGTCATTGGTAGAATCTATATTAAGCTACTGTATAACCATCTGGGGAGGAACGTTCACGACCACAATACAAAACTTGCAAACGGCTCAAAACACCTTAATTAAAATAATATTTAAAAAAGACAGACAGTTTTCAACTATAATACTCTACGAGGAAACCAATTTGTTTAAAATCAGACAAATATACGTCTATCAGTGTCTCCAAAAAATATTTTCTGAGCAGGATAAATATCCAAAAGTAACCTCCACCACAAGATCAGCCGCAGGGCAGAATATGCAAATAAACGTATTTAGGAAAACTCTTACACAAAAAACCTATTTTTACTATGGACCCAAGCTATTCAACTCATTGCCCATTAACATAAAACAAATTTACAAAAAACCTAAATTCAAAGAAGAAATAAAAAAACTGCTCATACAGTGCCCGGAGAAATTTGATATATTTCATTAATTCCTATTTAAGTACTATTATTACTACTACTGCAAACTGCCATAATTAATTAACCAACACCATAAATTCCGTTTCTTTTCCTGCCATCCATTCATTCATTCATTCATTCATTCATTCATCCACTCACTCTTGAAACAACTGAAATAAAGCTCAATTTACTAAAGGTAAATGGTCCTGCTGAAGGATCCCAACAATACAGGTACTCGTACCTAGGTTGTATCCTCTCAGCAGAACCATCACTTAAACTTAATTATGCAATTATGTAAAAAAAAATAAATGATATGTATGGGTGTAAGAATAAATTTTGATTTGATTTGATTTGATCTGGGTGGTATCCGATTATATCGCAATACTGTATATATAGTGATACTTACCAGGTGACGATACTTCCGTTACACATACTAGCGACTGAATCGAACAGAATGTTGAATGGTTAGACGAAACGATAATTGTATCTGAGTTGTATTCGATGATATCGTGATGATGTTTATATAGCAATACTCACCAGGTAACTGTTCTTCCGTTTTACATACAAGCGACCGAATCGAGCAGAAGGTTGAATTCAGTATAGATTGAACAATCATCGTATCTGGGTTGTATTCGATTATGTTTATATAGTTATACTCACCAGGTAACCGTTCTTCCGTTATACAACGAGCGACTGAATTGAACAGAAGGTTGAATGGATAGTATATGGGTTGTATTCGATTATGATGTTATGCTGTGTATATAGTTATACACACTAGGAGACGGTATTCCCGTTTTACATACGAGCGACCGAAACGAAAAGAAAGTTGAATGGATAGACTGAACAATCAATGTATCTGGGTGGTATCCGATTATATCGCAATACTGTATATATAGTGATACTTACCAGGTGACGATACTTCCGTTACACATACTAGCGACTGAATCGAACAGAATGTTGAATGGTTAGACGAAACGATAATTGTATCTGAGTTGTATTCGATGATATCGTGATGATGTTTATATAGCAATACTCACCAGGTAACTGTCCTTCCGTTTTACATACAAGCGACCGAATCGAGAAGAAGGTTAAATGGATAGATTGAACAATCATCGTATCTGAGTTGTATTCGATTATGTTTATATAGATATACTCACCAGGTACCTGTTCTTCCGATATACATACGAGCAACCGAATCGAACATAAGGTTGAATGGATAGATTGAACAATCATTGTATCTGGGTTGTCTCCGATTATATCGTTATGTTGTATATTTAACTACACCTACCATGTAACGGTTCATTCGTTACACATACGAGCGTCTGAATCGAACATAAGGTTGGATGGTTAGACGGAACGATAATTGTAACTAAGTTGTATTCGATTATATCGTGATGACGTTCATATAGAAATACTCACCAGATTACTGTTCTTTCGTTATACATACGAGCAACCGAATCGAACAGGAGGTTGAATTGATAGTATCTGGGTTGTATTCGAATATGATGTTATGCTGTGTATATAGTTATACACATAAGGTGACGGTATTCCCGTTTCACATACGAGCTACCGAAACGAACAGAAAGTTGAATGGATAGACTGAACAATCAATGTATCTGAGTGGTATCCGATTATATCGCAATACTGTATATATAGTGATACTTACCAGGTGACGGTACTTCCGTTACACATACTAGCGACTGAATCGAACAGAAGGTTAAATGGTTAGACGAAACGATAATTGTATCTGAGTTGTATTCGATGATATCGTGATGATGTTTATATAGCAATACTCACCAGGTAACTGTTCTTCCGTTCCACATACAAGCGACCGAATCGAGCAGAAGGTTGAATTCAGTATAGATTGAACAATCATCGTATCTGGGTTGTATTCGATTATGTTTAAATAGTTATACTCACCAGGTAACTGTTCTTCCGTTATACATACGAGCGACTCAATTGAACAGAAGGTTGAATGGATAGTACATGGGTTGTATTCGATTATGATGTTATGCTGAGTATATAGTTATACACACTAGGAGACGGTATTCCCGTTTTACATACGAGCGACCGAAACAAAAAGAAAGTTGAATGGATAGACTGAACAATCAATGTATCTGGGTGGTATCCGATTATATCGCAATACTGTATATATAGTGATACTTACCAGGTGACGATACTTCCGTTACACATACTAGCGACTGAATCGAACAGAATGTTGAATGGTTAGACGAAACGATAATTGTATCTGAGTTGTATTCGATGATATCGTGATGATGTTTATATAGCAATACTCACTAGGTAACTGTTCTTCCGTTTTACATACAAGCGACCGAATCGAGCAGAAGGTTGAATTCAGTATAGATTGAACAATCATCGTATCTGGGTTGTATTCGATTATGTTTATATAGTTATACTCACCAGGTAACTGTTCTTCCGTTATACATACGAGCGACTGAATTGAACAGAAGGTTGAATGGATAGTATATGGGTTGTGTATATAGTTATACACACTAGGAGACGGTATTCCCGTTTTACATACGAGCGACCGAAACGAAAAGAAAGTTGAATGGATAGACTGAACAATCAATGTATCTGGGTGGTATCCGATTATATCGCAATACTGTATATATAGTGATACTTACCAGGTGACGATACTTCCGTTACACATACTAGCGACTGAATCGAACAGAATGTTGAATGGTTAGACGAAACGATAATTGTATCTGAGTTGTATTCGATGATATCGTGATGATGTTTATATAGCAATACTCACCAGGTAACTGTCCTTCCGTTTCACATACAAGCAACCGAATCGAGCAGAAGGTTGAATGGATAGATTGAACAATCATCGTATCTGAGTTGTATTCGATTATGTTTATATAGATATACTCACCAGGTACCTTTTCTTCCGATATACATACGAGCAACCGAATCGAACATAAGGATGAATGGATAGATTGAACAATCATCGTATCTGAGTTGTATTCGATTATGTTTATATAGTTATACTCACCAGGTAACTGTTCTTCCGTTATACATACGAGCGACTGAATTGAACTGAAGGTTGAATGGATAGACTAAACAATGATCGTATATGGGGTTGTATTCGATTATATCGTGATGATGTTCATATTGTTATACTCACCAGGTAACTGTTCTCCAGTTATACATAAGAGCGACTGAACTGAACAGAAGGTTGAATGGATAGACTGAACAATCATCGTATCTGGGTTGTATTCGATTATTTCGTGATGATTATTATATATTATGTCTAACCAGGTAACTGTTCTTTCGTTATACATACTAGCAACCGAATCGAACATAAGGTTAAATGGATAGATTGAACAATCATTGTATCTGGGTTGTCTCCGAATATATCGTTATGTTGTATATTTAACTACACCTACCATGTAACGGTTCTTTCGTTACACATACGAGCGTCTGAATCGAACATAAGGTTGGATGGTTAGACGGAACGATAATTGTAACTAAGTTGTATTCGATTATATCGTGATGACGTTCATATAGAAATACTCACCAGGTTACTGTTCTTTCGTTATACATACGAGCAACCGAATCGAACAGAAGGTTGAATGGATAGTATCTGGGTTGTATTCGATTATGATGTTATGCTGTGTATATAGTTATACACATAAGGTGACGGTATTCCCGTTTCACATACGAGCGACCGAAACGAACAGAAAGTTGAATGGATAGACTGAAAAATCAATGTATCTGGGTGGTATCCGATTATATCGCAATACTGTATATATAGTGATACTTACCAGGTGACGGTACTTCCGTTACACATACTAGCGACTGAATCGAACAGAAGGTTAAATGGTTAGACGAAACGATAATTGTATCTGAGTTGTATTCGATGATATCGTGATGATGTTTATATAGCAATACTCACCAGTTAACTGTCCTTCCGTTTTACATACAAGCGACCGAATCGAGCAGAAGGTTAAATGGATAGATTGAACAATCATTGTATCTGGGTTGTCTCCGATTATATCGTTATGTTGTATATTTAACTACACCTACCATGTAACGGTTCTTTCGTTACACATACGAGCGTCTGAATCGAACATAAGGTTGGATGGTTAGACGGAACGATAATTGTAACTAAGTTGTATTCGATTATATCAAGATGACGTTCATATAGAAATACTCACCAGGTTACTGTTCTTTCGTTATACATACGAGCAACCGAATCGAACAGAAGGTTGAATGGATAGTATCTGGGTTGTATTCGATTATGATGTTATGCTGTGTATATAGTTATACACATAAGGTGACGGTATTCCCGTTTCACATACGAGTGACCGAAACGAACAGAAAGTTGAATGGATAGACTGAACAATCAATGTATCTGGGTGGTATCCGATAATATCGCAATACTGTATATATAGTGAAACTTACCAGGTGACGGTACTTCCGTTACACATACTAGCGACTGAATCGAACAGAATGTTGAATGGTTAGACGAAACGATAAATGTATCTGAGTTGTATTCGATGATATCGTGATGATGTTTATATAGCAATACTCACCAGGTAACTGTCCTTCCGTTTTACATACAAGCGACCGAATCGAGCAGAAGGTTAAATGGATAGATTGAACAATCATCGTATCTGAGTTGTATTCGATTATGTTTATATAGATATACTCACCAGGTACATGTTCTTCCGATATACATACGAGCAACCGAATCGAACATAAGGTTGAATGGATAGATTGAACAATCATTGTATCTGGGTTGTCTCCGATTATATCGTTATGTTGTATATTTAACTACACCTACCATGTAACGGTTCATTCGTTACACATACGAGCGTCTGAATCGAACATAAGGTTGGATGGTTAGACGGAACGATAATTGTAACTAAGTTGTATTCGATTATATCGTGATGACGTTCATATAGAAATACTCACCAGGTTACTGTTCTTTCGTTATACATACGAGCAACCGAATCGAACAGAAGGTTGAATGGATAGTATCTGGGTTGTATTCGATTATGATGTTATGCTGTGTATATAGTTATACACATAAGGTGACGGTATTCCCGTTTCACATACGAGCGACCGAAACGAACAGAAAGTTGAATGGATAGACTGAACAATCAATGTATCTGGGTGGTATCCGATTATATTGCAATACTGTATATATAGTGATACTTACCAGGTGACGGTACTTCCGTTACACATACTAGCGACTGAATCGAACAGAAGGTTAAATGGTTAGACGAAACGATAATTGTATCTGAGTTGTATTCGATGATATCGTGATGATGTTTATATAGCAATACTCACCAGGTAACTGTTCTTCCGTTCCACATACAAGCGACCGAATCGAGCAGAAGGTTGAATTCAGTATAGATTGAACAATCATCGTATCTGGGTTGTATTCGATTATGTTTAAATAGTTATACTCACCAGGTAACTGTTCTTCCGTTATACATACGAGCGACTCAATTGAACAGAAGGTTGAATGGATAGTACATGGGTTGTATTCGATTATGATGTTATGCTGAGTATATAGTTATACACACTAGGAGACGGTATTCCCGTTTTACATACGAGCGACCGAAACAAAAAGAAAGTTGAATGGATAGACTGAACAATCAATGTATCTGGGTGGTATCCGATTATATCGCAATACTGTATATATAGTGATACTTACCAGGTGACGATACTTCCGTTACACATACTAGCGACTGAATCGAACAGAATGTTGAATGGTTAGACGAAACGATAATTGTATCTGAGTTGTATTCGATGATATCGTGATGATGTTTATATAGCAATACTCACTAGGTAACTGTTCTTCCGTTTTACATACAAGCAACCGAATCGAGCAGAAGGTTGAATGGATAGATTGAACAATCATCGTATCTGAGTTGTATTCGATTATGTTTATATAGATATACTCACCAGGTACCTTTTCTTCCGATATACATACGAGCAACCGAATCGAACATAAGGTTGAATGGATAGATTGAACAATCATCGTATCTGAGTTGTATTCGATTATGTTTATATAGTTATACTCACCAGGTAACTGTTCTTCCGTTATACATACGAGCGACTGAATTGAACTGAAGGTTGAATGGATAGACTAAACAATGATCGTATATGGGGTTGTATTCGATTATATCGTGATGATGTTCATATTGTTATACTCACCAGGTAACTGTTCTCCAGTTATACATAAGAGCGACTGAACTGAACAGAAGGTTGAATGGATAGACTGAACAATCATCGTATCTGGGTTGTATTCGATTATTTCGTGATGATTATTATATATTATGTCTAACCAGGTAACTGTTCTTTCGTTATACATACTAGCAACCGAATCGAACATAAGGTTAAATGGATAGATTGAACAATCATTGTATCTGGGTTGTCTCCGAATATATCGTTATGTTGTATATTTAACTACACCTACCATGTAACGGTTCTTTCGTTACACATACGAGCGTCTGAATCGAACATAAGGTTGGATGGTTAGACGGAACGATAATTGTAACTAAGTTGTATTCGATTATATCGTGATGACGTTCATATAGAAATACTCACCAGGTTACTGTTCTTTCGTTATACATACGAGCAACCGAATCGAACAGAAGGTTGAATGGATAGTATCTGGGTTGTATTCGATTATGATGTTATGCTGTGTATATAGTTATACACATAAGGTGACGGTATTCCCGTTTCACATACGAGCGACCGAAACGAACAGAAAGTTGAATGGATAGACTGAAAAATCAATGTATCTGGGTGGTATCCGATTATATCGCAATACTGTATATATAGTGATACTTACCAGGTGACGGTACTTCCGTTACACATACTAGCGACTGAATCGAACAGAATGTTGAATGGTTAGACGAAACGATAATTGTATCTGAGTTGTATTCGATGATATCGTGATGATGTTTATATAGCAATACTCACCAGGTTACTGTTCTTTCGTTATACATACGAGCAACCGAATCGAACAGAAGGTTGAATTGCTAGTATCTGGGTTGTATTCGATTATGATGTTATGCTGTGTATATAGTTATACACATAAGGTGACGGTATTCCCGTTTCACATACGAGCGACCGAAACGAACAGAAATTTGAATGGATAGACTGAACAATCAATGTATCTGGGTGGTATCCGATTATATTGCAATACTGTATATATAGTGATACTTACCAGGTGACGGTACTTCCGTTACACATACTAGCGACTGAATCGAACAGAAGGTTAAATGGTTAGACGAAACGATAATTGTATCTGAGTTGTATTCGATGATATCGTGATGATGCTTATATAGCAATACTCACCAGGTAACTGTCCTTCCGTTTTACATACAAGCGACCGAATCGAGCAGAAGGTTAAATGGATAGATTGAACAATCATCGTATCTGAGTTGTATTCGATTATGTTTATATAGATATACTCACCAGGTACCTGTTCTTCCGATAAACATACGAGCAACCGAATCGAACATAAGGTTGAATGGATAGATTGAACAATCATCGTATCTGAGTTGTATTCGATTATGTTTATATAGTTATACTCACCAGGTAACTGATCTTCCGTTATACATACGAGCGACTGAATTGAACAGAAGGTCGAATGGATAGACTAAACAATGATCGTATCTGGGGTTGTATTCGATGATATCGTGATGATGTTCATATAGTTATACTCACCAGGTAACTGTTCTCCAGTTATACATAAGAACGACTGAACTGAACAGAAGGTTGAATGGATAGACTGAATAATCATCGTATCTGGGTTGTATTCGATTATTTCGTGATGATTATTATATATTATGTCTAACCAGGTAACTGTTCTTCCGTTATACATACGAGCAACCGAATCGAACATAAGGTTGGATGGATAGATTGAAAAATCATTGTATCTGGGTTGTCTCTGATTATATCGTTATGCTGAATAATTAGATACACCTACCATGTAACGGTTCTTTCGTTACACATACGAGCGTCTGAATCGAACATAAGGTTGGATGGTTAGAGATAATTGTAACTGAGTTGTATTCGATTATATCGTGGTAATGTTTATATAGTAATACTCACCAGGTGACTGTTCTTGCGTTATACGTACGAGCGACCCAATCGAACAGAAGGTTGGATGGATAGACGGAATGATCATTGTATCTGAGTTGTATTCGATTATATCGTGATGAAGTTCATATAGAAATACTCACTAGGTTACTGTTCTTTCGTTATACATACGAGCGACTGAATTGAACAGAAGGTTGATTGGATAGACTAAATAATGATCGTATCTGAGGTTGCATTCGATTATATCGTGATGATGTTTATATAGTTATACTCAACAGGTAACTGTTCTCCAGTTATACATAAGAGCGACTGAATCGAGCAGCAGGTTGAATTCAGTATAGATTGAACAATCATCGTATCTGGGTTGTATTCGATTATGTTTATATAGTTATACTCACCAGGAAACTGTTCTCCAGTTTTACATAAGAGCGACTGAACTGAACAGAAAGTTGAATGGATAGACTGAACAATCAATGTATCTGGGTGGTATCCGATTATATCGCAATACTGTATATATGGTGATACTCACCAGGTGACGGTACTTCCGTTACACATACTAGCGACTGAATCGAACAGAAGGTTAAATGGTTAGACGAAATGATAATTGTATCTCTGAGTTGTATTCAATGATATCGTGATGAAGTTCATATAGAAATACTCACCAGGTTACTGTTCTTTCGTTATACATACGAGCATTCGAATCGAACAGAAGGTTGAATGGATAGAATCTGGGTTGTATTCGATTATGATGTTATGCTGTGTATATTGTTATACACACTAGGTGACGGTATTCCCGTTTTACATACAAGCGACCGAAACGAACAGAAAGTTGAATGGATAGACTGAACAATCAATGTATCTGGTTGGTATCCGATTATATCACAATACTGTATATATAGTGATACTATCCAGGTGACGGTACTTCCGTTACACATACTAGCGACTGAATCGAACAGAAGGTTGAATGGTTAGACGAAGCGATAATTGTATCTGAGTTGTATTCGATGATATCGTGATGATGTTTATATAGCAATATTCACCAGGTAACTGTTCTTCCGTTTTACATAAAAGCGACCGAATCGAGCAGAAGGTTGAATGGATAGATTGAAAATTCATCGTATCTGGGTTGTATTCGATTAGGTTTATATAGTTATACTCACCAGGTAACTGTCCTTCCGTTATACATACGAGCGACTGAATTGAACAGAAGGTTGAATGGATAGACTAAACAATGATCGTATCTGAGGTTGTATTCGATTAAATCGTGATGATGTTTATATAGTTATACTCAACAGGTAACTGTTCTCCAGTTATACATAAGAGCGACTGAACTGAACAGAGGGTTGAATGGATAGACTGAACAATCATTGTATCTGGGTTGTATTCGATTATATCGTGATGATTTTCATATAGTATGTCTAACCAGGTAACAGTTCTTCTGTTACACATAAGAGCAACCGAATCGAACATAAGGTTGAATGGATAGATTGAACAATCATTGTATCTGGGTTGTCTCCGATTATATCGTTATGCTGTATATTTAGTTACACCTACCATGTAACGGTTTTTTCGTTACACATACGAGCGTCTGCATCGAACATGAGGTTGGATGATTAAACGAAACGATAATTGTAACTGAGTTGTATTCGATTATATCGTGGAAATGTTTATATATTTATACTCACCAGGTAACTGTTCTTGCGTTATACATACGAGCGACCCAATCGAACAGAAGTTTGGATGGATAAACGGAATGATCATTGTATCTGAGTTGTATTCCATTATATCGTGATAACGTTCATATAGAAATACTCACCAGGTTACTGTTTTTTCTTTATACATACAAGCAAACGAATAGAACAGAAGGTTGAATGGATAGTATCTGGGTTGTATTCGATTATGATGTTATGCTGTGTATATAGTTATACACATTAGGTGACGGTATTCCCGTTTTACATACGAGCGACCGAAACGAACAGAAAGTTGAATGGATTGACTGAACAATCAATGTATCTGGGTGGTATCCGATTATATCGCGATACTGTATATATAGTGATACTTACCTGGTGACGGTACTTCCGTTGCACATACAAGCGACTGAATCGAACTTAAGGTTAAATGGTAAGACGAAACGATAATTGTATCTGAGTTGTATTCGATGATATCGTGATGATGTTTATATAGCAATACTCACCAGGTAACTGTTCTTCCGTTTTACATACAAGCGACCGAATCGAGCAGAAGGTTAAATTTAGTATGGATTGAACAATCATCGTATCTGGGTTGTATTCGATTTTGATTATATAGTTATACTCACCAGGTAACTGTTCTTACGTTATACATACGAGCAACCGAATCGAACAGAAGGTTGAATGGATAGTATATGGGTTGTATTCGATTATGATGTTATGCTGTGTATATAGTTATACACACTAGGAGACGGTATTCCCGTTTTACATACGAGCGACCGAAACGAAAAGAAAGTTGAATGGATAGACTGAACAATCAATGTATCTGGGTGGTATCCGATTATATCGCAATACTGTATATATAGTGATACTTACCAGGTGACGATACTTCCGTTACACATACTAGCGACTGAATCGAACAGAATGTTGAATGGTTAGACGAAACGATAATTGTTTCTGAGTTGTATTCGATGATATCGTGATGATGTTTATATAGCAATACTCACCAGGTAACTGTCCTTCCGTTTTACATACAAGCGAACGAATCGAGCAGAAGGTTAAATGGATAGATTGAACAATCATCGTATCTGAGTTGTATTCGATTATGTTTATATAGATATACTCACCAGGTACCTGTTCTTCCGATATACATACGAGCAACCGAATCGAACATAAGGTTGAATGGATAGATTGAACAATCATCGTATCTGAGTTGTATTCGATTATGTTTATATAGTTATACTCACCAGGTAACTGTTCTTCCGTTATACATACGAGCGACTGAATTGAACTGAAAGTAGAATGGATAGACTAAACAATGATCGTATCTGGGGTTGTATTCGATTATATCGTGATGATGTTCATATAGTTATACTCACCAGGTAACTGTTCTCCAGTTATACATAAGAGCGACTGAACTGAACAGAAGATTGAATGGATAGACTGAACAATCATCGTATCTGGGTTGTATTCGATTATTTCGTGATGATTATTATATATTATGTCTAACCAGGTAACTGTTTTTTCGTTATACATACTAGCAACCGAATCGAACATAAGGTTGAATGGATAGATTGAACAATCATTGTATCTGGGTTGTCTCCGATTATATCGTTATGTTGTATATTTAACTACACCTACCATGTAACGGTTCTTTCGTTACACATACGAGCGTCTGAATCGAACATAAGGTTGGATGGTTAGACGGAACGATATTGTAACTGAGTTGTATTCGATTATATCGTGATGACGTTCATATAGAAATACTCACCAGGTTACTGTTCTTTCGTTATACATACGAGCAACCGAATCGAACAGAAGGTTGAATGGATAGTATCTGGGTTGTATTCGATTATGATGTTATGCTGTGTATATAGTTATACACATAAGGTGACGGTATTCCCGTTTCACATACGAGTGACCGAAACGAACAGAAAGTTGAATGGATAGACTGAACAATCAATGTATCTGGGTGGTATCCGATTATATCGCAATACTGTATATATAGTGATACTTACCAGGTGACGATACTTCCGTTACACATACTAGCGACTGAATCGAACAGAATGTTGAATGGTTATACGAAACGATAATTCTATCTGAGTTGTATTCGATGATATCGTGATGATGTTTATATAGCAATACTCACCAGGTAACTGTCCTTCCGTTTTACATACAAGCGACCGAATCGAGCAGAAGGTTAAATGGATAGATTGAACAATCATCGTATCTGAGTTGTATTCGATTATGTTTATATAGATATACTCACCAGGTACCTGTTCTTCCGATATACGTACGAGCAACCGAATAGAACATAAGGTTGAATGGATAGATTGAACAATCATCGTATCTGAGTTGTATTCGATTATGTTTATATAGTTATACTCACCAGGTAACTTTTCTCCCGTTATACATACGAGCGACTGAATTGAACTGAAGGTTGAATGGATAGACTAAACAATGATCGTATCTGGGGTTGTATTCGATTATATCGAGATGATGTTCATATAGTTATACTCACCAGGTAACTGATCTCCAGTTATACATAAGAGCGACTGAACAGAACTGAAGGTTGAATGGATAGACTGAACAATCATCGTATCTGGGTTGTATTCGATTATTTCGTGATGATTATTATATATTATGTCTAACCAGGTAACTGTTCTTTCGTTATACATACTAGCAACCGAATCGAACATGAGGTTGAATGGATAGATTGAACAATCATTGTATCTGGGTTGTCTCCGATTATATCGTTATGTTGTATATTTAACTACACCTTCCATGTAACGGTTCTTTTGTTACACATACGAGCGTCTGAATCGAACATAAGGTTGGATGGTTAGACGGAACGATAATTGTAACTAAGTTGTATTCGATTATATCGTGATGACGTTCATATAGAAATACTCACCAGGTTACTGTTCTTTCGTTATACATACGAGCAACCGAATCGAACAGAAGGTTGAATGGATAGTATCTGGGTTGTATTCGATTATGATGTTATGCTGTGTATATAATTATACACATAAGGTGACGGTATTCCCGTTTCACATACGAGCGACCGAAACGAACAGAAAGTTGAATGGATAAACTGAACAATCAATCAATATAATAATAATAATAAAAACCGTACACTAGAACAGGAAAGATATTACAAAGAGTATAGGAATAAACTAAACTCTCTATTAAAAATTACCAAAAATAGTTACTATAAAGAAAAAATGCATGAAGTTGAAAACAGTTGTAAAAAAATCTGGAACATAATAAATGATATAACAGGAAGCAATTCAAAAATCCATGTTTCAAACACGGATATCCAAAGCGAACAAGGCATTATATTGCAGGATAACACTGAAAAATCCAATTTACTTAATACCTTTTTTATAAATTTGGGAATTAATATGGCCAACAAAATCGAAAAAACACAATTACCAGAGGATTTCTTAGAAGAAAACGCAGTACAAGCATCACTATTCCTAGACCCAGTGGGGATAAACGAAATAATTGTGTTGATATCAAACTTAAAAAACAATTGCTCTCCCGGTCCAGATGGAATAAACACTAAATTAATTAAACACATCCACACAAAAATCGCATCTCCTATAGTCCATATCATAAACCTTTGTTTCGCGAGTGGAAAGATCCCACTACAATGGAAGGAGACAGTAGTTACTCCTGTATTTAAGGCCGGGGACCGCTCTCAATTAACAAATTACCGCCCTATTTCAACCATGAATAACTTTGGTAAATTATTTGAGAAATCATTAAAGCATAGGTTACAAAGTTTTCTAAGCAAACACCAAATACTCACTGCAGATCAATATGGTTTTATGAAAAACTCTTGCACAGAAGATGCTGCAATGAGTTTGCTGGGGGAGGTGTCGGGAGCCCTTGATGGGTCGAGGAAGTGCCTTGCAGTTTTTCTCGACCTCGCAAAGGCTTTCGACACAGTATCTCACTGCATACTCATTGACAAATTGAGTAAATACGGCGTAAGAGGCATTACACTAGATTTATTTAAAGATTATTTGAAAAACAGAATGCAAAGAACGAGAGTAGGAAGTAAGCACAGTTCAGAACAAACAGTACAGATAGGAGTCCCACAAGGAACAATTCTAGGGCCCATTCTATTTTTAATATATATTAACAGCATTGCCAAAATAAAAAACTTCGAAGGAAAATTAATTAGTTACGCTGACGATACCGCGATTGTCTTTACGGGTGAAAACTGGAGTGAAGTCCACAGAAAAACAGAAACAAACTTAAAATACATTAAACTTTGGTTGAATCACAACCTATTGAGCCTGAACATTAATAAAACAAAATATATCAAATTTTCACCCACAAAAACCGATCAGCCCACCATTAACATTAAACTTCATAACCCCAAATGTAATCTCCCCGAATGTGATTGCCCATCTATAGAGTGTGTAAAAGTCATTAAATATTTAGGTATCATGATAGACCAGCATATTAGATGGTCGGATCAAATAGTTTTTCTAACTAAAAGGGTACGATACATAATGCATAAATTTTACAACATCAGAGATATTTTATCTAGGAAAATTCTACTAATGATATATAGGTCATTGGTAGAATCTATATTAAGCTACTGTATAACCATCTGGGGAGGAACGTTCACGACCACAATACAAAACTTGCAAACGGCTCAAAACACCTTAATTAAAATAATATTTAAAAAAGACAGACAGTTTTCAACTATAATACTCTACGAGGAAACCAATTTGTTTAAAATCAGACAAATATACGTCTATCAGTGTCTCCAAAAAATATTTTCTGAGCAGGATAAATATCCAAAAGTAACCTCCACCACAAGATCAGCCGCAGGGCAGAATATGCAAATAAACGTATTTAGGAAAACTCTTACACAAAAAACCTATTTTTACTATGGACCCAAGCTATTCAACTCATTGCCCATTAACATAAAACAAATTTACAAAAAACCTAAATTCAAAGAAGAAATAAAAAAACTGCTCATACAGTGCCCGGAGAAATTTGATATATTTCATTAATTCCTATTTAAGTACTATTATTACTACTACTGCAAACTGCCATAATTAATTAACCAACACCATAAATTCCGTTTCTTTTCCTGCCATCCATTCATTCATTCATTCATTCATTCATTCATCCACTCACTCTTGAAACAACTGAAATAAAGCTCAATTTACTAAAGGTAAATGGTCCTGCTGAAGGATCCCAACAATACAGGTACTCGTACCTAGGTTGTATCCTCTCAGCAGAACCATCACTTAAACTTAATTATGCAATTATGTAAAAAAAAATAAATGATATGTATGGGTGTAAGAATAAATTTTGATTTGATTTGATTTGATCTGGGTGGTATCCGATTATATCGCAATACTGTATATATAGTGATACTTACCAGGTGACGATACTTCCGTTACACATACTAGCGACTGAATCGAACAGAATGTTGAATGGTTAGACGAAACGATAATTGTATCTGAGTTGTATTCGATGATATCGTGATGATGTTTATATAGCAATACTCACCAGGTAACTGTTCTTCCGTTTTACATACAAGCGACCGAATCGAGCAGAAGGTTGAATTCAGTATAGATTGAACAATCATCGTATCTGGGTTGTATTCGATTATGTTTATATAGTTATACTCACCAGGTAACCGTTCTTCCGTTATACAACGAGCGACTGAATTGAACAGAAGGTTGAATGGATAGTATATGGGTTGTATTCGATTATGATGTTATACTGTGTATATAGTTATACAAACTAGGAGACGGTATTCCCGTTTTACATACGAGCGACCGAAACGAAAAGAAAGTTGAATGGATAGACTGAACAATCAATGTATCTGGGTGGTATCCGATTATATCGCAATACTGTATATATAGTGATACTTACCAGGTGACGATACTTCCGTTACACATACTAGCGACTGAATCGAACAGAATGTTGAATGGTTAGACGAAACGATAATTGTATCTGAGTTGTATTCGATGATATCGTGATGATGTTTATATAGCAATACTCACCAGGTAACTGTCCTTCCGTTTTACATACAAGCGACCGAATCGAGCAGAAGGTTAAATGGATAGATTGAACAATCATCGTATCTGAGTTGTATTCGATTATGTTTATATAGATATACTCACCAGGTACCTGTTCTTCCGATATACATACGAGCAACCGAATCGAACATAAGGTTGAATGGATAGATTGAACAATCATTGTATCTGGGTTGTCTCCGATTATATCGTTATGTTGTATATTTAACTACACCTACCATGTAACGGTTCATTCGTTACACATACGAGCGTCTGAATCGAACATAAGGTTGGATGGTTAGACGGAACGATAATTGTAACTAAGTTGTATTCGATTATATCGTGATGACGTTCATATAGAAATACTCACCAGATTACTGTTCTTTCGTTATACATACGAGCAACCGAATCGAACAGGAGGTTGAATTGATAGTATCTGGGTTGTATTCGAATATGATGTTATGCTGTGTATATAGTTATACACATAAGGTGACGGTATTCCCGTTTCACATACGAGCTACCGAAACGAACAGAAAGTTGAATGGATAGACTGAACAATCAATGTATCTGAGTGGTATCCGATTATATCGCAATACTGTATATATAGTGATACTTACCAGGTGACGGTACTTCCGTTACACATACTAGCGACTGAATCGAACAGAAGGTTAAATGGTTAGACGAAACGATAATTGTATCTGAGTTGTATTCGATGATATCGTGATGATGTTTATATAGCAATACTCACCAGGTAACTGTCCTTCCGTTTTACATACAAGCGACCGAATCGAGCAGATGGTTAAATGGATAGATTGAACAATCATCGTATCTGAGTTGTATTCGATTATGTTTATATAGATATACTCACCAGGTACCTGTTCTTCCGATATACATACGAGCAACCGAATCGAACATAAGGTTGAATATATAGATTGAACAATCATCGTATCTGAGTTGTATTCGATTATGTTTATATAGTTATACTCACCAGGTAACTGTTCTTCCGTTATACATACGAGCGACTGGATTGAACTGAAGGTTGAATGGATAGACTAAACAATGATCGTATCTGGGGTTGTATTCGATTATATCGTGATGATGTTCATATAGTTATACTCACCAGGTAACTGTTCTCCAGTTATACATAAGAGCGACTGAACTGAACAGAAGGTTGAATGGATAGACTGAACAATCATCGTATCTGGGTTGTATTCGATTATTTCGTGATGATTATTATATATTATGTCTTACCAGGTAACTGTTCTTTCGTTATACATACTAGCAACCGAATCGAACATAAGGTTGAATGGATAGATTGAACAATCATTGTATCTGGGTTGTCTCCGATTATATCGTTATGTTGTATATTTAACTACACCTACCATGTAACAGGTTCTTTCGTTACACATACGAGCGTCTGAATCGAACATAAGGTTGGATGGTTAGACGGAACGATAATTGTAACTAAGTTGTATTCGATTATATCGTGATGACGTTCATATAGAAATACTCACCAGGTTACTGTTCTTTCGTTATACATACGAGCAACCGAATCGAACAGAAGGTTGAATGGATAGTATCTGGGTTGTATTCGATTATGATGTTATGCTGTGTATATAGTTATACACATAAGGTGACGGTATTACCGTTTCACATACGAGCGACCGAAACGAACAGAAAGTTGAATGGATAGACTGAACAATCAATGTATCTGGGTGGTATCCGATTATATCGCAATACTGTATATATAGTGATTCTTACCAGGTGACGGTACTTCCGTTACACATACTAGCGACTGAATCGAACAGAAGGTTAAATGGTTAGACGAAACGATAATTGTATCTGAGTTGTATTCGATGATATCGTGATGATGTTTATATAGCAATACTCACCAGGTAACTGTTCTTCCGTTTTACATACAAGCGACCGAATCGAGCAGAAGGTTGAATTCAGTATAGATTGAACAATCATCGTATCTGGGTTGTATTCGATTATGTTTATATTGTTATACTCACCAGGTAACTGTTCTTCCGTTATACATACGAGCGACTGAATTGAACAGAATGTTGAATGGATAGTATATGGGTTGTATTCGATTATGATGTTATGCTGTGTATATAGTTATACACACTAGGAGACGGTATTCCCGTTTTACATACGAGCGACCGAAACAATAAGAAAGTTGAATGGATAGACTGAACAATCAATGTATCTGGGTGGTATCCGATTATATCGCAATACTGTATATATAGTGATACTTACCAGGTGACGATACTTCCGTTACACATTCTAGCGACTGAATCGAACAGAATGTTGAATGGTTAGACGAAACGATAATTGTATCTGAGTTGTATTCGATGATATCGTGATGATGTTTATATAGCAATACTCACCAGGTTACTGTTCTTTCGTTATACATACGAGCAACCGAATCGAACAGAAGGTTGAATGGATAGTATCTGGGTTGTATTCGATTATGATGTTATGCTGTGTATATAGTTATACACATAAGGTGACGGTATTCCCGTTTCACATACGAGCGACCGAAACGAACAGAAAGTTGAATGTATAGACTGAACAATCAATGTATCTGGGTGGTATCCGATTATATCGCAATACTGTATATATAGTGATTCTTACCAGGTGACGGTACTTCCGTTACACATACTAGGGACTGAATCGAACAGAAGGTTAAATGGTTAGACGAAACGATAATTGTATCTGAGTTGTATTCAATGATATCGTGATGATGTTTATATAGCAATACTCACCAGGTAACTGTTCTTCCGTTTTACATACAAGCGACCGAATCGAGCAGAAGGTTGAATTCAGTATAGATTGGACAATCATCGTATCTGGGTTGTATTCGATTATGTTTATATAGTTATACTCACCAGGTAACTGTTCTTCCGTTATACATACGAGCGACTGAATTGAACAGAAGGTTGAATGGATAGTATATGGGTTGTATTCGATTATGATGTTATGCTGTGTATATAGTTATACACACTAGGAGACGGTATTCCCGTTTTACATACGAGCGACCGAAACAAAAAGAAAGTTGAATGGATAGACTGAACAATCAATGTATCTGGGTGGTATCCGATTATATCGCAATACTGTATATATAGTGATACTTACCAGGTGACGATACTTCCGTTACACATACTAGCGACTGAATCGAACAGAATGTTGAATGGTTAGACGAAACGATAATTGTATCTGAGTTGTATTCGATGATATCGTGATGATGTTTATATAGCAATACTCACCAGGTTACTGTTCTTTCGTTATACATACGAGCAACCGAATCGAACAGAAGGTTGAATTGATAGTATCTGGGTTGTATTCGATTATGATGTTATGCTGTGTATATAGTTATACACATAAGGTGACGGTATTCCCGTTTCACATACGAGCGACCGAAACGAACAGAAATTTGAATGGATAGACTGAACAATCAATGTATCTGGGTGGTATCCGATTATATTGCAATACAGTATATATAGTGATACTTACCAGGTGACGGTACTTCCGTTACACATACTAGCGACTGAATCGAACAGAAGGTTAAATGGTTAGACGAAACGATAATTGTATCTGAGTTGTATTCGATGATATCGTGATGATGTTTATATAGCAATACTCACCAGGTAACTGTCCTTCCGTTTTACATACAAGCGACCGAATCGAGCAGAAGGTTAAATGGATAGATTGAACAATCATCGTATCTGAGTTGTATTCGATTATGTTTATATAGATATACTCACCAGGTACCTGTTCTTCCGAAAAACATACGAGCAACCGAATCGAACATAAGGTTGAATGGATAGACTGAACAATCAATGTATCTGGGTGGTATCCGATTATATCGCAATACTGTACATATAGTGAAACTTACCAGGTGACGGTACTTCCGTTACACATACTAGCGACTGAATCGAACAGAATGTTGAATGGTTAGACGAAACGATAATTGTATCTGAGTTGTATTCGATGATATCGTGATGATGTTTATATAGCAATACTCACCAGGTAACTGTCCTTCCGTTTTACATACAAGCGACCGAATCGAGCAGAAGGTTAAATGGATAGATTGAACAATCATCGTATCTGAGTTGTATTCGATTATGTTTATATAGATATACTCACCAGGTACCTGTTCTTCCGATATACATACGAGCAACCGAATCGAACATAAGGTTGAATGGATAGATTGAACAATCATCGTATCTGAGTTGTATTCGATTATGTTTATATAGTTATACTCACCAGGTAACTTTTCTCCCGTTATACATACGAGCGACTGAATTGAACTGAAGGTTGAATGGATAGACTAAACAATGATCGTATCTGGGGTTGTATTCGATTATATCGTGATGATGTTCATATAGTTATACTCACCAGGTAACTGATCTCCAGTTATACATAAGAGCGACTGAACAGAACTGAAGGTTGAATGGATAGACTGAACAATCATCGTATCTGGGTTGTATTCGATTATTTCGTGATGATTATTATATATTATGTCTAACCAGGTAACTGTTCTTTCGTTATACATACTAGCAACCGAATCGAACATGAGGTTGAATGGATAGATTGAACAATCATTGTATCTGGGTTGTCTCCGATTATATCGTTATGTTGTATATTTAACTACACCTTCCATGTAACGGTTCTTTCGTTACACATACGAGCGTCTGAATCGAACATAAGGTTGGATGGTTAGACGGAACGATAATTGTAACTAAGTTGTATTCGATTATATCGTGATGACGTTTATATAGAAATACTCACCAGGTTACTGTTCTTTCGTTATACATACGAGCAACCGAATCGAACAGAAGGTTGAATGGATAGTATCTGGGTTGTATTCGATTATGATGTTATGCTGTGTATATAATTATACACATAAGGTGACGGTATTCCCGTTTCACATACGAGCGACCGAAACGAACAGAAAGTTGAATGGTTAGACGAAACGATAATTGTATCTGAGTTGTATTCGATGATATCGTGATGATGTTTATATAGCAATACTCACCAGGTAACTGTTCTTCCGTTTTACATACAAGCGACCGAATCGAGCAGAAGGTTGAATTCAGTATAGATTGAACAATCATCGTATCTGGGTTGTATTCGATTATGTTTATATAGTTATACTCACCAGGTAACCGTTCTTCCGTTTCACATACGAGCGACCGAAACGAACAGAAAGTTGAATGGATAAACTGAACAATCAATGTATCTGGGTGGTATCCGATTATATCGCAATACTGTATATATAGTGATACTTACCAGGTGACGATACTTCCGTTACACATACTAGCGACTGAATCGAACAGAATGTTGAATGGTTAGACGAAACGATAATTGTATCTGAGTTGTATTCGATGATATCGTGATGATGTTTATATAGCAATACTCACCAGGTAACTGTTCTTCCGTTTTACATACAAGCGACCGAATCGAGCAGAAGGTTGAATTCAGTATAGATTGAACAATCATCGTATCTGGGTTGTATTCGATTATGTTTATATAGTTATACTCACCAGGTAACCGTTCTTCCGTTTCACATACGAGCGACCGAAACGAACAGAAAGTTGAATGGATAAACTGAACAATCAATGTATCTGGGTGGTATCCGATTATATCGCAATACTGTATATATAGTGATACTTACCAGGTGACGATACTTCCGTTACACATACTAGCGACTGAATCGAACAGAATGTTGAATGGTTAGACGAAACGATAATTGTATCTGAGTTGTATTCGATGATATCGTGATGATGTTTATATAGCAATACTCACCAGGTAACTGTTCTTCCGTTTTACATACAAGCGACCGAATCGAGCAGAAGGTTGAATTCAGTATAGATTGAACAATCATCGTATCTGGGTTGTATTCGATTATGTTTATATAGTTATACTCACCAGGTAACCGTTCTTCCGTTATACAACGAGCGGCTGAATTGAACAGAAGGTTGAATGGATAGTATATGGGTTGTATTCGATTATGATGTTATGCTGTGTATATAGTTATACACACTAGGAGACGGTATTCCCGTTTTACATACGAGCGACCGAAACGAAAAGAAAGTTGAATGGATAGACTGAACAATCAATGTATCTGGGTGGTATCCGATTATATCGCAATACTGTATATATAGTGATACTTACCAGGTGACGATACTTCCGTTACACATACTAGCGACTGAATCGAACAGAATGTTGAATGGTTAGACGAAACGATAATTGTATCTGAGTTGTATTCGATGATATCGTGATGATGTTTATATAGCAATACTCACCAGGCAACTGTCCTTCCGTTTTACATACAAGCGACGGAATCGAGCAGAAGGTTAAATGGATAGATTGAACAATCATCGTATCTGAGTTGTATTCGATTATGTTTATATAGATATACTCACCAGGTACCTGTTCTTCCGATATACATACGAGCAACCGAATCGAACATAAGGTTGAATGGATAGATTGAACAATCATTGTATCTGGGTTGTCTCCGATTATATCGTTATGTTGTATATTTAACTACACCTACCATGTAACGGTTCATTCGTTACACATACGAGCGTCTGAATCGAACATAAGGTTGGATGGTTAGACGGAACGATAATTGTAACTAAGTTGTATTCGATTATATCGTGATGGCGTTCATATAGAAATACTCACCAGATTACTGTTCTTTCGTTATACATACGAGCAACCGAATCGAACAGGAGGTTGAATTGATAGTATCTGGGTTGTATTCGAATATGATGTTATGCTGTGTATATAGTTATACACATAAGGTGACGGTATTCCCGTTTCACATACGAGCTACCGAAACGAACAGAAAGTTGAATGGATAGACTGAACAATCAATGTATCTGAGTGGTATCCGATTATATTGCAATACTGTATATATAGTTATACTTACCAGGTGACGGTACTTCCGTTACACATACTAGCGACTGAATCGAACAGAAGGTTAAATGGTTAGACGAAACGATAATTGTATCTGAGTTGTATTCGATGATATCGTGATGATGTTTATATAGCAATACTCACCAGGTAACTGTCCTTCCGTTTTACATACAAGCGACCGAATCGAGCAGATGGTTAAATATATAGATTGAACAATCATCGTATCTGAGTTGTATTCGATTATGTTTATATAGATATACTCACCAGGTACCTGTTCTTCCGATATACATACGAGCAACCGAATCGAACATAAGGTTGAATATATAGATTGAACAATCATCGTATCTGAGTTGTATTCGATTATGTTTATATAGTTATACTCACCAGGTAACTGTTCTTCCGTTATACATACGAGCGACTGAATTGAACTGAAGGTTGAATGGATAGACTAAACAATGATCGTATCTGGGGTTGTATTCGATTATATCGTGATGATGTTCATATAGTTATACTCACCAGGTAACTGTTCTCCAGTTATACATAAGAGCGACTGAACTGAACAGAAGGTTGAATGGATAGACTGAACAATCATCGTATCTGGGTTGTATTCGATTATTTCGTGATGATTATTATATATTATGTCTTACCAGGTAACTGTTCTTTCGTTATACATACTAGCAACCGAATCGAACATAAGGTTGAATGGATAGACTGAACAATCAATGTATCTGGGTGGTATCCGATTATATCGCAATACTGTATATATAGTGATACTTACCAGGTGACGATACTTCCGTTACACATACTAGCGACTGAATCGAACAGAATGTTGAATGGTTAGACGAAACGATAATTGTATCTGAGTTGTATTCGATGATATCGTGATGATGTTTATATAGCAATACTCACCAGGTAACTGTCCTTCCGTTTTACATACAAGCGACCGAATCGAGCAGAAGGTTAAATGGATAGATTGAACAATCATCGTATCTGAGTTGTATTCGATTATGTTTATATAGATATACTCACCAGGTACCTGTTCTTCCGATATACATACGAGCAACCGAATCGAACATAAGGTTGAATGGATAGATTGAACAATCATTGTATCTGGGTTGTCTCCGATTATATCGTTATGTTGTATATTTAACTACACCTACCATGTAACGGTTCATTCGTTACACATACGAGCGTCTGAATCGAACATAAGGTTGGATGGTTAGACGGAACGATAATTGTAACTAAGTTGTATTCGATTATATCGTGATGACGTTCATATAGAAATACTCACCAGATTACTGTTCTTTCGTTATACATACGAGCAACCGAATCGAACAGGAGGTTGAATTGATAGTATCTGGGTTGTATTCGAATATGATGTTATGCTGTGTATATAGTTATACACATAAGGTGACGGTATTCCCGTTTCACATACGAGCTACCGAAACGAACAGAAAGTTGAATGGATAGACTGAACAATCAATGTATCTGAGTGGTATCCGATTATATCGCAATACTGTATATATAGTGATACTTACCAGGTGACGGTACTTCCGTTACACATACTAGCGACTGAATCGAACAGAAGGTTAAATGGTTAGACGAATCGATAATTGTATCTGAGTTGTATTCGATGATATCGTGATGATGTTTATATAGCAATACTCACCAGGTAACTGTCCTTCCGTTTTACATACAAGCGACCGAATCGAGCAGATGGTTAAATGGATAGATTGAACAATCATCGTATCTGAGTTGTATTCGATTATGTTTATATAGATATACTCACCAGGTACCTGTTCTTCCGATATACATACGAGCAACCGAATCGAACATAAGGTTGAATATATAGATTGAACAATCATCGTATCTGAGTTGTATTCGATTATGTTTATATAGTTATACTCACCAGGTAACTGTTCTTCCGTTATACATACGAGCGACTGAATTGAACTGAAGGTTGAATGGATAGACTAAACAATGATCGTATCTGGGGTTGTATTCGATTATATCGTGATGATGTTCATATAGTTATACTCACCAGGTATCTGTTCTCCAGTTATACATAAGAGCGACTGAACTGAACAGAAGGTTGAATGGATAGACTGAACAATCATCGTATCTGGGTTGTATTCGATTATTTCGTGATGATTATTATATATTATGTCTTACCAGGTAACTGTTCTTTCGTTATACATACTAGCAACCGAATCGAACATAAGGTTGAATGGATAGATTGAATAATCATTGTATCTGGGTTGTCTCCGATTATATCGTTATGTTGTATATTTAACTACACCTACCATGTAACAGGTTCTTTCGTTACACATACGAGCGTCTGAATCGAACATAAGGTTGGATGGTTAGACGGAACGATAATTGTAACTAAGTTGTATTCGATTATATCGTGATGACGTTCATATAGAAATACTCACCAGGTTACTGTTCTTTCGTTATACATACGAGCAACCGAATCGAACAGAAGGTTGAATGGATAGTATCTGGGTTGTATTCGATTATGATGTTATGCTGTGTATATAGTTATACACATAAGGTGACGGTATTCCCGTTTCACATACGAGCGACCGAAACGAACAGAAAGTTGAATGGATAGACTGAACAATCAATGTATCTGGGTGGTATCCGATTATATCGCAATACTGTATATATAGTGATTCTTACCAGGTGACGGTACTTCCGTTACACATACTAGCGACTGAATCGAACAGAAGGTTAAATGGTTAGACGAAACGATAATTGTATCTGAGTTGTATTCGATGATATCGTGATGATGTTTATATAGCAATACTCACCAGGTAACTGTTCTTCCGTTTTACATACAAGCGACCGAATCGAGCAGAAGGTTGAATTCAGTATAGATTGAACAATCATCGTATCTGGGTTGTATTCGATTATGTTTATATTGTTATACTCACCAGGTAACTGTTCTTCCGTTATACATACGAGCGACTGAATTGAACAGAATGTTGAATGGATAGTATATGGGTTGTATTCGATTATGATGTTTTGCTGTGTATATAGTTATACACACTAGGAGACGGTATTCCCGTTTTACATACGAGCGACCGAAACAATAAGAAAGTTGAATGGATAGACTGAACAATCAATGTATCTGGGTGGTATCCGATTATATCGCAATACTGTATATATAGTGATACTTACCAGGTGACGATACTTCCGTTACACATACTAGCGACTGAATCGAACAGAATGTTGAATGGTTAGACGAAACGATAATTGTATCTGAGTTGTATTCGATGATATCGTGATGATGTTTATATAGCAATACTCACCAGGTTACTGTTCTTTCGTTATACATACGAGCAACCGAATCGAACAGAAGGTTGAATTGATAGTATCTGGGTTGTATTCGATTATGATGTTATGCTGTGTATATAGTTATACACATAAGGTGACGGTATTCCCGTTTCACATACGAGCGACCGAAACGAACAGAAATTTGAATGGATAGACTGAACAATCAATGTATCTGGGTGGTATCCGATTATATTGCAATACAGTATATATAGTGATACTTACCAGGTGACGGTACTTCCGTTACACATACTAGCGACTGAATCGAACAGAAGGTTAAATGGTTAGACGAAACGATAATTGTATCTGAGTTGTATTCGATGATATCGTGATGATGTTTATATAGCAATACTCACCAGGTAACTGTCCTTCCGTTTTACATACAAGCGACCGAATCGAGCAGAAGGTTAAATGGATAGATTGAACAATCATCGTATCTGAGTTGTATTCGATTATGTTTATATAGATATACTCACCAGGTACCTGTTCTTCCGATAAACATACGAGCAACCGAATCGAACATAAGGTTGAATGGATAGACTGAACAATCAATGTATCTGGGTGGTATCCGATTATATCGCAATACTGTACATATAGTGAAACTTACCAGGTGACGGTACTTCCGTTACACATACTAGCGACTGAATCGAACAGAATGTTGAATGGTTAGACGAAACGATAATTGTATCTGAGTTGTATTCGATGATATCGTGATGATGTTTATATAGCAATACTCACCAGGTAACTGTCCTTCCGTTTTACATACAAGCGACCGAATCGAGCAGAAGGTTAAATGGATAGATTGAACAATCATCGTATCTGAGTTGTATTCGATTATGTTTATATAGATATACTCACCAGGTACCTGTTCTTCCGATATACATACGAGCAACCGAATCGAACATAAGGTTGAATGGATAGATTGAACAATCATCGTATCTGAGTTGTATTCGATTATGTTTATATAGTTATACTCACCAGGTAACTTTTCTCCCGTTATACATACGAGCGACTGAATTGAACTGAAGGTTGAATGGATAGACTAAACAATGATCGTATCTGGGGTTGTATTCGATTATATCGTGATGATGTTCATATAGTTATACTCACCAGGTAACTGATCTCCAGTTATACATAAGAGCGACTGAACAGAACTGAAGGTTGAATGGATAGACTGAACAATCATCGTATCTGGGTTGTATTCGATTATGATGTTATGCTGTGTATATAATTATACACATAAGGTGACGGTATTCCCGTTTCACATACGAGCGACCGAAACGAACAGAAAGTTGAATGGATAAACTGAACAATCAATGTATCTGGGTGGTATCCGATTATATCGCAATACTGTATATATAGTGATACTTACCAGGTGACGATACTTCCGTTACACATACTAGCGACTGAATCGAACAGAATGTTGAATGGTTAGACGAAACGATAATTGTATCTGAGTTGTATTCGATGATATCGTGATGATGTTTATATAGCAATACTCACCAGGTAACTGTTCTTCCGTTTTACATACAAGCGACCGAATCGAGCAGAAGGTTGAATTCAGTATAGATTGAACAATCATCGTATCTGGGTTGTATTCGATTATGTTTATATAGTTATACTCACCAGGTAACCGTTCTTCCGTTATACAACGAGCGACTGAATTGAACAGAAGGTTGAATGGATAGTATATGGGTTGTATTCGATTATGATGTTATGCTGTGTATATAGTTATACACACTAGGAGACGGTATTCCCGTTTTACATACGAGCGACCGAAACGAAAAGAAAGTTGAATGGATAGACTGAACAATCAATGTATCTGGGTGGTATCCGATTATATCGCAATACTGTATATATAGTGATACTTACCAGGTGACGATACTTCCGTTACACATACTAGCGACTGAATCGAACAGAATGTTGAATGGTTAGACGAAACGATAATTGTATCTGAGTTGTATTCGATGATATCGTGATGATGTTTATATAGCAATACTCACCAGGTAACTGTCCTTCCGTTTTACATACAAGCGACGGAATCGAGCAGAAGGTTAAATGGATAGATTGAACAATCATCGTATCTGAAATGTATTCGATTATGTTTATATAGATATACTCACCAGGTACCTGTTCTTCCGATATACATACGAGCATCCGAATCGAACATAAGGTTGAATGGATAGATTGAACAATCATTGTATCTGGGTTGTCTCCGATTATATCGTTATGTTGTATATTTAACTACACCTACCATGTAACGGTTCATTCGTTACACATACGAGCGTCTGAATCGAATATAAGGTTGGATGGTTAGACGGAACGATAATTGTAACTAAGTTGTATTCGATTATATCGTGATGACGTTCATATAGAAATACTCACCAGATTACTGTTCTTTCGTTATACATACGAGCAACCGAATCGAACAGGAGGTTGAATTGATAGTATCTGGGTTGTATTCGAATATGATGTTATGCTGTGTATATTGTTATACACATAAGGTGACGGTATTCCCGTTTCACATACGAGCTACCGAAACGAACAGAAAGTTGAATGGATAGACTGAACAATCAATGTATCTGAGTGTTATCCGATTATATCGCAATACTGTATATATAGTTATACTTACCAGGTGACGGTACTTCCGTTACACATACTAGCGACTGAATCGAACAGAAGGTTAAATGGTTAGACGAAACGATAATTGTATCTGAGTTGTATTCGATGATATCGTGATGATGTTTATATAGCAATACTCACCAGGTAACTGTCCTTCCGTTTTACATACAAGCGACCGAATCGAGCAGATGGTTAAATGGATAGATTGAACAATCATCGTATCTGAGTTTTCGATTATGTTTATATAGATATACTCACCAGGTACCTGTTCTTCCGATATACATACGAGCAACCGAATCGAACATAAGGTTGAATATATAGATTGAACAATCATCGTATCTGAGTTGTATTCGATTATGTTTATATAGTTATACTCACCAGGTAACTGTTCTTCCGTTATACATACGAGCGACTGAATTGAACTGAAGGTTGAATGGATAGACTAAACAATGATCGTATCTGGGGTTGTATTCGATTATATCGTGATGATGTTCATATAGTTATACTCACCAGGTAACTGTTCTCCAGTTATACATAAGAGCGACTGAACTGAACAGAAGGTTGAATGGATAGACTGAACAATCATCGTATCTGGGTTGTATTCGATTATTTCGTGATGATTATTATATATTATGTCTTACCAGGTAACTGTTCTTTCGTTATACATACTAGCAACCGAATCGAACATAAGGTTGAATGGATAGATTGAACAATCATTGTATCTGGGTTGTCTCCGATTATATCGTTATGTTGTATATTTAACTACACCTACCATGTAACAGGTTCTTTCGTTACACATACGAGCGTCTGAATCGAACATAAGGTTGGATGGTTAGACGGAACGATAATTGTAACTAAGTTGTATTCGATTATATCGTGATGACGTTCATATAGAAATACTCACCAGGTTACTGTTCTTTCGTTATACATACGAGCAACCGAATCGAACAGAAGGTTGAATGGATAGTATCTGGGTTGTATTCGATTATGATGTTATGCTGTGTATATAGTTATACACATAAGGTGACGGTATTCCCGTTTCACATACGAGCGACCGAAACGAACAGAAAGTTGAATGGATAGACTGAACAATCAATGTATCTGGGTGGTATCCGATTATATCGCAATACTGTATATATAGTGATTCTTACCAGGTGACGGTACTTCCGTTACACATACTAGCGACTGAATCGAACAGAAGGTTAAATGGTTAGACGAAACGATAATTGTATCTGAGTTGTATTCGATGATATCGTGATGATGTTTATATAGCAATACTCACCAGGTAACTGTTCTTCCGTTTTACATACAAGCGACCGAATCGAGCAGAAGGTTGAATTCAGTATAGATTGAACAATCATCGTATCTGGGTTGTATTCGATTATGTTTATATTGTTATACTCACCAGGTAACTGTTCTTCCGTTATACATACGAGCGACTGAATTGAACAGAATGTTGAATGGATAGTATATGGGTTGTATTCGATTATGATGTTATGCTGTGTATATAGTTATACACACTAGGAGACGGTATTCCCGTTTTACATACGAGCGACCGAAACAATAAGAAAGTTGAATGGATAGACTGAACAATCAATGTATCTGGGTGGTATCCGATTATATCGCAATACTGTATATATAGTGATACTTACCAGGTGACGATACTTCCGTTACACATACTAGCGACTGAATCGAACAGAATGTTGAATGGTTAGACGAAACGATAATTGTATCTGAGTTGTATTCGATGATATCGTGATGATGTTTATATAGCAATACTCACCAGGTTACTGTTCTTTCGTTATACATACGAGCAACCGAATCGAACAGAAGGTTGAATGGATAGTATCTGGGTTGTATTCGATTATGATGTTATGCTGTGTATATAGTTATACACATAAGGTGACGGTATTCCCGTTTCACATATGAGCGACCGAAACGAACAGAAAGTTGAATGTATAGACTGAACAATCAATGTATCTGGGTGGTATCCGATTATATCGCAATACTGTATATATAGTGATTCTTACCAGGTGACGGTACTTCCGTTACACATACTAGCGACTGAATCGAACAGAAGGTTAAATGGTTAGACGAAACGATAATTGTATCTGAGTTGTATTCAATGATATCGTGATGATGTTTATATAGCAATACTCACCAGGTAATTGTTCTTCCGTTTTACATACAAGCGACCGAATCGAGCAGAAGGTTGAATTCAGTATAGATTGGACAATCATCGTATCTGGGTTGTATTCGATTATGTTTATATAGTTATACTCACCAGGTAACTGTTCTTCCGTTATACATACGAGCGACTGAATTGAACAGAAGGTTGAATGGATAGTATATGGGTTGTATTCGATTATGATGTTATGCTGTGTATATAGTTATACACACTAGGAGACGGTATTCCCGTTTTACATACGAGCGACCGAAACAAAAAGAAAGTTGAATGGATAGACTGAACAATCAATGTACCTGGGTGGTATCCGATTATATCGCAATACTGTATATATAGTGATACTTACCAGGTGACGATACTTCCGTTACACATACTAGCGACTGAATCGAACAGAATGTTGAATGGTTAGACGAAACGATAATTGTATCTGAGTTGTATTCGATGATATCGTGATGATGTTTATATAGCAATACTCACCAGGTTACTGTTCTTTCGTTATACATACGAGCAACCGAATCGAACAGAAGGTTGAATTGATAGTATCTGGGTTGTATTCGATTATGATGTTATGCTGTGTATATAGTTATACACATAAGGTGACGGTATTCCCGTTTCACATACGAGCGACCGAAACGAACAGAAATTTGAATGGATAGACTGAACAATTCATGTATCTGGGTGGTATCCGATTATATTGCAATACAGTATATATAGTGATACTTACCAGGTGACGGTACTTCCGTTACACATACTAGCGACTGAATCGAACAGAAGGTTAAATGGTTAGACGAAACGATAATTGTATCTGAGTTGTATTCGATGATATCGTGATGATGTTTATATAGCAATACTCACCAGGTAACTGTCCTTCCGTTTTACATACAAGCGACCGAATCGAGCAGAAGGTTAAATGGATAGATTGAACAATCATCGTATCTGAGTTGTATTCGATTATGTTTATATAGATATACTCACCAGGTACCTGTTCTTCCGATAAACATACGAGCAACCGAATCGAACATAAGGTTGAATGGATAGATTGAACAATCATCGTATCTGAGTTGTATTCGATTATGTTTATATAGTTATACTCACCAGGTAACTGTTCTTCCGTTATACATACGAGCGACTGAATTGAACCGAAGGTTGAATGGATAGACTAAACAATGATCGTATCTGGGGTTGTATTCGATTATATCGTGATGATGTTCATATAGTTATTCTCACCAGGTAACTGTTCTCCAGTTATACATAAGAGCGACTGAACTGAACAGAAGGTTGAATGGATAGACTGAACAATCATCGTATCTGGGTTGTATTCGATTATTTCGTGATGATTATTATATATTATGTCTTACCAGGTAACTGTTCTTTCGTTATACATACTAGCAACCGAATCGAACATGAGGTTGAATGGATAGATTGAACAATCATTGTATCTGGGTTGTCTCCGATTATATCGTTATGTTGTATATTTAACTACACCTACCATGTAACGGTTCTTTCGTTACACATACGAGCGTCTGAATCGAACATAAGGTTGGATGGTTAGACGAAACGATAATTGTAACTAAGTTGTATTCGATTATATCGTGATGACGTTCATATAGAAATACTCACCAGGTTACTGTTCTTTCGTTATACATACGAGCAACCGAATTGAACAGAAGGTTGAATGGATATTATATGGGTTGTATTCGATTATGATGTTATGCTGTGTATATAGTTATACACACTAGGAGACGGTATTCCCGTTTTACATACGAGCGACCGAAACGAAAAGAAAGTTGAATGGATAGACTGAACAATCAATGTATCTGGGTGGTATCCGATTATATCGCAATACTGTATATATAGTGTCACTTACCAGGTGACGATACTTCCGTTACACATACTAGCGACTGAATCGAACAGAATGTTGAATGGTTAGACGAAACGATAATTGTATCTGAGTTGTATTCGATGATATCGTGATGATGTTTATATAGCAATACTCACCAGGTAACTGTCCTTCCGTTTTACATACAAGCGACCGAATCGAGCAGAAGGTTAAATGGATAGATTGAACAATCATCGTATCTGAGTTGTATTCAATTATGTTTATATAGATATACTCACCAGGTACCTGTTCTTCCGATATACATACGAGCAACCGAATCGAACATAAGGTTGAATGGATAGATTGAACAATCATCGTATCTGAGTTGTATTCGATTATGTTTATATAGTTATACTCACCAGGTAACTGTTCTTCCGTTATACATACGAGCGACTGAATTGAACTGAAGGTTGAATGGATAGACTAAACAATGATCGTATCTGGGGTTGTATTCGATTATATCGTGATGATGTTCATATAGTTATACTCACCAGGTAACTGTTCTCCAGTTATACATAAGAGCGACTGAACTGAACAGAGGGTTGAATGGATAGACTGAACAATCATCGTATCTGGGTTGTATTCGATTATTTCGTGATGATTATTATATATTATGTCTAACCAGGTAACTGTTCTTTCGTTATACATACTAGCAACCGAATCGAACATAAGGTTGAATGGATAGATTGAACAATCATTGTATCTGAGTTGTCTCGGATTATATCGTTATGTTGTATATTTAACTACACCTACCATGTAACGGTTCTTTCGTTACACATACGAGCGTCTGAATCGAACATAAGGTTGGATGGTTAGACGGAACGATAATTGTAACTAAGTTGTATTCGATTATATCGTGATGACGTTCATATAGAAATACTCACCAGGTTACTGTTCTTTCGTTATACATACGAGCAACCGAATCGAACAGAAGGTTGAATGGATAGTATCTGGGTTGTATTCGATTATGATGTTATGCTGTGTATATAGTTATACACATAAGGTGACGGTATTCCCGTTTCACATACGAGCGACCGAAACGAACAGAAAATTGAATGGATAGACTGAACAATCAATGTATCTGGGTGGTATCCGATTATATCGCAATACTGTATATATAGTGATACTTACCAGGTGACGGTACTTCCGTTACACATACTAGCGACTGAATAAAACAGAAGGTTAAATGGTTAGACGAAACGATACATGTATCTGTGTTGTATTCAATGATATCGTGATGATGTTTATATAGCAATACTCAACAGGTAACTGTTCTTCCGTTTTACATACAAGCGACCGAATCGAGCAGAAGGTTGAATTCAGTATAGATTGAACAATCATCGTATCTGGGTTGTATTCGATTATGTTTATATAGTTATACTCACCAGGTAACTGTTCTTCCGTTATACATACGAGCGACTGAATTGAACAGAAGGTTGAATGGATAGTATATGGGTTGTATTCGATTATGATGTTATGCTGTGTATATAGTTATACACACTAGGAGACGGTATTCCCGTTTTACATACGAAAGACCGAAACGAAAAGAAAGTTGAATGGATAGACTGAACAATCAATGTATCTGGGTGGTATCCGATTATATCGCAATACTGTATATATAGTGATACTTACCAGGTGACGATACTTCCGTTGCACATACTAGCGACTGAATCGAACAGAATGTTGAATGGTTAGACGAAACGATAATTGTATCTGAGTTGTATTCGATGATATCGTGATGATGTTTATATAGCAATACTCACCAGGTAACTGTCCTTCCGTTTTACATACAAGCGACCGAATCGAGCAGAAGGTTAAATGGATAGATTGAACAATCATCGTATCTGAGTTGTATTCGATTATGTTTATATAGATATACTCACCAGGTACCTGTTCTTCCGATATACATACGAGCAACCGAATCGAACATAAGGTTGAATGGATAGATTGAACAATCATCGTATCTGAGTTGTATTCGATTATGTTTATATAGTTATACTCACCAGGTAACTGTTCTTCCGTTATACATACGAGCGACTGAATTGAACTGAAGGTTGAATGGATAGACTAAACAATGATCGTATCTGGGGTTGTATTCGATTATATCGTGATGATGTTCATATAGTTATACTCACCAGGTAACTGTTCTCCAGTTATACATAAGAGCGACTGAACTGAACAGAAGGTTGAATGGATAGACTGAACAATCATCGTATCTGGGTTGTATTCGATTATTTCGTGATGATTATTATATATTATGTCTAACCAGGTAACTGTTCTTTCGTTATACATTCTAGCAACCGAATCGAACATAAGGTTGAATGGATAGATTGAACAATCATTGTATCTGGGTTGTCTCCGATTATATCGTTATGTTGTATATCTAACTACACCTACCATGTAACGGTTCTTTCGTTACACATACGAGCGTCTGAATCGAACATAAGGTTGGATGGTTAGACGGAACGATAATTGTAACTAAGTTGTATTCGATTATATCGTGATGACGTTCATATAGAAATACTCACCAGGTTACTGTTCTTTCGTTATACATACTAGCAACCGAATCGAACAGAAGGTTGAATGAATAGTATCTGGGTTGTATTCGATTATGATGTTATGCTGTGTATATAGTTATACACATAAGGTGACGGTTTTCCCGTTTCACATACGAGCGACCGAAACGAACAGAAAGTTTAATGGATAGACTGAACAAGCAATGTATCTGGGTGGTATCCGATTATATCGCAATACTGTATATATAGTGATACTTACCAGGTGACGGTACTTCCGTTACACATACTGGCGACTGAATCGAACAGAAGGTTGAATGGTTAGACGAAACGATAATTGTATCTGAGTTGTATTCGATGATATCGTGATGATGTTTATATAGCAATACTCACCAGGTAACTGTCCTTCCGTTTTACATACAAGCGACCGAATCGAGCAGAAGGTTAAATGGATAAATTGAACAATCATCGTATCTGAGTTGTATTCGATTATGTTTATATAGATATACTCACCAGGTACCTGTTCTTCCGATATACATACGAGCAACCGAATCGAACACAAGGTTGAATGGATAGATTGAACAATCATCGTATCTGAGTTGTATTCGATTATGTTTATATAGTTATACTCACCAGGTAACTGTTCTTCCGTTATACATACGAGCGACTGAATTGTACTGAAGGTTGAATGGATAGACTAAACAATGATCGTATCTGGGGTTGTATTCGATTATATCGTGATGATGTTTATATAGTTATACTCACCAGGTAACTGTTCTCCAGTTATACATAAGAGCGACTGAACTGAACAGAAGGTTGAATGGATAGACTGAACAATCATCGTATATGGGTTGTATTCGATTATTTCGTGATGATTATTATATATTATGTCTAACCAGGTAACTGTTCTTTCGTAATACATACTAGCAACCGAATCGAACATAAGGTTGAATGGATAGATTGAACAATCATTGTATCTGGGTTGTCTCCGATTATATCGTTATGTTGTATATTTAACTACACCTACCATGTAACGGTTCTTTCGTTACACATACGAGCGTCTGAATCGAACATAAGGTTGGATGGTTAGACGGAACGGTAATTGTAACTAAGTTGTATTCGATTATATCGTGATGACGTTCATATAGAAATACTCACCAGGTTACTGTTCTTTCGTTATACATACGAGCAACCGAATCGAACAGAAGGTTGAATGGATAGTATCTGGGTTGTATTCGATTATGATGTTATGCTGTGTATATAGTTATACACATAAGGTGACGGTATTCCCGTTTCACATATGAGCGACCGAAACGAACAGAAAGTTGAATGGATAGACTGAACAATCAATGTATCTGGGTGGTATCCGATTATATCGCAATACTGTATATATAGTGATACTTACCAGGTGACGGTACTTCCGTTACACATACTAGCGACTGAATCGAACAGAAGGTTAAATGGTTAGACGAAACGATAATTGTATCTGAGTTGTATTCGATGATATCGTGATGATGTTTATATAGCAATACTCACCAGGTAACTGTTCTTCCGTTTTACATACAAGCGACCGAATCGAGCAGAAGGTTGAATTCAGTATAGATTGAACAATCATCGTATCTGGGTTGTATTCGATTATGTTTATATAGTTATACTCACCAGGTAACTGTTCTTCCGTTATACATACGAGCGACTGAATTGAACAGAAGGTTGAATGGATAGTATATGGGTTGTATTCGATTAAGATGTTATGCTGTGTATATAGTTATACACACTAGGAGACGGTATTCCCGTTTTACATACAAGCGACCGAAACGAAAAGAAAGTTGAATGGATAGACTGAACAATCAATGTATCTGGGTGGTATCCGATTATATCGCAATACTGTATATATAGTGATACTTACCAGGTGACGATACTTCCGTTACACATACTAGCGACTGAATTGAACAGAATGTTGAATGGTTAGACGAAACGATAATTGTATCTGAGTTGTATTCGATGATATCGTGATGATGTTTATATAGCAATACTCACCAGGTAACTGTCCTTCCGTTTTACATACAAGCGACCGAATCGAGCAGAAGGTTGAATGGATAGATTGAACAATCATCGTATCTGAGTTGTATTCGATTATGTTTATATAGTTATACTCACCAGGTAACTGTTCTTCCGTTATACATACGAGCGACTGAATTGAACTGAAGGTTGAATGGATAGACTAAACAATGATCGTATCTGGGGTTGTATTCGATTATATCGTGATGATGTTCATATAGTTATACTCACCAGGTAACTGTTCTCCAGTTATACATAAGAGCGACTGAACTGAACAGAAGGTTGAATGGATAGACTGAACAATCATCGTATCTGGGTTGTATTCGATTATTTCGTGATGATTATTATATATTATGTCTAACCAGGTAACTGTTCATTCGTTATACATACTAGCAACCGAATCGAACATAAGGTTGAATGGATAGATTGAACAATCATTGTATCTGGGTTGTCTCCGATTATATCGTTATGTTGTATATTTAACTACACCTACCATGTAACGGTTCTTTCGTTACACATACGAGCGTCTGAATCGAACATAAGGTTGGATGGTTAGACGGAACGATAATTGTAACTAAGTTGTATTCGATTATATCGTGATGACGTTCATATAGAAATACTCACCAGGTTACTGTTCTTTCGTTATACATACGAGCAACCGAATCGAACAGAAGGTTGAATGGATAGTATCTGGGTTGTATTCGATTATGATGTTATGCTGTGTATATAGTTATACACATAAGGTGACGGTATTTCCGTTTCACATACGAGCGACCGAAACGAACAGAAAGTTGAATGGATAGACTGAACAATCAATGTATCTGGGTGGTATCCGATTATATCGCAATACTGTATATATAGTGATACTTACCAGGTGACGGTACTTCCGTTACACATACTAGCGACTGAATCGAACAGAAGGTTAAATGGTTAGACGAAACGATACATGTATCTGAGTTGTATTCGATGATATCGTGATGATGTTTATATAGCAATACTAAACAGGTAACTGTTCTTCCGTTTTACATACAAGCGACCGAATCGAGCAGAAGGTTAAATGGATAGATTGAACAATCATCGTATCTGAGTTGTATTCGATTATGTTTATATAGATATACTCACCAGGTACCTGTTCTTCCGATATACATACGAGCAACCGAATCGAACATAAGGTTGAATGGATAGATTGAACAATCATCGTATCTGAGTTGTATTCGATTATGTTTATATAGTTATACTCACCAGGTAACTGTTCTTCCGTTATACATACGAGCGACTGAATTGAACTGATGGTTGAATGGATAGACTAAACAATGATCGTATCTGGGGTTGTATTCGATTATATCGTGATGATGTTCATATAGTTATACTCACCAGGTAACTGTTCTCCAGTTATACATAAGAGCGACTGAACTGAACAGAAGGTTGAATGGATAGACTGAACAATCATCGTATCTGGGTTGTATTCGATTATTTCGTGATGATTATTATATATTATGTCTAACCAGGTAACTGTTCTTTCGTTATACATACTAGCAACCGAATCGAACATGAGGTTGAATGGATAGATTGAACAATCATTGTATCTGGGTTGTCTCCGATTATATCGTTATGTTGTATATTTAACTACACCTACCATGTAACGGTTCTTTCGTTACACATACGAGCGTCTGAATCGAACATAAGGTTGGATGGTTAGATGGAACGATAATTGTAACTAAGTTGTATTCGATTATATCGTGATGACGTTCATATAGAAATACTCACCAGGTTACTGTTCTTTCGTTATACATACGAGCAACCGAATCGAACAGAAGGTTGAATGGATAGTATCTGGGTTGTATTCGATTATGATGTAATGCTGTGTATATAGTTATACACATAAGGTGACGGTATTCCCGTTTCACATACGAGCGACCGAAACGAACAGAAAGTTGAATGGATAGACTGAACAATCAATGTATCTGGGTGGTATCCGATTATATCGCAATACTGTATATATAGTGATACTTACCAGGTGACGGTACTTTCGTTACACATACTAGCGACTGAATCGAACAGAAGGTTAAATGGTTAGACGAAACGATTATTGTATCTGAGTTGTATTCGATGATATCGTGATGATGTTTATATAGCAATACTCACCAGGTAACTGTTCTTCCGTTTTACATACAAGCGACCGAATCGAGCAGAAGGTTGAATTCAGTATAGATTGAACAATCATCGTATCTGGGTTGAATTCGATTATGTTTATATAGTTATACTCACCAGGTAACTGTTCTTCCGTTATACATACGAGCGACTGAATTGAACAGAAGGTTGAATGGATAGAATATGGGTTGTATTCGATTATGATGTTATGCTGTGTATATAGTTATACACACTAGGAGACGGTATTCCCGTTTTACATACGAGCGACCGAAACGAAAAGAAAGTTGAATGGATAGACTGAACAATCAATGTATCTGGGTGGTATCCGATTATATCGCAATACTGTATATATAGTGATACTTACCAGGTGACGATACTTCCGTTACACATACTAGCGACTGAATCGAACAGAATGTTGAATGGTTAGACGAAACGATAATTGTATCTGAGTTGTATTCGATGATATCGTGATGATGTTTATATAGCAATACTCACCAGGTAAATGTCCTTCCGTTTTACATACAAGCGACCGAATCGAGCAGAAGGTTAAATGGATAGATTGAACAATCATCTTATCTGAGTTGTATTCGATTATGTTTATATAGATATACTCACCAGGTACCTGTTCTTCCGATATACATACGAGCAACCGAATCGAACATAAGGTTGAATGGATAGATTGAACAATCATCGTATCTGAGTTGTATTCGATTATGTTTATATAGTTATACTCACCAGGTAACTGTTCTTCCGTTATACATACGAGCGACTGAATTGAACTGAAGGTTGAATGGATAGACTAAACAATGATCGTATCTGAGGTTGTATTCGATTATATCGTGATGATGTTCATATAGTTATACTCACCAGGTAACTGTTCTCCAGTTATACATAAGAGCGACTGAACTGAACAGAAGGTTGAATGGATAGACTGAACAATCATCGTATCTGGGTTGTATTCGATTATTTCGTGATGATTATTATATATTATGTCTAACCAGGTTACTGTTCTTTCGTTATACATACTAGCAACCGAATCGAACATAAGGTTGAATGGATAGATTGAACAATCATTGTATCTGGGTTGTCTCCGATTATATCGTTATGTTGTATATTTAACTACACCTACCATGTAACGGTTCTTTCCTTACACATACGAGCGTCTGAATCGAACATAAGGTTGGATGGTTAGACGGAACGATAATTGTAACTAAGTTGTATTCGATTATATCGTGATGACGTTCATATAGATATACTCACCAGGTTACTGTTCTTTCGTTATACATACGAGCAACCGAATCGAACAGAAGGTTGAATGGATAGTATCTGGGTTGTATTCGATTATGATGTTATGCTGTGTATATAGTTATACACATAAGGTGACGGTATTCCCGTTTCACATACGAACGACCGAAACGAACAGAAAGTTGAATGGATAGACTGAACAATCAATGTATCTGGGTGGTATCCGATTATATCGCAATACTGTATATATAGTGATACTTACCAGGTGACGGTACTTCCGTTACACATACTAGCGACTGAATCGAACAGAAGGTTAAATGGTTAGACGAAACGATAATTGTATCTGAGTTGTATTCGATGATATCGTGATGATGTTTATATAGCAATACTCACCAGGTAACTGTTCTTTCGTTTTACATACAAGCGACCGAATCGAGCAGAAGGTTGAATTCAGTATAGATTGAACAATCATCGTATCTGGGTTGTATTCGATTATGTTTATATAGTTATACTCACCAGGTAACTGTTCTTCCGTTATACATACGAGCGACTGAATTGAACAGAAGGTTGAATGGATAGTATCTGGGTTGTATTCGATTATGATGTTATGCTGTGTATATAGTTATACACATAAGGTGACAGTATTCCCGTTTCACATACGAGCGACCGAAACGAACAGAAAGTTGAATGGATAGACTGAACAATCAATGTATCTGGGTGGTATCCGATTATATCGCAATACTGTATATATAGTGATACTTACCAGGTGACGGTACTTCCGTTACACATACTGGCGACTGAATCGAACAGAAGGTTAAATGGTTAGACGAAACGATAATTGTAACTAAGTTGTATTCGATTATATCGTGATGACGTTCAAATAGAAATACTCACCAGGTTACTGTTCTTTCGTTATACATACTAGCAACCGAATCGAACAGAAGGTTGAATGGATAGTATCTGGGTTGTATTCGATTATGATGTTATGCTGTGTATATAGTTATACACATAAGGTGACGGTATTCCCGTTTCACATACGAGCGACCGAAACGAACAGAAAGTTGAATGGATAGACTGAACAATCAATGTATCTGGGTGGTATCCGATTATATCGCAATACTGTATATATAGTGATACTTACCAGGTGACGGTACTTCCGTTACACATACTGGCGACTGAATCGAACAGAAGGTTAAATGGTTAGACGAAACGATAATTGTATCTGAGTTGTATTCGATGATATCGTGATGATGTTTATATAGCAATACTCACCAGGTAACTGTCCTTCCGTTTTACATACAAGCGACCGAATCGAGCAGAAGGTTAAATGGATAGATTGAACAATCATCGTATCTGAGTTGTATTCGATTATGTTTATATAGATATACTCACCAGGTACCTGTTCTTCCGATATACATACGAGCAACCGAATCGAACATAAGGTTGAATGGATAGATTGAACAATCATCGTATATGAGTTGTATTCGATTATGTTTATATAGTTATACTCACCAGGTAACTGTTCTTCCGTTATACATACGAGCGACTGAATTGAACTGATGGTTGAATGGATAGACTAAACAATGATCGTATCTGGGGTTGTATTCGATTATATCGTGATGATGTTCATATAGTTATACTCACCAGGTAACTGTTCTCCAGTTATACATAAGAGCGACTGAACTGAACAGAAGGTTGAATGGATAGACTGAACAATCATCGTATCTGGGTTGTATTCGATTATTTCGTGATGATTATTATATATTATGTCTAACCAGGTGACTGTTCTTTCGTTATACATATTAGCAACCGAATCGAACATGAGGTTGAATGGATAGATTGAACAATCATTGTATCTGGGTTGTCTTCGATTATATCGTTATGTTGTATATTTAACTACACCTACCATGTAACGGTTCTTTCGTTACACATACGAGCGTCTGAATCGAACATAAGGTTGGATGGTTAGATGGAACGATAATTGTAACTAAGTTGTATTCGATTATATCGTGATGACGTTCATATAGAAATACTCACCAGGTTACTGTTCTTTCGTTATACATACGAGCAACCGAATCGAACAGAAGGTTGAATGGATAGTATCTGGGTTGTATTCGATTATGATGTTATGCTGTGTATATAGTTATACACATAAGGTGACGGTATTCCCGTTTCACATACGAGCGACCGAAACGAACAGAAAGTTGAAATGATAGACTGAACAATCAATGTATCTGGGTGGTATCCGATTATATCGCAATACTGTATATATAGTGATACTTACCAGGTGACGGTACTTCCGTTACACATACTAGCGACTGAATCGAACAGAAGGTTAAATGGTTAGACGAAACGATAATTGTATCTGAGTTGTATTCGATGATATCGTGATGATGTTTATATAGCAATACTCACCAGGTAACTGTTCTTCCGTTTTACATACAAGCGACCGAATCGAGCAGAAGGTTGAATTCAGTATAGATTGAACAATCATCGTATCTGGGTTGTATTCGATTATGTTTATATAGTTATACTCACCAGGTAACTGTTCTTCCGTTATACATACGAGCGACTGAATTTAACAGAAGGTTGAATGGATAGTATATGGGTTGTATTCGATTATGATGTTATGCTGTGTATATAGTTATACACACCAGGAGACGGTATTCCCGTTTTACATACGAGCGACCGAAACAAAAAGAAAGTTGAATGAATAGACTGAACAATCAATGTATCTGGGTGGTATCCGATTATATCGCAATACTGTATATATAGTGATACTTACCAGGTGACGATACTTCCGTTACACATACTAGCGACTGAATCGAACAGAATGTTGTATGGTTAGACGAAACGATAATTGTATCTGAGTTGTATTCGATGATATCGTGATGATGTTTATATAGCAATACTCACCAGGTAACTGTTCTTCCGTTTTACATACAAGCGACCGAATCGAGCAGAAGGTTGAATTCAGTATAAGTTGAACAATCATCGTATCTGGGTTGTATTCGATTATGTTTATATAGTTATACTCACCAGGTACCTGTTCTTCCGATATACATACGAGCAACCAAATCGAACATAAGGTTGAATGGATAGATTGAACAATCATCGTATCTGAGTTGTATTCGATTATGTTTATATAGTTATACTCACCAGGTAACTGTTCTTCCGTTATACATACGAGCGACTGAATTGAACTGAAGGTTGAATGGATAGACTAAACAATGATCGTATCTGGGGTTGTATTCGATTATATCGTGATGATGTTCATATAGTTATACTCACCAGGTAACTGTTCTCCAGTTATACATAAGAGCGACTGAACTGAACAGAAGGTTGAATGGATAGACTGAACAATCATCGTATCTGGGTTGTATTCGATTATTTCGTGATGATTATTATATATTATGTCTAACCAGGTAACTGTTCTTTCGTTATACATACTAGCAACCGAATCGAACATAAGGTTGAATGGATAGATTGAACAATCATTGTATCTGGGTTGTCTCCGATTATATCGTTATGTTGTATATTTAACTACACCTACCATGTAACGGTTCTTTCGTTACACATACGAGCGTCTGAATCAAACATAAGGTTGGATGGTTAGACGGAACGATAATTGTAACTAAGTTGTATTCGATTATATCGTGATGACGTTCATATAGAAATACTCACCAGGTTACTGTTCTTTCGTTATACATACGAGCAACCGAATCGAACAGAAGGTTGGATGGATAGTATCTGGGTTGTATTCGATTATGATGTTATGCTGTGTATATACTTATACACATAAGGTGACGGTATTCCCGTTTCACATACGAGCGACCGAAACGAACAGAAAGTTGAAATGATAGACTGAACAATCAATGTATCTGGGTGGTATCCGATTATATCGCAATACTGTATATATAGTGATACTTACCAGGTGACGGTACTTCCGTTACACATACTAGCGACTGAATCGAACAGAAGGTTAAATGGTTAGACGAAACGATAATTGTATCTGAGTTGTATTCGATGATATCGTGATGTTGTTTATATAGCAATACTCACCAGGTAACTGTTCTTATGTTTTACATACAAGCGACCGAATCGAGCAGAAGGTTGAATTCAGTATAGATTGAACAATCATCGTATCTGGGTTGTATTCGATTATGTTTATATAGTTATACTCACCAGGTAACTGTAATCTTCCGTTATACATACGAGCGACTGAATTTAACAGAAGGTTGAATGGATAGTATATGGGTTGTATTCGATTATGATGTTATGCTGTGTATATAGTTATACACACCAGGAGACGGTATTCCCGTTTTACATACGAGCGACCGAAACAAAAAGAAAGTTGAATGAATAGACTGAACAATCAATGTATCTGGGTGGTATCCGATTATATCGCAATACTGTATATATAGTGATACTTACCAGGTGACGATACTTCCGTTACACATACTAGCGACTGAATCGAACAAAATGTTGTATGGTTAGACGAAACGATAATTGTATCTGAGTTGTATTCGATGATATCGTGATGATGTTTATATAGCAATACTCACCAGGTAACTGTTCTTCCGTTTTACATACATGCGACCGAATCGAGCAGAAGGTTGAATTCAGTATAAATTGAACAATCATCGTATCTGGGTTGTATTCGATTATGTTTATATAGTTATACTCACCAGGTACCTGTTCTTCCGATATACATACGAGCAACCAAATCGAACATAAGGTTGAATGGATAGATTGAACAATCATCGTATCTGAGTTGTATTCGATTATGTTTATATAGTTATACTCACCAGGTAACTGTTCTTCCGTTATACATACGAGCGACTGAATTGAACTGAAGGTTGAATGGATAGACTAAACAATGATCGTATCTGGGGTTGTATTCGATTATATCGTGATGATGTTCATATAGTTATACTCACCAGGTAACAGAGAACAGTTGTTCCCCAGTTATACATAAGAGCGACTGAACTGAACAGAAGGTTGAATGGATAGACTGAACAATCATCGTATCTGGGTTGTATTCGATTATTTCGTGATGATTATTATATATTATGTCTAACCAGGTAACTGTTCTTTCGTTATACATACTAGCAACCGAATCGAACATAAGGTTGAATGGATAGATTGAACAATCATTGTATCTGGGTTGTCTCCGATTATATCGTTATGTTGTATATTTAACTACACCTACCATGTAACGGTTCTTTCGTTACACATACGAGCGTCTGAATCGAACATAAGGTTGGATGGTTAGACGGAACGATAATTGTAACTAAGTTGTATTCGATTATATCGTGATGACGTTCATATAGAAATACTCACCAGGTTACTGTTCTTTCGTTATACATACGAGCAACCGAATCGAACAGAAGGTTGAATGGATAGTATCTGGGTTGTATTCGATTATGATGTTATGCTGTGATATAGTTATACCCATAAGGTGACGGTATTCCCGTTTCACATACGAGCGACCGAAACGAACAGAAAGTTGAATGGATAGACTGAACAATCAATGTATCTGGGTGGTATCCGATTATATTGCAATACTGTATATATAGTGATACTTACCAGGTGACGGTACTTCCGTTACACATACTAGCGACTGAATCGAACAGAAGGTTAAATGGTTAGACGAGACGATAATTGTATGTGAGTTGTATTCGATGATATCGTGATGATGTTTATATAGCAATACTCACCAGGTAACTGTTCTTCCGTTTTACATACAAGCGACCGAATCGAGCAGAAGGTTGAATTCAGTATAGATTGAACAATCATCGTATCTGGGTTGTATTCGATTATGTTTATATAGTTTTACTCACCAGCTTACTGTTCTTCCGTTATACATACGAGCGACTGAATTGAACAGAAGGTTGAATGGATAGTATATGGGTTGTATTCGATTATGATGTTATGCTGTGTATATAGTTATACACACTTGGAGACGGTATTCCCGTTTTACATACGAGCGACCGAAACGAAAAGAAAGTTGAATGGATAGACTGAACAATCAATGTATCTGGGTGGTATCCGATTATATCGCAATACTGTATATATAGTGATACTTAGCAGGTGACGATACTTCCGTTACACATACTAGCGACTGAATCGAACAGAATGTTGAATGGATAGATTGAACAATCATCGTATCTGAGTTGTATTCGATTATGTTTATATAGTTATACTCACCAGGTAACTGTTCTTCCGTTATACATACGAGCGACTGAATTGAACTGAAGGTTGAATGGATAGACTAAACAATGATCGTATCTGGGGTTGTATTCGATTATATCGTGATGATGTTCATATAGTTATACTCACCAGGTAACTGTTCTCCAGTTATACATAAGTGCGACTGAACTGAACAGAAGGTTGAATGGATAGACTGAACAATCATCGTATCTGGGTTGTATTCGATTATTTCGTGATGATTATTATATATTATGTCTAACCAGGTAACTGTTCTTTCGTTATACATACTAGCAACCGAATCGAACATAAGGTTGAATGGATAGATTGAACAATCATTGTATCTGGGTTGTCTCCGATTATATCGTTATGTTGTATATTTAACTACACCTACCATGTAACGGTTCTTTCGTTACACATACGAGCGTCTGAATCGAACATAAGGTTGGATGGTTAGACGGAACGATAATTGTAACTAAGTTGTATTCGATTATATCGTGATGACGTTCATATAGAAATACTCACCAGGTTACTGTTCTTTCGTTATACATACGAGCAACCGAATCGAACAGAAGGTTGAATGGATAGTATCTGGGTTGTATTCGATTATGATGTTATGCTGTGATATAGTTATACACATAAGGTGACGGTATTCCCGTTTCACATACGAGCGACCGAAACGAACAGAAAGTTGAATGGATAGACTGAACAATCAATGTTTCTGGGTGGTATACGATTATATCGCAATACTGTATATATAGTGATACTTACCAGGTGACGGTTCTTCCGTTACACATACTAGCGACTGAATCGAACAGAAGGTTAAATGGTTAGACGAAACGATAATTGTATCTGAGTTGTTTTTGATGATATCGTGATGATGTTTATATAGCAATACTCACCAGGTAACTGTTCTTCCGTTTTACATACAAGCTACTGAATCGAGCAGAAGGTTGAATTCAGTATAGATTGAACAATCATCGTATCTGGGTTGTATTCGATTATGTTTATATAGTTATACTCACCAGGTAACTGTTCTTCCGTTATACATACGAGCGACTGAATTGAACAGAAGGTTGAATGGATAGTATATGGGTTGTATTCGATTATGATGTTATGCTGTGTACATAGTTATACACACTAGGAGACGGTATTCCCGTTTCACATACGAGCGACCGAAACGAAAAGAAAGTTGAATGGATAGACTGAACAATCAATGTATCTGGGTGGTATCCGATTATATCGCAATACTGAATATATAGTGATACTTACCAGGTGACGATACTTCCGTTACACATACAAGCGACTGAATCGAACAGAATGTTGAATGGTTAGACGAAACGATAATTGTATCTGAGTTGTATTCGATGATATCGTGATGATGTTTATATAGCAATACTCACCAGGTAACTGTCCTTCCGTTTTACATACAAGCGACCGAATCGAGCAGAAGGTTAAATGGATAGATTGAACAATCATCGTATCTGAGTTGCATTTGATTATGTTTATATAGATATACTCACCAGGTACCTGTTCTTAAGATATACATACGAGCAACCGAATCGAACATAAGGTTGAATGGATAGATTGAACAATCATCGTATCTGAGTTGTATTCGATTATTTCGTGATGATTATTATATATTATGTCTAACCAGGTAACTGTTCTTTCGTTATACATACTAGCAACCGAATCGAACATAAGGTTGAATGGATAGATTGAACAATCATTGTATCTGGGTTGTCTCCGATTATATCGTTATGTTGTATATTTAACTACACCTACCATGTAACGGTTCTTTCGTTACACATAAGAGCGTCTGAATCGAACATAAGGTTGGATGGTTAGACGGAACGATAATTGTAACTGAGTTGCATTCGATTATATCGTGATGACGTTCATATAGAAATACTCACCAGGTTACTGTTCTGTCGTTATACATACGAGCAACCGAATCGAACAGAAGGTTGGATGGATAGTATCTGGGTTGTATTCGATTATGATGTTATGCTGTGTATATAGTTATACACATAAGGTGACGGTATTCCCGTTTCACATACGAGCGACCGAAACGAACAGAAAGTTGAAATGATAGACTGAACAATCGATGTATCTGGGTGGTATCCGATTATATCGCAATACTGTATATATAGTGATACTTACCAGGTGACGGTACTTCCGTTACACATACTAGCGACTGAATCGAACAGAAGGTTAAATGGTTAGACGAAACGAAAATTGTATCTGAGTTGTATTCGATGATATCGTGATGATGTTTATATAGCAATACTCACCAGGTGACTGTCCTTCCGTTTTACATACAAGCGACCGAATCGAGCAGGAGGTTAAATGGATAGATTGAACAATCATCGTATCTGAGTTGTATTCGATTATGTTTATATAGATATACTCACCAGGTACCAGGTACTCGAACATAAGGTTGAATGGATAGATTGAACAATCATCGTATCTGAGTTGTATTCGATTATGTTTATATAGTTATACTCACCAGGTAACTGTCCTTCCGTTTTACATACAAGCGACCGAATCGAGCAGAAGGTTAAATGGATAGATTGAACAATCATCGTATCTGAGTTGCATTCGATTATGTTTATATAGATATACTCACCAGGTACCTGTTCTTCCGATATACATACGAGCAACCGAATCGAACATAAGGTTGAATGGATAGATTGAACAATCATCGTATCTGAGTTGTATTCGATTATTTCGTGATGATTATTATATATTATGTCTAACCAGGTAACTGTTCTTTCGTTATACATAATAGCAACCGAATCGAACATAAGGTTGAATGGATAGATTGAACAATCATTGTATCTGGGTTGTCTCCGATTATATCGTTATGTTGTATATTTAACTACCTACCATGTAACGGTTCTTTCGTTACACATACGAGCGTCTGAATCGATTATAAGGTTGGATGGTTAGACGGAACGATAATTGTAACTGAGTTGCATTCGATTATATCGTGATGACGTTCATATAGAAATACTCACCAGGTTACTGTTCTTTCGTTATACATACGAGCAACCGAATCGAACAGAAGGTTGGATGGATAGAATCTGGGTTGTATTCGATTATGATGTTATGCTGTGTATATAGTTATACACATAAGGTGACGGTATTCCCGTTTCACATACGAGCGACCGAAACGAACAGAAAGTTGAAATGATAGACTGAACAATCGATGTATCTGGGTGGTATCCGATTATATCGCAATACTGTATATATAGTGATACTTACCAGGTGACGGTACTTCCGTTACACATACTAGCGACTGAATCGAACAGAAGGTTAAATGGTTAGACGAAACGATAATCGTATCTGAGTTGTATTCGATGATATCGTGATGATGTTTATATAGCAATACTCACCAGGTAACTGTCCTTCCGTTTTACATACAAGCGACCGAATCGAGCAGAAGGTTAAATGGATAGATTGAACAATCATCGTATCTGAGTTGTATTCGATTATGTTTATATAGATATACTCACCAGGTACCTGTTCTTCCGATATACATACGAGCAGCCGAATCGAACATAAGGTTGAATGGATAGATTGAACAATCATCGTATCTGAGTTGTATTCGATTATGTTTATATAGTTATACTCACCAGGTAACTGTTCTTCCGTTATACATACGAGCGACTGAATTGAACTGAAGGTTGAATGGATAGACTAAACAATGATCGTATCTGGGGTTGTATTCGATTATATCGTGATGATGTTCATATAGTTATACTCACCAGGTAACTGTTTTCCAGTTATACATAAGAGCGACTGAACTGAACAGAAGGTTGAATGGATAGACTGAACAATCATCGTATCTGGGTTGTATTCGATTATTTCGTGATGATTATTATATATTATGTCTAACCAGGTAACTGTTCTTTCGTTATACATACTAGCAACCGAATCGAACATAAGGTTGAATGGATAGATTGAACAATCATTGTATCTGGGTTGTCTCCGATTATATCGTTATGTTGTATATTTAACTACACCTACCATGTAACGGTTCTTTCGTTACACATACGAGCGTCTGAATCGAACATAAGGTTGGATGGTTAGACGGAACGATAATTGTAACTAAGTTGTATTCGATTATATCGTGATGACGTTCATATAGAAATACTCACCAGGTTACTGTTCTTTCGTTATACATACGAGCAACCGAATCGAACAGAAGGTTGGATGGATAGTATCTGGGTTGTATTCGATTATGATGTTATGCTGTGTATATAGTTATACACATAAGGTGACGGTATTCCCGTTTCACATACGAGCGACCGAAACGAACAGAAAGTTGAAATGATAGACTGAACAATCAATGTATCTGGGTGGTATCCGATTATATCGCAATACTGTATATATAGTGATTCTTACCAGGTGACGGTACTTCCGTTACACATACTAGCGACTGAATCGAACAGAAGGTTAAATGGTTAGACGAAACGATAATTGTATCTGAGTTGTATTCGATGATATCGTGATGTTGTTTATATAGCAATACTCACCAGGTAACTGTTCTTATGTTTTACATACAAGCGACCGAATCGAGCAGAAGGTTGAATTCAGTATAGATTGAACAATCTTCGTATCTGGGTTGTATTCGATTATGTTTATATAGTTATACTCACCAGGTAACTGTTCTTCCGTTATACATACGAGCGACTGAATTTAACAGAAGGTTGAATGGATAGTATATGGGTTGTATTCGATTATGATGTTATGCTGTGTATATAGTTATACACACCAGGAGACGGTATTCCCGTTTTACATACGAGCGACCGAAACAAAAAGAAAGTTGAATGAATAGACTGAACAATCAATGTATCTGGGTGGTATCCGATTATATCGCAATACTGTATATATAGTGATACTTACCAGGTGACGATACTTCCGTTACACATACTAGCGACTGAATCGAACAAAATGTTGTATGGTTAGACGAAACGATAATTGTATCTGAGTTGTATTCGATGATATCGTGATGATGTTTATATAGCAATACTCACCAGGTAACTGTTCTTCCGTTTTACATACATGCGACCGAATCGAGCAGAAGGTTGAATTCAGTATAAATTGAACAATCATCGTATCTGGGTTGTATTCGATTATGTTTATATAGTTATACTCACCAGGTACCTGTTCTTCCGATATACATACGAGCAACCAAATCGAACATAAGGTTGAATGGATAGATTGAACAATCATCGTATCTGAGTTGTATTCGATTATGTTTATATAGTTATACTCACCAGGTAACTGTTCTTCCGTTATACATACGAGCGACTGAATTGAACTGAAGGTTGAATGGATAGACTAAACAATGATCGTATCTGGGGTTGTATTCGATTATATCGTGATGATGTTCATATAGTTATACTCACCAGGTAACAGAGAACAGTTGTTCCCCAGTTATACATAAGAGCGACTGAACTGAACAGAAGGTTGAATGGATAGACTGAACAATCATCGTATCTGGGTTGTATTCGATTATTTCGTGATGATTATTATATATTATGTCTAACCAGGTAACTGTTCTTTCGTTATACATACTAGCAACCGAATCGAACATAAGGTTGAATGGATAGATTGAACAATCATTGTATCTGGGTTGTCTCCGATTATATCGTTATGTTGTATATTTAACTACACCTACCATGTAACGGTTCTTTCGTTACACATACGAGCGTCTGAATCGAACATAAGGTTGGATGGTTAGACGGAACGATAATTGTAACTAAGTTGTATTCGATTATATCGTGATGACGTTCATATAGAAATACTCACCAGGTTACTGTTCTTTCGTTATACATACGAGCAACCGAATCGAACAGAAGGTTGAATGGATAGTATCTGGGTTGTATTCGATTATGATGTTATGCTGTGATATAGTTATACCCATAAGGTGACGGTATTCCCGTTTCACATACGAGCGACCGAAACGAACAGAAAGTTGAATGGATAGACTGAACAATCAATGTATCTGGGTGGTATCCGATTATATTGCAATACTGTATATATAGTGATACTTACCAGGTGACGGTACTTCCGTTACACATACTAGCGACTGAATCGAACAGAAGGTTAAATGGTTAGACGAGACGATAATTGTATGTGAGTTGTATTCGATGATATCGTGATGATGTTTATATAGCAATACTCACCAGGTAACTGTTCTTCCGTTTTACATACAAGCGACCGAATCGAGCAGAAGGTTGAATTCAGTATAGATTGAACAATCATCGTATCTGGGTTGTATTCGATTATGTTTATATAGTTTTACTCACCAGCTTACTGTTCTTCCGTTATACATACGAGCGACTGAATTGAACAGAAGGTTGAATGGATAGTATATGGGTTGTATTCGATTATGATGTTATGCTGTGTATATAGTTATACACACTTGGAGACGGTATTCCCGTTTTACATACGAGCGACCGAAACGAAAAGAAAGTTGAATGGATAGACTGAACAATCAATGTATCTGGGTGGTATCCGATTATATCGCAATACTGTATATATAGTGATACTTAGCAGGTGACGATACTTCCGTTACACATACTAGCGACTGAATCGAACAGAATGTTGAATGGATAGATTGAACAATCATCGTATCTGAGTTGTATTCGATTATGTTTATATAGTTATACTCACCAGGTAACTGTTCTTCCGTTATACATACGAGCGACTGAATTGAACTGAAGGTTGAATGGATAGACTAAACAATGATCGTATCTGGGGTTGTATTCGATTATATCGTGATGATGTTCATATAGTTATACTCACCAGGTAACTGTTCTCCAGTTATACATAAGTGCGACTGAACTGAACAGAAGGTTGAATGGATAGACTGAACAATCATCGTATCTGGGTTGTATTCGATTATTTCGTGATGATTATTATATATTATGTCTAACCAGGTAACTGTTCTTTCGTTATACATACTAGCAACCGAATCGAACATAAGGTTGAATGGATAGATTGAACAATCATTGTATCTGGGTTGTCTCCGATTATATCGTTATGTTGTATATTTAACTACACCTACCATGTAACGGTTCTTTCGTTACACATACGAGCGTCTGAATCGAACATAAGGTTGGATGGTTAGACGGAACGATAATTGTAACTAAGTTGTATTCGATTATATCGTGATGACGTTCATATAGAAATACTCACCAGGTTACTGTTCTTTCGTTATACATACGAGCAACCGAATCGAACAGAAGGTTGAATGGATAGTATCTGGGTTGTATTCGATTATGATGTTATGCTGTGATATAGTTATACACATAAGGTGACGGTATTCCCGTTTCACATACGAGCGACCGAAACGAACAGAAAGTTGAATGGATAGACTGAACAATCAATGTTTCTGGGTGGTATACGATTATATCGCAATACTGTATATATAGTGATACTTACCAGGTGACGGTTCTTCCGTTACACATACTAGCGACTGAATCGAACAGAAGGTTAAATGGTTAGACGAAACGATAATTGTATCTGAGTTGTTTTTGATGATATCGTGATGATGTTTATATAGCAATACTCACCAGGTAACTGTTCTTCCGTTTTACATACAAGCTACTGAATCGAGCAGAAGGTTGAATTCAGTATAGATTGAACAATCATCGTATCTGGGTTGTATTCGATTATGTTTATATAGTTATACTCACCAGGTAACTGTTCTTCCGTTATACATACGAGCGACTGAATTGAACAGAAGGTTGAATGGATAGTATATGGGTTGTATTCGATTATGATGTTATGCTGTGTACATAGTTATACACACTAGGAGACGGTATTCCCGTTTCACATACGAGCGACCGAAACGAAAAGAAAGTTGAATGGATAGACTGAACAATCAATGTATCTGGGTGGTATCCGATTATATCGCAATACTGAATATATAGTGATACTTACCAGGTGACGATACTTCCGTTACACATACAAGCGACTGAATCGAACAGAATGTTGAATGGTTAGACGAAACGATAATTGTATCTGAGTTGTATTCGATGATATCGTGATGATGTTTATATAGCAATACTCACCAGGTAACTGTCCTTCCGTTTTACATACAAGCGACCGAATCGAGCAGAAGGTTAAATGGATAGATTGAACAATCATCGTATCTGAGTTGCATTTGATTATGTTTATATAGATATACTCACCAGGTACCTGTTCTTAAGATATACATACGAGCAACCAAATCGAACATAAGGTTGAATGGATAGATTGAACAATCATCGTATCTGAGTTGTATTCGATTATTTCGTGATGATTATTATATATTATGTCTAACCAGGTAACTGTTCTTTCGTTATACATACTAGCAACCGAATCGAACATAAGGTTGAATGGATAGATTGAACAATCATTGTATCTGGGTTGTCTCCGATTATATCGTTATGTTGTATATTTAACTACACCTACCATGTAACGGTTCTTTCGTTACACATAAGAGCGTCTGAATCGAACATAAGGTTGGATGGTTAGACGGAACGATAATTGTAACTGAGTTGCATTCGATTATGTCGTGATGACGTTCATATAGAAATACTCACCAGGTTACTGTTCTGTCGTTATACATACGAGCAACCGAATCGAACAGAAGGTTGGATGGATAGAATCTGGGTTGTATTCGATTATGATGTTATGCTGTGTATATAGTTATACACATAAGGTGACGGTATTCCCGTTTCACATACGAGCGACCGAAACGAACAGAAAGTTGAAATGATAGACTGAACAATCGATGTATCTGGGTGGTATCCGATTATATCGCAATACTGTATATATAGTGATACTTACCAGGTGACGGTACTTCCGTTACACATACTAGCGACTGAATCGAACAGAAGGTTAAATGGTTAGACGAAACGATAATTGTATCTGAGTTGTATTCGATGATATCGTGATGATGTTTATATAGCAATACTCACCAGGTGACTGTCCTTCCGTTTTACATACAAGCGACCGAATCGAGCAGGAGGTTAAATGGATAGATTGAACAATCATCGTATCTGAGTTGTATTCGATTATGTTTATATAGATATACTCACCAGGTACCAGGTACTCGAACATAAGGTTGAATGGATAGATTGAACAATCATCGTATCTGAGTTGTATTCGATTATGTTTATATAGTTATACTCACCAGGTAACTGTCCTTCCGTTTTACATACAAGCGACCGAATCGAGCAGAAGGTTAAATGGATAGATTGAACAATCATCGTATCTGAGTTGCATTCGATTATGTTTATATAGATATACTCACCAGGTACCTGTTCTTCCGATATACATACGAGCAACCGAATCGAACATAAGGTTGAATGGATAGATTGAACAATCATCGTATCTGAGTTGTATTCGATTATTTCGTGATGATTATTATATATTATGTCTAACCAGGTAACTGTTCTTTCGTTATACATACTAGCAACCGAATCGAACATAAGGTTGAATGGATAGATTGAACAATCATTGTATCTGGGTTGTCTCCGATTATATCGTTATGTTGTATATTTAACTACCTACCATGTAACGGTTCTTTCGTTACACATACGAGCGTCTGAATCGATTATAAGGTTGGATGGTTAGACGGAACGATAATTGTAACTGAGTTGCATTCGATTATATCGTGATGACGTTCATATAGAAATACTCACCAGGTTACTGTTCTTTCGTTATACATACGAGCAACCGAATCGAACAGAAGGTTGGATGGATAGAATCTGGGTTGTATTCGATTATGATGTTATGCTGTGTATATAGTTATACACATAAGGTGACGGTATTCCCGTTTCACATACGAGCGACCGAAACGAACAGAAAGTTGAAATGATAGACTGAACAATCGATGTATCTGGGTGGTATCCGATTATATCGCAATACTGTATATATAGTGATACTTACCAGGTGACGGTACTTCCGTTACACATACTAGCGACTGAATCGAACAGAAGGTTAAATGGTTAGACGAAACGATAATCGTATCTGAGTTGTATTCGATGATATCGTGATGATGTTTATATAGCAATACTCACCAGGTAACTGTCCTTCCGTTTTACATACAAGCGACCGAATCGAGCAGAAGGTTAAATGGATAGATTGAACAATCATCGTATCTGAGTTGTATTCGATTATGTTTATATAGATATACTCACCAGGTACCTGTTCTTCCGATATACATACGAGCAGCCGAATCGAACATAAGGTTGAATGGATAGATTGAACAATCATCGTATCTGAGTTGTATTCGATTATGTTTATATAGTTATACTCACCAGGTAACTGTTCTTCCGTTATACATACGAGCGACTGAATTGAACTGAAGGTTGAATGGATAGACTAAACAATGATCGTATCTGGGGTTGTATTCGATTATATCGTGATGATGTTCATATAGTTATACTCACCAGGTAACTGTTTTCCAGTTATACATAAGAGCGACTGAACTGAACAGAAGGTTGAATGGATAGACTGAACAATCATCGTATCTGGGTTGTATTCGATTATTTCGTGATGATTATTATATATTATGTCTAACCAGGTAACTGTTCTTTCGTTATACATACTAGCAACCGAATCGAACATAAGGTTGAATGGATAGATTGAACAATCATTGTATCTGGGTTGTCTCCGATTATATCGTTATGTTGTATATTTAACTACATCTACCATGTAACGGTTCTTTCGTTACACATACGAGCGTCTGAATCGAACATAAGGTTGGATGGTTAGACGGAACGATAATTGTAACTAAGTTGTATTCGATTATATCGTGATGACGTTCATATAGAAATACTCACCAGGTTACTGTTCTTTCGTTATACATACGAGCAACCGAATCGAACAGAAGGTTGGATGGATAGTATCTGGGTTGTATTCGATTATGATGTTATGCTGTGTATATAGTTATACACATAAGGTGACGGTATTCCCGTTTCACATACGAGCGACCGAAACGAACAGAAAGTTGAAATGATAGACTGAACAATCAATGTATCTGGGTGGTATCCGATTATATCGCAATACTGTATATATAGTGATTCTTACCAGGTGACGGTACTTCCGTTACACATACTAGCGACTGAATCGAACAGAAGGTTAAATGGTTAGACGAAACGATAATTGTATCTGAGTTGTATTCGATGATATCGTGATGTTGTTTATATAGCAATACTCACCAGGTAACTGTTCTTATGTTTTACATACAAGCGACCGAATCGAGCAGAAGGTTGAATTCAGTATAGATTGAACAATCTTCGTATCTGGGTTGTATTCGATTATGTTTATATAGTTATACTCACCAGGTAACTGTTCTTCCGTTATACATACGAGCGACTGAATTTAACAGAAGGTTGAATGGATAGTATATGGGTTGTATTCGATTATGATGTTATGCTGTGTATATAGTTATACACACCAGGAGACGGTATTCCCGTTTTACATACGAGCGACCGAAACAAAAAGAAAGTTGAATGAATAGACTGAACAATCAATGTATCTGGGTGGTATCCGATTATATCGCAATACTGTATATATAGTGATACTTACCAGGTGACGATACTTCCGTTACACATACTAGCGACTGAATCGAACAGAATGTTGTATGGTTAGACGAAACGATAATTGTATCTGAGTTGTATTCGATGATATCGTGATGATGTTTATATAGCAATACTCACCAGGTAACTGTTCTTCCGTTTTACATACAAGCGACCGAATCGAGCAGAAGGTTGAATTCAGTATAAATTGAACAATCATCGTATCTGGGTTGTATTCGATTATGTTTATATAGTTATACTCACCAGGTACCTGTTCTTCCGATATACATACGAGCAACCAAATCGAACATAAGGTTGAATGGATAGATTGAACAATCATCGTATCTGAGTTGTATTCGATTATGTTTATATAGTTATACTCACCAGGTAACTGTTCTTCCGTTATACATACGAGCGACTGAATTTAACAGAAGGTTGAATGGATAGTATATGGGTTGTATTCGATTATGATGTTATGCTGTGTATATAGTTATACACACCAGGAGACGGTATTCCCGTTTTACATACGAGCGACCGAAACAAAAAGAAAGTTGAATGAATAGACTGAACAATCAATGTATCTGGGTGGTATCCGATTATATCGCAATACTGTATATATAGTGATACTTACCAGGTGACGGTACTTCCGTTACACATACTAGCGACTGAATCGAACAGAAGGTTAAATGGTTATACGAAACGATAATTGTATCTGAGTTGTATTCGATGATATCGTGATGATGTTTATATAGCAATACTCACCAGGTAACTGTTCTTCCGTTTTACATACATGCGACCGAATCGAGCAGAAGGTTGAATTCAGTATAGATTGAACAATCATCGTATCTGGGTTGTATTCGATTATGTTTATATAGTTATACTCACCAGGTAACTGTTCTTCCGTTATACATACGAGCGACTGAATTGAACAGGAGGTTGTATTCGATTATGATGTTATGCTGTGTATATAGTTATACACACTAGGAGACGGTATTCCCGTTTCACATACGAGCGACCGAAACGAAAAGAAAGTTGAATGGATAGACTGAACTATCAATGTATCTGGGTGGTATCCGATTATATCGCAATACTGTATATATAGTGATACTTACCAGGTGACGATACTTCCGTTACACATACTAGCGACTGAATCGAACAGAATGTTGAATGGTTAGACGAAACGATAATTGTATCTGAGTTGTATTCGATGATATCGTGATGATGTTTATAAAGCAATACTCACCAGGTAACTGTCCTTCCGTTTTACATACAAGCGACCGAATCGAGCAGAAGGTTAAATAGATAGATTGAACAATCATCGTATCTGAGTTGTATTCGATTATGTTTATATAAATATACTCACCAGGTACCTGTTCTTCCGATATACATACGAGCAACCGAATCGAACATAAGGTTGGATGGATAGGTTGAACAATCATCGTATCTGAGTTGTATTCGATTATGTTTATATAGTTATACTCACCAGGTAACTGTTCTTCCGTTATACATACGAGCGACTGAATTGAACTGAAGGTTGAATGGATAGACTAAACAATGATCGTATCTGGGGTTGTATTCGATTATATCGTGATGATGTTCATATAGTTATACTCACCAGGTAACTGTTCTCCAGTTATACATAAGAGCGACTGAACTGAACAGAAGGTTGAATGGATAGATTGAACAATCATCGTATCTGAGTTGTATTCGATTATGTTTATATAAATATACTCACCAGGTAACTGTTCTTTCGTTATACATACTAGCAACCGAATCGAACATAAGGTTGAATGGATAGATTGAACAATCATTGTATCTGGGTTGTCTCCGATTATATCGTTATGTTGTATATTTAACTACACCTACTATGTAACGGTTCTTTCGTTACACATACGAGCGTCTGAATCGAACATAAGGTTGGATGGTTAGACGGAACGATAATTGTAACTAAGTTGTATTCGATTATATCGTGATGACGTTCATATAGAAATACTCACCAGGTTACTGTTCTTTCGTTATACATACGAGCAACCGAATCGAACAGAAGGTTGAATGGATAGTATCTGGGTTGTATTCGATTATGATGTTATGCTGTGATATAGTTATACACATAAGGTGACGGTATTCCCGTTTCACATACGAGCGACCGAAACGAACAGAAAGTTGAATGGATAGACTGAACAATCAATGTATCTGGGTGGTATCCGATTATATCGCAATACTGTATATATAGTGATACTTACCAGGTGACGGTACTTCCGTTACACATACTAGCGACTGAATCGAACAGAAGGTTAAATGGTTAGACGAAACGATAATTGTATCTGAGTTGTATTTGATGATATCGTGATGATGTTTATATAGCAATACTCACCAGGTAACTGTTCTTCCGTTTTACATACAAGCTACTGAATCGAGCAGAAGGTTGAATTCAGTATAGATTGAACAATCATCGTATCTGGGTTGTATTCGATTATGTTTATATAGTTATACTCACCAGGTAACTGTTCTTCCGTTATACATACGAGCGACTGAATTGAACAGAAGGTTGAATGGATAGTATATGGGTTGTATTCGATTATGATGTTATGCTGTGTACATAGTTATACACACTAGGAGACGGTATTCCCGTTTCACATACGAGCGACCGAAACGAAAAGAAAGTTGAATGGATAGACTGAACAATCAATGTATCTGGGTGGTATCCGATTATATCGCAATACTGAATATATAGTGATACTTACCAGGTGACGATACTTCCGTTACACATACAAGCGACTGAATCGAACAGAATGTTGAATGGTTAGACGAAACGATAATTGTATCTGAGTTGTATTCGATGATATCGTGATGATGTTTATATAGCAATACTCACCAGGTAACTGTCCTTCCGTTTCACATACAAGCGACCGAATCGAGCAGAAGGTTAAATGGATAGATTGAACAATCATCGTATCTGAGTTGCATTCGATTATGTTTATATAGATATACTCACCAGGTACCTGTTCTTCCGATATACATACGAGCAACCGAATCGAACATAAGGTTGAATGGATAGACTGAACAATCATCGTATCTGGGTTGTATTCGATTATTTCGTGATGATTATTATATATTATGTCTAACCAAGTAACTGTTCTTTCGTTATACATACTAGCAACCGAATCGAACATAAGGTTGAATGGATAGATTGAACAATCATTGTATCTGGGTTGTCTCCGATTATATCGTTATGTTGTATATTTAACTACACCTACCATGTAACGGTTCTTTCGTTACACATACGAGCGTCTGAATCGAACATAAGGTTGGATGGTTAGACGGAACGATAATTGTAACTAAGTTGTATTCGATTATATCGTGATGACGTTCATATAGAAATACTCACCAGGTTACTGTTCTTTCGTTATACATACGAGCAACCGAATCGAACAGAAGGTTGGATGGATAGTATCTGGGTTGTATTCGATTATGATGTTATGCTGTGTATATAGTTATACACATAAGGTGACGGTATTCCCGTTTCACATACGAGCGACCGAAACGAACAGAAAGTTGAAATGATAGACTGAACAATCAATGTATCTGGGTGGTATCCGATTATATCGCAATACTGTATATATAGTGATACTTACCAGGTGACGGTACTTCCGTTACACATACTAGCGACTGAATCGAACAGAAGGTTAAATGGTTAGACGAAACGATAATTGTATCTGAGTTGTATTCGATGATATCGTGATGTTGTTTATATAGCAATACTCACCAGGTAACTGTTCTTATGTTTTACATACAAGCGACCGAATCGAGCAGAAGGTTGAATTCAGTATAGATTGAACAATCATCGTATCTGGGTTGTATTCGATTATGTTTATATAGTTATACTCACCAGGTAACTGTTCTTCCGTTATACATACGAGCGACTGAATTTAACAGAAGGTTGAATGGATAGTATATGGGTTGTATTCGATTATGATGTTATGCTGTGTATATAGTTATACACACCAGGAGACGGTATTCCCGTTTTACATACGAGCGACCGAAACAAAAAGAAAGTTGAATGAATAGACTGAACAATCAATGTATCTGGGTGGTATCCGATTATATCGCAATACTGTATATATAGTGATACTTACCAGGTGACGATACTTCCGTTACACATACTAGCGACTGAATCGAACAGAATGTTGTATGGTTAGACGAAACGATAATTGTATCTGAGTTGTATTCGATGATATCGTGATGATGTTTATATAGCAATACTCACCAGGTAACTGTTCTTCCGTTTTACATACAAGCGACCGAATCGAGCAGAAGGTTGAATTCAGTATAAATTGAACAATCATCGTATCTGGGTTGTATTCGATTATGTTTATATAGTTATACTCACCAGGTACCTGTTCTTCCGATATACATACGAGCAACCAAATCGAACATAAGGTTGAATGGATAGATTGAACAATCATCGTATCTGAGTTGTATTCGATTATGTTTATATAGTTATACTCACCAGGTAACTGTTCTTCCGTTATACATACGAGCGACTGAATTGAACTGAAGGTTGAATGGATAGACTAAACAATGATCGTATCTGGGGTTGTATTCGATTATATCGTGATGATGTTCATATAGTTATACTCACCAGGTAACTGTTCTCCAGTTATACATAAGAGCGACTGAACTGAACAGAAGGTTGAATGGATAGACTGAACAATCATCGTATCTGGGTTGTATTCGATTATTTCGTGATGATTATTATATATTATGTCTAACCAGGTAACTGTTCTTTCGTTATACATACTAGCAACCGAATCGAACATAAGGTTGAATGGATAGATTGAACAATCATTGTATCTGGGTTGTCTCCGATTATATCGTTATGTTGTATATTTAACTACACCTACCATGTAACGGTTCTTTCGTTACACATACGAGCGTCTGAATCGAACATAAGGTTGGATGGTTAGACGGAACGATAATTGTAACTAAGTTGTATTCGATTATATCGTGATGACGTTCATATAGAAATACTCACCAGGTTACTGTTCTTTCGTTATACATACGAGCAACCGAATCGAACAGAAGGTTGGATGGATAGTATCTGGGTTGTATTCGATTATGATGTTATGCTGTGTATATAGTTATACACATAAGGTGACGGTATTCCCGTTTCACATACGAGCGACCGAAACGAACAGAAAGTTGAAATGATAGACTGAACAATCAATGTATCTGGGTGGTATCCGATTATATCGCAATACTGTATATATAGTGATACTTACCAGGTGACGGTACTTCCGTTACACATACTAGCGACTGAATCGAACAGAAGGTTAAATGGTTAGACGAAACGATAATTGTATCTGAGTTGTATTCGATGATATCGTGATGTTGTTTATATAGCAATACTCACCAGGTAACTGTTCTTATGTTTTACATACAAGCGACCGAATCGAGCAGAAGGTTGAATTCAGTATAGATTGAACAATCATCGTATCTGGGTTGTATTCGATTATGTTTATATAGTTATACTCACCAGGTAACTGTTCTTCCGTTATACATACGAGCGACTGAATTTAACAGAAGGTTGAATGGATAGTATATGGGTTGTATTCGATTATGATGTTATGCTGTGTATATAGTTATACACACCAGGAGACGGTATTCCCGTTTTACATACGAGCGACCGAAACAAAAAGAAAGTTGAATGAATAGACTGAACAATCAATGTATCTGGGTGGTATCCGATTATATCGCAATACTGTATATATAGTGATACTTACCAGGTGACGATACTTCCGTTACACATACTAGCGACTGAATCGAACAGAATGTTGTATGGTTAGACGAAACGATAATTGTATCTGAGTTGTATTCGATGATATCGTGATGATGTTTATATAGCAATACTCACCAGGTAACTGTTCTTCCGTTTTACATACAAGCGACCGAATCGAGCAGAAGGTTGAATTCAGTATAAATTGAACAATCATCGTATCTGGGTTGTATTCGATTATGTTTATATAGTTATACTCACCAGGTACCTGTTCTTCCGATATACATACGAGCAACCAAATCGAACATAAGGTTGAATGGATAGATTGAACAATCATCGTATCTGAGTTGTATTCGATTATGTTTATATAGTTATACTCACCAGGTAACTGTTCTTCCGTTATACATACGAGCGACTGAATTGAACTGAAGGTTGAATGGATAGACTAAACAATGATCGTATCTGGGGTTGTATTCGATTATATCGTGATGATGTTCATATAGTTATACTCACCAGGTAACTGTTCTCCAGTTATACATAAGAGCGACTGAACTGAACAGAAGGTTGAATGGATAGACTGAACAATCATCGTATCTGGGTTGTATTCGATTATTTCGTGATGATTATTATATATTATGTCTAACCAGGTAACTGTTCTTTCGTTATACATACTAGCAACCGAATCGAACATAAGGTTGAATGGATAGATTGAACAATCATTGTATCTGGGTTGTCTCCGATTATATCGTTATGTTGTATATTTAACTACACCTACCATGTAACGGTTCTTTCGTTACACATACGAGCGTCTGAATCGAACATAAGGTTGGATGGTTAGACGGAACGATAATTGTAACTAAGTTGTATTCGATTATATCGTGATGACGTTCATATAGAAATACTCACCAGGTTACTGTTCTTTCGTTATACATACGAGCAACCGAATCGAACAGAAGGTTGGATGGATAGTATCTGGGTTGTATTCGATTATGATGTTATGCTGTGTATATAGTTATACACATAAGGTGACGGTATTCCCGTTTCACATACGAGCGACCGAAACGAACAGAAAGTTGAAATGATAGACTGAACAATCAATGTATCTGGGTGGTATCCGATTATATCGCAATACTGTATATATAGTGATACTTACCAGGTGACGGTACTTCCGTTACACATACTAGCGACTGAATCGAACAGAAGGTTAAATGGTTAGACGAAACGATAATTGTATCTGAGTTGTATTCGATGATATCGTGATGTTGTTTATATAGCAATACTCACCAGGTAACTGTTCTTATGTTTTACATACAAGCGACCGAATCGAGCAGAAGGTTGAATTCAGTATAGATTGAACAATCATCGTATCTGGGTTGTATTCGATTATGTTTATATAGTTATACTCACCAGGTAACTGTTCTTCCGTTATACATACGAGCGACTGAATTTAACAGAAGGTTGAATGGATAGTATATGGGTTGTATTCGATTATGATGTTATGCTGTGTATATAGTTATACACACCAGGAGACGGTATTCCCGTTTTACATACGAGCGACCGAAACAAAAAGAAAGTTGAATGAATAGACTGAACAATCAATGTATCTGGGTGGTATCCGATTATATCGCAATACTGTATATATAGTGATACTTACCAGGTGACGATACTTCCGTTACACATACTAGCGACTGAATCGAACAGAATGTTGTATGGTTAGACGAAACGATAATTGTATCTGAGTTGTATTCGATGATATCGTGATGATGTTTATATAGCAATACTCACCAGGTAACTGTTCTTCCGTTTTACATACAAGCGACCGAATCGAGCAGAAGGTTGAATTCAGTATAAATTGAACAATCATCGTATCTGGGTTGTATTCGATTATGTTTATATAGTTATACTCACCAGGTACCTGTTCTTCCGATATACATACGAGCAACCAAATCGAACATAAGGTTGAATGGATAGATTGAACAATCATCGTATCTGAGTTGTATTCGATTATGTTTATATAGTTATACTCACCAGGTAACTGTTCTTCCGTTATACATACGAGCGACTGAATTGAACTGAAGGTTGAATGGATAGACTAAACAATGATCGTATCTGGGGTTGTATTCGATTATATCGTGATGATGTTCATATAGTTATACTCACCAGGTAACTGTTCTCCAGTTATACATAAGAGCGACTGAACTGAACAGAAGGTTGAATGGATAGACTGAACAATCATCGTATCTGGGTTGTATTCGATTATTTCGTGATGATTATTATATATTATGTCTAACCAGGTAACTGTTCTTTCGTTATACATACTAGCAACCGAATCGAACATAAGGTTGAATGGATAGATTGAACAATCATTGTATCTGGGTTGTCTCCGATTATATCGTTATGTTGTATATTTAACTACACCTACCATGTAACGGTTCTTTCGTTACACATACGAGCGTCTGAATCGAACATAAGGTTGGATGGTTAGACGGAACGATAATTGTAACTAAGTTGTATTCGATTATATCGTGATGACGTTCATATAGAAATACTCACCAGGTTACTGTTCTTTCGTTATACATACGAGCAACCGAATCGAACAGAAGGTTGGATGGATAGTATCTGGGTTGTATTCGATTATGATGTTATGCTGTGTATATAGTTATACACATAAGGTGACGGTATTCCCGTTTCACATACGAGCGACCGAAACGAACAGAAAGTTGAAATGATAGACTGAACAATCAATGTATCTGGGTGGTATCCGATTATATCGCAATACTGTATATATAGTGATACTTACCAGGTGACGGTACTTCCGTTACACATACTAGCGACTGAATCGAACAGAAGGTTAAATGGTTAGACGAAACGATAATTGTATCTGAGTTGTATTCGATGATATCGTGATGTTGTTTATATAGCAATACTCACCAGGTAACTGTTCTTATGTTTTACATACAAGCGACCGAATCGAGCAGAAGGTTGAATTCAGTATAGATTGAACAATCATCGTATCTGGGTTGTATTCGATTATGTTTATATAGTTATACTCACCAGGTAACTGTTCTTCCGTTATACATACGAGCGACTGAATTTAACAGAAGGTTGAATGGATAGTATATGGGTTGTATTCGATTATGATGTTATGCTGTGTATATAGTTATACACACCAGGAGACGGTATTCCCGTTTTACATACGAGCGACCGAAACAAAAAGAAAGTTGAATGAATAGACTGAACAATCAATGTATCTGGGTGGTATCCGATTATATCGCAATACTGTATATATAGTGATACTTACCAGGTGACGATACTTCCGTTACACATACTAGCGACTGAATCGAACAAAATGTTGTATGGTTAGACGAAACGATAATTGTATCTGAGTTGTATTCGATGATATCGTGATGATGTTTATATAGCAATACTCACCAGGTAACTGTTCTTCCGTTTTACATACATGCGACCGAATCGAGCAGAAGGTTGAATTCAGTATAAATTGAACAATCATCGTATCTGGGTTGTATTCGATTATGTTTATATAGTTATACTCACCAGGTACCTGTTCTTCCGATATACATACGAGCAACCGAATCGAACATAAGGTTGAATGGATAGATTGAACAATCATCGTATCTGAGTTGTATTCGATTATGTTTATATAGTTATACTCACCAGGTAACTGTTCTTCCGTTATACATACGAGCGACTGAATTGAACTGAAGGTTGAATGGATAGACTAAACAATGATCGTATCTGGGGTTGTATTCGATTATATCGTGATGATGTTCATATAGTTATACTCACCAGGTAACTGTTCTCCAGTTATACATAAGAGCGACTGAACTGAACAGAAGGTTGAATGGATAGACTGAACAATCATCGTATCTGGGTTGTATTCGATTATTTCGTGATGATTATTATATATTATGTCTAACCAGGTAACTGTTCTTTCGTTATACATACTAGCAACCGAATCGAACATAAGGTTGAATGGATAGATTGAACAATCATTGTATCTGGGTTGTCTCCGATTATATCGTTATGTTGTATATTTAACTACACCTACCATGTAACGGTTCTTTCGTTACACATACGAGCGTCTGAATCGAACATAAGGTTGGATGGTTAGACGGAACGATAATTGTAACTAAGTTGTATTCGATTATATCGTGATGACGTTCATATAGAAATACTCACCAGGTTACTGTTCTTTCGTTATACATACGAGCAACCGAATCGAACAGAAGGTTGGATGGATAGTATCTGGGTTGTATTCGATTATGATGTTATGCTGTGTATATAGTTATACACATAAGGTGACGGTATTCCCGTTTCACATACGAGCGACCGAAACGAACAGAAAGTTGAAATGATAGACTGAACAATCAATGTATCTGGGTGGTATCCGATTATATCGCAATACTGTATATATAGTGATACTTACCAGGTGACGGTACTTCCGTTACACATACTAGCGACTGAATCGAACAGAAGGTTAAATGGTTAGACGAAACGATAATTGTATCTGAGTTGTATTCGATGATATCGTGATGTTGTTTATATAGCAATACTCACCAGGTAACTGTTCTTATGTTTTACATACAAGCGACCGAATCGACCAGAAGGTTGAATTCAGTATAGATTGAACAATCATCGTATCTGGGTTGTATTCGATTATGTTTATATAGTTATACTCACCAGGTAACTGTTCTTCCGTTATACATACGAGCGACTGAATTTAACAGAAGGTTGAATGGATAGTATATGGGTTGTATTCGATTATGATGTTATGCTGTGTATATAGTTATACACACCAGGAGACGGTATTCCCGTTTTACATACGAGCGACCGAAACAAAAAGAAAGTTGAATGAATAGACTGAACAATCAATGTATCTGGGTGGTATCCGATTATATCGCAATACTGTATATATAGTGATACTTACCAGGTGACGATACTTCCGTTACACATACTAGCGACTGAATCGAACAAAATGTTGTATGGTTAGACGAAACGATAATTGTATCTGAGTTGTATTCGATGATATCGTGATGATGTTTATATAGCAATACTCACCAGGTAACTGTTCTTCCGTTTTACATACATGCGACCGAATCGAGCAGAAGGTTGAATTCAGTATAAATTGAACAATCATCGTATCTGGGTTGTATTCGATTATGTTTATATAGTTATACTCACCAGGTACCTGTTCTTCCGATATACATACGAGCAACCAAATCGAACATAAGGTTGAATGGATAGATTGAACAATCATCGTATCTGAGTTGTATTCGATTATGTTAATATAGTTATACTCACCAGGTAACTGTTCTTCCGTTATACATACGAGCGACTGAATTGAACTGAAGGTTGAATGGATAGACTAAACAATGATCGTATCTGGGGTTGTATTCGATTATATCGTGATGATGTTCATATAGTTATACTCACCAGGTAACAGAGAACAGTTGTTCTCCAGTTATACATAAGAGCGACTGAACTGAACAGAAGGTTGAATGGATAGACTGAACAATCATCGTATCTGGGTTGTATTCGATTATTTCGTGATGATTATTATATATTATGTCTAACCAGGTAACTGTTCTTTCGTTATACATACTAGCAACCGAATCGAACATAAGGTTGAATGGATAGATTGAACAATCATTGTATCTGGGTTGTCTCCGATTATATCGTTATGTTGTATATTTAACTACACCTACCATGTAACGGTTCTTTCGTTACACATACGAGCGTCTGAATCGAACATAAGGTTGGATGGTTAGACGGAACGATAATTGTAACTAAGTTGTATTCGATTATATCGTGATGACGTTCATATAGAAATACTCACCAGGTTACTGTTCTTTCGTTATACATACGAGCAACCGAATCGAACAGAAGGTTGAATGGATAGTATCTGGGTTGTATTCGATTATGATGTTATGCTGTGATATAGTTATACACATAAGGTGACGGTATTCCCGTTTCACATACGAGCGACCGAAACGAACAGAAAGTTGAATGGATAGACTGAACAATCAATGTATCTGGGTGGTATCCGATTATATTGCAATACTGTATATATAGTGATACTTACCAGGTGACGGTACTTCCGTTACACATACTAGCGACTGAATCGAACAGAAGGTTAAATGGTTAGACGAGACGATAATTGTATGTGAGTTGTATTCGATGATATCGTGATGATGTTTATATAGCAATACTCACCAGGTAACTGTTCTTCCGTTTTACATACAAGCGACCGAATCGAGCAGAAGGTTGAATTCAGTATAGATTGAACAATCATCGTATCTGGGTTGTATTCGATTATGTTTATATAGTTTTACTCACCAGCTTACTGTTCTTCCGTTATACATACGAGCGACTGAATTGAACAGAAGGTTGAATGGATAGTATATGGGTTGTATTCGATTATGATGTTATGCTGTGTATATAGTTATACACACTTGGAGACGGTATTCTCGTTTTACATACGAGCGACCGAAACGAAAAGAAAGTTGAATGGATAGACTGAACAATCAATGTATCTGGGTGGTATCCGATTATATCGCAATACTGTATATATAGTGATACTTAGCAGGTGACGATACTTCCGTTACACATACTAGCGACTGAATCGAACAGAATGTTGAATGGATAGATTGAACAATCATCGTATCTGAGTTGTATTCGATTATGTTTATATAGTTATACTCACCAGGTAACTGTTCTTCCGTTATACATACGAGCGACTGAATTGAACTGAAGGTTGAATGGATAGACTAAACAATGATCGTATCTGGGGTTGTATTCGATTATATCGTGATGATGTTCATATAGTTATACTCACCAGGTAACTGTTCTCCAGTTATACATAAGAGCGACTGAACTGAACAGAAGGTTGAATGGATAGACTGAACAATCATCGTATCTGGGTTGTATTCGATTATTTCGTGATGATTATTATATATTATGTCTAACCAGGTAACTGTTCTTTCGTTATACATACTAGCAACCGAATCGAACATAAGGTTGAATGGATAGATTGAACAATCATTGTATCTGGGTTGTCTCCGATTATATCGTTATGTTGTATATTTAACTACACCTACCATGTAACGGTTCTTTCGTTACACATACGAGCGTCTGAATCGAACATAAGGTTGGATGGTTAGACGGAACGATAATTGTAACTAAGTTGTATTCGATTATATCGTGATGACGTTCATATAGAAATACTCACCAGGTTACTGTTCTTTCGTTATACATACGAGCAACCGAATCGAACAGAAGGTTGAATGGATAGTATCTGGGTTGTATTCGATTATGATGTTATGCTGTGATATAGTTATACACATAAGGTGACGGTATTCCCGTTTCACATACGAGCGACCGAAACGAACAGAAAGTTGAATGGATGAACTGAACAATCAATGTTTCTGGGTGGTATACGATTATATCGCAATACTGTATATATAGTGATACTTACCAGGTGACGGTTCTTCCGTTACACATACTAGCGACTGAATCGAACAGAAGGTTAAATGGTAAGACGAAACGATAATTGTATCTGAGTTGTTTTTGATGATATCGTGATGATGTTTATATAGCAATACTCACCAGGTAACTGTTCTTCCGTTTTACATACAAGCTACTGAATCGAGCAGAAGGTTGAATTCAGTATAGATTGAACAATCATCGTATCTGGGTTGTATTCGATTATGTTTATATAGTTAAACTCACCAGGTAACTGTTCTTCCGTTATACATACGAGCGACTGAATTGAACAGAAGGTTGAATGGATAGTATATGGGTTGTATTCGATTATGATGTTATGCTGTGTACATAGTTATACACACTAGGAGACGGTATTCCCGTTTCACATACGAGCGACCGAAACGAAAAGAAAGTTGAATGGATAGACTGAACAATCAATGTATCTGGGTGGTATCCGATTATATCGCAATACTGAATATATAGTGATACTTACCAGGTGACGATACTTCCGTTACACATACAAGCGACTGAATCGAACAGAATGTTGAATGGTTAGACGAAACGATAATTGTATCTGAGTTGTATTCGATGATATCGTGATGAGGTTCATATAGCAATACTCACCAGGTAACTGTCCTTCCGTTTTACATACAAGCGACCGAATCGAGCAGAAGGTTAAATGGATAGATTGAACAATCATCGTATCTGAGTTGCATTCGATTATGTTTATATAGATATACTCACCAGGTACCTGTTCTTAAGATATACATACGAGCAACCGAATCGAACATAAGGTTGAATGGATAGATTGAACAATCATCGTATCTGAGTTGTATTCGATTATTTCGTGATGATTATTATATATTATGTCTAACCAGGTAACTGTTCTTTCGTTATACATACTAGCAACCGAATCGAACATAAGGTTGAATGGATAGATTGAACAATCATTGTATCTGGGTTGTCTCCGATTATATCGTTATGTTGTATATTTAACTACACCTACCATGTAACGGTTCTTTCGTTACACATACGAGCGTCTGAATCGAACATAAGGTTGGATGGTTAGACGGAACGATAATTGTAACTGAGTTGCATTCGATTATATCGTGATGACGTTCATATAGAAATACTCACCAGGTTACTGTTCTGTCGTTATACATACGAGCAACCGAATCGAACAGAAGGTTGGATGGATAGTATCTGGGTTGTATTCGATTATGATGTTATGCTGTGTATATAGTTATACACATAAGGTGACGGTATTCCCGTTTCACATACGAGCGACCGAAACGAACAGAAAGTTGAAATGATAGACTGAACAATCGATGTATCTGGGTGGTATCCGATTATATCGCAATACTGTATATATAGTGATACTTACCAGGTGACGGTACTTCCGTTACACATACTAGCGACTGAATCGAACAGAAGGTTAAATGGTTAGACGAAACGATAATTGTATCTGAGTTGTATTCGATGATATCGTGATGATGTTTATATAGCAATACTCACCAGGTGACTGTCCTTCCGTTTTACATACAAGCGACCGAATCGAGCAGGAGGTTAAATGGATAGATTGAACAATCATCGTATCTGAGTTGTATTCGATTATGTTTATATAGATATACTCACCAGGTACCAGGTACTCGAACATAAGGTTGAATGGATAGATTGAACAATCATCGTATCTGAGTTGTATTCGATTATGTTTATATAGTTATACTCACCAGGTAACTGTTCTTCCGTTATACATACGAGCGACTGAATTGAACTGAAGGTTGAATGGATAGACTAAACAATGATCGTATCTGGGGTTGTATTCGATTATATCGTGATGATGTTCATATAGTTATACTCACCAGGTAACTGTTTTCCAGTTATACATAAGAGCGACTGAACTGAACAGAAGGTTGAATGGATAGACTGAACAATCATCGTATCTGGGTTGTATTCGATTATTTCGTGATGATTATTATATATTATGTCTAACCAGGTAACTGTTCTTTCGTTATACATACTAGCAACCGAATCGAACATATGGTTGAATGGATAGATTGAACAATCATTGTATCTGGGTTGTCTCCGATTATATCGTTATGTTGTATATTTAACTACACCTACCATGTAACGGTTCTTTCGTTACACATACGAGCGTCTGAATCGAACATAAGGTTGGATGGTTAGACGGAACGATAATTGTAACTAAGTTGTATTCGATTATATCGTGATGACGTTCATATAGAAATACTCACCAGGTTACTGTTCTTTCGTTATACATACGAGCAACCGAATCGAACAGAAGGTTGGATGGATAGTATCTGGGTTGTATTCGATTATGATGTTATGCTGTGTATATAGTTATACACATAAGGTGACGGTATTCCCGTTTCACATACGAGCGAGCGACCGAAACGAACAGAAAGTTGAAATGATAGACTGAACAATCAATGTATCTGGGTGGTATCCGATTATATCGCAATACTGTATATATAGTGATACTTACCAGGTGACGGTACTTCCGTTACACATACTAGCGACTGAATCGAACAGAAGGTTAAATGGTTAGACGAAACGATAATTGTATCTGAGTTGTATTCGATGATATCGTGATGTTGTTTATATAGCAATACTCACCAGGTAACTGTTCTTCCGTTTTACATACAAGCGACCGAATCGAGCAGAAGGTTGAATTCAGTATAGATTGAACAATCATCGTATCTGGGTTGTATTCGATTATGTTTATATAGTTATACTCACCAGGTAACTGTTCTTCCGTTATACATACGAGCGACTGAATTGAACAGAAGGTTGAATGGATAGTATATGGGTTGTATTCGATTATGATGTTATGCTGTGTATATAGTTATACACACCAGGAGACGGTATTCCCGTTTTACATACGAGCGACCGAAACAAAAAGAAAGTTGAATGGATAGACTGAACAATCAATGTATCTGGGTGGTATCCGATTATATCGCAATACTGTATATATAGTGATACTTACCAGGTGACGATACTTCCGTTACACATACTAGCGACTGAATCGAACAGAATGTTGTATGGTTAGACGACACGATAATTGTATCTGAGTTGTATTCGATGATATCGTGATGATGTTTATATAGCAATACTCACCAGGTAACTGTTCTTTCGTTTTACATACAAGCGACCGAATCGAGCAGAAGGTTGAATTCAGTATAAATTGAACAATCATCGTATCTGGGTTGTATTCGATTATGTTTATATAGTTATACTCACCAGGTACCTGTTCTTCCGATATACATACGAGCAACCAAATCGAACATAAGGTTGAATGGATAGATTGAACAATCATCGTATCTGAGTTGTATTCGATTATGTTTATATAGTTATACTCACCAGGTAACTGTTCTTCCGTAATACATACGAGCGACTGAATTGAACTGAAGGTTGAATGAATAGACTAAACAATGATCGTATCTGGGGTTGTATTCGATTATATCGTGATGATGTTCATATAGTTATACTCACCAGGTAACTGTTCTCCAGTTATACATAAGAGCGACTGAACTGAACAGAAGGTTGAATGGATAGACTGAACAATCATCGTATCTGGGTTGTATTCGATTATTTCGTGATGATTATTATATATTATGTCTAACCAGGTAACTGGTCTTTCGTTATACATACTAGCAACCGAATCGAACATAAGGTTGAATGGATAGATTGAACAATCATTGTATCTGGGTAGTCTCCGATTATATCGTTATGTTGTATATTTAACTACACCTACTATGTAACGGTTCTTTCGTTACACATACGAGCGTCTGAATCGAACATAAGGTTGGATGGTTAGACGGAACGATAATTGTAACTAAGTTGTATTCGATTATATCGTGATGACGTTCATATGAAATACTCACCAGGTTACTGTTCTTTCGTTATACATACGAGCAACCGAATCGAACAGAAGGTTGAATGGATAGTATCTGGGTTGTATTCGATTATGATGTTATGCTGTGATATAGTTATACACATAAGGTGACGGTATTCCCGTTTCACATACGAGCGACCGAAACGAACAGAAAGTTGAATGGATAGACTGAACAATCAATGTATCTGGGTGGTATCCGATTATATCGCAATACTGTATATATAGTGATACTTACCATGTGACGGTACTTCCGTTACACATACTAGTGACTGAATCGAACAGAAGGTTAAATGGTTAGACGAAACGATAATTGTATCTGAGTTGTATTTGATGATATCGTGATAATATTTATATAGCAATACTCACCAGGTAACTGTTCTTCCGTTTTACATACAAGCTACTGAATCGAGCAGAAGGTTGAATTCAGTATAGATTGAACAATCATCGTATCTGGGTTGTATTCGATTATGTTTATATAGTTATACTCACCAGGTAACTGTTCTTCCGTTATACATACGAGCGACTGAATTGAACAGAAGGTTGAATGGATAGTATATGGGTTGTATTCGATTATGATGTTATGCTGTGTATATAATAATAATAATAATAATAATAATAATAATAATAATAATAATAATAATATTTATTCACATCCAGATCATACATTGACACAAATAAATCGTAACTGTAAATAAATAATCTACTCGATAAGTGACTGAAACACTTGTTTCGAGGAAATGAAATGACGAAATATGACTAGTGAACAGATAATTGTAAATGTTTAAGACAATATAATGAAGACAAAATTAGAATAAAAATAAGTTTTTATAACAATATCAAGTTTCATCAGGTACAGATATTCTATAAATAAATAAACAGAGAATAAAAATTTATCTATATAAAATAGGGTAAAATCGTTTTATACATCAAAGAGACTACGTATCATATGTCTGGAATGTTGCTGTATAAACTTTTTCAATAGTTTCTCGAATTTTCTGTTTTCATTCATACATTTCAATTCATTAGGAATGGTATTGTATAATTTTGGTGCTAAGTAGTTGAACATTCTCTGCGTTGTAACTTTGACCATCAAGGGTGGCACATAATTATTTTTTTTTCGAGTATTGTAGTTGTGGGTTGGGAGTTGATTGCAATGTTTTGTTCCGTGATATTTTAAGCACGTGAGGAAGAAGTATAATTGTCTTAGGTCAAAGATATTGGATTCAGAATATAGTGAGTCAGTTGAATACCTGAAATCTTTTGAAAAAATCAGTTTTATGAATCTCCTCTGTATCACTTCCAATGGATATAGATGTGTTTTCAGAGCCCCACCCCATGCCAGAATTCCATAACGTATATGACTTTCAACTAGAGCATGATATAAAGTTTTCATTTGACTGGAAGGTAGGACATCCTTGAGTTTTTTGAATCTATACAATATACATCTCAATTTTTTCATCACGAACATTATGTGATGGTTCCATTTTAAGTGGGAATCAATTATAATACCTAAGTATTTGATTTCTTTCACAGGTTCTATAGAGAACTGTTTGTTATTATTCATTGTAATGTTCAGTTTGTCGAAATTAGGCAGGCCACGAGTATTACAGCTGAATGGTAGATAGTTTTTCTTATCCGTGTTTATTGTGAGTAATTTATAGTCGAACCATGTTTTTATTGATTTGAAGTCAGATTCCACTTTTTGCTTCAGATTGTCCCAGTTATCAGACTTGTAGAAAATTGCTGTATCATCAGCATATCCGAAAATGTCTCCGTTGTTGTCGAGTGAAAATAGTCCATTTATATATATGTTAAATAAAATTGGCCCTAAAACTGTTCCTTGTGGTATGCCATAGTCAATTTTTTCGACACCGCTAACCACACCATCAACACTCACAGCTTGGGTTCTTTCGCTTAAATAGCACTTGAAGAGTTTCAGACAATTGCCTCTTACACCAATGTCTTCCATTGATTCTAAGAGGAGTTTGTGGCTAACAGTGTCAAAGGCTTTTGACAAGTCTATGAATATGCATAAACATGGGTTGCTTTCGTTTAGTGCTTCTGTTATTTTTGATGTTAAAGCTAGAATTGCATCTTGGGTTGACATATTTTCTCTGAATCCGAATTGATTATGAGAGATAACGGTAAATTTATTCAAATAGGAAACTAGTCTATTTTTCAGAATTTTTTCAAATATTTTTGAGAGGTGGGTGATCAAAGATTTTGGTCGGTAATTTCCTACTTTCTGAGTATTGCCTTTTTTATGGAGGGGAACTACTACTGTGTGTTTGAATGCCGATGGATACTTTCCTACCTCCATACACAGATTGAAAATTTTGACCAATGGCTCTTGGATATAGCTAGAAATGATCTTTATAGTTTCGGCTTTGATCTTGTCAACACCTACGGCTTTCTTATTTTTTAGTTGACTGATTACGTTTTGTATCTCAATTGATTCCACGGGGGTGAGGACGAGAGAATTTGGCATAATGGAACGGTTTGGAATATAATTAGGATCGTTTTCTATCTTACTGGCTAGATTCCTTCCCATTTCTGAGAATTTGGAATTGAATTCATTTGCTATAAGTTCTTTGTCAGTTAATATCCTGCCGTCCTCACTTTCAATAGAATCTATGGGATGACGTGTCTTTTTTGTTTTACTAAATTCCTGTACTATTTCCCACAGTTTTTTTGAATCGTTGTTATTTTTTTCGATTTGTTTATTATGATAGTTGTATTTAGTTTTTTTGATTAGTGCATTCAATCTGTTCCTATAATTTCTGTATTCATTTCTTAATTGATCATTATTTGGATATTTTCGCAGATTCTTATTCATTAAATTTTTTTCGTTTATTGATTTAAGTAAACCATTTGTCACCCAGGGTGCAATTTTGACGTGTATTCTGTTGTATTCTTTCACTTCCGTACACACATTGAAGGCTTCTATAATGATATCGATGAATGTGTTTGTAGCAGTGTTTGGTTAATTTGATGATAATACTGATGTCCAGGATATATTTCTGAATGTTTCATGGAGCTTTTTGGTATTGATGAACTCATTTGTTTTGATTTTTTCTTGTTTGATATCGTTATTTAACACAATTTGGAGAATTGTCGCGTAATGATCTGTAACAGATGTTTTGAGAATTATCGGAACGATTCTCTCGTAGATATCAACTGGAGATTTCATAAGAATATGATCAATACAGGAACTACTGTTTGCTTGGACTCTCGTTGGATTATTTATTGTAGAGATGTATCCATATTCGTTCAAAACATTTAAATAATCGGAACATGCATTCTCGCCCGGGTCTAATAAGTCAATATTTAGATCTCCCGTAAATAAACATATATCATTGAAATTATTGCCGTTGTTCGTTTCTAAATACTGGTTCATGCTATTTATGAATCCTTTAGGGTCTGTGTCAGGAGATCTATAGACAGCTGTAACAAGTATACTTCTTCCTTCATTCGATTGAATTTTTATTTGTATGGCTTTGATAGTTTGGTAGATTTCTGTTATTTTATAGGAATATTTCAATGTTGATTTTATGTATGCTACAACACCATCATCCTGATTGAAGTTACTTTCGTTATAAATCATATCGTATCCATCAATGTTAAATAAGCCCTGGTCTATAATATTCCACGTTTCTGTGAGTATCAAACAGTCAATATTCGCATTTAAATTGTGTAAAACGATCTTGAACTCATCTAAATTTTTATTTATACTGCGTATATTCATGTTGAGAATTTTGAAATTATTATTGAGGTTATTAACTCTCAGTATTTCGGTGCATTCTGAAGTTTGCGCGAGAGAGTAGGTTTCGATATTATTGACTTCAAAGTCTCGTATGTATTGATCCATTTCGTGTATCCTATCAGTGTATTACAAATTGGGGAAAAATCACATTTCAATACAGGAGATCACTCTAAAAATATGAACTGAAATAATTATTTAGGTATAAGGGTTATCGTTACTAATATAGAGAATTTATGAGATTATATAGGTTTTTTGTTTCTCAGTGTTCTGATGTCCTTCTCCTTGTTCTTTGCTGGGGGGTTCACCTTGGTTTCTTTGTTATAATCTCTGTTCGTTGTTGTTTTTAAATCAGTTGGATTGTTTCTGGATGATGATGAGAAAAGTAAGTTAGGATGCAGCTGCTCTGGTCTTACTTCCAGTAAGTTTTTTTCTGATTCTTCTGAATATTTCGGTCTGATTGTCAAGGTTGCTGGAGCACTATTATTCTCCTGATCAGGAATGTTATCGATTTCCACGTCGGATTCAACTTCAGTTGATGATGGATCCTCTAGTTCCTCGGCTGTATATGGTACCGCATCCACATACAATTCGAAGTTCTTGATTTTCGCTATATGGTTCGAGGATCGAGCTTTTTTCAAATGCTTCACAAGTATTTTATTAGTTTTTTGATCCTCTGGGCGCAGATCATTTGTGATGGAAATCTCGGTCCCTTTAAGTTTATGTAACTGCTGAAAAATCTTCTTTTTTTGCAGGTATGAAACGAATTCCACAATGATTGTATTCTTCTTTCCTATACTATAGATGTTATTTATATCTTTCTCTATGAGATTATTTTTGAAAATTGAATTGAGTTGTGTGAGTGTGGTTTCCAAAAGATTTTCCTTTTCTGTTTGTAATCCGAAAATATATAGTATATAGTTATACACACTAGGAGACGGTATTCCCGTTTTACATACGAGCGACCGAAACGAAACCAGGTAACTGTTCTTTCGTTATACATACTAGCAACCGAATCGAACATAAGTTGGAATGGATAGATTGAACAATCATTGTATCTGGGTTGTCTCCGATTATATCGTTATGTTGTATATCTAACTACACCTACCATGTAACAGGTTCTTTCGTTACACATACGAGCGTCTGAATCGAACATAAGGTTGGATGGTTAGACGGAACGATAATTGTAACTAAGTTGTATTCGATTATATCGTGATGACGTTCATATAGAAATACTCATCAGGTTACTGTTCTTTCGTTATACATACGAGCAACCGAATCGAACAGAAGGTTGAATGGATAGTATCTGGGTTGTATTCGATTATGATGTTATGCTGTGTATATAGTTATACACATAAGGTGACGGTATTCCCGTTTCACATACGAGCGACCGAAACGAACAGAAAGTTGAATGGATAGACTGAACAATCAATGTATCTGGGTGGTATCCGATTATATCGCAATACTGTATATATAGTGATTCTTACCAGGTGACGGTACTTCCGTTACACATACTAGCGACTGAATCGAACAGAAGGTTAAATGGTTAGACGAAACGATAATTGTATCTGAGTTGTATTCGATGATATCGTGATGATGTTTATATAGCAATACTCACCAGGTAACTGTTCTTCCGTTTTACATACAAGCGACCGAATCGAGCAGAAGGTTGAATTCAGTATAGATTGAACAATCATCGTATCTGGGTTGTATTCGATTATGTTTATATTGTTATACTCACCAGGTAACTGTTCTTCCGTTATACATACGAGCGACTGAATTGAACAGAATGTTGAATGGATAGTATATGGGTTGTATTCGATTATGATGTTATGCTGTGTATATAGTTATACACACTAGGAGACGGTATTCCCGTTTTACATACGAGCGACCGAAACAATAAGAAAGTTGAATGGATAGACTTAACAATCAATGTATCTGGGTGGTATCCGATTATATCGCAATACTGTATATATAGTGATACTTACCAGGTGACGATACTTCCGTTACACATACTAGCGACTGAATCGAACAGAATGTTGAATGGTTAGACGAAACGATAATTGTATCTGAGTTGTATTCGATGATATCGTGATGATGTTTATATAGCAATACTCACCAGGTTACTGTTCTTTCGTTATACATACGAGCAACCGAATCGAACAGAAGGTTGAATGGATAGTATCTGGGTTGTATTCGATTATGATGTTATGCTGTGTATATAGTTATACACATAAGGTGACGGTATTCCCGTTTCACATACGAGCGACCGAAACGAACAGAAAGTTGAATGTATAGACTGAACAATCAATGTATCTGGGTGGTATCCGATTATATCGCAATACTGTATATATAGTGATTCTTACCAGGTGACGGTACTTCCGTTACACATACTAGCGACTGAATCGAACAGAAGGTTAAATGGTTAGACGAAACGATAATTGTATCTGAGTTGTATTCAATGATATCGTGATGATGTTTATATAGCAATACTCACCAGGTAACTGTTCTTCCGTTTTACATACAAGCGACCGAATCGAGCAGAAGGTTGAATTCAGTATAGATTGGACAATCATCGTATCTGGGTTGTATTCGATTATGTTTATATAGTTATACTCACCAGGTAACTGTTCTTCCGTTATACATACGAGCGACTGAATTGAACAGAAGGTTGAATGGATACTATATGGGTTGTATTCGATTATGATGTTATGCTGTGTATATAGTTATACACACTAGGAGACGGTATTTCCGTTTTACATACGAGCGACCGAAACAAAAAGAAAGTTGAATGGATAGACTGAACAATCAATGTATCTGGGTGGTATCCGATTATATCGCAATACTGTATATATAGTGATACTCACCAGGTGACGATACTTCCGTTATACATACTAGCGACTGAATCGAACAGAATGTTGAATGGTTAGACGAAACGATAATTGTATCTGAGTTGTATTCGATGATATCGTGATGATGTTTATATAGCAATACTCACCAGGTTACTGTTCTTTCGTTATAGATACGAGCAACCGAATCGAACAGAAGGTTGAATTGATAGTATCTGGGTTGTATTCGATTATGATGTTATGCTGTGTATATAGTTATACACATAAGGTGACTGTATTCCCGTTTCACATACGAGCGACCGAAACGAACAGAAATTTGAATGGATAGACTGAACAATCAATGTATCTGGGTGGTATCCGATTATATCGCAATACTGTATATATAGTGATACTTACCAGGTGACGGTACTTCCGTTACACATACTAGCGACTGAATCGAACAGAAGGTTAAATGGTTAGACGAAACGATAATTGTATCTGAGTTGTATTCGATGATATCGTGATGATGTTTATATAGCAATACTCACCAGGTAACTGTCCTTCCGTTTTACATACAAGCGACCGAATCGAGCAGAAGGTTAAATGGATAGATTGAACAATCATCGTATCTGAGTTGTATTCGATTATGTTTATATAGATATACTCACCAGGTACCTGTTCTTCCGATAAACATACGAGCAACCGAATCGAACATAAGGTTGAATGGATAGATTGAACAATCATCGTATCTGAGTTGTATTCGATTATGTTTATATAGTTATACTCACCAGGTAACTGTTCTTCCGTTATACATACGAGCGACTGAATTGAACTGAAGGTTGAATGGATAGACTAAACAATGATCGTATCTGGGGTTGTATTCGATTATATCGTGATGTTGTTCATATAGTTATTCTCACCAGGTAACTGTTCTCCAGTTATACATAAGAGCGACTGAACTGAACAGAAGGTTGAATGGATAGACTGAACAATCATCGTATCTGGGTTGTATTCGATTATTTCGTGATGATTATTATATATTATGTCTTACCAGGTAACTGTTATTTCGTTATACATACTAGCAACAGAATCGAACATAAGGTTGAATGGATAGATTGAACAATCATTGTATCTGGGTTGTCTCCGATTATATCGTTACGTTGTATATTTAACTACACCTACCATGTAACGGTTCTTTCGTTACACATACGAGCGTCTGAATCGAACATAAGGTTGGATGGTTAGACGAAACGATAATTGTAACTAAGTTGTATTCGATTATATCGTGATGACGTTCATATAGAAATACTCACCAGGTTACTGTTCTTTCGTTATACATACGAGCAACCGAATCGAACAGAAGGTTGAATGGATAGTATCTGGGTTGTATTCGATTATGATGTTATGCTGTATATATAGTTATACACATAAGGTGACGGTATTCCCGTTTCACATACGAGCGACCGAAACAAAGAGAAAGTTGAATGGATAGACTGAACAATCAATGTATCTGGGTGGTATCCGATTATATCGCAATACTGTATATATAGTGATACTTACCAGGTGACGATACTTCCGTTACACATACTAGCGACTGAATCGAACAGAATGTTGAATGGTTAGACGAAACGATAATTGTATCTGAGTTGTATTCGATGATATCGTGATGATGTTTATATAGCAATACTCACCAGGTAACTGTTCTTCCGTTTTACATACAAGCGACCGAATCGAGCAGAAGGTTGAATTCAGTATAGATTGAACAATCATCGTATCTGGGTTGTATTCGATTATGTTTATATAGTTATACTCACCAGGTAACTGTTCTTCCGATATACATACGAGCAACCGAATCGAACATAAGGTTGAATGGATAGATTGAACAATCATCGTATCTGAGTTGTATTCGATTATGTTTATATAGTTATACTCACCAAGTAACTGTTCTTCCGTTATACATACGAGCGACTGAATTGAACTGAAGGTTGAATGAATAGACTAAACAATGATCGTATCTGGGGTTGTATTCGATTATATCGTGTTGATGTTCATATAGTTATACTCACCAGGTAACTGTTCTCCAGTTATACATAAGAGCGACTGAACTGAACAGAAGGTTGAATGGATAGACTGAACAATCATCGTATCTGGGTTGTATTCGATTATTTCGTGATGATTAGTATATATTATGTCTAACCAGGTAACTGTTCTTTCGTTATACATACTAGCAACCGAATCGAACAAGGTTGAATGGATAGATTGAACAATCATTGTATCTGGGTTGTCTCCAATTATATCGTTATGTTGTATATTTAACTACACCTACCATGTAACGGTTCTTTCGTTACACATACGAGCGTCTGAATCGAACATAAGGTTGGATGGTTAGACGGAACGATAATTGTAACTGAGTTGTATTCGATTATATCGTGATGACGTTCATATAGAAATACTCACCAGGTTACTGTTCTTTCGTTATACATACGAGCAACCGAATCGAACAGAAGGTTGAATGGATAGTATCTGGGTTGTATTCGATTATGATGTTATGCTGTGTATATAGTTATACACATAAGGTGACGGTATTCCCGTTTCACATACGAGCGACCGAAACGAACAGAAAGTTGAATGGATAGACTGAACAATCAATGTATCTGGGTGGTATCCGATTATATCGCAATACTGTATATATAGTGATACTTACCAGGTGACAGTACTTCCGTTACACATACTAGCGACTGAATCGAACAGAAGGTTAAATGGTTAGACTAAACGATAATTGTATCTGGGTTGTATTCGATGATATCGTGATGATGTTTATATAGCAATACTCATCAGGTAACTGTCCTTCCGTTTTACATACAAGCGACCGAATCGAGCAGAAGGTTAAATGGATAGATTGAACAATCATCGTATCTGAGTTGTATTCGATTATGTTTATATAGATATACTCACCAGGTACCTGTTCTTCCGATATACATACGAGCAACCGAATCGAACATAAGGTTGAATGGATAGATTAAACAATCATCGTATCTGAGTTGTATTCGATTATGTTTATATAGTTATACTTGTTAGGTTGTAATAACATTGAACTACTTCCAAATGTATATTACTATCCACTTTATTTCTAAGCTGGATTTCGGCCTTATGAATGAAACGAGTGTTTCTGACTTTTAGTTTTTATTCAGACTGATGTTTTCATACTGACATATATCACATTAACATTCACATACTATGTGTAGAATAATAAATGGACATAATATATGAGTATGAAGAATTGCACACAACAATGTGGCCAACATATAAGAATAACTGTTGAAATCATATGTTAACACCTCCCCTTGTTGGGCACATCCTGTAAAATAAATAACAAATTGAATTGATAAACAGTACAATATTACTTGAGCCCTAAGCTTTGGCACCAATATTTGGTCATCTTAGAGTTCAGAACTTTGGTGAATATATCAGCACGATTTGCCTTGGAATTTACATATTTTAGCATAACAGATTTATTCCTGATCAGTTCTTGAACGTGGTGATACTTGACATCAATGTGTTTGGACCTCTCAGACACAATGTAGTTCTCAGCAACCGCAATGGCACCCTGATTGTCCACATGAATATTGACGGGTTCTGTAACTAAATGTTCAAACCCAATGTCACGAAGTAGTCCACAGATCCAAGTGACTTCTCTTGAAACATCACTCAGGGCAATGTATTCTGCCTCCACTGTAGATAGGCTCACAGAGGTTTGCTTCTTACTCCGCCAGCTGACAACTCCACCAGCTAAGGAGAGACAAAAGCCAGTTATAGATTTTCTATCAGACTTTTCATTAGCCCAGTCTGCATCCACATAAACTTCCAATTGTTGTCCACCTCTCTTGTAAACTAGTTTCAGATTTTTGGTTCCTTTCAAATATCTATATAGATATTTCACTTCATTCCAGTCTTTTCTTGAGGGATTTTGGTTCTTTTGACACAGTTTGTTCACAGCATAAGCTATGTCAGGTCTCGAGTTGTTGGCAAGATGTAGCAAAGACCCTGTTCCTTCTCTGTATATTTTTGGGTCGAAAGTACACATTTCATGCTGATCTTCTTGGCTTTGTGATGATGGAAGTTGGACGATTACTTCTGTTGCCTTCTCCAAGTTGAAATGTTTCAGTTTTTCTTCTATGTATAGTGTCTGGTCTAGATATACAGCACCTTCTTGATCTCTTGAAATTCTCATCGAGAGAATGTTTTTCACCGGTCCTAAATCCTTGACAGAGTAAACTTTGCCAAACCTTTTCTTGAAGCCATTGATTTCTGCTTTGGTTCCCGTAATATAAGAATCATCCACATAGACTCCTACTATGAGAAGTTTATTTTCTGATATATACATACAGGGATCATATTTGGATCTTTTCAATTGCATGCCTTCTATAGTCTCATTCAGGTCTTCATTCCAATTCTTGCCGGACTGATGTAGACCATATATGCTTCTTTTGAGTTTGCACACGTAGAAATTAGGTTCTTTCAATTCGAAACCTGGAGGTTGCTCCATATAAACTTCTTCCTCAAGCTTGCTGTTCAGGTAAGCTGCATCAACATCTACATGATGAATTTCCCAATTTCTTTCAGCGGCAACAGCGAGTATACATCTTAGTGTGGATCTCCTAATCACTGGAGAATATGTATTGAAAAAATCTTCACCTTCTATCTGGGTGAATCCTCGTGCCACTAGTCTTGCTTTATGACCTGAAATATTTCCATCACTGTCATACTTGGTTTTGTATATCCATTTGCAGCTCACGACATTTTTGTTGGTTGGGCGTTCAACTAAGTCCCACGCATTTATTTCTTTGAATTTTTGAAGCTCTTGGAGCATAGCTTGTTCCCAGTGTTTTGCTTTTGAACCACTTACTGCCTCTTTCAAAGTTATTGGATCTCTAGTAAAGTCATCTGTTTTGGCAGTACAGCATATTCCATCACACACATGTTTATTCTTACGTTGTCTTGTTGATCTTCTCAATGGTAGTGTTGTTGATGATAAATCTTGATTTTCATCTTGGTCTTGACTAATAACAGGATTTTTCATATTTTCTCCTCCAGAAATTGTTACATTTTCTATTAGAGCGCCAACATCTTGATTGTTGTCTTCACAGTCTTTTGCATCTTCATTGTCCGAATCGAGTCCAAAATTTTCTAGGAAAGCATCCAAGTGAGCGCTGTTATCTTTTTGTTGTTGTGGAGTTTTCACCTTCTTGAAAGGAAACGAATCTTCAAAGAATTTTACATCCCGTGCGACAGTCATCTTCTTTTCTTTGATCTTGTATAATTTGAAACCTTTCTTTCCATGTTCCAGACCAATGAATACACACTTGGTTCCTCGCGATTCAAGTTTGCTGTTTCGAGTTACCGCAGTCCAAGCTTCACAGCCGAATACTCTGATACACTCTAGGTCTTTGATTGTCATCTCTTTTCCTTTCCATAATTCCAATGGGGCATTTCCTCCTATAACTGTGGTGCAACATCTGTTTCTCAAATACGCTGCATACACTATTGCTTCAGCCCAAAAACTGGGAGGTAGGCCTGATCTGATGAGCATGCACCTTACCATATTAAGCAAAGTAAGGTTGAGGCGTTCTGCCCTACCATTCTGCTGTGGTATTCCAGGTATGGAAAACCGGTGCTCTATCCCCTTCTCTTCCATGAAAGTCTTAATTTCTTTTGAAATATATTCTCCTCCGTTGTCAGACATCAATATCTTGAGTTTCTTCTCATGTTTTCTTTCATTTTTAGTTTGGTAAATTTTAAACTCACTTGCAGCTTCATTTTTCTTCTTTATGGGCTTCACTTCAGCATATCTTGAATAATCATCTAGGAATGTTATGACGTATCTGGATTTTCCTATTGATTCAACAGGTAGTGGTCCCATGATATCGGAGTGCACTAATTCTAGCACATCTGAGGCATGAGATTCACTTGTCTTGAATGGTAGTCTCTTTAATTTGCCTTCCAGACAAATATCACACTTTGGCATTGGTTGTTTTACTTTACAAATTTTGGGTAAGTTATTCAAGTGTCCAAACCTGTCATGCCACAATTCAACACTTGAGCATTTTGTCGCAACTATTCTCTCTTCATGCTTCTGATTTGCTGTCAGTTGTATCTTTTGGCCATTTATTAAAAAATGTTCACATTTCAGTTGATACATCTTTGCATTCTCGCTCCAAAAACCCGTCATGAATAGCTCTCTTCCATCATAAATTTTCTTCTCTCCTTTTTCAGTAATTATTTTGAATCCTTTCTCTTCTAGTCTTCTTTCTGAGATGAGAGTACAGTCGAGTTCTGGGACTAAATATACTTTCTGCAGAGTTATTTGATAACCTCCACACTTCTTTGTAAGCTGTGCAATCATAGTGCCTCTTCCAGTTACCTTCAGATAATTTCCACTGGCTGTCTTCACTTTTCCTCCGTAACTTCTGTCCAGATCTTGAATCAGTTCTTCATGAGGGGTTAAATAATCACTTGCTCCTCCATCAATGAAAATTGCATGAGACTCGGACTTTCTTACTAGAGTACTCATACCTGCCATGAGAGCTTTCGACTTGACGGTTTTTATTGATGCCCTCTTTGCACTGCATTTTACTTTTCTTGGTTTTTCCTCTTCGCTTTCACTGTTACTCTCCTCAGTTGAACTTGAATCTGATTCGAACTCAGCAGATCTTGCAGTTTTCTTTTGATGTCTTGACTTCGAATGATGCTTCCTTTCTTCGCTGTGATACTTTTTCTCTCCTTTCTTCCTGTGATCTCTTTTTGACTCTTCATCTTTCTTCTTGAAGTATGGGCACTCACGAGCTATATGTCCAGGTTCTTTGCAAGAAAAGCATACAAATCTCTTTTCTTTCGACGGATCACTGTTGTTACTACCTCCCCTGGAATCGTTTCTCCAACCTCCACTGTTCTCAAATTTCGTACATTTCTCAAACCTTGAAACTAGGGCAGTAACTTCATCTTGATTTTTGTTTGTCTTGTTTAATGACTTGTAGCTTTCTCTTCTTGCATCCTCAGCCATTAATCTAGCCATAACTTCTTCCAAATCGATTTGTTCTCCTTGATCTATGGTGGTAATAAGTACTTCATACTTATCAAGCGGGAGACCACCAATGATGAATCTTGCTATCACTTTGTCATCGAAATCTGCTTTTGTTGCTTTCAATCTTCTGTTTAGATTGAAGAATCTTCCAAAGTAATCTTCCATAGGTTCATCATCTTCTTTCTTGATAGATATCAATTCGCGTAGCAGCAACGTTTGGTTTATGGGTCCAGCTTTGGTGTACAGCTTTTCAAGCTTGTTCCAAATGAACTGTGCGACATTTATAGCGCCGACGAAGTTGATGGTCTTCGAACTCAATGTCAAAAGTATGATGGATATTGCTCTATCATTTTTCTTCGCTTCGTCAGCTGAAAATGTATCTATCTCATCCGCATCGCCTATTTGAAGATAACCTGGGGAGACGGCGTCCCAGCAACCCCTTTGACGTAGTAGAGCTTTCGTGGTCAACGACCATGAGAAGTAGTTGTTCTTGTCTAGCTTCAAGTACTTCTTGACTGCTTCGTCTTCTGCCATTATTACTATTCTAACTTTTCTTTTGTATCTTGTTGATTGCACTCGCTGACTCGGTTTCGCTAGTTCTAACTTCCTTACTTTACTTGTTCACTTACTATCTTTCTTTCTTTCTTTCTTTCTTTAGTCTTCAGCACTGCTAAGTCTCATAATCTGTTAGGTTGTAATAACATTGAACTACTTCCAAATGTATATTACTATCCACTTTATTTCTAAGCTGGATTTCGGCCTTATGAATGAAACGAGTGTTTCTGACTTTTAGTTTTTATTCAGACTGATGTTTTCATACTGACATATATCACATTAACATTCACATACTATGTGTAGAATAATAAATGGACATAATATATGAGTATGAAGAATTGCACACAACAATGTGGCCAACATATAAGAATAACTGTTGAAATCATATGTTAACAATACTCACCAGGTAACTGTTCTTCCGTTATACATACGAGCGACTGGATTGAACTGAAGGTTGAATGGATAGACTAAACAATAATCGTATCTGGGGTTGTATTCGATTATATCGTGATGATGTTCATATAGTTATACTCACCAAGTAACTGTTCTCCAGTTATACATAAGAGCGACTGAACTGAACAGAAGGTTGGATGGATAGACTGAACAATCATCGTATCTGGGTTGTATTCGATTATTTCGTGATGATTATTATATATTATGTCTAACCAGGAAACTGTTCTTTCGTTATACATACCAGCAACCGAATCGAACATAAGGTTGAATGGATAGATTGAACAATCATTGTATCTGGGTTGTCTCCGATTATATCGTTATGTTGTATATTTAACTACACCTACCATGTAACGGTTCTTTCGTTACACATACGAGCGTCTGAATCGAACATAAGGTTGGATGGTTAGACGGAACGATAATTGTAACTAAGTTGTATTCGATTATATCGTGATGACGTTCATATAGAAATACTCACCAGGTTACTGTTCTTTCGTTATACATACGAGCAACCGAATCGAACAGAAGGTTGAATGGATAGACTGAACAATCAATGTATCTGGGTGGTATCCGATTATATCGCAATACTGTATATATAGTGATACTTACCAGGTGACGGTACTTCCGTTACACATACTAGCGACTGAATCGAACAGAAGGTTAAATGGTTAGACGAAACGATAATTGTATCTGAGTTGTATTCGAAGATATCGTGATGATGTTTATATAGCAATACTCACCAGGTAACTGTTCTTCCGTTTACATACAAGCGACCGAATCGAGCAGAATGTTGAATTCAGTATAGATTGAACAATCATCGTATCTGGGTTGTATTCGATTATGTTTATATAGTTATACTCACCAGGTAACTGTTCTTCCGATATACATACGAGCAACCGAATCGAACATAAGGTTGAATGGATAGATTGAACAATCATCGTATCTGAGTTGTATTCGATTATGTTTATATAGTTATACTCACCAGGTAACTGTTCTTCTGTTATACATACGAGCGACTGAATTGAACTGAAGGTTGAATGAATAGACTGAACAATGATCGTATCTGGGTTGTCTCCGATTATATCGTTATGTTGTATATTTAACTACACCTACCATGTAACGGTTCTTTCGTTACACATACGAGCGTCTGAATCGAACATAAGGTTGGATGGTTAGACGAAACGATAATTGTAACTAAGTTGTATTCGATTATATCGTGATGACGTTCATATAGAAATACTCACCAGGTTACTGTTCTTTCGTTATACATACGAGCAACCGAATCGAACAGAAGGTTGAATGGATAGTATCTGGGTTGTATTCGATTATGATGTTATGCTGTGTATATAGTTATACACATAAGGTGACGGTATTCCCGTTTCACATACGAGCGACCGAAACGAACAGAAAGTTGAATGGATAGACTGAACAATCAATGTATCTGGGTGGTATCCGATTATATCGCAATACTGTATATATAGTGATACTTACCAGGTGACGGTACTTCCGTTACACATACTAGCGACTGAATCGAACAGAAGGTTAAATGGTTAGACGAAACGATAATTGTATCTGAGTTGTATTCGAAGATATCGTGATGATGTTTATATAGCAATACTCAACAGGTTACTGTTCTTCCGTTTTACATACAAGCGACCGAATCGAGCAGAAGGTTGAATTCAGTATAGATTGAACAATCATCGTATCTGGGTTGTATTCGATTATGTTTATATAGTTATACTCACCAGGTAACTGTTCTTCCGTTATACATACGAGCGACTGAATTGAACAGAAGGTTGAATGGATAGTATATGGGTTGTATTCGATTATGATGTTATGCTGTGTATATAGTTATACACACTAGGAGACGGTATACCCGTTTTACATACGAGCGACCGAAACGAAAAGAAAGTTGAATGGATAGACTGAACAATCAATGTATCTGGGTGGTATCCGATTATATCGCAATACTGTATATATAGTGATACTTACCAGGTGACGATACTTCCGTTACACATACTAGCGACTGAATCGAACAGAATGTTGAATGGTTAGACGAAACGATAATTGTATCTGAGTTGTATTCGATGATATCGTGATGATGTTTATATAGCAATACTCACCAGGTAACTGTCCTTCCGTTTTACATACAAGCGACCGAATCGAGCTGAAGGTTAAATGGATAGATTGAACAATCATCGTATCTGAGTTGTATTCGATTATGTTTATATAGATATACTCACCAGGTACCTGTTCTTCCGATATACATACGAGCAACCGAATCGAACATAAGGTTGAATGGATAGATTGAACAATCATCGTATCTGAGTTGTATTCGATTATGTTTATATAGTTATACTCACCAGGTAACTGTTCTTCCGTTATACATACGAGCGACTGAATTGAACTGAAGGTTGAATGGATAGACTAAACAATGATCGTATCTGGGGTTGTATTCGATTATATCGTGATGATGTTCATATAGTTATACTCACCAGGTAACTGTTCTCCAGTTATACATAAGAGCGACTGAACTGAACAGAAGGTTGAATGGATAGACTTAACAATCATCGTATCTGGGTTGTATTCGATTATTTCGTGATGATGTTCATATAGTTATACTCACCAGGTAACTGTTCTCCAGTTATACATAAGAGCGACTGAACTGAACAGAAGGTTGAATGGATAGACTTAACAATCATCGTATCTGGGTTGTATTCGATTATTTCGTGATGATTATTATATATTATGTCTAACCAGGTAACTGTTCTTTCGTTATACATACTAGCAACCGAATCGAACATAAGGTTGAATGGATAGATTGAACAATCATTGTATCTGGGTTGTCTCCGATTATATCGTTATGTTGTATATTTAACTACACCTACCATGTAACGGTTCTTTCGTTACACATACGAGCGTCTGAATCGAACATAAGGTTGGATGGTTAGACGGAACGATAATTGTAACTAAGTTGTATTCGATTATATCGTGATGACGTTCATATAGAAATACTCACCAGGTTACTGTTCTTTCGTTATACATACGAGCAACCGAATCGAACAGAAGGTTGAATGGATAGTATCTGGGTTGTATTCGATTATGATGTTATGCTGTGATATAGTTATACACATAAGGTGACGGTATTCCCGTTTCACATACGAGCGACCGAAACGAACAGAAAGTTGAATGGATAGACTGAACAATCAATGTATCTGGGTGGTATCCGATTATATCGCAATACTGTATATATAGTGATACTTACCAGGTGACGGTACTTCCGTTACACATACTAGCGACTGAATCGAACAGAAGGTTAAATGGTTAGACGAGACGATAATTGTATCTGAGTTGTATTCGATGATATCGTGATGATGTTTATATAGCAATACTCACCAGGTAACTGTTCTTCCGTTTTACATACAAGCGACCGAATCGAGCAGAAGGTTGAATTCAGTATAGATTGAACAATCATCGTATCTGGGTTGTAGTCGATTATGTTTATATAGTTTTACTCACCAGCTTACTGTTCTTCCGTTATACATACGAGCGACTGAATTGAACAGAAGGTTGAATGGATAGTATATGGGTTGTATTCGATTATGATGTTATGCTGTGTATATAGTTATACACACTAGGAGACAGTATTCCCGTTTTACATACGAGCGACCGAAACGAAAAGAAAGTGGAATGGATAGACTGAACAATCAATGTATCTGGGTGGTATCCGATTATATCGCAATACTGTATATATAGTGATACTTAGCAGGTGACGATACTTCCGTTACACAAACTAGCGACTGAATCGAACAGAATGTTGAATGGATAGATTGAACAATCATCGTATCTGAGTTGTATTCGATTATGTTTATATAGTTATACTCACCAGGTAACTGTTCTTCCGTTATACATATGAGCGACTGAATTGTACTGAAGGTTGAATGGATAGACTAAACAATGATCGTATCTGGGGTTGTATTCGATTATATCGTGATGATGTTCATATAGTTATACTCACCAGGTAACTGTTCTCCAGTTATACATAAGAGCGACTGAACTGAACAGAAGGTTGAATGGATAGACTGAACAATCATCGTATCTGGGTTGTATTCGATTATTTCGTGATAATTATTATATATTATGTCTAACCAGGTAACTGTTCTTTCGTTATACATACTAGCAACCGAATCGAACATAAGGTTGAATGGATAGATTGAACAATCATTGTATCTGGGTTGTCTCCGATTATATCGTTATGTTGTATATTTAACTACACCTACCATGTAACGGTTCTTTCGTTACATATACGAGCGTCTGAATCGAACATAAGGTTGGATGGTTAGACGGAACGATAATTGTAACTAAGTTGTATTCGATTATATCGTGATGACGTTCATATAGAAATACTCACCAGGTTACTGTTCTTTCGTTATACATACGAGCAACCGAATCGAACAGAAGGTTGAATGGATAGTATCTGGGTTGTATTCGATTATGATGTTATGCTGTGATATAGTTATACACATAAGGTCGGTATTCCCGTTTCACATACGAGCGACCGAAACGAACAGAAAGTTGAATGGATAGACTGAACAATCAATGTATCTGGGTGGTATCCGATTATATCGCAATACTGTATATATAGTGATACTTACCAGGTGACGGTTCTTCCGTTACACATACTAGCGACTGAATCGAACAGAAGGTTAAATGGTTAGACGAAACGATAATTGTATCTGAGTTGTATTTGATGATATCGTGATGATGTTTATATAGCAATACTCACCAGGTAACTGTTCTTCCGTTTTACATACAAGCTACTGAATCGAGCAGAAGGTTGAATTCAGTATAGATTGAACAATCATCGTATCTGGGTTGTATTCGATTATGTTTATATAGTTATACTCACCAGGTAACTGTTCTTCCGTTATACATACGAGCGACTGAATTGAACAGAAGGTTGAATGGATAGTATATGGGTTGTATTCGATTATGATGTTATGCTGTGTACATAGTTATACACACTAGGAGACGGTATTCCCGTTTCACATACGAGCGACCGAAACGAAAAGAAAGTTGAATGGATAGACTGAACAATCAATGTATCTGGGTGGTATCCGATTATATCGCAATACTGAATATATAGTGATACTTACCAGGTGACGATACTTCCGTTACACATACAAGCGACTGAATCGAACAGAATGTTGAATGGTTAGACGAAACGATAATTGTATCTGAGTTGTATTCGATGATATCGTGATGATGTTTATATAGCAATACTCACCAGGTAACTGTCCTTCCGTTTTACATACAAGCGACCGAATCGAGCAGAAGGTTAAATGGATAGATTGAACAATCATCGTATCTGAGTTGCATTCGATTATGTTTATATAGATATACTCACCAGGTACCTGTTCTTCCGATATACATACGAGCAACCGAATCGAACATAAGGTTGAATGGATAGATTGAACAATCATCGTATCTGAGTTGTATTCGATTATTTCGTGATGATTATTATATATTATGTCTAACCAGGTAACTGTTCTTTCGTTATACATACTAGCAACCGAATCGAACATAAGGTTGAATGGATAGATTGAACAATCATTGTATCTGGGTTGTCTCCGATTATATCGTTATGTTGTATATTTAACTACACCTACCATGTAACGGTTCTTTCGTTACACATACGAGCGTCTGAATCGAACATAAGGTTGGATGGTTAGACGGAACGATAATTGTAACTGAGTTGCATTCGATTATATCGTGATGACGTTCATATAGAAATACTCACCAGGTTACTGTTCTTTCGTTATACATACGAGCAACCGAATCGAACAGAAGGTTGGATGGATAGTATCTGGGTTGTATTCGATTATGATGTTATGCTGTGTATATAGTTATACACATAAGGTGACGGTATTCCCGTTTCACATACGAGCGACCGAAACGAACAGAAAGTTGAAATGATAGACTGAACAATCGATGTATCTGGGTGGTATCCGATTATATCGCAATACTGTATATATAGTGATACTTACCAGGTGACGGTACTTCCGTTACACATACTAGCGACTGAATCGAACAGAAGGTTAAATGGTTAGACGAAACGATAATTGGATCTGAGTTGTATTCGATGATATCGTGATGATGTTTATATAGCAATACTCACCAGGTAACTGTCCTTCCGTTTTACATACAAGCGACCGAATCGAGCAGAAGGTTAAATGGATAGATTGAACAATCATCGTATCTGAGTTGTATTCGATTATGTTTATATAGATATACTCACCAGGTACCTGTTCTTCCGATATACATACGAGCAACCGAATCGAACATAAGGTTGAATGGATAGATTGAACAATCATCGTATCTGAGTTGTATTCGATTATGTTTATATAGTTATACTCACCAGGTAACTGTTCTTCCGTTATACATACGAGCGACTGAATTGAACTGAAGGTTGAATGGATAGACTAAACAATGATCGTATCTGGGGTTGTATTCGATTATATCGTGATGATGTTCATATAGTTATACTCACCAGGTAACTGTTCTCCAGTTATACATAAGAGCGACTGAACTGAACAGAAGGTTGAATGGATAGACTGAACAATCATCATATCTGGGTTGTATTCGATTATTTCGTGATGATTATTATATATTATGTCTAACCAGGTAACTGTTCTTTCGTTATACATACTAGCAACCGAATCGAACATAAGGTTGAATGGATAGATTGAACAATCATTGTATCTGGGTTGTCTCCGATTATATCGTTATGTTGTATATTTAACTACACCTACCATGTAACGGTTCTTTCGTTACACAAACGAGCGTCTGAATCGAACATAAGGTTGGATGGTTAGACGGAACGATAATTGTAACTAAGTTGTATTCGATTATATCGTGATGACGTTCATATAGAAATACTCACCAGGTTACTGTTCTTTCGTTATACATACGAGCAACCGAATCGAACAGAAGGTTGGATGGATAGTATCTGGGTTGTATTCGATTATGATGTTATGCTGTGTATATAGTTATACACATAAGGTGACGGTATTCCCGTTTCACATACGAGCGACCGAAACGAACAGAAAGTTGAAATGATAGACTGAACAATCAATGTATCTGGGTGGTATCCGATTATATCGCAATACTGTATATATAGTGATACTTACCAGGTGACGGTACTTCCGTTACACATACTAGCGACTGAATCGAACAGGAGGTTAAATGGTTAGACGAAACGATAATTGTATCTGAGTTGTATTCGATGATATCGTGATGATGTTTATATAGCAATACTCACCAGGTAACTGTTCTTCCGTTTTACATACAAGCGACCGAATCGAGCAGAAGGTTGAATTCAGTATAGATTGAACAATCATCGTATCTGGGTTGTTTTCGATTATGTTTATATAGTTATACTCACCAGGTAACTGTTCTTCCGTTATACATACGAGCGACTGAATTGAACAGAAGGTTGAATGGATAGTATATGGGTTGTATTCGATTATGATGTTATGCTGTGTATATAATAATAATAATAATAATAATATTTATTCACATCCAGATCATACATTGACACAAATAAATCGTAACTGTAAATAAATAATCTACTTGATAAGTGACTGAAACACTTGTTTCGAGGAAATGAAATGACGAAATATGACTAGTGAACAGATAATTGTAAATGTTTAAGACAATATAATGAAGACAAAATTAGAATAAAAATAAGTTTTTATAACAATATCAAGTTTCATCAGGTACAGATATTCTATAAATAAATAAACAGAGAATAAAAATTTATCTATATAAAATAGGGTAAAATCGTTTTATACATCAAAGAGACTACGTATCATATGTCTGGAATGTTGCTGTATAAACTTTTTCAATAGTTTCTCGAATTTTCTGTTTTCATTCATACATTTCAATTCATTAGGAATGGTATTGTATAATTTTGGTGCTAAGTAGTTGAACATTCTCTGCGTTGTAACTTTGACCATCAAGGGTGGCACATAATTATTTTTTTTTTTCGAGTATTGTAGTTGTGGGTTGGGAGTTGATTGCAATGTTTTGTTCCGTGATATTTTAAGCACGTGAGGAAGAAGTATAATTGTCTTAGGTCAAAGATATTGGATTCAGAATATAGTGAGTCAGTTGAATACCTGAAATCTTTTGAAAAAATCAGTTTTATGAATCTCCTCTGTATCACTTCCAATGGATATAGATGTGTTTTCAGAGCCCCACCCCATGCCAGAATTCCATAACGTATATGACTTTCAACTAGAGCATGATATAAAGTTTTCATTTGACTGGAAGGTAGGACATCCTTGAGTTTTTTGAATCTATACAATATACATCTCAATTTTTTCATCACGAACATTATGTGATGGTTCCATTTTAAGTGGGAATCAATTATAATACCTAAGTATTTGATTTCTTTCACAGGTTCTATAGAGAACTGTTTGTTATTATTCATTGTAATGTTCAGTTTGTCGAAATTAGGCAGGCCACGAGTATTACAGCTGAATGGTAGATAGTTTGTCTTATCCGTGTTTATTGTGAGTAATTTATAGTCGAACCATGTTTTTATTGATTTGAAGTCAGATTCCACTTTTTGCTTCAGATTGTCCCAGTTATCAGACTTGTAGAAAATTGCTGTATCATCAGCATATCCGAAAATGTCTCCGTTGTTGTCGAGTGAAAATAGTCCATTTATATAGATGTTAAATAAAATTGGCCCTAAAACTGTTCCTTGTGGTATGCCATAGTCAATTTTTTCGACACCGCTAACCACACCATCAACACTCACAGCTTGGGTTCTTTCGCTTAAATAGCACTTGAAGAGTTTTAGACAATTGCCTCTTACACCAATGTCTTCCATTGATTCTAAGAGGAGTTTGTGGCTAACAGTGTCAAAGGCTTTTGACAAGTCTATGAATATGCATAAACATGGGTTGCTTTCGTTTAGTGCTTCTGTTATTTTTGATGTTAAAGCTAGAATTGCATCTTGGGTTGACATATTTTCTCTGAATCCGAATTGATTATGAGAGATAACGGTAAATTTATTCAAATAGGAAACTAGTCTATTTTTCAGAATTTTTTCAAATATTTTTGAGAGGTGGGTGATCAAAGATTTTGGTCGGTAATTTCCTACTTTCTGAGTATTGCCTTTTTTATGGAGGGGAACTACTACTGTGTGTTTGAATGCCGATGGATACTTTCCTACCTCCATACACAGATTGAAAATTTTGACCAATGGCTCTTGGATATAGCTAGAAATGATCTTTATAGTTTCGGCTTTGATCTTGTCAACACCTACGGCTTTCTTATTTTTTAGTTGACTGATTACGTTTTGTATCTCAATTGATTCCACGGGGGTGAGGACGAGAGAATTTGGCATAATGGAACGGTTTGGAATATAATTAGGATCGTTTTCTATCTTACTGGCTAGATTCCTTCCCATTTCTGAGAATTTGGAATTGAATTCATTTGCTATAAGTTCTTTGTCAGTTAATATCCTGCCGTCCTCACTTTCAATAGAATCTATGGGATGACGTGTCTTTTTTGTTTTACTAAATTCCTGTACTATTTCCCACAGTTTTTTTGAATCGTTGTTATTTTTTTCGATTTGTTTATTATGATAGTTGTATTTAGTTTTTTTGATTAGTGCATTCAATCTGTTCCTATAATTTCTGTATTCATTTCTTAATTGATCATTATTTGGATATTTTCGCAGATTCTTATTCATTAAATTTTTTTCGTTTATTGATTTAAGTAAACCATTTGTTACCCAGGGTGCAATTTTGACGTGTATTCTGTTGTATTCTTTCACTTCCGTACACACATTGAAGGCTTCTATAATGATATCGATGAATGTGTTTGTAGCAGTGTTTGGTTCATTTGATGATAATACTGATGTCCAGGATATATTTCTGAATGTTTCATGGAGCTTTTTGGTATTGATGAACTCAGTTGTTTTGATTTTTTCTTGTTTGATATCGTTATTTAACACAATTTGGAGAATTGTCGCGTAATGATCTGTAACAGATGTTTTGAGAATTATCGGAACGATTCTCTCGTAGATATCAACTGGAGATTTCATAAGAATATGATCAATACAGGAACTACTGTTTGCTTGGACTCTCGTTGGATTATTTATTGTAGAGATGTATCCATATTCGTTCAAAACATTTAAATAATCGGAACATGCATTCTCGCCCGGGTCTAATAAGTCAATATTTAGATCTCCCGTAAATAAACATATATCATTGAAATTATTGCCGTTGTTCGTTTCTAAATACTGGTTCATGCTATTTATGAATCCTTTAGGGTCTGTGTCAGGAGATCTATAGACAGCTGTAACAAGTATACTTCTTCCTTCATTCGATTGAATTTTTATTTGTATGGCTTTGATAGTTTGGTAGATTTCTGTTATTTTATAGGAATATTTCAATGTTGATTTTATGTATGCTACAACACCATCATCCTGATTGAAGTTACTTTCGTTATAAATCATATCGTATCCATCAATGTTAAATAAGCCCTGGTCTATAATATTCCACGTTTCTGTGAGTATCAAACAGTCAATATTCGCATTCAAATTGTGTAAAACGATCTTGAACTCATCTAAATTTTTATTTATACTGCGTATATTCATGTTGAGAATTTTGAAATTATTATTGAGGTTATTAACTCTCAGTATTTCGGTGCATTCTGAAGTTTGCGCGAGAGAGTAGGTTTCGATATTATTGACTTCAAAGTCTCGTATGTATTGATCCATTTCGTGTATCCTATCAGTGTATTACAAATTGGGGAAAAATCACATTTCAATACAGGAGATCACTCTAAAAATATGAACTGAAATAATTATTTAGGTATAAGGGTTATCGTTACTAATATAGAGAATTTATGAGATTATATAGATTTTTTGTTTCTCAGTGTTCTGATGTCCTTCTCCTTGTTCTTTGCTGGGGGGTTCACCTTGGTTTCTTTCTTATAATCTCTGTTCGTTGTTGTTTTTAAATCAGTTGGATTGTTTCTGGATGATGATGAGAAAAGTAAGTTAGGATGCAGCTGCTCTGGTCTTACTTCCAGTAAGTTTTTTTCTGATTCTTCTGAATATTTCGGTCTGATTGTCGGGGTTGCTGGAGCACTATTATTCTCCTGATCAGGAATGTTATCGATTTCCACGTCGGATTCAACTTCAGTTGATGATGGATCCTCTAGTTCCTCGGCTGTATATGGTACCGCATCCACATACAATTCGAAGTTCTTGATTTTCGCTATATGGTTCGAGGATCGAGCTTTTTTCAAATGCTTCACAAGTATTTTATTAGTTTTTTGATCCTCTGGGCGCAGATCATTTGTGATGGAAATCTCGGTCCCTTTAAGTTTATGTAACTGCTGAAAAATCTTCTTTTTTTGCAGGTATGAAACGAATTCCACAATGATTGTATTCTTCTTTCCTATACTATAGATGTTATTTATATCTTTCTCTATGAGATTATTTTTGAAAATTGAATTGAGTTGTGTGAGTGTGGTTTCCAAAAGATTTTCCTTTTCTGTTTGTAATCCGAAAATATATAGTATATAGTTATACACACTAGGAGACGGTATTCCCGTTTTACATACGAGCGACCGAAACGAAAAGAAAGTTGAATGGATAGACTGAACAATCAATGTATCTGGGTGGTATCCGATTATATCGCAATACTGAATATATAGTGATACTTACCAGGTGACGATACTTCCGTTACACATACTAGCGACTGAATCGAACAGAATGTTGAATGGTTAGACGAAACGATAATTGTATCTGAGTTGTATTCGATGATATCGTGATGATGTTTATATAGCAATACTCACCAGGTAACTGTCCTTCCGTTTTACATACAAGCGACCGAATCGAGCAGAAGGTTAAATGGATAGATTGAACAATCATCGTATCTGAGTTGTATTCGATTATGTTTATATAGATATACTCACCAGGTACCTGTTCTTCCGATATACATACGAGCAACCGAATCGAATATAAGGTTGAATGGATAGATTGAACAATCATCGTATCTGAGTTGTATTCGATTATGTTTATATAGTTATACTCACCAGGTAACTGTTCTTCCGTTATACATACGAGCGACTGAATTGAACTGAAGGTTGAATGGATAGACTAAACAATGATCGTATCTGGGGTTGTATTCGATTATATCGTGATGATGTTTATATAGTTATACTCACCAGGTTACTGTTCTCCAGTTATACATAAGAGCGACTGAACTGAACAGATGGTTGAATGGATAGACTGAGCAATCATCGTATCTGGGTTGTATTCGATTATTTCGTGATGATTATTATATATTATGTCTAACCAGGTAACTGTTCTTTCGTTATACATACTAGCAACCGAATCGAACATAAGGTTGAATGGATATATTGAACAATCATTGTATCTGGGTTGTCTCCGATTATATCGTTATGTTGTATATTTAACTACACCTACCATGTAACGGTTCTTTCGTTACACATACGAGCGTCTGAATCGAACATAAGGTTGGATGGTTAGACGGAACGATAATTGTAACTAAGTTGTATTCGATTATATCGTGATGACGTTCATATAGAAATACTCACCAGGTTACTGTTATACGAGCAACCGAATCGAACAGAAGGTTGAATGGATAGTATCTGGGTTGTATTCGATAATGATGTTATGCTGTGTATATAGTTATACACATAAGGTGACGGTATTCCCGTTTCACATACGAGCGACCGAAACGAACAGAAAGTTGAATGGATAGACTGAACAATCAATGTATCTGGGTGGTATCCGATTATATCGCAATACTGTATAAATAGTGATACTTACCAGGTGACGGTACTTCCGTTACACATACTAGCGACTGAATCGAACAGAAGGTTGAATGGTTAGACGAAACGATAATTGTATCTGAGTTGTATTCGATGATATCGTGATGATGTTTATATAGCAATACTCACCAGGTAACTGTTCTTCCGTTTTACATACAAGCAACCGAATCGAGCAGAAGGTTGAATTCAGTATAGATTGAACAATCATCGTATCTGGGTTGTATTCGATTATGTTTATATAGTTATACTCACCAGGTAACTGTTTTTCCGTTATACATACGAGCGACTGAATTGAACAGAAGGTTGAATGGATAGTATATGGGTTGTATTCGATTATGATGTTATGCTGTGTATATAGTTATACACACTAGGAGACGGTATTTTCGTTTTACATACGAGCGACCGAAACAAAAAGAAAGTTGAATGGATAGACTGAACAATCAATGTATCTGGGTGGTATCCGATTATATCGCAATACTGTATATATAGTGATACTTACCAGGTGACGATACTTCCGTTACACATACTAGCGACTGAATCGAACAGAATGTTGAATGGTTAGATGAAACGATAATTGTATCTGAGTTGTATTCGATGATATCGTGATGATGTTTATATATTGATGATAAACTGCTTAATCTCCTCCAGTCATAATTTATTTGTTCCTGATTGAGTTGGTTATATTTTGAACACTTCTTCACCTTAGAATCTGATTTATTTTTTTTTGTTATTTTGTTAGTTATTTTTTTTTCCTCCTGCTGGTTGGATGGAAGAGCAAGCTCAAACCTGGTCTATGACTTGGTGAGAGACTGAATCCTGCCCTTTGATAGTATTTGCTTGGTTGTCTAAATAATGTTACTCTCTGTATATTTCATTGTATGCATTACTATCAATAAAATCAATTATTATTATTATTATTATTATTATATAGCAATACTCACCAGGTAACTGTTCTTCCGTTTAAAATACAAGCGACCGAATCGAGCAGAAGGTTGAATTCAGTATAAATTGAACAATCATCGTATCTGGGTTGTATTCGATTATATTTATTTAGTTATACTCACCAGGTTACTGTTCTTCCGTTATACATACGAGCGACTGAATTGAACAGAAGGTTGAATGGATAGTATATGGGTTGTATTCGATTATGATGTTATGCTGTGTATATAGTTATACACACTAGGAGACGGTATTCCCGTTTTACATACGAGCGACCGAAACGAAAAGAAAGTTGAATGGATAGACTGAACAATCAGTTTATCTGGGTGGTATCTGATTATATCGCAATACTGTATATATAGTGATACTTACCAGGTGATGATACTTCCGTTACACATACTAGCGACTGAATCGAACAGAATGTTGAATGGTTAGACGAAACGATAATTGTATCTGAGTTGTATTCGATGATATCGTGATGATGTTTATATAGCAATACTCACCAGGTAACTGTCCTTCCGTTTTACATACAAGCGACCGAATCGAGCAGAAGGTTAAATGGATAGATTGAACAATCATCGTATCTGAGTTGTATTCGATTATGTTTATATAGATATACTCACCAGGTACCTGTTCTTCCGATATACATACGAGCAACCGAATCGAACATAAGGTTGAATGGATAGATTGAACAATCATCGTATCTGAGTTGTATTCGATTATGTTTATATAGTTATACTCACCAGGTAACTGTTCTTCCGTTATACATACGAGCGACTGAATTGACCTGAAGGTTGAATGGATAGACTAAACAATGATCGTATCTGGGGTTGTATTCGATTATATCGTGATGATGTTCATATAGTTATACTCACCAGGTAACTGTTCTCCAGTTATACATAGGAGCGACTGAACTGAACAGAAGGTTGAATGGATAGACTGAACAATCATCGTATCTGGGTTGTATTCGATTATTTCGTGATGATTATTATATATTATGTCCAACCAGGTAACTGTTCTTTCGTTATACATACTAGCAACCGAATCGAAGGTTGAATGGATAGATTGAACAATCATTGTATCTGGGTTGTCTCCGATTATAACGTTATGTTGTATATTTAACTACACCTACCATGTTACGGTTCTTTCGTTACACATACGAGCGTCTGAATCGAACATAAGGTTGGATGGTTAGACGGAACGATAATTGTAACTAAGTTGTATTCGATTATATCGTGATGACGTTCATATACACAGAGAAAAACGTTTCAGGTACACAAGTACACTTGAAAATAATTCAATAACCATTAATACATCAATGAACTTTTGTACCATTACAACAAGTACAAAAATGTTTCTGATATCGAGTTCCAGTGGTAGCTGAACAATCATTCTGTTACAGAAAATATTTCTTCTGACTGACATATTTTTATCAATTTGTATAATACTTAGTATTCAACATTCCACCTAACATTAGTATATGTGCCCCTCAATGCTTGATTTCTATTAGTGAAAGAAATTGTTTCGCCGTTATTAACAGTTTAATAATAACAGGTAACAGTTCAGTAGATTTCAACTTTTTTGTCATCGTTCGGCTATGTTCGGTAACCAACACGACGCGCTTCGCTGACCGAGCATCATCATTCACACAATGTCTGTTGCCAGTGCTGCATCGCATCGCTGTTGCTTATGCGTACTGTTCTTCACCACGTTTTTTTTTTTCAATATTTGTGTGAGTTGTTGTGATTGTGTGCCCTCTATTTAAGATAATGTAGTTCTTCAATACTTTGGAACAGTAGGGTTTGGTGATGTTCTCACAAAACCTAATCGGTAAGTAGAAAATGTACAATTTTTCTGTTGATAAGCAAATTTCACTAATGCTCAATAATCGGTCACGCGCGAATTTTGTCACCATTTGAGAATATCACAAGAATTAAAATATTCATGGATATAGTGAAACAGAATGTGTTCATCACCTGAATTCTCCCAAATATAATTATAGCGATTCAAAACGCACCAGCTTCTTATTGAAAAAAAATAAGTTTAATCTGAAAATTTATTATTTTGGAAACTAAAAATAAAATCTTCGGCTATGTCATTCACAAATAATTTCGCACAGATTCTCAAACTGCATGTGCACTGTTAATCATAATATAAATGGTATATAAAAAAATACTCCATTTCAGGCTCCCAGCATGACCTACAACCTCCGGCACTTGGCAGTTGATTTTTAATCCAAGTAGACCGTGGATCTACACCTGCAGAAACTTCATAAACATCTGAAGTACATTTCCATGGGTCACAAGGAAAACAACTGAAGGACCTGTCCAACTTGGAACCCTAGCAAAAATGATGAACGGAATTCTTGTCAGCATCCTCGAAAAAACTGGACCAGAAACAATTATTCTAATTCCTGTTTTTCAATGTTTTTGTAGGTGCACCCGATTGGCTCTAATTGTATTATTTAGTGGTGGTGATTAAATTATTTTCCTGCAACAGTTCTATTTTCTACCTGTAGCTCCAATAATGTATTGAAGATTTATTGAAATGTTGAATTACCATTATCGAATTGTGAACCTACGATAAGTGAAGAACACTCCAAGATAATATAGCAATATTTTAAAGTGAGATATCTAGTATTCAATGGTTATTAAACTGTTCAGTAGATGTTATTAAACACTTCAACAATGGTGAGTTGAGTGGAAATATATTCATTCATTAACGTCCAATGAACTACTCAACAGAGTTTCTGCTGCAGGTATACCAATTCAGGAAAAAGTTTTTCTCTACTACTAATAAACTGTATATCTGTCCCATATAGTATTCAAGTTTTTAATTACGACGATTGAATATTTAATAATCGTTAGTCAACTTTTCTCTCTTGTATCTGAGTTGTATTCGATGATATCGTGATGATGTTTATATAGCAATACTCACCAGGTAACTGTCCTTCCGTTTTACATACAAGCGACCGAATCGAGCAGAAGGTTAAATGGATAGATTGAACAATCATCGTATCTGAGTTGTATTCGATTATGTTTATATAGATGTTATATCACTCGAAGCACGAACGACTTTTTAAAAACAATTTTATTAATTAACTGAAAAGTTTACAATATAGAATGGTTGATTAATGTTACTAGATTAATAATTGACAATGAAGTGTCTCTCGGCTGGGTTGCCGCAAGAATAAGTAGGTTTGGTCTGCTGAATCAGCAGACACATGTAGCATCCTCAGGAAGCAGCCTCGTGCAGCTTTGGTTACTGCTTGACCTTGGATTCAGCAGTAACCTGAGATCTGTGAGATGATGACTTCAGCGAGAATCTTGATATAACAGCTCCCATCCTTTCGAAAAAGATGTTGCTATGTCAACAGCTTTTGGAAATGGGTCCCTAGGCGTCGGGGTTGATGATGGAGACTTCAAGTTCTTATTCTGGCTGTGTAGGGGTTGTTACGTCGGGTCGTCTTCTTGGAAACATCGCTCGAATGCTTCTCATGGTGTGGCTTCCTCTGGGTGGAGGCGTCGGTGGTTCGGATGGACCACCAATAACTTGGCTTCTTACTCTTCTAAACTTATTGGATAGGTATAGAAGAATCAGGACCACGATGAGGGCTATGGTGAAATATGTGAACCAAGATATATTTTTATTCACAAACGGTTGATGAATTAGGTCGTCCAACGTCTTGGAATACGAGTCTAACTTCTGTTTGGCAATGTCCAAATCATCGACATTTAAATCGCTTAATTCGATTGGTTTCAACTTTGGTAGATCTATTCGTTTTGGCAGATCATTGCAACACTCATACGGAATTTCGATTGGGTATGTTCCGTATAAAACATTAAGTGTCTTCGTCGAACTAGACTGGACTTTCGTATCTCCAATGAAAGCGTTGCATTCATTTTGAAGGTTGATTACAGAATTCTTGAACAGGGTTGCAGTTTCTGTTCTCTTCTTTGGGCAATTTATTGATATTTGCAGTGGTTCGGAAACGATCACCAACCATTGGTTTTCGGTTAGTTCCTGTACTTTATATCCTTGACTCAGTATGAGGACACTTTGACAGTTGTCTGGCATTTTATGTGTTCTCAGGATACGAACTTCGCATAGAGCATTATTGTCTATTGGGTATGCAAATGCATTGGAACACATCTTAGTCCCAGGAGATATATTTTTACAGTTCTTCAAATCGTTAATTGGTACAAACATCAAAGAATCATCATTTTTCGCGATATATTTTTGTGAAATTGAGAGGACATGGTGTAATCCAGTTCTGTTGTCAAGTATAGGAATTGGGTATAATCGGTAAAGGTGGTATTTTTGGGAATCAATGAGTGGAATTTTCAATATAAAAACAATGTCATTATTTGTTTCGAATGCTTGTAGTTCGATGATATCCAGATATTGGGCAACTTTAGCTATTTTTGCAGGAAGAGGTAAATGACTGTTATGCAAATTTTGTGAAATTTCTAATAGAGCGTCCACTAAATGATCTGGTGTTATTAATGAGGGATGTATAATATTCAGGCGAGCAAAAGTTATTGCATTTATAATATCGTCTATACTTGCCTCAAGGTACACAAAACTTTCCATGAGTTTTTCACAAATATCATAGAATTTGTGTTTGGCATCAATTAATTCTAAGGCATTGTTCATTTCGTTAATAGTGGCATATATTTTTCGAATATCCTCGTTAAATGTTTGTTCGTCTATTTGAAGTTTTCGAATAGTCGTATTGAAATTTTTGATTACAGACATGGTGACTGATATTTGGTCTTTAAGAAGGTTTTCTAATTGGTTTTGATCATTATGTAATTTATTGATACAATTTGAATAATAATCGCCATCAGAAGCGTCGAGATTACCGGTGATAGATTTGAAAATGCTACCTATTCCGTCAATAAGTCCACGTTTGTATCTTTTCGTGTCGATGGATATTTCATCGAGTTTTAATTTTATTGATTTTGAAATTTGTGTAAGTAAGTCGATGTGGGTTCTTACTCCAGATCGAAAAATACTGAAAATAGTGGCTGTCTCAGGTACAGGTTTTGTTTGTACTGTTTCCAAAATAATGTCTAGTATTCTAGCATTTCGCTCGTGAACTGTTCGAAGCATTGATATGTTTCTATGAACGAGTAAGGTCCAGTGGTCATTTGTTAATACGATGTCGTCATCTTCGTGGTAGTATACGCCAAGAGTATTATTGATTGGTGTTATTTTGAATTGACAAACTGCTGATCCGAACAGCAGGGTGAACCTGAAAATAAATCAATCTTCAGAATATGGTATCATTCTATCGAAATTGACTTTGGTTCTTTGATTAGTACTTGGATTTAGTAGTATTGCGGAATTTTGAAAAACTTGTTTGATTTCAAACGGACCATTAAATTTGTTTTGTAGTTTGTCCTTGATTTGTGATTCTTTTATGTATACTTTTTGTCCAACTTCGTATTCTGTCTGACTTGATACATTTTTGTCAAAACGTTCTTTCGCTTTTTCTTTCTTCAGGTTTGTCTTTTCTCTAGCTACATTGTAGTAATAAGAGATTCTGTTGTTCAGGTCTCTTACGTATTTTGAAATTAGAGCTTGTTGATTGTAAAGAGTTTCGGGGAGTCTACTTGCCGTATGTCCGAAAACTAACTCATGCGGGGTAAAACCGTGAGTTTTATTCGTCGAATTATTGTAGCATATAATTGCATGAGGCAGAATGTTGAATGGATGTTCATTAGGATTTTCTGCCATATTGACACGAATCATTTCTAAGAGTGTGGCATGGAATCGTTCAATTGAACCATTGGATTGCGGGTGGTTTACGCTAGAAAAGGAAATTTTGATGTCGTACAACGAACATAAATCTTTTAACAGGGTATTGTCAAATTCTCGTCCGTAGTCGCAGTGGGGTTCCAAAGTGTTGGAAATACAAAAGCAAAGTATTCACGACAGATTTTGCACATTTATCAGGTAATGCGTATGCTTGTGTAAATTTCGTAAGTTCATCTCGGATAGTCAATGCGTAATTTCTATTTGGAACTTCAACAATGTCTATATTTTTTCTTTCGAAAGCGGTATGTGGTGTTTCTGTTATGACTAGTGGGTTACTCAGGTTTTTTCTACAGACTTTGGTTTTATGACATATCTGACAATTTTTTATTAGATTCTCAACGTCTTTAGTAATACCGTCCCAATTATATTTTTGTCGTATTCGTCTTAAAGTCTCATTAATACCACGATGTAGGTTAGTCTTTCCTTTATGGTATTGATCCAAAATAATCGGTATTTGTTCTTGATCTGGGGTAGTCACTACATTTTGGCAAACTTTAAATCTTATATTCTCTTCTTCAGCAAATATAAAACAAAGCATTTCAAGTAGCGGCAATTCAGCGTTGTCTTCAATACAATACCAGTTCAAGGGGCTTAACTCATTTTGGTTTTTATACAAAGTCAAAAAGAGTTGTTCAATCACCGATTCAGGGTCGTATGTCAAGGGTATCAGGTAGTATTTGCGGTTTTTCACTGTTTTACTAGAAAGGATATTGATTTTGAGATTTTGGAAATCGTAATGTTCTTCGAATAGGTCGTCAATTACATTATAGTGAAATTGTGTCAGATTTTTCTGTTGCATAGGAATAATAATGTGTCTGTTAGATTTGTCAAGTATATTACATTGAGAGTATTTCACTTTAGAATAGTCGATTAGGGATTTTGTCCTATAAAGATCTGTAAATGTGTTGAATTCGTCTTGTATTTTCTCGATTGTTATTTCAGTTTCGTTCAAAGATTCTTCATTTAGTTTTGGAATTTCGGGTATTTCAGGAAGGGGTTTCTCGATAGGATCTTCGATGATTTCGATGTCGGAGTGTTCTTCGTTTGAAGGCAGACATAAAGTTTTTGAATGAAAAGAGACACATTCTTGGACGTGGTTAATTTTTATGCGAGATAGAGCGTCAGCGTTTTTGTTGATTTTTCCTGGTTTGTATATGACTTCATAGTCGTATTCCTCGAGTTTGAGGCGCCATCTAGCTAAACGACTGCCAGGATCTTTGATCGGGAATAACCATGTTAGAGGACGATGATCGGTTATTAATTTAAACTCTCGACCAAATAGGTAGGGCCGAAAATGTTTGACAGCCCACACAATTGCAAGCAGCTCGCGCTCGATCGTCGAGTACTTAGATTCTGCTGAGCAAAGGGTGCGAGAGGCGTATGCAATGGGTAGGTCTTTCCCAATGGGACCTTGTGATAGTACAGCGCCGATAGCGAATGCACTAGCGTCCGTGGTAAGCAGGAAAGTGTCATCAAAATTTGGGTAGATGAGTATCGGAGTTGAAATGAGCGTTTGTTTTAGATAACCGAATGAATTTTTGCAATCTGAATCGAAATTAAAAGGAATATCTTTTTGTAACAATTTAGTGAGAGGTTTTGAAATTTTGGCAAAGTTAGAAATGAATCTACGTTAGTATCCGGCAAGACCAAGAAATGACTTGATTTCTTTTTGGTTCTTCGGTTCTGGGAAATTTATTATACAGTCAACTTTTGAGGGATTCGGTTTGACTCCGTCACTGGTGATCAAGTGACCAAGATATGCTACTTCCTTTCTTAGGAATTCGCATTTATCTGGCTGTATTTTTAGGTTAGCATTTCGAAGACGTTTGAACACTTCAGTGAGTCGAGAAATATGGTCGTGTATAGTGGGGGAGTAAACTATGATGTCGTCCATGTACACGAGACAACTTTCGTTCTGAATACCGAGGAGAATGTTGTCCATCACTCTCTGGAAAGTGGAGGGGGCATTCTTTAATCCAAAAGGCATGCGAACGAATTCATAGTGACCGTTCTCCACTGTGAAAGCAGTTTTTGAAATATCATTCGGATCGATTTCGATCTGATGGAATCCGGAAGCTAGATCAAGGGTCGTGAAGTATTGGCATTTGCCAAGTTGGTCAAGTAAATTCGAAATCATAGGAAGAGGGTATTTGTCATCTACAGTAAGCTCGTTTAACTTTCTGTAATCCACAACAACACGCCACTTCTGTTTACCAGAAGCGTCGAGTTTTTTTGGGTACTACCCAAACTGGGGATGACCATGGTGAAATCGAAGGACGTATGATGCCTTGTTCGAGCATTTTAGACATCTGGTTCTTCACTTCATCCTTGTGGATTTGTGGATATCTGTAGGATCGGGTGAACACGGGTTTTGAATCTTTGGTATCGATGGAGTGCTTAACTTCGTTTGTAAATGTCAAATTGTCACCTTCTAGGTAAAATATGTCCGAGAAGTCTAAACAGAGGTTGGTAACTAGTTCCACTTCTTTTTCGTTCAAATGTTCTAAACGTAATTGGTTTAATATGTCATTTGTTCTGTCTGACGGTATATTTTTCTCAGAAACGTTGAAATTGTTGAGGCTGAAATTTTGAATCGGTTCCAACTGAAGATCATTGAAATCTATCGATATTGACATCGGATTGGCGTTCAATACTGAAGTAAAAAATTCGCCATTTTCATTGATGTTGACCAAAGCATTTGGAAGTCTAACTTTTTGCTTTTCCTGAGCTACCAGTATAGCGTCAGTATTAAATAAATTGCATTTAAGTTTAACAATTTGTTCGGTTCGCGGTTCAAGTGAAATTTTGTTTGCAAATTCGTGATTCTGATGTGAAATTCTGTTTTCGGGTTCCAAGTCGTTCACTTTGAAAAGTGGTACTGTCTTGAAATTAGTTATGAGTTGTTTATTTTTCAAATCAACAATACATTTGTAGTGTTCAAGAAAATCGGAACCTAAAAGTCCGTCAAAGTCAATGTCTATGTTGTGTACGTATACTTTATGAAGGTCATCATCGGTGAATGGAATCAATACGGATTCGTTAATCAATAGTTTTTGATCAGTTATACCCTGAATCACAACATTTTCTGAAAATCTTCGAGAATAGTTTTCGCAAGTTTTGGGCTTGAAAATTGAGAGTCCGGCACCTGTATCTATTAAAATTTTGAATTTATTCGTTGCGTCTTTGATGTAATAAAGGTTTTTCGAGTTAACTGTAAATGAAGGATTTACAAAAATTTGTGTTCTGGGAAGTTCAGGTTTGGATTGAAATCTTCCAAATTCATTGTTTGAATTTGCGTTGCGACTTGATTCATCATAGGATCTGAATTCTGTTCGATAGGAGGGACATTCGGTGTAGCGTTCAACTGAAAATCCTGATCGTATTGGTTTTGGCCATCATTTTGGTCAGAATAGTAATCATTCATTCCATCGAATTGATTTTGGTATTGGTTTTGATAATTATTGTCGAAACTATAGTTTTGGTAGTCTTGATGGTTAACAGTATAACCATCTGCTTCAAAACTTTCTGGTTCTTGATAATGAGCTGTATAATTATCATATTCGTAGTTTGTGTGGTCGTAATTCACACAATGGGTTCTTTGTGGGTTAGGTCTCTGGTAATTTGGATTTGGTTGAATAGCTGAAGGCCTTTGTTGATTGAAATTTGGATTTGGCCTAAATATTGATGGTCTTGATTGCGAATTATTATGATTTTGAAATTGCGGTGGTCTTTGAGGCAAATTAGTTCTGAAATTTTGTTGAGAATTTGATTGGAAATTAGATTGGAAATTTGGTCGGAAATTTTGTTGTGAATTGGGTTGGAAATGAGGTCTAGGACCGAAATTTTGAGCAGTGTTTTGTTGTTGACGTTGTCTGCATTCATTAATTGTATGGCCTTGGCGTTTACAATAATTGCAAACTTTTTGTGGCGGCATATTTTTACGAGTTTGGTTTTGATTCGTATTTGGATTATTTCTTGAATTAGGAAACTTTTGAACCTGGAAATAATTTAACTGAAGTTCGCGTTTTACTCTTTGCGTTGCCGTATATAAATCAGTCGGGTTTCCTGATCTAACAATGCGTCCTATTTCCGGATCTAGTCCAGTGAGCAAGGTGTTCATAGTCATAGACTCTATAAATTTTGATTGCGATTGTTTTTCCATAGGAGTGAGCACTTGTTTCTGAATAGCGGCATGCATTTTCGCGTTATGTGTTTGAAGTCTATTAATAAAAACTAGTGGTGACTCTCCAGGCATCTGATGGATACGTTGAAGATCTTGTATTAGGGAAGCTAAATCACGACTATCACCAAAATATTGTTTCAATAAAAGTTTTATTTCGTCCCACGTTTGAGGATTTCGAGAACTTATTAGTTCTGCGGCTTTGCCTCTTAATTTATTTTTTATATGGAGGGTTGTGAGTACCTTTTGGTCACGTACGGCCATGCGGTAAGCAGTATTACACGCATGCATAAATGTTGACAAGAAAATTTGATCACCATCGTATTCTGGTATAATAGAGAAAATTTCGCTTAATTTATACGGTTCGACATCTTGATTATCATTGTTGGGAGGAGTTGGTGGAGTATGTGGTGGAGTTTCAGTCATGATTGGTTTGAGAGTATGGAATTGACAATAGAACTTTTATAAATGAAAAATTGAAATTGTGAAAAATTGTTGAAAATAACGAGATGATTCTATTTTGTTCTCACCAGTAAATTATCTTCATTCGGAGGATGAAATCCGGCTTCACAAGCGTTGCTCCAACGAAGTTAGCGTGCGCGTGTTCTTCGGCTGTTGAAGAGACCGTCCTTCCGGGTTGGTTGCTTCTTGAAGTCGATACAGTTGATTTCTCGAGTAGAGATGGAGTTGCAGGTTTTCTTCCTTTGAAGGATTATGATCCAACACCCTCGGTAAGGCTGTCCTTGTTCCGTGGATGTGAAGGAATCCTACCGACTGCGCCAATTTGTTATATCACTCGAAGCACGAACGACTTTTTAAAAACAATTTTATTAATTAACTGAAAAGTTTACAATATAGAATGGTTGATTAATGTTACTAGATTAATAATTGACAATGAAGTGTCTCTCGGCTGGGTTGCCGCAAGAATAAGTAGGTTCGGTCTGCTGAATCAGCAGACACGTGTAGCATCCTCAGGAAGCAGCCTCGTGCAGCTTTGGTTACTGCTTGACCTTGGATTCAGCAGTAACCTGAGATCTGTGAGATGATGACTTCAGCGAGAATCTTGATATAACATAGATATACTCACCAGGTACCTGTTCTTCCGATATACATACGAGCAACCGAATCGAACATAAGGTCGAATGGATAGATTGAACAATCATCGTATCTGAGTTGTATTCGATTATGTTTATATAGTTATACTCACCAGGTAACTGTTCTTCCGTTATACATACGAGCGACTGAATTGAACTGAAGGTTGAATGGATAGACTAAACAATGATCGTATCTGGGGTTGTATTCGATTATATCGTGATGATGTTCATATAGTTATACTCTCCAGGTAACTGTTCTCCAGTTATACATAAGAGCGACTGAACTGAACAGAAGGTTAAATGGATAGACTGAACAATCATCGTATCTGGGTTGTATTCGATTATTTCGTGATGATTATTATATATTATGTCTTACCAGGTAACTGTTCTTTCGTTATACATACTAGCAACCGAATCGAACATAAGGTTGAATGGATAGATTGAACAATCATTGTATCTGGGTTGTCTCCGATTATATCGTTATGTTGTATATTTAACTACACCTACCATGTAACGGTTCTTTCGTTACACATACGAGCGTCTGAATCGAACATAAGGTTGGATGGTTAGACGGAACGATAATTGTAACAAAGTTGTATTCGATTATATCGTGATGACGTCCATATAGAAATACTCACCAGGTTACTGTTCTTTCGTTATACATACGAGCAACCGAATCGAACAGAAGGTTGAATGGATAGTATCTGGGTTGTATTCGATTATGATGTTATGCTGTGTATATAGTTATACACATAAGGTGACGGTATTCCCGTTTCACATACGAGCGACCGAAACGAACAGAAAGTTGAATGGATAGACTGAACAATCAATGTATCTGGGTGGTATCCGATTATATCGCAATACTGTATATATAGTGATACTTACCAGGTGACGGTACTTCCGTTACACATACTAGCGACTGAATCGAACAGAAGGTTAAATGGTTAGACGAAACGATAATTGTATCTGAGTTGTATTCGATGATATCGTGATGATGTTTATATAGCAATACTCACCAGGTAACTGTTCTTCCGTTTTACATACAAGCGACCGAATCGAGCAGAAGGTTGAATTCAGTATAGATTGAACAATCATCGTATCTGGGTTGTATTCGATTATGTTTATATAGTTATACTCACCAGGTAACTGTTCTTCCGTTATACATACGAGCGACTGAATTGAACAGAAGGTTGAATGGATAGTATATGGGTTGTATTCGATTATGATGTTATGCTGTGTATATAGTTATACACACTAGGAGACGGTATTCCCGTTTTACATACGAGCGACCGAAACGAAAAGAAAGTTGAATGGATAGACTGAACAATCAATGTATCTGGGTGGTATCCGATTATATCGCAATACTGTATATATAGTGATACTTACCAGGTGACGATACTTCCGTTACACATACTAGCGACTGAATCGAACAGAATGTTGAATGGTTAGACGAAACGATAATTGTATCTGAGTTGTATTCGATGTTATCGTGATGATGTTTATATAGCAATACTCACCAGGTAACTGTCCTTCCGTTTTACATACAAGCGACCGAATCGAGCAGAAGGTTAAATGGATAGATTGAACAATCATCGTATCTGAGTTGTATTCGATTATGTTTATATAGATATACTCACCAGGTACCTGTTCTTCCGATATACATACGAGCAACCGAATCGAACATAAGGTTGAATGGATATATTGAACAATCATCGTATCTGAGTTGTATTCGATTATGTTTATATAGTTATACTCACCAGGTAACTGTTATTCCGTTATATATACGAGCGACTGAATTGAACTGAAGGTTGAATGGATAGACTAAACAATGATCGTATCTGGGGTTGTATTCGATTATATCGTGATGATGTTCATATAGTTATACTCACCAGGTAACTGTTCTCCAGTTATACATAAGAGCGACTGAACTGAACAGAAGGTTGTATGGATAGACTGAACAATCATCGTATCTGGGTTGTATTCGATTATTTCGTGATGATTATTATATATTATGTCTAACCAGGTAACTGTTCTTTCGTTATACATACTAGCAACTGAATCGAACATAAGGTTGAATGGATAGATTGAACAATCATTGTATCTGGGTTGTCTCCGATTATATCGTTATGTTGTATATTTAACTACACCTACCATGTAACGGTTCTTTCGTTACACATACGAGCGTCTGAATCGAACATAAGGTTGGATGGTTAGACGGAACGATAATTGTAACCAAGTTGTATTCGATTATATCGTGATGACGTTCATATAGAAATACTCACCATGTTACTGTTCTTTCGTTATACATACGAGCAACCGAATCGAACAGAAGGTTGAATGGATAGTATCTGGGTTGTATTCGATTATGATGTTATGCTGTGTATATAGTTATACACATAAGGTGACGGTATTTCCCGTTTCACATACGAGCGACCGAAACGAACAGAAAGTTGAATGGATAGACTGAACAATCAATGTATCTGGGTGGTATCCGATTATATCGCAATACTGTATATATAGTGATACTTACCAGGTGACGATACTTCCGTTACACATACTAGCGACTGAATCGAACAGAATGTTGAATGGTTAGACGAAACGATAATTGTATCTGAGTTGTATTCGATGATATCGTGATGATGTTTATATAGCAATACTCACCAGGTAACTGTTCTTCCGTTTTACATACAAGCGACCGAATCGAGCAGAAGGTTGAATTCAGTATAGATTGAACAATCATCGTATCTGGGTTGTATTCGATTATGTTTATATAGTTATACTCACCAGGTAACTGTTCTTCCGTTATACATACGAGCGACTGAATTGAACAGAAGGTTGAATGGATAGTATATGGGTTGTATTCGATTATGATGTTATGCTGTGTATATAGTTATACACACTAGGAGACGGTACTCACTAGGTAACTGTTCTCCAGTTATACATAAGAGCAACTGAACTGAACAGAAGATTGAATGGATAGACTGAACAATCATCGTATCTGGGTTGTATTCGATTATTTCGTGATGATTATTATATATTATGTCTAACCAGGTAACTGTTCTTTCGTTATACATACTAGCAACCGAATCGAACATAAGGTTGAATGGATAGATTGAACAATCATTGTATCTGGGTTGTCTCCGATTATATCGTTATGTTGTATATTTAACTACACCTACCATGTAACGGTTCTTTCGTTACACATACGAGCGTCTGAATCGAACATAAGGTTGGATGGTTAGACGGAACGATATTGTAACTAAGTTGTATTCGATTATATCGTGATGACGTTCATATAGTTATACTCACCAGGTAACTGTTCTTCCGTTATACATACGAGCGACTGAATTGAACAGAAGGTTGAATGGATAGACTAAACAATAATCGTATCTGGGGTTGTATTCAATTATATCTTGATGATGTTCATATAGTTATACTCACCAGAAAAATGTTCTCCAGTTATACATAAGAGCGACTGAACTGAACAGAAGGTTGAATGGATAGACTGAAAATTCATCGTATCTGGGTTGTATTCGATTATTTCGTGATGATTATTATATATTATGTCTAACCAGGTAACTGTTCTTTCGTTATACATACTAGCAACCGAATCGAACCTAAGGTTGAATGGATAGATTGAACAGTCATTGTATCTGGGTTGTCTCCGATTATAACGTTATGTTGTATATTTAACTACACCTACCATGTAACGGTTCTTTCGTAACACAAACGAGCGTCTGAATCGAACATAAGGTTGGATGGTTAGACGGAACGATAATTGTAACTAAGTTGTATTCGATTATATCGTGATGACGTTCATATAGAAATACTCACCAGGTTACTGTTCTTTCGTTATACATACGAGCAACCGAATCGAACAGAAGGTTGAATGGATAGTATCTGGGTTGTATTCGATAATGATGTTATGCTGTGTATATAGTTATACACATAAGGTGACGGTATTCCCGTTTCACATACGAGCGACCGAAATGAACAGAAAGTTGAATGGATAGACTGAACAATCAATGTATCTGGGTGGTATATGATTATATCGCAATACTGTATATATAGTGATACTTACCAGGTGACGGTACTTCCGTTACACATACTAGCGACTGAATCGAACATAAGGTTGAATGGATATATTGAACAATCATCGTATCTGAGTTGTATTCGATTATGTTTATATAGTTATACTTACCAGGTAACTGTTATTCCGTTATATATACGAGCGACTGAATTGAACTGAAGGTTGAATGGATAGACTAAACAATGATCGTATCTGGGGTTGTATTCGATTATATCGTGATGATGTTCATATAGTTATACTCACCAGGTAACTGTTCTCCAGTTATACATAAGAGCGACTGAACTGAACAGAAGGTTGTATGGATAGACTGAACAATCATCGTATCTGGGTTGTATTCGATTATTTCGTGATGATTATTATATATTATGTCTAACCAGGTAACTGTTCTTTCGTTATACATACTAGCAACTGAATCGAACATAAGGTTGAATGGATAGATTGAACAATCATTGTATCTGGGTTGTCTCCGATTATATCGTTATGTTGTATATTTAACTACACCTACCATGTAACGGTTCTTTCGTTACACATACGAGCGTCTGAATCGAACATAAGGTTGGATGGTTAGACGGAACGATAATTGTAACTAAGTTGTATTCGTTTATATCGTGATGACGTTCATATAGAAATACTCACCATGTTACTGTTCTTTCGTTATACATACGAGCAACCGAATCGAACAGAAGGTTGAATGGATAGTATCTGGGTTGTATTCGATTATGATGTTATGCTGTGTATATAGTTATACACATAAGGTGACGGTATTTCCCGTTTCACATACGAGCGACCGAAACGAACAGAAAGTTGAATGGATAGACTGAACAATCAATGTATCTGGGTGGTATCCGATTATATCGCAATACTGTATATATAGTGATACTTACCAGGTGACGATACTTCCGTTACACATACTAGCGACTGAATCGAACAGAATGTTGAATGGTTAGACGAAACGATAATTGTATCTGAGTTGTATTCGATGATATCGTGATGATGTTTATATAGCAATACTCACCAGGTAACTGTTCTTCCGTTTTACATACAAGCGACCGAATCGAGCAGAAGGTTGAATTCAGTATAGATTGAACAATCATCGTATCTGGGTTGTATTCGATTATGTTTATATAGTTATACTCACCAGGTAACTGTTCTTCCGTTATACATACGAGCGACTGAATTGAACAGAAGGTTGAATGGATAGTATATGGGTTGTATTCGATTATGATGTTATGCTGTGTATATAGTTATACACACTAGGAGACGGTACTCACCAGGTAACTGTTCTCCAGTTATACATAAGAGCGACTGAACTGAACAGAAGATTGAATGGATAGACTGAACAATCATCGTATCTGGGTTGTATTCGATTATTTCGTGATGATTATTATATATTATGTCTAACCAGGTAACTGTTCTTTCGTTATACATACTAGCAACCGAATCGAACATAAGGTTGAATGGATAGATTGAACAATCATTGTATCTGGGTTGTCTCCGATTATATCGTTATGTTGTATATTTAACTACACCTACCATGTAACGGTTCTTTCGTTACACATACGAGCGTCTGAATAGAACATAAGGTTGGATGGTTAGACGGAACGATATTGACACTAAGTTGTATTCGATTATATCGTGATGACGTTCATATAGTTATACTCACCAGGTAACTGTTCTTCCGTTATACATACGAGCGACTGAATTGAACAGAAGGTTGAATGGATAGACTAAACAATAATCGTATCTGGGGTTGTATTCAATTATATCTTGATGATGTTCATATAGTTATACTCACCAGAAAAATGTTCTCCAGTTATACATAAGAGCGACTGAACTGAACAGAAGGTTGAATGGATAGACTGAAAATTCATCGTATCTGGGTTGTATTCGATTATTTCGTGATGATTATTATATATTATGTCTAACCAGGTAACTGTTCTTTCGTTATACATACTAGCAACCGAATCGAACCTAAGGTTGAATGGATAGATTGAACAGTCATTGTATCTGGGTTGTCTCCGATTATAACGTTATGTTGTATATTTAACTACACCTACCATGTAACGGTTCTTTCGTTACACAAACGAGCGTCTGAATCGAACATAAGGTTGGATGGTTAGACGGAACGATAATTGTAACTAAGTTGTATTCGATTATATCGTGATGACGTTCATATAGAAATACTCACCAGGTTACTGTTCTTTCGTTATACATACGAGCAACCGAATCGAACAGAAGGTTGAATGGATAGTATCTGGGTTGTATTCGATAATGATGTTATGCTGTGTATATAGTTATACACATAAGGTGACGGTATTCCCGTTTCACATACGAGCGACCGAAATGAACAGAAAGTTGAATGGATAGACTGAACAATCAATGTATCTGGGTGGTATATGATTATATCGCAATACTGTATATATAGTGATACTTACCAGGTGACGGTACTTCCGTTACACATACTAGCGACTGAATCGAACAGAAGGTTAAATGGTTAGACGAAACGATAATTGTATCTGAGTTGTATTCGATGATATCGTGATGATGTTTATATAGCAATACTCACCAGGTAACTGTTCTTCCGTTTTACATACAAGCGACCGAATCGAGCAGAAGGTTGAATTCAGTATAGATTGAACAATCATCGTATCTGGGTTGTATTCGATTATGTTTATATAGTTATACTCACCAGGTAACTGTTCTTCCGTTACACATACGAGCGTCTGAATCGAACATAAGGTTGGATGGTTAGACGGAACGATATTGTAACTAAGTTGTATTCGATTATATCGTGATGACGTTCATATAGTTATACTCACCAGGTAACTGTTCTTCCGTTATACATACGAGCGACTGAATTGAACAGAAGGTTGAATGGATAGACTAAACAATAATCGTATCTGGGGTTGTATTCAATTATATCTTGATGATGTTCATATAGTTATACTCACCAGAAAAATGTTCTCCAGTTATACATAAGAGCGACTGAACTGAACAGAAGGTTGAATGGATAGACTGAAAATTCATCGTATCTGGGTTGTATTCGATTATTTCGTGATGATTATTATATATTATGTCTAACCAGGTAACTGTTCTTTCGTTATACATACTAGCAACCGAATCGAACCTAAGGTTGAATGGATAGATTGAACAGTCATTGTATCTGGGTTGTCTCCGATTATAACGTTATGTTGTATATTTAACTACACCTACCATGTAACGGTTCTTTCGTTACACAAACGAGCGTCTGAATCGAACATAAGGTTGGATGGTTAGACGGAACGATAATTGTAACTAAGTTGTATTCGATTATATCGTGATGACGTTCATATAGAAATACTCACCAGGTTACTGTTCTTTCGTTATACATACGAGCAACCGAATCGAACAGAAGGTTGAATGGATAGTATCTGGGTTGTATTCGATAATGATGTTATGCTGTGTATATAGTTATACACATAAGGTGACGGTATTCCCGTTTCACATACGAGCGACCGAAATGAACAGAAAGTTGAATGGATAGACTGAACAATCAATGTATCTGGGTGGTATATGATTATATCGCAATACTGTATATATAGTGATACTTACCAGGTGACGGTACTTCCGTTACACATACTAGCGACTGAATCGAACATAAGGTTGAATGGATATATTGAACAATCATCGTATCTGAGTTGTATTCGATTATGTTTATATAGTTATACTTACCAGGTAACTGTTATTCCGTTATATATACGAGCGACTGAATTGAACTGAAGGTTGAATGGATAGACTAAACAATGATCGTATCTGGGGTTGTATTCGATTATATCGTGATGATGTTCATATAGTTATACTCACCAGGTAACTGTTCTCCAGTTATACATAAGAGCGACTGAACTGAACAGAAGGTTGTATGGATAGACTGAACAATCATCGTATCTGGGTTGTATTCGATTATTTCGTGATGATTATTATATATTATGTCTAACCAGGTAACTGTTCTTTCGTTATACATACTAGCAACTGAATCGAACATAAGGTTGAATGGATAGATTGAACAATCATTGTATCTGGGTTGTCTCCGATTATATCGTTATGTTGTATATTTAACTACACCTACCATGTAACGGTTCTTTCGTTACACATACGAGCGTCTGAATCGAACATAAGGTTGGATGGTTAGACGGAACGATAATTGTAACTAAGTTGTATTCGTTTATATCGTGATGACGTTCATATAGAAATACTCACCATGTTACTGTTCTTTCGTTATACATACGAGCAACCGAATCGAACAGAAGGTTGAATGGATAGTATCTGGGTTGTATTCGATTATGATGTTATGCTGTGTATATAGTTATACACATAAGGTGACGGTATTTCCCGTTTCACATACGAGCGACCGAAACGAACAGAAAGTTGAATGGATAGACTGAACAATCAATGTATCTGGGTGGTATCCGATTATATCGCAATACTGTATATATAGTGATACTTACCAGGTGACGATACTTCCGTTACACATACTAGCGACTGAATCGAACAGAATGTTGAATGGTTAGACGAAACGATAATTGTATCTGAGTTGTATTCGATGATATCGTGATGATGTTTATATAGCAATACTCACCAGGTAACTGTTCTTCCGTTTTACATACAAGCGACCGAATCGAGCAGAAAGTTGAATTCAGTATAGATTGAACAATCATCGTATCTGGGTTGTATTCGATTATGTTTATATAGTTATACTCACCAGGTAACTGTTCTTCCGTTATACATACGAGCGACTGAATTGAACAGAAGGTTGAATGGATAGTATATGGGTTGTATTCGATTATGATGTTATGCTGTGTATATAGTTATACACACTAGGAGACGGTACTCACCAGGTAACTGTTCTCCAGTTATACATAAGAGCGACTGAACTGAACAGAAGATTGAATGGATAGACTGAACAATCATCGTATCTGGGTTGTATTCGATTATTTCGTGATGATTATTATATATTATGTCTAACCAGGTAACTGTTCTTTCGTTATACATACTAGCAACCGAATCGAACATAAGGTTGAATGGATAGATTGAACAATCATTGTATCTGGGTTGTCTCCGATTATATCGTTATGTTGTATATTTAACTACACCTACCATGTAACGGTTCTTTCGTTACACATACGAGCGTCTGAATCGAACATAAGGTTGGATGGTTAGACGGAACGATATTGACACTAAGTTGTATTCGATTATATCGTGATGACGTTCATATAGTTATACTCACCAGGTTACTGTTCTTTCGTTATACATACGAGCAACCGAATCGAACAGAAGGTTGAATGGATAGTATCTGGGTTGTATTCGATTATGATGTTATACTGTGTATATAGTTATACACATAAGGTGTCGGTATTCCCGTTTTACATACGAGCGACCGAAACAAAAAGAAAGTTGGATGGATAGACTGAACAATCAATGTATCTGGGTGGTATCCGATTATATCGCAATACTGTATATATAGTGATACTTACCAGGTGACGATACTTCCGTTACACATACTAGCGACTGAATCGAACAGAATGTTGAATGGTTAGACGAAACGATAATTGTATCTGAGTTGTATTCGATGATATCGTGATGATGTTTATATAGCAATACTCACCAGGTAACTGTTCTTCCGTTTTACATACAAGCGACCGAATCGAGCAGAAGGTTGAATTCAGTATAGATTGAACAATCATCGTATCTGGGTTGTATTCGATTATGTTTATATAGTTATACTCACCAGGTAACTGTTCTTCCGTTACACATACGAGCGTCTGAATCGAACATAAGGTTGGATGGTTAGACGGAACGATATTGTAACTAAGTTGTATTCGATTATATCGTGATGACGTTCATATAGTTATACTCACCAGGTAACTGTTCTTCCGTTATACATACGAGCGACTGAATTGAACAGAAGGTTGAATGGATAGACTAAACAATAATCGTATCTGGGGTTGTATTCAATTATATCTTGATGATGTTCATATAGTTATACTCACCAGAAAAATGTTCTCCAGTTATACATAAGAGCGACTGAACTGAACAGAAGGTTGAATGGATAGACTGAAAATTCATCGTATCTGGGTTGTATTCGATTATTTCGTGATGATTATTATATATTATGTCTAACCAGGTAACTGTTCTTTCGTTATACATACTAGCAACCGAATCGAACCTAAGGTTGAATGGATAGATTGAACAGTCATTGTATCTGGGTTGTCTCCGATTATAACGTTATGTTGTATATTTAACTACACCTACCATGTAACGGTTCTTTCGTTACACAAACGAGCGTCTGAATCGAACATAAGGTTGGATGGTTAGACGGAACGATAATTGTAACTAAGTTGTATTCGATTATATCGTGATGACGTTCATATAGAAATACTCACCAGGTTACTGTTCTTTCGTTATACATACGAGCAACCGAATCGAACAGAAGGTTGAATGGATAGTATCTGGGTTGTATTCGATAATGATGTTATGCTGTGTATATAGTTATACACATAAGGTGACGGTATTCCCGTTTCACATACGAGCGACCGAAATGAACAGAAAGTTGAATGGATAGACTGAACAATCAATGTATCTGGGTGGTATATGATTATATCGCAATACTGTATATATAGTGATACTTACCAGGTGACGGTACTTCCGTTACACATACTAGCGACTGAATCGAACATAAGGTTGAATGGATATATTGAACAATCATCGTATCTGAGTTGTATTCGATTATGTTTATATAGTTATACTTACCAGGTAACTGTTATTCCGTTATATATACGAGCGACTGAATTGAACTGAAGGTTGAATGGATAGACTAAACAATGATCGTATCTGGGGTTGTATTCGATTATATCGTGATGATGTTCATATAGTTATACTCACCAGGTAACTGTTCTCCAGTTATACATAAGAGCGACTGAACTGAACAGAAGGTTGTATGGATAGACTGAACAATCATCGTATCTGGGTTGTATTCGATTATTTCGTGATGATTATTATATATTATGTCTAACCAGGTAACTGTTCTTTCGTTATACAAACTAGCAACTGAATCGAACATAAGGTTGAATGGATAGATTGAACAATCATTGTATCTGGGTTGTCTCCGATTATATCGTTATGTTGTATATTTAACTACACCTACCATGTAACGGTTCTTTCGTTACACATACGAGCGTCTGAATCGAACATAAGGTTGGATGGTTAGACGGAACGATAATTGTAACTAAGTTGTATTCGTTTATATCGTGATGACGTTCATATAGAAATACTCACCATGTTACTGTTCTTTCGTTATACATACGAGCAACCGAATCGAACAGAAGGTTGAATGGATAGTATCTGGGTTGTATTCGATTATGATGTTATGCTGTGTATATAGTTATACACATAAGGTGACGGTATTTCCCGTTTCACATACGAGCGACCGAAACGAACAGAAAGTTGAATGGATAGACTGAACAATCAATGTATCTGGGTGGTATCCGATTATATCGCAATACTGTATATATAGTGATACTTACCAGGTGACGATACTTCCGTTACACATACTAGCGACTGAATCGAACAGAATGTTGAATGGTTAGACGAAACGATAATTGTATCTGAGTTGTATTCGATGATATCGTGATGATGTTTATATAGCAATACTCACCAGGTAACTGTTCTTCCGTTTTACATACAAGCGACCGAATCGAGCAGAAGGTTGAATTCAGTATAGATTGAACAATCATCGTATCTGGGTTGTATTCGATTATGTTTATATAGTTATACTCACCAGGTAACTGTTCTTCCGTTATACATACGAGCGACTGAATTGAACAGAAGGTTGAATGGATAGTATATGGGTTGTATTCGATTATGATGTTATGCTGTGTATATAGTTATACACACTAGGAGACGGTACTCACCAGGTAACTGTTCTCCAGTTATACATAAGAGCGACTGAACTGAACAGAAGATTGAATGGATAGACTGAACAATCATCGTATCTGGGTTGTATTCGATTATTTCGTGATGATTATTATATATTATGTCTAACCAGGTAACTGTTCTTTCGTTATACATACTAGCAACCGAATCGAACATAAGGTTGAATGGATAGATTGAACAATCATTGTATCTGGGTTGTCTCCGATTATATCGTTATGTTGTATATTTAACTACACCTACCATGTAACGGTTCTTTCGTTACACATACGAGCGTCTGAATCGAACATAAGGTTGGATGGTTAGACGGAACGATATTGACACTAAGTTGTATTCGATTATATCGTGATGACGTTCATATAGTTATACTCACCAGGTAACTGTTCTTCCGTTATACATACGAGCGACTGAATTGAACAGAAGGTTGAATGGATAGACTAAACAATAATCGTATCTGGGGTTGTATTCAATTATATCTTGATGATGTTCATATAGTTATACTCACCAGAAAAATGTTCTCCAGTTATACATAAGAGCGACTGAACTGAACAGAAGGTTGAATGGATAGACTGAAAATTCATCGTATCTGGGTTGTATTCGATTATTTCGTGATGATTATTATATATTATGTCTAACCAGGTAACTGTTCTTTCGTTATACATACTAGCAACCGAATCGAACCTAAGGTTGAATGGATAGATTGAACAGTCATTGTATCTGGGTTGTCTCCGATTATAACGTTATGTTGTATATTTAACTACACCTACCATGTAACGGTTCTTTCGTTACACAAACGAGCGTCTGAATCGAACATAAGGTTGGATGGTTAGACGGAACGATAATTGTAACTAAGTTGTATTCGATTATATCGTGATGACGTTCATATAGAAATACTCACCAGGTTACTGTTCTTTCGTTATACATACGAGCAACCGAATCGAACAGAAGGTTGAATGGATAGTATCTGGGTTGTATTCGATAATGATGTTATGCTGTGTATATATACACATAAGGTGACGGTATTCCCGTTTCACATACGAGCGACCGAAATGAACAGAAAGTTGAATGGATAGACTGAACAATCAATGTATCTGGGTGGTATATGATTATATCGCAATACTGTATATATAGTGATACTTACCAGGTGACGGTACTTCCGTTACACATACTAGCGACTGAATCGAACAGAAGGTTAAATGGTTAGACGAAACGATAATTGTATCTGAGTTGTATTCGATGATATCGTGATGATGTTTATATAGCAATACTCACCAGGTAACTGTTCTTCCGTTTTACATACAAGCGACCGAATCGAGCAGAAGGTTGAATTCAGTATAGATTGAACAATCATCGTATCTGGGTTGTATTCGATTATGTTTATATAGTTATACTCACCAGGTAACTGTTCTTCCGTTATACATACGAGCGACTGAATTGAACAGAAGGTTGAATGGATTGTATATGGGTTGTATTCGATTATGATGTTATGCTGTGTATATAGTTATACACACTAGGAGACGGTATTCTCGTTTTACATACGAGCGACCGAAACGAAAAGAAAGTTGAATGGATAGACTGAACAATCAATGTATCTGGGTGGTATCCGATTATATCGCAATACTGTATATATAGTGATACTTACCAGGTGACGATACTTCCGTTACACATACTAGCGACTGAATCGAACAGAATGTTGAATGGTTAGACTAAACGATAATTGTATCTGAGTTGTATTCGATGATATCGTGATGATGTTTACATAGCAATACTCACCAGGTAACTGTCCTTCCGTTTTACATACAAGCGACCGAATCGAGCAGAAGGTTAAATGGATAGATTGAACAATCATCGTATCTGAGTTGTATTCGATTATGTTTATATAGATATACTCACCAGGTACCTGTTCTTCCGATATACATACGAGCAACCGAATCGAACATAAGGTTGAATGGATAGATTGAACAATCATCGTATCTGAGTTGTATTCGATTATGTTTATATAGTTATACTCACCAGGTAACTGTTCTTCCGTTATACATACGAGCGACTGAATTGAACTGAAGGTTGAATGAATAGACTAAACAATGATCGTATCTGGGGTTGTATTCGATTATATCGTGATGATGTTTATATAGTTATACTCACCAGGTAACTGTTCTTCCGTTATACATACGAGCGACTGAACTGAACAGAAGGTTAAATGGATAGACTGAACAATCATCGTATCTGGGTTGTATTTGATTATTTCGTGATGATTATTATATATTATGTCTAACCAGGTAACTGTTCTTTCGTTATACATACTAGCAACCGAATCGAACATAAGGTTGAATGGATAGATTGAACAATCATTGTATCTGGGTTGTCTCCGATTATATCGTTATGTTGTATATTTAACTACACCTACCATGTAACGGTTCTTTCGTTACACATACGAGCGTCTGAATCGAACATAAGGTTGGATGGTTAGACGGAACGATAATTGTAACTAAGTTGTATTCGATTATATCGTGATGACGTTCATATAGAAATACTCACCAGGTTACTGTTCTTTCGTTATACATACGAGCAACCGAATCGAACAGAAGGTTGAATGGATAGTATCTGGGTTGTATTCGATTATGATGTTATACTGTGTATATAGTTATACACATAAGGTGACGGTATTCCCGTTTTACATACGAGCGACCGAAACAAAAAGAAAGTTGGATGGATAGACTGAACAATCAATGTATCTGGGTGGTATCCGATTATATCGCAATACTGTATATATAGTGATACTTACCAGGTGACGATACTTCCGTTACACATACTAGCGACTGAATCGAACAGAATGTTGAATGGTTAGACGAAACGATAATTGTATCTGAGTTGTATTCGATGATATCGTGATGATGTTTATATAGCAATACTCACCAGGTAACTGTTCTTCCGTTTTACATACAAGCGACCGAATCGAGCAGAAGGTTGAATTCAGTATAGATTGAACAATCATCGTATCTGGGTTGTATTCGATTATGTTTATATAGTTATACTCACCAGGTAACTGTTCTTCCGTTATACATACGAGCGACTGAATTGAACAGAAGGTTGAATGGATAGTATATGGGTTGTATTCGATTATGATGTTATGCTGTGTATATAGTTATACACACTAGGAGACGGTATTCCCGTTTTACATACGAGCAACCGAAACGAAAAGAAAGTTGAATGGATAGACTGAACAATCAATGTATCTGGGTGGTATCCGATTATATCGCAATACTGTATATATAGTGATACTTACCAGGTGACGATACTTCCGTTATACATACTAGCGACTGAATCAAACAGAATGTTGAATGGTTAGACGAAACGATAATTGTATCTGAGTTGTATTCGATGATATCGTGATGATGTTTATATAGCAATACTCACCAGGTAACTGTCCTTCCGTTTTACATACAAGCGACCGAATCGAGCAGAAGGTTAAATGGATAGATTGAACAATCATCGTATCTGAGTCGTATTCGATTATGTTTATATAGATATACTCACCAGGTACCTGTTCTTCCGATATACAAACGAGCAACCGAATCGAACATAAGGTTGAATGGATAGTATATGGGTTGTATTCGATTATGATGTTATGCTGTGTATATAGTTATACACACTAGGAGACGGTACTCACCAGGTAACTGTTCTCCAGTTATACATAAGAGCGACTGAACTGAACAGAAGATTGAATGGATAGACTGAACAATCATCGTATCTGGGTTGTATTCGATTATTTCGTGATGATTATTATATATTATGTCTAACCAGGTAACTGTTCTTTCGTTATACATACTAGCAACCGAATCGAACATAAGGTTGAATGGATAGATTGAACAATCATTGTATCTGGGTTGTCTCCGATTATATCGTTATGTTGTATATTTAACTACACCTACCATGTAACGGTTCTTTCGTTACACATACGAGCGTCTGAATCGAACATAAGGTTGGATGGTTAGACGGAACGATATTGTAACTAAGTTGTATTCGATTATATCGTGATGACGTTCATATAGTTATACTCACCAGGTAACTGTTCTTCCGTTATACATACGAGCGACTGAATTGAACAGAAGGTTGAATGGATAGACTAAACAATAATCGTATCTGGGGTTGTATTCAATTATATCTTGATGATGTTCATATAGTTATACTCACCAGAAAAATGTTCTCCAGTTATACATAAGAGCGACTGAACTGAACAGAAGGTTGAATGGATAGACTGAACATTCATCGTATCTGGGTTGTATTCGATTATTTCGTGATGATTATTATATATTATGTCTAACCAGGAAACTGTTCTTTCGTTATACATACTAGCAACCGAATCGAACCTAAGGTTGAATGGATAGATTGAACAATCATTGTATCTGGGTTGTCTCCGATTATAACGTTATGTTGTATATTTAACTACACCTACCATGTAACGGTTCTTTCGTTACACATACGAGCGTCTGAATCGAACATGAGGTTGGATGGTTAGACGGAACGATAATTGTAACTAAGTTGTATTCGATTATTTCGTGATGACGTTCATATAGAAATACTCACCAGGTTACTGTTCTTTCGTTATACATACGAGCAACCGAATCGAACAGAAGGTTGAATGGATAGTATCTGGGTTGTATTCGATGATGATGTTGTGCTGTGTATATAGTTATACACATAAGGTGACGGTATTCCCGTTTCACATACGAGCGACCGAAACGAACAGTTAGTTGAATGGATAGACTGAACAATCAATGTATCTGGGTGGTATCCGATTATATCGCAATACTGTATATATAGTGATACTTACCAGGTGACGGTACTTCCGTTACACATACTAGCGACTGAATCGAACAGAAGGTTAAATGGTTAGACGAAACGATAATTGTATCTGAGTTTTATTCGATGATATCGTGATGATGTTTATATAGCAATACTCACCAGGTAACTGTTCTTTCGTTTTACATACAAGCGACCGAATCGAGCAGAAGGTTGAATTCAGTATAGATTGAACAATCATCGTATCTGGGTTGTATTCGATTATGTTCATATAGTTATACTCACCAGTTGACTGTTCTTCCGTTATACATATGAGCGACTGAATTGAACAGAAGGTTGAATGGATAGTATATAGGTTGTATTCGATTATGATGTTATGCTTTGTATATAGATATACACACTAGGAGACGGTATTCCCGTTTTACATACGAGCGACCGAAACAAAAAGAAAGTTGAATGGATAGACTGAACAATCAATGTATCTGGGTGGTATCCGATTATATCGCAATACTGTATATATAGTGATACTTACCAGGTGACGATACTTCCGTTACACATACTAGCGACTGAATCGAACAGAATGTTGGATGGTTAGACGAAACGATGATTGTATCTGAGTTGTATTCGATGATATCGTGATGATGTTTATATAGCAATACTCACTAGGTAACTGTTCTTCCGTTTTACATACAAGCGACCGAATCGTGATGATGTTTATATAGCAATACTCACCAGGTAACTGTTCTTCCGTTTTACATACAAGCGACCGAATCGAGCAGAAGGTTGAATTCAGTATAGATTGAACAATCATCGTATCTGGGTTGTATTCGATTATGTTTATATAGTTATACTCACCAGGTAACTGTTCTTCCGTTATACATACGAGCGACTGAATTGAACAGAAGGTTGAATGGATAGTATATGGGTTGTATTCGATTATGATGTTATGCTGTGTATATAGTTATACACACTAGGAGACGGTATTCCCGTTTTACATACGAGCGACCGAAACGAAAAGAAAGTTGAATGGATAGACTGAACAATCAATGTATCTGGGTGGTATCCGATTATATCGCAATACTGTATATATAGTGATACTTACCAGGTGACGATACTTCAGTTATACATACTAGCGACTGAATCGAACAGAATGTTGAATGGTTAGACGAAACGATAATTGTATCTGAGTTGTATTCGATGATATCGTGATGATGTTTATATAGCAATACTCACCAGGTAACTGTTCTTCCGTTTTACATACAAGCGACCGAATCGAGCAGAAGGTTGAATTCAGTATAGATTGAACAATCATCGTATCTGGGATGTATTCGATTATGTTTATATAGTTATACTCACCAGGATACTGTTCTTCCGTTATACATACGAGCGACTGAATTGAACAGAAGGTTGAATGGATAGTATATGGGTTGTATTCGATTATGATGTTATGCTGTGTATATAGTTATACACACTAGGAGACGGTACTCACCAGGTAACTGTTCTCCAGTTATACATAAGAGCGACTGAACTGAACAGAAGATTGAATGGATAGACTGAACAATCATCGTATCTGGGTTGTATTCGATTATTTCGTGATGATTATTATATATTATGTCTAACCAGGTAACTGTTCTTTCGTTATACATACTAGCAACCGAATCGAACATAAGGTTGAATGGATAGATTGAACAATCATTGTATCTGGGTTGTCTCCGATTATATCGTTATGTTGTATATTTAACTACACCTACCATGTAACGGTTCTTTCGTTACAAATACGAGCGTCTGAATCGAACATAAGGTTGGATGGTTAGATGGAACGATATTGTAACTAAGTTGTATTCGATTATATCGTGATGACGTTCATATAGTTATACTCACCAGGTAACTGTTCTTCCGTTATACATACGAGCGACTGAATTGAACAGAAGGTTGGATGGTTAGACGGAACGATAATTGTAACTAAGTTGTATTCGATTATATCGTGATGACGTTCATATAGAAATACTCACCAGGTTACTGTTCTTTCGTTATACATACGAGCAACCGAATCGAACAGAAGGTTGAATGGATAGTATCTGGGTTGTATTCGATAATGATGTTATGCTGTGTATATAGTTATACACATAAGGTGACGGTATTCCCGTTTCACATACGAGCGACCGAAATGAACAGAAAGTTGAATGGATAGACTGAACAATCAATGTATCTGGGTGGTATATGATTATATCGCAATACTGTATATATAGTGATACTTACCAGGTGACGGTACTTCCGTTACACATACTAGCGACTGAATCGAACATAAGGTTGAATGGATATATTGAACAATCATCGTATCTGAGTTGTATTCGATTATGTTTATATAGTTATACTTACCAGGTAACTGTTATTCCGTTATATATACGAGCGACTGAATTGAACTGAAGGTTGAATGGATAGACTAAACAATGATCGTATCTGGGGTTGTATTCGATTATATCGTGATGATGTTCATATAGTTATACTCACCAGGTAACTGTTCTCCAGTTATACATAAGAGCGACTGAACTGAACAGAAGGTTGTATGGATAGACTGAACAATCATCGTATCTGGGTTGTATTCGATTATTTCGTGATGATTATTATATATTATGTCTAACCAGGTAACTGTTCTTTCGTTATACAAACTAGCAACTGAATCGAACATAAGGTTGAATGGATAGATTGAACAATCATTGTATCTGGGTTGTCTCCGATTATATCGTTATGTTGTATATTTAACTACACCTACCATGTAACGGTTCTTTCGTTACACATACGAGCGTCTGAATCGAACATAAGGTTGGATGGTTAGACGGAACGATAATTGTAACTAAGTTGTATTCGTTTATATCGTGATGACGTTCATATAGAAATACTCACCATGTTACTGTTCTTTCGTTATACATACGAGCAACCGAATCGAACAGAAGGTTGAATGGATAGTATCTGGGTTGTATTCGATTATGATGTTATGCTGTGTATATAGTTATACACATAAGGTGACGGTATTTCCCGTTTCACATACGAGCGACCGAAACGAACAGAAAGTTGAATGGATAGACTGAACAATCAATGTATCTGGGTGGTATCCGATTATATCGCAATACTGTATATATAGTGATACTTACCAGGTGACGATACTTCCGTTACACATACTAGCGACTGAATCGAACAGAATGTTGAATGGTTAGACGAAACGATAATTGTATCTGAGTTGTATTCGATGATATCGTGATGATGTTTATATAGCAATACTCACCAGGTAACTGTTCTTCCGTTTTACATACAAGCGACCGAATCGAGCAGAAGGTTGAATTCAGTATAGATTGAACAATCATCGTATCTGGGTTGTATTCGATTATGTTTATATAGTTATACTCACCAGGTAACTGTTCTTCCGTTATACATACGAGCGACTGAATTGAACAGAAGGTTGAATGGATAGTATATGGGTTGTATTCGATTATGATGTTATGCTGTGTATATAGTTATACACACTAGGAGACGGTACTCACCAGGTAACTGTTCTCCAGTTATACATAAGAGCGACTGAACTGAACAGAAGATTGAATGGATAGACTGAACAATCATCGTATCTGGGTTGTATTCGATTATTTCGTGATGATTATTATATATTATGTCTAACCAGGTAACTGTTCTTTCGTTATACATACTAGCAACCGAATCGAACATAAGGTTGAATGGATAGATTGAACAATCATTGTATCTGGGTTGTCTCCGATTATATCGTTATGTTGTATATTTAACTACACCTACCATGTAACGGTTCTTTCGTTACACATACGAGCGTCTGAATCGAACATAAGGTTGGATGGTTAGACGGAACGATATTGACACTAAGTTGTATTCGATTATATCGTGATGACGTTCATATAGTTATACTCACCAGGTAACTGTTCTTCCGTTATACATACGAGCGACTGAATTGAACAGAAGGTTGAATGGATAGACTAAACAATAATCGTATCTGGGGTTGTATTCAATTATATCTTGATGATGTTCATATAGTTATACTCACCAGAAAAATGTTCTCCAGTTATACATAAGAGCGACTGAACTGAACAGAAGGTTGAATGGATAGACTGAAAATTCATCGTATCTGGGTTGTATTCGATTATTTCGTGATGATTATTATATATTATGTCTAACCAGGTAACTGTTCTTTCGTTATACATACTAGCAACCGAATCGAACCTAAGGTTGAATGGATAGATTGAACAGTCATTGTATCTGGGTTGTCTCCGATTATAACGTTATGTTGTATATTTAACTACACCTACCATGTAACGGTTCTTTCGTTACACAAACGAGCGTCTGAATCGAACATAAGGTTGGATGGTTAGACGGAACGATAATTGTAACTAAGTTGTATTCGATTATATCGTGATGACGTTCATATAGAAATACTCACCAGGTTACTGTTCTTTCGTTATACATACGAGCAACCGAATCGAACAGAAGGTTGAATGGATAGTATCTGGGTTGTATTCGATAATGATGTTATGCTGTGTATATATACACATAAGGTGACGGTATTCCCGTTTCACATACGAGCGACCGAAATGAACAGAAAGTTGAATGGATAGACTGAACAATCAATGTATCTGGGTGGTATATGATTATATCGCAATACTGTATATATAGTGATACTTACCAGGTGACGGTACTTCCGTTACACATACTAGCGACTGAATCGAACAGAAGGTTAAATGGTTAGACGAAACGATAATTGTATCTGAGTTGTATTCGATGATATCGTGATGATGTTTATATAGCAATACTCACCAGGTAACTGTTCTTCCGTTTTACATACAAGCGACCGAATCGAGCAGAAGGTTGAATTCAGTATAGATTGAACAATCATCGTATCTGGGTTGTATTCGATTATGTTTATATAGTTATACTCACCAGGTAACTGTTCTTCCGTTATACATACGAGCGACTGAATTGAACAGAAGGTTGAATGGATTGTATATGGGTTGTATTCGATTATGATGTTATGCTGTGTATATAGTTATACACACTAGGAGACGGTATTCTCGTTTTACATACGAGCGACCGAAACGAAAAGAAAGTTGAATGGATAGACTGAACAATCAATGTATCTGGGTGGTATCCGATTATATCGCAATACTGTATATATAGTGATACTTACCAGGTGACGATACTTCCGTTACACATACTAGCGACTGAATCGAACAGAATGTTGAATGGTTAGACTAAACGATAATTGTATCTGAGTTGTATTCGATGATATCGTGATGATGTTTACATAGCAATACTCACCAGGTAACTGTCCTTCCGTTTTACATACAAGCGACCGAATCGAGCAGAAGGTTAAATGGATAGATTGAACAATCATCGTATCTGAGTTGTATTCGATTATGTTTATATAGATATACTCACCAGGTACCTGTTCTTCCGATATACATACGAGCAACCGAATCGAACATAAGGTTGAATGGATAGATTGAACAATCATCGTATCTGAGTTGTATTCGATTATGTTTATATAGTTATACTCACCAGGTAACTGTTCTTCCGTTATACATACGAGCGACTGAATTGAACTGAAGGTTGAATGAATAGACTAAACAATGATCGTATCTGGGGTTGTATTCGATTATATCGTGATGATGTTTATATAGTTATACTCACCAGGTAACTGTTCTTCCGTTATACATACGAGCGACTGAACTGAACAGAAGGTTAAATGGATAGACTGAACAATCATCGTATCTGGGTTGTATTTGATTATTTCGTGATGATTATTATATATTATGTCTAACCAGGTAACTGTTCTTTCGTTATACATACTAGCAACCGAATCGAACATAAGGTTGAATGGATAGATTGAACAATCATTGTATCTGGGTTGTCTCCGATTATATCGTTATGTTGTATATTTAACTACACCTACCATGTAACGGTTCTTTCGTTACACATACGAGCGTCTGAATCGAACATAAGGTTGGATGGTTAGACGGAACGATAATTGTAACTAAGTTGTATTCGATTATATCGTGATGACGTTCATATAGAAATACTCACCAGGTTACTGTTCTTTCGTTATACATACGAGCAACCGAATCGAACAGAAGGTTGAATGGATAGTATCTGGGTTGTATTCGATTATGATGTTATACTGTGTATATAGTTATACACATAAGGTGACGGTATTCCCGTTTTACATACGAGCGACCGAAACAAAAAGAAAGTTGGATGGATAGACTGAACAATCAATGTATCTGGGTGGTATCCGATTATATCGCAATACTGTATATATAGTGATACTTACCAGGTGACGATACTTCCGTTACACATACTAGCGACTGAATCGAACAGAATGTTGAATGGTTAGACGAAACGATAATTGTATCTGAGTTGTATTCGATGATATCGTGATGATGTTTATATAGCAATACTCACCAGGTAACTGTTCTTCCGTTTTACATACAAGCGACCGAATCGAGCAGAAGGTTGAATTCAGTATAGATTGAACAATCATCGTATCTGGGTTGTATTCGATTATGTTTATATAGTTATACTCACCAGGTAACTGTTCTTCCGTTATACATACGAGCGACTGAATTGAACAGAAGGTTGAATGGATAGTATATGGGTTGTATTCGATTATGATGTTATGCTGTGTATATAGTTATACACACTAGGAGACGGTATTCCCGTTTTACATACGAGCAACCGAAACGAAAAGAAAGTTGAATGGATAGACTGAACAATCAATGTATCTGGGTGGTATCCGATTATATCGCAATACTGTATATATAGTGATACTTACCAGGTGACGATACTTCCGTTATACATACTAGCGACTGAATCAAACAGAATGTTGAATGGTTAGACGAAACGATAATTGTATCTGAGTTGTATTCGATGATATCGTGATGATGTTTATATAGCAATACTCACCAGGTAACTGTCCTTCCGTTTTACATACAAGCGACCGAATCGAGCAGAAGGTTAAATGGATAGATTGAACAATCATCGTATCTGAGTCGTATTCGATTATGTTTATATAGATATACTCACCAGGTACCTGTTCTTCCGATATACAAACGAGCAACCGAATCGAACATAAGGTTGAATGGATAGTATATGGGTTGTATTCGATTATGATGTTATGCTGTGTATATAGTTATACACACTAGGAGACGGTACTCACCAGGTAACTGTTCTCCAGTTATACATAAGAGCGACTGAACTGAACAGAAGATTGAATGGATAGACTGAACAATCATCGTATCTGGGTTGTATTCGATTATTTCGTGATGATTATTATATATTATGTCTAACCAGGTAACTGTTCTTTCGTTATACATACTAGCAACCGAATCGAACATAAGGTTGAATGGATAGATTGAACAATCATTGTATCTGGGTTGTCTCCGATTATATCGTTATGTTGTATATTTAACTACACCTACCATGTAACGGTTCTTTCGTTACACATACGAGCGTCTGAATCGAACATAAGGTTGGATGGTTAGACGGAACGATATTGTAACTAAGTTGTATTCGATTATATCGTGATGACGTTCATATAGTTATACTCACCAGGTAACTGTTCTTCCGTTATACATACGAGCGACTGAATTGAACAGAAGGTTGAATGGATAGACTAAACAATAATCGTATCTGGGGTTGTATTCAATTATATCTTGATGATGTTCATATAGTTATACTCACCAGAAAAATGTTCTCCAGTTATACATAAGAGCGACTGAACTGAACAGAAGGTTGAATGGATAGACTGAACATTCATCGTATCTGGGTTGTATTCGATTATTTCGTGATGATTATTATATATTATGTCTAACCAGGAAACTGTTCTTTCGTTATACATACTAGCAACCGAATCGAACCTAAGGTTGAATGGATAGATTGAACAATCATTGTATCTGGGTTGTCTCCGATTATAACGTTATGTTGTATATTTAACTACACCTACCATGTAACGGTTCTTTCGTTACACATACGAGCGTCTGAATCGAACATGAGGTTGGATGGTTAGACGGAACGATAATTGTAACTAAGTTGTATTCGATTATTTCGTGATGACGTTCATATACAAATACTCACCAGGTTACTGTTCTTTCGTTATACATACGAGCAACCGAATCGAACAGAAGGTTGAATGGATAGTATCTGGGTTGTATTCGATGATGATGTTGTGCTGTGTATATAGTTATACACATAAGGTGACGGTATTCCCGTTTCACATACGAGCGACCGAAACGAACAGTTAGTTGAATGGATAGACTGAACAATCAATGTATCTGGGTGGTATCCGATTATATCGCAATACTGTATATATAGTGATACTTACCAGGTGACGGTACTTCCGTTACACATACTAGCGACTGAATCGAACAGAAGGTTAAATGGTTAGACGAAACGATAATTGTATCTGAGTTTTATTCGATGATATCGTGATGATGTTTATATAGCAATACTCACCAGGTAACTGTTCTTTCGTTTTACATACAAGCGACCGAATCGAGCAGAAGGTTGAATTCAGTATAGATTGAACAATCATCGTATCTGGGTTGTATTCGATTATGTTCATATAGTTATACTCACCAGTTGACTGTTCTTCCGTTATACATATGAGCGACTGAATTGAACAGAAGGTTGAATGGATAGTATATAGGTTGTATTCGATTATGATGTTATGCTTTGTATATAGATATACACACTAGGAGACGGTATTCCCGTTTTACATACGAGCGACCGAAACAAAAAGAAAGTTGAATGGATAGACTGAACAATCAATGTATCTGGGTGGTATCCGATTATATCGCAATACTGTATATATAGTGATACTTACCAGGTGACGATACTTCCGTTACACATACTAGCGACTGAATCGAACAGAATGTTGGATGGTTAGACGAAACGATGATTGTATCTGAGTTGTATTCGATGATATCGTGATGATGTTTATATAGCAATACTCACTAGGTAACTGTTCTTCCGTTTTACATACAAGCGACCGAATCGTGATGATGTTTATATGGCAATACTCACCAGGTAACTGTTCTTCCGTTTTACATACAAGCGACCGAATCGAGCAGAAGGTTGAATTCAGTATAGATTGAACAATCATCGTATCTGGGTTGTATTCGATTATGTTTATATAGTTATACTCACCAGGTAACTGTTCTTCCGTTATACATACGAGCGACTGAATTGAACAGAAGGTTGAATGGATAGTATATGGGTTGTATTCGATTATGATGTTATGCTGTGTATATAGTTATACACACTAGGAGACGGTATTCCCGTTTTACATACGAGCGACCGAAACGAAAAGAAAGTTGAATGGATAGACTGAACAATCAATGTATCTGGGTGGTATCCGATTATATCGCAATACTGTATATATAGTGATACTTACCAGGTGACGATACTTCAGTTATACATACTAGCGACTGAATCGAACAGAATGTTGAATGGTTAGACGAAACGATAATTGTATCTGAGTTGTATTCGATGATATCGTGATGATGTTTATATAGCAATACTCACCAGGTAACTGTTCTTCCGTTTTACATACAAGCGACCGAATCGAGCAGAAGGTTGAATTCAGTATAGATTGAACAATCATCGTATCTGGGATGTATTCGATTATGTTTATATAGTTATACTCACCAGGATACTGTTCTTCCGTTATACATACGAGCGACTGAATTGAACAGAAGGTTGAATGGATAGTATATGGGTTGTATTCGATTATGATGTTATGCTGTGTATATAGTTATACACACTAGGAGACGGTACTCACCAGGTAACTGTTCTCCAGTTATACATAAGAGCGACTGAACTGAACAGAAGATTGAATGGATAGACTGAACAATCATCGTATCTGGGTTGTATTCGATTATTTCGTGATGATTATTATATATTATGTCTAACCAGGTAACTGTTCTTTCGTTATACATACTAGCAACCGAATCGAACATAAGGTTGAATGGATAGATTGAACAATCATTGTATCTGGGTTGTCTCCGATTATATCGTTATGTTGTATATTTAACTACACCTACCATGTAACGGTTCTTTCGTTACAAATACGAGCGTCTGAATCGAACATAAGGTTGGATGGTTAGATGGAACGATATTGTAACTAAGTTGTATTCGATTATATCGTGATGACGTTCATATAGTTATACTCACCAGGTAACTGTTCTTCCGTTATACATACGAGCGACTGAATTGAACAGAAGGTTGAATGGATAGACTAAACAATAATCGTATCTGGGGTTGTATTCGATTATATCGTGATGATGTTTATATAGTTATACTCACCAGGTAACTGTTCTTCCGTTATACATACGAGCGACTGAACTGAACAGAAGGTTAAATGGATAGACTGAACAATCATCGTATCTGGGTTGTATTTGATTATTTCGTGATGATTATTATATATTATGTCTAACCAGGTAACTGTTCTTTCGTTATACATACTAGCAACCGAATCGAACATAAGGTTGAATGGATAGATTGAACAATCATTGTATCTGGGTTGTCTCCGATTATATCGTTATGTTGTATATTTAACTACACCTACCATGTAACGGTTCTTTCGTTACACATACGAGCGTCTGAATCGAACATAAGGTTGGATGGTTAGACGGAACGATAATTGTAACTAAGTTGTATTCGATTATATCGTGATGACGTTCATATAGAAATACTCACCAGGTTACTGTTCTTTCGTTATACATACGAGCAACCGAATCGAACAGAAGGTTGAATGGATAGTATCTGGGTTGTATTCGATTATGATGTTATACTGTGTATATAGTTATACACATAAGGTGACGGTATTCCCGTTTTACATACGAGCGACCGAAACAAAAAGAAAGTTGGATGGATAGACTGAACAATCAATGTATCTGGGTGGTATCCGATTATATCGCAATACTGTATATATAGTGATACTTACCAGGTGACGATACTTCCGTTACACATACTAGCGACTGAATCGAACAGAATGTTGAATGGTTAGACGAAACGATAATTGTATCTGAGTTGTATTCGATGATATCGTGATGATGTTTATATAGCAATACTCACCAGGTAACTGTTCTTCCGTTTTACATACAAGCGACCGAATCGAGCAGAAGGTTGAATTCAGTATAGATTGAACAATCATCGTATCTGGGTTGTATTCGATTATGTTTATATAGTTATACTCACCAGGTAACTGTTCTTCCGTTATACATACGAGCGACTGAATTGAACAGAAGGTTGAATGGATAGTATATGGGTTGTATTCGATTATGATGTTATGCTGTGTATATAGTTATACACACTAGGAGACGGTATTCCCGTTTTACATACGAGCAACCGAAACGAAAAGAAAGTTGAATGGATAGACTGAACAATCAATGTATCTGGGTGGTATCCGATTATATCGCAATACTGTATATATAGTGATACTTACCAGGTGACGATACTTCCGTTATACATACTAGCGACTGAATCAAACAGAATGTTGAATGGTTAGACGGAACGATAATTGTATCTGAGTTGTATTCGATGATATCGTGATGATGTTTATATAGCAATACTCACCAGGTAACTGTCCTTCCGTTTTACATACAAGCGACCGAATCGAGCAGAAGGTTAAATGGATAGATTGAACAATCATCGTATCTGAGTCGTATTCGATTATGTTTATATAGATATACTCACCAGGTACCTGTTCTTCCGATATACAAACGAGCAACCGAATCGAACATAAGGTTGAATGGATAGTATATGGGTTGTATTCGATTATGATGTTATGCTGTGTATATAGTTATACACACTAGGAGACGGTACTCACCAGGTAACTGTTCTCCAGTTATACATAAGAGCGACTGAACTGAACAGAAGATTGAATGGATAGACTGAACAATCATCGTATCTGGGTTGTATTCGATTATTTCGTGATGATTATTATATATTATGTCTAACCAGGTAACTGTTCTTTCGTTATACATACTAGCAACCGAATCGAACATAAGGTTGAATGGATAGATTGAACAATCATTGTATCTGGGTTGTCTCCGATTATATCGTTATGTTGTATATTTAACTACACCTACCATGTAACGGTTCTTTCGTTACACATACGAGCGTCTGAATCGAACATAAGGTTGGATGGTTAGACGGAACGATATTGTAACTAAGTTGTATTCGATTATATCGTGATGACGTTCATATAGTTATACTCACCAGGTAACTGTTCTTCCGTTATACATACGAGCGACTGAATTGAACAGAAGGTTGAATGGATAGACTAAACAATAATCGTATCTGGGGTTGTATTCAATTATATCTTGATGATGTTCATATAGTTATACTCACCAGAAAAATGTTCTCCAGTTATACATAAGAGCGACTGAACTGAACAGAAGGTTGAATGGATAGACTGAACATTCATCGTATCTGGGTTGTATTCGATTATTTCGTGATGATTATTATATATTATGTCTAACCAGGAAACTGTTCTTTCGTTATACATACTGGCAACCGAATCGAACCTAAGGTTGAATGGATAGATTGAACAATCATTGTATCTGGGTTGTCTCCGATTATAACGTTATGTTGTATATTTAACTACACCTACCATGTAACGGTTCTTTCGTTACACATACGAGCGTCTGAATCGAACATAAGGTTGGATGGTTAGACGGAACGATAATTGTAACTAAGTTGTATTCGATTATTTCGTGATGACGTTCATATAGAAATACTCACCAGGTTACTGTTCTTTCGTTATACATACGAGCAACCGAATCGAACAGAAGGTTGAATGGATAGTATCTGGGTTGTATTCGATGATGATGTTGTGCTGTGTATATAGTTATACACATAAGGTGACGGTATTCCCGTTTCACATACGAGCGACCGAAACGAACAGTTAGTTGAATGGATAGACTGAACAATCAATGTATCTGGGTGGTATCCGATTATATCGCAATACTGTATATATAGTGATACTTACCAGGTGACGGTACTTCCGTTACACATACTAGCGACTGAATCGAACAGAAGGTTAAATGGTTAGACGAAACGATAATTGTATCTGAGTTTTATTCGATGATATCGTGATGATGTTTATATAGCAATACTCACCAGGTAACTGTTCTTTCGTTTTACATACAAGCGACCGAATCGAGCAGAAGGTTGAATTCAGTATAGATTGAACAATCATCGTATCTGGGTTGTATTCGATTATGTTCATATAGTTATACTCACCAGTTGACTGTTCTTCCGTTATACATATGAGCGACTGAATTGAACAGAAGGTTGAATGGATAGTATATAGGTTGTATTCGATTATGATGTTATGCTTTCTATATAGATATACACACTAGGAGACGGTATTCCCGTTTTACATACGAGCGACCGAAACAAAAAGAAAGTTGAATGGATAGACTGAACAATCAATGTATCTGGGTGGTATCCGATTATATCGCAATACTGTATATATAGTGATACTTACCAGGTGACGATACTTCCGTTACACATACTAGCGACTGAATCGAACAGAATGTTGGATGGTTAGACGAAACGATGATTGTATCTGAGTTGTATTCGATGATATCGTGATGATGTTTATATAGCAATACTCACCAGGTAACTGTTCTTCCGTTTTACATACAAGCGACCGAATCGTGATGATGTTTATATAGCAATACTCACCAGGTAACTGTTCTTCCGTTTTACATACAAGCGACCGAATCGAGCAGAAGGTTGAATTCAGTATAGATTGAACAATCATCGTATCTGGGTTGTATTCGATTATGTTTATATAGTTATACTCACCAGGTAACTGTTCTTCCGTTATACATACGAGCGACTGAATTGAACAGAAGGTTGAATGGATAGTATATGGGTTGTATTCGATTATGATGTTATGCTGTGTATATAGTTATACACACTAGGAGACGGTATTCCCGTTTTACATACGAGCGACCGAAACGAAAAGAAAGTTGAATGGATAGACTGAACAATCAATGTATCTGGGTGGTATCCGATTATATCGCAATACTGTATATATAGTGATACTTACCAGGTGACGATACTTCAGTTATACATACTAGCGACTGAATCGAACAGAATGTTGAATGGTTAGACGAAACGATAATTGTATCTGAGTTGTATTCGATGATATCGTGATGATGTTTATATAGCAATACTCACCAGGTAACTGTTCTTCCGTTTTACATACAAGCGACCGAATCGAGCAGAAGGTTGAATTCAGTATAGATTGAACAATCATCGTATCTGGGATGTATTCGATTATGTTTATATAGTTATACTCACCAGGATACTGTTCTTCCGTTATACATACGAGCGACTGAATTGAACAGAAGGTTGAATGGATAGTATATGGGTTGTATTCGATTATGATGTTATGCTGTGTATATAGTTATACACACTAGGAGACGGTACTCACCAGGTAACTGTTCTCCAGTTATACATAAGAGCGACTGAACTGAACAGAAGATTGAATGGATAGACTGAACAATCATCGTATCTGGGTTGTATTCGATTATTTCGTGATGATTATTATATATTATGTCTAACCAGGTAACTGTTCTTTCGTTATACATACTAGCAACCGAATCGAACATAAGGTTGAATGGATAGATTGAACAATCATTGTATCTGGGTTGTCTCCGATTATATCGTTATGTTGTATATTTAACTACACCTACCATGTAACGGTTCTTTCGTTACACAGACGAGCGTCTGAATCGAACATAAGGTTGGATGGTTAGATGGAACGATATTGTAACTAAGTTGTATTCGATTATATCGTGATGACGTTCATATAGTTATACTCACCAGGTAACTGTTCTTCCGTTATACATACGAGCGACTGAATTGAACAGAAGGTTGAATGGATAGACTAAACAATAATCGTATCTGGGGTTGTATTCAATTATATCTTGATGATGTTCATATAGTTATACTCACCAGAAAAAATGTTCTCCAGTTATACATAAGAGCGACTGAACTGAACAGAAGGTTGAATGGATAGACTGAAAATTCATCGTATCTGGGTTGTATTCGATTATTTCGTGATGATTATTATATATTATGTCTAACCAGGTAACTGTTCTTTCGTTATACATACTAGCAACCGAATCGAACCTAAGGTTGAATGGATAGATTGAACAATCATTGTATCTGGGTTGTCTCCGATTATAACGTTATGTTGTATATTTAACTACACCTACCATGTAACGGTTCTTTCGTTACACAATCGAGCGTCTGAATCGAACATAAGGTTGGATGGTTAGACGGAACGATAATTGTAACTAAGTTGTATTCGATTATATCGTGATGACGTTCATATAGAAATACTCACCAGGTTACTGTTCTTTCGTTATACATACGAGCAACCGAATCGAACAGAAGGTTGAATGGATAGTATCTGGGTTGTATTCGATAATGATGTTATGCTGTGTATATAGTTATACACATGAGGTGACGGTATTCCCGTTTCACATACGAGCGACCGAAACGAACAGAAAGTTGAATGGATAGACTGAACAATCAATGTATCTGGGTGGTATCCGATTATATCGCAATACTGTATATATAGTGATACTCACCAGGTGACGGTACTTCCGTTACACATACTAGCGACTGAATCGAACAGAAGGTTAAATGGTTAGACGAAACGATAATTGTATCTGAGTTGTATTCGATGATATCGTGATGATGTTTATATAGCAATACTCACCAGGTAACTGTTCTTCCGTTTTACATACAAGCGACCGAATCGAGCAGAAGGTTGAATTCAGTATAGATTGAACAATCATCGTATCTGGGTTGTACTCGATTATGTTTATATAGTTATACTCACCAGGTAACTGTTCTTCCGTTATACATACGAGCGACTGAATTGAACAGAAGGTTGAATGGATAGTATATGGGTTGTATTCGATTATTATGTTATGCTGTGTATATAGTTATACACACTAGGAGACGGTATTCCCGTTTTACATACGAGCGACCGAAACGAAAAGAAAGTAGAATGGATAGACTGAACAATCAATGTATCTGGATGGTATCCGATTATATCGCAATACTGTATATATAGTGATACTAACCAGGTGACGATACTTCCGTTACACATACTAGCGACTGAATCGAACAGAATGTTGAATGGTTAGACGAAACGATAATTGTATCTGAGTTGTATTCGATGATATCGTGATGATGTTTATATAGCAATACTCACCAGATAACTGTCCTTCCGTTTTACATACAAGCGACCGAATCGAGCAGAAGGTTAAATGGATAGATTGAACAATCATCGTATCTGAGTTGTATTCGATTATGTTTATATAGATATACTCACCAGGTACCTGTTCTTCCGATATACATACGAGCAACCGAATCGAACATAAGGTTGAATGGATAGATTGAACAATCATCGTATCTGAGTTGTATTCGATTCGATTCGAGTTATACTCACCAGGTAACTGTTCATCCGTTATACATACGAGCGACTGAATTGAACTGAAGGTTGAATGGATAGACTAAACAATGATCGTATCTGGGGTTGTATTCGATTATATCGTGATGACGTTCATATAGAAATACTCACCAGGTTACTGTTCTTTCGTTATACATACGAGCAACCGAATCGAACAGAAGGTTGAATGGATAGTATCTGGGTTGTATTCGATAATGATGTTATGCTGTGTATATAGTTATACACATAAGGTGACGGTATTCCCGTTTCACATACGAGCGACCGAAACGAACAGAAAGTTGAATGGATAGACTGAACAATCAATGTATCTGGGTGGTATCCGATTATATCGCAATACTGTATATATAGTGATACTTACCAGGTGACGGTACTTCCGTTACACATACGAGCGACTGAATTGAACTGAAGGTTGAATGGATAGACTAAACAATGATCGTATCTGGGGTTGTATTCGATTATATCGTGATGATGTTTATATAGCAATACTCACCAGGTAACTGTTCTTCCGTTTTACATACAAGCGACCGAATCGAGCAGAAGGTTGAATTCAGTATAGATTGAACAATCATCGTATCAGGGTTGTATTCGATTATGTTCATATAGTTATACTCACCAGTTAACTGTTCTTCCGTTATACATACGAGCGACTGAATTGAACAGAAGGTTGAATGGATAGTATATAGGTTGTATTCGATTATTATGTTATGCTTTGTATATAGTTATACACACTAGGAGACGGTATTCCCGTTTTACATACGAGCGACCGAAACAAAAAGAAAGTTGAATGGATAGACTGAACAATCGATGTATCTGGGTGGTATCCGATTATATCGCAATACTGTATATATAGTGATACTTACCAGGTGACGATACTTCCGTTACACATACTAGCGACTGAATCGAACAGAATGTTGAATGGTTAGACGAAACGATAATTGTATCTGAGTTGTATTCGATGATATCGTGATGATGTTTATATAGCAATACTCACCAGGTAACTGTTCTTCCTTTTTACATACAAGCGACCGAATCGAGCAGAAGGTTGAATTCAGTATAGATTGAACAATCATCGTATCTGGGTTGTATTCGATTATGTTTATATAGTTATACTCACCAGGTAACTGTTCTTCCGTTATACATACGAGCGACTGAATTGAACAGAAGGTTGAATGGATAGTATATGGGTTGTATTCGATAATGATGTTATGCTGTGTATATAGTTATACACACTAGGAGACGGTATTCCCGTTTTACATACGAGCGACCGAAACGAAAAGAAAGTTGAATGGATAGACTGAACAATCAATGTATCTGGGTGGTATCCGATTATATCGCAATACTGTATATATAGTGATACTTACCAGGTGACGATACTTCCGTTATACATACTAGCAACTGAATCGAACAGAATGTTGAATGGTTAGACGAAACGATAATTGTATCTGAGTTGTATTCGATGATATCGTGATGATGTTTATATAGCAATACTCACCAGGTAACTGTCCTTCCGTTTTACATACAAGCGACCGAATCGAGCAGAAGGTTAAATTGATAGATTGAACAATCATCGTATCTGAGTCTTATTCGATTATGTTTATATAGATATACTCACCAGGTACCTGTTCTTCCGATGTACATACGAGCAACCGAATCGAACATAAGGTTGAATGGATAGTATATGGGTTGTATTCGATTATGATGTTATGCTGTGTATATAGTTATACACACTAGGAGACGGTACTCACCAGGTAACTGTTCTCCAGTTATACATAAGAGCGACTGAACTGAACAGAAGATTGAATGGATAGACTGAACAATCATCGTATCTGGGTTGTATTCGATTATTTCGTGATGATTATTATATATTATGTCTAACCAGGTAACTGTTCTTTCGTTATACATACTAGCTACCGAATCGAACATAAGGTTGAATGGATAGATTGAACAATCATTGTATCTGGGTTGTCTCCGATTATATCGTTATGTTGTATATTTACCTACACCTACCATGTAACGGTTCTTTTGTTACACATACGAGCGTCTGAATCGAACATAAGGTTGGATGGTTAGACGGAACGATGATTGTAACTAAGTTGTATTCGATTATATCGTTATGACGTTCATATAGAAATACTCACCAGGTTACTGTTCTTTCGTTATACATACGAGCAACCGAATCGAACAGAAGGTTGAATGGATAGTATCTGGGTTGTATTCGATAATGATGTTATGCTGTGTATATAGTTATACACATAAGGTGACGGTATTCCCGTTTCACATACGAGCGACCGAAACGAACAGAAAGTTGAATGGATAGACTGAACAATCAATGTATCTGGGTGGTATCCGATTATATCGCAATACTGTATATATAGTGATACTTACCAGGTGACGGTACTTCCGTTACACATACTAGCGACTGAATCGAACAGAAGGTTAAATGGTTAGACGAAACGATAATTGTATCTGAGTTGTATTCGATGATATCGTGATGATGTTTATATAGCAATACTCACCAGGTAACTGTTCTTCCGTTTTACATACAAGCGACCGAATCGAGCAGAAGGTTGAATTCAGTATAGATTGAACAATCATCGTATCTGGGTTGTATTCGATTATGTTTATATAGTTATACTCACCAGGTAACTGTTCTTCCGTTATACATACGAGCGACTGAATTGAACAGAAGGTTGAATGGATAGTATATGGGTTGTATTCGATTATGATGTTATGCTGTGTATATAGTCATACACACTAGGAGACGGTATTCCCGTTTTACATACGAGCGACCGAAACGAAAAGAAAGTTGAATGGATAGACTGAACAATCAATGTATCTGGGTGGTATCCGATTATATCGCAATACTGTATATAGAGTGATACTTACCAGGTGACGATACTTCCGTTACACATACTAGCGACTGAATCGAACAGAATGTTGAATGGTTAGACGAAACGATAATTGTATCTGAGTTGTATTCGATGATATCGTGATGATGTTTATATAGCAATACTCACCAGGTAACTGTCCTTCCGTTTTACATACAAGCGACCGAATCGAGCAGAAGGTTAAATGGATAGATTGAACAATCATCGTATCTGAGTTGTATTCGATTATGTTTATATAGATATACTCACCAGGTACCTGTTCTTCCGATATACATACGAGCAACCGAATCGAACATGAGGTTGAATGGATAGATTGAACAATCATCGTATCTGAGTTGTATTCGATTATGTTTATATAGTTATACTCACCAGGTAACTGTTCTTCCGTTATACATACGAGCGACTGAATTGAACTGAAGGTTGAATGGATAGACTAAACAATGATCGTATCTGGGGTTGTATTCGATTATATCGTGATGATGTTCATATAGTTATACTCACCAGGTAACTGTTCTCCAGTTATACATAAGAGCGACTGAACTGAACAGAAGGTTAAATGGATAGACTGAACAATCATCGTATCTGGGTTGTATTCGATTATTTCGTGATGATTATTATATATTATGTCTAACCAGGTAACTGTTCTTTCGTTATACATACTAGCAACCGAATCGAACATAAGGTTGAATGGATAGATTGAACAATCATTGTATCTGGGTTGTCTCCGATTATATTGTTATGTTGTATATTTGACTACACCTACCATGTAACGGTTCTTTCGTTACACATACGAGCGTCTGAATCGAACATAAGGTTGGATGGTTAGACGGAACGATAATTGTAACTAAGTTGTATTCGACTATATCGTGATGACGTTCATATAGAAATACTCACCAGGTTACTGTTCTTTCGTTATACATACGAGCAACCGAATCGAACAGAAGGTTGAATGGATAGTATCTGGGTTGTATTCGATTATGATGTTATGCTGTGTATATAGTTATACACATAAGGTGACAGTAGTTGAACTAGGCGGCCGCCACTACCAGAATAGGGCAAACCATGTGTTAGAGAGAGAAACGCATAGGCTAATGTGTCAGAGAAAGATAGCTTGCAACGCTGTGACGTCACAACGTTGCCGCTTTCTCTCTCTGAACATGGAACAATTTGACATATGACATGGAACACTCCCCAATCGACATCTTGTCAATTGGGGAGTGCTCCAAGTCACCGCTGATTCATCCAACAATTAAAAAAACCTTTGACGACGACGGGATTTGAACCCGAGACCATCGGACTATGAATCCGATACGTAACATCATCGCCACGACCACTACACAGTATAATTAACGGTGGAAATCGAGGCGACGAGAGACCGCGCGTGACGTAATCGAGCTAGATCCGTTTCAGTGATATCTAAGCGGGGTGTTCGCTTGGTACATTGTTGCCGGACGTTTGAAATATTCCGAGTAACCGGCGCGTATACATAGTTGCCGAAAATATGTCATTTCAGATATGGATGGCGACGAGAGACCGCGCGCTCGCGCTGCGTGACGTAATCGAGCTAGATCCGTTTCAGTGATATCTAAGTGGTGCGTTCGCTTGGTACATTGTTGCCGGACGTTTGAAATATTCCGAGTAACCGTCGCGTATACATAGTTGCCAAAAATATGCCATTTCAGATATAGATATATTAGGGGGGCTGCGTTGGGGAGACGGGGGGGACTCTAAGACGATAGGTTCTTCGTGTTTCCACTTGACTTATTCAAATTGGAATATCTATAGGAAGATTAACATACATAATATTCGGAATTTAAAGGTTTGTGATGTAAGATGAGATAAAGGAGGAAGCATAGACAAAAAATTCATTAGTAACAATATGGACTCTGAAGAATACAGTTGTAGTCTCGAAGAATTCGGTAGATTGGTACAAGAATTATCCAAGGCTTATGAAGATAAAGAAAATGCTAGGAAAGTTTGGGATAAAGTTTTCACAAAACGCAATTTACCCAAAGCAAGATACCCATTGCGACGCATTGAACCCTGCACAGCACAGGACAATTCAAATCAATCTTTGTTGTGAAGAGGGCGGGAGGAGGAGGAGGAGGAGGAGGATTACCAAAAAACGATCATCAAATATAATCATTTGAACTGCAAACATCGCTGCTGGTTGTACAATAATGGAGACCGTTCTAGCATTCCTACACGGCGAGAAGAGCCTGCAAGACATTTCCAAAGATGAATTGAAAGAATTTCCAATCAAATATTTGATACAACATGCTAGGCCATGGGAATTGTTGGATGTTTGGCATAAATTACCAAACGAATATCAATGTAATTTTGAGGTGAGGATTCGTTTACCATGTTTCATTCATTATAATAGACCAGATTCTCGAACCCAGGTAGATGGACCAGTCAGTTCACAGCACGATTGCCACGGTTGTAATTATTTCTTGAAATGTAGAGGACCCATAAATTATTAATAAATAGTATATGAATATCGAGTTTGTTTTATTGCATCATATCCATCGTTATGAAGTTAATTTTCATCTACATTTGTTTGGAATATTTGCTGATAAGCGCTAAAACTTTGTGCGATTGTGGTTAAGCATTTCCTGTTATCGCTCTGATAACCTCGATAACTTCCTGCACTTGTTTTTCCAACAGTTCAGATAAGCATGTAAGCTTCCTGTTGAATAAACCACATTTCACCAATTAAATGCGTTTATGTGCTTCGATGTTTTTATCAACATGTTTTTTCCTGCACACGAGGCTGCTGAGGTCTGAGAAAAAATCAGTTATCAGGCACGTGGAACGTTTCTGATTATAAAAGTGATTCGCACACCGGCAGCAGACACTTGTACTCCAGCTCTCTTCGAAGACGCAGCCAAACCTTCATATCTACATTGTGTGTGTGTGTGTGTGTGCGCCACATCAGCTAACCAATAACAGTGAGTATTTTTTTATTTTGTTTTTCTCAGAATTATTTCTTTGATATCAATCAAAGTTTCCATGAACGATTTTCCAAACATTTTTCAATACATTTTTCTCTAAATTTCCAAATGCTCGTTTATTAATACACAATTTTATAATAATTTCCAGATGGATCTATCCTCATTGAACAACGTTTCATGTATTGCAGAAAGAAAACCAATCACAAAGATTGGAGAATTGGAAATCGGAGTGCCTTTCCCCATCATCTCAGCAAAGAGCGTTGAAACAAAATTTGGTGTGTCTATTCTGCTTGAACTGCAGTACTCTGTGGTTTTCCTGCCTTCAAGAGTAACTGAAGCATACGCCGCTCACACAAAAGAGCTCTCAACTGGTGGATACGCATTAATATTCAAAGGCCTCATCGCAGTTGGGAAGCCACACCCAGCGGCATCTTTTGAGATAATCAAGAATTAAAAAAGTAAGTCGTTTTTACATTTTTTGCGTGTTATTTTTTGAAAGAGATGGATATCGCCAAGAAATCAGATAATTTAGTCAGTGTTATCAGAAAATTAAGGAAAATTTTATTTGACAAATTCACGAGTAGAGATGAAAGAATTTGGCTCAATCGTTTGAGAACATATATAAGATTATGTAATAGGGAAATTCGAAAAAATAATGCATCCATTGGGGTATTGAAGAAGCTTCAAACGAACGTGGGAAATTTCAAACATTTCAGAAATTTAATTCAGAATAGACATCGAGGCTCAGGGATTGGGGTATGGGAACCTAAATTGAAAAATAGAGTGCAATGGAAAGATGTTGCAACTGCTTTTGCAAGTAGGGTCAGGACGGGAATTATTATAAATTTAACTCATAAGGACTTGGAACAATTTTTGGTTGATTCGTTTTTGCTTTTCAAAATTAAAATCAAAAAATCATTAAAGGAATTTCCAATCATGAAAATAAATGCAAATTTTTGTGGGGAATTTGTAAAGAAATCAGATGATGGAGAAATATTTGACTTGAAATACTTCAACACCAAGAATGCTATTGTTGACGTATCGACTAATCTAAAACAATGGTTTTCTGATAATGTTTGTGACAAAATTTCGAATAAATTGAGTGAATTTCAAGAACGTGACTCGGGTTGGGCTTTACGCAAAATAATTTCAATGGAAATAAATATAAACAAATTTCAAATAGAAAATGGGTCATCCTATATAAAATTGCCACAAGATATCCTCAAGAAACAGGCATGTCTAAATATTAAAAATACAGACTCGGCCTGTTTTTATTGGTCAATCGTTGGTGCATTGCATCCAGCAAAAACACATCGGGAACGTACTTCCGCATACCCATATTATACAACAGTTCTGAAAACAGAAGATCAAGATACGCCTATGCCTTTAAATAAAATTCCAAAATTCGAAAAATTAAACAACATTTCTGTGAACGTTTACATATTAGAGCTGAATGTAGTCAAGGAAAAATCATTCTACACTGTGACACCGGCCAAGCTAACGAAAAATAAACTTGAAAAACATGTGAATTTACTCCTCATTCAAAATGAATATTTCCCAAAAAATAATGATTATGATGCTCTTCCAAGCAACAATGATGATGATGATTCTGATATCAAATATCATTATTGTCTCATTCAAGATTTATCTCGTTTGATAGGAAGACAAGTTAACAAAGATAAATGCAAAAAATTTATTTGTGATAGATGTCTTAATTATTTTAAGTGCGAACAAAAATTCAAAGATCATGAGACAATTTGTTCTCAAACAAATCATTGTAAAATTTCTTTTCCAAAATATGATCATATAAAATTTAAAAATTTCACATACAAACAAACAGCCCCATTTATCATTTATGCTGACTTTGAATGTAAATTGGAGCACATTGATGATAGAGTTTCATCCAAAACAGTCAAATACCAGAAACATGCAGCCTACAGTGCAGGGTTTTATCTGAAATGTGATCATGATGATTCACTGTCTTTTTTTGATAGCTACAGAGGTGAAGATTGTATGGATTGGTTCGCAAATGCAATGTTGAAAATAGCTGAATTCGTTCAATCAAAAATCAAAACAATTGTGCCGATGATTGAAAAAAATCCTGATAAGTGTGAAGCCAAAATTTGTCATATTTGTGAGAAGGTATTCAGAGACAATGATATCATTGTACGCGACCACAATCACTTCACGGGGTTGTTTCGTGGATTTGCACACCAAGCCTGCAATTTGAATTTTCGGAAATTGTTTGTAGTGCCAATCGTCTTCCACAATCTCACTGGGTATGACAGCCATTTTATGATTAGAGAACTGAGCAAAAAGGGCAGCATGAGCATACTGCCAATCAACAAGGAGAAATACATCTCTTTTACTCTACATGACGAAAACACAGACATCAAATTTCGATTTATTGACTCTTTCCGGTTTATGGGCACATCCTTGGATAAATTATCTTCTACTATGGATCGAAAAGACTTGAACATAATTAAAAGGGAGTTTAATCACTTGGATGACGAAGCATTCGGTCTTCTCACCAAGAAGGGTGTTTTTCCATACGATTACATTGATTGTTTGGAAAAATTAAACGAGACTAAATTACCATCTAGAGAATCTTTTTACAATAAATTAAATGACGAACACATTTCAGACGAACAGTATGCTCATGCTCAAAGCGTATGGAAAGCATTTGAAATTTCTGATTTAGGGAAATATTCAGACATTTATTTAAAAACTGATGTATTGTTGTTGGCTGACGTGTTTGAGAATTTTCGAAAAAAATGCTTGGCATCCCATGGGCTGGATCCAGCATGGTATTATACCATGCCTGGATATACCTGGGATGCTATGCTAAAGTACACCAAATGTGAACTAGAATTATTGAGTGACGTTGACAAAATCATGTTCATTGAAAAAGCCATACGGGGTGTAATCTCTGTTTGCAGTAGTCGGTACTCGAAGGCCAACAACAAATATATGCCTGATTTCGATCCGAAAGACCCATCAAAATATCTCATGTATTTAGATGTTAATAATTTGTATGGATGGGCAATGTTTACCCTATGGATGGTTTTCATGGATGGAAAACGTTGAAAATTTTGATGTTATGTCTATTGCAGACGATGCCCCTGAGGGGTATATACTGCAAGTAGACTTGGAATATCCTCGTGAGCTACACAACCACCATAAAGACTTTCCATTCGCTGCGGAACATCGCATACCGCCCGGCTCAAAATTACCCAAACTGATGACGACACTTTACGACAAAAAAGACTACATTCTACACTATAGAAATTTGAAACAATGTTTGGCCAACGTACTAAAACTTACGAAAATACACAAAATTTTGAAATTCAAACAATCAACGTGGCTAAAGTCCTACATAGATTTAAATACCCAATTGAGGACTCTGGCTACGAGTGACTTTGAAAAGAATTTGTATAAACTAATGAACAACGCTGTTTTCGGCAAAACCATGGAAAATATACGTAAACATAGATTGGTGAAACTCGTGAGATCGTGGGAGGGACGCTACGGAGCGAAAAATTTGATAAGTAGTCCACAATTTCACAGCCGAACAATTTTCGATGAGAACTTGATGGCTATTGAATTGAAGAAAGTTGAAATCATCTTCAATAAACCTCTGTATGTGGGAATGGCAATTTTGGATTTATCAAAAATATGCATGTACAACTTCCACTATGATTTTATGCTTCCAAAAATGACTATTGAAAACTGTAAATTGCTATACATGGATACCGATAGTTTTATATATGAACTAAAGTGTAATGATGTATATGAGGAAGTGATAAAGACTGATATTTCCAAATTCGATACGTCAGAATATGCATTAGATAATAAATATGGAATTCCTCAAGCCAATAAAAAAGTCTTAGGCTTGATGAAAGATGAGGTCAATGGAAAAATCGTGACTCATTTTATAGGGTTACGTTCAAAAATGTATACTTATAAAGTTCAAGGGGGTAAGGTTGTTAAAAAATCCAAGGGAGTCAAAAATAATGTCGTTAAATATAAAATTGGTTTTGATGACTATCTAAATTGTTTGAGAGAATTCAAGCAAAAAACAACATCCCAACGCTGTATTCGTTCATATGCTCACAACGTTTTCAGCATTGAACAAGCAAAAATTGCCCTTAGTCCTCATGATGATAAACGCTATTTAATACCAAATTGTTTTGATACACTACCTTGGGGACATTTTGAGGCAAAAGAGTAATGATTGTACTTGCAAAACCAGATGTAAAATCTTTTTTTCTCTTTTTTCAGAGATCATGTCATCATCAACATCGTCTCTTTTACGACTTGAAGATCAGAGCATCAAAGTAATTTGTGAAAATGTCGAAAATATAACATCTTTCATAAATTATTCAATCTCACACCAATTGCTACCCATTTCGTTAGTCAAGGTAATAATAAAAAAATATAGCAAGTTCCGATGGAATTATATTATTAACGATGTTCAAAATGATCAACTCAGCAGGTTAGTTTCATTGGAAAACAAAAATGTTGAACACCAGATAACTATGAGCCGACATATGAGAAACGCAATTTTATTCTGCTCTGATTGGACTCAAGAATATGTAGAGGATTCCCATTATTGTGTTTGGGCTAATTTCTACAAAATAAAGCAATTCAATTTGATTTTATGTCACAGCTGCTTGAAAACTTTGATGAATGTATTGAAAATGCATAATATTGAAATGAATTTGCATATCATTCGAGACCATTTTCATCTATTTTATAGAACAAAAGACTTATGCATATTGTATCGGGATAGAAATTTGTGGTGTCAGAATAGTTTCGGAGAGCTTTTATTTAGACTCAAACAACGATATGAATGTGACATGGATTTACATGTAAATCCACATCACAGCGTGGATCCAAATGGCTATCCCTATTTTAATAGATTCATTGATTCAGGTGATGAAGATTCAGACATTGATTATTAATTATTATTTCCTTGACGATATCCATCTCCCTCTCTTATCAATAACATTCAAAAATAAAGAAACGACTTTTTTTAATTCTAAATAATCTCCTCTATGTCATGTACCACCTACGCTGCTGCCGAATTATTGTTCCCATGAAACATGCTGCTGCTGCTGAATTATTGTTCCCATGAAACATGCTTATTATATACTACGCTACTGAATAAAAATGATGAAAAAAAAATCTATTTGTTTTATTTATGTATGGCATGATAGGTGTGATGAAAAAACATATTATTTTCAAAGTCTTTTATTCAAATCAGATATTATTCGATCTTCACAATAATAAAGATATTCTAAAAGTGCATTACTTGGCATACTACTAGCAGCATTACAAAATCCATATATAATTTCTTCCACACTCAATACAGTTTGTTTGTTTCTAATCCAATCTGCTGCAGTATCTAAAAGATTACTATAGTATATACAAAAGTCCAATTCATTCAACATATTAACTCGATGCGATAAAAGTTGTACTTCAACACTCAGAATATCGACGACATCTTCTTCCATCAAATCAAATTGCACATGATGTTTGGTCACTGTTAGCACCTTGATGCCATCCCAAACAGCTCGGGTTACGGTGGCATAGTCCCCGCAGGCGCTCACCACAGGATCGTATTCGTCGATGAAGCCAGGCAGAGGTTGGTAGAAAAAATCTTGTTGAAGATCTCGCAGCAATTCAATGAAGGTTGCCCATTCGTAAGTAGCGAACGAAATCTTTTTTGGATAATGGGGTTTCTTCAGAACGATGGCAGGGCTGAATTGTCTAGCTGGACTCAACCCACACTGAATCTCGTAGGTGGAAAGCGGGAACGAAGTATTGAGCAGGTAATGTGTTTCAGCTTGCGCAGCCTTCTCAAACACTTCCAAACATCTATCGACTTCAGCAAAGTAGTCTGGCGGTGATGAAGAACTATCATCTTCGAAATTCATTTCACAGGATGAAGGATAACCAGAGTCTTCACTCATAATAATAATTGTAAACTGATGCGAATGCTGTGCTGCTCAAAGCTTTTTATATTCCCACTCTATATCCAGCCGGATGATAAGCTAATTCCAATGCGATGTGTGTGTGTGCGAAAGGCCCCCCAGGTTTGCTTGATTTGTGCTAGTTTTGCATTATAATCTATTATCAGCATCAATCCAACTGTTGTGTGTCTTATCGAGCCCCAACCATTTAACAAACACCTTCTTGCCTTTTCGTCGTAATATTTTCTCTACCAAGTAAACATCAGGATTTGCAGTTTTTTGAAGTTCCTCCGAATAAAAGGCTCCTTTGATTGGCGCTCCTTGCATATCTTCCAAGAGATAGGTGGTAGGATTCGTTATTCGAACTTGCGCAATCTTGAATAACTCCGTAGTCCAATTGGGAGTATAATTTTTGGCAAAGACATGTTTAGCCTTACTGATACGCACCAAATCACCAATTTTAAATTTTCGAAATCCCGCTATTTTAATGTGATTGTATGTAGATTTGAGAATTTCTTGTTCATTGGCTTTAGTAACGTCACACGGTTTCAATTTTGTAGTACTATGTTTTTGATTGTTATAATTTTTGGTAATCTCAGGTAAAATGTCAATCCAGCGATATGATCCACTCAAGCTGAAATATTTGTAGAGTTTCTCCTTCAGAGTGCGAATAACACGTTCAGCCATTGCTGCCTTCTTCACCGAATACGTATTGTAATGATTGATTGAAAATTTTTTCATTAGACTTTGGAATTTTTCATTGAAGAATTCGGTGCCTTGATCAGTTTGCAAATTTTTCGGACAACGGTTCGTGTGCTGCGTCAGAATATCGGTGAATGCTCGAGCAATGTCGATGCCAGTCTTGGATTTCAGTGGTCGTGTCCATAGGAATTTGGAAAAACAATCAATCACGACCATTATCAGTTTGAAATTCTTATTTTTCTATGCATATGGGCGCATCTCAGCTAGATCCATTTGCCATAAATCATCTAATCCTTTAATGATGGTGCGACGACGAGGAAATTTTTTTCTCACAGGTTTATGCAGCTCATTGACGAGTTGAACTTTTTCCTTGGAGTATGAAGACGACGACAACATGTTTTTTATTGCTCACTATAGCACAGAGTGATTTGAAAAATGGAAGTATAACGGTTATATGGGTTTTGATGAAGATGATGACGACGGCTGTACAACAGTATATACATTTTTAGCCAACTCAGTTTTGAGTTTGTTAATATCGGCAGCATGTTGTATCTCCTTATTCTTGCTTTTTTGTTGTTCAGTCTTTAAAATATCAATGCTTTTTTCGAGCGACTCTATCAAATCTTTGATGGCCTTTGAATCTGAATTGATTTTCTTCTCTAGTCTAGGCACCAAATCATGGTCCAATCGGTTTGATTGCCGTACGATTTTTTGCATCATCATCGACAGTTGTCCCAAGTTTCCATTGAGCGTCATATGTTTGTTTGTCAAATCATTGATCGAATTTCCAAAATTTGCCATTATGTTTCTAAAGTCATCAATAGTTTTATGAATTTTTTTCCCATAATTATCGAATGCAATCTTGAAATCCACTTGTATTTGTGAAAGACCGAATTCAACGTATTCCCTGTTTGCTGCATCTACAGCATCAGTGGGTGCTTTTACATTACACAATTTCAAATGCCCAATGTCAATGTCTCCGGAGGGAGTATAGGAAAATCCTGATCTTACTATCGTTGTTGAATGACCACTACCACCGCCACCGCCCCTGCCACAACCGAACTTGTCGAGACTCATTATGAAAATGATATCCTAATGCATGTACACATATTTGTATACTCGGAGTAAGAAAAAAACGCTACGCACGTTTCACGCACGCTTCACGCACGTTTAACGCACGTTTGACGCACGTTTGACGCACGTTTGACGCACGTTTGACGCACGCTTCACGCTTCAGATATTATGCTGGCCTCCTTCAGTTCATTTATGATGGCTACAATTTCATTGTCGTTTGATGTATTTCCAGCCTGCTGTGAGGCGATGAGTAATTTCAAGCGGTCAACCAACTCATTCGGATAATCCCAATACATGTATTCGATTGGGGTGGTGTTATAGGTCATCATGTTCAAACCGCGACCACCGGTCGTCTTGGATCTAAACATTGGTCGAATAATTTCCTTGTATTTATATTTACTCGAACCCTTCATATTTCCAAGAGCATTCTGATGAGCCTTGGAGAGCGTGAGTAATTTCTTGTATTGAACTCGGTCATCTTCAGCATAGGCCGGATCATTGTAGAATAGCAATTGATAGAGTCCTGGAGTGCCGCGAAAGCGATAGCCTCTAACAAGTATATCTCCAGTCCTTTGATGGAAATTCAGTTCACTCTTGTTTAGGAACCATTTCGATGTTTTTGGATCGTACACAGGACCATAAACTTTATCGATATTCTCATCACCTGTCCAGTATTGTGTTAGATATTTTTGTGCCATCGGAGGATATTGATCAATGTAATCATTCAAGGCAGCAGATGAAATATTTTGAGGGTCAGTGAAAACGTCATCATCCTCATCAGAATCATCATCATCATCTTTGTCAGCAGCAGCAGCAGCAGCAGAATCAGTTTCAGCTACGTCCACGAGAGGTAAGAAATTGGTTTCATCCAAATCAGGTTTTTCCTTCTTTGTTTCCTGTTCATCAATGTCCTTTTTAATTTTCTTTCTTGGTAGAAATGATCCATCAAGTTTTTCTCGAATTCCTTTGGACGTAGTGGCAATATCTTTGAGAGGTGTTGTCAAAGGTTGAAATATTTTCTGAAGTGCAGCATCATCTTCAGACTTGCCCATCTTCAATGCCAAATACTTTCTCCTTATCGATTTAGATAATTCACCAATTTTTTTCTTGCGTAATGCATCATCAACACTACCATGTTTATCGGTTGTCGTCATGATGATTGATGGTGATGTATGAATAATTATCAAACCTTTATATATTTATCGAAGCCATATCTATATCTACCAGCATTAATGTCGAATGTCTTTGCAATTACTAGTGTTCCAAATTGACTACTGCCATTCCAACATTCTGAACAAAGCGCTTTAAATTGATCGAATGACATGTCTGGTGAGACATGCTCATCGAAAACATGCTTCAAGTTCATTTCATCCTGTCGAAAGAGCACCACCAGGTTACTATTGTCACAAATGAGCTGTTTGGGAATTTTTGAGTATGTTTGACACAGGTATGCAACGTCAATGTCCTTGTGCCTGCACATTGAAAAATATTCACGAATTTTTTGCTGCTTGTCACATGATACATCATCAAAGATAAATATCGAGTTGTTTTTCGCTTTCGATGGGTCGATGACGTCATCATTCTCTTTGAATGGAAAATACCCGACTCCTTTCACTGAATCCAGCACTTGTTGCAACAGCTGATACTTTGGTTGGTACAGCGACTTTGAATACACGTAAACGTTTTTTAATTTCGCGCCATTCGGACTGAAAAGCAAGGACAGCATTGCATTGGTCTTTCCACATCCACTGGGTCCACAGAAGATGGCTCTGAAGGAATGCGGAAGCAGTTTCCCATGTTTACCACTACTACTACTTATCGATTCACAATTAGCTACCACATCCAAGTTCTCGATAGGTAGCGTCCGTTTCTGTTGAACGACCTCCATAATGTGATAGTATGCATTGAGGTGCGCTGCTATAAATATAGGTGGCGCTCTTCATACTCATCATTCTACATGTTGCTCTACCACGGTGAGGGTGTGTTGAATTCTGTAATCAATAAGCTCCCCATCGAATTACACATACCAGGCTATAGATTTTGTGGACCAGGTACAAAGCTAGAAAAGAGGCTTGCTCGAGGAGACACAGGCATTAATCCATTGGACGACGCTTGTCGACAGCACGACATTGCATATTCACAAAATCAATCTTTGGAGGAGCGTCACAAAGCCGATTGGGTGCTCGAGAATAGAACGTGGAAAAGAGTCAAAGCAAAAGACGCAAAATTCAAAGAAAAAGCTGCAGCTTGGCTAGTTACTACCGGGATGAAAGCTAAACGCAAGCTTGGCATGGGTCTGCGACCTACATTTGCCAATGTTATAAAGTTCATAAAAAATGTTCTTTCAAAATCCAATAGTAGTAGTAGTAGTGATAACCATAAAGGCAGTGGTTTGAAAAAATCTGCACTGGCTGCACTTAGAGCAGCTAGAATTGCCATCAAGAGAGCCGGAGGCAAGAAAAAGATTCGAGTACCAAGAATCATACCGTTCGATTCAGAAAAGAAAAGTGGTGGTATCTTTCCGCTGATTCCGATCTTTGCTGCTTTGGGAGCTCTAGGATCCTTGGCTGGTGGAGCTGGTGCAGTCGCAAAGACTGTAATTGATGCTAAAAATGCAACAAAGAAACTGGAAGAAGATCGACGTCATAATAAAGCGATGGAGGCTATCGGTTCGGGCTTGTATCTGCGCAAGACACCACGAGGATTCGGACTATTTTTAAAGAAACAGCAAGAAAACTACTAGCTAAGCTACCCAATAAATCCATGTACGATTCAGAAATAATAAAGTATGCCAAACAACTGAAAATACCACATTTTCGAGGTGTTTTTATGCGAGACACTCTACCACCTACCGGCCCATGGCGTCATCGCGACGAGTGTACAATCATAAATTTGGATACTTCAAATCATTCTGGTACACATTGGGTAGCTTACAAGAAACATGATAATATTGTGGAATATTTCGATAGTTATGGAATGTTGAAACCACCAAAAGAATTGGCCCGATACTTTGGTGAAAATGTGAAAATCCTCTATAATAATGATCAATATCAGAATTATAAACAAAGTAATTGTGGACGTCTCTGCTTGGAATTTCTCTATAAAAACAAATAACATGACGCATGACGCATCAGTCATGTCTTTGATATTGACGTTGAAGAGTCGCACTTCTACGCTCTCCATAGACTTTCTCACGCCACTACAGCTCGATCCGGAGTCAGACTACGGTCTAGCATTGTTGGGATTCCACTGCTACAATAGCATTCCAAATATAGAAAGAGGTGCTTCCAAAGTTTATCTGCAGGACGCAGCATCTAAAACCACAAAAATTATAGAAATTCCTGAAGGATCATACGACATTATCGACATTGAGAAATTCATTCGAAAAGAATTGAATATTTCGAGTGCAAAAAACGTCGACGATATATTCTCGTTGAAACCCAATAACAATACATTAAAGTGTGAGATCTCGAGCAATAAGTTCAACATTGATTTTACACCCAAGGATAGTATTGCTAAAGTATTGGGATTCTCAGACTCTGTGCTGGAAGCACAAAAAGTTCATTGTTCTGATTTGCCTGTTAACATAGCCGAAGTCCGAACCATTCACATTGACAGTAACGTCACTGCTGGAGCTCTTTACAACGATAGACCTTCACATACGATATACGAATTTGCTATTTCGGTCGATCCTGGGTACGCAATAGACGAAACTCCAAGAAATCTTATCTATCTACCCATAGTTAGTAGACGAGAACTGCCAAATATTACACTGCAAATACTAGATCAAGACTTGAGGCAGGTGAATTTCAGAGGTGAAGAGATCATAATCAGATTGGAATTGAAGAAACTTCAGCGATGGGACTAGTGTTTGATAACTCTGTCTATAAATCTGAAGAGTATCCTACTTCCACATCAGTCTCAAGAACGTCCTTGAGCAAGGCAGACGTGGTGCACCGTCATCGTTCGAGGAAACAATTGACATTATCCAATATCCTATTTCTCAAATCAATCGGTTACAATGTCCATGACAGCTCCAGTATTCGACGTCTTTCGCAAACCAAGGTTCGATGAATCCATCACCAAAGTGGAGTGGCGTACCTATCATCCGTACGTCAAGTCGTTTGAGAACAATGATGTCATAGACATTACTATCAATCAAGCAGATGTATGGCTCGCCATGTTTGAAGGTGTTCTCGTCATCAAGGCTGAATTAGATGTAACTGGAGGTGGTACGGGTACTTTAACTCACAATGCTGGTGCATATCTCTTTGATTCTTGTACCTATGAGTTGTGCAATAAGGAACTGGATGCTGCCAGATATCCGGGAATAACGAGCACAGCTAGAGGATATTTGTGCTATGCCCCCGAAGATTCGCGCCATCTAGCTTTAGCAGGATGGAACTATCCAAATGCTCCCATTCTCAATGCAGACAAAACATTCACCATGAACATTTCACTGAAACACTTGTTCTCCATATTCAATGACCATCAGGTGGCGACACTGGGAAAGCAGTCGATTCGTTTGGTTCGATCGCGCAGTGATGCCAACAGCGTGAAAGTTGAAGAAAAGGCGGTTACTGGCGGCAATAATGTACCTGCAAGTGGTCTGACAAAGAGTACTGCTAAAATCACAATCGAGAGCATAACCTTGAAAGTGCCACACCTCACTCCGAATTCCAGCTGTTGAAGCGTGTGCGAGCAGATGAACCTATGATGATAGCGTTTCGCAAATGGGAATTGCACGAACTGCCTGCACTAACCCAAAACTCCACCACCGAAATTTGGTCTGTCAAAACTTGTACGGCAATGGAGAGCCCCAGATATGTCGTTGTCTTTTTCCAAACCAAAAAGATTGATGATATACATGAGGATGTTACATTGTTCGATCATGCCAACATCAAATCCATACGCTTGGCTCTGAACGGTGACTACTATCCGCAAGAACGAGCACTTCTAGACTTTTCCACTGGTCAATACTCTGACGCCTACCACAATTATTCCGAATTCAACAAGAGCTATCACAATTGTCTCTTGAAGCGTTCTCTAATGAACTTTACCGAATTCAAAACTCGATCAATGTTTGTCATTGATTGTTCGAGAAGAAGTCTCGGTCCGAAGGCTTCGACAGTCGACATCAAGTTGGATATTGAAGCAACCATGGGCTTTCCTGCAAACACCAAGGCATATTGCATCATTATTCATGATCAAATCATGGAACACCTCCCACTCAGCGAAATTGTTCGAAATATCGATTGATGAGTGAAGGGATGTTCATTCAGTTCATTCCAAGACGTCATGGAGATCGCACTGGTTGACATTCAAGGCTTCGTCGTTGCTGGAGAATTCATCCCGAAGGAGATGTCAATTCGCATTGGCATGAAAATCAGTAATTTTCTATTTAAGCCATCCACAGAGTACGCTAATTTGAGCAAAGGAGATAAAAAGATGGTAAACTATGTTGAACGCTACGTTCATGGCTTGAAATACTCTAGTGGCTATGTGGATCTTGATGAGATGAATCAAATTCTACAAGATAATCTGCATCAGGCAAATCTCATCTACGTAAGAGGTCATCAAAAGATACAGTTCTTGAAGCAAAAGTTGGAGGAATTGGAGGTATGCTGTGATATCGTCAATTTGGAGGACTTTGATGCGTCGTGGTGGCAAACTGTCACATTTCAACCTACGACTCCAGCATGCATGAATCATCTTTATGGAAGAGGAGGAGAAAAGTTCCAGTGCAGTCTTCAAAATATTCATACTCTATACAATTGGTTTTGTACTATTTTACCTAAATAAAAAATATTGTTCTAGAACACATAGACTTTTATTTCTTTCCAGAAACGATGTACAATAATGAGTAATATTAGCATAGCTACAAATGCTAAATTGATGTATAATAAAGTATCCAAGTTTATGAAGAATTTTTCGTAATCCACTTGTGGCGGTGGTGGTGGTGGTAGTGGCGATGTTGACATAGGTGATTGAATAAGCTGCTGCCAATCTCCCATTTCCCCAAAGGTTCTATCGTCGAAAATCAACCGAATTTTGAATTTTGTTTCATTTCCCCCCGGCGGCAGCACTTCTATCGAGAACACTTCCATTTGACCACCATTGATGAATACTCTCTTCATAGCAGTCCACTGACATGTTGTAACATTATTGAAGCAAATTCCTGCTTCGCTAACTTTGTTGGGTACATTCATGTACAAGATGTTTTCCATCATTGAAAATAGCAATATAAATGATGATTTCAAGATTGCCATGATGTTTTCTTCGATATCGTTTCCAATAAAGTAATTTTCGAAAAAGTTCTAATCATCTGCTGTTTATCTTCGTAGTGTTGAATTATGTAGTTGAGTTCTCTTATTTTCTTCTGGAATTTCTGCAGCTGTCGTTTATACTCTTCCAAAGACATCTGGCAACTGTTACAAAACACCCAACTACGTCATTCTTACGTCTAGAATTACATGCGCATGCGCAATAACAAAAGTTTTCGCACACTTTGCATGCCATTCCGTCAACTACATCATCGAGATCTGATATGGAAAAAAATTTTTTTCTGCAGCAATAGCGTTTTGATGTTTCAGAGCAACGATATTCCAAATTGTATGTGTTCCTCATCATGCTTCGACTTGAATGGGTACATCGCCAGACGATTCATGAGAATATAAAGTCTTATAAAAAACTCTGCCAGGTGTGGGATTCGAACCCACGCTCCTTCTCGGGAACCAGGGCTTAAAGCTGGCGCCTTAGACCGCTCGGCCAACCTGACTCTCTATAATTTACAAATAGAAAAAAGTTAAGTGGAAACACGAAGAACCTATCGTCTTAGAGTCCCTCCGTCTCCCCAACGCAGCCCCCCTAATATATCCATATCTGAAATGGCATATTTTCGGCAACTATGTATACGCGACGGTTACTCGGAATATTTCAAACGTCCGGCAACAATGTACCAAGCGAACGCACCACTTAGATATCACTGAAACGGATCTAGCTCGATTACGTCACGCAGCGCGAGCGCGCGGTCTCTCGTCGCCATCCATATCTGAAATGACATATTTTCGGCAACTATGTATACGCGCCGGTTACTCGGAATATTTCAAACGTCCGGCAACAATGTACCAAGCGAACACCCCGCTTAGATATCACTGAAACGGATCTAGCTCGATTACGTCACGCGCGGTCTCTCGTCGCCTCGATTTCCACCGTTAATTATACTGTGTAGTGGTCGTGGCGATGATGTTACGTATCGGATTCATAGTCCGATGGTCTCGGGTTCAAATCCCGTCGTCGTCAAAGGTTTTTTCAATTGTTGGATGAATCAGCGGTGACTTGGAGCACTCCCCAATTGACAAGATGTCGATTGGGGAGTGTTCCATGTCATATGTCAAATTGTTCCATGTTCAGAGAGAGAAAGCGGCAACGTTGTGACGTCACAGCGTTGCAAGCTATCTCTCTCTGACACATTAGCCTATGCGTTTCTCTCTCTAACACATGGTTTGCCCTATTCTGGTAGTGGCGGCCGCCTAGTTTAACTACTGGTGACGGTATTCTCGTTTCACATACGAGCGACCGAAACGAACAGAAAGTTGAATGGATAGACTGAACAATCAATGTATCTGGGTGGTATCCGATTATATCGCAATACTGTATATATAGTGATACTTACCAGGTGACGGTATTTCCGTTACACATACTAGCGACTGAATCGAACAGAAGGTTAAATGGTTAGACGAAACGATAATTGTATCTGAGTTGTATTCGATGATATCGTGATGATGTTTATATAGCAATACTCACCAGGTAACTGTTCTTCCGTTTCACATACAAGCGACCGAAACGAAAAGAAAGTTGAATGGATAGACTGAACAATCAATGTATCTGGGTGGTATCCGATTATATCGCAATACTGTATATATAGTGATACTTACCAGGTGACGATACTTCCGTTACACATACCAGCGACTGAATCGAACAGAATGTTGAATGGTTAGACGAAACGATAATTGTATCTGAGTTGTATTCGATGATATCGTGATGATGTTTATATAGCAATACTCACCAGGTAACTGTTCTTCCGTTTTACATACAAGCGACCGAATCGAGCAGAAGGTTGAATTCAGTATAGATTGAACAATCATCGTATCTGGGTTGTATTCGATTATGTTTATATAGATATACTCACCAGGTACCTGTTCTTCCGATATACATACGAGCAACCGAATCGAACATAATGTTGAATGGATAGATTGAACAATCATCGTATCTGAGTTGTATTCGATTATGTTTATATAGTTATAATCACCAGGTAACTGTTCTTCCGTTATACATACGAGCGACTGAATTGAACTGAAGGTTGAATGGATAGACTAAACAATGATCGTATCTGGGGTTGTATTCGATTATATCGTGATGATGTTCATATAGTTATACTCACCAGGTAACTGTTCTCCAGTTATACATAAGAGCGACTGAACTGAACAGAAGGTTGAATGGATAGACTGAACAATCATCGTATCTGGGTTGTATTCGATTATTTCGTGATGATTATTATATATTATGTCTCACCAGGTAACTGTTCTTTCGTTATGCATACTAGCAACCGAATCGAACATAAGGTTGAATGGATAGATTGAACAATCATTGTATCTGGGTTGTCTCCGATTTTATCGTTATGTTGTATATTTACCTACACCTACCATGTAACGGTTCTTTCGTTACACATACGAGCGTCTGAATCGAACATAAGGTTGGATGGTTAGACGGAACGATAATTGTAACTAAGTTGTATTCGATTATATCGTGATGACGTTTATATAGAAATACTCACCAGGTTACAGTTCTTTCGTTATACATACGAGCAACCGAATCGAACAGAAGGTTGAATGGATAGTATCTGGGTTGTATTCGATTATGATGTTATGCTGTGTATATAGTTATACACATAAGGTGACGGTATTCCCGTTTCACATACGAGCGACCGAAACGAACAGAAAGTTGAATGGGTAGACTGAACAATCAATGTATCTGGGTGGTATCCGATTATATCGCAATACTGTATATATAGTGATACTTACCAGGTGACGGCACTTCCGTTACACATACTAGCGACTGAATCGAACAGAAGGTTAAATGGTTAGACGAAACGATAATTGTATTTGAGTTGTATTCGATGATATCGTGATGATGTTTATATAGCAATACTCACCATGTAACTGTTCTTCCGTTTTACATACAAGCGACCGAATCGAGCAGAAGGTTGAATTCAGTATAGATTGAACAATCATCGTATCTGGGTTGTATCGATTATGTTTATATAGTTATACTCACCAGGTAACTGTTCTTCCGTTATACATACGAGCGACTGAATTGAACAGAAGGTTGAATGGATAGTATATGGGTTGTATTCGATTATGATGTTATGCTGTGTATATAGTTATACACACTAGGAGACGGTATTCCCGTTTTACATAGGAGCGACCGAAACGAAAAGAAAGTTGAATGGATAGACTGAACAATCAATGTATCTGGGTGGTATCCGATTATATCGCAATACTGTATATATAATGATACTTACCAGGTGACGATACTTCCGTTACACATACTAGCGACTGAATCGAACAGAATGTTGAATGGTTAGACGAAACGATAATTGTATCTGAGTTGTATTCGATGATATCGTGATGATGTTTATATAGCAATACTCACCAGGTAACTGTTCTTCCGTTTCACATACAAGCGACCGAATCGAGCAGAAGGTTGAATTCAGTATAGATTGAACAATCATCGTATCTGGGTTGTATTCGATGATGTTTATATAGTTATACTCACCAGGTAACTGTTCTTCCATTATACATACGAGCGACTGAATTGAACAGAAGGTTGAATGGATAGTATATGGGTTGTATTCGATTATGATGTTATGCTGTGTATATAGTTATACACACTAGGAGACGGTACTCACCAGGTAACTGTTCTCCAGTTATACATAAGAGCGACTGAACTGAACAGAAGATTGAATGGATAGACTGAACAATCATCGTATCTGGGTTGTATTCGATTATTTCGTGATGATTATTATATATTATGTCTAACCAGGTAACTGTTCTTTCGTTATACATACTAGCAACCGAATCGAACATAAGGTTGAATGGATAGATTGAACAATCATTGTATCTGGGTTGTCTCCGATTATATCGTTATGTTGTATATTTAACTACACCTACCATGTAACGGTTCTTTCGTTACACATACGGGCGTCTGAATCGAACATAAGGTTGGATGGTTAGACGGAACGATATTGTAACTAAGTTGTATTCGATTATATCGTGATGACGTTCATATAGTTATACTAACCAGGTAACTGATCTTCCGTTATACATACGAGCGACTGAATTGAACAGAAGGTTGAATGGATAGACTAAACAATAATCGTATCTGGGGTTGTATTCAATTATATCTTGATGATGTTCATATAGTTATACTCACCAGAAAAATGTTCTCCAATTATACATAAGAGCGACTGAACTGAACAGAAGGTTGAATGGATAGACTGAACATTCATCGTATCTGGGTTGTATTTAATTATATCGTGATTATTATCATATAGTATGTCTAACCAGGTAACAGTTCTTCCGTTATACATACGAGCAACCGAATCGAACATAAGGTTGGATGGATAAATTGAACAATCATTGTATCTGGGTTGTCTCCGATTATATCGTTATGCTGTATATTTAGTTACACCTACCAGGTAACGGTTCTTTCGTTACACATACGAGCGTCTGAATCGAACATAAGGTTGGATGGTTAGACGGAACGATAATTGTAACTGAGTTGTATTCGATTATATCGTGATGACGTTCATATAGAAATACTCACCAGGTTACTTTTCTTTCGTTATACATACGAGCAGACGAATCGAACAGAAGGTTGAATGGATAGTATCTGGGTTGTTTTCGATTATGATGTTATGCTGTGTATATAGTTATGCACATAAGGTGACGGTATTCCCGTTTTACATACGAGCGACCGAAACGAACAGAAAGTTGAATGGATAGACTGAACAATCAATGTATCTTGGTGGTATCCGATTATATCGCAATTCTGTATATATAGTGATACTCACCAGGTGACGGTACTTCCGTTACACATACTAGCGACTGAATCGAACAGAAGGTTAAATGGTTAGACGAAACTATAATTGTATCTCTGAGTTGTATTCGATGATATCGTGATGATGTTTATATAGCAATACTCACCAGGTAACTGTTCTTCCGTTTTACATACAAGCGACCGTATCGAGCAGAAGCTTTAATTTAGTATAGATTGAACAATCATCTTATCAGGGTTGTATTCGATTATGTTTATATAGTTATACTCACCAGGTAACTGTTCCTCCGTTATACAAACGAGCGACTGAATTGAACAGATGGTTGAAAGGATAGACTAAACAATAATCGTATCTGGGGTTGTATTCGATTATATCTTGATGATGTTCATATATTTATACTCACCAGGAAACTGTTCTCCAGTTATACATAAGAGCGACTGAACTGAACAGAAGGTTGAATGGATAGACTGAACATTCATCGTATCTGGGTTGTGTTAGATTATATCGTGATTATTATCATATGTTACGTCTAACCAGGTAACAGTTCTTCCGTTATACATACGAGCAACCGAATCGAACATAAGGTTGGATGAATAGATTGAACAATCATTGTATCTGGGTTGTCTCCGATTTTATCGTTATGCTGTATATTTAGTTACACCTACCATGTAACGGTTCTTTCGTTACACATACGAGCGTCTGAATCGAACATAAGGTTGGATGGTTAGACGAAACGATAATTATAACTGAGTTGTATTCGATTATATCGTGGTGATGTTTATATAGTAATACTCACCAGGTGACTGTTCTTGCGTTATACATACGAGCGACCCAATCGAACAGAAGGTTGGATGGATAGACGGAATGATCATTGTATCTGAGTTGTATTCGATTATATCGTGATGACGTTCATATAGAAATACTCACCAGGTTACTGTTCGTTCGTTATACATACGAACAACCGAATCGAACAGAAGGTTGAATGGATAGTATCTGGGTTGTTTTCGATTATGATGTTATGCTGTGTATATAGTTATGCACATAAGGTGACGGTATTCCCGTTTCACATACGAGCGACCGAAACGAACAGAAAGTTGAATGGATAGACTGAACAATCAATGTATCTGGGTGGTATCCGATTATATCGCAATTCTGTATATATAGTGATACTCACCAGGTGACGGTACTTCCGTTACACATACTAGCGACTGAATCGAACAGAAGGTTAAATGGTAAGACGAAACGATAATTGTATCTCTGAGTTGTATTCGATGATATCGTGATGATGTTTATATAGCAATACTCACCAGGTAACTGTTCTTCCGTTTTACATACAAGCGACCGAATCGAGCAGAAGCTTAAATTTAGTATAGATTGAACAATCATCGTATCTGGGTTGTATTCGATAATGTTTATATAGTTATACTCACCAGGTAACTGTTCTTCCGTTATACATACGAGCGACTGAATTGAACAGAAGGTTGAATGGATAGACTAAACAATAATCGTATCTGGGGTTGTATTCAATTATATCTTGATAATGTTCATATAGTTATACTCACCAGAAAAATGTTCTCCAGTTATACATAAGAGCGACTGAACTGAACAGAAGGTTGAATGGATAGACTGAACAATCATCGTATCTGGGTTGTATTCGATTATTTCGTGATGATTATTATATATTATGTCTAACCAGGTAACTGTTCTTTCGTTATACATACTAGCAACCGAATCGAACATAAGGTTGAATGGATAGATTGAACAATCATTGTATCTGGGTTGTCTCCGATTATATCGTTATGTTGTATATTTAACTACACCTACCATGTAACGGTTCTTTCGTTACACATACGGGCGGCTGAATCGAACATAAGGTTGGATGGTTAGACGGAACGATATTGTAACTAAGTTGTATTCGATTATATCGTGATGACGTTCATATAGTTATACTAACCAGGTAACTGATCTTCCGTTATACATACGAGCGACTGAATTGAACAGAAGGTTGAATGGATAGACTAAACAATAATCGTATCTGGGGTTGTATTCAATTATATCTTGATGATGTTCATATAGTTATACTCACCAGAAAAATGTTCTCCAATTATACATAAGAGCGACTGAACTGAACAGAAGGTTGAATGGATAGACTGAACATTCATCGTATCTGGGTTGTATTTAATTATATCGTGATTATTATCATATAGTATGTCTAACCAGGTAACAGTTCTTCCGTTATACATACGAGCAACCGAATCGAACATAAGGTTGGATGGATAAATTGAACAATCATTGTATCTGGGTTGTCTCCGATTATATCGTTATGCTGTATATTTAGTTACACCTACCAGGTAACGGTTCTTTCGTTACACATACGAGCGTCTGAATCGAACATAAGGTTGGATGGTTAGACGGAACGATAATTGTAACTGAGTTGTATTCGATTATATCGTGATGACGTTCATATAGAAATACTCACCAGGTTACTTTTCTTTCGTTATACATACGAGCAGACGAATCGAACAGAAGGTTGAATGGATAGTATCTGGGTTGTTTTCGATTATGATGTTATGCTGTGTATATAGTTATGCACATAAGGTGACGGTATTCCCGTTTTACATACGAGCGACCGAAACGAACAGAAAGTTGAATGGATAGACTGAACAATCAATGTATCTTGGTGGTATCCGATTATATCGCAATTCTGTATATATAGTGATACTCACCAGGTGACGGTACTTCCGTTACACATACTAGCGACTGAATCGAACAGAAGGTTAAATGGTTAGACGAAACTATAATTGTATCTCTGAGTTGTATTCGATGATATCGTGATGATGTTTATATAGCAATACTCACCAGGTAACTGTTCTTCCGTTTTACATACAAGCGACCGTATCGAGCAGAAGCTTTAATTTAGTATAGATTGAACAATCATCTTATCAGGGTTGTATTCGATTATGTTTATATAGTTATACTCACCAGGTAACTGTTCCTCCGTTATACAAACGAGCGACTGAATTGAACAGATGGTTGAAAGGATAGACTAAACAATAATCGTATCTGGGGTTGTATTCGATTATATCTTGATGATGTTCATATATTTATACTCACCAGGAAACTGTTCTCCAGTTATACATAAGAGCGACTGAACTGAACAGAAGGTTGAATGGATAGACTGAACATTCATCGTATCTGGGTTGTGTTAGATTATATCGTGATTATTATCATATGTTACGTCTAACCAGGTAACAGTTCTTCCGTTATACATACGAGCAACCGAATCGAACATAAGGTTGGATGAATAGATTGAACAATCATTGTATCTGGGTTGTCTCCGATTTTATCGTTATGCTGTATATTTAGTTACACCTACCATGTAACGGTTCTTTCGTTACACATACGAGCGTCTGAATCGAACATAAGGTTGGATGGTTAGACGAAACGATAATTATAACTGAGTTGTATTCGATTATATCGTGGTGATGTTTATATAGTAATACTCACCAGGTGACTGTTCTTGCGTTATACATACGAGCGACCCAATCGAACAGAAGGTTGGATGGATAGACGGAATGATCATTGTATCTGAGTTGTATTCGATTATATCGTGATGACGTTCATATAGAAATACTCACCAGGTTACTGTTCGTTCGTTATACATACGAACAACCGAATCGAACAGAAGGTTGAATGGATAGTATCTGGGTTGTTTTCGATTATGATGTTATGCTGTGTATATAGTTATGCACATAAGGTGACGGTATTCCCGTTTCACATACGAGCGACCGAAACGAACAGAAAGTTGAATGGATAGACTGAACAATCAATGTATCTGGGTGGTATCCGATTATATCGCAATTCTGTATATATAGTGATACTCACCAGGTGACGGTACTTCCGTTACACATACTAGCGACTGAATCGAACAGAAGGTTAAATGGTAAGACGAAACGATAATTGTATCTCTGAGTTGTATTCGATGATATCGTGATGATGTTTATATAGCAATACTCACCAGGTAACTGTTCTTCCGTTTTACATACAAGCGACCGAATCGAGCAGAAGCTTAAATTTAGTATAGATTGAACAATCATCGTATCTGGGTTGTATTCGATAATGTTTATATAGTTATACTCACCAGGTAACTGTTCTTCCGTTATACATACGAGCGACTGAATTGAACAGAAGGTTGAATGGATAGACTAAACAATAATCGTATCTGGGGTTGTATTCAATTATATCTTGATAATGTTCATATAGTTATACTCACCAGAAAAATGTTCTCCAGTTATACATAAGAGCGACTGAACTGAACAGAAGGTTGAATGGATAGACTGAACAATCATCGTATCTGGGTTGTATTCGATTATTTCGTGATGATTATTATATATTATGTCTAACCAGGTAACTGTTCTTTCGTTATACATACTAGCAACCGAATCGAACATAAGGTTGAATGGATAGATTGAACAATCATTGTATCTGGGTTGTCTCCGATTATATCGTTATGTTGTATATTTAACTACACCTACCATGTAACGGTTCTTTCGTTACACATACGGGCGTCTGAATCGAACATAAGGTTGGATGGTTAGACGGAACGATATTGTAACTAAGTTGTATTCGATTATATCGTGATGACGTTCATATAGTTATACTAACCAGGTAACTGATCTTCCGTTATACATACGAGCGACTGAATTGAACAGAAGGTTGAATGGATAGACTAAACAATAATCGTATCTGGGGTTGTATTCAATTATATCTTGATGATGTTCATATAGTTATACTCACCAGAAAAATGTTCTCCAATTATACATAAGAGCGACTGAACTGAACAGAAGGTTGAATGGATAGACTGAACATTCATCGTATCTGGGTTGTATTTAATTATATCGTGATTATTATCATATAGTATGTCTAACCAGGTAACAGTTCTTCCGTTATACATACGAGCAACCGAATCGAACATAAGGTTGGATGGATAAATTGAACAATCATTGTATCTGGGTTGTCTCCGATTATATCGTTATGCTGTATATTTAGTTACACCTACCAGGTAACGGTTCTTTCGTTACACATACGAGCGTCTGAATCGAACATAAGGTTGGATGGTTAGACGGAACGATAATTGTAACTGAGTTGTATTCGATTATATCGTGATGACGTTCATATAGAAATACTCACCAGGTTACTTTTCTTTCGTTATACATACGAGCAGACGAATCGAACAGAAGGTTGAATGGATAGTATCTGGGTTGTTTTCGATTATGATGTTATGCTGTGTATATAGTTATGCACATAAGGTGACGGTATTCCCGTTTTACATACGAGCGACCGAAACGAACAGAAAGTTGAATGGATAGACTGAACAATCAATGTATCTTGGTGGTATCCGATTATATCGCAATTCTGTATATATAGTGATACTCACCAGGTGACGGTACTTCCGTTACACATACTAGCGACTGAATCGAACAGAAGGTTAAATGGTTAGACGAAACTATAATTGTATCTCTGAGTTGTATTCGATGATATCGTGATGATGTTTATATAGCAATACTCACCAGGTAACTGTTCTTCCGTTTTACATACAAGCGACCGTATCGAGCAGAAGCTTTAATTTAGTATAGATTGAACAATCATCTTATCAGGGTTGTATTCGATTATGTTTATATAGTTATACTCACCAGGTAACTGTTCCTCCGTTATACAAACGAGCGACTGAATTGAACAGATGGTTGAAAGGATAGACTAAACAATAATCGTATCTGGGGTTGTATTCGATTATATCTTGATGATGTTCATATATTTATACTCACCAGGAAACTGTTCTCCAGTTATACATAAGAGCGACTGAACTGAACAGAAGGTTGAATGGATAGACTGAACATTCATCGTATCTGGGTTGTGTTAGATTATATCGTGATTATTATCATATGTTACGTCTAACCAGGTAACAGTTCTTCCGTTATACATACGAGCAACCGAATCGAACATAAGGTTGGATGAATAGATTGAACAATCATTGTATCTGGGTTGTCTCCGATTTTATCGTTATGCTGTATATTTAGTTACACCTACCATGTAACGGTTCTTTCGTTACACATACGAGCGTCTGAATCGAACATAAGGTTGGATGGTTAGACGGAACGATAATTATAACTGAGTTGTATTCGATTATATCGTGGTGATGTTTATATAGTAATACTCACCAGGTGACTGTTCTTGCGTTATACATACGAGCGACCCAATCGAACAGAAGGTTGGATGGATAGACGGAATGATCATTGTATCTGAGTTGTATTCGATTATATCGTGATGACGTTCATATAGAAATACTCACCAGGTTACTGTTCGTTCGTTATACATACGAACAACCGAATCGAACAGAAGGTTGAATGAATAGTATCTGGGTTGTATTCGATTATGATGTTATGCTGTGTATATAGTTAAACACATAAGGTGAGGGTATTCCCGTTTCACATACGAGCGACCGAAACGAACAGAAAGTTGAATGGATAGACTGAACAATCAATGTATCTGGGTGGTATCCGATTATATCGCAATACTGTATATATAGTGATACTTACCAGGTGACGGTACTTCCGTTACACATACTAGCGACTGAATCGAACAGATGGTTAAATGGTTAGACGAAACGATAATTGTATCTGAGTTGTATTCGATGATATCGTGATGATGTTTATATAGCAATACTCACCAGGTAACTGTTCTTCCGTTTTACATACAAGCGACCGAATCGAGCAGAAGGTTAAATTTAGTATAGATTGAACAATCATCGTATCTGGGTTGTATTCGATTATGTTTATATAGTTATACTCACCAGGTAACTGTTCTTCCGTTATACATACGAGCGACTGAATTGAACAGGAGGTTGAATGGATAGACTAAACAATAATCGTATCTGGGGTTGTATTCAATTATATCTTGATGATGTTCATATAAATATACTCACCAGGAAACTGTTCTCCAGTTATACATAAGAGCGACTGTACTGAACAGAAAGTTGAATGGATAGACTGAACAATCAATGTATCTGGGTGGTATCCGATTATATCGCAATAACGTATATATAGTGATACTTACCAGGTGACGGTACTTCCGTTACACATACTAGCGACTGAATCGAACAGAAGGTTAAATGGTTAGACGAAATGATAATTGTATCTCTGAGTTGTATTCGATGATATCGTGATGAAGTTCATATAGAAATACTCACCAGGTTACTGTTCTTTCGTTATACATACGAGCAACCGAATCGAACATAAGGTTGAATGGATAGATTAAAAAATCATTGTATCTGGGTTGTCTCCGATTATATCGTTATGCTGTATAATTAGATACACCTACCATGTAACGGTTCTTTCGTCACACATACGAGCGTCTGAATCGAACAGAAGGTTGGATGGATAGACGGAATGATCATTGTATCTGAGTTGAATTCGATTATATCGTGATGAAGTTCATATAGAAATACTCACCAGGTTACTGTTCTTTCGTTATACATACGAGCAACCGAATCGAACAGAAGGTTGAATAGATGGTATCTGGGTTGTATTCGATTATGATGTTATGCTGTGTTTATAGTTATACACACTAGGTGACGGTATCCCCGTTTTACATACGAGCGACCGAAACGAAGAGAAAGTTGAATGGATAGACTGAACAATCAATGTATCTGGTTGGTATCCGATTATATCGCAGAACTGTATATATAACTTACCAGGTGACGGTACTTTCGTAACACATACTAGCGACTGAATCGAACAGAAGGTTAAATGGTTAGACGAAACGATAATTGTATCTGAGTTGTATTCGATGATATCGTGATGATGTTTATATAGCAATACTCACCAGGTAACTGTTCTTCCGTTTTACATACAAGCGACCGAATCGAGCAGAAGGTTAAATTTAGTATCCGATTATATCGCAATACTGTATATATAGTGATACTTACCAGGTGGCGGTACTTCCATTACACATACTAGCGACTGAATCGAACAGAAGGTTGAATGGTTAGACGAAGCGATAATTGTATCTGAGTTGTATTCGATGATATCGTGATGATGTTTATGTAGCAATATTCACCAGGTAACTGTTCTTCCGTTTTACATAAAAGCGACCGAATCGAGCAGAAGGTTAAATGTATAGATTGAAAATTCATCGTATCTGGGTTGTATTCGATTAGGTTTATATAGTTATACTCACCAGGTAACTGTTCTTCCGTTATACATACGAGCGACTGAATTGAACAGAAGGTTGAATGGATAGTATCTGGGTTGTATTCGATTATGATGTTATGCTGTGTATATAGTTATACACACTAGGAGACGGTATTCTCGTTTTACATACGAGCGACCGAAACGAAAAGAAAGTTGAATGGATAGACTGAACAATCAATGTATCTTGGTGGTATCCGATTATATCGCAATTCTGTATATATAGTGATACTCACCAGGTGACGGTACTTCCGTTACACATACTAGCGACTGAATCGAACAGAAGGTTAAATGGTTAGACGAAACTATAATTGTATCTCTGAGTTGTATTCGATGATATCGTGATGATGTTTATATAGCAATACTCACCAGGTAACTGTTCTTCCGTTTTACATACAAGCGACCGTATCGAGCAGAAGCTTAAATTTAGTATAGATTGAACAATCATCTTATCTGGGTTGTATTCGATTATGTTTATATAGTTATACTCACCAGGTAACTGTTCTTCCGTTATACAAACGAGCGACTGAATTGAACAGATGGTTGAAAGGATAGACTAAACAATAATCGTATCTGGGGTTGTATTCGATTATATCTTGATGATGTTCATATAGTTATAATCACCAGGAAACTGTTCTCCAGTTATACATAAGAGCGACTGAACTGAACAGAAGGTTGAATGGATAGACTGAACATTCATCGTATCTGGGTTGTGTTAGATTATATCGTGATTATTATCATATGTTACGTCTAACCAGGTAACAGTTCTTCCGTTATACATACGAGCAACCGAATCGAACATGAGGTTGGATGAATAGATTGAACAATCATTGTATCTGGGTTGTCTCCGATTTTATCGTTATGCTGTATATTTAGTTACACCTACCATGTAACGGTTCTTTCGTTACACATACGAGCGTCTGAATCGAACATAAGGTTGGATGGTTAGACGGAACGATAATTATAACTGAGTTGTATTCGATTATATCGTGGTGATGTTTATATAGTAATACTCACCAGGTGACTGTTCTTGCGTTATACATACGAGCGACCCAATCGAACAGAAGGTTGGATGGATAGACGGAATGATCATTGTATCTGAGTTGTATTCGATTATATCGTGATGACGTTTATATAGAAATACTCACCAGGTTACTGTTCGTTCGTTATACATACGAACAACCGAATCGAACAGAAGGTTGAATGAATAGTATCTGGGTTGTATTCGATTATGATGTTATGCTGTGTATATAGTTAAACACATAAGGTGAGGGTATTCCCGTTTCACATACGAGCGACCGAAACGAACAGGAAGTTGAATGGATAGACTGAACAATCAATGTATCTGGGTGGTATCCGATTATATCGCAATACTGTATATATAGTGATACTTACCAGGTGACGGTACTTCCGTTACACATACTAGCGACTGAATCGAACAGAAGGTTAAATGGTTAGACGAAACGATAATTGTATCTGAGTTGTATTCGATGATATCGTGATGATGTTTATATAGCAATACTCACCAGGTAACTGTTCTTCCGTTTTATATACAAGCGACCGAATCGAGCAGAAGGTTAAATTTAGTATCCGATTATATCGCAATACTGTATATATAGTGATACTTACCAGGTGACGGTACTTCCATTACACATACTAGCGACTGAATCGAACAGAAGGTTAAATGGTTAGACGAAGCGATAATTGTATCTGAGTTGTATTCGATGATATCGTGATGATGTTTATATAGCAATATTCACCAGGTAACTGTTCTTCCGTTTTACATAAAAGCGACCGAATCGAGCAGAAGGTTAAATGTATAGATTGAAAATTCATCGTATCTGGGTTGTATTCGATTAGGTTTATATAGTTATACTCACCAGGTAACTGTTCTTCCGTTATACATACGAGCGACTGAATTGAACAGAAGGTTGAATGGATAGACTAAACAATGATCGTATCTGAGGTTGTATTCGATTATATCGTGATGATGTTTATATAGTCATACTCAACAGGTAACTGTTCTCCAGTTATACATAAGAGCGACTAAACTGAACAGGAGGTTGAATGGATAGACTGAACAATCATTGTATCTGGGTTGTATTCGATTATATCGTGATGATTTTCATATGGTATGTCTAACCAGGTAACAGTTCTTCTGTTACACATAAGAGCAACCGAATCGAACAAAAAGTTGAATGGATAGATTGAATAATCATTGTATCTGGGTTGTCTTCGATTTTATCGTTATGCTGTGAATTTAGTTACACCTACCATATAACGGTTCTCTCGTTACACATACGAGCGTCTGCATCGAACATAAGGTTGGATGATTAGACGGAACGATAATTGTAACTGAGTTGTATTCGATTATATCGTGATGACGTTCATATAGATATACTCACTAGGTTACTGTTCTCTCGTTATACATACGAGCAACCGAATCGAATAGAAGGTTGAATGGATAGTATCTGGGTTGTATTCGATTATGATGTTATGCTGTGTAAATAGTTATACACATTAGGTGACGGTACTCCCGTTTTACATACGAGCGACCGAAACGAACAGAAAGTTGAATGGATAGTCTGAACAATCAATGTATCTGGATGGTATCCGATTATATCGCAATACTGAATATATAGTGATACTTACCAGGTGACGGTACTTCCGTTACACATACTAGCGACTGAATCGAACAGAAGGTTAAATGGTTAGACGAAACGATAATTGTATCTGAGTTGTATTCGATGATATCGTGATGATGTTTATATAGAAATACTCACCAGGTAACTGTTCTTTCGTTTTACATACAAGCGACCGAATCGAGCAGAAGGTTGAATTTAGTATAGATTGAACAATCATCGTATCTGGGTTGTATTCGATTATGTTCATATAGTTATACTCACCAGGTAACTGTTCTTCCGTTATACATAGGAGCGACTGAATCGAACAGAAGGTTGAATGGATAGACTAAACAATAATCGTATCTGGGGTTGTATTCGATTATATCTTGATGATGTTTATATAGTTATACTCACCAGGAAACTGTTCTCCAGTTATACATGAGAGCGACTGAACTGAACAGAAGGTTGAATGGATAGACTGAACAATCATCGTATCTGGGTTGTATTTGATTATATCGTGATGATTATAATATAGTATGTCTAACCAGGTAACACTTCTTCCGTTATACATACGAGCAACCGAATCGAACATAAGGTTGAATGTATCTGGGTTGTCTCCGATTATATCGTTATGCTGTATATTTAGTTACACCTACCATGTAAAGGTTCTTTCGTTACACATACGAGCGTCTGAATCGAACATAAGGTTGGATGGTGAGACGAAACGATAATTGTAACTGAGTTGTATTCGATTATATCGTGGTGATGTTTATATAGTAATATTCACCAGGTGACTGTTCTTGCGTTATACATACGAGCGACCCAATCGAACAGAAGGTTGGATGGATAGACGGAATGATCATTGTATCTTAGTTGTATTCTATTATATCGTGATGACGTTCATATAGAAATACTCACCAGGTTACTGTTCATTCGTTATACATACGAGCAACCGAATCGAACAGAAGGTTGAATGGATAGTATCTGGGTTGTATTCGATTATGATGTTATGCTGTGTATACAGTTATACACATTAGGTGACGGTATTCCCGTTTTACATACGAGCGACCGAAACGAACAGAAAGTTGAATGGATAGACTGAACAATCAATGTATCTGGGTGGTATCCGATTATATCGCAATTCTGTATATATAGTGATACTTACCAGGTGACGGTACTTCCGTTGCACATACTAGCGACTGAATCGAACTTAAGGTTAAATGGTGAGACGAAACGATAATTGTATCTGAGTTGTATTCGATGATATCGTGATGATGTTTATATAGCAATACTCACCAGGTAACTGTTCTTCCATTTTACATACAAGCGACCAAATCGAGCAGAAGGTTGAATTTAGTATGGAATGAACAATCATCGTATCTGGGTTGTATTCGATTATGTTTTTATAGTTATACTCACCAGGTAACTGTTCTTCCGTTATACATACTAGCGACTGAATCGAACAGAATGTTGAATGGTTAGACGAAACGATAATTGTATCCGAGTTGTATTCGATGATATCGTGATGATATTTATATAGCAATACTCACCAGGTAACTGTCCTTCAGTTTTACATACAAGTGACCGAATCGAGCAGAAGGTTTAATGGATAGATTGAACAATCATCGTATCTGAGTTGTATTCGATTATGTTTATATAGTTATACTCACCAGGTACCTGTTCTTTCGTTATACATACGAGCAACCGAATCGAACATAAGGTTGAATGGATAGATTGAACAATCATCGTATCTGAGTTGTATTCGATTATGTTCATATAGTTATACTCACCAAGTAACTGTTCTTCCGTTATACATACGAGCGACTGAATTGAACAGAAGGTTGAATGGATAGACTAAACAATGATCGTATCTGGGGTTGTATTCGATTATATCGTGATGATGTTTATATAGTTATACTCACCAGGTAACTGTTCTCCAGTTATACATAAGAGCGACTGAACTGAACAGAAGGTTGTTTAGATAGACTGAACAATCATCGTATCTGGGTTGTATTCGATTATTTCGTGATGATTATTATATATTATGTCTAACCAGGTAACTGTTCTTCCGTTATACATACGAGCAACCGAATCGAACATAAGGTTGAATGGATAGATAGAACAATCATTGTATCTGGGTTGTCTCCGATTATATCGTTTTGCTGTATATTTAGGTACACCTACCATGTAACGGTTCTTTCGTTACACATACGAGCGTTTGAATCGAACATAAGGTTGGATGGTTAGACGGAACGATAATTGTAACTGAGTTGTATTCGATTATATCGTGGGAATGTTTATATAGTGATACTCACCAGGTGACTGTTCTTTCGTTATACGTACGAGCAACCCAATCGAACAGAAGGTTAGATGGATAAACGAAATGATCATTGTATCTGAGTTGTATTCGATTATATCGTGATAAAGTTTATATAGAAATACTCACCAGGTAACAGTTCTTCTGTTACACATACGAGCAACTGAATCGAACATGAGGTTGAATGGATAGATTGAACAATCATTGTATCTGGATTGTCTCCGATTATATCGTTATGCTGTATATTTGGTTACACCTACCATGTAACGGTTCTTTCGTTACACATACGAGCGTCTGAATCGAACATAAGTTTGGATGATTAGACGGAACCATAATTTTAACTGAGTTGTATTCGATTATATCGTGGTGATGTTTATATAGTAATACTCACCAGGTGACTGTTCTTGCGTTATACATACGAGCGACCCAATCGAACAGAAGTTTGGATGGATAGACGGAATGATCATTGTATCTGAGTTGTATTCGATTATATCGTGATGACGTTCATATAGAAATACTCACCAGGTTACTGTTTTTTCTGTATACATACGAGCAACCGAATCGAACAGAAGGTTGAATGGATAGTATCTGGGTTGTATTCGATTATGATGTTATGCTGTGTATATAGTTATACACATTAGGTGACGGTATTCCCGTTTTACATACGAGCGACCAAAACGAACAGAAAGTTGAATGGATAGACTTAACAATCAATGTATCTGGGTGGTATCCGATTATATCGCAATTCTGTATATATAGTGATACTTACCAGGTGACGGTACTTCCGTTGCACATACTAGCGACTGAATCGAACTTAAGGTTAAATGGTGAGACGAAACGATAATTGTATCTGAGTTGTATTCGATGATATCGTGATGATGTTTATATAGCAATACTCACCAGGTAACTGTTCTTCCGTTTTACATACAAGCGACCAAATCGAGCAGAAGGTTGAATTTAGTATGGATTGAACAATCATCGTATCTGGGTTGTATTCGATTATGTTTATATAGTTATACTCACCAGGTAACTGTTCTTCCGTTATACATACTAGCGACTGAATCGAACAGAATGTTGAATGGTTAGACGAAACGATAATTGTATCTGAGTTGTATTCGATGATATCGTGATGATATTTATATAGCAATACTCACCTGGTAACTGTCCTTCAGTTTCACATACAAGTGACCGAATCGAGCAGAAGGTTAAATGGATAGATTGAACAATCATCGTATCTGAGTTGTATTCGATTATGTTTATATAGTTATACTCACCAGGTACCTGTTCTTTCGTTATACATACGAGCAACCGAATCGAACATAAGGTTGAATGGATAGATTGAACAATCATCGTATCTGAGTTGTATTCGATTATGTTTATATAGTTATACTCACCAAGTAACTGTTCTTCCGTTATACATACGAGCGACTGAACTGAACAGAAGGTTGTTTAGATAGACTGAACAATCATCGTATCTGGGTTGTATTCGATTATTTCGTGATGATTATTATATATTATGTCTAAACAGGTAACTGTTCTTCCGTTATACATACGAGCAACCGAATCGAACAGAAGGTTGAATGGATAGTATCTGGGTTGTATTCGATTATGATGTTATGCTGTGTATATGGTTATACACATTTGATGACGGTATTCCCGTTTTACATACGAGCGACCGAAACGAACAGAAAGTTGAATGGATATACTGAACAATCAATGTATCTGGGTGGTATGCGATTATATCGCAATACTGTATATATAGTGATACTTACCAGGTGACGGTACTTCCGTTACACATACTAGCGACTGAATCGAACAGAGGGTTGAATGGTTAGACGAAACGATAATTGTATCTGAGTTGTATTCGATGATATCGTGATGATGTTTATATAGCAATAATCACCAGGTAACTGTTCTTCCGTTTTACATACAAGCGACCGAATCGAGCAGAAGGTTAAATTTATAGATTGAACAATCATCGTATCTGGGTTGTATTTGATTATGTTTATATAGTTATACTCACCAGGTACCTGTTCTTCCGTTATACATACGAGGGACTGAATTGAACAGAAGGTTGAATGGATAGACTAAACAATGATCGTATCTGGGGTTGTATTCGATTATATCGTGATGATGTTTATATAGTTATACTCACCAGGTAACTGTTCTCCAGTTATACATAAGAGCGACTGAACTGAACAGAAGGTTGAATGGATAGACTGAACAATCATTGTATCTGGGTTGTATTCGATTATATCGTGATGATTATCATATCGTATGTCTAACCAGGTAACAGTTCTTTGTTACACATACGAGCAACTGAATCGAACATAAGGTTGGATGATTAGACGGAACAATAATTGTAACTGAGTTGTATTCGATTATATCGTGGTGATGTTTATATAGTAATACTCACCAGGTGACTGTTCTTGCGTTATACATACGAGCGACCCAATCGAAAAGAAGTTTGGATGGATAGACGGTATGATCATTGTATCTGAGTTGTATTCGATTATATCGTGATGACGTTCATAAAGAAATACTCACCAGGTTACTGTTTTCTCTCTATACATACGAGCAACCGAATCGAACAGAAGGTTGAATGGATAGTATATGGGTTGTATTCGATTATGATGTTATGCTGTGTATATAGTTATACACATTAGGTGAAGGTATTCCCGTTTTACATACGAGCGACCGAAACGAACAGAAAGTTGAATGGCTAGACTGAACAATCAATGTATCTGGGTGGTATCCGATTATATCGCAATTCTGTATATATAGTGATACTTACCAGGTGACGGTACTTCCGTTGCACATACTAGCGACTGAATCGAACTTAAGGTTAAATGGTGAGACGAAACGATAATTGTATCTGAGTTGTATTCGATGATATCGTGATGATGTTTATATAGCAATACTCACCAGGTAACTGTTCTTCCATTTTACATACAAGCGACCAAATCGAGCAGAAGGTTGAATTTAGTATGGATTGAACAATCATCGTATCTGGGTTGTATTCGATTATGTTTATATAGTTATACTCACCAGGTAACTGTTCTTCCGTTATACAAACTAGCGACTGAATCGAACAGAATGTTGAATGGTTAGACGAAACGATAATTGTATCTGAGTTGTATTCGATGATATCGTGATGATATTTATATAGCAATACTCACCAGGTAACTGTCCTTCAGTTTTACATACAAGTGACCGAATCGAGCAGAAGGTTAAATGGATAGATTGAACAATCATCGTATCTGAGTTGTATTCGATTATGTTTATATAGTTATACTCACCAGGTAGCTGTTCTTTCGTTATACATACGAGCAACCGAATCGAACATAAGGTTGAATGGATAGATTGAACAATCATCGTATCTGAGTTGTATTCGATTATGTTTATATAGTTATACTCACCAAGTAACTGTTCTTCCGTTATACATACGAGCGACTGAATTGAACAGAAGGTTGAATGGATAGACTAAACAATGATCGTATCTGGGGTTGTATTCGATTATATCGTGATGATGTTCATATAATTATACTCACCAGGTAACTGTTCTCCAGTTATACATAAGAGCGACTGAACTGAACAGAAGGTTGTTTAGATAGACTGAACAATCATCGTATCTGGGTTGTAGTCGATTATTTCGTGATGATTATTATATATTATGTCTAACCAGGTAACTGTTCTTCCGTTATACATACGAGCAACCGAATCGAACATAAGGTTGAATGGATAGATAGAACAATCATTGTATCTGGGTTGTCTCCGATTATATCGTTTTGCTGTATATTTAGATACAACTACCATGTAACGGTTCTTTCGTTACACATACGAGCGTCTGAATCGAACATAAGGTTGGATGGTTAGACGGAACGATAATTGTAACTGAGTTGTATTCGATTATATCGTGGGAATGTTTATATAGTAATACTCACCAGGTGACTGTTCTTTCGTTATACGTAGGAGCAACCCAATCGAACAGAAGGTTAGATGGATAAACGAAATGATCATTGTATCTGAGTTGTATTCGATTATATCGTGATAAAGTTTATATAGAAGTACTCACCAGGTAACAGTTCTTCTGTTACACATACGAGCAACTGAATCGAACATGAGGTTGAATGGATAGATTGAACAATCATTGTATCTGGATTGTCTCCGATTATATCGTAATGCTGTATATTTGGTTACACCTACCATGTAACGGTTCTTTCGTTACACATACGAGCGTCTGAATCGAACATAAGTTTGGATGATTAGACGGAACAATAATTTCAACTGAGTTGTATTCGATTATATCGTGGTGATGTTTATATAGTAATACTCACCAGGTGACTGTTCTTGCGTTATACATACGAGCGACCCAATCGAACAGAAGTTTGGATGGATAGACGGAATGATCATTGTATCTGAGTTGTATTCGATTATATCGTGATGACGTTCATATAGAAATACTCACCAGGTTACTGTTTTTTCTGTATACATACGAGCAACCGAATCGAACAGAAGGTTGAATGGATAGTATCTGGGTTGTATTCGATTATGATGTTATGCTGTGTATATAGTTATACACATTAGGTGACGGTATTCCCGTTTTACATACGAGCGACCAAAACGAACAGAAAGTTGAATGGATAGACTTAACAATCAATGTATCTGGGTGGTATCCGATTATATCGCAATTCTGTATATATAGTGATACTTACCAGGTGACGGTACTTCCGTTGCACATACTAGCGACTGAATCGAACTTAAGGTTAAATGGTGAGACGAAACGATAATTGTATCTGAGTTGTATTCGATGATATCGTGATGATGTTTATATAGCAATACTCACCAGGTAACTGTTCTTCCGTTTTACATACAAGCGACCAAATCGAGCAGAAGGTTGAATTTAGTATGGATTGAACAATCATCGTATCTGGGTTGTATTCGATTATGTTTATATAGTTATACTCACCAAGTAACTGTTCTTCCGTTATACATACGAGCGACTGAACTGAACAGAAGGTTGTTTAGATAGACTGAACAATCATCGTATCTGGGTTGTATTCGATTATTTCGTGATGATTATTATATATTATGTCTAACCAGGTAACTGTTCTTCCGTTATACATACGAGCAATCGAATCGAACATAAGGTTGAATGGATAGATAGAACAATCATTGTATCTGGGTTGTCTCCGATTATATCGTTTTGCTGTATACTTAGATATACCTACCATGTATCGGTTCTTTCGTTACACATACAAGCGTCTGAATCGAACATAAGGTTGGATGGTTAGACAGAACGATAATTGTAACTGAGTTGTATTCGATTATATCGTGGGAATGTTTATATAGTAATACTCACCAGGTGACTGTTCTTTCGTTATACGTACGAGCGACCCAATCGAACAGAAGGAATGGATAAACGAAATGATCATTGTATCTGAGTTGTATTCGATTATATCGTGATGAAGTTTATATAGAAATACTCACCAGGTAACAGTTCTTCTGTTACACATACGAGCAACTGAATCGAACATAAGGTTGAATGGATAGATTGAACAATCATTGTATCTGGGTTGTCTCCGATTATATCGTTATGCTGTATATTTGGTTACACCTACCATGTAACGGTTCTTTCGTTACACATACAAGCGTCTGAATCGAACATAAGTTTGGATGATTAGACGGAACAATAATTGTAACTGAGTTGTATTCGATTATATCGTGGTGATGTTTATATAGTAATACTCACCAGGTGACTGTTCTTGCGTTATACATACGAGCGACCCAATCAAACAGAAGTTAGGATGGATAGACGGAATGATCATTGTATCTGAGTTGTATTCGATTATATCGTGATGACGTTCATATAGAAATACTCACCAGGTTACTGTTTTTTCTGTATACATACGAGCAACCGAATCGAACAGAAGGTTGAATGGATAGTATCTGGGTTGTATTCGATTATGATGTTATGCTGTGTATATAGTTATACACATTAGGTGACGGTATTCCCGTTTTACTTACGAGCGACCGAAACGAACAGAAAGTTGAATGGATAGACTTAACAATCAATGTATCTGGGTGGTATCCGATTATATCGCAATTCTGTATATATAGTGATACTAACCAGGTGACGGTACTTCCGTTGCACATACTAGCGAGTGAATCGAACTTAAGGTTAAATGGTAAGACGAAACGTTAATTGTATCTGAGTTGTATTCGATGATATCGTGATGATGTTTATATAGCAATACTCACCAGGTAACTGTTCTTCCATTTTACATACAAGCGACCAAATCGAGCAGAAGGTTGAATTTGGTATGGATTGAACAATCATCGTATCTGGGTTGTATTCGATTATGTTTATATAGTTATACTCACCAGGTAACTGTTCTTCCGTTATACATACTAGCGACTGAATCGAACAGAATGTTGAATGGTTAGACGAAACGATAATTGTATCTGAGTTGTATTCGATGATATCGTGATGATATTTATATAGCAATACTCACCAGGTAACTGTCCTTCAGTTTTACATACAAGTGACCGAATCGAGCAGAAGGTTAAATGGATAGATTGAACAATCATCGTATCTGAGTTGTATTCGATTATGTTTATATAGTTATACTCACCAGGTACCTGTTCTTTCGTTATACATACGAGCAACCGAATCGAACATAAGGTTGAATGGATAGATTGAACAATCATCGTATCTGAGTTGTATTCGATTATGTTTATATAGTTATACTCACCAAGTAACTGTTCTTCCGTTATACATACGAGCGACTGAATTGAACAGAAGGTTGAATGGATAGACTAAACATTATCGTATCTGGGGTTGTATTCGATTATATCGTGATGATGTTTATATAGTTATACTCACCAGGTAACTGTTCTCCAGTTATACATAAGAGCGACTGAACTGAACAGAAGGTTGTTTAGATAGACTGAACAATCATCGTATCTGGGTTGTATTCGATTATTTCGTGATGATTATTATATATTATGTCTAACCAGGTAACTGTTCTTTCGTTATACATACGAGCAACCGAATCGAACATAAGGTTGAATGGATAGATAGAACAATCATTGTATCTGGGTTGTCTCCGATTATATCGTTTTGCTGTATATTTAGATACACCTACCATGTAACGGTTCTTTCGTTACACATACGAGCGTCTGAATCGAACATAAGTTTGGATGATTAGACGGAACAATAATTTCAACTGAGTTGTATTCGATGATATCGTGATGATATTTATATAGCAATACTCACCAGGTAACTGTCCTTCAGTTTTACATACAAGTGACCGAATCGAGCAGAAGGTTAAATGGATAGATTGAACAATCATCGTATCTGAGTTGTATTCGATTATGTTTATATAGTTATACTCACCAGGTAGCTGTTCTTTCGTTATACATACGAGCAACCGAATCGAACATAAGGTTGAATGGATAGATTGAACAATCATCGTATCTGAGTTGTATTCGATTATGTTTATATAGTTATACTCACCAAGTAACTGTTCTTCCGTTATACATACGAGCGACTGAATTGAACAGAAGGTTGAATGGATAGACTAAACAATGATCGTATCTGGGGTTGTATTCGATTATATCGTGATGATGTTTATATAGTTATACTCACCAGGTAACTGTTCTCCAGTTATACATAAGAGCGACTGAACTGAACAGAAGGTTGTTTAGATAGACTGAACAATCATCGTATCTGGGTTGTATTCGATTATTTCGTGATGATTATTATATATTATGTCTAACCAGGTAACTGTTCTTCCGTTATACATACGAGCAACCGAATCGAACATAAGGTTGAATGGATAGATAGAACAATCATTGTATCTGGGTTGTCTCCGATTATATCGTTTTGCTGTATATTTAGATACAACTACCATGTAACGGTTCTTTCGTTACACATACGAGCGTCTGAATCGAACATTAGGTTGGATGGTTAGACGGAACGATAATTGTAACTGAGTTGTATTCGATTATATCGTGGGAATGTTTATATAGTAATACTCACCAGGTGACTGTTCTTTCGTTATACGTACGAGCAACCCAATCGAACAGAAGGTTAGATGGATAAACGAAATGATCATTGTATCTGAGTTGTATTCGATTATATCGTGATAAAGTTTATATAGAAATACTCACCAGGTAACAGTTCTTCTGTTACACATACGAGCAACTGAATCGAACATGAGGTTGAATGGATAGATTGAACAATCATTGTATCTGGATTGTCTCCGATTATATCGTTATGCTGTATATTTGGTTACACCTACCATGTAACGGTTCTTTCGTTACACATACGCGCGTCTGAATCGAACATAAGTTTGGATGATTAGACGGAACAATAATTTCAACTGAGTTGTATTCGATTATATCGTGGTGATGTTTATATAGTAATACTCACCAGGTGACTGTTCTTGCGTTATACATACGAGCGACCCAATCGAACAGAAGTTTGGATGGATAGACGGAATGATCATTGTATCTGAGTTGTATTCGATTATATCGTGATGACGTTCATATAGAAATACTCACCAGGTTACTGTTTTTTCTGTATACATACGAGCAACCGAATCGAACAGAAGGTTGAATGGATAGTATCTGGGTTGTATTCGATTATGATGTTATGCTGTGTATATAGTTATACACATTAGGTGACGGTATTCCCGTTTTACATACGAGCGACCAAAACGAACAGAAAGTTGAATGGATAGACTTAACAATCAATGTATCTGGGTGGTATCCGATTATATCGCAATTCTGTATATATAGTGATACTTACCAGGTGACGGTACTTCCGTTGCACATACTAGCGACTGAATCGAACTTAAGGTTGAATGGTGAGACGAAACGATAATTGTATCTGAGTTGTATTCGATGATATCGTGATGATGTTTATATAGCAATACTCACCAGGTAACTGTTCTTCCGTTTTACATACAAGCGACCAAATCGAGCAGAAGGTTGAATTTAGTATGGATTGAACAATCATCGTATCTGAGTTGTATTCGATTATGTTTATATAGTTATACTCACCAAGTAACTGTTCTTCCGTTATACATACGAGCGACTGAACTGAACAGAAGGTTGTTTAGATAGACTGAACAATCATCGTATCTGGGTTGTATTCGATTATTTCGTGATGATTATTATATATTATGTCTAACCAGGTAACTGTTCTTCCGTTATACATACGAGCAATCGAATCGAACATAAGGTTGAATGGATAGATAGAACAATCATTGTATCTGGGTTGTCTCCGATTATATCGTTTTGCTGTATACTTAGATACACCTACCATGTAACGGTTCTTTCGTTACACATACAAGCGTCTGAATCGAACATAAGGTTGGATGGTTAGACGGAAAGATAATTGTAACTGAGTTGTATTCGATTATATCGTGGGAATGTTTATATAGTAATACTCACCAGGTGACTGTTCTTTCGTTATACGTACGAGCGACCCAATCGAACAGAAGGAATGGATAAACGAAATGATCATTGTATCTGAGTTGTATTCGATTATATCGTGATGAAGTTTATATAGAAATACTCACCAGGTAACAGTTCTTCTGTTACACATACGAGCAACTGAATCGAACATAAGGTTGAATGGATAGATTGAACAATCATTGTATCTGGGTTGTCTCCGATTATATCGTTATGCTGTATATTTGGTTACACCTACCATGTAACGGTTCTTTCGTTACACATACGAGCGTCTGAATCGAACATAAGTTTGGATGATTAGACGGGACAATAATTGTAACTGAGTTGTATTCGATTATATCGTGGTGATGTTTATATAGTAATACTCACCAGGTGACTGTTCTTGCGTTATACATACGAGCGACCCAATCAAACAGAAGTTTGGATGGATAGACGGAATGATCATTGTATCTGAGTTGTATTCGATTATATCGTGATGACGTTCATATAGAAATACTCACCAGGTTACTGTTTTTTCTGTATACATACGAGCAACCGAATCGAACAGAAGGTTGAATGGATAGTATCTGGGTTGTATCCGATTATGATGTTATGCTGTGTATATAGTTATACACATTAGGTGACGGTATTCCCGTTTTACTTACGAGCGACCGAAACGAACAGAAAGTTGAATGGATAGACTTAACAATCAATGTATCTGGGTGATATCCGATTATATCGCAATTCTGTATATATAGTGATACTTACCAGGTGACGGTACTTCCGTTGCACATACTAGCGAGTGAATCGAACTCAAGGTTAAATGGTAAGACGAAACGATAATTGTATCTGAGTTGTATTCGATGATATCGTGATGATGATTATATAGCAATACTCATCAGGTAACTGTTCTTCCGTTTTACATACAAGCGACCGAATCGAGCAGAAGGTTGAATTTAGTATGAATTGAACAATCATATTATCTGGGTTGTATTCGATTATGTTTATATAGTTATACTCACCAGGTAACTGTTCTTCCGTTATACATACTAGCGACTGAATCGAACAGAATGTTGAATGGTTAGACGAAACGATAATTGTATCTGAGTTGTATTCGATGATATCGTGATGATGTTTATATAGCAATACTCACCAGGTAACTGTCCTTCAGTTTTACATACAAGTGACCGAATCGAGCAGAAGGTTAAATGGATAGATTGAACAATCATCGTATCTGAGTTGTATTCGATTATGTTTATATAGTTATACTCACCAGGTACCTGTTCTTTCGTTATACATACGAGCAACCGAATCGAACATGAGGTTGAATGGATAGATTGAACAATCATCGTATCTGAGTTGTATTCGATTATGTTTATATAGTTATACTCACCAAGTAACTGTTCTTCCGTTATACATACGAGCGACTGAATTGAACAGAAGGTTGAATGGATAGACTAAACAATGATTGTATCTGGGGTTGTATTCGATTATATCGTGATGATGTTCATATAGTTATACTCACCAGGTAACTGTTCTCCAGTTATACATAAGAGCGACTGAACTGAACAGAAGGTTGTATAGATAGACTGAACAATCATCGTATCTGGGTTGTATTCGATTATTTCGTGATGATTATTATATATTATGTCTAACCAGGTAACTGTTCTTCCGTTATTCATACGAGCAACCGAATCGAACATAAAGTTGAATGGATAGATTGAACAATCATTGTATCTGGGTTGTCTCCGATTATATCATTATGCTGTATATTTAGATACACCTACCATGTAACGGTTCTTTCGTTACACATACAAGCGTCTGAATCGAACATAAGGTTGGATGGTTAGACGAAACGATAATTGTAACTGAGTTGTATTCGATTATATCGTGATGATGTTTATATAGTAATACTCACCAGGTGACTGTTCTTGCGTTATACATACGAGCGACCCAATCGAACAGAAGGTTGGATGGATAGACGGAATGATCATTGTATCTGAGTTGTATTCGATTATATCGTGATGACGTTTATATAGAAATACTCACCAGGTTACTGTTCTTTCGTTATACATACGAGCAACCGAATCGAACAGAAGGTTGAATGTATAGTATCTGGGTTGTATTCGATTATGACGTTATGCTGTGTATATAGTTATACACATTAGGTGACGGTATTCCCGTTTTACATACGAGCGACCGAAACGAACAGAAAGTTGAATGGATAGACTGAACAATCGATGTATCTGGGTGGTATCCGATTATATCGCAATACTGTATATATAGTGATACTTACCAGGTGACGGTACTTCCGTTACACATACTAGAGACTGAATCGAACAGAAGGTTAAATGGTTAGACGAAACGATAATTGTATCTCTGAGTTGTATTCGATGATATCGTGATGATGTTTATATAGCGATACTCACCAGGTAACTGTTCTTCCGTTTTACATACAAGCGACCGAATCGAGCAGAAGCTTAAATTTAGTAGAGATTGAACAATCATCGTATCTGGGTTGTATTCGATTATGTTTATATAGTTATACTCACCAGGTAACTGTTCTTTCGTTATACATACGAGCGACTGAATTGAACAGAAGGTTGAATGGTTAGACTAAACAATAATCGTATCTGGGGTTGTATTCGATTATATCTTGATGATGTTCATATAGTTATACTCACCAGGAAACTGTTCTCCAGTTATACATAAGAGCGACTAAACTGAACAGAAAGTTGGATGGATAGACTGAACAATCAATGTATCTGGGTGGTATCCGATTATATCGCAATACTGTATATTTAGTGATACTTACCAGGTGACGGTACTTCCGTTACACATACTAGAGACTGAATCGAACAGAAGGTTAAATGGTTAGACGAAACGATAATTGTATCTCTGAGTTGTATTCGATGATATCGTGATGATGTTTATATAGCGATTTTCACCAGGTAACTGTTCTTCCGTTTTACATACAAGCGACCGAATCGAGCGGAAGCTCAAATTTAGTAGAGATTGAACAATCATCGTATCTGGGTTGTATTCGATTATGTTTATATAGTTACACTCACTAGGTAACGGTTCTTTCGTTACACATACGAGCGTCTGAATCGAACATAAGTTTGGATGATTAGACGGAACAATAATTGTAACTGAGTTGTATTCGATTATATCGTGGTGATGTTTATATGGTAATACTCACCAAGTGATTGTTCTTGCGTTATACATACGAGCGACCCAATCGAACAGAAGTTTGGATGGATAGACGGAATGATCATTGTATCTGAGTTGTATTCGATTATATCGTGATGACGTTCATATAGAAATACTCACCAGGTTACTGTTTTTTCTGTATACATACGAGCAACCGAATCGAACAGAAGGTTGAATGGATAGTATCTGGGTTCTATTCGATTATGATGTTATGCTGTGTATATAGTTATACACATTAGGTGACGGTATTCCCGTTTTACATACGAGCGACCGAAACGAACAGAAAGTTGAATGGATAGACTTAACAATCAATGTATCTGGGTGGTATCCGATTATATCGCAATTCTGTATATATAGTGATACTTACCAGGTGATGGTACTTCCGTTGCACATACTAGCGACTGAATCGAACTTAAGGTTAAATGGTAAGACGAAACGATAATTGTATCTGAGTTGTATTCGATGATATCGTGATGATGTTTATATAGCAATACTCACCAGGTAACTGTTCTTCCGTTTTACATACAAGCGACCGAATCGAGCAGAAGGTTAAATTTAGTATGGATTGAACAATCATATTATCTGGGTTGTATTCGATTATGTTTATATAGTTATACTCACCAGGTAACTGTTCTTCCGTTATACATACTAGCGACTGAATCGAACAGAATGTTGAATGGTTAGACGAAACGATAATTGTATCTGAGTTGTATTCGATGATATCGTGATGATGTTTATATAGCAATACTCACCAGGTAACTGTCCTTCAGTTTTACATACAAGTGACCGAATCGAGCAGAAGGTTAAATGGATAGATTGAACAATCATCGTATCTGAGTTGTATTCGATTATGTTTATATAGTTATACTCACCAGGTACCTGTTCTTTCGTTATACATACGAGCAACCGAATCGAACATAAGGTTGAATGGATAGATTGAACAATCATCGTATCTGAGTTGTATTCGATTATGTTTATATAGTTATACTCACCAAGTAACTGTTCTTCCGTTATACATACGAGCGACTGAATTGAACAGAAGGTTGAATGGATAGACTAAACAATGATTGTATCTGGGGTTGTATTCGATTATATCGTGATGATGTTCATATAGTTATACTCACCAGGTAACTGTTCTCCAGTTATACATAAAAGCGACTGAACTGAACAGAAGGTTGTATAGATAGACTGAACAATCATCGTATCTGGGTTGTATTCGATTATTTCGTGATGATTATTATATATTATGTCTAACCAGGTAACTGTTCTTCCGTTATACATACGAGCAACCGAATCGAACATAAGGTTGAATGAATAGATTGAACAATCATTGTATCTGGATTGTCTCCGATTATATCGTTATGCTGTATATTTGGTTACACCTACCATGTAACGGTTCTTTCGTTACACATACGAGCGTCTGAATCGAACATAAGTTTGGATGATTAGACGGAACAATAATTTCAACTGAGTTGTATTCGATTATATCGTGGTGATGTTTATATAGTAATACTCACCAGGTGACTGTTCTTGCGTTATACATACGAGCGACCCAATCGAACAGAAGTTTGGATAGATAGACGGAATGATCATTGTATCTGAGTTGTATTCGATTATATCGTGATGACGTTCATATAGAAATACTCACCAGGTTACTGTTTTTTCTGTATACATACGAGCAACCGAATCGAACAGAAGGTTGAATGGATAGTATCTGGGTTGTATTCGATTATGATGTTATGCTGTGTATATAGTTATACACATTAGGTGACGGTATTCCCGTATTACATACGAGCGACCAAAACGAACAGAAAGTTGAATGGATAGACTTAACAATCAATGTATCTGGGTGGTATCCGATTATATCGCAATTCTGTATATATAGTGATACTTACCAGGTGACGGTACTTCCGTTGCACATACTAGCGACTGAATCGAACTTAAGGTTAAATGGTGAGACGAAACGATAATTGTATCTGAGTTGTATTCGATGATATCGTGATGATGTGTATATAGCAATACTCACCAGGTAACTGTTCTTCCGTTTTACATACAAGCGACCAAATCGAGCAGAAGGTTGAATTTAGTATGGATTGAACAATCATCGTATCTGGGTTGTATTCGATTATGTTTATATAGTTATACTCACCAGGTAACTGTTCTTCCGTTATACATACTAGCGACTGAATCGAACAGAATGTTGAATGGTTAGACGAAACGATAATTGTATCTGAGTTGTATTCGATGATATCGTGATGATATTTATATAGCAATACTCACCTGGTAACTGTCCTTCAGTTTTACATACAAGTGACCGAATCGAGCAGAAGGTTAAATGGATAGATTGAACAATCATCGTATCTGAGTTGTATTCGATTATGTTTATATAGTTATACTCACCAGGTACCTGTTCTTTCGTTATACATACGAGCAACCGAATCGAACATAAGGTTGAATGGATAGATTGAACAATCATCGTATCTGAGTTGTATTCGATTATGTTTATATAGTTATACTCACCAAGTAACTGTTCTTCCGTTATACATACGAGCGACTGAACTGAACAGAAGGTTGTTTAGATAGACTGAACAATCATCGTATCTGGGTTGTATTCGATTATTTCGTGATGATTATTATATATTATGTCTAACCAGGTAACTGTTCTTCCGTTATACATACGAGCAATCGAATCGAACATAAGGTTGAATGGATAGATAGAACAATCATTGTATCTGGGTTGTCTCCGATTATATCGTTTTGCTGTATACTTAGATACACCTACCATGTAACGGTTCTTTCGTTACACATACAAGCGTCTGAATCGAACATAAGGTTGGATGGTTAGACGGAAAGATAATTGTAACTGAGTTGTATTCGATTATATCGTGGGAATGTTTATATAGTAATACTCACCAGGTGACTGTTCTTTCGTTATCCGTACGAGCGACCCAATCGAACAGAAGGAATGGATAAACGAAATGATCATTGTATCTGAGTTGTATTCGATTATATCGTGATGAAGTTTATATAGAAATACTCACCAGGTAACAGTTCTTCTGTTACACATACGAGCAACTGAATCGAACATAAGGTTGAATGGATAGATTGAACAATCATTGTATCTGGGTTGTCTCCGATTATATCGTTATGCTGTATATTTGGTTACACCTACCATGTAACGGTTCTTTCGTTACACATACGAGCGTCTGAATCGAACATAAGTTTGGATGATTAGACGGAACAATAATTGTAACTGAGTTGTATTCGATTATATCGTGGTGATGTTTATATAGTAATACTCACCAGGTGACTGTTCTTGCGTTATACATACGAGCGACCCAATCAAACAGAAGTTTGGATGGATAGACGGAATGATCATTGTATCTGAGTTGTATTCGATTATATCGTGATGACGTTCATATAGAAATACTCACCAGGTTACTGTTTTTTCTGTATACATACGAGCAACCGAATCGAACAGAAGGTTGAATGGATAGTATCTGGGTTGTATTCGATTATGATGTTATGCTGTGTATATAGTTATACACATTAGGTGACGGTATTCCCACTTTACTTACGAGCGACCGAAACGAACAGAAAGTTGAATGGATAGACTTAACAATCAATGTATCTGGGTGGTATCCGATTATATCGCAATTCTGTATATATAGTGATACTTACCAGGTGACGGTACTTCCGTTGCACATACTAGCGAGTGAATCGAACTTAAGGTTAAATGGTAAGACGAAACGATAATTGTATCTGAGTTGTATTCGATGATATCGTGATGATGATTATATAGCAATACTCATCAGGTAACTGTTCTTACGTTTTACATACAAGCGACCGAATCGAGCAGAAGGTTGAATTTAGTATGAATTGAACAATCATATTATCTGGGTTGTATTCGATTATGTTTATATAGTTATACTCACCAGGTAACTGTTCTTCCGTTATACATACTAGCGACTGAATCGAACAGAATGTTGAATGGTTAGACGAAACGATAATTGTATCTGAGTTGTATTCGATGATATCGTGATGATGTTTATATAGCAATACTCACCAGGTAACTGTCCTTCAGTTTTACATACAAGTGACCGAATCGAGCAGAAGGTTAAATGGATAGATTGAACAATCATCGTATCTGAGTTGTATTCGATTATGTTTATATAGTTATACTCACCAGGTACCTGTTCTTTCGTTATACATACGAGCAACCGAATCGAACATGAGGTTGAATGGATAGATTGAACAATCATCGTATCTGAGTTGTATTCGATTATGTTTATATAGTTATACTCACCAAGTAACTGTTCTTCCGTTATACATACGAGCGACTGAATTGAACAGAAGGTTGTATAGATAGACTGAACAATCATCGTATCTGGGTTGTATTCGATTATTTCGTGATGATTATTATATATTATGTCTAACCAGGTAACTGTTCTTCCGTTATTCATACGAGCAACCGAATCGAACATAAAGTTGAATGGATAGATTGAACAATCATTGTATCTGGGTTGTCTCCGATTATATCGTTATGCTGTATATTTAGATACACCTACCATGTAACGGTTCTTTTGTTACACATACAAGCGTCTGAATCGAACATAAGGTTGGATGGTTAGACGGAACGATAATTGTAACTGAGTTGTATTCGATTATATCGTGATGATGTTTATATAGTAATACTCACCAGGTGACTGTTCTTGCGTTATACATACGAGCGACCCAATCGAACAGAAGGTTGGATGGATAGACGGAATGATCATTGTATCTGAGTTGTATTCGATTATATCGTGATGACGTTTATATAGAAATACTCACCAGGTTACTGTTCTTTCGTTATACATACGAGCAACCGAATCGAACAGAAGGTTGAATGTATAGTATCTGGGTTGTATTCGATTATGATGTTATGCTGTGTATATAGTTATACACATTAGGTGACGGTATTCCCGTTTTACATACGAGCGACCGAAACGAACAGAAAGTTGAATGGATAGACTGAACAATCGATGTATCTGGGTGGTATCCGATTATATCGCAATACTGTATATATAGTGATACTTACCAGGTGACGGTACTTCCGTTACACATACTAGAGACTGAATCGAACAGAAGGTTAAATGGTTAGACGAAACGATAATTGTATCTCTGAGTTGTATTCGATGATATCGTGATGATGTTTATATAGCGATACTCACCAGGTAACTGTTCTTCCGTTTTACATACAAGCGACCGAATCGAGCAGAAGCTTAAATTTAGTAGAGATTGAACAATCATCGTATCTGGGTTGTATTCGATTATGTTCATATAGTTATACTCACCAGGTAACTGTTCTTTCATTATACATACGAGCGACTGAATTGAACAGAAGGTTGAATGGATAGACTAAACAATAATCGTATCTGGGGTTGTATTCGATTATATCTTGATGATGTTCATATAGTTATACTCACCAGGAAACTGTTCTCCAGTTATACATAAGAGCGACTAAACTGAACAGAAAGTTGGATGGATAGACTGAACAATCAATGTATCTGGGTGGTATCCGATTATATCGCAATACTGTATATTTAGTGATACTTACCAGGTGACGGTACTTCCGTTACACATACTAGAGACTGAATCGAACAGAAGGTCAAATGGTTAGACGAAACGATAATTGTATCTCTGAGTTGTATTCGATGATATCGTGATGATGTTTATATAGCGATTTTCACCAGGTAACTGTTCTTCCGTTTTACATACAAGCGACCGAATCGAGCGGAAGCTTAAATTTAGTAGAGATTGAACAATCATCGTATCTGGGTTGTATTCGATTATGTTTATATAGTTATACTCACTAGGTAACGGTTCTTTCGTTACACATACGAGCGTCTGAATCGAACATAAGTTTGGATGATTAGACGGAACAATAATTGTAACTGAGTTGTATTCGATTATATCGTGGTGATGTGTATATGGTAATACTCACCAGGTGATTGTTCTTGCGTTATACATACGAGCGACCCAATCGAACAGAAGTTTGGATGGATAGACGGAATGATCATTGTATCTGAGTTGTATTCGATTATATCGTGATGACGTTCATATAGAAATACTCACCAGGTTACTGTTTTATCTGTATACATACGAGCAACCGAATCGAACAGAAGGTTGAATGGATAGTATCTGGGTTCTATTCGATTATGATGTTATGCTGTGTATATAGTTATACACATTAGGTGACGGTATTCCCGTTTTACATACGAGCGACCGAAACGAACAGAAAGTTGAATGGATAGACTTAACAATCAATGTATCTGGGTGGTATCCGAATATATCGCAATTCTGTATATATAGTAATACTTACCAGGTGATGGTACTTCCGTTGCACATACTAGCGACTGAATCGAACTTAAGGTTAAATGGTAAGACGAAACGATAATTGTATCTGAGTTGTATTCGATGATATCGTGATGATGTTTATATAGCAATACTCACCAGGTAACTGTTCTTCCGTTTTACATACAAGCGACCGAATCGAGCAGAAGGTTAAATTTAGTATGGATTGAACAATCATATTATCTGGGTTGTATTCGATTATGTTTATATAGTTATACTCACCAGGTAACTGTTCTTCCGTTATACATACTAGCGACTGAATCGAACAGAATGTTGAATGGTTAGACGAAACGATAATTGTATCTGAGTTGTATTCGATGATATCGTGATGATGTTTATATAGCAATACTCACCAGGTAACTGTCCTTCAGTTTTACATACAAGTGACCGAATCGAGCAGAAGGTTAAATGGATAGATTGAACAATCATCGTATCTGAGTTGTATTCGATTATGTTTATATAGTTATACTCACCAGGTACCTGTTCTTTCGTTATACATACGAGCAACCGAATCGAACATAAGGTTGAATGGATAGATTGAACAATCATCGTATCTGAGTTGTATTCGATTATGTTTATATAGTTATACTCACCAAGTAACTGTTCTTTCGTTATACATACGAGCGACTGAATTGAACAGAAGGTTGAATGGATAGACTAAACAATGATTGTATCTGGGGTTGTATTCGATTATATCGTGATGATGTTCATATAGTTATACTCACCAGGTAACTGTTCTCCAGTTATACATAAAAGCGACTGAACTGAACAGAAGGTTGTATAGATAGACTGAACAATCATCGTATCTGGGTTGTATTCGATTATTTCGTGATGATTATTATATATTATGTCTAACCAGGTAACTGTTCTTCCGTTATACATACGAGCAACCGAATCGAACATAAGGTTGAATGGATAGATTGAACAATCATTGTATCTGGGTTGTCTCCGATTATATCGTTATGCTGTATATTAAGATACACCTACCATGTAACGGTTCTTTCGTTACACATACGAGTGTCTGAATCGAACATAAGGTTGGATGGTTAGACGGAACGATAATTGTAACTGAGTTGTATTCGATTATATCGTGGTGATGTTTATATAGTAATACTCACCAGGTGACTGTTCTTGCGTTATACATACGAGCGACCCAATCGAACAGAAGGTTGGATGGATAGACGGAATGATCATTGTATCTGAGTTGTATTCGATTATATCGTGATGACGTTCATATAGAAATACTCACCAGGTTACTGTTCTTTCGTTATACATACGAGCAACCGAATCGAACAGAAGGTTGAATGGATAGTATCTGGGTTGTATTCGATTATGATGTTATGCTGTGTATATAGTTATACACATTAGGTGACGGTATTCCCGTTTTACATACGAGCGACCGAAACGAACAGAAAGTTGAATGGATAGACTGAACAATCAATGTATCTGGGTGGTATCCGATTATATCGCAATACTGTATATATAGTGATACTTACCAGGTGACGGTACTTCCGTTACACATACTAGAGACTGAATCGAACAGAAGGTTAAATGGTTAGACGAATCGATAATTGTATCTCTGAGTTGTATTCGATGATATCGTGATGATGTTTATATAGCGATACTCACCAGGTAACTGTTCTTCCGTTTTACATACAAGCGACCGAATCGAGCAGAAGCTTAAATTAAGTAGAGATTGAACAATCATCGTATCTGGGTTGTATTCGATTATGTTTATATAGTTATACTCACCAGGTAACTGTTCTTTCGTTATACATACGAGCGACTGAATTGAACAGAAGGTTGAATGGATAGACTAAACAATAATCGTATCTGGGGTTGTATTCGATTATATCTTGATGATGTTCATATAGTTATACTCACCAGGAAACTGTTCTCCAGTTATACATAAGAGCGACTAAACTGAACAGAAAGTTGGATGGATAGACTGAACAATCAATGTATCTGGGTGGTATCCGATTATATCGCAATACTGTATATTTAGTGATACTTACCAGGTGACGGTACTTCCGTTACACATACTAGAGACTGAATGGAACAGAAGGTTAAATGGTTAGACGAAACGATAATTGTATCTCTGAGTTGTATTCGATGATTTCGTGATGATGTTTATATAGCGATACTCACCAGGTAACTGTTCTTCCGTTTTACATACAAGCGACCGAATCGAGCAGAAGCTTAAATTTAGTAGAGATTGAACAATCATCGTATCTGGGTTGTATTCGATTATGTTTATATAGTTATACTCACTAGGTAACGGTTCTTTCGTTACACATACGAGCGTCTGATTCGAACATAAGTTTGGATGATTAGACGGAACAATAATTGTAACTGAGTTGTATTCGATTATATCGTGGTGATGTTTATATAGTAATACTCACCAGGTGATTGTTCTTGCGTTATACATACGAGCGACCCAATCGAACAGAAGTTTGGATGAATAGACGGAATGATCATTGTATCTGAGTTGTATTTGATTATATCGTGATGACGTTCATATAGAAATACTCACCAGGTTACTGTTTTTTCTTTATACATACGAGCAACCGAATCGAACAGAAGGTTGAATGGATGGTATCTGGGTTGTATTCGATTATGATGTTATGCTGTGTATATAGTTATACACATTAGGTGACGGTATTCCCGTTTTACATACGAGCGACTGGAACGAACAGAAAGTTGAATGGATAGACTTAACAATCAATGTATCTGGGTGGTATCCGATTATATCGCAATTCTGTATATATAGTGATACTTACCAGGTGACGGTACTTCCGTTGCACATACTAGCGACTGAATCGAATTTAAGGTTAAATGGTAAGACGAAACGATAATTGTATCTGAGTTGTATTCGATGATATCGAGATGATGTTTATATAGCAATACTCACCAGGTAACTGTCCTTCAGTTTTACATACAAGTGACCGAATCGAGCAGAAGGTTAAATGGATAGATTGAACAATCATCGTATCTGAGTTGTATTCGATTATGTTTATATAGTTATACTCACCAGGTACCTGTTCTTTCGTTATACATACGAGCAACCGAATCGAACATAAGGTTGAATGGATAGATTGAACAATCATCGTATCTGAGTTGTAGTCGATTATGTTCATATAGTTATACTCACCAAGTAACTGTTCTTCCGTTATACATACGACCGACTGAATTGAACAGAAGGTTGAATGGATAGACTAAACGATGATTGTATCTGGGGTTGTATTCGATTATATCGTGATGATGTTCATATAGTTATACTCACCAGGTAACTGTTCTCTAGTTATACATAAGAGCGACTGAACTGAACAGAAGGTTGTATAGATAGACTGAACAATCATCGTATCTGGGTTGTATTCGATTATTTCGTGATGATTATTATATATTATGTCTAACCAGGTAACTGTTCTTTCGTTACACATACGAGCGTCTGAATCGAACATAAGGTTGGATGGTTAGACGGAACGATAATTGTAACTGAGTTGTATTCGATTATATCGTGGGAATGTTTATATAGAAATACTCACCAGGTTACTGTTCTTGCGTTATACATACGAGCGACCCAATCGAACAGAAGGTTGGATGGATAGACGGAATGATCATTGTATCTGAGTTGTATTCGATTATATCGTGATGACGTTCATATAGAAATACTCACCAGGTTACTGTTCTTTCGTTATACATACGAGCAACCGAATCGAACAGAAGGTTGAATGGATAGTATCTGGGTTGTATTCGATTATGTTTATATAGTTATACTCACCAGGTAACTGTTCTTTCGTTATACATACGAGCGACTGAATTGAACAGAAGATTGAATGGATAGACTAAACAATAATCGTATCTGGGGTTGTATTCGATTATATCTTGATGATGTTCATATAGTTATACTCACCAGGAAACTGTTCTCCAGTTATACATAAGAGCGACTAAACTGAACAGAAAGTTTTATGGATAGACTGAACAATCAATGTATCTGGGTGGTATCCGATTATATCGCAATACTGTATATTCAGTGATACTTACCAGGTGACGGTACTTCCGTTACACATACTAGAGACTGAATCGAACAGAAGGTTAAATGGTTAGACGAAACGATAATTGTATCTCTGAGTTGTATTCGATGATATCGTGATGATGTTTATATAGGGATACTCACCAGGTAACTGTTCTTCCGTTTTACATAAAAGCGACCGAATCGAGAAGAAGGTTAAATGAATAGATTGAAAATTCATCGTATCTGGGTTGTATTCGATTAGGTTTATATAGTTATACTCACCAGGTAACTGTTCTTCCGTTTTTCATAAGAACGACTGAATTGAACAGAAAGTTGAATGGATAGACTAAACAATAATCGTATCTGGGGTTGTATTTGATTATATCGTGATTATTATCATATGGTATGTCTAACCAGGTAACAGTTCTTCCGTTATAAATACGAGCAACCGAATCGAACATAAGGTTGGATGGATATAGATTGAACAATCATTGTATCTGGGTTGTCTTCGATTATATCGTTATGCTGTATATTTAGTTACACCTACCATGTAACGGTTCTTTCGTTACACATACGAGCATCTGAATCGAACTTAAAGTTGGATGGTTAGACGAAACTATAATTGTAACTGAGTTGTATTCGATTATATCGTGGTGATGTTTATATAGTAATACTCACCAGGTGACTGTTCTTGCGTTATACATTCGAGCGACCCAATCGAACAGAAGGTTGGATGAATAGACGGAATGATCATTGTATCTGAGTTGTATTCGATTATATCGTGATGACGTTCATATAGAAATACTCACCAGGTTACTGTTCTTTCGTTATACATACGAGCAACCGAATCGAACAGAAGGTTGAATGGATAGTATCTGGGTTGTATTCGATTATGATGTTATGCTGTGTATATAGTTATACACATGAGGTGACGGTATTCCCGTTTCACTTACGAGCGACCGAAACGAACAGAAAGTTGAATGGATAGACTGAACAATCAATGTATCTGGGTGGTATCCGATTATATCGCAATACTGTATATATAGTGATACTTACCAGGTGACGGTACTTCCGTCACACATACTAGCGACTGAATCGAACAGAAGGTTAAATGGTTAGACGAAACGATAATTGTATCTCTGAGTTGTATTCGATGGTATCGTGATGATGTTTGTATAGCAATACTCACCAGGTAACTGTTCTTCCGTTTCACATACAAGCGACCGAATCGAGCAGAAGGTTAAATGGATAGATTGAACAATCATCGTATCTGAGTTGTATTCGATTATGTTTATATAGTTATACTCACCAGGTACCTGTTCTTCCGATATACATACGAGCAACCGAATCGAACATAAGGTTGAATGGATAGATTGAACAATCATCGTATCTGAGTTGTATTCGATTATGTTTATATAGTTATACTCACCAAGTAACTGTTCTTCCGTTATACATACGAGCGACTGAATTGAACAGAAGGTTGAATGGATATACTAAACAATGATCGTATCTGGGGTTGTATTCGATTATATCGTGATGATGTTTATATAGTTATACTCACCAGGTAACTGTTCTCCAGTTATACATAAGAGCGACTGAACTGAACAGAAGGTTGTATAGATAGACTGAACAATCATCGTATCTGGGTTGTATTCGATTATTTCGTGATGATTATTATATATTATGTCTAACCAGGTAACTGTTCTTTCGTTATACATACGAGCAACCGAATCGAACATAAGGTTGAATGGATAGATTGAACAATCATTGTATCTGGGTTGTCTCCGATTATATCGTTATGCTGTATATTTAGATACACCTACCATGTAACGGTTCTTTCGTTACACATACGAGCGTCTGAATCGAACATAAGGTTGGATGGTCAGACGGAACGATAATTGTAACTGAGTTGTATTCGATTATATCGTGGGAATGTTCATATAGTAATACTCACCAGGTGACTGTTCTTGCGTTATACGTACGAGCGACCCAATCGAACAGAAGGTTAGATGGATAGACGGAATGATCATTGTATCTGAGTTGTATTCGATTATATCGTGATGAAGTTTATATAGGAATACTCACCAGGTGACTGTTCTTGCGTTATACGTACGAGCGACCCAATCGAACAGAAGGTTAGATGGATAGATTGAACAATCATCGTATCTGAGTTGTATTCGATTATGTTTATATAGTTATACTCACCAGGTAACTTTTCTCCCGTTATACATACGAGCGACTGAATTGAACAGAAGGTTGAATGGATATACTAAACAATAATCGTATCTGGGGTTGTATTCGATTATATCTTGATGATGTTCATATGGTTATACTCACCAGGAAACTGTTCTCCAGTTATACATAAGAGCGACTAAACTGAACAGAAAGTTTTATGGATAGACTGAACAATCAATGTATCTGGGTGGTATCCGATTAAATCGCAATACTGTATATTCAGTGATACTTACCAGGTGACGGTACTTCCGTTACACATACTAGAGACTGAATCGAACAGAAGGTTGAATGGTTAGACGAAACGATAATTGTATCTCTGAGTTGTATTCGATGATATCGTGATGATGTTTGTATAGCAATACTCACCAGGTAACTGTTCTTCCGTTTTACATACAAGCGACCGAATCGAGCAGAAGGTTTAATGGATAGATTGAACAATCATCGTATCTGAGTTGTATTCGATTATGTTTATATAGTTATACTCACCAGGTACCTGTTCTTCCGATATACATACGAGCAACCGAATCGAACATAAGGTTGAATGGATAGATTGAACAATCATCGTATCTGAGTTGCATTCGATTATGTTTATATAGTTATACTCACCAAGTAACTGTTCTTCCGTTATACATACGAGCGACTGAATTGAACAGAAGGTTGAATGGATATACTAAACAATGATCGTATCTGGGGTTGTATTCGATTATATCGTGATGATGTTTATATAGTTATACTCACCAGGTAACTGTTCTCCAGTTATACATAAGAGCGACTGAACTGAACAGAAGGTTGTATAGATAGACTGAACAATCATCGTATCTGGGTTGTATTCGATTATTTCGTGATGATTATTATATATTATGTCTAACCAGGTAACTGTTCTTCCGTTATACATACGAGCAACCGAATCTAACATAAGGTTGAATGGATAGATTGAACAATCATTGTATCTGAGTTGTCTCCGATTATATCGTTATGCTGTATATTTGGTTACACCTACCATGTAACGGTTCTTTCGTTACACATACGAGCGTCTGAATCGAACATAAGTTTGGATGATTAGACGGAACAATAATTGTAACTGAGTTGTATTCGATTATATCGTGGTGATGTTTATATAGTAATACTCACCAGGTGACTGTTCTTGCGTTATACATACGAGCGACCCAATCAAACAGAAGTTTGGATGGATAGACGGAATGATCATTGTATCTGAGTTGTATTCGATTATATCGTGATGACGTTCATATAGAAATACTCACCAGGTTACTGTTTTTTCTGTATACATACGAGCAACCGAATCGAACAGAAGGTTGAATGGATAGTATCTGGGTTGTATTCGATTATGATGTTATGCTGTGTATATAGTTATACACATTAGGTGACGGTATTCCCGTTTTACTTACGAGCGACCGAAACGAACAGAAAGTTGAATGGATAGACTTAACAATCAATGTATCTGGGTGGTATCCGATTATATCGCAATTCTGTATATATAGTGATACTTACCAGGTGACGGTACTTCCGTTGCACATACTAGCGAGTGAATCGAACTTAAGGTTAAATGGTAAGACGAAACGATAATTGTATCTGAGTTGTATTCGATGATATCGTGATGATGATTATATAGCAATACTCATCAGGTAACTGTTCTTACGTTTTACATACAAGCGACCGAATCGAGCAGAAGGTTGAATTTAGTATGAATTGAACAATCATATTATCTGGGTTGTATTCGATTATGTTTATATAGTTATACTCACCAGGTAACTGTTCTTCCGTTATACATACTAGCGACTGAATCGAACAGAATGTTGAATGGTTAGACGAAACGATAATTGTATCTGAGTTGTATTCGATGATATCGTGATGATGTTTATATAGCAATACTCACCAGGTAACTGTCCTTCAGTTTTACATACAAGTGACCGAATCGAGCAGAAGGTTAAATGGATAGATTGAACAATCATCGTATCTGAGTTGTATTCGATTATGTTTATATAGTTATACTCACCAGGTACCTGTTCTTTCGTTATACATACGAGCAACCGAATCGAACATGAGGTTGAATGGATAGATTGAACAATCATCGTATCTGAGTTGTATTCGATTATGTTTATATAGTTATACTCACCAAGTAACTGTTCTTCCGTTATACATACGAGCGACTGAATTGAACAGAAGGTTGAATGGATAGACTAAACAATGATTGTATCTGGGGTTGTATTCGATTATATCGTGATGATGTTCATATAGTTATACTCACCAGGTAACTGTTCTCCAGTTATACATAAGAGCGACTGAACTGAACAGAAGGTTGTATAGATAGACTGAACAATCATCGTATCTGGGTTGTATTCGATTATTTCGTGATGATTATTATATATTATGTCTAACCAGGTAACTGTTCTTTCGTTATTCATACGAGCAACCGAATCGAACATAAAGTTGAATGGATAGATTGAACAATCATTGTATCTGGGTTGTCTCCGATTATATCGTTATGCTGTATATTTAGATACACCTACCATGTAACGGTTCTTTTGTTACACATACAAGCGTCTGAATCGAACATAAGGTTGGATGGTTAGACGGAACGATAATTGAAACTGAGTTGTATTCGATTATATCGTGATGATGTTTATATAGTAATACTCACCAGGTGACTGTTCTTGCGTTATACATACGAGCGACCCAATCGAACAGAAGGTTGGATGGATAGACGGAATGATCATTGTATCTGAGTTGTATTCGATTATATCGTGATGACGTTTATATAGAAATACTCACCAGGTTACTGTTCTTTCGTTATACATACGAGCAACCGAATCGAACAGAAGGTTGAATGTATAGTATCTGGGTTGTATTCGATTATGATGTTATGCTGTGTATATAGTTATACACATTAGGTGACGGTATTCCCGTTTTACATACGAGCGACCGAAACGAACAGAAAGTTGAATGGATAGACTGAACAATCGATGTATCTGGGTGGTATCCGATTATATCGCAATACTGTATATATAGTGATACTTACCAGGTGACGGTACTTCCGTTACACATACTAGAGACTGAATCGAACAGAAGGTTAAATGGTTAGACGAAACGATAATTGTATCTCTGAGTTGTATTCGATGATATCGTGATGATGTTTATATAGCGATACTCACCAGGTAACTGTTCTTCCGTTTTACATACAAGCGACCGAATCGAGCAGAAGCTTAAATTTAGTAGAGATTGAACAATCATCGTATCTGGGTTGTATTCGATTATGTTTATATAGTTATACTCACCAGGTAACTGTTCTTTCATTATACATACGAGCGACTGAATTGAACAGAAGGTTGAATGGATAGACTAAACAATAATCGTATCTGGGGTTGTATTCGATTATATCTTGATGATGTTCATATAGTTATACTCACCAGGAAACTGTTCTCCAGTTATACATAAGAGCGACTAAACTGAACAGAAAGTTGGATGGATAGACTGAACAATCAATGTATCTGGGTGGTATCCGATTATATCGCAATACTGTATATTTAGTGATACTTACCAGGTGACGGTACTTCCGTTACACATACTAGAGACTGAATCGAACAGAAGGTTAAATGGTTAGACGAAACGATAATTGTATCTCTGAGTTGTATTCGATGATATCGTGATGATGTTTATATAGCGATTTTCACCAGGTAACTGTTCTTCCGTTTTACATACAAGCGACCGAATCGAGCGGAAGCTTAAATTTAGTAGAGATTGAACAATCATCGTATCTGGGTTGTATTCGATTATGTTTATATAGTTATACTCACTAGGTAACGGTTCTTTCGTTACACATACGAGCGTCTGAATCGAACATAAGTTTGGATGATTAGACGGAACAATAATTGTAACTGAGTTGTATTCGATTATATCGTGGTGATGTGTATATGGTAATACTCACCAGGTGATTGTTCTTGCGTTATACATACGAGCGACCCAATCGAACAGAAGTTTGGATGGATAGACGGAATGATCATTGTATCTGAGTTGTATTCGATTATATCGTGATGACGTTCATATAGAAATACTCACCAGGTTACTGTTTTATCTGTATACATACGAGCAACCGAATCGAACAGAAGGTTGAATGGATAGTATCTGGGTTCTATTCGATTATGATGTTATGCTGTGTATATAGTTATACACATTAGGTGACGGTATTCCCGTTTTACATACGAGCGACCGAAACGAACAGAAAGTTGAATGGATAGACTTAACAATCAATGTATCTGGGTGGTATCCGAATATATCGCAATTCTGTATATATAGTAATACTTACCAGGTGATGGTACTTCCGTTGCACATACTAGCGACTGAATCGAACTTAAGGTTAAATGGTAAGACGAAACGATAATTGTATCTGAGTTGTATTCGATGATATCGTGATGATGTTTATATAGCAATACTCACCAGGTAACTGTTCTTCCGTTTTACATACAAGCGACCGAATCGAGCAGAAGGTTAAATTTAGTATGGATTGAACAATCATATTATCTGGGTTGTATTCGATTATGTTTATATAGTTATACTCACCAGGTAACTGTTCTTCCGTTATACATACTAGCGACTGAATCGAACAGAATGTTGAATGGTTAGACGAAACGATAATTGTATCTGAGTTGTATTCGATGATATCGTGATGATGTTTATATAGCAATACTCACCAGGTAACTGTCCTTCAGTTTTACATACAAGTGACCGAATCGAGCAGAAGGTTAAATGGATAGATTGAACAATCATCGTATCTGAGTTGTATTCGATTATGTTTATATAGTTATACTCACCAGGTACCTGTTCTTTCGTTATACATACGAGCAACCGAATCGAACATAAGGTTGAATGGATAGATTGAACAATCATCGTATCTGAGTTGTATTCGATTATGTTTATATAGTTATACTCACCAAGTAACTGTTCTTCCGTTATACATACGAGCGACTGAATTGAACAGAAGGTTGAATGGATAGACTAAACAATGATTGTATCTGGGGTTGTATTCGATTATATCGTGATGATGTTCATATAGTTATACTCACCAGGTAACTGTTCTCCAGTTATACATAAAAGCGACTGAACTGAACAGAAGGTTGTATAGATAGACTGAACAATCATCGTATCTGGGTTGTATTCGATTATTTCGTGATGATTATTATATATTATGTCTAACCAGGTAACTGTTCTTCCGTTATACATACGAGCAACCGAATCGAACATAAGGTTGAATGGATAGATTGAACAATCATTGTATCTGGGTTGTCTCCGATTATATCGTTATGCTGTATATTAAGATACACCTACCATGTAACGGTTCTTTCGTTACACATACGAGTGTCTGAATCGAACATAAGGTTGGATGGTTAGACGGAACGATAATTGTAACTGAGTTGTATTCGATTATATCGTGGTGATGTTTATATAGTAATACTCACCAGGTGACTGTTCTTGCGTTATACATACGAGCGACCCAATCGAACAGAAGGTTGGATGGATAGACGGAATGATCATTGTATCTGAGTTGTATTCGATTATATCGTGATGACGTTCATATAGAAATACTCACCAGGTTACTGTTCTTTCGTTATACATACGAGCAACCGAATCGAACAGAAGGTTGAATGGATAGTATCTGGGTTGTATTCGATTATGATGTTATGCTGTGTATATAGTTATACACATTAGGTGACGGTATTCCCGTTTTACATACGAGCGACCGAAACGAACAGAAAGTTGAATGGATAGACTGAACAATCAATGTATCTGGGTGGTATCCGATTATATCGCAATACTGTATATATAGTGATACTTACCAGGTGACGGTACTTCCGTTACACATACTAGAGACTGAATCGAACAGAAGGTTAAATGGTTAGACGAATCGATAATTGTATCTCTGAGTTGTATTCGATGATATCGTGATGATGTTTATATAGCGATACTCACCAGGTAACTGTTCTTCCGTTTTACATACAAGCGACCGAATCGAGCAGAAGCTTAAATTAAGTAGAGATTGAACAATTATCGTATCTGGGTTGTATTCGATTATGTTTATATAGTTATACTCACCAGGTAACTGTTCTTTCGTTATACATACGAGCGACTGAATTGAACAGAAGGTTGAATGGATAGACTAAACAATAATCGTATCTGGGGTTGTATTCGATTATATCTTGATGATGTTCATATAGTTATACTCACCAGGAAACTGTTCTCCAGTTATACATAAGAGCGACTAAACTGAACAGAAAGTTGGATGGATAGACTGAACAATCAATGTATCTGGGTGGTATCCGATTATATCGCAATACTGTATATTTAGTGATACTTACCAGGTGACGGTACTTCCGTTACACATACTAGAGACTGAATGGAACAGAAGGTTAAATGGTTAGACGAAACGATAATTGTATCTCTGAGTTGTATTCGATGATTTCGTGATGATGTTTATATAGCGATACTCACCAGGTAACTGTTCTTCCGTTTTACATACAAGCGACCGAATCGAGCAGAAGCTTAAATTTAGTAGAGATTGAACAATCATCGTATCTGGGTTGTATTCGATTATGTTTATATAGTTATACTCACTAGGTAACGGTTCTTTCGTTACACATACGAGCGTCTGATTCGAACATAAGTTTGGATGATTAGACGGAACAATAATTGTAACTGAGTTGTATTCGATTATATCGTGGTGATGTTTATATAGTAATACTCACCAGGTGATTGTTCTTGCGTTATACATACGAGCGACCCAATCGAACAGAAGTTTGGATGAATAGACGGAATGATCATTGTATCTGAGTTGTATTTGATTATATCGTGATGACGTTCATATAGAAATACTCACCAGGTTACTGTTTTTTCTTTATACATACGAGCAACCGAATCGAACAGAAGGTTGAATGGATGGTATCTGGGTTGTATTCGATTATGATGTTATGCTGTGTATATAGTTATACACATTAGGTGACGGTATTCCCGTTTTACATACGAGCGACTGGAACGAACAGAAAGTTGAATGGATAGACTTAACAATCAATGTATCTGGGTGGTATCCGATTATATCGCAATTCTGTATATATAGTGATACTTACCAGGTGACGGTACTTCCGTTGCACATACTAGCGACTGAATCGAATTTAAGGTTAAATGGTAAGACGAAACGATAATTGTATCTGAGTTGTATTCGATGATATCGAGATGATGTTTATATAGCAATACTCACCAGGTAACTGTCCTTCAGTTTTACATACAAGTGACCGAATCGAGCAGAAGGTTAAATGGATAGATTGAACAATCATCGTATCTGAGTTGTATTCGATTATGTTTATATAGTTATACTCACCAGGTACCTGTTCTTTCGTTATACATACGAGCAACCGAATCGAACATAAGGTTGAATGGATAGATTGAACAATCATCGTATCTGAGTTGTAGTCGATTATGTTCATATAGTTATACTCACCAAGTAACTGTTCTTCCGTTATACATACGACCGACTGAATTGAACAGAAGGTTGAATGGATAGACTAAACGATGATTGTATCTGGGGTTGTATTCGATTATTTCGTGATGATTATTATATATTATGTCTAACCAGGTAACTGTTCTTTCGTTACACATACGAGCGTCTGAATCGAACATAAGGTTGGATGGTTAGACGGAACGATAATTGTAACTGAGTTGTATTCGATTATATCGTGGGAATGTTTATATAGAAATACTCACCAGGTTACTGTTCTTGCGTTATACATACGAGCGACCCAATCGAACAGAAGGTTGGATGGATAGACGGAATGATCATTGTATCTGAGTTGTATTCGATTATATCGTGATGACGTTCATATAGAAATACTCACCAGGTTACTGTTCTTTCGTTATACATACGAGCAACCGAATCGAACAGAAGGTTGAATGGATAGTATCTGGGTTGTATTCGATTATGTTTATATAGTTATACTCACCAGGTAACTGTTCTTTCGTTATACATACGAGCGACTGAATTGAACAGAAGATTGAATGGATAGACTAAACAATAATCGTATCTGGGGTTGTATTCGATTATATCTTGATGATGTTCATATAGTTATACTCACCAGGAAACTGTTCTCCAGTTATACATAAGAGCGACTAAACTGAACAGAAAGTTTTATGGATAGACTGAACAATCAATGTATCTGGGTGGTATCCGATTATATCGCAATACTGTATATTCAGTGATACTTACCAGGTGACGGTACTTCCGTTACACATACTAGAGACTGAATCGAACAGAAGGTTAAATGGTTAGACGAAACGATAATTGTATCTCTGAGTTGTATTCGATGATATCGTGATGATGTTTATATAGGGATACTCACCAGGTAACTGTTCTTCCGTTTTACATAAAAGCGACCGAATCGAGAAGAAGGTTAAATGAATAGATTGAAAATTCATCGTATCTGGGTTGTATTCGATTAGGTTTATATAGTTATACTCACCAGGTAACTGTTCTTCCGTTTTTCATAAGAACGACTGAATTGAACAGAAAGTTGAATGGATAGACTAAACAATAATCGTATCTGGGGTTGTATTTGATTATATCGTGATTATTATCATATGGTATGTCTAACCAGGTAACAGTTCTTCCGTTATACATACGAGCAACCGAATCGAACATAAGGTTGGATGGATATAGATTGAACAATCATTGTATCTGGGTTGTCTCCGATTATATCGTTATGCTGTATATTTAGTTACACCTACCATGTAACGGTTCTTTCGTTACACATACGAGCATCTGAATCGAACTTAAAGTTGGATGGTTAGACGAAACTATAATTGTAACTGAGTTGTATTCGATTATATCGTGGTGATGTTTATATAGTAATACTCACCAGGTGACTGTTCTTGCGTTATACATACGAGCGACCCAATCGAACAGAAGGTTGGATGAATAGACGGAATGATCATTGTATCTGAGTTGTATTCGATTATATCGTGATGACGTTCATATAGAAATACTCACCAGGTTACTGTTCTTTCGTTATACATACGAGCAACCGAATCGAACAGAAGGTTGAATGGATAGTATCTGGGTTGTATTCGATTATGATGTTATGCTGTGTATATAGTTATACACATGAGGTGACGGTATTCCCGTTTCACTTACGAGCGACCGAAACGAACAGAAAGTTGAATGGATAGACTGAACAATCAATGTATCTGGGTGGTATCCGATTATATCGCAATACTGTATATATAGTGATACTTACCAGGTGACGGTACTTCCGTCACACATACTAGCGACTGAATCGAACAGAAGGTTAAATGGTTGGACGAAACGATAATTGTATCTCTGAGTTGTATTCGATGGTATCGTGATGATGTTTGTATAGCAATACTCACCAGGTAACTGTTCTTCCGTTTCACATACAAGCGACCGAATCGAGCAGAAGGTTAAATGGATAGATTGAACAATCATCGTATCTGAGTTGTATTCGATTATGTTTATATAGTTATACTCACCAGGTACCTGTTCTTCCGATATACATACGAGCAACCGAATCGAACATAAGGTTGAATGGATAGATTGAACAATCATCGTATCTGAGTTGTTTTCGATTATGTTTATATAGTTATACTCACCAAGTAACTGTTCTTCCGTTATACATACGAGCGACTGAATTGAACAGAAGGTTGAATGGATATACTAAACAATGATCGTATCTGGGGTTGTATTCGATTATATCGTGATGATGTTTATATAGTTATACTCACCAGGTAACTGTTCTCCAGTTATACATAAGAGCGACTGAACTGAACAGAAGGTTGTATAGATAGACTGAACAATCATCGTATCTGGGTTGTATTCGATTATTTCGTGATGATTATTATATATTATGGCATACCAGGTACCTGTTCTTTCGTTATACATACGAGCAACCGAATCGAACATAAGGTTGAATGGATAGATTGAACAATCATTGTATCTGGGTTGTCTCCGATTATATCGTTATGCTGTATATTTAGATACACCTACCATGTAACGGTTCTTTCGTTACACATACGAGCGTCTGAATCGAACATAAGGTTGGATGGTCAGACGGAACGATAATTGTAACTGAGTTGTATTCGATTATATCGTGGGAATGTTCATATAGTAATACTCACCAGGTGACTGTTCTTGCGTTATACGTACGAGCGACCCAATCGAACAGAAGGTTAGATGGATAGACGGAATGATCATTGTATCTGAGTTGTATTCGATTATATCGTGATGAAGTTTATATAGGAATACTCACCAGGTGACTGTTCTTGCGTTATACGTACGAGCGACCCAATCGAACAGAAGGTTAGATGGATAGATTGAACAATCATCGTATCTGAGTTGTATTCGATTATGTTTATATAGTTATACTCACCAGGTAACTTTTCTCCCGTTATACATACGAGCGACTGAATTGAACAGAAGGTTGAATGGATATACTAAACAATAATCGTATCTGGGGTTGTATTCGATTATATCTTGATGATGTTCATATAGTTATACTCACCAGGAAACTGTTCTCCAGTTATACATAAGAGCGACTAAACTGAACAGAAAGTTTTATGGATAGACTGAACAATCAATGTATCTGGGTGGTATCCGATTAAATCGCAATACTGTATATTCAGTGATACTTACCAGGTGACGGTACTTCCGTTACACATACTAGAGACTGAATCGAACAGAAGGTTGAATGGTTAGACGAAACGATAATTGTATCTCTGAGTTGTATTCGATGATATCGTGATGATGTTTGTATAGCAATACTCACCAGGTAACTGTTCTTCCGTTTTACATACAAGCGACCGAATCGAGCAGAAGGTTTAATGGATAGATTGAACAATCATCGTATCTGAGTTGTATTCGATTATGTTTATATAGTTATACTCACCAGGTACCTGTTTTTCCGATATACATACGAGCAACCGAATCGAACATAAGGTTGAATGGATAGATTGAACAATCATCGTATCTGAGTTGCATTCGATTATGTTTATATAGTTATACTCACCAAGTAACTGTTCTTCCGTTATACATACGAGCGACTGAATTGAACAGAAGGTTGAATGGATATACTAAACAATGATCGTATCTGGGGTTGTATTCGATTATATCGTGATGATGTTTATATAGTTATACTCACCAGGTAACTGTTCTCCAGTTATACATAAGAGCGACTGAACTGAACAGAAGGTTGTATAGATAGACTGAACAATCATCGTATCTGGGTTGTATTCGATTATTTCGTGATGATTATTATATATTATGTCTAACCAGGTAACTGTTCTTCCGTTATACATACGAGCAACCGAATCTAACATAAGGTTGAATGGATAGATTGAACAATCATTGTATCTGAGTTGTCTCCGATTATATCGTTATGCTGTATATTTAGATACACCTACCATGTAACGGTTCTTTCGTTACACATACGAGCGTCTGAATCGAACATAAGGTTGGATGGTTAGACGGAACGATAATTGTAACTGAGTTGTATTCGATTATATCGTGGGAATGTTCATATAGTAATACTCACCAGGTGACTGTTCTTGCGTTATACGTACGAGCGACCCAATCGAACAGAAGGTTGAATGGATAGTATCTGAGTTGTATTCGATTATGATGTTATGCTGTGTATATAGTTATACATACTAGGTGACGGTATTCCCGTTTTACATACGAGCGACCGAAACGAACAGAAAGTTGAATGGATAGACTGAACAATCAATGTATCTGGTTGGTATCCGATTATATCGCAATACTGTATATATAGTGATACTTACCAGGTGACGGTACTTCCGTTACACATACTAGCGACTGAATCGAACAGAAGGTTAAATGGTTAGACGAAGCGATAATTGTATCTGAGTTGTATTCGATGATATCGTGATGATGTTTATATAGCAATACTCACCAGGTAACTGTTCTTCCGTTTTACATAAAAGCGACCGAATCGAGCAGAAGGTTAAATGGATGGATTGAAAATTCATCGTATCTGGGTTGTATTCGATTAGGTTTATATAGTTATACTCACCAGGTAACTGTTTTTCCGTTATACATAAGAACGACTGAATTGAACAGAAGGTTGAATGGATAGACTAAACAATAATCGTATCTGGGGTTGTATTCGATTATGTTTATATAGTTATACTCACCAAGTAACTGTTCTTCCGTTATACATACGAGCGACTGAATTGAACAGAAGGTTGAATGGATATACTAAACAATGATCGTATCTGGGGTTGTATTCGATTATATCGTGATGATGTTTATATAGTTATACTCACCAGGTAACTGTTCTCCTGTTATACATAAGAGCGACTGAACTGAACAGAAGGTTGTATAGATAGACTGAACAATCATCGTATCTGGGTTGTATTCGATTATTTCGTGATGATTATTATATATTATGTCTAACCAGGTAACTGTTCTTCCGTTATACATACGAGCAACCGAATCTAACATAAGGTTGAATGGATAGATTGAACAATCATTGTATCTGGGTTGTCTCCGATTATATCGTTATGCTGTATATTTAGATACACCTACCATGTAACGGTTCTTTCGTTACACATACGAGCGTCTGAATCGAACATAAGGTTGGATGGTTAGACGGAACGATAATTGTAACTGAGTTGTATTCGATTATATCGTGGGAATGTTCATATAGTAATACTCACCAGGTGACTGTTCTTGCGTTATACGTACGAGCGACCCAATCGAACAGAAGGTTGAATGGATAGTATCTGAGTTGTATTCGATTATGATGTTATGCTGTGTATATAGTTATACATACTAGGTGACGGTATTCCCGTTTTACATACGAGCGACCGAAACGAACAGAAAGTTGAATGGATAGACTGAACAATCAATGTATCTGGTTGGTATCCGATTATATCGCAATACTGTATATATAGTGATACTTACCAGGTGACGGTACTTCCGTTACACATACTAGCGACTGAATCGAACAGAAGGTTAAATGGTTAGACGAAGCGATAATTGTATCTGAGTTGTATTCGATGATATCGTGATGATGTTTATATAGCAATACTCACCAGGTAACTGTTCTTCCGTTTTACATAAAAGCGACCAATCGAGCAGAAGGTTAAATGGATGGATTGAAAATTCATCGTATCTGGGTTGTATTCGATTAGGTTTATATAGTTATACTCACCAGGTAACTGTTTTTCCGTTATACATAAGAACGACTGAATTGAACAGAAGGTTGAATGGATAGACTAAACAATAATCGTATCTGGGGTTGTATTCGATTATGTTTATATAGTTATACTCACCAAGTAACTGTTCTTCCGTTATACATACGAGCGACTGAATTGAACAGAAGGTTGAATGGATATACTAAACAATGATCGTATCTGGGGTTGTATTCGATTATATCGTGATGATGTTTATATAGTTATACTCACCAGGTAACTGTTCTCCAGTTATACATAAGAGCGACTGAACTGAACAGAAGGTTGTATAGATAGACTGAACAATCATCGTATCTGGGTTGTATTCGATTATTTCGTGATGATTATTAAATATTATGTCTAACCAGGTAACTGTTCTTTCGTTATACATACGAGCAACCGAATCGAACATAAGGTTGAATGGATAGATTGAACAATCATTGTATCTGGGTTGTCTCCGATTATATCGTTATGCTGTATATTTAGATACACCTACCTTGTAACGGTTCTTTCGTTACACATACGAGCGTCTGAATCGAACATAAGGTTGGATGGTTAGACGGAACGATAATTGTAACTGAGTTGTATTCGATTATATCGTGGGAATGTTCATATAGTAATACTCACCAGGTGACTGTTCTTGCGTTATACGTACGAGCGACCCAATCGAACAGAAGGTTAGATGGATAGACGGAATGATCATTGTATCTGAGTTGTATTTGATTATATCGTGATGAAGTTTATATAGAAATACTCACCAGGTTACTGTTCTTTCGTTATACATACGAGCAACCGAATCGAACAGAAGGTTGAATGGATAGTATCTGAGTTGTATTCGATTAGGATGTTATGCTGTGTATATAGTTATACATACTAGGTGACGGTATTCCCGTTTTACATAAAAGCGACCGAATCGAGCAAAAGGTTAAATGGATAGATTGAAAATTCATCGTATCTGGGTTGAATTCGATTAGGATTATATAGTTATACTCACCAGGTTACTGTTTTTCCGTTATACATAAGAACGACTGAATTGAACAGAAGGTTGAATGGATAGACTAAACAATAATCGTATCTGGGGTTGTATTCGAGTATATCGTGATGATTATCATATAGTATGTCTAACCAGGTAACAGTTCTTCCGTTAAACATACGAGCAACCGAATCGAACATAAGGTTGGATGGATAGATTGAACAATCATTGTATCTGGGTTGTCTTCGATTATATCTTTATGCTGTATATTCAGTTACACCTACCATGTAACGGTTCTTTCGTTACACATACGAGCGTCTGAATCGAACATAAGGTTGGATGGTTAGACGGAACGATAATTGTAACTGAGTTGTATTCGATTATATCGTGGTAATGTTTATATAGTAATACTCACCAGGTGACTGTTCTTGCGTTATACATACGAGCGACCCAATCGAACAGAAGGTTAGATGGATAGACGAAATGATCATTGTATCTTAGTTGTATTCTATTATATCGTGATGACGTTCATATAGAAATACTCACCAGGTTACTGTTCTTTCGTTATACATACGAGCAACCGAATCGAACAGAAGGTTGAATGGATAGTATCTGGGTTGTATTCGATTATGATGTTATGCTGTGTATATGGTTATACACATTTGATGACGGTATTCCCGTTTTACATACGAGCGACCGAAACGAACAGAAAGTTGGCTGGATAGACTGAACAATCAATGTATCTGGGTGGTATGCGATTATATCGCAATACTGTATATATAGTGATACTTACCAGGTGACGGTACTTCCGTTACACATACTAGCGACTGAATCGAACAGAAGGATGAATGGTTAGACGAAACGATAATTGTATCTGAGTTTTATTCGATGATATCGTGATGATGTTTATATAGCAATAATCACCAGGTAACTGTTCTTCCGTTTTACATACAAGCGACCGAATCGAGCAGAAGGTTGAATTTAGTATAGATTGAACAATCATCGTATCTGGGTTGTATTCGATTATGTTCATATAGTTATACTCACCAGGTAACTGTTCTTCCGTTATACATAGGAGCGACTGAATTGAACAGAAGGTTGAATAGATAGACTGAACAATAATCGTATCTGGGGTTGTATTCGATTATATCGTGATGATGTTTATATAGTTATACTCACCAGGTAACTGTTCTCCAGTTATACATAAGAGCGACTGAACTGAACAGAAGGTTGAATGGATAAACTGAACAATCATTGTATCTGGGTTGTATTCGATTATATCGTGATGATTATCATATAGTATGTCTAAGCAGGTAACAGTTCTTCTGTTACACATACGAGCAACTGAATCGAACATAAGGTTGAATGGATAGATTGAACAATCATTGTATCTGGGTTGTCTCCGATTATATCGTTATGCTGTATATTTAGTTACACCTACCATGTAACGGTTCTTTCGTTACACATACGAGCGTCTGAATCGAACATAAGGTTGGATGATTAGACGGAACAATAATTGTAACTGAGTTGTATTCGATTATATCGTGGTGATGTTTATATACTAATACTCACCAGGTGACTGTTCTTGCGTTATACATACGAGCGACCCAATCGAACAGAAGTTTGGATGGATAGACGAAATGATCATTGTATCTGAGTTGTATTCGATTATATCGTGATGACGTTCATATAGAAATACTCACCAGGTTACTGTTTTTTCTTTATACATACGAGCAACCGAATCGAACAGAAGGTTGAATGGATAGTATCTGGGTTGTATTCGATTATGATGTTATGCTGTGTATATAGTTATACACATTAGGTGACGGTATTTCCGTTTTACATACGAGCGACCAAAACGAACAGAAAGTTGAATGGATAGACTGAACAATCAATGTATCTGGGTGGTATCCGATTATATCGCAATTCTGTATATATAGTGATACTTACCAGGTGACGGTACTTCCGTTGCACATACTAGCGACTCAATCGAACTTAAGGTTAAATGGTAAGATGAAACGATAATTGTATCTGAGTTGTATTCGATGATATCGTGATGATGTTTATATAGCAATACTCACCAGGTAACTGTTCTTCCATTTTACATAAAAGCGACTAAATCCAGCAGAAGGTTGAATGGATAGATTGAAAATTCATCGTATCTGGGTTGTATTTGATTAGGTTTATATAGTTATACTCACCAGGTAACTGTTTTTCCGTTATACATAAGAACGACTGAATTGAACAGAAGGTTGAATGGATAGACTAAACAATAATCGTATCTGGGGTTGTATTCGAGTATATCGTGATGATTATCATATAGTATGTCTAACCAGGTAACAGTTCTTCCGTCAAACATACGAGCAACCGAATCGAACATAAGGTTGGATAGATAGATTGAACAATCATTGTATCTGGGTTGTCTCCGATTATATCTTTATGCTGTATATTCGGTTACACCTACCATGTAACGGTTATTTCGTTACACATACGAGCGTCTGAATCGATCATAAGGTCGGATGGTTAGACGGAACGATAATTGTAACTGAGTTGTATTCGATTATATCGTGGTGATGTTTATATAGTAATACTCACCAGGTGACTGTTCTTGCGTTATACATACGAGCGACCTAATCGAACAGAAGGTTGGATGGATAGACGGAATGATCAATGTATCTGAGTTGTATTCGATTATATCGTGATGACGTTCATATAGAAATACTCACCAGGTTACTGTTCTTTCGTTATACATACGAGCAACCGAATCGAACAGAAGGTTGAATGGATAAGTATCTGGGTTGTATTCGATTATGATGTTATGCTGTGAATATAGTTATACACATTAGGTGACGGTATTCCCGTTTTACATACGAGCGACCGAAACGAACAGAAAGTTGAATGAATAGACTGAACAATCAATGTATCTGGGTGGTATCCGATTTATCGCAATACTGTATATATTGTGATACTTACCAGGTGACGGTACTTCCGTTACACATACTAGAGACTGAATCGAACAGAAGGTTAAATGGTTAGACGAAACGATAATTGTATCTCTGAGTTGTATTCGATGATATCGTGATGATGTTTATATAGCGATACTCACCAGGTAACTGTTCTTCCGTTTTACATACAAGCGACCGAATCGAGCAGAAGCTTAAATTTAGTAGAGATTGAACAATCATCGTAACTGGGTTGTATTCGATTATGTTTATATAGTTATACTCACCAGGTAACTGTTCTTTCGTTATACATACGAGCGACTGAATTGAACAGAAGTTTGAATGGATAGACTAAACAATAATCGTATCTGGGGTTGTATTCGATTATATCTTGATGATGTTCATATAGTTATACTCACCAGGAAACTGTTCTCCAGTTATACATAAGAGCGACTAAACTGAACAGAAAGTTGAATGGATAGACTAAACAATGATCGTATCTGGGGTTGTATACGATTATATCGTGATGATGTTTATATAGCAATACTCACCAGGTAACTGTCCTTCCGCTTTACATACAAGCGACCGAATCGAGCAGAAGGTTTAATGGATAGATTGAACAATCATCGTATCTGAGTTGTATTCGATTATGTTTATATAGTTATACTCACCAGGTACCATGTTTTTCCGTTATACATACGAGCAACCGAATCGAACATAAGGTTGAATGGATTGATTGAACGATCATCGTATCTGAGTTGTATTCAATTATGTTTATATAGTTATACCTACCAAGTAACTGTTCTTCCGTTATACATACGAGCGACTGAATTGAACAGAAGCAAAGTTTACAGAATTAAAATACCAGTTGGCTCACTCTCGAGTACGCGACGCGCTTCCTATTCCGCTCCCCTCGCCTGTCTCGGGAAGCTTGGGTACCCAGACAATTACACAGTGGCTAACGCTCGTTGTGTTGTGTGCGATACGGTGTACGGTACGTTAAATATAGAGCGCGCAAAAAATATTGGTGTTTAGGTACTGAAGTGTTTGTTTATTGTTTTGTAAAGATGCCTCTACATTGCGCTGTGGAAATTTGCACGTCAAGACGTGGAAGTGGTTTATCATTTTTTCGTTGCCCAAAAAATGAATCAAGGTAGGTACCTATTCCACATGCAATGCAAATATAGGTATGTATGAATATGACAAATAGAACCTGTGTGATTGATTTTTCATTTGACAGCGCACAACTTATTAAAGCGATGACTGAAAATCGTCTGAAAACAAAATTTTTACAGATGTCAGATTTGGAAGGACCAATTGGGATTCACTGGCTACCATAAATATGCGGATCTTACTCCTGACCAATGCTACGAAAGGATTAGAATTTGTGGCAAACATTTCACTAACGAAAGTTTTACTACTCCTGAAAAGCATAATCCCACTCACAATGCAATACCAACATTGTTCTTGATTGTGCCAACAAGTAAGCTTTTTCTAATGAAAGACGTGTGTGATCTTGCATTTGACAAATTATCATGCAGGCAATTAAATAATTGTAACATATTAATTTTAGGTTCAAATTCCAGTAGAGTTTCTGATGACAATAATACTCATATAACGTTGCCAATACTTCAGAATGCTGAAATTCAAACTGATTCATCGATTCAAATGGATGCCTGCGTGCAAACCGTATATAATAAAAATGGTAAGTACTATTTCAATACATTAATTATGTCAAATCAAGTATCCACCTGAATATAGAAATACCAAAATCATTCAAATTATGAGTTACAAAGTAACATGAATGTACACAATTTATATATTTTTTTTTTTATATATATAAATTGTTCTTCATTTGATAGAATCGAGGTAATTCTATCTATACTTGTACTATTTTAGATCAAGGCTGCCAAACGTCAAAAGCGCTATCATCTAGGAGCCCAAGAAAAGCTGCATTGAAAGAAAAAGTAAAAACCCTTCAAAGAGAGGTATCGCAAGCTAAGAAGAGGATTGAAGTCGGGGTAACTCTGGACGATGTTGAAAAGTTCCTCACAGAACATTATTCAGAAGAAGCGACTGCTTTCCTAAAAGTACAACTATACCTTTTGAAGAAAGCTCCAAAAGGTTGTAGGTACTCAGATGAATTCAAACAATATTGTTTAAGTTTATATTTCCTCGGGCGGAAATCTTACAAAAAACTTTCAAAGATATTTCGTCTACCATCTAAGAGTACACTTAATCGTTTCATCAAATCTTGGATTATTGATCCTGGTTTTAACGACTTTATTTTTAAATTAATCAAAATTCATAATCGTTCATTGAAAGATAAAGGTAAAGACTGTGTCTTATGTATTGACGAAATGTCCATTAAATCAAATCTTTATTATGATATTTCGAAAGATAATATAATAGGGTTTCAAGAAGGTTTTAATGGAAAATCTTCAGATATTGCAAGCAGCGCTTCAGTTTTGATGGCAAGGGGCATTGCAAATAATTGGAGACAACCACTGGCATATTTTTTTTATAAGACTTCTCCAAATTCAGAGGAAGTGAAAAAAATATTATTTGAGTCGATTAGAAAATTAACAGAAACAGGTTTGAATGTCCACGCTGTAATTTCTGATCAAGGTTCGAATTTATATAAATTAGTAAGAACTTCTTTGAAGTTAACTGAGGAAAATCCTTGTTTCATGGTTGATAATCAAGAAGTTTTTTATTTGTTCGATGTACCACATCTTTTGAAATCAACGAGAAATAACTTCTTCACTCATAAATTGATATTCAACGAAGGAAAAACAGATAAAAGTTTTCTGGAAAAAATGTACCATTTTGAGAAACAAAAACAATATAGACTTGCCCCGAAATTATCCAATGACCATATTTTTCCTAACAATTTTCAAAAAATGAAAGTTAAATTAGCAACGCAAGTATTCAGCCATTCGGTTGCAGTTGCAATGTCTACATATATTGACTTCAAAGTTTTATCGGAAGAAGCAAAACCTACAATGAATTTCATAAAAAAAATGAATGAATTTTTCGATATTTTAAATTCAAACACCCTTGCTGATTTCGGAGCCTTTATGGGAACTGAAGTTCAAGTTTCAATTCTAAAAGAAATGGATGATTTATTTAAGAATTTACGAGTAGAAAATATCAATGAAAAAAATGTGACCAAACAAATGAAATTTATTTTTGGTTGGCGCTTGACTATCAATTCCATTCTCATGCTATTCAAAAAATTACAGGCAAAAGGGTACAAATATATGTTCACTAGAAATCTCAACCAAGATTGCTTGGAAAATTTTTTTGGACAGATTAGAAACTCTTGTGGAAATGTCAAAAATCCAACTCCCATACAATTTTGTCGTTCATTTAAGAAAATGTTCGCCGCAAAATATTTCGATCAAACGGACGGTGCAAATTGCATGGAAGATTTCAATGAGGTTTTATTGAATATTGTTTCGAAAGATATAGTCGAAAATCAAGTTGGTCAAGACCTTATTCCTAAATCTACATGCACCCCACTAAGAGTATATACTACAGATTATAGAGATCTCAAAACACCTGAAGGCAACTCGCTCATATACGTTACCGGCTATTTTTTGAGAAAATGCCTCCTACAACATTCTTGTGAAATTTGTACCAATTTCAGCCAATCAAATACTCTAAGTGGCAGAGAAATCACGTTCTGTGACCTCAAATCATATAGTAGGACAACATCAGGAGGGTTAGTTGTACCGTTTAGAAATATCGTAGAATTTGTAGTAACGTTGGAAGATATTTTTATAAGTAAATTCGAAGAATTGGTTTCCCTGCAAGATATTGGAAAAACCCTAAAGAAGCATTTCGCAAGGGAACATTTCAATCATCCATGTGAAAATTTTCCTTTGGATTATTTCATCAATTTGTATACTAGAGTGCGTATTTATTTTACCTTAAAATATGCAAATCAGGAAATAAAAACTAAAACTTTTAGTAAAGCTAATACAAAACTTTCAATATTGCAGAATTTGTAATTTTTTTAAATATTTTTGTATTTGAATAAAATTTCAATTGCTAGTTTTGTGTTTACTTCACCTGCACCTATATAAAGTCCAGAAGTATCTTTTTCACTAGGCTCCACTTATACACAAAAATTATAAATAATATCTACGTTCAAATTTATTAAATTCATATTTCGACTAGCTCATTGTGGTGGCTTTGCACGTGAATTATGTTGCCGTCACATCGAATGCTTCCACACACATGATGTAGATAATCATGATATTTTGAGATGTACCTACATAATCTATATGTATAAATATTCGACGTGCCCGGTATACGCAAAGCAGTTCGTGAAACGTTTCGAAATAATAATGGTTCCGCGTATATGCCCGAAGTACCGATGATTTCATGCCTGCGGTTGCAAGCGGCTCATTAGGGGGCTCAGTTCTAGGAATTGCAAAAAACGCTATGTTTTGCCATGCCGACAAAGGAGTGAACCTACTTATATTTTTAATTCTGTAAACTTTGAAGGTTGAATGTATAGACTAAACAATGATCGTATCTGGGGTTGTATTCGATGATTTCGTGATGATGTTTATATAGTTATACTCACCAGGTAACTGTTCTCCAGTTATACATAAGAGCGACTGAACTGAACAGAAGGTTGAATGGATAGACTGAATAATCATCGTATCTGGGTTGTATTCGATTATTTCGTGATGATTATTATATATTATGTCTAACCAGGTAACTGTTCTTCCGTTATACATACGAGCAACCGAATCGAACATAAGGTTGAATGGATAGATTGAACAATCATTGTATCTGGGTTGTCTACGATTATATCGTTATGCTGTATAATTAGATACACCTACCATGTAACGGTTCTTTCGTTACACATACGAGCGTCTGAATCGAACATAAGGTTGGATTGGTTAGACGGAACGATAATTGTAACTGAGTTGTATTCGATTTTATCGTGGTAATGTTTATATAGTAATACACACCAGGTGACTGTTCTTGCGTTATACGTACGAGCGACCCAATGGAACAGAAGGTTGGATGGATAGACGGAATGATCATTGTATCTGAGTTGTATTTGATTATATCGTGATGAAGTTCATATAGAAATACTCACCAGGTTACTGTTCTTTCGTTATACATACGAGCAACCGAATCGAACAGAAGGTTGAATGGATGGTATCTGGGTTGTATTCGATTATGATGTTATGCTGTGTATATAGTTATACACACTAGGTGACAGTATTCCCGTTTTACATACGAGCGACCGAAAAGAACAGAAAGTTGAATGGATAGACTGAACAATCATTGTATCTGGTTGGTATCCGATTATATCGCAATACTGTATATATAGTGATACTTACCAGGTGACGGTACTTCCGTTACACATACTAGCGACTGAATCGAACAGAAGGTTAAATGGTTAGACGAAGCGATAATTGTATCTGAGTTGTATTCGATGATATCGTGATGATGTTTATAGCAATACTCACCAGGTAACTGTTTTTACGTTTTACATACAAGCGACCGAATCGAGCAGAGGGTTAAATAGATAGATTGAACAATCATCGTATCTGGGTTGTATTCGATTATGTTTATATAGTTATACTCACCAGGTAACTGTTCTTCCGTTATACATACGAGCGACTGAATTGAACAAAAGGTTGAATGGATAGACTAAACAATGATCGTATCTGGGGTTGTATTCGATGATATCGTGATGATGTTTATATAGTTATACTCACCAGGTAACTGTTCTCCAGTTATACATGAGAGCGACTGAACTGAACAGAAGGTTGAATGGATAGACTGAACAATCATTGTATCTGGGTTGTATTCGATTATATCGTGATGATTATCATATAGTATGTCTTACCATGTAACAGTTCTTCTGTTACACATACGAGCAACCGAATCGAACATAAGGTTGAAGGGATAGATTGAACAATCATTGTATCTGGGTTGTCTCCGATTATATCGTTATGCTGTATATTTAGTTACACCTACCATGTAACGGTTCCTTAGTTACACATACGAGCGTATGCATCGAACATAAGGTTGGATGATTAGTCGGAACGATAATTGTAACTGAGTTGTATTCTATTATATCGTGGTGATGTTTATATAGTAATACTCAACAGGTGACTGTTCTTGCGTTATACATACGAGCGACCCAATCGAACATAAGGTTGGATGATTAGACGGAACAATAATTGTAACTGAGTTGTATTCGATTATATCGTGGTGATGTTTATATAGTTATACTCACCAGGTGACTGTTCTTGCGTTATACATACGAGCGACCCAATCGAACAGAAGTTTGGATAAATACACGAAATGATCATTGTATCTGAGTTGTATTCGATTATATCGTGATGACGTTCATATAGAAATACTCACCAGGTTACTGTTTTTTCTTTATACATACGAGCAACCGAATCGAACAGAATGTTGAATGGATAGTATCTGGGTTGTATTCGATTATGATGTTATGCTGTGTATATAGTTATACACATTAGGTGACGGTATTCCCGTTTTACATACGAGCGACCGAAACGAACAGAAAGTTGAATGGATAGACTGAACAATCAATATATCTGGGTGGTATCCGATTATATCGCAATACTGTATATATAGTGATACTTACCAGGTGACGGTACTTCCGTTGCACATACTAGCGACTGAATCGAACTTAAGGTTAAATGGTGAGACGAAACGATAATTGTATCTGAGTTGTATTCGATGATATCGTGATGATGTTTATATAGCAATACTCAGCAGGTAACTGTTTTTCCGTTTCACATACAAGGACCGAATCGAGCAGAAGGTTAAATTTAGTATGGATTGAACAATCATCGTATCTGGGTTGTATTCGATTATGTTCATATAGTTATACTCACCAGGTAACTGTTCGTCCGTTATACATACTAGCGACTGAATCGAACAGAATGTTGAATGGTTAGACGAAACGATAATTGTATCTGAGTTGTATTCGATGATATCGTGATGATGTTTATATAGCAATACTCACCAGGTAACTGTCCTTCAGTTTTACATACAAGTGACCGAATCGAGCAGAAGGTTAAATGGATAGATTGAACAATCATCGTATCTGAGTTGTATTCGATTATGTTTATATAGTTATACTCACCAGGTACCTGTTCTTCCGTTATACACACGAGCAACCGAATCGAACATAAGGTTGAATGGATAGATTGAACAATCATCGTATCTGAGTTGTATTCGATTAAGTTTATATAGTTATACTCACCAAGTAAATGTACTTCCGTTATACATACGAGCGACTGAATTGAACAGAAGGTTGAATGGATAGACTGAACAATGATCGTATCTGGGGTTGTATTCGATTATATCGTGATGATGTTTATATAGTTATACTCACCAGGTAACTATTCTCCAGTTATACATAAGAGCGACTGAACTGAACAGAAGGTTGAATGGATAGACTGAATAATCATCGTATCCGGGTTGTATTCGATTATTTCGTGATGATTATTATATATTATGTCTAACCAGGTAACTGTTCTTCCGTTATACATACGAGCAACCGAATCAAACATAAGGTTGGATGGATAGATTGAAAAATCATTGTATCTGGGTTGTCTCTGATTATATCGTTATGCTGTATAATTAGATACACCTACCATGTAACGGTTCTTTCGTTACACATACGAGCGTCTGAATCGAACATAAGGTTGGATGGTTAGAGATAATTGTAACTGAGTTGTATTCGATTATATCGTGGTAATGTTTATATAGTAATACTCACCAGGTGACTGTTCTTGCGTTATACGTACGAGCGACCCAATCGAACAGAAGGTTGGATGGATAGACGGAATGATCATTGTATCTGAGTTGTATTCGATTATATCGTGATGAAGTTCATATAGAAATACTCACCAGGTTACTGTTCTTTCGTTATACATACGAGCAACCGAATCGAACAGAAGGTTGAATGAATGTTATCTGGGTTGTATTCGATTATGATGTTATGCTGTGTATATAGTTATACACACTAGGTGACGGTATTTCCGTTTTACATACGAGCGACCGAAACGAACAGAAAGTTGAATGGATAGACTGAACAATCAATGTATTTGGTTGGTATCCGATTATATCGCAATACTGTATATATAGTGATACTTACCAGGTGACGGTACTTCCGTTACACATACTAGCGACTGAATAGAACAGAATGTTAAATGGTTAGACGAAGCGATAATTGTATCTGAGTTGTATTCGATGATATCGTGATGATGTTTATATAGCAATATTCACCAGGTAACTGTTCTTCCTTTTTACATAAAAGCGACCGAATCGAGCAGAAGGTTAAATGGATAGATTGAAAATTCATCGTATCTGGGTTGTATTCGATTAGGTATATATAGTTATACTCACCAGGTAACTGTTCTTCCGATATACATACGAGCGACTGAATTGAACAGAAGGTTGAATGGATAGACTAAATAATGATCGTATCTGAGGTTGTATTCGATTATATCGTGATGATGTTTATATAGTTATACTCAACAGGTAACTGTTCTCCAGTTATACATAAAAGCAACTGAATCGAGCAGAAGGTTGAATTCAGTATTGATTGAACAATAATCGTATCTGGGTTGTATTCGATTATGTTTATAAAGTTATACTCACCAGGTAACTGTTCTTCCGTTATACATACGAGCAATCGAATCGAACAGAAGGTTGAATGGATAGTATCTGGGTTGTATTCGATTATGATGTTATGCTGTGTATATAGTTATACACATTAGGTGACGGTATTCCCGTTTTACATACAAGCGACCGGAACGAATAGAAAGTTGAATGGATAGACTGAACAATCAATGTATCTGGGTGGTATCCGATTATATCGCAATACTGTATATAAAGTGATACTTACCAGGTGACGGTACTTCCGTTACACATACTAGCGACTGAATCGAACAGAAGGTTAAATGGTTAGACGAAACGATAATTGTATCTGAGTTGAATTCGATGATATCGTGATGATGTTTATAGCAATACTCACCAGGTAACTGTTCTTCCGTTTTACATACAAGCGACCGAATCGAGCAGAAGGTTAAATAGATAGATTGAACAATCATCGTATCTGGGTTGTATTCGATTATGTTTATATAGTTATACTCACCAGGTAACTGTTCTTCCGTTATACATACGAGCGACTGAATTGAACAGAAGGTTGAATGGATAGACTAAACAATGATCGTATCTGGGGTTGTATTCGATGATATCGTGATGTTTATATAGTTATACTCACCAGGTAACTGTTCTCCAGTTATACATAAGAGCGACTGAACTGAACAGAAGGTTGAATGGATAGACTGAATAATCATCGTATCTGGGTTGTATTCGATTATTTCGTGATGATTATTATATATTATGTCTAACCAGGTAACTGTTCTTCCGTTATACATACGAGCAACCGAATCAAACATAAGGTTGGATGGATAGATTGAAAAATCATTGTATCTGGGTTGTCTCTGATTATATCGTTATGCTGTATAATTAGATACACCTACCATGAAACGGTTCTTTCGTTACACATACGAGCGTCTGAATCGAACATAAGGTTGGATGGTTAGAGATAATTGTAACTGAGTTGTATTCGATTATATCGTGGTAATGTTTATATAGTAATACTCACCAGGTGACTGTTCTTGCGTTATACGTACGAGCGACCCAATCGAACAGAAGGTTGGATGGATAGACGGAATGATCATTGTATCTGAGTTGTATTCGATTATATCGTGATGAAGTTCATATAGAAATACTCACCAGGTTACTGTTCTTTCGTTATACATACGAGCAACCGAATCGAACAGAAGGTTGAATGAATGGTATCTGGGTTGTATTCGATTATGATGTTATGCTGTGTATATAGTTATACACACTAGGTGACGGTATTTATGTTTTACATACGAGCGACCGAAACGAACAGAAAGTTGAATGGATAGACTGAACAATCAATGTATCTGGTTGGTATCCGATTATATCGCAATACTGTATATATAGTGATACTTACCAGGTGACGGTACTTCCGTTACACATACTAGCGACTGAATCGAACAGAATGTTAAATGGTTAGACGAAGCGATAATTGTATCTGAGTTGTATTCGATGATATCGTGATGATGTTTATATAGCAATATTCACCAGGTAACTGTTCTTCCGTTTTACATAAAAGCGACCGAATCGAGCAGAAGGTTAAATGGATAGATTGAAAATTCATCGTATCTGGGTTGTATTCGATAAGGTTTATATAGTTATACTCACCAGGTAACTGTTCTTCCGATATACATACGAGCGACTGAATTGAACAGAAGGTTGAATGGATAGACTAAATAATGATCGTATCTGAGGTTGTATTCGATTATATCGTGATGATGTTTATATAGTTATACTCAACAGGTAACTGTTCTCCAGTTATACATAAAAGCGGCTGAATCGAGCAGAAGGTTGAATTCAGTATTAATTGAACAATAATCGTATCTGGGTTGTATTCGATTATGTTTATAAAGTTATACTCACCAGGTAACTGTTCTTCCGTTATACATACGAGCAATCGAATCGAACAGAAGGTTGAATGGATAGTATCTGGGTTGTATTCGATTATGATGTTATGCTGTGTATATAGTTATACACATTAGGTGACGGTATTCCCGTTTTACATACGAGCGACCGAAACGAACAGAAAGTTGAATGGATAGACTGAACAATCAATGTATCTGGGTGGTATCCGATTATATCGCAATACTGTATATAAAGTGATACTTACCAGGTGACGGTACTTCCGTTACACATACTAGCGACTGAATCGAACAGAAGGTTAAATGGTTAGACGAAACGATAATTGTATCTGAGTTGAATTCGATGATATCGTGATGATGTTTATATAGCAATACTCACCAGGTAACTGCTCCTCCGTTTTACATACAAGCGACCGAATCGAGCAGAAGGTTAAATTTAGTATAGATTGAACAATCATCGTATCTGGGTTGTATTCGATTATGTTTATATAGTTATACTCACCAGGTAGCTGTTCTTCCGTTATACATACGAGCGACTGAATTGAACAGAAGGTTGAATGGATAGACTAAACAATAATCGTATCTGGGGTTGTATTCGATTATATCTTGATGATGTTCATATAGTTATACTCACCAGGAAACTGTTCTCCAGTTTTACATAAGAGCGACTGAACTGAACAGAAAGTTGAATGGATAGACTGAACAATCAATGTATCTGGGTGGTATCCGATTATATCGCAATACTGTATATATAGTGATACTTACCAGGTGACGGTACTTCCGTTACACATACTAGCGACTGAATCGAACAGAAGGTTAAATGGTTAGACGAAATGATAATTGTATCTCTGAGTTGTATTCGATGATATCGTGATGAAGTTCATATAGAAATACTCACCAGGTTACTGTTCTTTCGTTATACATACGAGCATTCGAATCGAACAGAAGGTTGAATGGATAGTATCTGGGTTGTATTCGATTATGATGTTATGCTGTGTATATAGTTATACACACTAGGTGACGGTATTCCCGTTTTACATACGAGCGACCGAAACGAACAGAAAGTTGAATGGATAAACTGAACAATCAATGTATTTGGTTGGTATCCGATTATATCGCAATACTGTATATATAGTGATACTTACCAGGTGACGGTACTTCCGTTACATATACTAGCGACTGAATCGAACAGAAGGTTAAATGGTTGGACGAAGCGATAATTGTATCTGAGTTGTATTCGATGATATCGTGATGATGTTTATATAGCAATATTCACCAGGTAACTGTTCTTCCGTTTTACATAAAAGCGACCGAATCGAGCAGAAGGTTGAATGGATAGATTGAACAATCATCGTATCTGGGTTGTATTCGATCATGTTTATATAGTTATACTCATTAGGTAACTGTTCTTCCGTTATACATACGAGCGACTGAATTGAACAGAAGGTTGAATGGATAGTATATGGGTTGTATTCGATTATGATGTTATGCTGTGTATATAGTTATACACACTAGGAGACGGTATTCCCGTTTTACTTACGAGCGACCGAAACAAAAAGAAAGTTGAATGGATAGACTGAACAATCAATGTATCTGGGTGGTATCCGATTATATCGCAATACTGTATATATAGTGATACTTACCAGGTGACGATACTTCCGTTACACATACTAGCGACTGAATCGAACAGAATGTTGAATGGTTAGACGAAACGATAATTGTATCTGAATTGTATTCGATGATATCGTGATGATGTTTATATAGCAATACTCACCAGGTAACTGTCCTTCCGTTTTACATTCAAGCGACCGAATCGAGCAGAAGGTTAAATGGATAGATTGAACAATCATCGTATCTGAGTTGTATTCGAATCGTTGCGAAGATGGCCGAGTCTGAAGTGTTGGAGGAAAGTGGTTCTGTGAATAGTGCTAATAATTTATTTATCTGCTGCAAGAATAAACCTAATTTTAAATACTATGTGTGCATTAAGTGTTCCCGCATACTGCACAAGAGCTGTTTGCAGCGAATGAAAAACGTGCACTTTATTAATTCTCACAAAATAGTGTGCAAGGAATGTTACTCTATACTGGAATCAGATGTTGACGAGAGTGCACATGAAATGTGTATAAAAAATTTACATGAACTCGCAAAGGACAATGATGAAAAAGATAAGTACATTAGCAAATTACAGTTAGAATTAAAAACATTTTTCGATCAATCAGTCGATATGGATTCAGAACTTAATGCTATGATCAAAGAAAAAGAACAAGAGATAAGGAACTTGAACAAAAAAGTTCAAACACTGGAATCCCTTATAGCAAAAAGCATTGATGACAAAAACAATGTGAGCGATATTTGTACACAAACAAGCTGTGAAGCTAATGGAACCGGAGCTATTATACAGGAAGGAACACAGACAGACATTACTACCTTTTCTACAGGATGGACTCAAACCGAAATCGAAAGTGAAAACGAAAAAAATAAGATGGAAAATAAACGAAAATTCACTCTCAAGAGAAAGAAAAACACAGTCAAACTGAAAAAGAAAAAGTCAGGTGAAAATGATCTGGAAAATGGGTTCAAGGTACTAATGATGGACAAAAATGATAGTCATAATAAACAAATTGAAAAGGACATTATTCCTCTGGTCACTGCAAATGATGTACTCAACCTAGAATGCAATGAAAACTCCAAAGAAAATAATGAGAATGAGGGTGAAGTGAATTTTGAAAAAGAGGGCGCAGAGAAGGCAGCTGATGATGAAAAAAATTGTTCAATGGATGCAAGTATAAGTGAACCTGTCTATGCAGCTATAGAAGAGGTATCAACAAAAAAAATTCTAATTTTAGGTGATGAATATGCAAAAAATTTTTCTAAAGTAATTGGAATGATTCTTGATAATAGTAAAAAATATGTGATTGAGGAGCACACTCAAGTTAATATGGAAATTTCAATGATAACGAAAGACTTATTTCCACTTGTTAGTCAATATGGACATGATGATTATGTTTTAGTAATGTTTAATACAAAAAACATCAGCAATAATCTTACCTTGAAATTAGCCTTGAAGAACATTCTTCCGATAGGCAAATTTACGAATATTATGATCATTGCAGAACAGAATCAACCAATTGATATAAAAATCATCGATCATATTAATACAGAAATTAAAATTTACTCCAAACTGAAGAGAAACATATGTGTCAAATTCTTAGCTGATCCCAAGATCAAAAATGGTAAAATGTGCATTGCCGACAATATAAGACACTTTATATCCACTCATAAAAATGTTCAAATAGTCTTGAGAAGTGTAAGGCTTTGCGAAAGTAAAAATCCTTTTTTAGCCAACCTCTAGGACTCGATAGAAATCACTTAAATGATAGCCTCAACTATAGTATTAGTAGTAACAAAACTTGTGTATCTTCTGTTTACAGTAATTATTTGAATGTTGTTAATATTAACTCCCCAACTCTGAGTACAAAATTGAATATTACCGAGAAGATTGAATTTTCTGTGTCTGAGAGGAATGCTCTAAACCGTCTCTCATTTTGTCACCAAAACATTCAGTGCATTAGTAATAAGATTGTGATGTTAAACTATATATTTGCTAATGAACAAAAATGTGACATTCTGTTGCTAACAGAACACTGGCAGAGTGAGACCCAACTTGATGTGCTGAAGCTGAAAGATTTTAGCATATGCTCTTCCTTTTCTAGGAAGAATTCAATACATGGTGGTGTTGCCATTTTTAAACACGATAATCTCAAACAAGAGAATATCTGCCGTTATGATGTGAATAACTTTTGTGTAGAAGGTACAATGGAATGCTGCGGTATCAGATTAATTTCTCAGAAACTCATATCAGTTGTTATTTATAGACCGCCTTCAGGTGATTTTCATGAGTTTTTGTATCAATTGAATGGTATGCTAACAAAGTTGTGTAGTGAGAATGTCGATATTATTATTGGAGGCGATTTCAATTTGAATTTCTTGAGAACAAGTATAAATCTTTCACAGCTTCTCGATCTGTTAGCATGTTTCAATATCGAAGTCAGTGTCAATTCTCCAACAAGAGTGACATCATACTCCGAGACATGGATTGATAACTTTTTTATTAAATGTAATAGGCACTTTGAAGTAGCAGTGAAGGACTTGCATTTGTCTGATCACTTTGCACAATTTTTAGTTATGGAAGATCACATTATAAATAAAAGTGATCATAAAAAAAATTACTACTTCCGCAGGGATCTCTGTAAAGAAAACATCTCAAGATTTCGTGACTACTTGAAAAATGAAAATTGGTCAGAAATGTATGCACTAGATTGTCCAAACTTGGCCTACAATGTTTTCTCAGAGATGCTATTGTATTATTTTGAAATTTCTTTTCCATTAAGAAGATTCACTATAAAAACACGAAAGGGCAATGATTATATCATGACACCTGAATTGCAAGAATTGAAAAATTATGTAGCTTTGTATACCTCAATTGCTAAGCAGGATGACAATTATAAGGAAATAAGTAAATATTACAGTAAACTATATAGAGAAAAATTAAGTTGTGCAAGAAAAGAGTATCATGATTATCAAATTCTGAATTCTGATAACAAATCGAAAACTACTTGGCAGATCATTAACCATATTCAAAAAAAACCTAAACACAATAGTGTAATAACTGTTAAACATAATGATGTTGATATTGGAGAAAAAGAACTAGCTAATAAATTCAATGACAATTTCACTAAGCCATTGATTGAAAACAGGTGCTGCGATCCAAATTTCCTTGTACAAAATATACCAAATAATTCAAATAGTTTTTTCCTATCTTCAGTTTGTGAGAGTGACGTCTTAGAGCTCATTTCTCAACTGAAAAATTCAAATGCTTCTGGTCATGATTATATCTCTAATAACTTGCTGAAAAGTTGCCGCCATGAACTATGTAGTCCCTTGACATATTTGATAAATCTGTCCTCTGTAAATGGAATTTTTCCAGCAAATTTGAAGCTTGCAACAGTATGCCCGTTACTTAAAAAAGGTGATGTGAATGACCTAGATAATTATAGAGCAATAAGCCTTCTGTCAAGTCTCTCCAAGCCATTCGAGTTAAATTTAAAAAAACAGTTGACTATGTTTTACGAACGAAACAAATTATTGTCATCCTCACAGCACGGTTTCACTAAATCCAAGAGTACAGAGTCAGCCCTATGTGAATTCCAGTCAAGAATTGTTAATGCTCTCGACAAGAAAAAATGTGTTATGGGCCTTTTTATAGATTTCTCACGTGCTTTTGATTGTGTGGACCATGAACTGTTACTATCAAAGCTTTATAGATCAGGTGTAAGAGGGGTACCACATGATTTGGTAAGATCGTATCTTATAGGTAGGAGGCAAAAGGTGAGAATTGGTCAATGCATGGGCGATGACTATGATATTATGCAGGGAGTTCCTCAGGGTTCGAATTTAGGCCCCTTCTTTTTCTTGTTATTTGCCAATGATCTGATTTCATTCATAAGCAAAACAAACTCGGCTTTTGTCACAAGTTATGCTGACGACACAAATATTTTGATTGTTGAAGACAACAGGGATGCACTCCGAAAAACTGCTGAGGATATATATGATAAAATCATATTGTGGGCTGAAAAGAACAACTTGAAACTCAACAAATCTAAAACTAACACCATACTGTTTAGCAGACGCGGTCAAAGGGAATCGAATGTGATACTATATGAAAATAGTGAAAAATCAATTAGTCCAGTAGAAACTGTAAGTATGCTAGGAATTGCTCTAGACAAAAAATTAATATGGAATCATCATATTGATGCATTATGTACCAAACTGAAGAAAAGCTGCTATTCTATTAGATTCATGTCAAATCACTGCAGCCCTAGTATACTCTTAACATTGTACCATGCTAACTTCCATTCACACCTCCGATATGGTATTCTCAACTGGGGTATGAGTGCTACTGTCCAAAGAATATTTCTCCTCCAGAAATACGCAGTTAGAATAATTGCCAAGCTAGGGTACCGTGATTCATGTAGAGATGCCTTCAAACAGCTGAAAATTCTTACAGTTGCCAGCACCTATATACTAGAGGCTAGTGCATACGTTTTCAGAAATAAATCCATTTTTCAGTCCTATCGTCCATCACATAACCACAATACTCGTTCTAGAGATCTAATCTTAACAAACGCTCATAGAACTTCTTTGTATGAAAAAAGCGTAGAGTACAGTGGGTGTAAATTATACAATATGCTTTCAATAACTCTTAAGAATTCCCCAAATATTCATGTATTCAAAATGCATCTGAAAAAAATGTTACTTCAAAGGACTTGTTACACAATTCAAGAATTCACTGATCAACTTACATGAGATCTTCAGCTTTAGCAGGTTTGGTTGTACTGTTTACTCTTAAGTGTTTTGTTTTGAATCACCGAATACTCTGGTGTTACATTTTTTTGTATATATATATATATATTTTTATTCATTCATTTTTTGACTGTCTTCTTGTAAGGAGAAATTATTTGTCGTTATATTAGGTTTATATTTCTTTTTTTATACTTATTTATCAATACTCTTGGACTGTTTGTGTTGCGTATATTATTTCGATTGACTTTTATAATATGGGTATATGTAGTTATTTACATGTACACGTATAACATGAAAATTGACCATACTATACATAACATCTGAGGTTGGGTTGATTTATTTTCAAAATGTTCAAATACCACAACAATATGGTTGAGGGTTCTTCAGTGAAGCATTTCCGTGTTAGCTTTTCAGGGTTTTTTACTGATATCAGACTGTAGAGCTGACGAGTTTTCCAGTTTGAATATTAGTTCATATGATCCTCATTCACTTTCAACAAATATCAATTTCATGTTATTTGCGAGTTATGAAATACCATACTTACACAGTAATATTATTAATTTAGTTTATTCCCATACATGTTGAAGTAAATAATAATATAGAAATTTATTCAGCTTATTTGAAATTCACAATGTTTACATTTCTGGAATTTAACCTTGACCATGAACAACGACTTGAAGTTATCTGATGTAGGTCGCTGTCTTTCACAAGGATCTAAAGTATAAATGTGGTTCTGTGGTAAAAGAGTCTGAGGTTGTTAGAGATCCAATGATCCTAACCATAGTCCTGTCAAGGTGATAGGTTTTGTGGTTCTATGATACATAGGTTCAGTTGGTCAAGTTGGCTAGTTAAAAAAAAAAACTAATTCACAACTGCAAAGTGTGTTGTGCATTTGGTAGCGTTTTTTTAAGCAGGCGTGCCTAAAAAAGGACCTGCTTGGGTGATAAGATGGTTTTTTATACGTCGATAAGGTGGGCGACGATAATGATAGAAATGATGAGATTTAGTTTTATCCTCGGGGCGAGCAAACCCCTAGTGAAAGGCTGTTCCAACATTATTGGGAAGGTGAGTCTGGAAAATTCCAAAATGAAATTCCAACGTGGATATTAATCTGGCGATCTATATTATTATAGATCTGCTGGCCTTTTTTGTGGGGTTCTTTTCAAGTGAAGAATTTTCGGGATCAGCCGGCTATCGGGGCTCTTCCGGGATTCTGTGAGAGGCCAAAGATTTTAATTGGATTCCAAGACCGGATGCACGCTGGCTTATGGAGATATCACCCATCTGTAGAGTTGTCTCCGGGATGTCCCTATCTTAACTGCAGTGCTCCTGGGTGGCGCCAAGCCTGCTCTTTCTGCCTTGAGTGTCTACATCTGCGGAACTTGGTGGGCATGTCATCAGCCCGTCTTCTGCCCTACCTCGAGACTGGATTTTGAGGCTGGTAACAGCTGCTTGAGGTCAGAACTTTCCAGATTTTTTGTCAGTCATCAGGCATTTTGGTTTAGTTTATAAGTTACCACTCGAAAGAGGAAAAAATATATTTTCTTTGATCTAATATCCATAACATAAATATTATTCATTTATTTTATCATAACGGGATAGTTATGACAAGATAGTCTCACACAAATATGTGAACTCATATATTGGCCAATATAAGGGGGAATTATAGGTATATAAGAAGTAACTAATTAATTACTGATGTCATAACTTATAAGTGGGAAGATCACTTAACAATCTCACTTTTTCTTTTTAATTTGTACAAGTATGGGATTTTATTAAACAATGTGGTTCAACTGAGACTTTTCTTTGAAATTACATTTCTCAGTTTTCGCTTTTATAAACTGCAGTGGCGCCTAACAATAAAAACAGGGAACCCCAGCTTTCATTGAACTCACACCCAGCCACCTAACAACAGAGCTGCCGTGCTTTATAACTAAACCCTATATGGACCACCAGTCTTAGGACTTTGAGAAATACAGGTAGGACATATTATAGAAAAACCAGGGAAATGTTATAAATAATTGGCACCATGAACGTGGGGCTCCGATTTTTCGAGTGGTAAATTTAAATTTTGCTAATAACTTTCCCTTAAATATTTCATTAACTCACAAATTTGAATAGATATTGGATAATCTGATGACCTGTGGGGACTGACATGAGGGATGTTTTACTGAAGAATTATCAATAATTTTTCAGGTATTTTGATCTCAAAATATATACAGGGTGACAAAAGTCACATTCTTTTGATTTTTGATTATAATTCTTCCATGAGGGAGTAAATTTTTGATGTGGTATCTTCAAGAATTACTTGAAGTATTTTTGAATACATTTTTTGAATTTAGTTATACTGATTAAGTATACATATTTTGAATTTGGTTGAGGAAACCATTTATTAAGTACCCTAAATTGAGTGTACAATTTTGATATACAGGGTGGCCAAAATAAACACTTCAGTAAATTTTGAGTTTTGGTTGAGTAAACTTATTCAACATTTTCCTAAAGTTAGGAGAGGACACTTTTCTTTTTTTATTGATTTCATAATTACTGAATGAAATTAAAAGTTCTGAATTTAACTTCAAAATAATTTGAACATTTTTGAACTGAGTTCAACTTCAGCCAAGATGGAGAGTCAAATTAAGCCTAAATTTCTGTTGCTTGATGAGATGGACTATGAGCTAAGAATACGAGGAATAATTACAAATAGGGATATGAATGAAAAACGTAAAATTCTTGGTACTGCTTTACGTAAGGAGAAGAAAGGGTCTCTCGAACTAGTTGATCCCAATTATGCCTTTGCAACTGAAAAAATACAAATAGGTTCAACCTTGGATAGTGTTTCGAATCAAATTCCTGATTTTGAAGTATCCACTTCTGATTCTTTATATCAGAGATTGAAGGTTAGGTTAGCACATGTTGAAGCTAGGATTAGGAGGATGAAGGTAGATGTTGACAAAAGAGATGAGGTTACATTTAAAAATGAAGCATATGCTACATGTTTTTCTTTAGAGTCAAAATTAGAAGATCAGGTTAAAACCACAGCTAATTTACCTATAAATTTACCTCTACCTCAACAAAATCAAACAAATACTACCCCTCAAAATTTAAATAATCCTTCTACTTCTAAACCAGCTGCAATATATGAGTGGAACCTGAAATTTGATGGGACAAAAAATACTTTAAATGTCAAGTCATTCCTTGAACGAGTTGATGAACTTTCAAGAGCTAGGCATGTTTCAAAGCAGGAACTTTATGATTCAGCCCTAGATTTATTCGATGGTAAAGCTCTCCTTTGGTTTCGATATGTTTCAAATAATGTTAAAGACTGGGATACCTTAGCTAAAAGGTTAGAACAGGATTTCCTAAATAAGGACTATGATGAGGAATTATGGGAAACAATTAAGCATCGGAAACAACGCGATGATGAATCAGTCATTCTTTTTGTAGCTGTAATGGAACAGTTTTTCAATAGATTAGGTCATCCCCCTGCACTGAGTACCAGAATAAAATGGATACAAAAAAATTTAAAACCAGAGTATGTTGAGAGATTGGCTTTAAACAAATATGAAACTATTGAGGATTTAATAAATGATGCCAGGGCATTGGAAGAAGTTTATAGGGACCTTCATGTTAAACCAACTACTCGTAGACAAAATGTAAGTTCATTAAGCCATGAGTTGAATATTGAGTTTGGTAGCTGTAGCATTCAGGCAGAACAGGGTAGCTCTCGTAACTTTAATCACAGAAATACAGGGAATACTAATTTCAAAATTCAGAACAAAGGGCATGACTGGAGATCGGGTGGTTCGCGAGACTATTCTGCTCCTACATCTAGACAGTCTACTGGATTCACTAACTCCCCTCAGAACAATGGTGGAACTCCCCAAACTTCTCGAAAACCCATGGTTTGTTTCAATTGCCGTCAAGAAAATCACCATTTTAAACATTGTACAAAACGTAGGGGAAAATTCTGTTTTTCTTGTGGGAAGCAGGATGTAGTTAAATCTGACTGTGATAATTGCCAGGGAAACGGTTCAAGGAAGTGAAATCTAATTCACTTGGCCGCATTTTACCTCCTCTAGTTCCGGCCAATAGATTAATTCGGTATTCAAAAGAACAATTAGATGGTTTGGTCTTTATAAGAAATTATTTTGAAAATTTAAGAAAAAATAATAGTACAGTCAATGTTGAGAATAGTTCAGATAACAGTATAGAAAAACCTGTTGATAGTCCAGGAAATTCAAGTAATACTCCAGTAAAATTAAATAATAGTCCAGTCAACTTGAAACATAATTTGGAAAATTCGGAGGTAAACTTACTCATGAATGAAAATTCAATTAGTCCGGTGTTTGTCGACAAATTGAATGACAACAGACCTTATATTGAAGTAGAAATTTTCGGAAAGAAAATAATTGCATTGTTAGATTCTGGAGCTAGTAGTTGCACTATTGGGAGTAGAGGCATTGACTTTATAAAAAATCTCGGTTTGAAGATTAGGACATCAGTTCACAATTTTGTCAAAACAGCTGATGGTGTTAGACAGCCAGTTCAAGGTTTAGTTGAAGTTCCTATTTGTGTTAATGATCAATGTAAAATGATCACATTTTTGATAGTGCCATCGCTAAGTTATTCAGTAATACTAGGAAGCGACTTTTGTAAAAGTTTTCAGATTAAAATTGATTTTCAAGATAAAACCTGGGAAATCAGGGGAAGTACTGGTGTTTATGTCGCTCAGGACGGATTTAACTACATCAATGCTTTCTCAGAAGAGTATGTGCAAGGCTTAGATAATATGACTTCTCAACAACGTACCTTAGTGGAAGATGTTGTTTCCAAATTTCAAATTTTAAATAGGAATGGAACTTTGGGTCGTACAAATAAGTTAGTTTATCATATTGATACTGGGGATGCCAGACCGGTTAAACAACGACAATATCAAATGTCGCCCTATATGTTATCTCATTTAAATAAAGAATTAGATAAAATGATTGAATTGAATGTTGTCGAACCTTCTAGTAGTGAGTGGAGTTCTCCAGTACTTTTGGTGAAAAAACCAAATGGGGAGTTCCGGTTTTGTTTTGATGGGAGGAAGTTGAATTCGGTTACCAAGAAGGATAGTTATCCTCTCCCTATGGTCGACAGGATTCTTTCAATGTTAGGGAACGCAAATTTCATTTCTTCCATTGATCTTCGTAGTGCTTTTTGGCAGATTCCGTTAGACTGTGATTCTAAAGAGAAGACAGCATTTTCAATTCCAGGTAGGGGGTTGTTTCATTTTAATGTTTTGCCTTTTGGTCTTTCAAACGCGGCACAATGCCAGCAGCGACTTATGGACGCTATTTTCGGTCCGAAACTAGAACCTAATGTATTCGTATATTTAGACGATGCCATAATCATCACTAAAACCTTTGATGAGCATATAGCGTTATTAAATGAAGTGGCAGAACGTTTAAATGAGGCAAACCTAACGGTAAATATCAATAAATGCGAATTTTTACGGCCGTCACTTAAATATCTTGGATTCATAGTAGATAAATTTGGACTTAGAACAGATCCTAGTAAAGTCACAGCAATGGTGAACTTTCCACAGCCAAAAAACACTACAGAAATCAAAAGATTCACTGGTCTTTGCAGCTGGTACAGGCGTTTTATTCCCAATTTTTCGAGTTTAATGGCTCCCATAAATAATCTATTGAAAGATAAGAAGAAAGGTCAGAAAATCCTTTGGTCAAATCAAGCTGATAGAGCCTTCAAGGATGTTAAGCAAGCACTTGTTTCTGCACCCATTCTTACTAGTCCTGATTTTAGAAATAAATTCACGGTTCAATGTGACGCTTCAGACACCGGTCTTGGCTGTGTACTAACGCAAAATCAAGAAGGACAGGAGAAAGTGATTGCCTTTGCATCTAGAAGTTTATCTAGAAGCGAGAGGAACTATAGTGTAACGGAAAAGGAATGTTTAGCCTGTATTTTTGCGTGCGAAAAATTCCGTCCTTATATTGAGGGAGTAAAATTCAATTTAATTACTGATCATTCTTCACTCAAGTATCTTGTTGGGGAATACCAAATATTGTGTATGTTGGTACCCCAAATATTGGAAGAAAAAAAAGTTTATTTCCTTTGGCAACTCAGTATAATTGGAATAGATTCAGAAATTACGGTTACACAGTATCAATATAACGTTTGATGGTTTTCAGAGGTATCTGTCCCCATTTGGAGAGGTGCAATCGTTTTTATAAACGACACATCATGTGACTTAGGAGACCATAGTTTTTTTTGAATAATAAATAACAGTATGTTTATTGAAGAATTCATTCGCTACCCAAGGCACATGAACTGTCAGCACTTTACGATATTAGGTTATTATGTTATGTTGATATGTTTATTAAAACATGAACTAATTGGAAGAGAACTAACATTTCGAAATGGTATGATGAACAAATCAATATGATATAATATAGTGTGATACATTTATATATGGCAAACATAGCAATAGCCTGAAGGGCGCACTTTACAACATCCGTCCCCCTCAAGAACGAAATTTGTAACTTGGATTGTTGCAAATTTCTGTTGATTTATTTTCAGCATGTTCATCTGAAGAGTCAGAAATATCATTGTCAATTTCGATTTCAATAGGATTTTCAATTCCCTGTGAATTTTGGGGTGAATTGCTACTCGGCGATTTTTTTAAACACTTAATATTATTTCTATACTTATATAAAACAAAAATGATTCCTATCATGATAAATAGGTAAATAAAAACATAATGATGAATATGATCGAATTGTATGTCATTATCTTCAAACATCTCTTGTTCCTTGAGCTTCAATGTGTTCACTGCGTAACTGATCCTTTCTAGTTTATCAATATGTTGCGATGAGATTAGTAAAGTCTTATTCAATAAAGGAAAAGCATTTACATTCAATGAATTATTGAGCATATTGGTATTAATATCAAAATTTGGATAATATGAACTATACGTTGAATCACTGTAAGATTGTGAGTCTAAAGAGTTCAATATAATAGAACTAGTGAATGCAGAACAATGAGGATTCATTTTTAAAATACCAGTTTCGTATAAGAAAATTTGTTTTTCAACTTTACCACATTTTATTGTCAAGAATTCCTTTTTCGGGCTATTGAAAATCCAAGAATTTGGTTGATGTAATTGAATGAAAATAGTGCTGTCAATGAAAATTATTCGTTTTTCGCATGTTTCTGGCATGGTACTGCGTGGGAGAAACAATAACGCTTCGCAGGTTTTGTGTAGTTGCAAAAGGAACAAAGGATATTTTTGTTTACAATTATACTTATTGTCTAGAACTAGGCATTTATCGATATCTTGATGATCAAGAAGAAAATAATGTTGTTTAACACTATCTATTGCTAAGAATGGTTTTTCAGGAATGATGAAACAAAACAAGTTTTTATTATAGTGCATGGGTAAACTCGTCATTTTCAACAAGTCATATGAGTTCGTACTAACTAAAGGGATATGTAAAATAAACATGAGAGAGTTATCTATTAAAATTACATTTGGTGACATAGATTTATACAATTCTAAAGAATTTTTCTGCGTTAATAATACAGGGAAAGTCAAACCTGAAGGCATATGCATACTGAATTGTACCAAATGATTGATCAAATTTTTTGGGCTGATAATCAGTGGATGAACATTGCCATTTTGTGCTGATAATATGATATTCAATAAATTGTTTTGATATAAGTCGAACTGATTTGTAAGCATGTCGAACATTAGCAAGTGTTGATCTAGTTGTTCAATGATTTCGAAATGTGCTGAGGCATTATTAATCATAATAGTTAGATTGTTAACATAATTTTGGACATTGGAGAACTTTCTATCGAAATCATGTAGATTTATCATAGATGAATTCATGTATTCCATAGCACTTTGAAAGACACTCGTCTGTTCCAATAATAGTTTTTGAAAACCTGATTGTTTATTTTCAAGTTTTTTGATAGCATTATTGTAATAAATAGCATCATTCTCATCTAAGGTACCAAAAAGAACTTTCGCGGTACTTCCAAAAATATTTAATAATCCCCTTTTTGCTCTGGTCTCTTCAAGTGGAACATCAGAATTTATCAATAATTCGTTAATCAATATATTTGTTTCCCTAGTTTTCTGTAATGTCAACCTCATCACATTTGTGAATGCGGCACATTGTTTAAAATTGGCTTCTACTAATAGTACTGATTCGCAAAGGCGATTATCTTTTTCAAAATTATAATTCAACAATTTGTAGAGACTGAAATATGATTTCAAATCTAGCTTGGTTATCATTTTCCAATAGCTATTGTATAAGGAAACAGTATTGAATTGTTCGTAGTAAATTCCTGCACTTTCGCTGATCTGAGTAACTTGATGTCGTCAGAGTATTGTTATAATCATTGTCACCTAATGAACTACGTACTAATAATTGAAGGAAAAGTATAATTATTTTCATCAAATTCATCACGACTACTCTTCGTATGCTGTTTATTCTAGGGTTTTATTTCTGAAACAGAAAATGTTTCATATTAGTTATGATAAAGTTTCAGTCTATTATTGTGAACTTTTGTTCGCTTTTTCTTAATCAAGATAGTTGTGTTTACGTTCGAATGTATTTCTACTACTTTATATGGACCATTCCAAACTGATGATAGTTTTTTACTTTTTCCTTTGACTGTAGATTCGTTTTTGAGTAAAACCAAATCACCAATTTGAAATTGAACTGCGTTCACGTTTTGATCATAATATTCCTTAGATTTTTGCTTATTCTTAACAAGATTATCCCGAGCTATTTCATGGGCATGCTGAAGGCGAGATTTCAGTTCACTATCGTAATCATTGTAATTATATGATAATTCAGGAGATTTTTTCAAACTCGATGGAATTTCTACAGGATGTCCATAAAGTAACTCAAATGGAGTATAGTTAGTGGCACTATTTACTGATGAATTGAAAACGAATTGTGCATAAGGCAACCATGTATCCCAAGAGTTTTGATCGTTATCTATATATGTTCTCAAATATTCGGTAAGAGTTTTATGTGATCGTTCTAGTGCACCATTGGTCTGTGGTCTAAATGCACATGTTTGAATTTTGTGTATTTTCAAAAGTTTACAGACCCTTTTGAAGAGTTCACTCAAAAAATTCTGACCTTGATCAGTGAGAACTGATTCGGGAATTCCGTGTCGACATATGATATTAGTGACAAAATGTTCAGCTATGCTACTAGCTTCTTGATTTTCTAGAGGTATTAATTCGCAAAATTTCGTCAATTCGTCTTGGAAAGTTAGTATGTATTTGTTATGATTATATGTTACTGCTAACGGACCAACAATATCTAAACTTATCTTTTCGAAGGGTTTTTTGGCTGTAGTAGTAATAGTCATAGGCATTTTTGTATATTTGGAGGATTTATTTCTTTGACAGTAATCACACTTCGTAATGTAGTCATGGATGTCCTTATACATTCCAGACCACTTATACTTCCTTCTGATTTTTTTGAAAGATCTATTTACGCCTAAATGTCCTCCTAATGGACTATCATGGCATTCCTTGAGAATTTGTTGTATTTCTTCTCTCGAAGTTACTTTTATAGTATTACTATGAAAAATTGTTATCTTGATATCAAGATTCTTAAAAACATATCTCATCATTGTTCGAATATTTTCAATTTTCAAGCTTTTGAATGGAATGTTTCTTGTGAAATTTATCATTGATAAGCTATTTATACTATTTATAATTGCAAATTCCTTTATTATCTGTAATGCATCGAAAATGTTTTCATAACTGACCTTCTTAACATGTTCGTGAGAAGGTATGAATAAGGTGCTGTCTTCCTTAAAGTATTGAATTCCGAGTTTTGTTAAGGTTGCAGATTTTAGTTTATTTACAATATTTACTTCGACTGAATCATGAGCTGTTGTTATATCGGTGCTAATAAAATATACTCGTAAAGAGACAGGGTCGCACTCAGAAATATTCTTGTGGCTATCGATGATATTAGAATTTATTATGACATGATTTTCCTTTTCCTTCACGAACTTTTCATATTCAGAACATGTATTTATTGCATTGATGTGATGTATTCTACTCAATGCGTCTGCATTGGAATTTTGTATTCCAGGCTTATGTTTTATTTCAAATTGGAATTCTTCTAGTTTTAACCGGAATTTCATGAGACGACTACCTGGGTCTTTAATTGAAAACATCCACAATAACGGTTTATGATCGGTACAAATAAGAAACTTACGACCATATAAGTACGGCCTAAAATATTTGCAACTCCAAACTATTGAGAGCAACTCCTTTTCGATCGTACTGTAATTTTTTTCAGCTTTGTTAAGAGTACGTGAGGCGTATGCTACAGGGAGATCTTTGCCAATCTCTCCTTGTGACAAGACTGCTCCTATTGCAGTGTTACTTGCATCGGTAGTTAAAATAAAAGGATTAGTGAAAACGGGAAATTGTAATATCGGAGGGTTGCACAATTTTTCTTTAAGTATTTCGAATGCCTCTATACAGGAAGGTGTAAACTCGAAAGGAACATCCTTTTTTAGGAGATTATTTAAAGGTTGAGTGATTTTCGCAAAATTTTGGATATGGCGTCTATAGTAACCAGCCAATCCTAAGAAAGATTTTATTTCAGTGACATTTTTAGGGACAGGAAATTCCTTCACTGCTTTTATTTTAGCAGGATCAGGGCTGATGCCGTTTTCCGTGATTATATGACCTAAATAACTCAATTCGGGGCGTAGAAATTCGCATTTTTCAGGTTGCAATTCAAGATTATACATTCTCATTCGGTCAAATATTTCTACCAACTTTTCATTATGCTCCTTCAGAGTTTTTGCATAGATGATGATGTCATCCAGGTACACAAAGCATTTTATACCTTGTAATCCGGAGAGAACGTTATTCATCATTTTCATGAAGGTACTGGGTGCTCCCTTAAGCCCAAAAGGCAAACGGTTGAATTCATAGTGACCGTAGGGCACGCTGAAAGCAGTTTTATGTTTATCCTTAGGTTCCATCAGAACCTGATGATATCCCGATGCCAAATCTAGCGAACTGAAAAATTTTGAATTTCCTAACTGGTCTAATATTTCTGTAATATTTGGCAAATAATAGACTTCGTCTAGAGTTTTTTCGTTGAGTTTTCGAAAGTCAACAACTATTCGCCATTTTTTATTTCCATTCGAATCTGGCTTTTTAGGAACGACTAAAAGAGGGGAATTATAATATGGAGATTTTGAATCTGAAATGATTCCATCTTTGAGCATCTTATCGACTTGATTTCGAATTTCTTCGTGTTGTTGAAATGGTAGTCTATAGGGCTTGATGTTCACAGGAATATCATTAGATGTAGGTATGGAATGTTTTATTGCGTCTGTATGAGTTAAGCTATCACCCTGTAAGTGAAATATATCATGGAAGGATTTGCAAATTTCAAGAATACTGTCTTTTTCATTTGGATGCATGTGAGACGTTCGTAAGGATTCTGTTAAATTTGTTAGTCGTTCAAGATTGCAATGAGGTTTATCAATATTAAGAATTTCATATTCGGCAACATTTTCAAAAGTGACGAACGGATTTTCGATTGTCATATCTTGATCATTGGTATTAATGAATGCTATATTGCAATACCCATTTTTTGGCTTGACTATGCAATTTCCAACGAAGACTCCGTCTAGAATTTCTGAAGATAAGCATAAAGATTCGGATTTTTGTGTTGTTTTTATTTTGCGTATAACTTCACTCCTTGCTGGCACAACAATTTTAGTATTGCATGTGTTTTGCTGTGTTTTCATGAATTCGAAAGATAATGTTTTACGTTCATGTGTGAGAGATAATATTTTATTTTCATAATCAATTTGAGCTTTGAGTTTAAGGAGGATATCTTTACCTAATATTCCATCTTGCAGAATAGGAAAATTATCATTCACGATATGTATAGGATGTATAAAAATATTTTCACCTAACTGAAATTCACCATAGCATATACCATATGTTTCAATAAGAGATTCTGAAATACCTTTCAAAAAAGATTTATGTTGGGTATGACAAATTGCATCACCTTTGGTACAAGATTTTTTCAAAAGACTAATGGAGCTTCCAGTGTCGAGTAGAAGATTAGCTACACTATTTTTCGCTAATAGTAAAGGAAATATTACACTTTCGGCTTCTTCAGTATTGCAAGGCTCTAAGCGAAGAATTTTATTTTCATTATTAGAACAATATGATTCAGGACTTGTAGCGATAGGAATATGCATAATTGAAGAACTACAAGTATTTTTCAAAGGACGGCAGTTTAAAGATCGCTCACCCGACGTGCACTGCCTGTCTCTGCAGTCGGTGTTCGGGAGTTTCCCGAATCCGTAAGGGAGTTGTTTGAGTTTGATTGATATTGATCGACCCTTTTCTTTTTGAAACAATCACGTATATGGTGACCTTGTTTTTTGCAATATGCACAAATTATTTTCGTTACGTTTACTTCAGACTTAATCTCCCTTTTTGAGTACGATGGAAGTGGCGTGGAAGTGGACGGTTTATTTTTGAAGAAACATTCAGTTTCTAAATGACCATTCCGGTGACAAAAATTACATTTTTTGAAAGATCTATTTTTGGAAAAATTATTTGGTTGTTGTCTATCGCTATTTCGCTCTTCTTCCACAGCTGCTTCGATCGCTTCTGATAGTTTCTCAAAACGAGATGCTTTTATAATTATTTTGATGTTGGAATTGAGACCATCTACAAAAGATTTGAAGGCTGTACGAGAATTGAGATTTTTAATGGTTTCTGCGGCCTCACTACCTTCGGCTTGGATGCAAGCATCGTTGAGGTTACTCAATAAGTGCTCAACTCGATTACCAAAATTCCGTACTGTTTCACCTATTTTTTGTTTGATTCGAAGTAATTCTCCTTGTAATTGCGCGATACTGCGTGTCTCTAAAAATTGATCTTGCAAATCTTTTTTCAATTCATTCCAATCCTCATATATTTTATGTTTGACTACATTGTATGCTGGGCCAGATAAACGCGATTTGATTATGTTAACAAGCATACTCGCATCGGCAGGTTGAGATAGATCTGTACTTACTATATCACAACATGAAATGAAACGATGAAGTTCTGATCTATCACCTCTAAATTCAGGAATTAATTTCAAGGCTGTGTCAATGTTCAATTTTGGCATGTTGTCAGTATTATTGCCTTCTGGATTAACTTCTACTGTATGTGGCATAGATTTACAGAAAATTGCATGAAATGTTATTACCACCAATATCAAATTATGTATGAGAAAAGTTCAATGAAAAATACAGATATTCAGAGATATGTACGAAGAAAAAAAAAATGAAAATTTGAGTCCACAAATGTTAACTGATGATTATGCTGTGAATGGAGGACACTACCATTCAAAACCACCACGTGTAGATGCTGAATAACTTACTGGCTGAATCTTGCTAGATGTTGACTGCTGCTTGTAGGTTTCAGGAATAATTCGCTGAAGGTATCGAGTACTTGAGTTGTTGTCCTGTTGTCCTATTGTCCTTTGCCTCCTTAGAATCTTGTATGACCCACGATGGTATGCTAGGCTTCAGTTGTAGCAGGTACAATTTGCTTAACAGCTGCTTCTGCACCACTGGATCACAGGATTACGGCTCGCAAAATCTCAGGAACAACTGGTTCTTGGAAGGTGGGTTATTTTTCGACCACTTGCACACCTGACACCAAATTTATGTTGGGGAATACCAAATATTGTGTATGTTGGTACCCCAAATATTGGAAGAAAAAAAAGTTTATTTCCTTTGGCAACTCAGTATAATTGGAATAGATTCAGAAATTACGGTTACACAGTATCAATATAACGTTTGATGGTTTTCAGAGGTATCTGTCCCCATTTGGAGAGGTGCAATCGTTTTTATAAACGACACATCATGTGACTTAGGAGACCATAGTTTTTTTTGAATAATAAATAACAGTATGTTTATTGAAGAATTCATTCGCTACCCAAGGCACATGAACTGTCAGCACTTTACGATATTAGGTTATTATGTTATGTTGATATGTTTATTAAAACATGAACTAATTGGAAGAGAACTAACATTTCGAAATGGTATGATGAACAAATCAATATGATATAATATAGTGTGATACATTTATATATGGCAAACATAGCAATAGCCTGAAGGGCGCACTTTACAACAATCTAATGAAAATGAAAAATCCTACGGGACGTCTTGCACGGTGGAGTGTGCGACTTAGCCAATTTGATTTTGATTTAACTTATTTAAGGGGAAATCTAAACGTAGTTCCAGATGCTCTTTCAAGGTCACCAGTTGAAGAGGCTCCTAGTGAATCTTTGATTCAGGAAAATTTCGCTGTTGAAAATCCAGATGAAACTATTTCTCTGGATATTGATCTAGAAAATGTAGATTCTTTTTACCTGAAAATGCGCTCCAATATTGTATCAAGTCCGGAAAGTTATCCAAATTGGGCAGTCAAAGGAGGGTATGTTTACAAATTGTTGCCGTCAAAAGTTCCTATAAATACAAACATTTCGGATTGGAAACTTTTAGTGCCTAAGAGGCAAAGAACCAAAATTATATCCTCGTGCCACGATCTACCTACAGCTTCACACTTAGGATATTTTAAAACATTTTCTAGAGTCACACTTACCTATTTCTGGCCAAAAATGCGACGTGATATATACCGCTATGTAAAATCTTGTAAGATTTGCGCTTGTCAGAAAGCTCCAAATTATCCTAAGTTCGGACTTATGGGAACAGAAAAAAAGGTCAGATATCCTTGGCAAATTATAGCGTTAGATTTAATGGGTCCTTTACCTCGAAGCTCAAATGGATTTCAGTATATTTTAGTGATCAGTGACTGGTTCACTAAATACCCGTTAATTTATCCTCTACGAAATGCTACCGCACCAAGTATAGTTCGTATTCTCGAAAATGAAGTTTTCCTAGTCTATGGTGTTCCTCAACACATTATTTGTGATAACGGTAGGCAGTTAATTAGCAACTCTATCAAGAGTTTAGTAAAAAAATATGAAACACATATTTTATATACTCCTTATTACCACCCTCAGTCTAATTACGTTGAACGAGCGAATAGGACTATAGGAACCGCTATTCGAAGCTATATCACTGACAACCATAAGTTGTGGGACAGGGAACTTTCAAAAATCGCGTATGCGTTAAGAACAGCTGTACATGAAGTGACCGGGTATAGCCCAGCTTTCCTAAATTTCGGTAGGGAAGTACCTTGCTCCGGCAAATATTATGGACGCGGTGATATAGATTTAGTTCAGAGTGATAGGAAATATTGGATTGATAATTTGGGAAGGATGTCTGAGATTTATAGAGAAGTTCAGAATAAACTTAATGTTGCATATAAACGAAATGCTAAGCGTTATAATCTAAGGAGAAGAGACAAAGAATTTTTCGTAGGAGATGTAATTTTACGAAAAAATAAAGTTCTTTCAAATGCTGGAGATAATTTCAGTAAAAAATTGGCTCCACGCTATTTAAAATGTACCGTGATTAAGAAAAAATCAAAACTTGTCTATGTATGTAGAGACAATGAAGGTCACATAGGAAATGTGGGGACTTGGCACATAGAGGATCTAAAACCTTTTTACGAATCGAATGATTTTTCTTCATCGGATATTGAGGACGGATCTATTTCAGAAAAATCAGAAAAATGATTGAAGGATTATCCTCTCGCCAGAATCTGTTGATTCCATCTTGTATATAGTAGTTAATTACTTGTATATATTAGTCATAGTCCATGGCATTAAGTAATATGGGAATTACCTTAGGTCATGTCAGTAGGATTAAATAAAATCTCGAGATTTTAGATAAGTTTAGGTAGGTACTATTGCAAAAAAAAAAAAAAAAATCCTTTTTGAACTATCATTTTTGTCAACTCTCAACTAATAAAAATTGACATTTTTCATGCCAATTTTTTTGTATTGGAAGGAGGTGAATATAACATGAAAATTGACCATACTATACATAACATCTGAGGTTGGGTTGATTTATTTTCAAAATGTTCAAATACCACAACAATATGGTTGAGGGTTCTTCAGTGAAGCATTTCCGTGTTAGCTTTTCAGGGTTTTTTACTGATATCAGACTGTAGAGCTGACGAGTTTTCCAGTTTGAATATTAGTTCATATGATCCTCATTCACTTTCAACAAATATCAATTTCATGTTATTTGCGAGTTATGAAATACCATACTTACACAGTAATATTATTAATTTAGTTTATTCCCATACATGTTGAAGTAAATAATAATATAGAAATTTATTCAGCTTATTTGAAATTCACAATGTTTACATTTCTGGAATTTAACCTTGATCATGAACAACGACTTGAAGTTATCTGATGTAGGTCGCTGTCTTTCACAAGGATCTAAAGTATAAATGTGGTTCTGTGGTAAAAGAGTCTGAGGTTGTTAGAGATCCAATGATCCTAACCATAGTCCTGTCAAGGTGATAGGTTTTGTGGTTCTATGATACATAGGTTCAGTTGGTCAAGTTGGCTAGTTAAAAAAAAAAACTAATTCACAACTGCAAAGTGTGTTGTGCATTTGGTAGCGTTTTTTTAAGCAGGCGTGCCTAAAAAAGGACCTGCTTGGGTGATAAGATGGTTTTTTATACGTCGATAAGGTGGGCGACGATAATGATAGAAATGATGAGATTTAGTTTTATCCTCGGGGCGAGCAAACCCCTAGTGAAAGGCTGTTCCAACATTATTGGGAAGGTGAGTCTGGAAAATTCCAAAATGAAATTCCAACGTGGATATTAATCTGGCGATCTATATTATTATAGATCTGCTGGCCTTTTTTGTGGGGTTCTTTTCAAGTGAAGAATTTTCGGGATCAGCCGGCTATCGGAGCTCTTCCGGGATTCTGTGAGAGGCCAAAGATTTTAATTGGATTCCAAGACCGGATGCACGCTGGCTTATGGAGATATCACCCATCTGTAGAGTTGTCTCCGGGATGTCCCTATCTTAACTGCAGTGCTCCTGGGTGGCGCCAAGCCTGCTCTTTCTGCCTTGAGTGTCTACATCTGCGGAACTTGGTGGGCATGTCATCAGCCCGTCTTCTGCCCTACCTCGAGACTGGATTTTGAGGCTGGTAACAGCTGCTTGAGGTCAGAACTTTCCAGATTTTTTGTCAGTCATCAGGCATTTTGGTTTAGTTTATAAGTTACCACTCGAAAGAGGAAAAAATATATTTTCTTTGATCTAATATCCATAACATAAATATTATTCATTTATTTTATCATAACGGGATAGTTATGACAAGATAGTCTCACACAAATATGTGAACTCATATATTGGCCAATATAAGGGGGAATTATAGGTATATAAGAAGTAACTAATTAATTACTGATGTCATAACTTATAAGTGGGAAGATCACTTAACAATCTCACTTTTTCTTTTTAATTTGTACAAGTATGGGATTTCATTAAACAATGTGGTTCAACTGAGACTTTTCTTTGAAATTACATTTCTCAGTTTTCGCTTTAATAAACTGCAGTGGCGCCTAACAATAAAAACAGGGAACCCCAGCTTTCATTGAACTCACACCCAGCCACCTAACAACAGAGCTGCCGTGCTTTATAACTAAACCCTATATGGACCACCAGTCTTAGGACTTTGAGAAATACAGGTAGGACATATTATAGAAAAACCAGGGAAATGTTATACACGTTTTTTGTATGCATAGTTTGCTATTTTCACTTCTGGACTTGACATTTTCTTTGTTTATTGTGCATTGATTTTTTTCAACTGTACTTTTCAACCAAAGAAATAAATATTATTATTATTATTATTATTATTATTATTATTATGTTTATATGGATATACTCACCAGGTACCTGTTCTTCCGATATACATACGAGCAACCGAATCGAACATAAGGTTGAATGGATAGATTGAACAATCATCGTATCTGAGTTGTATTCGATTATGTTTATATAGTTATACTCACCAGGTAACTGTTCTTCCGTTATACATACGAGCGACTGAATTGAACTGAAGGTTGAATGGATAGACTAAACAATGATCGTATCTGGGGTTGTATTCGATTATATCGTGATGATGTTCATATAGTTATACTCACCAGGTAACTGTTTTCCAGTTATACATAAGAGCGACTGAACTGAACAGAAGATTGAATGGATAGACTGAACAATCATCGTATCTGGGTTGTATTCGATTATTTCGTGATGATTATTATATATTATGTCTAACCAGGTAACTGTTCTTTCGTTATACATACTAGCAACCGAATCGAACATAAGGTTGAATGGATAGATTGAACAATCATTGTATCTGGGTTGTCTCCGATTATATCGTTATGTTGTATATTTAACTACACCTACCATGTAACGGTTCTTTCGTTACACATACGAGCGTCTGAATCGAACATAAGGTTGGATGGTTAGACGGAACGATATTGTAACTAAGTTGTATTCGATTATATCGTGATGACGTTCATATAGAAATACTCACCAGGTTACTGTTCTTTCGTTATACATACGAGCAACCGAATCGAACAGAATGTTGAATGGTTAGACGAAACGATAATTCTATCTGAGTTGTATTCGATGATATCGTGATGATGTTTATATAGCAATACTCACCAGGTAACTGTCCTTCCGTTTTACATACAAGCGACCGAATCGAGCAGAAGGTTAAATGGATAGATTGAACAATCATCGTATCTGAGTTGTATTCGATTATGTTTATATAGATATACTCACCAGGTACCTGTTCTTCCGATATACATACGAGCAACCGAATCGAACATAAGGTTGAATGGATAGATTGAACAATCATCGTATCTGAGTTGTATTCGATTATGTTTATATAGTTATACTCACCAGGTAACTGTTCTTCCGTTATACATACGAGCGACTGAATTGAACTGAAGGTTGAATGGATAGACTAAACAATGATCGTATCTGGGGTTGTATTCGATTATATCGTGATGATGTTCATATAGTTATACTCACCAGGTAACTGTTCTCCAGTTATACATAAGAGCGACTGAACTGAACAGAAGGTTGAATGGATAGACTGAACAATCATCGTATCTGGGTTGTATTCGATTATTTCGTGAAGATTATTATATATTATGTCTAACCAGGTAACTGTTCTTTCGTTATACATACTAGCAACCGAATCGAACATAAGGTTGAATGGATAGATTGAACAATCATTGTATCTGGGTTGTCTCCGATTATATCGTTATGTTGTATATTTAACTACACCTACCATGTAACGGTTCTTTCATTACACATACGAGCGTCTGAATCGAACATAAGGTTGGATGGTTAGACGGAACGATAATTGTAACTAAGTTGTATTCGATTATATCGTGATGACGTTCATATAGAAATACTCACCAGGTTACTGTTCTTTCGTTATACATACGAGCAACCGAATCGAACAGAAGGTTGAATGGATAGTATCTGGGTTGTATTCGATTATGATGTTATGCTGTGTATATAGTTATACACATAAGGTGACGGTATTTTCGTTTCACATACGAGCGACCGAAACGAACAGAAAGTTGAATGGATAGACTGAACAATCAATGTATCTGGGTGGTATCCGATTATATCGCAATACTGTATATATAGTGATACTTACCAGGTGACGGTACTTCCGTTACACATACTAGCGACTGAATCGAATAGAAGGTTAAATGGTTAGACGAAACGATAATTGTATCTGAGTTGTATTCGATGATATCGTGATGATGTTTATATAGCAATACTCACCAGGTAACTGTTCTTCCGTTTTACATACAAGCGACCGAATCGAGCAGAAGGTTGAATTCAGTATAGATTGAACAATCATCGTATCTGGGTTGTATTCGATTATGTTTATATAGTTATACTCACCAGGTAACTGTTCTTCCGTTATACATACGAGCGACTGAATTGAACAGAAGGTTGAATGGATAGACTAAACAATAATCGTATCTGGGGTTGTATTCGATTATATCTTGATGATGTTCATATAGTTATACTCACCAGGAAACTGTTCTCCAGTTTTACATAAGAGCGACTGAACTGAACAGAAAGTTGAATGGATAGACTGAACAATCAATGTATCTGGGTAATATCCGATTATATCGCAATACTGTATATATAGTGATACTTACCAGGTGACGGTACTTCCGTTACACATACTAGCGACTGAATCGAACAGAAGGTTGAATGGTTAGACGAAATGATAATTGTATCTGAATTGTATTCGATGATATCGTGATGATGTTTATATAGCAATACTCACCAGGTAACTGTCCTTCCGTTTTACATACAAGCGACCGAATCGAGCAGAAGGTTGAATTCAGTATAGATTGAACAATCATCGTATCTGGGTTGTATTCGATTATGTTTATATAGTTATACTCACCAGGTAACTGTTCTTCCGTTATACATACGAGCGACTGAATTGAACTGAAGGTTGAATGGATAGACTAAACAATGATCGTATCTGGGGTTGTATTCGATTATATCGTGATGATGTTCATATAGTTATACTCACCAGGTAACTGTTTTCCAGTTATACATAAGAGCGACTGAACTGAACAGAAGATTGAATGGATAGACTGAACAATCATCGTATCTGGGTTGTATTCGATTATTTCGTGATGATTATCATATATTATGTCTAACCAGGTAACTGTTCTTTCTTTATACATACTAGCAACCGAATCGAACATAAGGTTGAATTGATAGATTGAACAATCATTGTATCTGGGTTGTCTCCGATTATATCGTTATGTTGTATATTTAACTACACCTACCATGTAACGGTTCTTTCGTTACACATACGAGCGTCTGAATCGAACATAAGGTTGGATGGTTAGACGGAACGATATTGTAACTAAGTTGTATTCGATTATAACGTGATGACGTTCATATAGAAATACTCACCAGGTTACTGTTCTTTCGTTATACATACGAGCAACCGAATCGAACAGAAGGTTGAATGGATAGTATCTGGGTTGTATTCGATTATGATGTTATGCTGTGTATATAGTTATACACATAAGGTGACGGTATTCCTGTTTCACATACGAGCGACCGAAACGAACAGAAAGTTGAATGGATAGACTGAACAATCAATGTATCTGGGTGGTATCCGATTATATCGCAATACTGTATATATAGTGATACTTACCAGGTGACGATACTTCCGTTACACATACTAGCGACTGAATCGAACAGAATGTTGAATGGTTAGACGAAACGATAATTCTATCTGAGTTGTATTCGATGATATCGTGATGATGTTTATATAGCAATACTCACCAGGTAACTGTCCTTCCGTTTTACATACAAGCGACCGAATCGAGCAGAAGGTTAAATGGATAGATTGAACAATCATCGTATCTGAGTTGTATTCGATTATGTTTAAATAGATATACTCACCAGGTACCTGTTCTTCCGATATACATACGAGCAACCGAATCGAACATAAGGTTGAATGGATAGATTGAACAATCATCGTATCTGAGTTGTATTCGATTATGTTTATATAGTTATACTCACCAGGTAACTGTTCTTCCGTTATACATACGAGCGACTGAATTGAACTGAAGGTTGAATGGATAGACTAAACAATGATCGTATCTGGGGTTGTATTCGATTATATCGTGATGATGTTCATATAGTTATACTCACCAGGTAACTGTTCTCCAGTTATACATAAGAGCGACTGAACTGAACAGAAGGTTGAATGGATAGACTGAACAATCATCGTATCTGGGTTGTATTCGATTATTTCGTGATGATTATTATATATTATGTCTAACCAGGTAACTGTTCTTTCGTTATACATACTAGCAACCGAATCGAACATAAGGTTGAATGGATAGATTGAACAATCATTGTATCTGGGTTGTCTCCGATTATATCGTTATGTTGTATATTTAACTACACCTACCATGTAACGGTTCTTTCGTTACACATACGAGCGTCTGAATCGAACATAAGGTTGGATGGTTAGACGGAACGATAATTGTAACTAAGTTGTATTCGATTATATCGTGATGACGTTCATATAGAAATACTCACCAGGTTACTGTTCTTTCGTTATACATACGAGCAACCGAATCGAACAGAAGGTTGAATGGATAGTATCTGGGTTGTATTCGATTATGATGTTATGCTGTGTATATAGTTATACACATAAGGTGACGGTATTCCCGTTTCACATACGAGCGACCGAAACGAACAGAAAGTTGAATGGATAGACTGAACAATCAATGTATCTGGGTGGTATCCGATTATATCGCAATACTGTATATATAGTGATACTTACCAGGTGACGGTACTTCCGTTACACATACTAGCGACTGAATCGAACAGAAGGTTAAATGGTTAGACGAAACGATAATTGTATCTGAGTTGTATTCGATGATATCGTGATGATGTTTATATAGCAATACTCACCAGGTAACTGTTCTTCCGTTTTACATACAAGCGACCGAATCGAGCAGAAGGTTGAATTCAGTATAGATTGAACAATCATCGTATCTGGGTTGTATTCGATTATGTTTATATAGTTATACTCACCAGGAAACTGTTCTCCAGTTTTACATAAGAGCGACTGAACTGAACAGAAAGTTGAATGGATAGACTGAACAATCAATGTATCTGGGTGGTATCCGATTATATCGCAATACTGTATATATAGTGATACTTACCAGGTGACGGTACTTCCGTTACACATACTAGCGACTGAATCGAACAGAAGGTTAAATGGTTAGACGAAATGATAATTGTATCTCTGAGTTGTATTCGATGATATCGTGATGAAGTTCATATAGAAATACTCACCAGGTTACTGTTCTTTCGTTATACATACGAGCATTCGAATCGAACAGGAGGTTGAATGGATAGTATCTGGGTTGTATTCGATTATGATGTTATGCTGTGTATATAGTTATACACACTAGGTGACGGTATTCCCGTTTTACATACGAGCGACCGAAACGAACAGAAAGTTGAATGGATAGACTGAACAATCAATGTATTTGGTTGGTATCCGATTATATCGCAATACTGTATATATAGTGATACTTACCAGGTGACGGTACTTCCGTTACACATACTAGCGACTGAATCGAACAGAAGGTTAAATGGTTGGACGAAGCGATTATTGTATCTGAGTTGTATTCGATGATATCGTGATGATGTTTATATAGCAATATTCACCAGGTAACTGTTCTTCCGTTTTACATAAAAGCGACCGAATCGAGCAGATGGTTGAATGGATAGATTGAACAATCATCGTATCTGGGTTGTATTCGATTATGTTTATATAGTTATACTCATTAGGTAACTGTTCTTCCGTTATACATACGAGCGACTGAATTGAACAGAAGGTTGAATGGATAGTATATGGGTTGTATTCGATTATGATGTTATGCTGTGTATATAGTTATACACACTAGGAGACGGTATTCCCGTTTTACTTACGAGCGACCGAAACAAAAAGAAAGTTGAATGGATAGACTGAACAATCAATGTATCTGGGTGGTATCCGATTATATCGCAATACTGTATATATAGTGATACTTACCAGGTGACGATACTTCCGTTACACATACTAGCGACTGAATCGAACAGAATGTTGAATGGTTAGACGAAACGATAATTGTATCTGAATTGTATTCGATGATATCGTGATGATGTTTATATAGCAATACTCACCAGGTAACTGCCTTCCGTTTTACATACAAGCGACCGAATCGAGCAGAAGGTTAAATGGATAGATTGAACAATCATCGTATCTGAGTTGTATTCGATTATGTTTATATAGATATACTCACCAGGTACCTGTTCTTCCGATATACATACGAGCAACCGAATCGAACATAAGGTTGAATGGATAGATTGAACAATCATCGTATCTGAGTTGTATTCGATTATGTTTATATAGTTATACTCACCAGGTAACTGTTCTTCCGTTATACATACGAGCGACTGAATTGAACTGAAGGTTGAATGGATAGACTAAACAATGATCGTATCTGGGGTTGTATTCGAATATATCGTGATGATGTTCATATAGTTATACTCACCAGGTAACTGTTTTCCAGTTATACATAAGAGCGACTGAACTGAACAGAAGATTGAATGGATAGACTGAACAATCATCGTATCTGGGTTGTATTCGATTATTTCGTGATGATTATTATATATTATGTCTAACCAGGTAACTGTTCTTTCTTTATACATACTAGCAACCGAATCGAACATAAGGTTGAATGGATAGATTGAACAATCATTGTATCTGGGTTGTCTCCGATTATATCGTTATGTTGTATATTTAACTACACCTACCATGTAACGGTTCTTTCGTTACACATACGAGCGTCTGAATCGAACATAAGGTTGGATGGTTAGACGGAACGATATTGTAACTAAGTTGTATTCGATTATATCGTGATGACGTTCATATAGAAATACTCACCAGGTTACTGTTCTTTCGTTATACATACGAGCAACCGAATCGAACAGAAGGTTGAATGGATAGTATCTGGGTTGTATTCGATTATGATGTTATGCTGTGTATATAGTTATACACATAAGGTGACGGTATTCCCGTTTCACATACGAGCGACCGAAACGAACAGAAAGTTGAATGGATAGACTGAACAATCAATGTATCTGGGTGGTATCCGATTATATCGCAATACTGTATATATAGTGATACTTACCAGGTGACGATACTTCCGTTACACATACTAGCGACTGAATCGAACAGAATGTTGAATGGTTAGACGAAACGATAATTCTATCTGAGTTGTATTCGATGATATCGTGATGATGTTTATATAGCAATACTCACCAGGTAACTGTCCTTCCGTTTTACATACAAGCGACCGAATCGAGCAGAAGGTTAAATGGATAGATTGAACAATCATCGTATCTGAGTTGTATTCGATTATGTTTATATAGATATACTCACCAGGTACCTGTTCTTCCGATATACATACGAGCAACCGAATCGAACATAAGGTTGAATGGATAGATTGAACAATCATCGTATCTGAGTTGTATTCGATTATGTTTATATAGTTATACTCACCAGGTAACTGTTCTTCCGTTATACATACGAGCGACTGAATTGAACTGAAGGTTGAATGGATAGACTAAACAATGATCGTATCTGGGGTTGTATTCGATTATATCGTGATGATGTTCATATAGTTATACTCACCAGGTAACTGTTCTCCAGTTATACATAAGAGCGACTGAACTGAACAGAAGGTTGGATGGATAGACTGAACAATCATCGTATCTGGGTTGTATTCGATTATTTCGTGATGATTATTATATATTATGTCTAACCAGGTAACTGTTCTTTCGTTATACATACTAGCAACCGAATCGAACATAAGGTTGAATGGATAGATTGAACAATCATTGTATCTGGGTTGTCTCCGATTATATCGTTATGTTGTATATTTAACTACACCTACCATGTAACGGTTCTCTCGTTACACATACGAGCGTCTGAATCGAACATAAGGTTGGATGGTTAGACGGAACGATAATTGTAACTAAGTTGTATTCAATTATATCGTGATGACGTTCATATAGAAATACTCACCAGGTTACTGTTCTTTCGTTATACATACGAGCAACCGAATCGAACAGAAGGTTGAATGGATAGTATCTGGGTTGTATTCGATTATGATGTTATGCTGTGTATATAGTTATACACATAAGGTGACGGTATTCCCGTTTCACATACGAGCGACCGAAACGAACAGAAAGTTGAATGGATAGACTGAACAATCAATGTATCTGGGTGGTATCCGATTATATCGCAATACTGTATATATAGTGATACTTACCAGGTGACGGTACTTCCGTTACACATACTAGCGACTGAATCGAACAGAAGGTTAAATGGTTAGACGAAACGATAATTGTATCTGAGTTGTATTCGATGATATCGTGATGATGTTTATATAGCAATACTCACCAGGTAACTGTTCTTCCGTTTTACATACAAGCGACCGAATCGAGCAGAAGGTTGAATTCAGTATAGATTGAACAATCATCGTATCTGGGTTGTATTCGATTTTGTTTATATAGTTATACTCACCAGGTAACTGTTCTTCCGTTATACATACGAGCGACTGAATTGAACAGAAGGTTGAATGGATAGTATATGGGTTGTATTCGATTATGATGTTATGCTGTGTATATAGTTATACACATAAGGTGACGGTATTCCCGTTTCACATACGAGCGACCGAAACGAACAGAAAGTTGAATGGATAGACTGAACAATCAATGTATCTGGGTGGTATCCGATTATATCGCAATACTGTATATATAGTGATACTTACCAGGTGACGATACTTCCGTTACACATACTAGCGACTGGATCGAACAGAATGTTGAATGGTTAGACGAAACGATAATTGTATCTGAGTTGTATTCGATGATATCGTGATGATGTTTATATAGCAATACTCACCAGGTAACTGTCCTTCCGTTTTACTTACAAGCGACCGAATCGAGCAGAAGGTTAAATGGATAGATTGAACAATCATCGTATCTGAGTTGTATTCGATTATGTTTATATAGATATACTCACCAGGTACCTGTTCTTCCGATATACATACGAGCAACCGAATCGAACATAAGGTTGAATGGATAGATTGAACAATCATTGTATCTGGGTTGTCTCCGATTATACCGTTATGTTGTATATTTAACTACACCTACCATGTAACGGTTCATTCGTTACACATACGAGCGTCTGAATCGAACATAAGGTTGGATGGTTAGACGGAACGATAATTGTAACTAAGTTGTATTCGATTATATCGTGATGACGTTCATATAGAAATACTCACCAGGTTACTGTTCTTTCGTTATACATACGAGCAACCGAATCGAACAGAAGGTTGAATGGATAGTATCTGGGTTGTATTCGATTATGATGTTATGCTGTGTATATAGTTATACACATAAGGTGACGGTATTCCCGTTTCACATACGAGCGACCGAAACGAACAGAAAGTTGAATGGATAGACTGAACAATCAATGTATCTGGGTGGTATCCGATTATATCGCAATACTGTATATATAGTGATACTTACCAGGTGACGGTACTTCCGTTACACATACTAGCGACTGAATCGAACAGAAGGTTAAATGGTTAGACGAAACGATAATTGTATCTGAGTTGTATTCGATGATATCGTGATGATGTTTATATAGCAATACTCACCAGGTAACTGTTCTTCCGTTTTACATACAAGCGACCGAATCGAGCAGAAGCTTAAATTTAGTAGAGATTGAACAATCATCGTAACTGGGTTGTATTCGATTATGTTTATATAGTTATACTCACCAGGTAACTGTTCTTTCGTTATACATACGAGCGACTGAATTGAACAGAAGGTTGAATGGATAGACTAAACAATAATCGTATCTGGGGTTGTATTCGATTATATCTTGATGATGTTCATATAGTTATACTCACCAGGTAACTGTTCTCCAGTTATACATAAGAGCGACTGAACTGAACAGAAGGTTGAATGGATAGACTGAATAATCATTGTATCTGGGTTGTATTCGATTATTTCGTGATGATTATTATATATTATGTCTAACCAGGTAACTGTTCTTCCGTTATACATACGAGCAACCGAATCGAACATAAGGTTGAATGGATAGATTGAACAATCATTGTATCTGGGTTGTCTACGATTATATCGTTATGCTGTATAATTAGATACACCTACCATGTAACGGTTCTTTCGTTACACATACGAGCGTCTGAATCGAACATAAGGTTGGATTGGTTAGACGGAACGATAATTGTAACTGAGTTGTATTCGATTATATCGTGGTAATGTTTATATAGTAATACTCACCAGGTGACTGTTCTTGCGTTATACATACGAGCGACCCAATCGAACAGAAGTTTGGATAAATAGACGAAATGATCATTGTATCTGAGTTGTATTCGATTATATCGTGATGACGTTCATATAGAAATACTCACCAGGTTACTGTTTTTTCTTTATACATACGAGCAACCGAATCGAACAGAAGGTTGAATGGATAGTATCTGGGTTGTATTCGATATAGATGTTATGCTGTGTATATAGTTATACACATTAGGTGACGGTATTCCCGTTTTACATACGAGCGACCGAAACGAACAGAAAGTTGAATGGATAGACTGAACAATCAATATATCTGGGTGGTATCCGATTATATCGCAATACTGTATATATAGTGATACTTACCAGGTTACGGTACTTCCGTTGCACATACTAGCGACTGAATCGAACTTAAGGTTAAATGGTGAGACGAAACGATAATTGTATCTGAGTTGTATTCGATGATATCGTGATGATGTTTATATAGCAATACTCACCAGGTAACTGTTTTTCCGTTTCACATACAAGCGACCGAATCGAGCAGAAGGTTAAATTTAGTATGGATTGAACAATCATCGTATCTGGGTTGTATTTGATTATGTTCATATGGTTATACTCACCAGGTAACTGTTCGTCCGTTATACATACTAGCGACTGAATCGAACAGAATGTTGAATGGTTAGACGAAACGATAATTGTATCTGAGTTGTATTCGATGATATCGTGATGATGTTTATATAGCAATACTCACCAGGTAACTGTCCTTCAGTTTTACATACAAGTGACCGAATCGAGCAGAAGGTTAAATGGATAGATTGAACAATCATCGTATCTGAGTTGTATTCGATTATGTTCATATAGTTATACTCACCAGGTACCTGTTCTTCCGTTATACATACGAGCAACCGAATCGAACATAAGGTTGAATGGATAGATTGAACAATCATCGTATCTGAGTTATATTCGATTATGTTTATATAGTTATACTCACCAAGTAAATGTACTTCCGTTATACATACGAGCGACTGAATTGAACAGAAGGTTGAATGGATAGACTAAACAATGATCGTATCTGGGGTTGTATTCGATTATATCGTGATGATGTTTATATAGTTATACTCACCAGGTAACTATTCTCCAGTTATACATAGGAGCGACTGAACTGAACAGAAGGTTGAATGGATAGACTGAATAATCATCGTATCCGGGTTGTATTCGATTATTTCGAGATGATTATTATATATTATGTCTAACCAGGTAACTGTTCTTCCGTTATACATACGAGCAACCGAATCAAACATAAGGTTGGATGGATAGATTGAAAAATCATTGTATCTGGGTTGTCTCTGATTATATCGTTATGCTGTATAATTAGATACACCTACCATGTAACGGTTCTTTCGTTACACATACGAGCGTCTGAATCGAACATAAGGTTGGATGGTTAGAGATAATTGTAACTGAGTTGTATTCGATTATATCGTGGTAATGTATATATAGTAATACTCACCAGGTGACTGTTCTTTCGTTATACATACGAGCAACCGAATCGAACAGAAGGTTGAATGAATGGTATCTGGGTTTTATTCGATTATGATGTTATGCTGTGTATATAGTTATACACACTAGGTGACGGTATTTCCGTTTTACATACGAGCGACCGAAACGAACAGAAAGTTGAATGGATAGACTGAACAATCAATGTATCTGGTTGGTATCCGATTATATCGCAATACTGTATATATAGTGATACTTACCAGGTGACGGTTCTTCCGTTACACATACTAGCGACTGAATCGAACAGAATGTTAAATGGTTAGACGAAGCGATAATTGTATCTGAGTTGTATTCGATGATATCGTGATGATGTTTATATAGCAATATTCACCAGGTAACTGTTCTTCCGTTTTACATAAAAGCGACCGAATCGAGCAGAAGGTTAAATGGATAGATTGAAAATTCATCGTATCTGGGTTGTATTCGATTAGGTTCATATAGTTATACTCACCAGGTAACTGTTCTTCCGATATACATACGAGCGACTGAATTGAACAGAAGGTTGAATGGATAGACTAAATAATGATCGTATCTGAGGTTGTATTCGATTATATCGTGATGATGTTTATATAGTTATACTCAACAGGTAACTGTTCTCCAGTTATACATAGAAGCGACTGAATCGAGCAGAAGGTTGAATTCAGTATTGATTGAACAATAATCGTATCTGGGTTGTATTCGATTATGTTTATAAAGTTATACTCACCAGGTAACTGTTCTTCCGTTATACATACGAGCAATCGAATCGAACAGAAGGTTGAATGGATAGTATCTGGGTTGTATTCGATTATGATGTTATGCTGTGTATATAGTTATACACATTAGGTGACGGTATTCCCGTTTTACATACAAGCGACCGAAACGAACAGAAAGTTGAATGGATAGACTGAACAATCAATGTATCTGGGTGGTATCCGATTATATCGCAATACTGTATATAAAGTGATACTTACCAGGTGACGGTACTTCCGTTACACATACTAGCGACTGAATCGAACAGAAGGTTAAATGGTTAGACGAAACGATAATTGTATCTGAGTTGAATTCGATGATATCGTGATGATGTTTATAGCAATACTCACCAGGTAACTGTTCTTTCGTTTTACATACAAGCGACCGAATCGAGCAGAAGGTTAAATAGATAGATTGAACAATCATCGTATCTGGGTTGTATTCGATTATGTTTATATAGTTATACTCACCAGGTAACTGTTCTTCCGTTATACATACGAGCGACTGAATTGAACAGAAGGTTGAATGGATAGACTAAACAATGATCGTATCTGGGGTTGTATTCGATGATATCGTGATGATGTTTATATAGTTATACTCACCAGGTAACTGTTCTCCAGTTATACATAAGAGCGACTGAACTGAACAGAAGGTTGAATGGATAGACTGAATAATCATCGTATCTGGGTTGTATTCGATTATTTCGTGATGATTATTATATATTATGTCTAACCAGGTAACTGTTCTTCCGTTATACATACGAGCAACCGAATCAAACATAAGGTTGGATGGATAGATTGAAAAATCATTGTATCTGGGTTGTCTCTGATTATATCGTTATGCTGTATAATTAGATACACCTACCATGTAACGGTTCTTTCGTTACACATACGAGCGTCTGAATCGAACATAAGGTTGGATGGTTAGAGATAATTGTAACTGAGTTGTATTCGAATATATCGTGGTAATGTTTATATAGTAATACTCACCAGGTGACTGTTCTTGCGTTATACGTACGAGCGACCCAATCGAACAGAAGGTTGGATGGATAGACGGAATGATCATTGTATCTGAGTTGTATTCGATTATATCGTGATGAAGTTCATATAGAAATACTCACCAGGTTACTGTTCTCTCGTTATACATACGAGCAACCGAATCGAACAGAAGGTTGAATGAATGGTATCTGGGTTGTATTCGATTATGATGTTATGCTGTGTATATAGTTATACACACTAGGTGACGGTATTTTCGTTTCTCATACGAGCGACCGAAACGAACAGAAAGTTGAATGGATAGACTGAACAATCAATGTATCTGGTTGATATCCGATTATATCGCAATACTGTATATATAGTGATACTTACCAGGTGACGGTACTTCCGTTACACATACTAGCGACTGAATCGAACAGAAGGTTGAATGGATAGACTAAATAATGATCGTATCTGAGGTTGTATTCGATGATATCGTGATGATGTTTATAGCAATACTCACCAGGTAACTGTTCTTCCGTTTTACATACAAGCGACCGAATCGAGCAGAAGGTTAAATAGATAGATTGAACAATCATCGTATCTGGGTTGTATTCGATTATGTTTATATAGTTATACTCACCAGGTAACTGTTCTTCCGTTATACATACGAGCGACTGAATTGAACAGAAGGTTGAATGGATAGACTAAACAATGATCGTATCTGGGGTTGTATTCGATGATATCGTGATGATGTTTATATAGTTATACTCACCAGGTAACTGTTCTCCAGTTATACATAAGAGCGACTGAACTGAACAGAAGGTTGAATGGATAGTCTGAATAATCATCGTATCTGGGTTGTATTCGATTATTTCGTGATGATTATTATATATTATGTCTAACCAGGTAACTGTTCTTCCGTTATACATACGAGCAACCGAATCAAACATAAGGTTGGATGGATAGATTGAAAAATCATTGTATCTGGGTTGTCTCTGATTATATCGTTATGCTGTATAATTAGATACACCTACCATGTAACGGTTCTTTCGTTACACATACGAGCGTCTGAATCGAACATAAGGTTGGATGGTTAGAGATAATTGTAACTGAGTTGTATTCGATTATATCGTGGTAATGTTTATATAGTAATACTCACCAGGTGACTGTTCTTGCGTTATACGTACGAGCGACCCAATCGAACAGAAGGTTGGATGGATAGACGGAATGATCATTGTATCTGAGTTGTATTCGATTATATCGTGATGAAGTTCATATAGAAATACTCACCAGGTTACTGTTCTCTCGTTATACATACGAGCAACCGAATCGAACAGAAGGTTGAATGAATGGTATCTGGGTTGTATTCGATTATGATGTTATGCTGTGTATATAGTTATACACACTAGGTGACGGTATTTCCGTTTCACATACGAGCGACCGAAACGAACAGAAAGTTGAATGGATAGACTGAACAATCAATGTATCTGGTTGATATCCGATTATATCGCAATACTGTATATATAGTGATACTTACCAGGTGACGGTACTTCCGTTACACATACTAGCGACTGAATCGAACAGAAGGTTGAATGGATAGACTAAATAATGATCGTATCTGAGGTTGTATTCGATTATATCGTGATGATGTTTATATAGTTATACTCAACAGGTAACTGTTCTCCAGTTATACATAGAAGCGACTGAATCGAGCAGAAGGTTGAATTCAGTATATTCAGTATACTCACCAGGTAACTGTTCTTCCGTTATACATACGAGCAATCGAATCGAACAGAAGGTTGAATGGATAGTATCTGGGTTGTATTCGATTATGATGTTATGCTGTGTATATAGTTATACACATTAGGTGACGGTATTCCCGTTTTATACAAGCGACAGAAACGAACAGAAAGTTGAATGGATAGACTGAACAATCAATGTATCTGGGTGGTATCCGATTATATCGCAATACTGTATCTAAAGTGATACTTACCAGGTGACGGTACTTCCGTTACACATACTAGCGACTGAATCGAACAGAAGGTTAAATGGTTAGACGAAACGATAATTGTATCTGAGTTGAATTCGATGATATCGTGATGATGTTTATAGCAATACTCACCAGGTAACTGTTCTTCCGTTTTACATACAAGCGACCGAATCGAGCAGAAGGTTAAATAGATAGATTGAACAATCATCGAATCTGGGTTGTATTCGATTATGTTTATATAGTTATACTCACCAGGTAACTGTTCTTCCGTTATACATACGAGCGACTGAATTGAACAGAAGGTTGAATGGATAGACTAAACAATGATCGTATCTGGGGTTGTATTCGATTATATCGTGATGATGTTCATATAGTTATACTCACCAGGTAACTGTTCTCCAGTTATACATAAGAGCGACTGAACTGAACAGAAGGTTGAATGGAAATACTGAACAATCATCGTATCTGGGTTGTATTCGATTATTTCGTGATGATTATTATATATTATGCCTAACCAGGTAACTGTTCTTTCGTTATACATACTAGCAACCTAATCGAACATAAGGTTGAATGGATAGATTGAAAAATCATTGTATCTGGGTTGTCTCTGATTATATCGTTATGCTGTATAATTAGATACACCTACCATGTAACGGTTCTTTCGTTACACATACGAGCGTCTGAATCGAACATAAGGTTGGATGGTTAGAGATAATTGTAACTGAGTTGTATTCGATTATATCGTGGTAATGTTTATATAGTAATACTCACCAGGTGACTGTTCTTGCGTTATACGTACGAGCGACCCAATCGAACAGAAGGTTGGATGGATAGACGGAATGATCATTGTATCTGAGTTGTATTCGATTATATCGTGATGAAGTTCATATAGAAATACTCACCAGGTTACTGTTCTTTCGTTATACATACGAGCAACCGAATCGAACAGAAGGTTGAATGAATGGTATCTGGGTTGTATTCGATTATGATGTTATGCTGTGTATATAGTTATACACACTAGGTGACGGTATTTCCGTTTCACATACGAGCGACCGAAACGAACAGAAAGTTGAATGGATAGACTGAACAATCAATGTATCTGGTTGATATCCGATTATATCGCAATACTGTATATATAGTGATACTTACCAGGTGACGGTACTTCCGTTACACATACTAGCGACTGAATCGAACAGAAGGTTGAATGGATAGACTAAATAATGATCGTATCTGAGGTTGTATTCGATTATATCGTGATGATGTTTATATAGTTATACTCAACAGGTAACTGTTCTCCAGTTTTACATAGAAGCGACTGAATCGAGCAGAAGGTTGAATTCAGTATATTCAGTATACTCACCAGGTAACTGTTCTTCCGTTATACATACGAGCAATCGAATCGAACAGAAGGTTGAATGGATAGTATCTGGGTTGTATTCGATTATGATGTTATGCTGTGTATATAGTTATACACATTAGGTGACGGTATTCCCGTTTTATACAAGCGACCGAAACGAACAGAAAGTTGAATGGATAGACTGAACAATCAATGTATCTGGGTGGTATCCGATTATATCGCAATACTGTATATAAAGTGATACTTACCAGGTGACGGTACTTCCGTTACACATACTAGCGACTGAATCGAACAGAAGGTTAAATGGTTAGACGAAACGATAATTGTATCTGAGTTGAATTCGATGATATCGTGATGATGTTTATAGCAATACTCACCAGGTAACTGTTCTTCCGTTTTACATACAAGCGACCGAATCGAGCAGAAGGTTAAATAGATAGATTGAACAATCATCGAATCTGGGTTGTATTCGATTATGTTTATATAGTTATACTCACCAGGTAACTGTTCTTCCGTTATACATACGAGCGACTGAATTGAACAGAAGGTTGAATGAATAGACTAAACAATGATCGTATCTGGGGTTGTATTCGATGATATCGTGATGATGTTTATATAGTTATACTCACCAGGTAACTGTTCTCCAGTTATACATAAGAGCGACTGAACTGAACAGAAGGTTGAATGGATAGACTGAATAATCATCGTATCTGGGTTGTATTCGATTATTTCGTGATGATTATTATATATTATGTCTAACCAGGTAACTGTTCTTCCGTTATACATACGAGCAACCGAATCAAACATAAGGTTGGATGGATAGATTCAAAAATCATTGTATCTGGGTTGTCTCTGATTATATCGTTATGCTGTATAATTAGATACACCTACCATGTAACGGTTCTTTCGTTACACATACGAGCGTCTGAATCGAACATAAGGTTGGATGGTTAGAGATAATTGTAACTGAGTTGTATTCGATTATATCGTGGTAATGTTTATATAGTAATACTCACCAGGTGACTGTTCTTGCGTTATACATACGAGCGACCCAATCGAACAGAAGGTTGGATGGATAGACGGAATGATCATTGTATCTGAGTTGTATTCGATTATATCGTGATGAAGTTCATATAGAAATACTCACCAGGTTACTGTTCTTCCGTTATACATACGAGCAATCGAATCGAACAGAAGGTTGAATGGATAGTATCTGGGTTGTATTCGATTATGATGTTATGCTGTGTATATAGTTATACACATTAGGTGACGGTATTCCCGTTTTATACAAGCGACAGAAACGAACAGAAAGTTGAATGGATAGACTGAACAATCAATGTATCTGGGTGGTATCCGATTATATCGCAATACTGTATATAAAGTGATACTTACCAGGTGACGGTACTTCCGTTACACATACTAGCGACTGAATCGAACAGAAGGTTAAATGGTTAGACGAAACGATAATTGTATCTGAGTTGAATTCGATGATATCGTGATGATGTTTATAGCAATACTCACCAGGTAACTGTTCTTCCGTTTTACATACAAGCGACCGAATCGAGCAGAAGGTTAAATAGATAGATTGAACAATCATCGAATCTGGGTTGTATTCGATTATGTTTATATAGTTATACTCACCAGGTAACTGTTCTTCCGTTATACATACGAGCGACTGAATTGAACAGAAGGTTGAATGGATAGACTAAACAATGATCGTATCTGGGGTTGTATTCGATTATATCGTGATGATGTTCATATAGTTATACTCACCAGGTAACTGTTCTCCAGTTATACATAAGAGCGACTGAACTGAACAGAAGGTTGAATGGAAATACTGAACAATCATCGTATCTGGGTTGTATTCGATTATTTCGTGATGATTATTATATATTATGTCTAACCAGGTAACTGTTCTTCCGTTATACATACGAGCAACCGAATCAAACATAAGGTTGGATGGATAGATTGAAAAATCATTGTATCTGGGTTGTCTCTGATTATATCGTTATGCTGTATAATTAGATACACCTACCATGTAACAGTTCTTTCGTTACACATACGAGCGTCTGAATCGAACATAAGGTTGGATGGTTAGAGATAATTGTAACTGAGTTGTATTCGATTATATCGTGGTAATGTTTATATAGTAATACTCACCAGGTGACTGTTCTTGCGTTATACGTACGAGCGACCCAATCGAACAGAAGGTTGGATGGATAGACGAAATGATCATTGTATCTGAGTTGTATTCGATTATATCGTGATGAAGTTCATATAGAAATACTCACCAGGTTACTGTTCTTTCGTTATACATACGAGCAACCGAATCGAACAGAAGGTTGAATGAATGGTATCTGGGTTGTATTCGATTATGATGTTATGCTGTGTATATAGTTATACACACAAGGTGACGGTATTTCCGTTTTACATACGAGCGACCGAAACGAACAGAAAGTTGAATGGATAGACTGAACAATCAATGTATCTGGTTGGTATCCGATTATATCGCAATACTGTATATATAGTGATACTTACCAGGTGACGGTACTTCCGTTACACATACTAGCGACTGAATCGAACAGAATGTTAAATGGTTAGACGAAGCGATAATTGTATCTGAGTTGTATTCGATGATATCGTGATGATGTTTATATAGCAATATTCACCAGGTAACTGTTCTTCCGTTTTACATAAAAGCGACCGAATCGAGCAGAAGGTTAAATGGATAGATTGAAAATTCATCGTATCTGGGTTGTATTCGATTAGGTTTATATAGTTATACTCACCAGGTAACTGTTCTTCCGATATACATACGAGCGACTGAATTGAACAGAAGGTTGAATGGATAGACTAAATAATGATCGTATCTGAGGTTGTATTCGATTATATCGTGATGATGTTTATATAGTTATACTCAACAGGTAACTGTTCTCCAGTTATACATAAAAGCGGCTGAATCGAGCAGAAGGTTGAATTCAGTATTAATTGAACAATAATCGTATCTGGGTTGTATTCGATTATGTGCATAAAGTTATACTCACCAGGTAACTGATCTTCCGTTATACATACGAGCAATCGAATCGAACAGAAGGTTGAATGGATAGTATCTGGGTTGTATTCGATTATGATGTTATGCTGTGTATATAGTTATACACATTAGGTGACGGTATTCCCGTTTTATACAAGCGACCGAAACGAACAGAAAGTTGAATGGATAGACTGAACAATCAATGTATCTGGGTGGTATCCGATTATATCGCAATACTGTATATAAAGTGATACTTACCAGGTGACGGTACTTCCGTTACACATACTAGCGACTGAATCGAACAGAAGGTTAAATGGTTAGACGAAACGATAATTGTATCTGAGTTGAATTCGATGATATCGTGATGATGTTTATAGCAATACTCACCAGGTAACTGTTCTTCCGTTTTACATACAAGCGACCGAATCGAGCAGAAGGTTAAATAGATAGATTGAACAATCATCGAATCTGGGTTGTATTCGATTATGTTTATATAGTTATACTCACCAGGTAACTGTTCTTCCGTTATACATACGAGCGACTGAATTGAACAGAAGGTTGAATGGATAGACTAAACATTGATCGTATCTGGGGTTGTATTCGATGATATCGTGATGATGTTTATATAGTTATACTCACCAGGTAACTGTTCTCCAGTTATACATAAGAGCGACTGAACTGAACAGAAGGTTGAATGGATAGACTGAATAATCATCGTATCTGGGTTGTATTCGATTATTACTTGATGATTATTATATATTATGTCTAACCAGGTAACTGTTCTTCCGTTATACATACGAGCAACCGAATCAAACATAAGGTTGGATGGATAGATTGAAAAATCATTGTATCTGGGTTGTCTCTGATTATATCGTTATGCTGTATAATTAGACACACCTACCATGTAACGGTTCTTTCGTTACACATACGAGCGTCTGAATCGAACATAAGGTTGGATGGTTAGAGATAATTGTAACTGAGTTGTATTCGATTATATCGTGGTAATGTTTATATAGTAATACTCACCAGGTGACTGTTCTTGCGTTATACGTACGAGCGACCCAATCGAACAGAAGGTTGGATGGATAGACGGAATGATCATTGTATCTGAGTTGTATTCGATTATATCGTGATGAAGTTCATATAGAAATACTCACCAGGTTACTGTTCTTTCGTTATACATACGAGCAACCGAATCGAACAGAAGGTTGAATGAATGGTATCTGGGTTGTATTCGATTATGATGTTATGCTGTGTATATAGTTATACACACAAGGTGACGGTATTTCCGTTTTACATACGAGCGACCGAAACGAACAGAAAGTTGAATGGATAGACTGAACAATCAATGTATCTGGTTGGTATCCGATTATATCGCAATACTGTATATATAGTGATACTTACCAGGTGACGATACTTCCGTTACACATACTAGCGACTGAATCGAACAGAATGTTGAATGGTTAGACGAAACGATAATTCTATCTGAGTTGTATTCGATGATATCGTGATGATGTTTATATAGCAATACTCACCAGGTAACTGTCCTTCCGTTTTACATACAAGCGACCGAATCGAGCAGAAGGTTAAATGGATAGATTGAACAATCATCGTATCTGAGTTGTATTCGATTATGTTTATATAGATATACTCACCAGGAGCAACCGAATCGAACATAAGGTTGAATGGATAGATTGAACAATCATCGTATCTGAGTTTTATTCGATTATGTTTATATAGTTATACTCACCAGGTAACTGTTCTTCCGTTATACATACGAGCGACTGAATTGAACTGAAGGTTGAATGGATAGACTAATCAATGATCGTATCTGGGGTTGTATTCAATTATATCGTGATGATGTTCATATAGTTATACTCACCAGGTAACTGTTCTCCAGTTATACATAAGAGCGACTGAACTGAACAGAAGATTGAATGGATAGACTGAACAATCATCGTATCTGGGTTGTATTCGATTATTTCGTGATGATTATTATATATTATGTCTAACCAGGTAACTGTTCTTTCGTTATACATACTAGCAACCGAATCGAACATAAGGTTGAATGGATAGATTGAACAATCATTGTATCTGGGTTGTCTCCGATTTTATCGTTATGTTGTATATTTAACTACACCTACCATGTAACGGTTCTTTCGTTACACATACGAGCGTCTGAATCGAACATAAGGTTGGATGGTTAGACGGAACGATATTGTAACTAAGTTGTATTCGATTATATCGTGATGACGTTCATATAGAAATACTCACCAGGTTACTGTTCTTTCGTTATACATACGAGCAACCGAATCGAACAGAAGGTTGAATGGATAGTATCTGGGTTGTATTCGATTATGATGTTATGCTGTGTATATAGTTATACACATAAGGTGACGGTATTCCCGTTTCACATACGAGCGACCGAAACGAACAGAAAGTTGAATGGATAGACTGAACAATCAATGTATCTGGGTGGTATCCGATTATATCGCAATACTGTATATATAGTGATACTTACCAGGTGACGATACTTCCGTTACACATACTAGCGACTGAATCGAACAGAATGTTGAATGGTTAGACGAAACGATAATTCTATCTGAGTTGTATTCGATGATATCGTGATGATGTTTATATAGCAATACTCACCAGGTAACTGTCCTTCCGTTTTACATACAAGCGACCGAATCGAGCAGAAGGTTAAATGGATAGATTGAACAATCATCGTATCTGAGTTGTATTCGATTATGTTTATATAGATATACTCACCAGGTACCTGTTCTTCCGATATACATACGAGCAACCGAATCGAACATAAGGTTGAATGGATAGATTGAACAATCATCGTATCTGAGTTGTATTCGATTATGTTTATATAGTTATACTCACCAGGTAACTGTTCTTCCGTTATACATACGAGTGACTGAATTGAACTGAAGGTTGAATGGATAGACTAAACAATGATCGTATCTGGGGTTGTATTCGATTATATCGTGATGATGTTCATATAGTTATACTCACCAGGTAACTGTTCTCCAGTTATACATAAGAGCTACTGAACTGAACAGAAGGTTGAATGGATAGACTGAACAATCATCGTATCTGGGTTGTATTCGATTATTTCGTGATGATTATTATATATTATGTCTAACCAGGTAACTGTTCTTTCGTTATACATACTAGCAACCGAATCGAACATAATGTTGAATGGATAGATTGAACAATCATTGTATCTGGGTTGTCTCCGATTATATCGTTATGTTGTATATTTAACTACACCTACCATGTAACGGTTCTTTCGTTACACATACGAGCGTCTGAATCGAACATAAGGTTGGATGGTTAGACGGAACGATAATTGTAACTAAGTTGTATTCGATTATATCGTGATGACGTTCATATAGAAATACTCACCAGGTTACTGTTCTTTCGTTATATATACGAGCAACCGAATCGAACAGAAGGTTGAATGGATAGTATCTGGGTTGTATTCGATTATGATGTTATGCTGTGTATATAGTTATACACATAAGGTGACGGTATTCCCGTTTCACATACGAGCGACCGAAACGAACAGAAAGTTGAATGGATAGACTGAACAATCAATGTATCTGGGTGGTATCCGATTATATCGCAATACTGTATATATAGTGATACTTACCAGGTGACGGTACTTCCGTTACACATACTAGCGACAGAATCGAACAGAAGGTTAAATGGTTAGACGAAACGATAATTGTATCTGAGTTGTATTCGATGATATCGTGATGATGTTTATATAGCAATACTCACCAGGTAACTGTTCTTCCGTTTTACATACAAGCGACCGAATCGAGCAGAAGGTTGAATTCAGTATAGATTGAACAATCATCGTATCTGGGTTGTATTCGATTATGTTTATATAGTTATACTCACCAGGTAACTGTTCTTCCGTTATACATACGAGCGACTGAATTGAACAGAAGGTTGAATGGATAGTATATGGGTTGTATTCGATTATGATGTTATGCTGTGTATATAGTTATACACACTAGGAGACGGTATTCCTGTTTTACATACGAGCGACCGAAACGAAAAGAAAGTTGAATGGATAGACGGAACAATCAATGTATCTGGGTGGTATCCGATTATATCGCAATACTGTATATATAGTGATACTTACCAGGTGACGATACTTCCGTTACACATACTAGCGACTGAATCGAACAGAATGTTGAATGGTTAGACGAAACGATAATTGTATCTGAGTTGTATTCGATGATATCGTGATGATGTTTATATAGAAATACTCACCAGGTAACTGTCCTTCCGTTTTACATACAAGCGACCGAATCGAGCAGAAGGTTAAATGGATAGATTGAACAATCATCGTATCTGAGTTGTATTCGATTATGTTTATATAGATATACTCACCAGGTACCTGTTCTTCCGATATACATACGAGCAACCGAATCGAACATAAGGTTGAATGGATAGATTGAACAATCATTGTATCTGGGTTGTCTCCGATTATACCGTTATGTTGTATATTTAACTACACCTACCATGTAACGGTTCATTCGTTTCACATACGAGCGTCTGAATCGAACATAAGGTTGGATGGTTAGACGGAACGATAATTGTAACTAAGTTGTATTCGATTATATCTTGATGACGTTCATATAGAAATACTCACCAGGTTACTGTTCTTTCGTTATACATACGAGCAACCGAATCGAACAGAAGGTTGAATGGATAGTATCTGGGTTGTATTCGATTATGATGTTATGCTGTGTATATAGTTATACACATAAGGTGACGGTATTCCCGTTTCACATACGAGCGACCGAAACGAACAGAAAGTTGAATGGATAGACTGAACAATCAATGTATCTGGGTGGTATCCGATTATATCGCAATACTGTATATATAGTGATACTTACCTGGTGACGATACTTCCGTTACACATACTAGCGACTGAATCGAACAGAATGTTGAATGGTTAGACGAAACGATAATTGTATCTGAGTTGTATTCGATGATATCGTGATGATGTTTATATAGCAATACTCACCAGGTAACTGTTCTTCCGTTTTACATACAAGCGACCGAATCGAGCAGAAGGTTGAATTCAGTATAGATTGAACAATCATCGTATCTGGGTTGTATTCGATTATGTTTATATAGTTATACTCACCAGGTAACTGTTCTTCCGTTATACATACGAGCGACTGAATTGAACAGAAGGTTGAATGATTAGTATATGGGTTGTATTCGATTATGATGTTATGCTGTGTATATAGTTATACACACTAGGAGACGGTATTCCCGTTTTACATACGAGCGACCGAAACGAAAAGAAAGTTGAATGGTTAGACTGAACAATCAATGTATCTGGGTGGTATCCGATTATATCGCAATACTGTATATATAGTGATACTTACCAGGTGACGATACTTCCGTTACACATACTAGCGACTGAATCGAACAGAATGTTGAATGGTTAGACGAAACGATAATTGTATCTGAGTTGTATTCGATGATATCGTGATGATGTTTATATAGCAATACTCACCAGGTAACTGTCTTTCCGTTTTACATACAAGCGACCGAATCAAGCAGAAGGTTAAATGGATAGATTGAACAATCATCGTATCTGAGTTGTATTCGATTATGTTTATATAGATATACTCACCAGGTACCTGTTCTTCCGATATACATACGAGCAACCGAATCGAACATAAGGTTGAATGGATAGATTGAACAATCATCGTATCTGAGTTGTATTCGATTATGTTTATATAGTTATACTCACCAGGTAACTGTTCTTCCGTTATACATACGAGCGACTGAATTGAACTGAAGGTTGAATGGATAGACTAAACAATGATCGTATCTGGGGTTGTATTCGATTATATCGTGATGATGTTCATATAGTTATACTCACCAGGTAACTGTTCTCCAGTTATACATAAGAGCGACTGAACTGAACAGAAGGTTGAATGGATAGACTGAACAATCATCGTATCTGGGTTGTATTCGATTATTTCGTGATGATTATTATATATTATGTCTAACCAGGTAACTGTTCTTTCGTTATACATACTAGCAACCGAATCGAACATAAGGTTGAATGGATAGATTGAACAATCATTGTATCTCGGTTGTCTCCGATTATATCGTTATGTTGTATATTTAACTACACCTACCATGTAACGGTTCTTTCGTTACACATACGAGCGTCTGAATCGAACATAAGGTTGGATGGTTAGACGGAACGATAATTGTAACTAAGTTTTATTCGATTATATCGTGATGACGTACATATAGAAATACTCACCAGGTTACTGTTCTTTCGTTATACATACGAGCAACCGAATCGAACAGAAGGTTGAATGGATAGTATCTGGGTTGTATTCGATTATGATGTTATGCTGTGTATATAGTTATACACATAAGGTGACGGTATTCCCGTTTCACATACGAGCGACCGAAACGAACAGAAAGTTTAATGGATAGACTGAACAATCAATGTATCTGGGTGGTATCCGATTATATCGCAATACTGTATATATAGTGATACTTACCAGGTGACGATACTTCCGTTACACATACTAGCGACTGAATCGAACAGAATGTTGAATAGTTAGACGAAACGATAATTGTATCTGAGTTGTATTCGATGATATTGTGATGATGTTTATATAGCAATACTCACCAGGTAACTGTTCTTCCGTTTTACATACAAGCGACCGAATCGAGCAGAAGGTTGAATTCAGTATAGAATGAACAATCATCGTATCTGGGTTGTATTCGATTATGTTTATATAGTTATACTCACCAGGTAACTGTTCTTCCATTATACATACGAGCGACTGAATTGAACAGAAGGTTGAATGGATAGTATATGGGTTGTATTCGATTATGATGTTATGCTGTGTATATAGTTATACACACTAGGAGACGGTATTCCCGTTTTACATACGAGCGACCGAAACGAAAAGAAAGTTGAATGGATAGACTGAACAATCAATGTATCTGGGTGGTATCCGATTATATCGCAATACTGTATATATAGTGATACTAACCAGGTGACGATACTTCCGTTACACATACTAGCGACTGAATCGAACAGAATGTTGAATGGTTGGACGAAACGATAATTGTATCTGGGTTGTATTCGATGATATCGTGATGATGTTTATATAGCAATACTCACCAGGTAACTGTCCTTCCGTTTTACATACAAGCGACCGAATCGAGCAGAAGGTTAAATGGATAGATTGAACAATCATCGTATCTGAGTTGTATTCGATTATGTTTATATAGATATACTCACCAGGTACCTCTTCTTCCGATATACATACGAGCAACCGAATCGAACATAAGGTTGAATGGATAGATTGAACAATCATCGTATCTGAGTTGTATTCGATTATGTTTATATAGTTATACTCACCAGGTAACTGTTCTTTCGTTATACATACGTGCGACTGAATTGAACTGAAGGTTGAATGGATAGACTAAACAATGATCGTATCTGGGGTTGTATTCGATTATATCGTGATGATGTTCATATAGTTATACTCACCAGGTAACTGTTCTCCAGTTATACATAAGAGCGACTGAACTGAACAGAAGGTTGAATGGATAGACTGAACAAGCATCGTATCTGGGTTGTATTCGATTATTTCGTGATGATTATTATATATTATGTCTAACCAGGTAACTGTTCTTTCGTTATACATACTAGCAACCGAATCGAACATAAGGTTGAATGGATAGATTGAACAATCATTGTATCTGGGTTGTCTCCGATTATATCGTTATGTTGTATATTTAACTACACCTACCATGTAACGGTTCTTTCGTTACACATACGAGCGTCGGAATCGAACATAAGGTTGGATGGTTAGACGGAACGATAATTGTAACTAAGTTGTATTCGATTATATCGTGATGACGTTCATATAGAAATACTCACCAGGTTACTGTTCTTTCGTTATACATACGAGCAACCGAATCGAACAGAAGGTTGAATGGATAGTATCTGGGTTGTATTCGATTATGATGTTATGCTGTGTATATAGTTATACACATAAGGTGACGGTTTTCCCGTTTCACATACGAGCGACCGAAACGAACAGAAAGTTGAATGGATAGACTGAACAATCAATGTATCTGGGTGGTATCCGATTATATCGCAATACTGTATATATAGTGATACTTACCAGGTGACGGTACTTCCGTTACACATACTAGCGTCTGAATCGAACAGAAGGTTAAATGGTTAGACGAAACGATAATTGTATCTGAGTTGTATTCGATGATATCGTGATGATGTTTATATAGCAATACTCACCAGGTAACTGTTCTTCCGTTTTACATACAAGCGACCGAATCGAGCAGAAGGTTGAATTCAGTATAGATTGAACAATCATCGTATCTGGGTTGTATTCGATTATGTTTATATAGTTATACTCACCAGGTAACTGTTCTTCCGTTATACATACGAGCGACTGAATTGAACAGAAAGTTGAATGGATAGTATCTGGGTTGTATTCGATTATGATGTTATGCTGTGTATATAGTTATACACATAAGGTGACGGTATTCCCGTTTCACATACGAGCGACCGAAACGAACAGAAAGTTGAATGGATAGACTGAACAATCAATGTATCTGGGTGGTATCCGATTATATCGCAATACTGTATATATAGTGATACTTACCAGGTGACGGTACTTCCGTTACACATACTAGCGTCTGAATCGAACAGAAGGTTAAATGGTTAGACGAAACAATAATTGTATCTGAGTTGTATTCGATGATATCGTGATGATGTTTATATAGCAATACTCACCAGGTAACTGTCCTTCCGTTTTACATACAAGCGACCGAATCGAGCAGAAGGTTAAATGGATAGATTGAACAATCATCGTATCTGAGTTGTATTCGATTATGTTTATATAGATATACTCACCAGGTACCTGTTCTTCCGATATACATACGAGCAACCGAATCGAACATGAGGTTGAATGGATAGATTGAACAATCATCGTATCTGAGTTGTATTCGATTATGTTTATATAGTTATACTCACCAAGTAACTGTTCTTCCGTTATACATACGAGCGACTGAATTGAACAGAAGGTTGAATGGATATACTAAACAATGATCGTATCTGGGGTTGTATTCGATTATATCGTGATGATGTTCATATAGTTATACTCACCAGGTAACTGTTCTTCCGTTTTACATACAAGCGACCGAATCGAGCAGAAGGTTGAATTCAGTATAGATTGAACAATCATCGTATCTGGGTTGTATTCGATTATGTTTATATAGTTATACTCACCAGGTAACTGTTCTTCCGTTATACATACGAGCGACTGAATTGAACAGAAGGTTGAATGGATAGTATATGGGTTGTATTCGATTATGATGTTATGCTGTGTATATAGTTATACACACTAGGAGACGGTATTCCCGTTTTACATACGAGCGACCGAAACGAAAAGAAAGTTGAATGGATAGACTGAACAATCAATGTATCTGGGTGGTATCCGATTATATCGCAATACTGTATATATAGTGATACTTACCAGGTGACGATACTTCCGTTACACATACTAGCGACTGAATCGAACAGAATGTTGAATGGTTAGACGAAACGATAATTGTATCTGAGTTGTATTCGATGATATCGTGATGATGTTTATATAGCAATACTCACCAGGTAACTGTCCTTCCGTTTTACACACAAGCGACCGAATCGAGCAGAAGGTTAAATGGATAGATTGAACAATCATCGTATCTGAGTTGTATTCGATTATGTTTATATAGATATACTCACCAGGTACCTGTTCTTCCGATATACATACGAGCAACCGAATCGAACATAAGGTTGAATGGAGAGATTGAACAATCATCGTATCTGAGTTGTATTCGATTATGTTTATATAGTTATACTCACCAGGTAACTGTTCTTCCGTTATACATACGAGCGACTGAATTGAACAGAAGGTTGAATGGATAGTATCTGGGTTGTATTCGATTATGATGTTATGCTGTGTATATAGTTATACACATAAGGTGACGGTATTCCCGTTTCACATACGAGCGACCGAAACGAACAGAAAGTTGAATGGATAGACTGAACAATCAATGTATCTGGGTGGTATCCGATTATATCGCAATACTGTATATATAGTGATACTTACCAGGTGACGGTACTTCCGTTACACATACTAGCGACTGAATCGAACAGTAGGTTAAATAATTAGACGAAACGATAATTGTATCTGAGTTGTATTCGATGATATCGTGATGATGTTTATATAGCAATACTCACCAGGTAACTGTCCTTCCGTTTTACATACAAGCGACCGAATCGAGCAGAAGGTTAAATGGATAGATTGAACAATCATCGTATCTGAGTTGTATTCGATTATGTTTATATAGATATACTCACCAGGTACCTGTTCTTCCTATATACATACGAGCAACCGAATCGAACATAAGGTTGAATGGATAGATTGAACAATCATCGTATCTGAGTTGTATTTGATTATGTTTATATAGTTATACTCACCAGGTAACTGTTCTTCCGTTATACATACGAGCGACTGAATTGAACAGAAGGTTGAATGGATGGTATCTGGGTTGTATTCGATTATGATGTTATGCTGTGTATATAGTTATACACATAAGGTGACGGTATTCCCGTTTCACATACGAGCGACCGAAACGAACAGAAAGTTGAATGGATAGACTGAACAATCAATGTATCTGGGTGGTATCCGATTATATCGCAATACTGTATATATAGTGATACTTACCAGGTGACGGTACTTCCGTTACACATACTAGCGACTGAATCGAACAGTAGGTTAAATAATTAGACGAAACGATAATTGTATCTGAGTTGTATTCGATGATATCGTGATGATGTTTATATAGCAATACTCACCAGGTAACTGTCCTTCCGTTTTACATACAAGCGACCGAATCGAGCAGAAGGTTAAATGGATAGATTGAACAATCATCGTATCTGAGTTGTATTCGATTATGTTTATATAGATATACTCACCAGGTACCTGTTCTTCCTATATACATACGAGCAACCGAATCGAACATAAGGTTGAATGGATAGATTGAACAATCATCGTATCTGAGTTGTATTTGATTATGTTTATATAGTTATACTCACCAGGTAACTGTTCTTCCGTTATACATACGAGCGACTGAATTGAACTGAAGGTTGAATGGATAGACTAAACAATGATCGTATCTGGGGTTGTATTCGATTATATCGTGATGATGTTCATATAGTTATACTCACCAGGTAACTGTTCTCCAGTTATACATAAGAGCGACTGAACTGAACAGAAGGTTGAATGGATAGACTGAACAATCATCGTATCTGGGTTGTATACGATTATTTCGTGATGATTATTATATATTATGTCTTACCAGGTAACTGTTCTTTCGTTATACATACTAGCAACCGAATCGAACATAAGGTCGAATGGATAGATCGAACAATCATTGTATCTGGGTTGTCCCCGATTATATCGTTATGTTGTATATTTAACTACACCTACCATGTAACGGTTCTTTCGTTACACATACGAGCGTCTGAATCGAACATAAGGTTGGATGGTTAGACGGAACGATAATTGTAACTAAGTTGTATTCGATTATATCGTGATGACGTTCATATAGAAATACTCACCAGGTTACTGTTCTTTCGTTATACATACGAGCAACCGAATCGAACAGAAGGTTGAATGGATAGTATATGGGTTGTATTCGATTATGATGTTATGCTGTGTATATAGTTATACACATAAGGTGACGGTATTCCCGTTTCACATACGAGCGACCGAAACGAACAGAAAGTTGAATGAATAGACTGAACAATCAATGTATCTGGGTGGTATCCGATTATATCGCAATACTGTATATATAGTGATACTTACCAGGTGACGGTACTTCCGTTACACATACTAGCGACTGAATCGAACAGAAGGTTAAATGGTTAGACGAAACGATAATTGTATCTGAGTTGTATTCGATGATATCGTGATGATGTTTATATAGCAATACTCACCAGGTAACTGTCCTTTCGTTTTACATACAAGCGACCGAATCGAGCAGAAGGTTAAATGGATAGATTGAACAATCATCGTATCTGAGTTGTATTCGATTATGTTTATATAGATATACTCACCAGGTACCTGTTCTTCCGATATACATACGAGCAACCGAATCGAACATAAGGTTGAATGGATAGATTGAACAATCATCGTATCTGAGTTGTATTCGATTATGTTTATATATGTTATGCTGTATATATAGTTATACACATAAGGTGACGGTATTCCCGTTTCACATACGAGCGACCGAAACGAACAGAAAGTTGAATGGATAGACTGAACAATCAATGTATCTGGGTGGTATCCGATTATATCGCAATACTGTATATATAGTGATACTTACCAGGTGACGATACTTCCGTTACACATACTAGCGACTGAATCGAACAGAATGTTGAATGGTTAGACGAAACGATAATTGTATCTGAGTTGTATTCGATGATATCGTGATGATGTTTATATAGCAATACTCACCAGGTAACTGTTCTTCCGTTTTACATACAAGCGACCGAATCGAGCAGAAGGTTAAATTCAGTATAGATTGAACAATCATCGTATCTGGGTTGTATTCGATTATGTTTATATAGTTATACTCACCAGGTAACTGTTCTTCCGTTATACATACGAGCGACTGAATTGAACAGAAGGTTGAATGGATAGTATATGGGTTGTATTCGATTATGATGTTATGCTGTGTATATAGTTATACACACTAGGAGACGGTATTCCCGTTTTACATACGAGCGACCGAAACGAAAAGAAAGTTGAATGGATAGACTAAACAATCAATGTATCTGGGTGGTATCCGATTATATCGCAATACTGTATATATAGTGATACTTACCAGGTGACGATACTTCCATTATACATACTAGCGACTGAATCGAACAGAATGTTGAATGGTTAGACGAAACGATAATTGTATCTGAGTTGTATTCGATGATATCGTGATGATGTTTATATAGCAATACTCACCAGGTAACTGTCCTTCCGTTTTACATACAAGCGACCGAATCGAGCAGAAGGTTAAATGGGTAGATTGAACAATAATCGTATCTGAGTTGTATTCGATTATGTTTATATAGATATACTCACCAGGTACCTGTTCTTCCGATATACATACGAGCAACCGAATCGAACATAAGGTTGAATGGATAGATTGAACAATCATCGTATCTGAGTTGTATTCGATTATGTTTATATAGTTATACTCACCAGGTAACTGTTCTTCCGTTATACATACGAGCGACTGAATTGAACTGAAGGTTAAATGGATAGACTAAACAATGATCGTATCTGGGGTTGTATTCGATTATATCGTGATGATGTTCATATAGTTATACTCACCAGGTAACTGTTCTCCAGTTATACATAAGAGCGACTGAACTGAACAGAAGGTTGAATGGATAGACTGAACAATCATCGTATCTGGGTTGTATTCGATTATTTCGTGATGATTATTATATATTATGTCTAACCAGGTAACTGTTCTTTCGTTATACATACTAGCAACCGAATCGAACATAAGGTTGAATGGATAGATTGAACAATCATCGTATCTGGGTTGTCCCCGATTATATCGTTATGTTGTATATTTAACTACACCTACCATGTAACGGTTCTTTCGTTACACATACGAGCGTCTGAATCGAACATAAGGTTGGATGGTTAGACGGAACGATAATTGTAACTAAGTTGTATTCGATTATATCGTGATGACGTTCATATAGAAATACTCACCAGGTTACTGTTCTTTCGTTATACATACGAGCAACCGAATCGAACAGAAGGTTGAATGGATAGTATCTGGGTTGTATTCGATTATGATGTTATGCTGTGTATATAGTTATACACATAAGGTGACGGTATTCCCGTTTCACATACGAGCGACCGAAACGAACAGAAAGTTGAATGGATAGACTGAACAATCAATGTATCTGGGTGGTATCCGATCATATCGCAATACTGTATATATAGTGATACTTACCAGGTGACGGTACTTCCGTTACACATACTAGCGACTGAATCGAACAGAAGGGTAAATGGTTAGACGAAACGATAATTGTATCTGAGTTGTATTCGAAGATATCGTGATGATGTTTATATAGCAATACTCACCAGGTAACTGTTCTTCCGTTTACATACAAGCGACCGAATCAAGCAGAAGGTTGAATTCAGTATAGATTGAAAGTAGGAAGGGCCTCATGTTGGAATGCCCCCTCCACTCCACTTTTTCATTTCAAGTAGGACGGTATGGAACGTCCCCACTCCTCGTCGGTTCAAGTGCGACGGTATGGACCATCTTCACTCCTCTCCGCCGACCAAACCACGCGGGAAACTACGCTGCGTCACTCTGGCGGTATCATGTGGTATTTGGTTTCGGGCCCCTCGGACTTCGGTTCACCCCTTCGTCTCCCCTCGGACCTCTTCGGGCACCATCGAACTCTCATGCTATGTCATCCTTTGACTCGTAGCGCTCTGCGAATACATGACGTCATATATTATTTAAAAAAGTCAGTACAATCGAGATTCGAACCCGCACCAACATTATCGCTTTCGTCCACGCGGTCACTGCAGGATATTTACATTTCTAATAATATTACGATGCTATGTGGAACGCAGTTTGACGGAATCCTGTCTACCCCACTAAGCCTTTTGCGTCTCACCGTCCGACCAAACTCTATTGAATACAGGTGGAAGCTTTAGGCTCCAAACATTCTCATCCGTCAGCAGATGATAGTAGTCACAAGAAACCATCAGTGAACCCCCACTCCTTCTTTCTATAATGCCACAGGTGAAATTTTTTTCTGAGGTTGGTATAAAATTTTGAATATAGTCTGAGTTATACCCTTCATTCTGTCACAATCAGGTGTCGAGAGCGAATGCTGTTTTGAATTATGGAAAAAATCAAGTTCTTCTATGGTGCGACAGCAGTGAACAGAATCAAACAATTACATGTCAATGACGAGTTCAAGATATTAATCGAACAATGTTATCATGATCAAAATATATCATGCTATATACTATATATCGACGAGAAGCCAACATCTTTTGCTTTGATATCAAGAATGGACTTTGATCCATTGAAGCAACATAGCAATCCAAAAACACTCAATTTAATCTATACGTTGAAGGAACATCGAAGAAAAGGATATGCTGCAAAATTAGTCTTACATATCAAAAAAATTATTCAATTTTCTACTTTTTCATCTAATACCGCATCAGAAACATTGTTTATGAAATGTAAATGTATTAATCATGGAAAATGAATGGCTGTGTGATGTTTAGATTTCCATAATAAATATATAAAAGTTTTCACGTTTATCATTCACCTTCATCATCCGTATATTCCAATGGAAGATTCATTTGTGGAAGGTATGTCTCGAATTTAGCAGTGATTTTCTCAATTCCTCTGTCACTGATAGTTATTCACTATATAAGTATAATGAATTAATAATATTGTGAGGTTATCCCTGAAGTTGACCACTCTGTAGGCACTTATCATGGATACGATTTTTGTTTGAAGGTGGCTGACAATGTCTCGAGTTGTGAAGAAAAGTTTCGGACTTCCATTGTCCAACCATCACGGAGCTACGAAAAGGGGCATAGTGAAAACTCTGATTGATCGTGCCTTCAGCCTCTGCAACAACGAGGAAAGCCCAACTTCCGAACTGGACCACATCAAGAGAGACCTCTACCAGAACGGCTATTCAAGGAAATTGGTGGAACAGACGTTGAAGAGCAGGAAACAGAGGATAATCCAAAAAGAAGAAGAACCGCAACAACCAACATTGTGCCTTCCCTACATCAAAGGATTGTCAGAGAGAATCAAGAAGATTGGATCCAAATACAAGATCAAGACCTGCTTCAAATCTGGAAACACCATCCGCAGCCAACTCACCAAAACCAGACCAACGAACAAAAACAGTGACTCCAAGAATTGTGTTTATCGAGTACCATGCGAATGTAGCAAATCATACATCGGAGAAACCAAGAGACCACTGGAAACCAGAATCGGCGAACACAAGAAAAACACCCAACGAGGAGAAACCACCAAGTCAGGAATCGCAGAACATGTGTGGACCCACCAAGATAACATCAAATGGTCTGAGGCAGAAATCATCCATAGAGAAGAACACTGGTTCAGGAGGAAATTCAAGGAAGCAGCATACATAATGAATAATAACGCTTTCAGTCAACCAAGCGTCGAGATCCGCAACACATGGAAACCGCTGATTAGCCGAATCAACCGGTTACGGCTCACTGAACCGGAAAATCCCGCCATAGCTGACCTATAAATAAACCCGTATCCCAGGACTTTGTTAGTTCTCACCTGAAGACGATTGTAGATACACACAATCGAAACGTCGTGACAAACTCGATTTGAATCTTTCTCATAATTTTAATTCTTTATTCATTCATTTTATTTTAATTTTTAATTCAACTTTTCTTTTTTCAGGCTATTCAACTTTTCTTTTTTCAGGCTATTGATTTCTAATTCAACCTTTCTTTTTCAGGCTATTGATTTCTTATTCAATTTTTTCTTATTTTCAGGCTCATCGACTAGTTAAACTCCCATTTAAATCTACATTTTTCGACTTCATATATACTAACACTAATACTAACCTGATTTATTGATACTCGAATCTTCTTGATTCGATAAAATAGTTAATTTTTATTCATCACTTAAGTATTTCGTTTTTTTTTTTTTTTTTTTTTTTTTTTTTTTTTTTTTTTTTTTTTTTTTTCAGCATAACTCATCTTTTCTTTTCTCAGGATTCAAATCTTCATACCTTTAGACAATGGAAGTCCGAAACTTTTCTTCACATGGATACGATGTTATTTTTTCAACAATATTTCCCAAAAATCATCATTATAATTTTTAGATTATTATTATCATTGACACTAAAGTGAAAATTGATGGAATTATATTCATATTTCAGATAATTGTTTTCTCATGGTAAGTAATTATATCGTTATTCATATCTTAGCCTGTGGAAACTCCCGAGTTATTGTATATTCTGCAAATTATTATATGAGAACAATGGCATTACAGTTTTCGGATAAGGCGCAATGATTACTGTGATCTGAATTCGAGCGTCTCCGATCTTGAAATCATTTCATTGCATTCGTGAGATGTGTTAGTGAGAAGAAAAATAGCATGAATAATTGTTTTTACGTAACCTACGTAATGAAAAAATGTTACAACTGTTCAATAAGTATTCATGAATACAAATAATCTGCTTCACAAACCTTCTTTACTATCAACTCTAGGCAGGGAAAAAAAGATGTCAAAGTGTTGTTGTCGGGTGGTATACAATTTTTCACGTAGGAAAGGCACACCTGAATTGAGGTTCAGTGAAGACGGTTGACCTCCTTCACTAGATGCGCACGATGAATTAGCAATTTTATTTGTATCTGTTTATTGCCCAAGGTGAGTGAATATTTTCTGATGAAACTTTTATAAAACCTTGCGTTTTCCATGCGGTATTAGACTTGTTGAACATATTCTTTGTGGAGATATTTTCAGGAAGAAAGTAATATTTCGTTTACGATCTCAAACATGAAATCAATGGGTGCGTGTGGGATGTTCATTTTTAATCGAATGCTCGGAAACGAACAAATCGAAGAATTGAAAATTTTCGAATCTGTGTATTTGCAGTTAATGTATCACTTTAATTTGAAAATGAAAAAATGAATGACATTTTCGTTCAGTTTTTTATAACTAGACGTGTATAAAATGCAAGTTCCTTTTTTCAACATGAAAAATTCATTGATGGATCACCTAACATGTAGTTCATCACTGAAAAGAGGAATGTCCACCCCTATATTGAAAAAATATATATGGGAGTAATAATTATATACTAGAGAATAAAATTATATACTAGAGAATAAAATTATAAATCTGTGTACATGGTGCAGTATTGTCATTATTTTTGATAATTTCTCCAAAATAGAAAGTTAGTTCTTTCATTATTGTTTAAAATGAATTGATTTTCTCTTTATCATCAGTTAGTTCAATGTTCAGATATAACGGAATCAAAAAAATTCCGTGAGACAATTATATATACAGGGTGGAGATCATTTTTACTGAAACAAACTATCTTAACCAGACTGCTTCATTTGCTTTGAAGGTAATCAATGAATTTTATCGAGTTAATTGACTACCATCAAGAAGGATGATGCTCTTTGACTCATCTTTATTGATGTTTATTGTTTGATTCTTTCGGTGGTTGAGCAAATTCAAAAACACCATGTTTATCTAAAAGTTAATTTGCCGGTTTTGATAATGCTTATTGATATGCTTTTTCCTTCTGTTTCTTGATTCAAAACATTATTATTGTCTGATGATGGCTGTTGAGCTGAAACTATAGTCAAAATAAAGTTGTTCTTCTGTTTATTTTATTATGTGGTCGACCGACTTTAGGTTTTTATTTTTGATTGAATTTTATTGTCATTCACAACGAGCGTGCAGGATATAAATCTTCATCAATAATGTTATTAAAAGAATGAATTCCATATTCAGAAAACTACTTGAAGGATGTAGTTGGTTCAGTTAATCTAAGGAGGAAAGAAATGTTTACAGTGTATGAATAAAAATTAGTGATATTTGTTTTTACTACTGAGACTATAGTAGGTAGTGTTTAGTTTTCAGTGGACGAAACTGAAGAAATCAATGAATTTCATATTCAGAAAACTACTTGAAGGATGTAGTTGGTTCAGTTAATCTGAGGAGGAAATAAATGTTTACAGTGTATGAATAAAAATTAGTGATATTTGTTTTTATTACTGAGACTATAGTAGGTAGTGTTCAGTTTTGAGTGGACGAAACTGAAGAAATCAACGAATTCCATATCATAAAAAACACTTGCATGAAAGATTAGATGGGTTTAGTTGTTTCGCGGTGGAAATAATGTTCGTAATATTCGGTACTCTCGCTGAAAAGACAATATTCAAGTGTACATATCCCAATTATAGAGAAATTCATGTGAAAGTAGTAAGAGATATTTACAAAAAGCTAATTTCAGAGAAAGTTCCCATCATGAAGTTGATAATAAAATAAATTTCCAAAAAAATTTTTCAGGTTTCCCAAATTAAGGGAACAGAAAATGATTTCAGTACATCATTGTAATCCTTGTTATGAACTTGAGTATCACGATATATTCGAAAAGAATAGGTTTAACTTTTGTGAGACTTGACATTTTGATTGAAGAATTGAAATCGATGGGGTATTTCACTAGTTTCCAAACCACCCTTGAGGTATAGTGATCAGCTCGTTTTTTTATTGTGGTTTCCCCTATTAGATCAAATAAATAAATATTTATTCTATCTATTGAGGCATATTCCACATCACGGTACTAAATAACAATTTTCCAATCAATATATCAATTCTTATTACAGCAATTATTCCTATTCTTTATAATAAGTTTTTTCTTTAAATTTCCATTCTGTTTTCTAAGTTTTTTATTAATTTTCGATATTTTATATTCTTCGATCTATATAAATTCAATTTTAAACGATATTTATGATTCATGGCATCATTCTCTAGATTTTCCGACTCTAAATTATTTAGAAAAGAATCACAAGTTGTGAGATTTTTTTGAATTTCAGAATTCTTCATTTCGAGAGATTTTATCTTATCTGAATCAGAATTTATTCTCAAATTTAAATCATCAATTTGGGATTGCATCACTCCCCACTTAACTGAACAATTGAATTTTAGTTTATCATAGTTTATTTTCAAATAGGTCTTTTCCAAATCAACAGTAAAAGTCTTATTTTCGATGCATCCTTCCAAATAAAATTTAAGATCTTGTATCTCAGCTGATTTCAAGCTAACATTTTTTTCGAATTTTTGCACTTTCTCGAAACAATTTGCCTTTTCAAAATAACACTGATTTCGGTCAATCTTCAAATCCTTACACCATGAATCACAATTATTGTCCTCATTATATAAATTTACAACTCCAAACAATAGAAAAAATAAAATGATTGCGATGATGGGAGACATTTTTAGAATATTCTTCACTCAAAGACTATCGCGAGCAGAATGAATACAGCATGTTTTCAACTAATAATTCTTGTTTTTCTGTCGACATCAACATAATCTCGCCTTTCAGGTAATTCCAAGTAAATCGAAAAAAACGAATAAGATTATATCATGAAACAAAACGAACGTATAAGTTCATCGACTTTTAGGATATGTTCATTCAGCGATATAATTGAGAAAACAAAGGCTAATGGAATAATCCTCAGTTATAAAAAATGATATAATTATACCAATTCTTTGAATTGATACAATAACTACATTTCGTAGTATTCCTTATAAAGTAGGTAGATAATTTACGAAATGACCCTGTTTCAGTTTTTTTCAACTTTTACATTATTTCAAATAATTTGTTGATCCGTTAATGATATATGTTGTTCAATGATCAATTGTTTCATATCTATCAAGGTCTGTCGCGGAAATATTTCAGAATCCGGATATTCACTAATAAAATTCATATGAAATAAGTATTAGAAACAATCGTGGAACACTCAATGATATTTCAAGAATGGTAATAATCGACTATATAGTGTTTTGTCTTTATATATATCTTGAAAAGAAAGAATATATTATTACTTAAATTTAAGAAAAAATATTGCTTTGTGAGACATGAAGAAATTAGATTCATCGTTTGGAATCAGGTAATAATTAAGGAATTCTCAATTATGATATAATTATAATATTTCACAAATGATATATTTTAAAAGGACCCATGAAATTCATGCTCCTCAATGATTAGTTTTTTTATGTTTATTTCAATTACACCACTGAAACTGAGGAATATGCTTCTCAACAATTCTTTCATATTACCTCTCAAGCTAACCATTATTATGTGAATCACTCAGTTTCTTTCGAATTCAGGAAAAAAAAATGTGAATACATAATCGAAATCGAAATGTTAAAAAACTTCATATAAACTATCACACAGCTATCACAGAATAATACTTATTTTATACTCAGAAGAAAATACAATGATGAAATAATAATGTTGCTATCAGATTACTTTGAGTTTTTCATTTTTTACAGTCATACTGTGATTTCCACAGGTCAAATGGTTTAAAATCAATTTTCAATGCTAATACAAAATAATCTCACCTTCCAATATCCTTTTCATTCAACTCAAATTTTAGAAATTATGTTTAAGCTACTGATTTCTTATATTAAAAGCATTTGGAAGATAATGAATTTGAATTTGAATTTCATAAAATTGATACAAATCACTTTCATTGCACCAGGTGAATTCTAAAATCTATGATAGAATAAATTACACTTATGCCTTATGAGTTCTCAAAGTTTCTCAAGATTTGTGTTAATATTTTCAATGATGATACTATCCAACAGAAGGTTGAAGTAGATTTTTTTATTCAACTGATATTGCATTCGATAGTTGAGGCTTGGTGTTTAATATAATTCATGGAAACTCTCATACGATGCATTCACGGAGCAATTGAAAGTGAAACGTCATGTTTTTTATGACCATACAGGATGATTCTATAATGTAAGGCTAGAAGCAAAATGGGCAAATGAAAGTTGAATAATTTATTTTTTATTGTTCACTAGCATGATTCGAATAGAACGAATCATATTTCAATGTATTATATATTTATTTAGATTTTTCAGACACAAATCTTCATGCTGAAACTATTCCTTTATCGTTTTCTGAAGTGTGATCATTTCTAAGAATTGCATGAATGAAAGCAGGTCGAGTATCGTTCTGTATGTTATCCTTGAATAGAAAATGTTGTTTAGACAATAGTTGATTCCGATTGAATAATGATTATTATAAAATTACCTAGTAGACACAGGAGACTATAAATACCAGATTATTGTTTTATTCATTAGTGACAATAGTGATTAGCTCATTTCAGGTGACTTACTGAGAATTTCACAGACGCTGCACAACTTTCATAGAAAACACAGGTTTCTTCAGATATTTGAACCTGTAAGTATTGATTTAATATTTATTCTTGATAATCAGGTCTTTCGAAATGTGAAAAATTCAATCAACGAAGAATAATTTTTTACTTTAATTCCTAGATTGAATTTCGTTTTCTCTTTTTATTCAAATAATTTCAATAAGTTTATCACACTTTAATACTTTCAGATGAGATAGTTATCGTTCAGATAAGCATAGTAAAAGCTTTTGAAGGCAAAATATTTTAAGTTTGTAGAATTACATGACTTCTTTTCTTTCAAAGCATTGAGTGAAAGGTTGAGTGATAGAGCAATGTTCATGGTGATACATTACTATTGAAATTGAACTCCGTCTTCAATGTTCTTTCAGAGTTAAATATGTCATGTATTTTATTTCAGTTCAAAAGACTGAACCGTTGTACAGAAAGAAAAGATATTATTATCATTTATATTTTGAATGATTTACGATATGATGATTCAGATTTCACATTAGTACTTATCTTTTCAAAATGTATCACTTCAAACAACTCCGGAGGTTCGAATACAAATTCTAGATTGTTTCGAAGAAGAAAAAAAATGCCCTAATCAATTCAAGTTAATTTTGATCCATTAAAATTTTACTCCACTTGTATTATTATTTTCCAAATTTCATAATAAGTTCGAGTCCTTTTGACTAATAAAAACGCTTTTCATCTTGAAGATGTAATATTTTTTTAGTTTCTTCAAACATCTCTGGAGGTATGAATATAAATTTCAGATTGTTTCAAAGAAGAAGCACTTGTATTATTATTATTTTCGCAAATTTCATAATAAGTTCGGGTCCTTTTGACTAATAAAAACGCTTTTCATCTTGAAGATGTGAGATTTCTTTAGTTTCTTCAAACATCTCTGGAGGTACGAATATAAATTTCAGATTGTTCATTAACGATAATAGTCGTTAGTTTATTCAAAGAAGAAAATTTCCCAAGCAATTAAAGTTAATTTTGATCCATTAAAATTTTACTGCACTTGTATTATTTCGAAGAATTGATTCACGTGAAGAGTTCTTACCAGCCTCATCAACTTCTTTAGATAGAAGTAAGATTTTTTTAATCCCCAAAATTATATTTATTATTATTATTATAATATTTTGTGGTTAAATTTGAATGTCTCTGGTTTTTTAATACGATACATGCATAATTTCATGTTTTTATAACAACATAATCTTACTTGTTTTCTTTCGAAGAAATTTGTTCTTTTAACCAAAGATTCTATGTTTGTGGATTCACGTGATCTTACTTTTTTTTTCAAAGCAATTATCTATGAAGGGATACGTCATGTTAATTCTGGACCAACAAAATGCTACATCCATCCTAGCTCAAACGGCCATCCAGTTCATCTCCAAGAAGCAATCGATGTTGCAGAGCTTCTGGATAGTAAACAGAAGAACAGCTACGTCATGCAGTCTTCGCGACACCCCGTAGGCACCCCATTCTTATATTTTCGTAGGATTCCACCCTTACACTTTTTGGTCCAGAAAAGACCTGATATATGAGTGAATAATACATTGTTGCGCGCCTCTTCGAATGATTATCATAAAATAACAATAATGAATTGTCGCGTTCCGCACCTTCTGAATGATCTAATGCATGCGTAATTAACAATGCAATATCTATCGGTGTGAAATTATCAGGGTGAAAAGAAAAAATTTTCTAAAATGTATGGTCCCTCGGTTATCATGCAGGGATGTTGGATCGAAAGGTTAGGTTAGATCGAGTCTCAACCACCATAAAATCGCCATAAACTGCTAGAAAACCGGCAAGGTTCCGCCATGCAAATCTGCACACTTGCTGGTCTGGTTAACATGACGTATCCCTTCATAGATAATTGCTTTGAAAAAAAAAAAGTAAGATCACGTGAATCCACAAACATAGAATCTTAGGTTAAAACAACAAATTTCTTCGAAAGAAAACAAGTAAGATTATGAGAGAAAAAAATAGTCTATCCAATTAAAAATATCAAACATAGTTTGAAATGAATGTCTGGTAGACTACGAGCAGAAAACAACTACTTTCCTGGTAAATACCACGCAGAACATTGAATTATATCTGTTCGTAGTCCATGCAACGATTCACACTGTGAATGCAGATCGCAAATGTTTCTTTCTTCCTAAGACGTGACAAATTCACATCGAGACAGGCACGCCTAACAACCTACAGACCGGTTTCGGGCTTATTGGCCCTCATCAGTGCAGGGTAGTTATCCGAGTAGAGACCGTAAGATCTCCACTCGAAGCGTTGCCTGTCCCAATGCATTTTTGTCGCGTCTATTTGACCGCACCGAGCCGCGTTCCAACAGACAATTGAAAGTGGCGACATCATGCGGCAGAAGAAAGAAACACTCCAGAACCGAATCTCCCAAGTTTTACAGAACTTGGAAGTGGCTGAGAGCTCGACTAAGCTCAATAAATGGAAAAATGGATTAGCCATAAATTGGAAAAAAATTTTGAGAGAAAAAAATAGTCTATCCAATTAAAAATATCAAACATAGTTTGAAATGAATGTCTGGTAGACTACGAGCAGAAAACAACTACTTTCCTGGTAAATACCACGCAGAACATTGAATTATATCTGTTCGTAGTCCATGCAACGATTCACACTGTGAATGCAGATCGCAAATGTTTCTTTCTTCCTAAGACGTGACAAATTCACATCGAGACAGGCACGCCTAACAACCTACAGACCGGTTTCGGGCTTATTGGCCCTCATCAGTGCAGGGTAGTTATCCGAGTAGAGACCGTAAGATCTCCACTCGAAGCGTTGCCTGTCCCAATGCATTTTTGTCGCGTCTATTTGACCGCACCGAGCCGCGTTCCAACAGACAATTGTTAGGCGTGCCTGTCTCGATGTGAATTTGTCACGTCTTAGGAAGAAAGAAACATTTGCGATCTGCATTCACAGTGTGAATCGTTGCATGGACTACGAACAGATATAATTCAATGTTCTGCGTGGTATTTACCAGGAAAGTAGTTGTTTTCTGCTCGTAGTCTACCAGACATTCATTTCAAACTATGTTTGATATTTTTAATTGGATAGACTATTTTTTTCTCTCAAAATTTTTTTCCAATTTATGGCTAATCCATTTTTTCATTTATTGAGCTTAGTCGAGCTCTCAGCCACTTCCAAGTTCTGTAAAACTTGGGAGATTCGGTTCTGGAGTGTTTCTTTCTTCTGCCGCATGATGTCGCCACTTTCAATTGTCTGTTGGAACGCGGCTCGGTGCGGTCAAATAGACGCGACAAAAATGCATTGGGACAGGCAACGCTTCGAGTGGAGATCTTACGGTCTCTACTCGGATAACTACCCTGCACTGATGAGGGCCAATAAGCCCGAAACCGGTCTGTAGGTTGTTAGGCGTGCCTGTCTCGATGTGAATTTGTCACGTCTTAGGAAGAAAGAAACATTTGCGATCTGCATTCACAGTGTGAATCGTTGCATGGACTACGAACAGATATAATTCAATGTTCTGCGTGGTATTTACCAGGAAAGTAGTTGTTTTCTGCTCGTAGTCTACCAGACATTCATTTCAAACTATGTTTGATAGTTTTAATTGGATAGACTATTTTTTTCTCTCAAAAATTTTTTCCAATTTATGGCTAATCCATTTTTTCAAGTAAGATTATGTTGTTATAAAAACATGAAATTATGCATGTATCGTATTAAAAAACCAGAGACATTCAAATTTAACCACAAAATATTATAATAATAATAATAAATATAATTTTGGGGATTAAAAAAATCTTACTTCTATCTAAAGAAGTTGATGAGGCTGGTAAGAACTCTTCAGGTGAATCAATTCTTCGAAATAATACAAGTGCAGTAAAATTTTAATGGATCAAAATTAACTTTAATTGCTTGGGAAATTTTCTTCTTTGAATAAACTAACGACTATTATCGTTAATGAACAATCTGAAATTTATATTCGTACCTCCAGAGATGCTTGAAGAAACTAAAGAAATCTCACATCTTCAAGATGAAAAGCGTTTTTATTAGTCAAAAGGACCCGAACTTATTATGAAATTTGCGAAAATAATAATAATACAAGTGCTTCTTCTTTGAAACAATCTGAAATTTATATTCATACCTCCAGAGATGTTTGAAGAAACTAAAAAAATATTACATCTTCAAGATGAAAAGCGTTTTTATTAGTCAAAAAGACTCGAACTTATTATGAAATTTGGAAAATAATAATACAAGTGGAGTAAAATTTTAATGGATCAAAATTAACTTGAATTGATTAGGGCATTTTTTTTCTTCTTTGAAACAATCTAGAATTTGTATTCGAACCTCCGGAGTTGTTTGAAGTGATACATTTTGAAAAGATAAGTACTAATGTGAAATCTGAATCATCATATCGTAAATCATTCAAAATATAAATGATAATAATATCTTTTCTTTCTGTACAACGGTTCAGTCTTTTGAACTGAGATAAAATACATGACATATTTAACTCTGAAAGAACATTGAAGACGGAGTTCAATTTCAATAGTAATGTATCACCATGAACATTGCTCTATCACTCAACCTTTCACTCAATGCTTTGAAAGAAAAGAAGTCATGTAATTCTACAAACTTAAAATATTTTGCCTTCAAAAGCTTTTACTATGCTTATCTGAACGATAACTATCTCATCTGAAAGTATTAAAGTGTGATAAACTTATTGAAATTATTTGAATAAAAAGAGAAAACGAAATTCAATCTAGGAATTAAAGTAAAAAATTATTCTTCGTTGATTGAATTTTTCACATTTCGAAAGACCTGATTATCAAGAATAAATATTAAATCAATACTTACAGGTTCAAATATCTGAAGAAACCTGTGTTTTCTATGAAAGTTGTGCAGCGTCTGTGAAATTCTCAGTAAGTCACCTGAAATGAGCTAATCACTATTGTCACTAATGAATAAAACAATTATCTGGTATTTATAGTCTCCTGTGTCTACTAGGTAATTTTATAATAATCATTATTCAATCGGAATCAACTATTGTCTGAACAACATTTTCTATTCAAGGATAACATACAGAACGATAAAGGAATAGTTTCAGCATGAAGATTTGTGTCTGAAAAATCTAAATAAATATATAATACATTGAAATATGATTCGTTCTATTCGAATCATGCTAGTGAACAATAAAAAATAAATTATTCAACTTTCATTTGCCCATTTTGCTTCTAGCCTTACATTATAGAATCATCCTGTATGGTCATAAAAAACATGACGTTTCACTTTCAATTGCTCCGTGAATGCATCGTATGAGAGTTTCCATGAATTATATTAAACACCAAGCCTCAACTATCGAATGCAATATCAGTTGAATAAAAAAATCTACTTCAACCTTCTGTTGGATAGTATCATCATTGAAAATATTAACACAAATCTTGAGAAACTTTGAGAACTCATAAGGCATAAGTGTAATTTATTCTATCATAGATTTTAGAATTCACCTGGTGCAATGAAAGTGATTTGTATCAATTTTATGAAATTCAAATTCAAATTCATTATCTTCCAAATGCTTTTAATATAAGAAATCAGTAGCTTAAACATAATTTCTAAAATTTGAGTTGAATGAAAAGGATATTGGAAGGTGAGATTATTTTGTATTAGCATTGAAAATTGATTTTAAACCATTTGACCTGTGGAAATCACAGTATGACTGTAAAAAATGAAAAACTCAAAGTAATCTGATAGCAACATTATTATTTTATCATTGTATTTTGTTCTGAGTATAAAATAAGTATTATTCTGTGATAGCTGTGTGATAGTTTATATGAAGTTTTTTAACATTTCGATTTCGATTATGTATTCACATTTTTTTTTCCTGAATTCGAAAGAAACTGAGTGATTCACATAATAATGGTTAGCTTGAGAGGTAATATGAAAGAATTGTTGAGAAGCATATTCCTCAGTTTCAGTGGTGTAATTGAAATAAACATAAAAAAACTAATCATTGAGGAGCATGAATTTCATGGGTCCTTTTAAAATATATCATTTGTGAAATATTATAATTATATCATAATTAAGAATTCCTTAATTATTACCTGATTCCAAACGATGAATCTAATTTTTTCATGTCTCACAAAGCAATATTTTTTCTTAAATTTAAGTAATAATATATTCTTTCTTTTCAAGATATATATAAAGACAAAACACTATGTAGTCGATTATTACCATTCTTGAAATATCATTGAGTGTTCCACGATTGTTTCTAATACTTATTTCATATGAATTTTATTAGTGAATATCCGGATTCTAAAATATTTCCGCGACAGACCTTGATAGATATGAAACAATTGATCATTGAACAACATATATCATTAACGGATCAACAAATTATTTGAAATAATGTAAAAGTTGAAAAGTAAATAGGCTGCAAGAGAACGGGACCATTTTGACCACTTTTCCCATGTTAATCTCCATAAGAAAATCTAAGGTCCATTCTGGCAATTTTTGTCTCTTTCAAGGTCAAAGGTCGATAGAGCATATACTGTGACTGACATATCAACGACCCTCCCTCAGGTCTTTGTTATACCCCCTTGGCCCCCTCAGGCCTCCACTGTACCCCTTTGGCCCCCTTAGGCCTCCACTGTACCCCCCTGGCCCCCTTAGGCCTCCACTGTACCCCCTTGGCCCCCTCAGGCCTCCACTGTACCCCCCCTTGGTCCCCTCAGTTCTCCGCTGTACTCCCTTGACCCCCACCCAGGTCTTCGCATATACCTCGACCCCCCTTTTCCCCCTTATGTCTCCGATATGTCCGCTATATTATTACGTCAGAAACGCGTCATAGACTACTGACAATGAGAATTGATGAAAAAAGTCCTTCTAACGGCGGGATTTGAACCCCAGACCACCGGATTACGAGTCCGATGCGTTCCCACAGAGCTACGACCACTATATAATTTAATTGCAGTCAATGTCGATGCAACGTTATCGCACAGCGTGACGTAGTCGAGCAGATCCGTCCCAAAGATGAGAGAACGTAGCAACCTCGGCAAGCGGGGAGCAGGGAAACGAACAATGGCTTATACATCAGTGTATGAATAGAGATAATCGCATTCAAGGTCAGGTTCGCTGCATTCCATTGATGATTCAACATGATACAATATTTCGCGTGACGTTACAAAGATAAGAGACGACAAAGCGACTGACACTGTTGCCAGACGTTTGAAAAAATTAGGCATTGATGCCAGACGTTTGAAAATATCTGGAAATATACTATAATGCACCTACAGCTTACACAAGTAGAATCCGAACCACCACGTGTGTAAATTGATGGATAACGTTTGACGAATGACAGGGTGTGGCTGCCTGAAGTTAGGCGTCTGACATTTGACGTATGACGTTAACATTTCAAAATGGCCCCCGACATCACAAGGTTACCAACTGTTTAGTAATTTTCGTGTTATAAAGTAATTATACCTACATCTTACACAGGTAGAATCCGAACCACAGCATTTATATCGACGTGGCAGGATCCATGAACTCGTGAATGTGAAGATGTCAATGACAGAATGATTCATTTTCTCGACGAATTATCAAAAAATATTCACTTCCGGTTTGTTAAAAAGCGACATAGGGAAAAACTAATGTTTTATTCGTAATCCCCATGACGTGTACACTTCAAAAACATTAACTTCCGGTTTCACTTCCGGTTACAATTTTTCCATTTTTCCACTTAACATAGTCATGTGGGTACTCTGAGAGAAGGATTTTTCACGGACATTCTAAAAATATCATTTTACCTATGTACAAAGTTTCAAGGTCAAAGAGATATCAATCAAAATTGATCGAAATAATGAAAAAAATCTATGTAAACAATTCACAATCTCTTCGTGTAATGATTTTCTGGTAGAACCAGCTTTTCGACAAATTATCAAAAAATATTCACTTCCGGTTCATCAAAAATCGATAGAAAAAAACTAATGTTTTATTCGTAATCCCCATAACGTGTAGACTTCAAAAACATCAACTTCCGGTTTCACTTCCGGTTTCCATTTTTCCACTTGACATAGTCATATGGGTACTCTGAGAGAAGGATTTTTCACGGACATTCTAAATATATCATTTTACCTATGTACAAAGTCCCAAGGTTAAAGAGATATCAATCAAAATTAATCGGAATTTAAAAAAAAATCTATGCAAACAATTCACAATCTCTTCGTGTAATGATTTTCTGGTCGATCCAGCTTCTCGACGAATTATCACGAAATATTCACTTCCGGTTCATTAAAAAAACGATATAGAGAAACACTAATGGTATATTCGTGATAATTCGTCGAGAAGCTGGATCGACCAGAAAATCATTACACGAAGAGATTGTGAATTGTTTGCATAGATTTTTTTTAATATTCCGATTAATTTTGATTGATATCTCTTTAACCTTGGGACTTTGTACATAGGTAAAATGATATATTTAGAATGTCCGTGAAAAATCCTTCTCTCAGAGTACCCATATGACTATGTCAAGTGGAAAAATGGAAACCGGAAGTGAAACCGGAAGTTGATGTTTTTGAAGTCTACACGTTATGGGGATTACGAATAAAACATTAGTTTTTTTCTATCGATTTTTGATGAACCGGAAGTGAATATTTTTTGATAATTTGTCGAAAAGCTGGTTCTACCAGTAAATCATTACACGAAGAGATTGTGAATTGTTTACATAGATTTTTTTCATTATTTCGATCAATTTTGATTGATATCTCTTTGACCTTGAGACTTTGTACATAGGTAAAATGATATTTTTAGAATGTCCGTGAAAAATCCGTCTCTCAGAGTACCCACATGACTATGTTAAGTGGAAAAATGGAAAAATTGTAACCGGAAGTGAAACCGGAAGTTAATGTTTTTGAAGTGTACACGTCATGGGGATTACGAATAAAACATTAGTTTTTCCCTATGTCGCTTTTTAACAAACCGGAAGTGAATATTTTTTGATAATTCGTCGAGAAAATGAATCATTCTGTCATTGACATCTTCACATTCACGAGTTCATGGATCCTGCCACGTCGATATAAATGCTGTGGTTCGGATTCTACCTGTGTAAGATGTAGGTATATTTACTTTATAACACGAAAATTACTAAACAGTTGGTAACCTTGTGATGTCGGGGGCCATTTTGAAATGTTAACGTCATACGTCAAATGTCAGACGCCTAACTTCAGGCAGCCACACCCTGTCATTCGTCAAACGTTATCCATCAATTTACACACGTGGTGGTTCGGAATCTACTTGTGTAAGCTGTAGGTGCATTATAGTATATTTCCAGATATTTTCAAACGTCTGGCATCAATGCCTAATTTTTTCAAACGTCTGGCAACAGTGTCAGTCGCTTTGTCGTCTCTTATCTTTGTAACGTCACGCGAAATATTGTATCATGTTGAATCATCAATGGAATGCAGCGAACCTGACCTTGAATGCGATTCTCTATTCATACACTGATTTATAAGCCATTGTTCGTTTCCCTGCTCCCCGCTTGCTGAGGTTGCTACGTTCTCTCATCTTTGGGACGGATCTGCTCGACTACGTCACGCTGTGCGATAACGTTGCATCGACATTGACTGCAATTAAATTATATAGTGGTCGTAGCTCTGTGGGAACGCATCGGACTCGTAATCCGGTGGTCTGGGGTTCAAATCCCGCCGTTAGAAGGATTTTTTTAAATAAAATATGACGTCATGAGATGTTTCCGGATGCGGAGCGCTAAGGGGGCGCAGTCTTAAGAGGGGGTCAAGGGGGTATAAAAAAACCTAAGCGGGCCAAGGGGGTACAGCGAAGGCCTAAGGGGGCCAAGGGGATGCAGTGGAGACCTGAGGGGGCCAAGGGGGTACAGTGGAGGCCTAAGGGGGCCAAGGGGGTACAGTGGAGGCCTATGGGAGCCAAGGGGGTACAGTGGAGGCCTGAGGGGGCCAAGGGGGTACAGTGGAGGCCTAAGGGGGCCAAGGGGGTACAGTGGAGGCCTGAGGGGGCCAAGGGGGTATAACAAAGACCTGAGGGAGGGTCGTTGATATGTCAGTCACAGTATATGCTCTATCGACCTTTGACCTTGAAAGAGACAAAAATTGCCAGAATGGACCTTAGATTTTCTTATGGAGATTAACATGGGAAAAGTGGTCAAAATGGTCCCGTTCTCTTGCAGCCTATTTACTTTGAAAAAAACTGAAACAGGGTCATTTCGTAAATTATCTACCTACTTTATAAGGAATACTACGAAATGTAGTTATTGCATCAATTCAAAGAATTGGTATAATTATATCATTTTTTATAACTGAGGATTATTCCATTAGCCTTTGTTTTCTCAATTATATCGCTGAATGAACATATCCTAAAAGTCGATGAACTTATACGTTCGTTTTGTTTCATGATATAATCTTATTCGTTTTTTTCGATTTACTTGGAATTACCTGAAAGGCGAGATTATGTTGATGTCGATAGAAAAACAAGAATTATTAGTTGAAAACATGCTGTATTCATTCTGCTCGCGATAGTCTTTGAGTGAAGAATATTCTAAAAATGTCTCCCATCATCGCAATCATTTTATTTTTTCTATTGTTTGGAGTTGTAAATTTATATAATGAGGACAATAATTGTGATTCATGGTGTAAGGATTTGAAGATTGACCGAAATCAGTGTTATTTTGAAAAGGCAAATTGTTTCGAGAAAGTGCAAAAATTCGAAAAAAATGTTAGCTTGAAATCAGCTGAGATACAAGATCTTAAATTTTATTTGGAAGGATGCATCGAAAATAAGACTCTTACTGTTGATTTGAAAAAGACCTATTTGAAAATAAACTATGATAAACTAAAATTCAATTGTTCAGTTAAGTGGGGAGTGATGCAATCCCAAATTGATGATTTAAATTTGAGAATAAATTCTGATTCAGATAAGATAAAATCTCTCGAAATGAAAAATTCTGAAATTCAAAAAAATCTCACAACTTGTGATTCTTTTCTAAATAATTTAGAGTCGGAAAATCTAGAGAATGATGCCATGAATCATAAATATCGTTTAAAATTGAATTTATATAGATCGAAGAATATAAAATATCGAATATTAATAAAAAACTTAGAAAACAGAATGGAAATTCAAAGAAAAAACTTATTATAAAGAATAGGAATAATTGCTGTAATAAGAATTGATATATTGATTGGAAAATTGTTATTTAGTACCGTGATGTGGAATATGCCTCAATAGATAGAATAAATATTTATTTATTTGATCTAATGGGGGAAACCACAATAAAAAAACGAGCTGATCACTATACCTCAAGGGTGGTTTGGAAACTAGTGAAATACCCCATCAATTTCAATTCTTTAATCAAAATGTCAAGTCTCACAAAAGTTAAACCTATTCTTTTCGAATATATCGTGATACTCAAGTTCATAACAAGGATTACAATGATGTACTGAAATCATTTTCTGTTCCCTTAATTTGGGAAACCTGAAAAATTTTTTTGGAAATTTATTTCATTATCAACTTCATGATGGGAACTTTCTCTGAAATTAGCTTTTTGTAAATATCTCTTACTACTTTCACATGAATTTCTCTATTATTGGGATATGTACACTTGAATATTGTCTTTTCAGCGAGAGTACCGAATATTATGAACATTATTTCCACCGCGAAACAACTAAACCCATCTAATCTTTCATGCAAGTGTTTTTTATGATATGGAATTCGTTGATTTCTTCAGTTTCGTCCACTCAAAACTGAACACTACCTACTATAGTCTCAGTAATAAAAACAAATATCACTAATTTTTATTCATACACTGTAAACATTTATTTCCTCCTCAGATTAACTGAACCAACTACATCCTTCAAGTAGTTTTCTGAATATGAAATTCATTGATTTCTTCAGTTTCGTCCACTGAAAACTAAACACTACCTACTATAGTCTCAGTAGTAAAAACAAATATCACTAATTTTTATTCATACACTGTAAACATTTCTTTCCTCCTTAGATTAACTGAACCAACTACATCCTTCAAGTAGTTTTCTGAATATGGAATTCATTCTTTTAATAACATTATTGATGAAGATTTATATCCTGCACGCTCGTTGTGAATGACAATAAAATTCAATCAAAAATAAAAACCTAAAGTCGGTCGACCACATAATAAAATAAACAGAAGAACAACTTTATTTTGACTATAGTTTCATCTCAACAGCCATCATCAGACAATAATAATGTTTTGAATCAAGAAACAGAAGGAAAAAGCATATCAATAAGCATTATCAAAACCGGCAAATTAACTTTTAGATAAACATGGTGTTTTTGAATTTGCTCAACCACCGAAAGAATCAAACAATAAACATCAATAAAGATGAGTCAAAGAGCATCATCCTTCTTGATGGTAGTCAATCAACTCGATAAAATTCATTGGTTACCTTCAAAGCAAATGAAGCAGTCTGGTTAAGATAGTTTGTTTCAGTAAAAATGATCTCCACCCTGTATATATAATTGTCTCACAGAATTTTTTTGATTCCGTTATATCTGAACATTGAACTAACTAATGATAAAGAGAAAATCAATTCATTTTAAACAATAATGAAAGAACTAACTTTCTATTTTGGAGAAATTATCAAAAATAATGACAATACTGCACCATGTACACAGATTTATAATTTTATTATCTAGTATATAATTTTATTCTCTAGTATATAATTATTACTCCCATATATATTTTTTCAATATAGGGGTGGACATTCCTCTTTTCAGTGATGAACTACATGTTAGGTGATCCATCAATGAATTTTTCATGTTGAAAAAAGGAACTTGCATTTTATACACGTCTAGTTATAAAAAACTGAACGAAAATGTCATTCATTTTTTCATTTTCAAATGAAAGTGATACATTAACTGCAAATACACAGATTCGAAAATTTTCAATTCTTCGATTTGTTCGTTTCCGAGCATTCGATTAAAAATGAACATCCCACACGCACCCATTGATTTCAAAGCAAATGAAGCAGTCTGGTTAAGATAGTTTGTTTCAGTAAAAATGATCTCCACCCTGTATATATAATTGTCTCACAGAATTTTTTTGATTCCGTTATATCTGAACATTGAACTAACTAATGATAAAGAGAAAATCAATTCATTTTAAACAATAATGAAAGAACTAACTTTCTATTTTGGAGAAATTATCAAAAATAATGACAATACTGCACCATGTACACAGATTTATAATTTTATTCTCTAGTATATAATTTTATTCTCTAGTATATAATTATTACTCCCATATATATTTTTTCAATATAGGGGTGGACATTCCTCTTTTCAGTGATGAACTACATGTTAGGTGATCCATCAATGAATTGTTCATGTTGAAAAAAGGAACTTGCATTTTATACACGTCTAGTTATAAAAAACTGAACGAAAATGTCATTCATTTTTTCATTTTCAAATGAAAGTGATACATTAACTGCAAATACACAGATTCGAAAATTTTCAATTCTTCGATTTGTTCGTTTCCGAGCATTCGATTAAAAATGAACATCCCACACGCACCCATTGATTTCATGTTTGAGATCGTAAACGAAATATTACTTCCTTCCTGAAAATATCTCCACAAAGAATATGTTCAACAAGTCTAATTCCGCATGGAAAACGCAAGGTTTTATAAAAGTTTCATCAGAAAATATTCACTCACCTTGGGCAATAAACAGATACAAATAAAATTGCTAATTCATCGTGCGCATCTAGTGAAGGAGGTCAACCGTCTTCACTGAACCTCAATTCAGGTGTGCCTTTCCTACGTGAAAAATTGTATACCACCCGACAACAACACTTTGACATCTTTTTTTCCCTGCCTAGAGTTGATAGTAAAGAAGGTTTGTGAAGCAGATTATTTGTATTCATGAATACTTATTGAACAGTTGTAACATTTTTTCATTACGTAGGTTACGTAAAAACAATTATTCATGCTATTCTTCTTCTCACTAACACATCTCACGAATGCAATGAAATGATTTCAAGATCGGAGACGCTCGAATTCAGATCACAGTAATCATTGCGCCTTATCCGAAAACTGTAATGCCATTGTTCTCATATAATAATTTGCAGAATATTCAATAACTCGGGAGTTTCCACAGGCTAAGATATGAATAACGATATAATTACTTACCATGAGAAAACAATTATCTGAAATATGAATATAATTCCATCAATTTTCACTTTAGTGTCAATGATAATAATAATCTAAAAATTATAATGATGATTTTTGGGAAATATTGTTGAAAAAATAACATCGTATCCATGATAAGTGCCTACAGAGTGGTCAACTTCAGGGATAACCTCACAATATTATTAATTCATTATACTTATATAGTGAATAACTATCAGTGACAGAGGAATTGAGAAAATCACTGCTAAATTCGAGACATACCTTCCACAAATGAATCTTCCATTGGAATATACGGATGATGAAGGTGAATGATAAACGTGAAAACTTTTATATATTTATTATGGAAATCTAAACATTACACAGCCATTCATTTTCCATGATTAATACATTTACATTTCATAAACAATGTTTCTGATGCGGTATTAGATGAAAAAGTAGAAAATTGAATAATTCTTGATATCAAAGCAAAAGATGTTGTATTCGCAGAGCGCTACGAGTCAAAGGATGACATAGCATGAGAGTTCGATGGTGCCCGAAGAGGTCCGAGGGGAGACGAAGGGGTGAACCGAAGTCCGAGGGGCCCGAAACCAAATACCACATGATACCGCCAGAGTGACGCAGCGTAGTTTCCCGCGTGGTTTGGTCGGCGGAGAGGAGTGAAGATGGTCCATACCGTCGCACTTGAACCGACGAGGAGTGGGGACGTTCCATACCGTCCTACTTGAAATGAAAAAGTGGAGTGGAGGGGGCATTCCAACATGAGGCCCTTCCTACTATTGAACAATCATCGTATCTGGGTTGTATTCGATTATGTTTATATAGTTATACTCACCAGGTAACTGTTCTTCCGTTATACATACGAGCGACTGAATTAAACAGAAGGTTGAATGGATAGTATATGGGTTGTATTCGATTATGATGTTATGCTGTGTATATAGTTATACACACTAGAAGACGGTATTCCCATTTTACATACGAGCGACCGAAACGAAAAGAAAGTTGAATGGATAGACTGAACAATCAATGTATCTGGGTGGTATCCGATTATATCGCAATACTGTATATATAGTGATACTTACCAGGTGACGATACTTCCGTTACACATACTAGCGACTGAATCGAACAGAATGTTGAATGGTTAGACGAAACGATAATTGTATCTGAGTTGTATTCGATGATATCGTGATGATGTTTATATAGCAATACTCACCAGGTAACTGTCCTTCCGTTTTACATACAAGCGACCGAATCGAGCAGAAGGTTAAATGGATAGATTGAACAATCATCGTATCTGAGTTGTATTCGATTATGTTTATATAGATATACTCACCAGGTACCTGTTCTTCCGATATACATACGAGCAACCGAATCGAACATAAGGTTGAATGGATAGATTGAACAATCATCGTATCTGAGTTGTATTCGATTATGTTTATATAGTTATACTCACCAGGTAACTGTTCTTCCGTTATACATACGAGCGACTGAATTGAACTGGAGGTTGAATGGATAGACTAAACAATGATCGTATCTGGGGTTGTATTCGATTATATCGTGATGATGTTTATATAGTTATACTCACCAGGTAACTGTTCTCCAGTTATACATAAGAGCGACTGAACTGAACAGAAGGTTGAATGGATAGACTGAACAATCATCGTATCTGGGTTGTATTCGATTATTTCGTGATGATTATTATATATTATGTCTAACCAGGTAACTGTTCTTTCGTTATACATACTAGCAACCGAATCGAACATAAGGTTGAATGGATAGATTGAACAATCATTGTATCTGGGTTGTCTCCGATTATATCGTTTTGTTGTATATTTAACTACACCTACCATGTAACGGTTCTTTCGTTACACATACGAGCGTCTGAATCGAACATAAGGTTGGATGGTTAGACGGAACGATAATTGTAACTAAGTTGTATTCGATTATATCGTGATGACGTTCATATAGAAATACTCACCAGGTTACTGTTCTTTCGTTATACATACGAGCAACCGAATCGAACAGAAGGTTGAATGGATAGTATCTGGGTTGTATTCGATTATGATGTTATGCTGTGTATATAGTTATACACATAAGGTGACGGTATTCCCGTTTCACATACGAGCGACCGAAACGAACAGAAAGTTGAATGGATAGACTGAACAATCAATGTATCTGGGTGGTATCCGATTATATCGCAATACTGTATATATAGTGATACTTACCAGGTGACGGTACTTCCGTTACACATACTAGCGACTGAATCGAACAGAAGGTTAAATGGTTAGACGAAACGATAATTGTATCTGAGTTGTATTCGAAGATATCGTGATGATGTTTATATAGCAATACTCACCAGGTAACTGTTCTTCCGTTTACATACAAGCGACCGAATCGAGCAGAAGGTTGAATTCAGTATAGATTGAACAATCATCGTATCTGGGTTGTATTCGATTATGTTTATATAGTTATACTCACCAGGTGACTGTTCTTCCGTTATACATACGAGCGACTGAATTGAACAGAAGGTTGAATGGATAGTATATGGGTTGTATTCGATTATGATGTTATGCTGTGTATATAGTTATACACACTAGGAGACGGTATTCCCATTTTACATACGAGCGACCGAAACGAAAAGAAAGTTGAATGGATAGACTGAACAATCAATGTATCTGGGTGGTATCCGATTATATCGCAATACTGTATATATAGTGATACTTACCAGGTGACGATACTTCCGTTACACATACTAGCGACTGAATCGAACAGAATGTTGAATGGTTAGACGAAACGATAATTGTATCTGAGTTGTATTCGATGATATCGTGATGATGTTTATATAGCAATACTCACCAGGTAACTGTCCTTCCGTTTTACATACAAGCGACCGAATCGAGCAGAAGGTTAAATGGATAGATTGAACAATCATCGTATCTGAGTTGTATTCGATTATGTTTATATAGATATACTCACCAGGTACCTGTTCTTCCGTTATACATACGAGCGACTGAATTGAACTGAAGGTTGAATGGATAGACTAAACAATGATCGTATCTGGGGTTGTATTCGATTATATCGTGATGATGTTCATATAGTTATACTCACCAGGTAACTGTTCTCCAGTTATACATAAGAGCGACTGAACTGAACAGAAGGTTGAATGGATAGACTGAACAATCATCGTATCTGGGTTGTATTCGATTATTTCGTGATGATTATTATATATTATGTCCAACCAGGTAACTGTACTTTCGTTATACATACTAGCAACCGAATCGAACATAAGGTTGAATGGATAGATTGAACAATCATTGTATCTGGGTTGTCTCCGATTATATCGTTATGTTGTATATTTAACTACACCTACCATGTAACGGTTCTTTCGTTACACATACGAGCGTCTGAATCGAACATAAGGTTGGATGGTTAGACGGAACGATAATTGTAACTATGTTGTATTCGATTATATCGTGACGACGTTCATATAGAAATACTCACCAGGTTACTGTTCTTTCGTTATACATACGAGCAACCGAATCGAACAGAAGTTTGAATGGATAGTATCTGGGTTGTATTCGATTATGATGTTATGCTGTGTATATAGTTATACACATAAGGTGAAGGTATTCCCGTTTCACATACGAGCGACCGAAACGAACAGAAAGTTGAATGGATAGACTGAACAATCAATGTATCTGGGTGGTATCCGATTATATCGCAATACTGTATATATAGTGACACTTACCAGGTGACGGTACTTCCGTTACACATACTAGCGACTGAATCGAACAGAAGGTTAAATGGTTGGACGAAACGATATATGTATCTGAGTTGTATTCGATGATATCGTGATGATGTTTATATAGCAATACTCAACAGGTAACTGTTCTTCCGTTTTACATACAAGCGACCGAATCGAGCAGAAGGTTGAATTCAGTATAGATTGAACTATCATCGTATCTGGGTTGTATTCGATTATGTTTATATAGTTATACTCACCAGGTAACTGTTCTTCCGTTATACATACGAGCGACTGAATTGAACAGAAGGTTGAATGGATAGTATATGGGTTGTATTCGATTATGATGTTATGCTGTGTATATAGTTATACACACTAGGAGACGGTATTCCCGTTTTACATACGAGCGACCGAAACGAAAAGGAAGTTGAATGGATAGACTGAACAATCAATGTATCTGGGTGGTATCCGATTATATCGCAATACTGTATATATAGTGATACTTACCAGGTGACGATACTTCCGTTACACATACTAGCGACTGAATCGAACAGAATGTTGAATGGTTAGACGAAACGATAATTGTATCAGAGTTGTATTCGATGATATCGTGATGATGTTTATATAGCAATACTCACCAGGTAACTGTCCTTCCGTTTTACATACAAGCGACCGAATCGAGCAGAAGGTTAAATGGATAGATTGAACAATCATCGTATCTGAGTTGTATTCGATTATGTTTATATTGATATACTCACCAGGTACCTGTTCTTCCGATATACATACGAGCAACCGAATCGAACATAAGGTTGAATGGATAGATTGAACAATCATCGTATCTGAGTTGTATTCGATTATGTTTATATAGTTATACTCACCAGGTAACTGTTCTTCCGTTATACATACGAGCGACTGAATTGAACTGAAGGTTGAATGGATAGACTAAACAATGATCGTATCTGGGGTTGTATTCGATTATATCGTGATGATGTTCATATAGTTATACTCACCAGGTAACTGTTCTCCAGTTATACATAAGAGCGACTGAACTGAACAGAAGGTTGAATGGATAGACTGAACAATCATCGTATCTGGGTTGTATTCGATTATTTCGTGATGATTATTATATATTATGTCTAACCAGGTAACTGTTCTTTCGTTATACATACTAGCAACCGAATCGAACATAAGGTTGAATGGATAGATTGAACAATCATTGTATCTGGGTTGTCTCCGATTATATCGTTATGTTGTATATTTAACTACACCTACCATGTAACGGTTCTTTCGTTACACATACGAGCGTCTGAATCGAACATAAGGTTGGATGGTTAGACGGAACGATAATTGTAACTAAGTTGTATTCGATTATATCGTGATGACGTTCATATAGAAATACTCACCAGGTTACTGTTCTTTCGTTATACGTACGAGCAACCGAATCGAACAGAAGGTTGAATGGATAGTATCTGGGTTGTATTCGATTATGATGTTATGCTGTGTATATAGTTATACACATAAGGTGAAGGTATTCCCGTTTCACATACGAGCGACCGAAACGAACAGAAAGTTGAATGGATAGACTGAACAATCAATGTATCTGGGTGGTATCCGATTATATCGCAATACTGTATATATAGTGATACTTACCAGGTGACGGTACTTCCGTTACACATACTAGCGACTGAATCGAACAGAAGGTTAAATGGTTAGACGAAACGATATATGTATCTGAGTTGTATTCGATGATATCGTGATGATGTTTATATAGCAATACTCAACAGGTAACTGTTCTTCCGTTTTACATTCAAGCGACCGAATCGAGCAGAAGGTTGAATTCAGTATAGATTGAACAATCATCGTATCTGGGTTGTATTCGATTATGTTTATATAGTTATACTCACCAGGTAACTGTTCTTCCGTTATACATACGAGCGACTGAAGTGAACAGAAGGTTGAATGGATAGTATATGGGTTGTATTCGATTATGATGTTATGCTGTGTATATAGTTATACACACTAGGAGACGGTATTCCCGTTTTACATACGAGCGACCGAAACGAAAAGGAAGTTGAATGGATAGACTGAACAATCAATGTATCTGGGTGGTATCCGATTATATCGCAATACTGTATATATAGTGATACTTACCAGGTGACGATACTTCCGTTACACATACTACCCGGTAAACATTTTTTCCACGAATACATAAATGATACATCAAGTTTGTGTCATATAAATGATGGTCAACATCATTAATACGTATCTGAAACACGTATTTTCTGAGGCGATAAGTCCCAACTTTCAGCGTTGTATATACGTCAGATAAAAACCGTCTTATTTGCATCTTCCGAATGATGTAACGTAACGAATGTTCAAGAAACATATTCAAATATACGTCACTAAATGGATGCAAATCTTATGTTTTGAATAAAATGGTATTTTTTGAGGCGATAAGTCCCAACTTTCAGCGTTGTATATACGTCAGATAAAAACCGTCTTATTTGCATCTTCAGAATGATATAACGTAACGAATGTTTAACTTACATATTCAAATATACGTCATAAAATAGATGCAACTCTTGTAATTTGAATAAAATGGTCTTTTTTCAGGCGATAAGTCCCAACTTTCAGCGTTGTATATACGTCAAATAAAAACCGTCATATTTGCATCTTCAGAATGATGTAACGTAACGAATGTTCAACATACATATTAAAATATACGTCATAAAATAGATGCAACTCTTATGTTTTGAATAAAATGGTCTTTTTTCGGGCGATAAGTCTCAACTTGCAGCGTTGTATATACGTCAAATAGAAACCGTCTTATTTGCATCTTCAGAATGATGTAACGTAACGAATATTCAACATACATATTCAAATATACGTCATAAAATAGATGCAAATCTTATGTTTTGTATAAAATGGTCTTTTTTGAGGCGATAATTCCAAATTTTCCGCGATTCACATACGTCGGTTCAAAAATGTCATATTTGCATCTTCAAAGTGATATATTATAATGAATGTTCAGAACACATAATTATAATTACGTCAAAAAATGGATTGAAAAATTTCGTTCCAGATAAAATGGTAGTATATAATCGATCATAATATTTATTTCATAATGGGTAACTGTAGAAACTATAAAGATACTCAATGATAAAGTCAAAATTATAGAAGTGAATAAATAAAAATTCAAAACCTACCTATAAATAATAACAAAAAATAATAGAACCTCAATCTATCTTTCTAGTAGGTATGTACAATACATTGATATTTTCACAGAACAAAACATATGTTTTATAATAAGTACCTACCAAAAAAAAAATTAAGATACTAATTAACGAAAACTCAAAATTTCAGAATAAAAATTGAATGAAATTTATACCAACAGCTGCAATATTTTTCAATTTCTTCAAGCCGGGCAACCATTCCGTTATTCTGGTTTTTTGTGGCCACTTAGTAGGTAATAGTCATTTTTCAAATCTGAAAATAATGTCGAGTATGTATGTATATGTTTTCAAATTCTTAGGTTGGGTTAGGTTCTACAGAAATAATATACTATAAATTGAAAAATTCATTGATTTGCTTTGAAAGTTTTCAACTTTTTTCGACTCAGTATTATAGTATGAACTTATCTTTCTCAACTTCTGAATTCAATGTAATTTCTCAAACATTTGGAAGTGAATATAATGAAGGTCAAGTGAATTGTCAAAAAAAGCATTTTCGTCACATTCATAAATTCTGAATTTTTTTGAAGAAAAAGTTGAGAACTCATGCTACTTTGAATTAACAAATAATCTGAGAAAATTTAAATGTACCTATTCATACTGGATGATGGATTCAATCAAGGAAATAAACTTACCATTTTGAAGTGTCAGTTATGAAGATATCATTGTTTTGTTGGCCTTGTTTTCTATCTAGCGCAAATTATATTTTTAGAAGGTTCTTGATCACATTAATTTCATCGATACATATTCCTCGACCCTCCTGCCCGACTCTATAACCTGTTATTGAGTGTAACTGCTGAAATTAAATAACATATACAAGATGAATGATACAAACAATATTTTAGATGCATCGAGAAAATATGAACCTTGATAGCAATATTCTATTGCCTGCAATTATTGAGAATATATTTTATTCAAATTATTGGGAAAAGTTTCATCTTACCACACAAGTCTTTATTATTTTTCTCAAGGAATCAACTGGGCCCAAGAACTCTTCTACCCTCTGACTGAAGGAAAGTCTTCATTTCCACTCAGTATATCCAAAACCTGTCCAGCCAACTTTATTTTCTTTGAGGCCCTGGTGAAGTCATCTAAAAAATAGTGATATTTTTCATATACTTCTATAAATACCTTGATGATTTATAATTCCCAAATTATTCATCAATCAAAAAAATGCATTGACTATTTTTTCATATAATCTGACCTAATTTTTGTTTAGGGCTTTTTGTTTAGGGTTTTGAAAAAATGATACCAGTCATGATTACATCAGGTAACTTCAAATAAAAAACGAACCACCCTGAGTTTTGTTGATACATAGAAAATTGAGGTCACATTCATAAAAAAATTTCTCAAGAGAAGTTTTCGAATGACAAATATATGTTGATGATAACAAAATCATTGGGGTTGACACCTCATTCAGATTTATATCCACTGATTAGAATATTGAGAGATTAATCTCCACATGAATAGATCAGTCTCACCTTCCTCATAAACAGTTGTAGCTACACTATAATATATCTTACAATTGGCTGCAAAAAGGAATCACTTCTTCTGGGTGAACTTAAAAAATGTTATTGATTTAGTGGTGGTTAGGCACTAAACTCAATTTATTTTTTCTTGAGGGTTGGCCAATTTTTATGGATTGTAGGCACTCCATATCAGCATCTGCAAAAAATATATTGCCACACAAACCATTTTCTGAATACTAGCAAAAATAATAAATTATTCTACATGCTTTTGCGTTGTCTCAAGGTCAGTACAGTACAAGAAGCGTCTGGCCACGCCTGGCGTCATGTGAATTCAATAATGGACTGGCCCAAATCAAAAACTTTTGAATTTTGTAGCCTTCGATGTAGGTAGGTATTCAGACTATTCAGAGGGATAGGTTTTATTACATAAAATATGAGACAACAGCCTGATCGGCTCACAACAACCCCAACAAAAAAAACTTAGGTTAGGTGTGTCTTTTATGGTTATGGAAATCATTGTCATCAAATGAGAATTATTTTCATAACGATCCAATTCAACCAAATAGAAGTAGTCAGTACGTACGTAGTACTAGTTTTCTTTGATTCAACGACGGAATTAAGCCAGAAAATGCCTATGAATGCGAGTTACGGTAATTGTTCACACCGAGGTTCACACATAGGTATCATTTTCTATTATACTATAAGCTAGCCAAAGTTTGTGTAGCTTACCTGATACTATTTAGACGAATTATTGCTGACACTTCACACTAGCACCAAAAATTATACAAATAACCGTCCAACGCTGCGTTGTTGTGATCAAAATACAAGAACCATGGACGACCGCGCATCTGAGATGCTTTTGCTTTGCATTGTATCAAGGTCAGTACAAGAAGCGTCTGGCCACGTCTGGCGTCATGTGAATTCAATAATGGACTGGACCAAGCGGGCTCGGGCTCATGTCATCTAACGGGTATAGATATGATGGCGGGAACTTTAAATATGAGAATTCTATGAGAATTTTCTACACTACAATGGGGGATATATCATTTTGTGAAGAGGGTAACAGCGAATTCGATTGGAAATAACGTAGGGAATTCCCTATGCATTCCGTATATTTATCTAATTTTTTTTCGATATGTAGTGAAAAGAAAATGTACCTACACACTCTAGAGTCTGGAGTGCGTACTAGTTTCTTGAATTGATTTCTCTATTAGTATTCAATTTATTGTTTCGTCTTGCCATTTCTTGAATGAAATAGGTTTAATTATTTTTATCGGAGGCATCAACGTTATAAAGACGTAATAAAGACGTAATAAAGACGTTTTATAGACACATCTGAAATATGTAAAAAACCCAACGTTTAATTGACGCTGAGTATTGGTCATCAAATTATTCAGGGTATTTTTCTACGAGAAGTCATCACGATGTAGACGTCAAATACACCTTGATCGACCATCACTGTGCTGCCTGGGTGGTAGCTTTCAGTATCAAGACTTATATTATTATAAGTGGTAGACTAATCTTGGAGATATCAAGAACACTTTCGTAGCGACTATGTATTTCACATAAACCTACAAGTTGAGTGGAGAAAAAAAGTTCTGAAGCAACGAAATCTGCAAAATATACCTATTACATAAGTTGGTTATGGATTGATGCACTTGAAATCGCCTGAAACTAATTGATCCCAACTATATAGTCACCATATAAGTTATTATGTATATTTCAGTTCACCTAGTAAACGTATCGAGTGTGCTGCTCGTGAATTATAGCCATAGATGTCTAACGAATGGTATTCACAAGAAATAATCGTCTTTTGGAATATTGAGTATTAGAACAATCCAATAATTACATATATTTACGTATACGATTTCAATCGATCTTTAATTTCACTATCATATCAGAAATATATGAATGATGAAAAAATTATGATTGAAACTTTCATTCAAGAACTTGACATAAGTTTGATGTTATATTAGTATATATTTAGTCATGGATATGATCGACTTCTGAATGCTGACCTCGCTTTTCCAATTCCCAATACCGCTAGTTAGAGACCAACTACCAAAAGTCAAAACTTGTGCGAGGTGAAGGAGAGCGGAACCCTACCACTTCTAAGGCGTCGGTCGAAACGACGACACGATCAAAACCGTGAACCAGTTATTTTTATAACATGATACACTTCTTACAGGACTCGAAACACTATCACTGAACAACTGTCGCTAGTGGGGGCTTTGGCTATATTCGCCCCTATGAAACCTCAAATCTGATGACCTTTATTCTCCGTATATCACCTCAACAATGTAATAATTCGATATTTGGTAGAAATCGTTAAACATTTTTTTGCTGTCATTCAATAACGTATCAAATATATTCGTTTTCAATATTCAATATTATCATAATTCGAGAGATACATTCATGTCCGAAAAATCGTTATCGAAGATTGAACATGACATGAGTTTGATATGTATTGGCATATATATCAAGTCACGGATATGATCGACCTTCAACGTCTAATGCAGGAAAAAAAACATCATTTTTCGATTATTGAATTGATTATCTTTGGAAAGTGATTGTTGCAATAGCATCTAAACAATGTAATAATTCGATATTTTGCCCGTTCTAGAACGTTTTCTTGATGATATTCGATAAATTATCGAAAATATACGTTTTCAATCGATCTTCGATATTATCATCAAATAAGGGATATATTCATGATAAAAAAATCGTGATCGAACATTTCGATCAAGACATAAGTTTGAAGTCATATGACAAATGACTGGACTGTGTTGAACATATATTGGCATATATTCAGTCATGGATGTGATCGACTTTCGGCGTCTAACGCGGTATAGAAAAAACATATTTTTTCAATCATCAAATTGATCATCTTTGAAAAAAGATGTTGGCAATATTGTCTAAAAAATGTAATGATTCGATATTTTGCCAGTGATTACTGGAACGTTTTCTTGATGATATTCGATAAAACATCGAAAATACACGTTTTCAATCGATCTTCAATATTAACATCATATAACGGATGTATCTATTTCCTATATTACGTATGTACATCACTTTTCTCGAAACGAATGTTTCATCACTCATCGAGTATAAGTTTATTTCACCTAATTTATTATTTATGATCAAAGAATCGTAATCGAAGATTTTCATCTTGAAATTGACATAAGTTTGATGCTAGTTGATGTCATATGGCGAACGTCTGGAGTGTGTTGATCGTTAATTGGCATATATTCAGTCTCGAATATGATCGACTTTCAACGTTTGACGCGGTATACAAAAATACATATATTTTCAATTTCTAAATTGGTCTTCTTTGAAAAGTCATCCTTGCAAAATCATCTAAACTATTCAATTGATACGATATGTTGCCCATAATTTCTGGAAAGTTTTTGATAATATTCGATAAAATATCGGAAAATTCAATTGATCTTCAATATTATCATCATGTGAGGGATGTATTCATGATTGAAGAATCGTGATCGAAGATTCCAATCAAGAACTCGACATAACCTGATGTCATATTATGGCAAATGTCTGGAGTGTGTTGATCATTAATTGGCATATATTCAGTCATGGATATGATCGACTTTCGACGTCTAACGCGGTATGAAGATGAACATCATTTTTCAATCCTCAAATTGATCGTCTTCAAAAAAACATTTTTGCAATGTCATATAAACGATGTAATGATTCGATATCTTGCCTTCAATTTCTCGAAACATTTTCTTGATGATATTCCGATAAAATATCGAAAATACACGTTTTCAATCGATCTTCAATATAATCATCATGGAAGGGATGTATTCATGATCAAATAATCGTGATCGAAGATTTCAATCAAGAACTCGACATAACCTAATGTCATATTATGGCAAACGTCTGTAGTGGGTTGATCATAATTTAGCATATATTCAGTCATGGATATGATCGTTTTTCGACGTCAAACGCGGTATAGAAAAAACATCATTTTTCAATCCTTAAATTGATCGTCGTCAAACAAACATTTTTGCAATATCATCTGAACAATGTAATGATTCGATATCCTGCCCGTAATTTCTGGAATTTTTTCTTAATGATATTCGATAAAATATCGAAAATATACGTATTCATTCGATCTTCAATATTATCATCATATAAGGGATGTATTCATGATCAAAGAATCGTGATCGAAGATTTCAATCAAGAACTTGACATAAGTTTGATGTCATATGGCAAACGTCTGGAGTGTGTTGATCATAAATTGGTATATATTCAGTCATGGATATGATCGTTTTTCAACGTCAAACGCGGTATAGAATAAACATTATTTTTCAATCCTTAAATTGATCGTCTTCAAAAAAAAATCTTTGCAATATCATCTAAACAATGTAATGATTCGATATCCTGCCCGTAATTTCTGGAATTTTTTCTCGATGATATAAAATAAAATATCGAAAATAAACGTATTCATTCGATCTTCAAAATTATCATCATATAAGGGATGTATTCATGATCAAAGAATCGTGATCGAGGATTTCAATCAAGAACTTGACATAAGTTTGATGTCATATGGCAAACGTCTGGAGTGTGTTGATCATAAATTGGTATATATTCAGTCATGGATATGATCGTTTCTCGACGTCAAACGCGGTATAGAAAAAACATCATTTTTCAATCCTTAAATTGATCGTCGTCAAACAAACATTTTTGCAATATCATCTGAACAATGTTATGATTCGATATCCTGCCCGTAATTTCTGGGATTTTTTCTCAATGATATTCGATAAAATATCGAAAATATACGTATTCATTCGATCTTCAATATTATCATCATATAAGGGATGTATTCATGATCAAAGAATCGTGATCGAAGATTTCAATCAAGAACTCGATAGTTAGTTTGATATCATATTGCAAACGTCTGGAGTGTGTTTATCACCAATTGGCATATATTCAGTCATAGATATGATCGACTCACGACATCTGACGTGGTATAAAAAATACATAATTTTTCAATCCCTAAAACGATCGTCTTTGAAGGAACATTTTTGCAATATCATCTAAACAATGTAATGATTCGATATTTTACCCGTAATTTCTGTAACGTTTTCTTAATGATATTCGATAAAATATCGAAAATATACGTTTTCAATCGATCTTCAATATTATCATCATTTAATTGATGTATTTATGATCAAAGAATCGTGATCGAAGATTTTAATCAAGAACTTGACATAAGTTTGATGTCATATGGCAAACCTCTGGAATACGATGATCGTATATTGGCATACATTTAGTCTCGGATGTGATCGATTTCTAACGTACGTTTATATGTACTTCATTAAACGTCGTTCATGATACGTTTCACAAAAACCATCATATGACTGAAATGTGTGAACACAAATGTTTACCGGGTAGCGACTGAATCGAACAGAATGTTGAATGGTTAGACGAAACGATAATTGTATCAGAGTTGTATTCGATGATATCGTGATGATGTTTATATAGCAATACTCACCAGGTAACTGTCCTTCCGTTTTACATACAAGCGACCGAATCGAGCAGAAGGTTGAATGGATAGATTGAACAATCATCGTATCTGAGTTGTATTCGATTATGTTTATATAGATATACTCACCAGGTACCTGTTCTTCCGATATACATACGAGCAACCGAATCGAACATAAGGTTGAATGGATAGATTGAACAATCATCGTATCTGAGTTGTATTCGATTATGTTTATATAGTTATACTCACCAGGTAACTGTTCTTCCGTTATACATACGAGCGACTGAATTGAACTGAAGGTTGAATGGATAGACTAAACAATGATCGTATCTGGGGTTGTATTCGATTATATCGTGATGATGTTCATATAGTTATACTCACCAGGTAACTGTTCTCCAGTTATACATAAGAGCGACTGAACTGAACAGAAGGTTGAATGGATAGACTGAACAATCATCGTATCTGGGTTGTATTCGATTATTTCGTGATGATTATTATATATTATGTCTAACCAGGTAACTGTTCTTTCGTTATACATACTAGCAACCGAATCGAACATAAGGTTGAATGGATAGATTGAACAATCATTGTATCTGGGTTGTCTCCGATTATATCGTGATGTTGTATATTTAACTACACCTACCATGTAACGGTTCTTTCGTTACACATACGAGCGTCTGAATCGAACATAAGGTTGGATGGTTAGACGGAACGATAATTGTAACTAAGTTGTATTCGTTTATATCGTGATGAAGTTCATATAGAAATACTCACCAGGTTACTGTTCTTTCGTCATACATACGAGCAACCGAATCGAACAGAAGGTTGAATGGATAGTATCTGGGTTGTATTCGATTATGATGTTATGCTGTGTATATAGTTATACACATAAGGTGACGGTATTCCCGTTTCACATACGAGCGACCGAAACGAACAGAAAGTTGAATGGATAGACTGAACAATCAATGTATCTGGGTGGTATCCGATTATATCGCAATACTGTATATATAGTGATACTTACCAGGTGACGGTACTTCCGTTACACATACTAGCGACTGAATCGAACAGAAACTTAAATGGTTAGACGAAACGATAATTGTATCTGAGTTGTATTCGATGATATCGTGATGATGTTTATATAGCAATACTCACCAGGTAACTGTTCTTCCGTTTTACATACAAGCGACCGAATCGAGCAGAAGGTTGAATTCAGTATAGATTGAACAATCATCGTATCTGGGTTGTATTCGATTATGTTTATATAGTTATACTCACCAGGTAACTGTTCTTCCGTTATACATACGAGCGACTGAATTGAACAGAAGGTTGAATGGATACTACATGGGTTGTATTCGATTATGATGTTATGCTGTGTATATAGTTATACACACTAGGAGACGGTATTCCCGTTTTACATACGAGCGACCGAAACGAAAAGAAAGTTGAATGGATAGACTGAACAATCAATGTATCTGGGTGGTATCTGATTATATCGCAATACTGTATATATAGTGATACTTACCAGGTGACGATACTTCCGTTACACATACTAGCGACTGAATCGAACAGAATGTTGAATGGTTAGACGAAACGATAATTGTATCTGAGTTGTATTCGATGATATCGTGATGATGTTTATATAGCAATACTCACCAGGTAACTGTCCTTCCGTTTTACATACAAGCGACCGAATCGAGCAGAAGGTTAAATGGATAGATTGAACAATCATCGTATCTGAGTTGTATTCGATTATGTTTATATAGATATACTCACCAGGTACCTGTTCTTCCGATATACATACGAGCAACCGAATCGAACATAAGGTTGAATGGATAGATTGAACAATCATCGTATCTGAGTTGTATTCGATTATGTTTATATAGTTATACTCACCAGGTAACTGTTCTTCCGTTATACATACGAGCGACTGAATTGAACTGAAGGTTGAATGGATAGACTAAACAATGATCGTATCTGGGGTTGTATTCGATTATATCGTGATGATGTTCATATAGTTATACTCACCAGGTAACTGTTCTCCAGTTATACATAAGAGCGACTGAACTGAACAGAAGGTTGAATGGATAGACTGAACAATCATCGTATCTGGGTTGTATTCGATTATTTCGTGATGATTATTATATATTATGTCTAACCAGGTAACTGTTCTTTCGTTATACATACTAGCAACCGAATCGAACATAAGGTTGAATGGATAGATTGAACAATCATTGTATCTGGGTTGTCTCCGATTATATCGTTATGTTGTTTATTAAACTACACCTACCATGTAACGGTTCTTTCGTTACACATACGAGCGTCTGAATCGAACATAAGGTTGGATGGTTAGACGGAACGATAATTGTAACTAAGTTGTATTCGATTGTATCGTGATGACGTTCATATAGAAATACTCACCAGGTTACTGTTCTTTCGTTATACATACGAGCAACCGAATCGAACAGAAGGTTGAATGGATAGTATCTGGGTTGTATTCGATTATGATGTTATGCTGTGTATATAGTTATACACATAAGGTGACGGTATTCCCGTTTCACATACGAACGACCGAAACGAACAGAAAGTTGAATGGATAGACTGAACAATCAATGTATCTGGGTGGTATCCAATTATATCGCAATACTGTATATATAGTGATACTTACCAGGTGACGGTACTTTCGTTACACATACTAGCGACTGAATCGAACAGAAGGTTAAATGGTTAGACGAAACGATAATTGTATCTGAGTTGTATTCGATGATATCGTGATGATGTTTATATAGCAATACTCACCAGGTAACTGTTCTTCCGTTTTACATACAAGCGACCGAATCGAGCAGAAGGTTGAATTCAGTATAGATTGACCAATCATCGTATCTGGGTTGTATTCGATTATGTTTATATAGTTATACTCACCAGGTAACTGTTCTTCCGTTATACATACGAGCGACTGAATTGAACAGAAGGTTGAATGGATAGTATCTGGGTTGTATTCGATTATGATGTTATGCTGTGTATATAGTTATACACATAAGGTGGCGGTATTCCCGTTTCACATACGAGCGACCGAAACGAACAGAAAGTTGAATGGATAGACTGAACAATCAATGTATCTGGGTGGTATCCGATTATATCGCAATACTGTATATATAGTGATACTTACCAGGTGACGGTACTTCCGTTACACATACTAGCGACTGAATCGAACACAAGGTTAAATGGTTAGACGAAACGATAATTGTATCTGAGTTGTATTCGATGATATCGTGATGATGTTTATATAGCAATACTCACCAGGTAACTTTTCTTCCTTTTTATACAAGCGACCAAATCGAGCAGAAGGTTGAATTCAGTATAGATTGAACAATCATCGTATCTGGGTTGTATTCGATTATGTTTATATAGTTATACTCACCAGGTAACTTTCCGTTATACATACGAGCGACTGAATTGAACTGAAGGTTGAATGGATAGACTAAACAATGATCGTATCTGGGATTGTATTCGATTATATCGTGATGATGTTCATATAGTTATACTCACCAGGTAACTGATCTCCAGTTATACATAAGAGCGACTGAACTGAACAGAAGGTTGAATGGATAGACTGAACAATCATCGTATCTGGGTTGTATTCGATTATTTCGTGATGATTATTATATATTATGTCTAACCAGGTAACTGTTCTTTCGTTATACATACTAGCAACCGAATCGAACATAAGGTTGAATGGATAGATTGAACAATCATTGTATCTGGGTTGTCTCCGATTATATCGTTATGTTGTATATTTAACTACACCTACCATGTAACGGTTCTTTCGTTACACATACGAGCGTCTGAATCGAACATAAGGTTGGATGGTTAGACGGAACGATAATTGTAACTAAGTTGTATTCGATTATATCGTGATGACGTTCATATAGAAATACTCACCAGGTTACTGTTCTTTCGTTATACATACGAGCCACCGAATCGAACAGAAGGTTGAATGGATAGTATCTGGGTTGTATTCGATTATGATGTTATGCTGTGATATAGTTATACACATAAGGTGACGGTATTCCCGTTTCACATACGAGCGACCGAAACGAACAGAAAGTTGAATGGATAGACTGAACAATCAATGTATCTGGGTGGTATCCGATTATATCGCAATACTGTATATATAGTGATACTTACCAGGTGACGGTACTTCCGTTACACATACTAGCGACTGAATCGAACTAAAGGTTAAATGGTTAAACGAAACGATAATTGTATCTGAGTTGTATTCGATGATATCGTGATGATGTTTATATAGCAATACTCACCAGGTAACTGTTCTTCCGTTTTACATACAAGCGACCGAATCGAGCATAAGGTTGAATTCAGTATAGATTGAACAATCATCGTATCTGGGTTGTATTCGATTATGTTTATATAGTTATACTCACCAGGTAACTGTTCTTCCGTTATACATACGAGCGACTGAATTGAACAGAAGGTTGAATGGATAGTATATGGGTTGTATTCGATTATGATGTTATGCTGTGTATATAGTTATACACACTAGGAGACGGTTTTCCCGTTTTACATACGAGCGACCGAAACGAAAAGAAAGTTGAATGGATAGACTGAACAATCAATGTATCTGGGTGGTATCCGATTATATCGCAATACTGTATATATAGTGATACTTACCAGGTGACGATACTTCCGTTACACATACTAGCGACTGAATCGAACAGAATGTTGAATGGTTAGACGAAACGATAATTGTATCTGAGTTGTATTCGATGATATCGTGATGATGTTTATATAGCAATACTCACCAGGTAACTGTCCTTCCGTTTTACATACAAGCGACCGAATCGAGCAGAAGGTTAAATGGATAGATTGAACAATCATCGTATCTGAGTTGTATTCGATTATGTTTATATAGATATACTCACCAGGTACCTGTTCTTCCGATATACATACGAGCAACCGAATCGAACATAAGGTTGAATGGATATATTGAACAATCATCGTATCTGAGTTGTATTCGATTATGTTTATATAGTTATACTCACCAGGTAACTGTTCTTCCGTTATACATACGAGCGACTGAATTGAACTGAAGGATGAATGGATAGACTAAACAATGATCGTATCTGGGGTTGTATTCGATTATATCGTGGTGATGTTCATATAGTTATACTCACCAGGTAACTGTTCTCCAGTTATACATAAGAGCGACTGAACTGAACAGAAGGTTGAATGGAAAAACTGAACAATCATCGTATCTGGGTTGTATTCGATTATTTCGTGATGATTATTATATATTATGTCTAACCAGGTAACTGATCTTTCGTTATACATACTAGCAACCGGATGGATAGACTGAACAATCAATGTATCTGGGTGGTATCCGATTTTATCGCAATACTGTATATATAGTGATACTTACCAGGTGACGGTACTTCCGTTACACATACTAGCGACTGAATCGAACAGAAGGTTAAATGGTTAGACGAAACGATAATTGTATCTGAGTTGTATTCGATGATATCGTGATGATGTTTATATAGCAATACTCACCAGGTAACTTTTCTTCCGTTTTACATACAAGCGACCAAATCGAGCAGAAGGTTGAATTCAGTATAGATTGAACAATCATCGTATCTGAGTTGTATTCGATTATGTTTATATAGTTATACTCACCAGGTAACTGTTCTTCCGTTAAACATACGAGCGACTGAATTGAACTGAAGGTTGAATGGATAGACTAAACAATGATCGTATCTGGGGTTGTATTCGATTATATCGTGATGATGTTCATATAGTTATACTCACCAGGTTACTGTTCTTTCGTTATACATACGAGCAACCGAATCGAACAGAAGGTTGAATGGATAGTATCTGGGTTGTATTCGATTATGATGTTATGCTGTGATATAGTTATACACATAAGGTGACGGTATTCCCGTTTCACATACGAGCGACCGAAACGAACAGAAAGTTGAATGGATAGACTGAACAATCAATGTATCTGGGTGGTATCCGATTATATCGCAATACTGTATATATAGTGATACTTACCAGGTGACGGTACTTCCGTTACACATACTAGCGACTGAATCGAACAGAAGGTTAAATGGTTAGACGAAACGATAATTGTATCTGAGTTGTATTCGATGATATCGTGATGATGTTTATATAGCAATACTCACCAGGTAACTGTTCTTCCGTTTTACATACAAGCGACCGAATCGAGCAGAAGGTTGAATTCAGTATAGATTGAACAATCATCGTATCTGGGTTGTATTCGATTATGTTTATATAGTTATACTCACCAGGTAACTGTTCTTCCGTTATACATACGAGCGACTGAATTGAACAGAAGGTTGAATGGATAGTATATGGGTTGTATTCGATTATAATGTTATGCTGTGTATATAGTTAAACACACTAGGAGACGGTATTCCCGTTTTACATACGAGCGACCGAAACGAAAAGAAAGTTGAATGGATAGACTGAACAATCAATGTATCTGGGTGGTATCCGATTATATCGCAATACTGTATATATAGTGATACTTACCGGGTGACGATTCTTCCGTTACACATACTAGCGACTGAATCGAACAGAATGTTGAATGGTTAGACGAAACGATAATTGTATCTGAGTTGTATTCGATGATATCGTGATGATGTTTATATAGCAATACTCACCAGGTAACTGTCCTTCCGTTTTACATACAAGCGACCGAATCGAGCAGAAGGTTAAATGGATAGATTGAACAATCATCGTATCTGAGTTGTATTCGATTATGTTTATATAGATATACTCACCAGGTACCTGTTCTTCCGATATACATACGAGCAACCGAATCGAACATAAGGTTAAATGGATAGATTGAACAATCATTGTATCTGGGTTGTCTCCGATTATATCGTTATGTTGTATATTTAACTACACCTACCATGTAACGGTTCTTTCGTTACACATACGAGCGTCTGAATCGAACATAAGGTTGGATGGTTAGACGGAACGATAATTGTAACTAAGTTGTATTCGATTATATCGTGATGACGTTCATATAGAAATACTCACCAGGTTACTGTTCTTTCGTTATACATTCGAGCAACCGAATCGAACAGAAGGTTGGATGGATAGTATCTGGGTTGTATTCGATTATGATGTTATGCTGTGTATATAGTTATACACATAAGGTGACGGTATTCCCGTTTCACATACGAGCGACCGAAACGAACAGAAAGTTGAAATGATAGACTGAACAATCAATGTATCTGGGTGGTATCCGATTATATCGCAATACTGTATATATAGTGATACTTACCAGGTGACGGTACTTCCGTTACACATACTAGCGACTGAATCGAACAGAAGGTTAAATGGTTAGACGAAACGATAATTGTATCTGAGTTGTATTCGATGATATCGTGATGATGTTTATATCGCAATACTCACCAGGTAACTGTTCTTCCGTTTTACATACAAGCGACCGAATCGAGCAGAAGGTTGAATTCAGTATAGATTGAACAATCATCGTATCTGGGTTGTATTCGATTATGTTTATATAGTTATACTCACCAGGTAACTGTTCTTCCGTTATACATACGAGCGACTGAATTGAACAGGAGGTTGAATGGATAGTATATGGGTTGTATTCGATTATGGTGTTATGCTGTGTATATAGTTATACACACTAGGAGACGGTATTCCCGTTTTACATACGAGCGACCGAAACAAAAAGAAAGTTGAATGGATAGACTGAACAATCAATGTATCTGGGTGGTATCCGATTATATCGCAATACTGTATATATAGTGATACTTGCCAGGTGACGATACTTCCGTTACACATACTAGCGACTGAATCGAACAGAATGTTGAATGGTTAGACGAAACGATAATTGTATCTGAGTTGTATTCGATGATATCGTGATGATGTTTATATTGCAATACTCACCAGGTAACTGTTCTTCCGTTTTACATACAAGCGACCGAATCGAGCAGAAGGTTGAATGGATAGATTGAACAATCATCGTATCTGAGTTGTATTCGATTATGTTTATATAGTTATACTCACCAGGTAACTGTTCTTCCGTTATACATACGAGCGACTGAATTGAACTGAAGGTTGAATGGATAGACTAAACAATGATCGTTTCTGGGGTTGTATTCGATTATATCGTGATGATGTTCATATAGTTATACTCACCAGGTAACTGTTCTCCAGTTATACATAAGAGCGACTGAACCGAACAGAAGTTTGAATGGATAGACTGAACAATCATCGTATCTGGGTTGTATTCGATTATTTCGTGATGATTATTATATATTATGTCTAACCAGGTAACTGTTCTTTCGTTATACATACTAGCAACCGAATCGAACATAAGGTTGAATGGATAGATTGAACAATCATTGTATCTGGGTTGTCTCCGATTATATCGTTATGTTGTATATTCAACTACACCTACCATGTAACGGTTCTTTCGTTACACATACGAGCGTCTGAATCGAACATAAGGTTGGATGGTTAGACGGAACGATAATTGTAACTAAGTTGTATTCGATTATATCGTGATGACGTTCATATAGAAATACTCACCATGTTACTGTTCTTTCGTTATACATACGAGCAACCGAATCGAACAGAAGGTTGAATGGATAGTATCTGGGTTGTATTCGATTATGATGTTATGCTGTGATATAGTTATACACATAAGGTGACGGTATTCCCGTTTCACATACGAGCGACCGAAACGAACAGAAAGTTGAATGGATAGACTGAACAATCAATGTATCTGGGTGGTATCCGATTATATCGCAATACTGTATATATAGTGATACTTACCAGGTGACGGTACTTCCGTTACACATACTAGCGACTGAATCGAACAGAAGGTTAAATGGTTAGACGAAACGATAATTGTATCTGAGTTGTATTCGATGATATCGTGATTATGTTTATATAGCAATACTCACCAGGTAACTGTTCTTCCGTTTAACATACAAGCGACCGAATCGAGCAGAAGGTTGAATTCAGTATAGATTGAACAATCATCGTATCTGGGTTGTATTCGATTATGTTTATATAGTTATACTCACCAGGTAACTGTTCTTCCGTTATACATACGAGCGACTGAATTGAACAGAAGGTTGAATGGATAGTATATGGGTTGTATTCGATTATGATGTTATGCTGTGTATATAGTTATACACACTAGGAGACGGTATTCCCGTTTTACATACGAGCGACCGAAACGAAAAGAAAGTTGAATGGATAAACTGAACAATCAATGTATCTGGGTGGTATCCGATTATATCGCAATACTGTATATATAGTGATACTTACCAGGTGACGATACTTCCGTTACACATACTAGCGACTGAATCGAACAGAATGTTGAATGGTTAGACGAAACGATAATTGTATCTGAGTTGTATTCGATGATATCGTGATGATGTTTATATAGCAATACTCACCAGGTAACTGTCCTCCCGTTTCACATACAAGCGACCAAATCGAGCAGAAGGTTAAATGGATAGATTGAACGATCATCGTATCTGAGTTGTTTTCGATTATGTTTATATAGATATACTCACCAGGTACCTGTTCTTCCGATATACATACGAGCAACCGAATCGAACATAAGGTTGAATGGATAGATTGAACAATCATCGTATCTGAGTTGTATTCGATTATGTTTATATAGTTATACTCACCAGGTAACTGTTCTTCCGTTATACATACGAGCGACTGAATTGAACTGAAGGTTGAATGGATAGACTAAACAATGATCGTATCTGGGGTTTTATTCGATTATATCGTGATGATGTTCATATAGTTATACTCACCAGGTAACTGTTCTCCAGTTATACATAAGAGCGACTGAACTGAACAGAAGGTTGAATGGAAATACTGAACAATCATCGTATCTGGGTTGTATTCGATTATATCGTTATGTTGTATATTCAACTACACCTACCATGTAACGGTTCTTTCGTTACACATACGAGCGTCTGAATCGAACATAAGGTTGGATGGTTAGACGGAACGATAATTGTAACTAAGTTGTATTCGATTATATCGTGATGACGTTCATATAGAAATACTCACCATGTTACTGTTCTTTCGTTATACATACGAGCAACCGAATCGAACAGAAGGTTGAATGGATAGTATCTGGGTTGTATTCGATTATGATGTTATGCTGTGATATAGTTATACACATAAGGTGACGGTATTCCCGTTTCACATACGAGCGACCGAAACGAACAGAAAGTTGAATGGATAGACTGAACAATCAATGTATCTGGGTGGTATCCGATTATATCGCAATACTGTATATATAGTGATACTTACCAGGTGACGGTACTTCCGTTACACATACTAGCGACTGAATCGAACAGAAGGTTAAATGGTTAGACGAAACGATAATTGTATCTGAGTTGTATTCGATGATATCGTGATTATGTTTATATAGCAATACTCACCAGGTAACTGTTCTTCCGTTTAACATACAAGCGACCGAATCGAGCAGAAGGTTGAATTCAGTATAGATTGAACAATCATCGTATCTGGGTTGTATTCGATTATGTTTATATAGTTATACTCACCAGGTAACTGTTCTTCCGTTATACATACGAGCGACTGAATTGAACAGAAGGTTGAATGGATAGTATATGGGTTGTATTCGATTATGATGTTATGCTGTGTATATAGTTATACACACTAGGAGACGGTATTCCCGTTTTACATACGAGCGACCGAAACGAAAAGAAAGTTGAATGGATAAACTGAACAATCAATGTATCTGGGTGGTATCCGATTATATCGCAATACTGTATATATAGTGATACTTACCAGGTGACGATACTTCCGTTACACATACTAGCGACTGAATCGAACAGAATGTTGAATGGTTAGACGAAACGATAATTGTATCTGAGTTGTATTCGATGATATCGTGATGATGTTTATATAGCAATACTCACCAGGTAACTGTCCTCCCGTTTCACATACAAGCGACCAAATCGAGCAGAAGGTTAAATGGATAGATTGAACGATCATCGTATCTGAGTTGTTTTCGATTATGTTTATATAGATATACTCACCAGGTACCTGTTCTTCCGATATACATACGAGCAACCGAATCGAACATAAGGTTGAATGGATAGATTGAACAATCATCGTATCTGAGTTGTATTTGATTATGTTTATATAGTTATACTCACCAGGTAACTGTTCTTCCGTTATACATACGAGCGACTGAATTGAACTGAAGGTTGAATGGATAGACTAAACAATGATCGTATCTGGGGTTTTATTCGATTATATCGTGATGATGTTCATATAGTTATACTCACCAGGTAACTGTTCTCCAGTTATACATAAGAGCGACTGAACTGAACAGAAGGTTGAATGGAAATACTGAACAATCATCGTATCTGGGTTGTATTCGATTATTTCGTGATGATTATTATATATTATGTCTAACCAGGTAACTGTTCTTTCGTTATACATACTAGCAACCGAATCGAACATAAGGTTGAATTGATAGATTGAACAATCATTGTATCTGGGTTGTCTCCGATTATATCGTTATGTTGTATATTTAACTACACCTACCATGTAACGGTTCTTTCGTTACACATACGAGCGTCTGAATCGAACATAAGGTTGGATGGTTAGACGGAACGATAATCGTAACTAAGTTGTATTCGATTATATCGTGATGACGTTCATATAGAAATACTCACCAGGTTACTGTTCTTTCGTTATACATTCGAGCAACCGAATCGAACAGAAGGTTGGATGGATAGTATCTGGGTTGTATTCGATTATGATGTTATGCTGTGTATATAGTTATACACATAAGGTGACGGTATTCCCGTTTCACATACGAGCGACCGAAACGAACAGAAAGTTGAAATGATAGACTGAACAATCAATGTATCTGGGTGGTATCCGATTATATCGCAATACTGTATATATAGTGATACTTACCAGGTGACGGTACTTCCGTTACACATACTAGCGACTGAATCGAACAGAAGGTTAAATGGTTAGACGAAACGATAATTGTATCTGAGTTGTATTCGATGATATCGTGATGATGTTTATATCGCAATACTCACCAGGTAACTGTTCTTCCGTTTTACATACAAGCGACCGAATCGAGCAGAAGGTTGAATTCAGTATAGATTGAACAATCATCGTATCTGGGTTGTATTCGATTATGTTTATATAGTTATACTCACCAGGTAACTGTTCTTCCGTTATACATACGAGCGACTGAATTGAACAGGAGGTTGAATGGATAGTATATGGGTTGTATTCGATTATGGTGTTATGCTGTGTATATAGTTATACACACTAGGAGACGGTATTTCCGTTTTACATACGAGCGACCGAAACAAAAAGAAAGTTGAATGGATAGACTAAACAATCAATGTATCTGGGTGGTATCCGATTATATCGCAATACTGTATATATAGTGATACTTGCCAGGTGACGATACTTCCGTTACACATACTAGCGACTGAATCGAACAGAATGTTGAATGGTTAGACGAAACGATAATTGTATCTGAGTTGTATTCGATGATATCGTGATGATGTTTATATTGCAATACTCACCAGGTAACTGTTCTTCCGTTTTACATACAAGCGACCGAATCGAGCAGAAGGTTGAATGGATAGATTGAACAATCATCGTATCTGAGTTGTATTCGATTATGTTTATATAGTTATACTCACCAGGTAACTGTTCTTCCGTTATACATACGAGCGACTGAATTGAACTGAAGGTTGAATGGATAGACTAAACAATGATCGTATCTGGGGTTGTATTCGATTATATCGTGATGATGTTCATATAGTTATACTCACCAGGTAACTGTTCTCCAGTTATACATAAGAGCGACTGAACTGAACAGAAGTTTGAATGGATAGACTGAACAATCATCGTATCTGGGTTGTATTCGATTATTTCGTGATGATTATTATATATTATGTCTAACCAGGTAACTGTACTTTCGTTATACATACTAGCAACCGAATCGAACATAAGGTTGAATGGATAGATTGAACAATCATTGTATCTGGGTTGTCTCCGATTATATCGTTATGTTGTATATTTAACTACACCTACCATGTAACGGTTCTTTCGTTACACATACGAGCGTCTGAATCGAACATAAGGTTGGATGGTTAGACGGAACGATAATTGTAACTAAGTTGTATTCGATTGTATCGTGATGACGTTCATATAGAAATACTCACCAGGTTACTGTTCTTTCGTTATACATACGAGCAACCGAATCGAACAGAAGGTTGAATGGATAGTATCTGGGTTGTATTCGATTATGATGTTATGCTGTGTATATAGTTATACACATGAGGTGACGGTATTCCCGTTTCACATACGAACGACCGAAACGAACAGAAAGTTGAATGGATAGACTGAACAATCAATGTATCTGGGTGGTATCCAATTATATCGCAATACTGTATATATAGTGATACTTACCAGGTGACGGTACTTTCGTTACACATACTAGCGACTGAATCGAACAGAAGGTTAAATGGTTAGACGAAACGATAATTGTATCTGAGTTGTATTCGATGATATCGTGATGATGTTTATATAGCAATACTCACCAGGTAACTGTTCTTCCGTTTTACATACAAGCGACCGAATCGAGCAGAAGGTTGAATTCAGTATAGATTGACCAATCATCGTATCTGGGTTGTATTCGATTATGTTTATATAGTTATACTCACCAGGTAACTGTTCTTCCGTTATACATACGAGCGACTGAATTGAACAGAAGGTTGAATGGATAGTATCTGGGTTGTATTCGATTATGATGTTATGCTGTGATATAGTTATACACATAAGGTGACGGTATTCCCGTTTCACATACGAGCGACCGAAACGAACAGAAAGTTGAATGGATAGACTGAACAATCAATGTATCTGGGTGGTATCCGATTATATCGCAATACTGTATATATAGTGATACTTACCAGGTGACGGTACTTCCGTTACACATACTAGCGACTGAATCGAACTAAAGGTTAAATGGTTAGACGAAACGATAATTGTATCTGAGTTGTATTCGATGATATCGTGATGATGTTTATATAGCAATACTCACCAGGTAACTGTCCTTCCGTTTTACATACAAGCGACCGAATCGAGCAGAAGGTTAAATGGATAGATTGAACAATCATCGTATCTGAGTTGTATTCGATTATGTTTATATAGATATACTCACCAGGTACCTGTTCTTCCGATATACATACGAGCAACCGAATCGAACATAAGGTTGAATGGATATATTGAACAATCATCGTATCTGAGTTGTATTCGATTATGTTTATATAGTTATACTCACCAGGTAACTGTTCTTCCGTTATACATACGAGCGACTGAATTGAACTGAAGGATGAATGGATAGACTAAACAATGATCGTATCTGGGGTTGTATTCGATTATATCGTGATGATGTTCATATAGTTATACTCACCAGGTAACTGTTCTCCAGTTATACATAAGAGCGACTGAACTGAACAGAAGGTTGAATGGAAAAACTGAACAATCATCGTATCTGGGTTGTATTCGATTATTTCGTGATGATTATTATATATTATGTCTAACCAGGTAACTGATCTTTCGTTATACATACTAGCAACCGAATCGAACATAAGGTTAAATGGATAGATTGAACAATCATTGTATCTGGGTTGTCCCCGATTATATCGTTATGTTGTATATTTAACTACACCTACCATGTAACGGTTCTTTCGTTACACATACGAGCGTCTGAATCGAACATAAGGTTGGATGGTTAGACGGAACGATAATTGTAACTAAGTTGTATTCGATTATATCGTGATGACGTTCATATAGAAATACTCACCAGGTTACTGTTCTTTCGTTATACATTCGAGCAACCGAATCGAACAGAAGGTTGGATGGATAGTATCTGGGTTGTATTCGATTATGATGTTATGCTGTGTATATAGTTATACACATAAGGTGACGGTATTCCCGTTTCACATACGAGCGACCGAAACGAACAGAAAGTTGAAATGATAGACTGAATAATCAATGTATCTGGGTGGTATCCGATTATATCGCAATACTGTATATATAGTGATACTTACCAGGTGACGGTACTGCCGTTACACATACTAGCGACTGAATCGAACAGAAGGTTAAATGGTTAGACGAAACGATAATTGTATCTGAGTTGTATTCGATGATATCGTGATGATGTTTATATAGCAATACTCACCAGGTAACTGTTCTTCCGTTTTACATACAAGCGACCGAATCGAGCAGAAGGTTGAATTCAGTATAGATTGAACAATCATCGTATCTGGGTTGTATTCGATTATGTTTATATAGTTATACTAACCAGGTAACTGTTCTTCCGTTATACATACGAGCGACTGAATTGAACAGGAGGTTGAATGGATAGTATCTGGGTTGTATTCGATTATGATGTTATGCTGTGTATATAGTTATACACATAAGGTGACGGTATTCCCGTTTCACATACGAGCGACCGAAACGAACAGAAAGTTGAATGGATAGACTGAACAATCAATGTATCTGGGTGGTATCCGATTATATCGCAATACTGTATATATAGTGATACTTACCAGGTGACGGTACTTCCGTTACACATACTAGCGACTGAATCGAACAGAAGGTTAAATGGTTAGACGAAACGATAATTGTATCTGAGTTGTATTCGATGATATCGTGATGATGTTTATATAGCAATACTCACCAGGTAACTTTTCTTCCGTTTTACATACAAGCGACCAAATCGAGCAGAAGGTTGAATTCAGTATAGATTGAACAATCATCGTATCTGGGTTGTATTCGATTATGTTTATATAGTTATACTCACCAGGTAACTGTTCTTCCGTTAAACATACGAGCGACTGAATTGAACTGAAGGTTGAATGGATAGACTAAACAATGATCGTATCTGGGGTTGTATTCGATTATATCGTGATGATGTTCATATAGTTATACTCACCAGGTAACTGATCTCCAGTTATACATAAGAGCGACTGAACTGAACAGAAGGTTGAATGGATAGACTGAACAATCATCGTATCTGATTTGTATTCGATTATTTCGTGATGATTATCATATATTATGTCTAACCAGGTAACTGTTCTTTCGTTATACATACTAGCAACCGAATCGAACATAAGGTTGAATGGATAGATTGAACAATCATTGTATCTGGGTTGTCTCCGATTATATCGTTATGTTGTATATTTAACTACACCTACCATGTAACGGTTCTTTCGTTACACATACGAGCGTCTGAATCGAACATAAGGTTGGATGGTTAGACGGAACGATAATTGTAACTAAGTTGTATTCGATTATATCGTGATGACGTTCATATAGAAATACTCACCAGGTTACTGTTCTTTCGTTATACATACGAGCAACCGAATCGAACAGAAGGTTGAATGGATAGTATCTGGGTTGTATTCGATTATGATGTTATGCTGTGATATAGTTATACACATAAGGTGATGGTATTCCCGTTTCACATACGAGCGACCGAAACGAACAGAAAGTTGAATGGATAGACTGAACAATCAATGTATCTGGGTGGTATCCGATTATATCGCAATACTGTATATATAGTGATACTTACCAGGTGACGGTACTTCCGTTACACATACTAGCGACTGAATCGAACAGAAGGTTAAATGGTTAGACGAAACGATAATTGTATCTGAGTTGTATTCGATGATATCGTGATGATGTTTATATAGCAATACTCACCAGGTAACTGTTCTTCCGTTTTACATACAAGCGACCGAATCGAGCAGAAGGTTGAATTCAGTATAGATTGAACAATCATCGTATCTGGGTTGTATTCGATTATGTTTATATAGTTATACTCACCAGGTAACTGTTCTTCCGTTATACATACGAGCGACTGAATTGAACAGAAGGTTGAATGGATAGTATATGGGTTGTATTCGATTATGATGTTATGCTGTGTATATAGTTATACACACTAGGAGACGGTATTCCCGTTTTACATACGAGCGACCGAAACGAAAAGAAAGTTGAATGGATAGACTGAACAATCAATGTATCTGGGTGGTATCCGATTATATCGCAATACTGTATATATAGTGATACTTACCGGGTGACGATTCTTCCGTTACACATACTAGCGACTGAATCGAACAGAATGTTGAATGGTTAGACGAAACGATAATTGTATCTGAGTTGTATTCGATGATATCGTGATGATGTTTATATAGCAATACTCACCAGGTAACTGTCCTTCCGTTTCACATACAAGCGACCGAATCGAGCAGAAGGTTAAATGGATAGATTGAACAATCATCGTATCTGAGTTGTATTCGATTATGTTTATATAGATATACTCACCAGGTACCTGTTCTTCCGATATACATACGAGCAACCGAATCGAACATAAGGTTGAATGGATATATTGAACAATCATTGTATCTGGGTTGTCTCCGATTATATCGTTATGTTGTATATTTAACTACACCAACCATGTAACGGTTCTTTCGTTACACATACGAGCGTCTGAATCGAACATAAGGTTGGATGGTTAGACGGAACGATAATTGTAACTAAGTTGTATTCGATTATATCGTGATGACGTTCATATAGAAATACTCACCATGTTACTGTTCTTTCGTTATACATACGAGCAACCGAATTGAACAGAAGGTTGAATGGATAGTATATGGGTTGTATTCGATTATGATGTTATGCTGTGTATATAGTTATACACACTAGGAGACGGTATTCCCGTTTTACATACGAGCGACCGAAACGAAAAGAAAGTTGAATGGATAGACTGAACAATCAATGTATCTGGGTGGTATCCGATTATATCGCAATACTGTATATATAGTGATACTTACCGGGTGACGATTCTTCCGTTACACATACTAGCGACTGAATCGAACAGAATGTTGAATGGTTAGACGAAACGATAATTGTATCTGAGTTGTATTCGATGATATCGTGATGATGTTTATATAGCAATACTCACCAGGTAACTGTCCTTCCGTTTTACATACAAGCGACCGAATCGAGCAGAAGGTTAAATGGATAGATTGAACAATCATCGTATCTGAGTTGTATTCGATTATGTTTATATAGATATACTCACCAGGTACCTGTTCTTCCGATATACATACGAGCAACCGAATCGAACATAAGGTTGAATGGATATATTGAACAATCATTGTATCTGGGTTGTCTCCGATTATATCGTTATGTTGTATATTTAACTACACCAACCATGTAACGGTTCTTTCGTTACACATACGAGCGTCTGAATCGAACATAAGGTTGGATGGTTAGACGGAACGATAATTGTAACTAAGTTGTATTCGATTATATCGTGATGACGTTCATATAGAAATACTCACCATGTTACTGTTCTTTCGTTATACATACGAGCAACCGAATCGAACAGAAGGTTGAATGGATAGTATCTGGGTTGTATTCGATTATGATGTTATGCTGTGATATAGTTATACACATAGGGTGACGGTATTCCCGTTTCACATACGAGCGACCGAAACGAACAGAAAGTTGAATGGATAGACTGAACAATCAATGTATCTTGGTGGTATCCGATTATATCGCAATACTGTATATATAGTGATACTTACCAGGTGACGGTACTTCCGTTACACATACTAGCGACTGAATCGAACAGAAGGTTAAATGGTTAGACGAAACGATAATTGTATCTGAGTTGTATTCGATGATATCGTGATGATGTTTATATAGCAATACTCACCAGGTAACTGTCCTTCCGTTTTACATACAAGCGACCAAATCGAGCAGAAGGTTAAATGGATAGATTGAACAATCATCGTATCTGAGTTGTTTTCGATTATGTTTATATAGATATACTCACCAGGTACCTGTTCTTCCGATATACATACGAGCAACCGAATCGAACATAAGGTTGAATGGATAGATTGAACAATCATCGTATCTGAGTTGTATTCGATTATGTTTATATAGTTATACTCACCAGGTAACTGTTCATCCGTTATACATACGAGCGACCGAATTGAACTGAAGGTTGAATGGATAGACTAAACAATGATCGTATCTGGGGTTGTATTCGATTATATCGTGATGATGTTCATATAGTTAGACTCACCAGGTAACTGTTCTCCAGTTATACATAAGAGCGACTGAACTGAACAGAAGGTTGAATGGATAGACTGAACAATCATCGTATCTGGGTTGTATTCGATTATTTCGTGATGATTATTATATATTATGTCTAACCAGGTAACTGTTCTTTCGTTATACATACTAGCAACCGAATCGAACATAAGGTTGAATGGATAGATTGAACAATCATTGTATCTGGGTTGTCTCCGATTATATCGTTATGTTGTATATTTAACTACACCTACCATGTAACGGTTCTTTCGTAACACATACGAGCGTCTGAATCGAACATAAGGTGGGATGGTTAGACGGAACGATAATTGTAACTAAGTTGTATTCGATTATATCGTGATGACGTTCATATAGAAATACTCACCAGGTAACTGTTCTTTCGTTATACATACGAGCAACCGAATCGAACAGAAGGTTGAATGGATAGTATCTGGGTTGTATTCGATTATGATGTTATGCTGTGTATATAGTTATACACATAAGGTGACGGTATTCCCGTTTCACATACGAGCGACCAAAACGAACAGAAAGTTGAAATGATAGACTGAACAATCAATGTATCTGGGTGGTATCCGATTATATCGCAATACTGTTTATATAGTGATACTTACTAGGTGACGGTACTTCCGTTACACATACTAGCGACTGAATCGAACAGAAGGTTAAATGGTTAGCCGAAACGATAATTGTATCTCTGAGTTGTATTCGATAATATCGTGATGATGTTTATATAGCAATTCTCACCAGGTAACTGTTCTTCCGTTTTACATACAAGCGACCGAATCGAGCAGAAGGTTGAATTCAGTATTGATTGAACAATAATCGTATCTGGGTTGTATTCGATTATGTTTATATAGTTATACTCACCAGGTAACTGTTCTTCCGTTATACATACGAGCAACCGAATCGAACAGAAGGTTGAATGGATAGTATCTGGGTTGTATTCGATTATGATGTTATGCTGTGTATATAGTTATACACATAAGGTGACGGTATTCCCGTTTTACATACGAGCGACCGAAACGAACAGAAAGTTGAATGGATAGACTGAACAATCAATGTATCTGGGTGGTATCCGATTATATCGCAATACTGTATATATAGTGATACTCACCAGGTGACAGTACTTCCGTTACACATACTAGCGACTGCATCGAACATAAGGTTGAATGGATAGATTGAACAATCATTGTATCTGGGTTGTCTCCGATTATATCGTTATGCTGTATATTTAGTTACACCTACCATGTAACGGTTCTTTCGTTACACATACGAGCGTCTGAATCGAACATAAGGTTGGATGATTAGACGGAACAATAATTGTAACTGAGTCGTTTTCGATTATATCGTGGTAATGTTTATATAGTAATACTCACCAGGTGACTGTTCTTGCGTTATACATACGAGCGACCCAATGGAACAGAAGTTTGGATGGATAGACGGAATGATCATTGTATCTGAGTTGTATTCGATTATATCGTGATGACGTTCATATAGAAATACTCACCAGGTTACAGTTTTTTCTTTATACATACGAGCAACCGAATCGAACAGAAGGTTGAATGTATAGTATCTAGGTTGTATTCGATTATGATGTTATGCTGTGTATATAGTTATACACATTAGGTGACGGTATTCCCGTTTTACATACGAGCGACCGAAACAAACAGAAAGTTGAATGGATAGACTGAACAATCAATGTATCTGGGTGGTATCCGATTATATCGCAATACTGTATATATAGTGATACTTACCAGGTGACGGTACTTCTGTTGCACATACTAGCGACTGAATCGAACTTAAGGTTAAATGGTAAGACGAAACGATAATTGTATCTGAGTTGTATTCGATGATATCGTGATAATGTTTATATAGCAATACTCACCAGGTAACTGTCCTTCAGTTTTACATACAAGTGACCGAATCGAGCAGAAGGTGGAATGGATAGATTGAACAATCATCGTATCTGAGTTGTATTCGATTATGTTTATATAGTTATACTCACCAAGTAACTGTTCTTCCGTTATACATACGAGCGACTGAATTGAACAGAAGGTTGTATTGATAGTTTGAACAATCAGCGTATCTGGGTTGTATTCGATTATTTCGTGATGATTATTATATATTATGTCTAACCAGGTAACTGTTCTTTCGTTATACATACGAGCAACCGAATCGAACATAAGGTTGAATGGATAGATTGAACAATCATTGTATCTGGGTTGTCTCCGATTATATCGTTATGCTGTATATTTAGATAAACCTACCATGTAACGGTTCTTTCGTTACATCGAACATAAGGTTGGATGGTTAGACGGAACGATAATTGTAACTGAGTTGTATTCGATTATATCGTGGTAATGTTTATATAGTAATACTCACCAGGTGACTGTTCTTCCGTCATACATACGAGCGACTGAATTGAACAGAAGGTTGGATGGATAGACGGAATGATCATTGTATCTCGGTTGTATTCGATTATATCGTGATGACGTTCAAATAGAAATACTCACCAGGTTACTGTTCTTTCGTTATACATACGAGCAACCGAATCGAACAGAAGGTTGAATGGATAGTATCTGGGTTGTATTCGATTATGATGTTATGCTGTGTATATAGTTATACACATAAGGTGACGGTATTTCCGTTTTACATACGAGCGATCGAAACGAACAGAAAGTTGAATGGATAGACTGAACAATCAATGTATCTGGGTGGTATCCGATTATATCGCAATACTGTATATATAGTGATACTCACCAGGTGACGGTACTTCCGTTACACATACTAGCGACTGAATCGAACAGAAGGTTAAATGGTTAGACGAAACGATAATTGTATCTGAGTTGTATTCGATGATATCGTGATGATGTTTATATAGCAATACTCATCAGGTAACTGTTCTTCCGTTTTACATACGAGCGACCGAATCGAGCAGAAGGTTGAATTCAGTATAGATTGAACAATCATCGTATCTGGGTTGTATTCGATTATGTTTATATAGTTATACTCACCAGGTAACTGTTCTTCCGTTATACATACGAGCGACTGAATTGAACAGAAGGTTGAATGGATAGTATATGGGTTGTATTCGATTATGATGTTATGCTGTGTATATAGTTATACACACTAGGAGACGGTATTCCCGTTTTACATACGAGCGACCGAAACGAAAAGAAAGTTGAATGGATAGACTGAACAATCAATGTATCTGGGTGGTATCCGATTATATCGCAATACTGTATATATAGTGATACTTACCAGGTGAAGATACTTCCGTTACACATACTAGCGACTGAATCGAACAGAATGTTGAATGGTTAGACGAAACGATAATTGTATCTGAGTTGTATTCGATGATATCGTGATGATGTTTATATAGCAATACCCACCAGGTAACTGTCCTTCCGTTTTACATACAAGCGACCGAATCGAGCAGAAGGTTAAATGGATAGATTGAACAATCATCGTATCTGAGTTGTATTCGATTATGTTTATATAGATATACTCACCAGGAACCTGTTCTTCCGATATACATACGAGCAACCGAATCGAACATAAGGTTGAATGGATATATTGAACAATCATCGTATCTGAGTTGTATTCGATTATGTTTATATAGTTATACTCACCAGGTAACTGTTCTTCCGTTATACATACGAGCGACTGAATTGAACTGAAGGTTGAATGGATACACTAAACAATGATCGTATCTGGGGTTGTATTCGATTATATCGTGATGATGTTCATATAGTTATACTCACCAGGTAACTGTTCTCCAGTTATACATAAGAGCGACTGAACTGAACAGAAGGTTGAATGGAAATACTGAACAATCATCGTATCTGGGTTGTATTCGATTATTTCGTGATGATTATTATATATTATGCCTAACCAGGTAACTGTTCTTTCGTTATACATACTAGCAACCTAATCGAACATAAGGTTGAATGGATAGATTGAACAATCATTGTATCTGGGTTGTCTCCGATTATATCGTTATGTTGTATATTTAACTACACCTACCATGTAACGGTTCTATCGTTACACATACGAGCGTCTGAATCGAACATAAGGTTGGATGGTTAGACGGAACGATAATTGTAACTAAGTTGTATTCGATTATATCGTGATGACGTTCATATAGAAATACTCACCAGGTTACTGTTCTTTCGTTATACATTCGAGCAACCGAATCGAACAGAAGGTTGGATGGATAGTATCTGGGTTGTATTCGATTATGATGTTATGCTGTGTATATAGTTATACACATAAGGTGACGGTATTCCCGTTTCACATACGAGCGACCGAAACGAACAGAAAGTTGAAATGATAGACTGAACAATCAATGTATCTGGGTGGTATCCGATTATATCGCAATACTGTATATATAGTGATACTTACCAGGTGACGGTACTTCCGTTACACATACTAGCGACTGAATCGAACAGAAGGTTAAATGGTTAGACGAAACGATAATTGTATCTGAGTTGTATTCGATGATATCGTGATGATGTTTATATCGCAATACTCACCAGGTAACTGTTCTTCCGTTTTACATACAAGCGACCGAATCGAGCAGAAGGTTGAATTCAGTATAGATTGAACAATCATCGTATCTGGGTTGTATTCGATTATGTTTATATAGTTATACTCACCAGGTAACTGTTCTTCCGTTATACATACGAGCGACTGAATTGAACAGGAGGTTGAATGGATAGTATATGGGTTGTATTCGATTATGGTGTTATGCTGTGTATATAGTTATACACACTAGGAGACGGTATTCCCGTTTTACATACGAGCGACCGAAACAAAAAGAAAGTTGAATGGATAGACTGAACAATCAATGTATCTGGGTGGTATCCGATTATATCGCAATACTGTATATATAGTGATACTTGCCAGGTGACGATACTTCCGTTACACATACTAGCGACTGAATCGAACAGAATGTTGAATGGTTAGACGAAACGATAATTGTATCTGAGTTGTATTCGATGATATCGTGATGATGTTTATATTGCAATACTCACCAGGTAACTGTTCTTCCGTTTTACATACAAGCGACCGAATCGAGCAGAAGGTTGAATGGATAGATTGAACAATCATCGTATCTGAGTTGTATTCGATTATGTTTATATAGTTATACTCACCAGGTAACTGTTCTTCCGTTATACATACGAGCGACTGAATTGAACTGAAGGTTGAATGGATAGACTAAACAATGATCGTATCTGGGGTTGTATTCGATTATATCGTGATGATGTTCATATAGTTATACTCACCAGGTAACTGTTCTCCAGTTATACATAAGAGCGACTGAACTGAACAGAAGTTTGAATGGATAGACTGAACAATCATCGTATCTGGGTTGTATTCGATTATTTCGTGATGATTATTATATATTATGTCTAACCAGGTAACTGTTCTTTCGTTATACATACTAGCAACCGAATCGAACATAAGGTTGAATGGATAGATTGAACAATCATTGTATCTGGGTTGTCTCCGATTATATCGTTATGTTGTATATTCAACTACACCTACCATGTAACGGTTCTTTCGTTACACATACGAGCGTCTGAATCGAACATAAGGTTGGATGGTTAGACGGAACGATAATTGTAACTAAGTTGTATTCGATTATATCGTGATGACGTTCATATAGAAATACTCACCATGTTACTGTTCTTTCGTTATACATACGAGCAACCGAATCGAACAGAAGGTTGAATGGATAGTATCTGGGTTGTATTCGATTATGATGTTATGCTGTGATATAGTTATACACATAAGGTGACGGTATTCCCGTTTCACATACGAGCGACCGAAACGAACAGAAAGTTGAATGGATAGACTGAACAATCAATGTATCTGGGTGGTATCCGATTATATCGCAATACTGTATATATAGTGATACTTACCAGGTGACGGTACTTCCTTTACACATACTAGCGACTGAATCGAACAGAAGGTTAAATGGTTAGACGAAACGATAATTGTATCTGAGTTGTATTCGATGATATCGTGATTATGTTTATATAGCAATACTCACCAGGTAACTGTTCTTCCGTTTTACATACAAGCGACCGAATCGAGCAGAAGGTTGAATTCAGTATAGATTGAACAATCATCGTATCTGGGTTGTATTCGATTATGTTTATATAGTTATACTCACCAGGTAACTGTTCTTCCGTTATACATACGAGCGACTGAATTGAACAGAAGGTTGAATGGATAGTATATGGGTTGTATTCGATTATGATGTTATGCTGTGTATATAGTTATACACACTAGGAGACGGTATTCCCGTTTTACATACGAGCGACCGAAACGAAAAGAAAGTTGAATGGATAGACTGAACAATCAATGTATCTGGGTGGTATCCGATTATATCGCAATACTGTATATATAGTGATACTTACCAGGTGACGATACTTCCGTTACACATACTAGCGACTGAATCGAACAGAATGTTGAATGGTTAGACGAAACGATAATTGTATCTGAGTTGTATTCGATGATATCGTGATGATGTTTATATAGCAATACTCACCAGGTAACTGTCCTCCCGTTTTACATACAAGCGACCAAATCGAGCAGAAGGTTAAATGGATAGATTGAACGATCATCGTATCTGAGTTGTTTTCGATTATGTTTATATAGATATACTCACCAGGTACCTGTTCTTCCGATATACATACGAGCAACCGAATCGAACATAAGGTTGAATGGATAGATTGAACAATCATCGTATCTGAGTTGTATTCGATTATGTTTATATAGTTATACTCACCAGGTAACTGTTCTTCCGTTATACATACGAGCGACTGAATTGAACTGAAGGTTGAATGGATAGACTAAACAATGATCGTATCTGGGGTTTTATTCGATTATATCGTGATGATGTTCATATAGTTATACTCACCAGGTAACTGTTCTCTAGTTATACATAAGAGCGACTGAACTGAACAGAAGGTTGAATGGAAATACTGAACAATCATCGTATCTGGGTTGTATTCGATTATTTCGTGATGATTATTATATATTATGTCTAACCAGGTAACTGTTCTTTCGTTATACATACTAGCAACCTAATCGAACATAAGGTTGAATGGATAGATTGAACAATCATTGTATCTGGGTTGTCTCCGATTATATCGTTATGTTGTATATTTAACTACACCTACCATGTAACGGTTCTATCGTTACACATACGAGCGTCTGAATCGAACATAAGGTTGGATGGTTAGACGGAACGATAATTGTAACTAAGTTGTATTCGATTATATCGTGATGACGTTCATATAGAAATACTCACCAGGTTACTGTTCTTTCGTTATACATTCGAGCAACCGAATCGAACAGAAGGTTGGATGGATAGTATCTGGGTTGTATTCGATTATGATGTTATGCTGTGTATATAGTTATACACATAAGGTGACGGTATTCCCGTTTCACATACGAGCGACCGAAACGAACAGAAAGTTGAAATGATAGACTGAACAATCAATGTATCTGGGTGGTATCCGATTATATCGCAATACTGTATATATAGTGATACTTACCAGGTGACGGTACTTCCGTTACACATACTAGCGACTGAATCGAACAGAAGGTTAAATGGTTAGACGAAACGATAATTGTATCTGAGTTGTATTCGATGATATCGTGATGATGTTTATATCGCAATACTCACCAGGTAACTGTTCTTCCGTTTTACATACAAGCGACCGAATCGAGCAGAAGGTTGAATTCAGTATAGATTGAACAATCATCGTATCTGGGTTGTATTCGATTATGTTTATATAGTTATACTCACCAGGTAACTGTTCTTCCGTTATACATACGAGCGACTGAATTGAACAGGAGGTTGAATGGATAGTATATGGGTTGTATTCGATTATGGTGTTATGCTGTGTATATAGTTATACACACTAGGAGACGGTATTCCCGTTTTACATACGAGCGACCGAAACAAAAAGAAAGTTGAATGGATAGACTGAACAATCAATGTATCTGGGTGGTATCCGATTATATCGCAATACTGTATATATAGTGATACTTGCCAGGTGACGATACTTCCGTTACACATACTAGCGACTGAATCGAACAGAATGTTGAATGGTTAGACGAAACGATAATTGTATCTGAGTTGTATTCGATGATATCGTGATGATGTTTATATTGCAATACTCACCAGGTAACTGTTCTTCCGTTTTACATACAAGCGACCGAATCGAGCAGAAGGTTGAATGGATAGATTGAACAATCATCGTATCTGAGTTGTATTCGATTATGTTTATATAGTTATACTCACCAGGTAACTGTTCTTCCGTTATACATACGAGCGACTGAATTGAACTGAAGGTTGAATGGATAGACTAAACAATGATCGTATCTGGGGTTGTATTCGATTATATCGTGATGATGTTCATATAGTTATACTCACCAGGTAACTGTTCTCCAGTTATACATAAGAGCGACTGAACTGAACAGAAGTTTGAATGGATAGACTGAACAATCATCGTATCTGGGTTGTATTCGATTATTTCGTGATGATTATTATATATTATGTCTAACCAGGTAACTGTTCTTTCGTTATACATACTAGCAACCGAATCGAACATAAGGTTGAATGGATAGATTGAACAATCATTGTATCTGGGTTGTCTCCGATTATATCGTTATGTTGTATATTCAACTACACCTACCATGTAACGGTTCTTTCGTTACACATACGAGCGTCTGAATCGAACATAAGGTTGGATGGTTAGACGGAACGATAATTGTAACTAAGTTGTATTCGATTATATCGTGATGACGTTCATATAGAAATACTCACCATGTTACTGTTCTTTCGTTATACATACGAGCAACCGAATCGAACAGAAGGTTGAATGGATAGTATCTGGGTTGTATTCGATTATGATGTTATGCTGTGATATAGTTATACACATAAGGTGACGGTATTCCCGTTTCACATACGAGCGACCGAAACGAACAGAAAGTTGAATGGATAGACTGAACAATCAATGTATCTGGGTGGTATCCGATTATATCGCAATACTGTATATATAGTGATACTTACCAGGTGACGGTACTTCCGTTACACATACTAGCGACTGAATCGAACAGAAGGTTAAATGGTTAGACGAAACGATAATTGTATCTGAGTTGTATTCGATGATATCGTGATTATGTTTATATAGCAATACTCACCAGGTAACTGTTCTTCCGTTTTACATACAAGCGACCGAATCGAGCAGAAGGTTGAATTCAGTATAGATTGAACAATCATCGTATCTGGGTTGTATTCGATTATGTTTATATAGTTATACTCACCAGGTAACTGTTCTTCCGTTATACATACGAGCGACTGAATTGAACAGAAGGTTGAATGGATAGTATATGGGTTGTATTCGATTATGATGTTATGCTGTGTATATAGTTATACACACTAGGAGACGGTATTCCCGTTTTACATACGAGCGACCGAAACGAAAAGAAAGTTGAATGGATAGACTGAACAATCAATGTATCTGGGTGGTATCCGATTATATCGCAATACTGTATATATAGTGATACTTACCAGGTGACGATACTTCCGTTACACATACTAGCGACTGAATCGAACAGAATGTTGAATGGTTAGACGAAACGATAATTGTATCTGAGTTGTATTCGATGATATCGTGATGATGTTTATATAGCAATACTCACCAGGTAACTGTCCTCCCGTTTTACATACAAGCGACCAAATCGAGCAGAAGGTTAAATGGATAGATTGAACGATCATCGTATCTGAGTTGTTTTCGATTATGTTTATATAGATATACTCACCAGGTACCTGTTCTTCCGATATACATACGAGCAACCGAATCGAACATAAGGTTGAATGGATAGATTGAACAATCATCGTATCTGAGTTGTATTCGATTATGTTTATATAGTTATACTCACCAGGTAACTGTTCTTCCGTTATACATACGAGCGACTGAATTGAACTGAAGGTTGAATGGATAGACTAAACAATGATCGTATCTGGGGTTTTATTCGATTATATCGTGATGATGTTCATATAGTTATACTCACCAGGTAACTGTTCTCTAGTTATACATAAGAGCGACTGAACTGAACAGAAGGTTGAATGGAAATACTGAACAATCATCGTATCTGGGTTGTATTCGATTATTTCGTGATGACTATTATATATTATGTCTAACCAGGTAACTGTTCTTTCGTTATACATACTAGCAACCGAATCGAACATAAGGTTGAATGGATAGATTGAACAATCATTGTATCTGGGTTGTCTCCGATTATATCGTTATGTTGTATATTTAACTACACCTACCATGTAACGGTTCTTTCGTTACACATACGAGCGTCTGAATCGAACATAAGGTTGGATGGTTAGACGGAACGATAATCGTAACTAAGTTGTATTCGATTATATCGTGATGACGTTCATATAGAAATACTCACCAGGTTACTGTTCTTTCGTTATACATTCGAGCAACCGAATCGAACAGAAGGTTGGATGGATAGTATCTGGGTTGTATTCGATTATGATGTTATGCTGTGTATATAGTTATACACATAAGGTGACGGTATTCCCGTTTCACATACGAGCGACCGAAACGAACAGAAAGTTGAAATGATAGACTGAACAATCAATGTATCTGGGTGGTATCCGATTATATCGCAATACTGTATATATAGTGATACTTACCAGGTGACGGTACTTCCGTTACACATACTAGCGACTGAATCGAACAGAAGGTTAAATGGTTAGACGAAACGATAATTGTATCTGAGTTGTATTCGATGATATCGTGATGATGTTTATATCGCAATACTCACCAGGTAACCGTTCTTCCGTTTTACATACAAGCGACCGAATCGAGCAGAAGGTTGAATTCAGTATAGATTGAACAATCATCGTATCTGGGTTGTATTCGATTATGTTTATATAGTTATACTCACCAGGTAACTGTTCTTCCGTTATACATACGATCGACTAAATTGAACAGGAGGTTGAATGGATAGTATATGGGTTGTATTCGATTATGGTGTTATGCTGTGTATATAGTTATACACACTAGGAGACGGTATTTCCGTTTTACATACGAGCGACCGAAACAAAAAGAAAATTGAATGGATAGACTGAACAATCAATGTATCTGGGTGGTATCCGATTATATCGCAATACTGTATTTATAGTGATACTTGCCAGGTGACGATACTTCCGTTACACATACTAGCGACTGAATCGAACAGAATGTTGAATGGTTAGACGAAACGATAATTGTATCTGAGTTGTATTCGATGATATCGTGATGATGTTTATATTGCAATACTCACCAGGTAACTGTTCTTCCGTTTTACATACAAGCGACCGAATCGAGCAGAAGGTTGAATGGATAGATTGAACAATCATCGTATCTGAGTTGTATTCGATTATGTTTATATAGTTATACTCACCAGGTAACTGTTCTTCCGTTATACATACGAGCGACTGAATTGAACTGAAGGTTGAATGGATAGACTAAACAATGATCGTATCTGGGGTTGTATTCGATTATATCGTGATGATGTTCATATAGTTATACTCACCAGGTAACTGTTCTCCAGTTATACATAAGAGCGACTGAACTGAACAGAAGTTTGAATGGATAGACTGAACAATCATCGTATCTGGGTTGTATTCGATTATTTCGTGATGATTATTATATATTATGTCTAACCAGGTAACTGTTCTTTCGTTATACATACTAGCAACCGAATCGAACATAAGGTTGAATGGATAGATTGAACAATCATTGTATCTGGGTTGTCTCCGATTATATCGTTATGTTGTATATTTAACTACACCTACCATGTAACGGTTCTTTCGTTACACATACGAGCGTCTGAATCGAATATAAGGTTGGATGGTTAGACGGAACGATAATTGTAACTAAGTTGTATTCGATTATATCGTGATGACGTTCATATAGAAATACTCACCATGTTACTGTTCTTTCGTTATACATACGAGCAACCGAATCGAACAGAAGGTTGAATGGATAGTATCTGGGTTGTATTCGATTATGATGTTATGCTGTGATATAGTTATACACATAAGGTGACGGTATTCCCGTTTCACATACGAGCGACCGAAACGAACAGAAAGTTGAATGGATAGACTGAACAATCAATGTATCTGGGTGGTATCCGATTATATCGCAATACTGTATATATAGTGATACTTACCAGGTGACGGTACTTCCGTTACACATACTAGCGACTGAATCGAACAGAAGGTTAAATGGTTAGACGAAACGATAATTGTATCTGAGTTGTATTCGATGATATCGTGATTATGTTTATATAGCAATACTCACCAGGTATCCACAAATAATAGAAAGGGTGCAACTCAAATTTTTCAAACGACTACTCCTGTTACCGAACAATACCCCAGATTACGCTGTTAGGCTTGACACAGGACGTGTCAAGATGTCATATACAATTTTCAAATGTACTCTAAATTTCTTGGATAAACTGTTGAGCATGGAAGACCATCGCCTTCCTAAAATATGTTTTCTTCAATTGGTGTCTCTCAATAACAGTGGCGTGGATATCAGGTATAACTGGGTAGCACAACTAAAAAAAGAACTCGATTTTGTTGGACCTGAGTGCACCATTGATTTTCTCAATATCAACAGTCTCAGACAAAATAAGCAAGCACTACTCTCTACGTACAAAAAAAAAGCTCTATGACTCAGACTTTTCCCTCGCTTCTCGCTCTTTTTCCCTTACACTGTACCGTAATTTTAAAATATATCCTTCTCCCCAAGAATACTTACTTATGAAAGTTCCTATTCAATTCATCAGGACTCTTGCTCAAATGAGGATGGCCAGTGAAAATGTAATAAATTTAACATACAATGGTAGTACCTATCGAATAATTCCTAATGAAATATGCACCATATGCAATCGAAATGAACTTGAAACGCTGCAACATATACTTTTTGACTGTCCAATATATTCTTCCATTAAACCTTCGAATGTTCATAGTCTTTCCAGTTACGAAAACCTGATAACTTATTTCGAGAATGTTGCCTCCACTTAAGCTAAAAAACTGTGCACACATATATGGAATGTACTTAAACTCAGATCATTTGTTCTCAATGAATGAAATTTTACATGTCTGTTGATTTTATCTGCTGATGTGAGCAGGTATGTGTGCGGTATATATAATCATATAGTTTTTGTTATAATTTTTTCCGCTTAGGAGTGAATATTTTATTTCTCTTTTTTTCTTTTCTACTTTTAACTCTTCTTTTCTTAAGTGTAATACTTTAATTTTGTTGAAAGCTCGAAGCTCTTGTTATATGATATGTAATCATTTGAAACAATAAAGATATTGATTGATTGATTGATTGAATACTCACCAGGTAACTGTTCTTCCGTTTTACATACAAGCGACCGAATCGAGCAGAAGGTTGAATTCAGTATAGATTGAACAATCATCGTATCTGGGTTGTATTCGATTATGTTTATATAGTTATACTCACCAGGTAACTGTTCTTCCGTTATACATACGATCGACTGAATTGAACAGAAGGTTGAATGGATAGTATATGGGTTGTATTCGATTATGATGTTATGCTGTGTATATAGTTATACACACTAGGAGACGGTATTCCCGTTTTACATACGAGCGACCGAAACGAAAAGAAAGTTGAATGGATAGACTGAACAATCAATGTATCTGGGTGGTATCCGATTATATCGCAATACTGTATATATAGTGATACTTACCAGGTGACGATACTTCCGTTACACATACTAGCGACTGAATCGAACAGAATGTTGAATGGTTAGACGAAACGATAATTGTATCTGAGTTGTATTCGATGATATCGTGATGATGTTTATATAGCAATACTCACCAGGTAACTGTCCTCCCGTTTTACATACAAGCGACCAAATCGAGCAGAAGGTTAAATGGATAGATTGAACGATCATCGTATCTGAGTTGTTTTCGATTATGTTTATATAGATATACTCACCAGGTACCTGTTCTTCCGATATACATACGAGCAACCGAATCGAACATAAGGTTGAATGGATAGATTGAACAATCATCGTATCTGAGTTGTATTCGATTATGTTTATATAGTTATACTCACCAGGTAACTGTTCTTCCGTTATACATACGAGCGACTGAATTGAACTGAAGGTTGAATGGATAGACTAAACAATGATCGTATCTGGGGTTGTATTCGATTATATCGTGATGATGTTCATATAGTTATACTCACCAGGTAACTGTTCTCCAGTTATACATAAGAGCGACTGAACTGAACAGAAGGTTGAATGGATAGACTGAACAATCATCGTATCTGGGTTGTATTCGATTATTTCGTGATGATTATTATATATTATGTCTAACCAGGTAACTGTTCTTTCGTTATACATACTAGCAACCGAATCGAACATAAGATTGAATGGATAGATTGAACAATCATTGTATCTGGGTTGTCTCCGATTATATCGTTATGTTGTATATTTAACTACACCTACCATGTAACGGTTCTTTCGTTACACATACGAGCGTCTGAATCGAACATAAGGTTGGATGGTTAGACGGAACGATAATTGTAACTAAGTTGTATTCGATTATATCGTGATGACGTTCATATAGAAATACTCACCAGGTTACTGTTCTTTCGTTATACATACGAGCAACCGAATCGAACAGAAGGTTGAATGGATAGTATCTGGGTTGTATTCGATTATGATGTTATGCTGTGTATATAGTTATACACATAAGGTGACGGTATTCCCGTTTCACATACGAGCGACCGAAACGAACAGAAAGTTGAAATGACTGAACAATCAATGTATCTGGGTGGTATCCGATTATATCGCAATACTGTATATATGGTGATACTTACTAGGTGACGGTAGTAGTGTACCTACACCGGTATCAGACCAAGATGGCCGCCATAAAGGCGGGAAATTCAAATTCTGCTGACGTCATCAAGGATGGCCGCCAAGACACGTGACATATGTCATATGCCATATGTCTACTGTTTGGTGTTCCATGCCGCTGTGTCATCTGTCAAGTTTTCCATAGACTACCCGACCAATCAGAAGCCGCCATACCCCCTTGGCCCCCTTAGGCCTCCACTGTACCCCCTTGGCCCCCCTTAGGCCTCCACTGTACCCTCTTGGCCCCCTTAGGCCTCCACTGTACCCCCTTGGCCCCCTTAGGCCTCCACTGTACCCCCTTGGCCCCCTTAGGCCTCCGCCATACCCTCTTGGCCCCCTTAGGCCTCCACTGTACCCTCTTGGCCCCCCTTAGGCCTCCACTGTACCCTCTTGGCCCCCTTAGGCCTCCACTGTACCCCCTTGGCCCCCTTAGGCCTCCACTGTACCCCCTTGGCCCCCTTAGGCCTCCGCTGTACCTCCTTGGCCCCCTCAGGTCTCCACTGTACCCCCTTGGCCCCCTCAGGTCTCCACTGTACCCCCTTGGCCCCCCTCAGGTCTTCGCTGTACCCCCCTAGCCCCCTTAGGTTTTTGCTATACCCCCCTGACCCCCCATAAGACTGCGCCCCCTTAGCGCTCCGCATCCGGAAACATCTCATGACGTCATATTTTATTTAAAAAAGTTCTTCTATCGGCGGGATTCGAACCCCAGACCACCGGATTACGAGTCCGATGCGTTTCCGCAGAGCTATGACCACTATATAATTTAATTGCAGTCAATGTCGATGCAACGTTATCGCACAGCGTGACGTAGTCGAGCAGATCCGTCCCAAAGATAAGAGACCGCGCGTCTCTACATTTCGTCCGATGAATCGACAATTAATGAGGTCTTTGATAAGATTGCAGGTGGCCAATGATGATATGAATCATGATCATAATTATCCATAGATAGCGATGATGATGTCATACCTATCCAAGCATTTTCGTCAACACATTGATGAACAAAGAGGTCATTCATAAGTTTACGCGTGGTCGGCAATGAAATCATGAATCATGACTTTAATTGTTTACAGATTGCGATTTTGTTGACCTTGAATCAGCATTCTTATTACAGCTTGATATGCAACTATGCATTTCTTGGTGCAAAACACATTTATGAACGATTATTGTTGTTCTTATCAGTTATCACATCGGGTGGAGCTTCAGTTTGCCTTCGATCATCAACAGATAAACAAGTGACGGTGAATCATCGTGGGTGTGTAGTTCGACAATTATTATTTTGTGGGTGTATATTTCAATAATCTAAGGTGAGTTTTATTCATTTATTTCTCTCGATCTCTATCACTATGCAACTTGAGTTTCGAAATATGGTATTGAATTGGATGTTCTGAAATAAGGATTATTTTTTCCAGGGTATTAAATAATATGTTCTGAAATAATGATAATTTTTTTTCGAAGAGAGCGGTTGAAGCAGTGAATCTGCAAATTCCACTCTTCACCCCTGACGACTACTCTCTCATTTTCAAAGGGTTGGCAGGACTGTCCTCCAACTTTGAAATTGTGAAGAAATAATCAAATGTGAGTAATCTGCTCAATGTCTAGAATGAATTTCCTCAACTCCTTTGAAGTGCGCATACATTTGAAACAACTGAACTTTTTTCAGAAACCAACAGTGCCCCTCTACAACCCTCCAGTCAACCGGTCACAAGAGAACGGCGGAGACTTCCATCATAGTTTTAAGATTTTGGTGAGTGGAACATTTCTTTTTATTTGTGAAAACAATGGAAAATGCTAACGAAATTGGTCTTGTGAGTGATGAAATTATTAGGAAATTCAAGGAACTAGAAACAAAAAATTTAGCAATCAATGAAAAGGGCTTTTGGATAAAGAAAATCAAAAAACATATTCAAATCTTTAATAAAGCAATTCGTGAGGCTGATTTGACATCAGGAATTCTTAGAAAACTCCAAACGAACGTGGGACATTTGAAAAGATTTTACGCTCTAATTAAAAATTCCAAACATATTGGATCCGGTCTCACGAGTCCTAGGAGAAACCGGATAGCATGGAGGGATGTCCAATCGGTTTTTGCAAGCCGAATAAGGACAGGTGTCATCATTAATATTTCTCACAAGGACGTAGCACAATTTCTGACCGATGCTTGTCATATTTTTGAAATTAAGATCAAAAAATGTCTCAATAATTTTCAATTAATCAAGGCCAATACCAACTTTTGTGGAGAATTTATAAAGAAATCCAAAGATGGTGACATAATCGAATTCAAATATTTCAACACAAAAAATGCTTCAATAGATATAGGAACGGATTTAGACCTTTGGTTCCAAGATAATGTTACTGATGTCATTTCAAATAAGCTTTCGGAATTTCAAGAAAAGGATAGTGGCTGGGCTTTACATCGCATCATTTCTCTAGAAGTCAACATAAATAAATTAGAAATTGGAAATGGATCCTCATACATTGGTCTGCCTGTCCAAATTTCAAAAAAGCGAGCTTGTATTAATGTTAAAAACACTGATGATGCCTGCTTTTTTTGGAGCGTGGTTAGTGCCTTATACCCTACCAATATTCATGTAGACAGGCCCAGCTCGTACCCTCATTACAACCAAGTTCTCAATACCACAGGCTTGGAAATTCCCCTAATGTTTAATCAAATTGGTAAATTTGAAAAGTTGAATGATATTTCGGTGAACGTTTATGGTTTGGAACTGATCCAGGCAAACGGTAGAGAGTATTTTGAAGTAGTACCCGTAAGACTCACAAAACACAAGTTGGATAGACACGTCAATTTGCTCTTGGTTCAGAGTGAATATTTTCCAAAACCCAACGATTACGATGCTTTACCTGAGGATGATTATAATGTAAACATTCGGTATCATTATTGTTGGATAAAGGACATGTCAAGACTTATTTCGGCTCAACTCAGTAAATTTGAAAAAAAAAATATTTTTGTGATAGATGTTTGAATTATTATTCTAGTGAATCTAAATTGAATGATCATAGTGCTGTGTGTGAAAATATCAACGATTACAGAATTTCTTTTCCTGATTATGATTTTGTCGAGTTCAAAAATTCCATTTATAAACAGAAAGCTAAATTTATCATCTATGCTGACTTTGAATCCGAATTGCAACACTATGATCACGAAATTTCTTCGAAAACAAAAAAATATCAGAAACACAATGCGTTCAGTGCAGGATACTACTTTAAATGCTCTTACGATGACAACTTATCATATTTTAAGAGTCATCGAGGACCTGAATGCATGGATTGGTTCGCATCGGAAATGACAGAGGTCGCAAAATTTGTAAAGTCCAAGATCAAAACAATCATTCCCCTGACTGATTTCCCTGAAAAGGTCGGTGTAACAACTTGTCACATTTGTGAAAAGACATTCAAAGCCGGCGAAACAATCGTCAAAGACCACTGTCACTTCACGGGTCAGTTCAGGGGGTGGGCACACCAAGCCTGTAACTTGAACTATCAAAAGTCTTTGGTGATACCTATAGTTTTCCACAACTTGAGTGGTTATGACTCTCATTTTCTCATTAGAGACATTACCAAACGTGGGAAGGTGAGCGTACTTCCTATAAATATGGGAAAATACATTTCTTTCACACAACACGATAAGGAAACCGGAATCAAATTTAGATTTATAGATTCATTGAGATTCTTAGGCGCCAGTCTTGATGAGCTGGCATCAAATTTAAATAAAGATAATTTTCGAAATTTGAAAAAAGAATTCATCTCTTTGAGTGATAGTAAATTCGAGTTGCTCACAAAGAAAGGTGTCTTCCCATATGACTACATCAATAAACTGAATGAAACTAAACTACCATCCATCGAGCATTTTTACAACAAGTTGAATGATGAAAATATTGATGAGGAGAAGTACGCTCACGCTCTAAACGTATGGCAACAATTCGATATCAAGACTTTAGGTCAATATAGCGATCTTTATATGAAGACAGATATCCTTCTGCTGACAGACGTCATGGAAAATTTTAGAGAAGCTGCTTTGAAGACATACGGCTTAGATCCCGCATGGTATTACACCCTTCCTGGCTATACGTGGGATTGTATGTTGAAATTCACGAAATGTAAATTACAAATTTTGAAAGACGTTGACATGCTTATGTTCATTGAAAAGGCCATAAGAGGCGGCATTTCAGTTTGCAGCAACAGGTATTCCGAGGCTAATCATAAATATATGCCAACATACGATCCTACGAAACCTTCAAAACATCTTCTCTATTTGGATGTCAACAATCTGTATGGATGGGCAATGTCTAGACCCCTTCCTTTCGCAGAGTTTGAATGGACAGATACCAACATAGATGTAACATCTATTCCTGACGATGCACCAGAAGGGTATATCCTACAAGTTGACCTAGAGTACCCCGAACATCTGCACGATCTACATAAAGATTTTCCGTTCTGTTCAGAACACCGTACACCTCCTGGCTCAAAATTGGCAAAATTAATGACAACATTACATCATAAGCAGCAATACATATTGCATTACGTTAATTTGAAACAAGCTATAGCCAATGGTTTAAAATTAACGAAAATCCACAAAGTGGTTAAATTCAAACAGTCCGCGTGGTTGCAGCCCTACATTGATCTCAACACTAGATTGAGAACTGCAGCCACTAATACTTTTGAAAAAAATTTATACAAGCTCATGAACAATGCGGTGTTTGGTAAGACCATGGAAAACATCCGCAAACATCGCATTGTTAAATTATGTAGATCGTGGGAGGGGCGATACGGGGCAAGGAATTTGATTGCAAGTTCTAAATTCCGTAATCGAACAATATTGAGTGATGACTTGGTAGCTATCGAGCTGGGTAAGTCCAAAATAGTCTTCAACAAGCCCCTCTATGTTGGAATGGCTATACTGGACCTATCCAAGACTCGTATGTACAACTTCCATTATGATTTCATGCTACCTACGATGGGTGTGGAAAATTGTAAGTTACTGTACACAGATACTGATAGCTTCATTTACGAACTTGGTTGTGATGATGTGTACAAGGAACTTATAAAAACTAATCTGAATGAATTCGATACTTCCGACTATCCTTCAGACAATATTTTTGGAATTCCGCAAGTGAATAAAAAAGTAATCGGAAAAATGAAGGATGAAGCAAATTCAAAAATTATTACGCACTTTGTAGGCTTACGTTCAAAAATGTATGCCTACAAGGTGCAGGGGGGTAAAGTAACCAAAAAATCTAAAGGGATCAAGCATAATGTAGTCAAGAATAAGATAACTTTTGATGATTATGTAACATGTCTAAAGGAATCAAAAGAACAAATCGTTACCCAACGAACAATCCGTTCCTATGCTCATGAAGTATTCAGCATCGAACAGACAAAAATTGCGCTGAGTCCTTATGACAGTAAAAGACATTTACTACCAAATTCGCATGATACCCTTCCTTTTGGACATTTCTCCATCACCCAAACTCCCATGATGTCAGATCCGCCTGACGAAGAATTTTCGGAATGAATAGCATTCTCTATCATTTTTATGAATGAAAATGAAATATACTCCACTCTGTAAATATATATACCTATCCAATTATTTTATTACTTTGACTTTTGATATGAATATATTTATAATATATAGCTGATGTTTTTATACGTCATTCTCCTGAATGAAATTTACTCTTTTCTGTTAAATATACATATACCAGCTCTACTTTACTTTGTCTATATTCGATTTTTTTTATATCTATATAGCTGATGTTTGTTGGACATGTATCTCTTTCTTCGAATAAAACAATATGAAATATACTTTTTTCTTTATTTAAAATATTTCAGAACATTGCTTTTATAGAAAAACAAATATTCTCTCAATGCATTACCTAATAAGCTACAATTCGACATTTCACAAAATGCATACAAAACATCTAAACAACTATTTTCATCATCATGGAAACTAGATCTAATTAAATCTACAACATTATAAAAATAAGCACTGAAATTTATGTTCTCTAACATGGCCACTCGATAGATCACTACTCCTCGATTAACTTCGAGGATTTGATTGGCATCTCTATCATCGATGTAGAATTCAACACCAAATTTGCTCACCATGAGGAATTTCACTTCACCGTACATCATCTGTGTAACTTTACAGTAATCCCCACATGGAAACGTTACGACTTCACACTCTTGGCTAGTTGGTGCATTGAAAAATTTTTCTAATTGATTTTGCAGCAAATCGGTGAATACAGCCCACTCCATTAATCCAAAAGATATTCTGTATGATGAACATGTAAGAATGACAGCTGGACTGAATGATCTGGCAGGGCTTAAACCAACCCCAATATTGAAACATCCCGATGAGAATGATGTGTGGAGTAGGTAATTCATCTCATCTTTGGCTGCATTCTCGAACATTTCCAACAGATCGTCTAATTCTCCATCAGATTCTTCACTGAATGATGCTGCTGGTGGTGATGGTGGTGGTGTCATCTCGACGTCACTTACATCTGACATACTAGCGTAACCACTATCTTGACGATATAGCTGGATACAAACTCGACTGAGACTGAAAACAACTTGTGATTTCTGTTATTTATGATGGAGAAGAAAAGGCCCCACGACTGCAGAATTATGTGCGTGTTTTCCATAAGATTCTATACAAAATCGACGTCTTCTATCCAACTGTTATGTTTTCTGTCAAGTCCTAGCCACTTGATGTATATTTTCTTTCCCTTTCTCCTCAATACTTTTTCTATGAGGTAAATGTCGGGATTTTGGGTCTTCTGCAATTCCTCCTCATAGAAAGCACCGCTTATTGGCTGAAGATGCATGTCTTCGAGTAAGTATGTTACGTTAGCCTCAGAAGATAGGTTAGGTCTCCGACCTAACCTAACCTAACGACCTAACGTCTCGAGATATAACCTAACCTTACGTTAGAATCGAACGTCACTGGGCCCTAACATAACCTCTGAGTCTAACGTCTCGAGACTCAACCTAACCTAACCTCTGAATCGAACGTCACGAAGCCCCACCTAAACTCAGAGTCTAACGTGTTACGCATAAAGGGGGTACAGCGGTGACCTGGGGGGCTAAGGGGTGATATCAATAAAATAACTCGAATTTCCCACCAAAAAAAAGTGGTTTGGAATATGACGGCTTCTGATTGGTCGAGCTAGTAGTCTATGACGCGTTGCGTTTCCATACTCTGGCGTCATCAGCAGCATCATGAAACACTTTCCGATTGACATATGACACAGCGCCATGAAATACTTGACAGTTGACATAAGTTGCATGACGTATGCGTGATGTTTTTATCGTTTTCGATGTTATTTGATGAATTCATTATATCTAGTCATGCTATTACTCGTTTTTATAGTATCAATATGTTGTTTGATAGATTTTTAAGAAATACACGATGTCTGCGCGATGTATGTATGACGCATGCTTGACGTTTCGTCATGCTTTCCATTGTTTTTGAAGTTTTTGTGCGTTGATTGATAGATTTTCTATTGAAAAACGACTTCGTATGCATGACGTATCATCAAACGTTAACTGTCAGATGTCAGACGCCAAACTCCAGCAGCCCTAGTACGCCTCTGTCATACGTCAAATATTATCCATCAATTTGGGGTTTTCACATGTGGTGGTTCGGATTTCATTTGGCGATGATGATGCCATGCTTATCCTCTGTATTTCATTAGATGAATCGACAATATAGAAACGATCTTTGATAAGTTCGCAGGTGGTCGATGATGATATCATAAATCACGACCATAATTCAAAGATTGTGTTGATGTTGATGTTATCTCCCTGAATCATCATGTTAATTACATCTCATATTCGATATGCAACTTTGCATTCCTCAGGGCATCATGTGGGGAGATAAGCAACGCATTCATGAAAAACCTTTGTTTTTCTGCTATTCTACTTGAATCAGCATTATTCTCATATTTGATATGTCAAGATTCATCTCGCAATAATGATTTCAACTCTATTGTTCTTGAATGTAGAATGGGACTATAAATAGATACATGAAATTGATCTCAGTCTGACAGTATTTTTACTTAGTCTATCATGTCAACATCAAGTCGAGACAGTGGTTATGTGAGTGTGTTAGAAGACGATATTGATTCAAATTTCACCGAATCATCTTTCAATACAAAAGGGTACACGCCAAATTGGACGACAGAGTTATTCAAAATCATTAAAGTTAAAATAACCAAACCTGTAACATACTTACTCGAAGACATGCATCGTCAGCCAATAAGCGGTGCTTTCTATGAGGAGGAATTGCAGAAGACCCAAAATCCCGACATTTACCTCATAGAAAAAGTATTGAGGAGAAAGGGAAAGAAAATGTACATCAAGTGGCTAGGACTTGACAGAAAACATAACAGTTGGATAGAAGACGTCGATTTTGTATAGAATCTTATGGAAAACACGCACATAATTCTGCAGTCGTGGGGCCTTTTCATCCCCATCATAAATAACAGAAATCACAAGTTGTTTTCAGTCTCAGTCGAGTTTGTATCCAGCTATGTCGTCAAGATAGTGGTTACGCTAGTATGTCAGATGTAAGTGACGTCGAGATGACACCACCACCATCACCACCAGCAGCATCATTCAGTGAAGAATCTGATGGAGAATTAGACGATCTGTTGGAAATGTTCGAGAATGCAGCCAAAGATGAGATGTATTACCTACTCCACACATCATTCTCATCGGGATGTTTCAATATTGGGGTTGGTTTAAGCCCTGCCAGATCATTCAGTCCAGCTGTCATTCTTACATGTTCATCATACAGAATATCTTTTGGATTAATGGAGTGGGCTGTATTCACCGATTTGCTGCAAAATCAATTAGAAAAATTTTTCAATGCACCAACTAGCCAAGAGTGTGAAGTCGTAACGTTTCCATGTGGGGATTACTGTAAACTTACACAGATGATGAACGGTGAAGTGAAATTCCTCATGGTGAGCAAATTTGGTGTTGAATTCTACATCGATGATAGAGATGCCAATCAAATCCTCGAAGTTAATCGAGGAGTAGTGATCCATCGAGTGGCCATGTTAGAGAACATAAATTTTAGTGCTTATTTTTATAATGTTGTAGATTTAATTAGATCTAGTTTCCATGATGATGAAAATAGTTGTTTAGATGTTTTGTATGCATTTTGTGAAATGTCGAATTGTAGCTTATTAGGTAATGCATTGAGAGAATATTTGTTTTTCTATAAAAGCAATGTTCTGAAATATTTTAAATAAGGAAAAAAGTATATTTCATATTGTTTTATTCGAAGAAAGAGATACATGTCCAACAAACATCAGCTATATAGATATAAAAAAAAATCGAATATAGACAAAGTAAAGTAGAGCTGGTATATGTATATTTAACAGAAAAGAGTAAATTTCATTCAGGAGAATGACGTATAAAAACATCAGCCATATATTATAAATATATTCATATCAAAAGTCAAAGTAATAAAATAATTGGATAGGTATATATATTTACAGAGTGGAGTATATTTAATTTTCATTCATAAAAATGATAGAGAATGCTATTCATTCCGAAAATTCTTCGTCAGGCGGATCTGACATCATGGGAGTTTGGGTGATGGAGAAATGTCCAAAAGGAAGGGTATCATGCGAATTTGGTAGTAAATGTCTTTTACTGTCATAAGGACTCAGCGCAATTTTTGTCTGTTCGATGCTGAATACTTCATGAGCATAGGAACGGATTGTTCGTTGGGTAACGATTTGTTCTTTTGATTCCTTTAGACATGTTACATAATCATCAAAAGTTATCTTATTCTTGACTACATTATGCTTGATCCCTTTAGATTTTTTGGTTACTTCACCCCCCTGCACCTTGTAGGCATACATTTTTGAACGTAAGCCTACAAAGTGCGTAATAATTTTTGAATTTGCTTCATCCTTCATTTTTTCGATTACTTTTTTATTCACTTGCGGAATTCCAAAAATATTGTCTGAAGGATAGTCGGAAGTATCGAATTCATTCAGATTAGTTTTTATAAGTTCCTTGTACACATCATCACAACCAAGTTCGTAAATGAAGCTATCAGTATCTGTGTACAGTAACTTACAATTTTCCACACCCATCGTAGGTAGCATGAAATCATAATGGAAGTTGTACATACGAGTCTTGGATAGGTCCAGTATAGCCATTCCAACATAGAGGGGCTTGTTGAAGACTATTTTGGACTTACCCAGCTCGATAGCTACCAAGTCATCACTCAATATTGTTCGATTACGGAATTTAGAACTTGCAATCAAATTCCTTGCCCCGTATCGCCCCTCCCACGATCTACATAATTCAACAATGCGATGTTTGCGGATGTTTTCCATGGTCTTACCAAACACCGCATTGTTCATGAGCTTGTATAAATTTTTTTCAAAAGTTTTAGTGGCTGCAGTTCTCAATCTAGTGTTGAGATCAATGTAGGGCTGCAACCACGCGGACTGTTTGAATTTAACCACTTTGTAGATTTTCGTTAATTTTAAACCATTGGCTATAGCTTGTTTCAAATTAACGTAATGCAATATGTATTGCTGCTTATGATGTAATGTTGTCATTAATTTTGCCAATTTTGAGCCAGGAGGTGTACGGTGTTCTGAACAGAACGGAAAATCCTTATGTAGATCGTGCAGATGTTCGGGGTACTCTAGGTCAACTTGTAGGATATACCCTTCTGGTGCATCGTCAGGAATAGATGTTACATCTATGTTGGTATCTGTCCATTCAAACTCTCCGAAAGGAAGGGGTCTAGACATTGCCCATCCATACAGATTGATGACATCCAAATAGAGAAGATGTTTTGAAGGTTTCGTAGGATCGTATGTTGGCATATATTTATGATTAGCCTCGGAATACCTGTTGCTGCAAACTGAAATGCCGCCTCTTATGGCCTTTTCAATGAACATAAGCATGTCAACGTCTTTCAAAATTTGTAATTTACATTTCGTGAATTTCAACATACAATCCCACGTATAGCCAGGAAGGGTGTAATACCATGCGGGATCTAAGCCGTATGTCTTCAAAGCAGCTTCTCTAAAATTTTCCATGACGTCTGTCAGCAGAAGGATATCTGTCTTCATATAAAGATCGCTATATTGACCTAAAGTCTTGATATCGAATTGTTGCCATACGTTTAGAGCGTGAGCGTACTTCTCCTCATCAATATTTTCATCATTCAACTTGTTGTAAAAATGCTCGATGGATGGTAGTTTAGTTTCATTCAGTTTATCTACATTATTGATGTAGTCATATGGGAAGACACCTTTCTTTGTGAGCAACTCGAATTTACTATCACTCAAAGAGATGAATTCTTTTTTCAAATTTCGAAAATTATCTTTATTTAAATTTGATGCCAGCTCATCAAGACTGGCGCCTAAGAATCTCAATGAATCTATAAATCTAAATTTGATTCCGGTTTCCTTATCGTGTTGTGTGAAAGAAATGTATTTTCCCATATTTATAGGAAGTACGCTCACCTTTCCACGTTTGGTAATGTCTCTAATGAGAAAATGAGAGTCATAACCACTCAAGTTGTGGAAAACTATAGGTATCACCAAAGACTTTTGATAGTTCAAGTTACAGGCTTGGTGTGTCCACCCCCTGAACTGACCCGTGAAGTGACAGTGGTCTTTGACGATTGTTTCGCCGGCTTTGAATGTCTTTTCACAAATGTGACAAGTTGTTACACCGACCTTTTCAGGGAAATCAGTCAGGGGAATGATTGTTTTGATCTTGGACTTTACAAATTTTGCGACCTCTGTCATTTCCGATGCGAACCAATCCATGCATTCAGGTCCTCGATGACTCTTAAAATATGATAAGTTGTCATCGTAAGAGCATTTAAAGTAGTATCCTGCACTGAACGCATTGTGTTTCTGATATTTTTTTGTTTTCGAAGAAATTTCGTGATCATTGTGTTGCAATTCGGATTCAAAGTCAGCATAGATGATAAATTAAGCTTTCTGTTTATAAATGGAATTTTTGAACTCGACAAAATCATAATCAGGAAAAGAAATTCTGTAATCGTTGATATTTTCACACACAGCACTATGATCATTCAATTTAGATTCACTAGAATAATAATTCAAACATCTATCACAAAAATATTTTTTCTTTTCAAATTTACTGAGTTGAGCCGAAAGAAGTCTTGACATGTTCTTTATCCAACAATAATGATACCGAATGTTTACATTATAATCATCCTCAGGTAAAGCATCGTAATCGTTGGGTTTTGGAAAATATTCACTCTGAACCAAGAGCAAATTGACGTGTCTATCCAACTTGTGTTTTGTGAGTCTTACGGGTACTACTTCAAAATACTCTCTACCGTTTGCCTGGATCAGTTCCAAACCATAAACGTTCATCGAAATATCATTCAACTTTTCAAATTTACCAATTTGATTAAACATTAGGGGAATTTCCAAGCCTGTGGTATTGAGAACTTGGTTGTAATGAGGGTACGAGCTGGGCCTGTCTACATGAATATTGGTAGGGTATAAGGCACTAACCACGCTCCAAAAAAAGCAGGCATCATCAGTGTTTTTACCATTAATACAAGCTCGCTTTTTTGAAATTTGGACAGGCAGACCAATGTATGAGGATCCATTTCCAATTTCTAATTTATTTATGTTGACTTCTAGAGAAATGATGCGATGTGAAGCCCAGCCACTATCCTTTTCTTGAAATTCCGAAAGCTTATTTGAAATGACATCAGTAACATTATCTTGGAACCAAAGGTCTAAATCCGTTCCTATATCTATTGAAGCATTTTTTATGTTGAAATATTTGAATTCGATTATGTCACCATCTTTGGATTTCTTTATAAATTCTCCACAAAAGTTGGTATTGGCCTTGATTAATTGAAAATTATTGAGACATTTTTTGATCTTAATTTCAAAAATATGACAAGCATCGGTCAGAAATTGTGCTACGTCCTTGTGAGAAATATTAATGATGACACCCGTCCTTATTCGGCTTGCAAAAACCGATTGGACATCCCTCCATGCTATCCGGTTTCTCCTAGGACTCGTGAGACCGGATCCAATATGTTTGGAATTTTTAATTAGAGCGTAAAATCTTTTCAAATGTCCCACGTTCGTTTGGAGTTTTCTAAGAATTCCTGATGTCAAATCAGCCTCACGAATTGCTTTATTACAGATTTGAATATGTTTTTTGATTTTCTTTATCCAAAAGCCCTTTTCATTGATTGCTAAATTTTTTGTTTCTAGTTCCTTGAATTTCCCAATAATTTCATCACTCACAAGACCAATTTCGTTAGCATTTTCCATTGTTTTCACAAATAAAAAGAAATGTTCCACTCACCAAAATCTTAAAACTATGATGGAAGTCTCCGCCGTTCTCTTGTGACCGGTTGACTGGAGGGTTGTAGAGGGGCACTGTTGGTTTCTGAAAAAAGTTCAGTTGTTTTAAATGTATGCGCACTTCAAAGGAGTTGAGGAAATTCATTCTAGACATTGAGCAGATTACTCACATTTGATTATTTCTTCACAATTTCAAAGTTGGAGGACAGTCCTGCCAACCCTTTGAAAATGAGAGAGTAGTCGTCAGAGGTGAATAGTGGAATTTGCAGATTCACTGCTTCAACCGCTCTCTTCGAAAAAAAATTATCATTATTTCAGAACATATTATTTAATACCCTGGAAAAATAATCCTTATTTCAGAACATCCAATTCAATACCATATTTCGAAACTCAAGTTGCATGGTGATAGAGATCGAGAGAAATAAATGAATAAAACTCACCTTAGATTATTGAAATATACACCCACAAAATAATAATTGTCGAACTACACACCCACGATGATTCACCGTCACTTGTTTATCTGTTGATGATCGAAGGCAAACTGAAGCTCCACCCGATGTGATATTGGTTTTATAACTGATAAGAACAACAATAATCGTTCATGAATGTGTTTTGCACCAAGAAATGCATAGTTGCATATCAACCTGTAATAAGAATGCTGATTCAAGGTCAACAAAATCGCAATCTGTAAACAATTAAAGTCATGATTCATGATTTCATTGCCGACCACGTGTAAACTTATGAATGACCTCTTTGTTCATCAATGTGTTGACGAAAATGCTTGGATAGGTATGACATCATCATCGCTATCTATGGATAATTATGATCATGATTCATATCATCATTGGCCACCTGCAATCTTATCAAAGACCTCATTAATTGTCGATTCATCGGACGAAATGTAGAGACTCGCGGTCTCTTATCTTTGGGACGGATCTGCTCGACTACGTCACGCTGTGCGATAACGTTGCATCGACATTGACTGCAATTAAATTATATAGTGGTCATAGCTCTGTGGGAACGCATCGGACTCGTAATCCGGTGGTCTGGGGTTCGAATCCCGCCGATAGAAGAACTTTTTTAAATAAAATATGACGTCATGAGATGTTTCCGGATGCGGAGCGCTAAGGGGGCGCAGTCTTATGGGGGGTCAGGGGGGTATAGCAAAAACCTAAGGGGGCTAGGGGGGTACAGCGAAGACCTGAGGGGGGCCAAGGGGGTACAGTGGAGACCTGAGGGGGCCAAGGGGGTACAGTGGAGACCTGAGGGGGCCAAGGAGGTATAGCGGAGGCCTAAGGGGGCCAAGGGGGTACAGTGGAGGCCTAAGGGGGCCAAGGGGGTACAGTGGAGGCCTAAGGGGGCCAAGAGGGTACAGTGGAGCTAAGGGGGGCCAAGAGGGTACAGTGGAGGCCTAAGGGGGCCAAGGGGGTATGGCGAAGGCCTAAGGGGGCCAAGGGGGTACAGTGGAGGCCTAAGGGGGCCAAGGGGGTACAGTGGAGGCCTAATGGGGCCAAGAGGGTACAGTGGAGGCCTAAGGGGGGCCAAGGGGGTACAGTGGAGGCCTAAGGGAGCCAAGGGGGTATGGCGGCTTCTGATTGGTCGGGTAGTCTATGGAAAACTTGACAGATGACACAGCGGCATGGAACACCAAACAGTAGACATATGGCATATGACATATGTCACGTGTCTTGGCGGCCATCCTTGATGACGTCAGCAGAATTTGAATTTCCCGCCTTCATGGCGGCCATCTTGGTCTGATACCGGTGTAGGTACACTACTACCGTCACCTAGTAAGTATCACCATATATACAGTATTGCGATATAATCGGATACCACCCAGATACATTGATTGTTCAGTCTATCATTTCAACTTTCTGTTCGTTTCGGTCGCTCGTATGTGAAACGGGAATACCGTCACCTTATGTGTATAACTATATACACAGCATAACATCATAATCGAATACAACCCAGATACTATCCATTCAACCTTCTGTTCGATTCGGTTGCTCGTATGTATAACGAAAGAACAGTAACCTGGTGAGTATTTCTATATGAACGTCATCACGATATAATCGAATACAACTTAGTTACAATTATCGTTCCGTCTAACCATCCAACCTTATGTTCGATTCAGACGCTCGTATGTGTAACGAAAGAACCATTACATGGTAGGTGTAGTTAAATATACAACATAACGATATAATCGGAGACAACCCAGATACAATGATTGTTCAATCTATCCATTCAACCTTATGTTCGATTCGGTTGCTAGTATGTATAACGAAAGAACAGTTACCTGGTTAGACATAATATATAATAATCATCACGAAATAATCGAATACAACCCAGATACGATGATTGTTCAGTCTATCCATTCAACCTTCTGTTCAGTTCAGTCGCTCTTATGTATAACTGGAGAACAGTTACCTGGTGAGTATAACTATATGAACATTATCACGATATAATCGAATACAACCCCAGATACGATCATTGTTTAGTCTATCCATTCAACCTTCAGTTCAATTCAGTCGCTCGTATGTATAACGGAAGAACAGTTACCTGGTGAGTATAACTATATAAACATAATCGAATACAACTCAGATACGATGATTGTTCAATCTATCCATTCAACCTTATGTTCGATTCGGTTGCTCGTATGTATATCGGAAGAACAGGTACCTGGTGAGTATATCTATATAAACATAATCGAAAACAACTCAGATACGATGATCGTTCAATCTATCCATTTAACCTTCTGCTCGATTTGGTCGCTTGTATGTAAAACGGGAGGACAGTTACCTGGTGAGTATTGCTATATAAACATCATCACGATATCATCGAATACAACTCAGATACAATTATCGTTTCGTCTAACCATTCAACATTCTGTTCGATTCAGTCGCTAGTATGTGTAACGGAAGTATCGTCACCTGGTAAGTATCACTATATATACAGTATTGCGATATAATCGGATACCACCCAGATACATTGATTGTTCAGTCTATCCATTCAACTTTCTTTTCGTTTCGGTCGCTCGTATGTAAAACGGGAATACCGTCTCCTAGTGTGTATAACTATATACACAGCATAACATCATAATCGAATACAACCCATATACTATCCATTCAACCTTCTGTTCAATTCAGTCGCTCGTATGTATAACGGAAGAACAGTTACCTGGTGAGTATAACTATATAAACATAATCGAATACAACCCAGATACGATGATTGTTCAATCTATACTGAATTCAACCTTCTGCTCGATTCGGTCGCTTGTATGTAAAACGGAAGAACAGTTACCTGGTGAGTATTGCTATATAAACATAATCACGATATCATCGAATACAACTCAGATACAATTATCGTTTCGTCTAACCATTTAACCTTCTGTTCGATTCAGTCGCTAGTATGTGTAACGAAAGTACCGTCACCTGGTAAGTATCACTATATATACAGTATTGCGATATAATCGGATACCACCCAGATACATTGATTGTTCAGTCTATCCATTCAACTTTCTGTTCGTTTCGGTCGCTCGTATGTGAAACGGGAATACCGTCACCTTATGTGTATAACTATATCACAGCATAACATCATAATCGAATACAACCCAGATACTATCCATTCAACCTTCTGTTCGATTCGGTTGCTCGTATGTATAACGAAAGAACAGTAACATGGTGAGTATTTCTATATGAACGTCATCACGATATAATCGAATACAACTTAGTTACAATTATCGTTCCGTCTAACCATCCAACCTTATGTTCGATTCAGACGCTCGTATGTGTAACTAAAGAACCGTTACATGGTAGGTGTAGTTAAATATACAACATAACGATATAATCGGAGACAACCCAGATACAATGATTGTTCAATCTATCCATTCAACCTTATGTTCGATTAGGTTGCTAGTATGTATAACGAAAGAACAGTTACCTGGTTAGACATAATATATAATAATCATCACGAAATAATCGAATACAACCCAGATACGATGATTGTTCAGTATTTCCATTCAACCTTCTGTTCAGTTCAGTCGCTCTTATGTATAACTGGAGAACAGTTACCTGGTGAGTATAACTATATGAACATCATCACGATATAATCGAATACAACCCCAGATACGATCATTGTTTAGTCTATCCATTCAACCTTCAGTTCAATTCAGTCGCTCGTATGTATAACGGAAGAACAGTTACCTGGTGAGTATAACTATATAAACATAATCAAATACAACTCAGATACGATGATTGTTCAATATATCCATTCAACCTTATGTTCGATTCGGTTGCTCGTATGTATATCGGAAGAACAGGTACCTGGTGAGTATATCTATATAAACATCATCACGATATCATCGAATACAACTCAGATACAATTATCGTTTCGTCTAACCATCCAACATTCTGTTCGATTCAGTCGCTAGTATGTGTAACGGAAGTATCGTCACCTGGCAAGTATCACTATATATACAGTATTGCCATATAATCGGATACCACCCAGATACATTGATTGTTCAGTCTATCCATTCAACTTTCTTTTTGTTTCGGTCGCTCGTATGTAAAACGGGAATACCGTCTCCTAGTGTGTATAACTATATACACAGCATAACACCATAATCGAATACAACCCATATACTATCCATTCAACCTCCTGTTCAATTCAGTCGCTCGTATGTATAACGGAAGAACAGTTACCTGGTGAGTATAACTATATAAACATAATCGAATACAACCCAGATACGATGATTGTTCAATCTATACTGAATTCAACCTTCTGCTCGATTCGGTCGCTTGAATGTAAAACGGAAGAACAGTTACCTGGTGAGTATTGCGATATAAACATCATCACGATATCATCGAATACAACTCAGATACAATTATCGTTTCGTCTAACCATTTAACCTTCTGTTCGATTCAGTCGATAGTATGTGTAACGGAAGTACCGTCACCTGGTAAGTATCACTATATATACAGTATTGCGATATAATCGGATACCACCCAGATACATTGATTGTTCAGTCTATCATTTCAACTTTCTGTTCGTTTCGGTCGCTCGTATGTGAAACGGGAATACCGTCACCTTATGTGTATAACTATATACACAGCATAACATCATAATCGAATACAACCCAGATACTATCCATCCAACCTTCTGTTCGATTCGGTTGCTCGAATGTATAACGAAAGAACAGTAACCTGGTGAGTATTTCTATATGAACGTCATCACGATATAATCGAATACAACTTAGTTACAATTATCGTTCCGTCTAACCATCCAACCTTATGTTCGATTCAGACGCTCGTATGTGTAACGAAAGAACCGTTACATGGTAGGTGTAGTTAAATATACAACATAACGATATAATCGGAGACAACCCAGATACAATGATTGTTCAATCTATCCATTCAACCTTATGTTCGATTCGGTTGCTAGTATGTATAACGAAAGAACAGTTACCTGGTTAGACATAATATATAATAATCATCACGAAATAATCGAATACAACCCAGATACGATGATTGTTCAGTATTTCCATTCAACCTTCTGTTCAGTTCAGTCGCTCTTATGTATAACTGGAGAACAGTTACCTGGTGAGTATAACTATATGAACATCATCACGATATAATCGAATACAACCCCAGATACGATCATTGTTTAGTCTATCCATTCAACCTTCAGTTCAATTCAGTCGCTCGTATGTATAACGGAAGAACAGTTACCTGGTGAGTATAACTATATAAACATAATCGAATACAACTCAGATACGATGATTGTTCAATCTATCCATTCAACCTTATGTTCGATTCGGTTGCTCGTATGTATATCGGAAGAACAGGTACCTGGTGAGTATATCTATATAAACATAATCGAAAACAACTCAGATACGATGATCGTTCAATCTATCCATTTAACCTTCTGCTCGATTTGGTCGCTTGTATGTAAAACGGGAGGCCAGTTACCTGGTGAGTATTGCTATATAAACATCATCACGATATCATCGAATACAACTCAGATACAATTATCGTTTCGTCTAACCATTCAACATTCTGTTCGATTCAGTCGCTAGTATGTGTAACGGAAGTATCGTCACCTGGTAAGTATCACTATATATACAGTATTACGATATAATCGGATACCACCCAGATACATTGATTGTTCAGTCTATCCATTCAACTTTCTTTTCGTTTCGGTCGCTCGTATGTAAAACGGGAATACCGTCTCCTAGTGTGTATAACTATAAACACAGCATAACATCATAATCGAATACAACCCATATACTATCCATTCAACCTTCTGTTCAATTCAGTCGCTCGTATGTATAACGGAAGAACAGTTACCTGGTGAGTATAACTATATAAACATAATCGAATACAACCCAGATACGATGATTGTTCAATCTATACTGAATTCAACCTTCTGCTCGATTCGGTCGCTTGTATGTAAAACGGAAGAACAGTTACCTGGTGAGTATTGCTATATAAACATAATCACGATATCATCGAATACAACTCAGATACAATTATCGTTTCGTCTAACCATTTAACCTTCTGTTCGATTCAGTCGCTAGTATGTGTAACGGAAGTACCGTCACCTGGTAAGTATCACTATATATACAGTATTGCGATATAATCGGATACCACCCAGATACATTGATTGTTCAGTCTATCCATTCAACTTTCTGTTCGTTTCGGTCGCTCGTATGTGAAACGGGAATACCGTCACCTTATGTGTATAATTATATACACAGCATAACATAATAATCGAATACAACCCACATACTATCCATTCAACCTTCTGTTCGATTCGGTTGCTCGTATGTATAACGAAAGAACAGTAACCTGGTGAGTATTTCCATGTGAACGTCATCACGATATAATCGAATACAACTCAGATACAATGATCATTTCGTCTATCCATCCAACCTTTTGTTCGATTGGGTCGCTCGTATGTATAACGCAAGAACAGTCACCTGATGAGTATTACTATATAAACATCACCAAGATATAATCGAATACAACTTAATTACAATTATCGTTCCGTCTAACCATCCAACCTTATGTTCGTTTCAGACGCTCGTAGGTGTAACGAAAGAACCGTTACATGGTAGGTGTATCTGAATATACAGCATAACGTTATAATTGGAGACAACCCAGATACAATGATTGTTCAATCTATCCATTCAACTTTATGTTCGATTCGGTTGCTCGTATGTAAAACGGAAGAACTGTTACCTGGTTAGACATACTATATGATAATGATCACGATATAATCAAATACAACCCATATACGATGATTGTTCAGTCTATCCATTCAACCTTCTGTTCAGTTCAGTCGCTCTTATGTATAACTGGAGAACAGTTACCTGGTGAGTATAACTATAAAAACATGATCGAATACAACCCAGATACGATGATTGTTCAATCTATACGAAATTTAAGCTTCTGCTCGATTTGGTCGCTTGTATGTAAAACGGAAGAACAGTTACCTGGTGAGTATTGCTATATAAACTTCATCACGATATCATCGAACACAACTCAGATACAATTATCGTTTCGTCTAACTATTTGACCTTCTGTTCGATTCAGTCGCTAGTATGTGTAACGGATGTACCGTCACTTGGTAAGTATCACTATATATACAGTATTGCGATATAATCGGATACCACCCAGATACATTGATTGTTCAGTCTATCCATTCAACTTTCTGTTCGTTTCGGTCGCTCGTATGTAAAACGGGAATACCGTCACCTAATGTGTATAACTATATACACAGCATAACATCATAATCGAATACAACCCAGATACTATCCATTCAACCTTCTGTTCGATTCGGTTGCTCGTATGTATAACGGAAGAACAGTTACCTGGTGAGTATAACTATATAAACATAATCGAATACAACCCAGATACGATGATTGTTCAATCCATACTGAATTCAACCTTCTGCTCGATTCGGTCGCTTGTATGTAAAACGGAAAAACAGTTACCTGGTGAGTATTGCTATATAAACATCATCACGATATCATCGAATACAACTCAGAGATACAATTATCGTTTCGTCTAACCATTTAACCTTCTGTTCGATTCAGTCGCTAGTATGTGTAAAGGAAGTACCGTCACCTGGTAAGTATCACTATATATACAGTATTGCGATATAATCGGATACCACCCAGATACATTGATTGTTCAGTCTATCCATTCAACTTTCTGTTCGTTTCGGTCGCTCGTATGTAAAACGGGAATACCGTCACCTAATGTGTATAATTATATACACAGCATAACATAATAATCGAATACAACCCACATACTATCCATTCAACCTTCTGTTCGATTTGGTTGCTCGTATGTATAACCTGGTGAGTATTTCTATATGAACGTCATCACGATATAATCGAATACAACTCAGATACAATGATCATTCCGTCTATCCATCCAACCTTCTGTTCGATTGGGTCGCTCGTATGTATAACGCAAGAACAGTCACCTGGTGAGTATTACTATATAAACATCACCACGATTTAATCGAATACAACTCAGTTACAATTATCATTCCGTCTAACCATCCGACCTTAAGTTCGATTTAGACGCTCGTATGTGTAACGAAAGAACCGTTACATGGTAGGTGTAACTTGATATACAGCATAACGATATAATCGGAGACAACCCAGATACAATGATTGTTTAATCTATCCATCCAACCTTATGTTCGATTCGATTCGATTATGATGTTATGCTGTGTATATAGTTATACACACTAGGAGACGGTATTCCCGTTTTACATACGAGCGACCGAAACGAAAAGAAAGTTGAATGGATAGACTGAACAATCAATGTATCTGGGTGGTATCCGATTATATCGCAATACTGTATATATAGTGATACTTACCAGGTGACGATACTTCCGTTACACATACTAGCGACTGAATCGAACAGAATGTTGAATGGTTAGACGAAACGATAATTGTATCTGAGTTGTATTCGATGATATCGTGATGATGTTTATATAGCAATACTCACCAGGTAACTGTCCTCCCGTTTTACATACAAGCGACCAAATCGAGCAGAAGGTTAAATGGATAGATTGAACGATCATCGTATCTGAGTTGTTTTCGATTATGTTTATATAGATATACTCACCAGGTACCTGTTCTTCCGATATACATACGAGCAACCGAATCGAACATAAGGTTGAATGGATAGATTGAACAATCATCGTATCTGAGTTGTATTCGATTATGTTTATATAGTTATACTCACCAGGTAACTGTTCTTCCGTTATACATACGAGCGACTGAATTGAACTGAAGGTTGAATGGATAGACTAAACAATGATCGTATCTGGGGTTGTATTCGATTATATCGTGATGATGTTCATATAGTTATACTCACCAGGTAACTGTTCTCCAGTTATACATAAGAGCGACTGAACTGAACAGAAGGTTGAATGGATAGACTGAACAATCATCGTATCTGGGTTGTATTCGATTATTTCGTGATGATTATTATATATTATGTCTAACCAGGTAACTGTTCTTTCGTTATACATACTAGCAACCGAATCGAACATAAGGTTGAATGGATAGATTGAACAATCATTGTATCTGGGTTGTCTCCGATTATATCGTTATGTTGTATATTTAACTACACCTACCATGTAACGGTTCTTTCGTTACACATACGAGCGTCTGAATCGAACATAAGGTTGGATGGTTAGACGGAACGATAATTGTAACTAAGTTGTATTCGATTATATCGTGATGACGTTCATATAGAAATACTCACCAGGTTACTGTTCTTTCGTTATACATACGAGCAACCGAATCGAACAGAAGGTTGAATGGATAGTATCTGGGTTGTATTCGATTATGATGTTATGCTGTGTATATAGTTATACACATAAGGTGACGGTATTCCCGTTTCACATACGAGCGACCGAAACGAACAGAAAGTTGAAATGACTGAACAATCAATGTATCTGGGTGGTATCCGATTATATCGCAATACTGTATATATGGTGATACTTACTAGGTGACGGTAGTAGTGTACCTACACCGGTATCAGACCAAGATGGCCGCCATAAAGGCGGGAAATTCAAATTCTGCTGACGTCATCAAGGATGGCCGCCAAGACACGTGACATATGTCATATGCCATATGTCTACTGTTTGGTGTTCCATGCCGCTGTGTCATCTGTCAAGTTTTCCATAGACTACCCGACCAATCAGAAGCCGCCATACCCCCTTGGCCCCCTTAGGCCTCCACTGTACCCCCTTGGCCCTCCTTAGGCCTCCACTGTACCCTCTTGGCCCCCTTAGGCCTCCACTGTACCCCCTTGGCCCCCTTAGGCCTCCACTGTACCCCCTTGGCCCCCTTAGGCCTCCGCCATACCCTCTTGGCCCCCTTAGGCCTCCACTGTACCCTCTTGGCCCCCCTTAGGCCTCCACTGTACCCTCTTGGCCCCCTTAGGCCTCCACTGTACCCCCTTGGCCCCCTTAGGCCTCCACTGTACCCCCTTGGCCCCCTTAGGCCTCCGCTGTACCTCCTTGGCCCCCTCAGGTCTCCACTGTACCCCCTTGGCCCCCTCAGGTCTCCACTGTACCCCCTTGGCCCCCCTCAGGTCTTCGCTGTACCCCCCTAGCCCCCTTAGGTTTTTGCTATACCCCCCTGACCCCCCATAAGACTGCGCCCCCTTAGCGCTCCGCATCCGGAAACATCTCATGACGTCATATTTTATTTAAAAAAGTTCTTCTATCGGCGGGATTCGAACCCCAGACCACCGGATTACGAGTCCGATGCGTTCCCACAGAGCTATGACCACTATATAATTTAATTGCAGTCAATGTCGATGCAACGTTATCGCACAGCGTGACGTAGTCGAGCAGATCCGTCCCAAAGATAAGAGACCGCGCGTCTCTACATTTCGTCCGATGAATCGACAATTAATGAGGTCTTTGATAAGATTGCAGGTGGCCAATGATGATATGAATCATGATCATAATTATCCATAGATAGCGATGATGATGTCATACCTATCCAAGCATTTTCGTCAACACATTGATGAACAAAGAGGTCATTCATAAGTTTACACGTGGTCGGCAATGAAATCATGAATCATGACTTTAATTGTTTACAGATTGCGATTTTGTTGACCTTGAATCAGCATTCTTATTACAGCTTGATATGCAACTATGCATTTCTTGGTGCAAAACACATTTATGAACGATTATTGTTGTTCTTATCAGTTATAAAACCAATATCACATCGGGTGGAGCTTCAGTTTGCCTTCGATCATCAACAGATAAACAAGTGACGGTGAATCATCGTGGGTGTGTAGTTCGACAATTATTATTTTGTGGGTGTATATTTCAATAATCTAAGGTGAGTTTTATTCATTTATTTCTCTCGATCTCTATCACTATGCAACTTGAGTTTCGAAATATGGTATTGAATTGGATGTTCTGAAATAAGGATTATTTTTTCCAGGGTATTAAATAATATGTTCTGAAATAATGATAATTTTTTTTCGAAGAGAGCGGTTGAAGCAGTGAATCTGCAAATTCCACTCTTCACCCCTGACGACTACTCTCTCATTTTCAAAGGGTTGGCAGGACTGTCCTCCAACTTTGAAATTGTGAAGAAATAATCAAATGTGAGTAATCTGCTCAATGTCTAGAATGAATTTCCTCAACTCCTTTGAAGTGCGCATACATTTGAAACAACTGAACTTTTTTCAGAAACCAACAGTGCCCCTCTACAACCCTCCAGTCAACCGGTCACAAGAGAACGGCGGAGACTTCCATCATAGTTTTAAGATTTTGGTGAGTGGAACATTTCTTTTTATTTGTGAAAACAATGGAAAATGCTAACGAAATTGGTCTTGTGAGTGATGAAATTATTAGGAAATTCAAGGAACTAGAAACAAAAAATTTAGCAATCAATGAAAAGGGCTTTTGGATAAAGAAAATCAAAAAACATATTCAAATCTTTAATAAAGCAATTCGTGAGGCTGATTTGACATCAGGAATTCTTAGAAAACTCCAAACGAACGTGGGACATTTGAAAAGATTTTACGCTCTAATTAAAAATTCCAAACATATTGGATCCGGTCTCACGAGTCCTAGGAGAAACCGGATAGCATGGAGGGATGTCCAATCGGTTTTTGCAAGCCGAATAAGGACAGGTGTCATCATTAATATTTCTCACAAGGACGTAGCACAATTTCTGACCGATGCTTGTCATATTTTTGAAATTAAGATCAAAAAATGTCTCAATAATTTTCAATTAATCAAGGCCAATACCAACTTTTGTGGAGAATTTATAAAGAAATCCAAAGATGGTGACATAATCGAATTCAAATATTTCAACACAAAAAATGCTTCAATAGATATAGGAACGGATTTAGACCTTTGGTTCCAAGATAATGTTACTGATGTCATTTCAAATAAGCTTTCGGAATTTCAAGAAAAGGATAGTGGCTGGGCTTTACATCGCATCATTTCTCTAGAAGTCAACATAAATAAATTAGAAATTGGAAATGGATCCTCATACATTGGTCTGCCTGTCCAAATTTCAAAAAAGCGAGCTTGTATTAATGTTAAAAACACTGATGATGCCTGCTTTTTTTGGAGCGTGGTTAGTGCCTTATACCCTACCAATATTCATGTAGACAGGCCCAGCTCGTACCCTCATTACAACCAAGTTCTCAATACCACAGGCTTGGAAATTCCCCTAATGTTTAATCAAATTGGTAAATTTGAAAAGTTGAATGATATTTCGGTGAACGTTTATGGTTTGGAACTGATCCAGGCAAACGGTAGAGAGTATTTTGAAGTAGTACCCGTAAGACTCACAAAACACAAGTTGGATAGACACGTCAATTTGCTCTTGGTTCAGAGTGAATATTTTCCAAAACCCAACGATTACGATGCTTTACCTGAGGATGATTATAATGTAAACATTCGGTATCATTATTGTTGGATAAAGGACATGTCAAGACTTATTTCGGCTCAACTCAGTAAATTTGAAAAGAAAAAATATTTTTGTGATAGATGTTTGAATTATTATTCTAGTGAATCTAAATTGAATGATCATAGTGCTGTGTGTGAAAATATCAACGATTACAGAATTTCTTTTCCTGATTATGATTTTGTCGAGTTCAAAAATTCCATTTATAAACAGAAAGCTAAATTTATCATCTATGCTGACTTTGAATCCGAATTGCAACACTATGATCACGAAATTTCTTCGAAAACAAAAAAATATCAGAAACACAATGCGTTCAGTGCAGGATACTACTTCAAATGCTCTTACGATGACAACTTATCATATTTTAAGAGTCATCGAGGACCTGAATGCATGGATTGGTTCGCATCGGAAATGACAGAGGTCGCAAAATTTGTAAAGTCCAAGATCAAAACAATCATTCCCCTGACTGATTTCTCTGAAAAGGTCGGTGTAACAACTTGTCACATTTGTGAAAAGACATTCAAAGCCGGCGAAACAATCGTCAAAGACCACTGTCACTTCACGGGTCAGTTCAGGGGGTGGGCACACCAAGCCTGTAACTTGAACTATCAAAAGTCTTTGGTGATACCTATAGTTTTCCACAACTTGAGTGGTTATGACTCTCATTTTCTCATTAGAGACATTACCAAACGTGGGAAGGTGAGCGTACTTCCTATAAATATGGGAAAATACATTTCTTTCACACAACACGATAAGGAAACCGGAATCAAATTTAGATTTATAGATTCATTGAGATTCTTAGGCGCCAGTCTTGATGAGCTGGCATCAAATTTAAATAAAGATAATTTTCGAAATTTGAAAAAAGAATTCATCTCTTTGAGTGATAGTAAATTCGAGTTGCTCACAAAGAAAGGTGTCTTCCCATATGACTACATCAATAAACTGAATGAAACTAAACTACCATCCATCGAGCATTTTTACAACAAGTTGAATGATGAAAATATTGATGAGGAGAAGTACGCTCACGCTCTAAACGTATGGCAAAAATTCGATATCAAGACTTTAGGTCAATATAGCGATCTTTATATGAAGACAGATATCCTTCTGCTGACAGACGTCATGGAAAATTTTAGAGAAGCTGCTTTGAAGACATACGGCTTAGATCCCGCATGGTATTACACCCTTCCTGGCTATACGTGGGATTGTATGTTGAAATTCACGAAATGTAAATTACAAATTTTGAAAGACGTTGACATGCTTATGTTCATTGAAAAGGCCATAAGAGGCGGCATTTCAGTTTGCAGCAACAGGTATTCCGAGGCTAATCATAAATATATGCCAACATACGATCCTACGAAACCTTCAAAACATCTTCTCTATTTGGATGTCAACAATCTGTATGGATGGGCAATGTCTAGACCCCTTCCTTTCGCAGAGTTTGAATGGACAGATACCAACATAGATGTAACATCTATTCCTGACGATGCACCAGAAGGGTATATCCTACAAGTTGACCTAGAGTACCCCGAACATCTGCACGATCTACATAAAGATTTTCCGTTCTGTTCAGAACACCGTACACCTCCTGGCTCAAAATTGGCAAAATTAATGACAACATTACATCATAAGCAGCAATACATATTGCATTACGTTAATTTGAAACAAGCTATAGCCAATGGTTTAAAATTAACGAAAATCCACAAAGTGGTTAAATTCAAACAGTCCGCGTGGTTGCAGCCCTACATTGATCTCAACACTAGATTGAGAACTGCAGCCACTAATACTTTTGAAAAAAATTTATACAAGCTCATGAACAATGCGGTGTTTGGTAAGACCATGGAAAACATCCGCAAACATCGCATTGTTAAATTATGTAGATCGTGGGAGGGGCGATACGGGGCAAGGAATTTGATTGCAAGTTCTAAATTCCGTAATCGAACAATATTGAGTGATGACTTGGTAGCTATCGAGCTGGGTAAGTCCAAAATAGTCTTCAACAAGCCCCTCTATGTTGGAATGGCTATACTGGACCTATCCAAGACTCGTATGTACAACTTCCATTATGATTTCATGCTACCTACGATGGGTGTGGAAAATTGTAAGTTACTGTACACAGATACTGATAGCTTCATTTACGAACTTGGTTGTGATGATGTGTACAAGGAACTTATAAAAACTAATCTGAATGAATTCGATACTTCCGACTATCCTTCAGACAATATTTTTGGAATTCCGCAAGTGAATAAAAAAGTAATCGGAAAAATGAAGGATGAAGCAAATTCAAAAATTATTACGCACTTTGTAGGCTTACGTTCAAAAATGTATGCCTACAAGGTGCAGGGGGGTAAAGTAACCAAAAAATCTAAAGGGATCAAGCATAATGTAGTCAAGAATAAGATAACTTTTGATGATTATGTAACATGTCTAAAGGAATCAAAAGAACAAATCGTTACCCAACGAACAATCCGTTCCTATGCTCATGAAGTATTCAGCATCGAACAGACAAAAATTGCGCTGAGTCCTTATGACAGTAAAAGACATTTACTACCAAATTCGCATGATACCCTTCCTTTTGGACATTTCTCCATCACCCAAACTCCCATGATGTCAGATCCGCCTGACGAAGAATTTTCGGAATGAATAGCATTCTCTATCATTTTTATGAATGAAAATGAAATATACTCCACTCTGTAAATATATATACCTATCCAATTATTTTATTACTTTGACTTTTGATATGAATATATTTATAATATATAGCTGATGTTTTTATACGTCATTCTCCTGAATGAAATTTACTCTTTTCTGTTAAATATACATATACCAGCTCTACTTTACTTTGTCTATATTCGATTTTTTTTATATCTATATAGCTGATGTTTGTTGGACATGTATCTCTTTCTTCGAATAAAACAATATGAAATATACTTTTTTCTTTATTTAAAATATTTCAGAACATTGCTTTTATAGAAAAACAAATATTCTCTCAATGCATTACCTAATAAGCTACAATTCGACATTTCACAAAATGCATACAAAACATCTAAACAACTATTTTCATCATCATGGAAACTAGATCTAATTAAATCTACAACATTATAAAAATAAGCACTGAAATTTATGTTCTCTAACATGGCCACTCGATAGATCACTACTCCTCGATTAACTTCGAGGATTTGATTGGCATCTCTATCATCGATGTAGAATTCAACACCAAATTTGCTCACCATGAGGAATTTCACTTCACCGTACATCATCTGTGTAACTTTACAGTAATCCCCACATGGAAACGTTACGACTTCACACTCTTGGCTAGTTGGTGCATTGAAAAATTTTTCTAATTGATTTTGCAGCAAATCGGTGAATACAGCCCACTCCATTAATCCAAAAGATATTCTGTATGATGAACATGTAAGAATGACAGCTGGACTGAATGATCTGGCAGGGCTTAAACCAACCCCAATATTGAAACATCCCGATGAGAATGATGTGTGGAGTAGGTAATTCATCTCATCTTTGGCTGCATTCTCGAACATTTCCAACAGATCGTCTAATTCTCCATCAGATTCTTCACTGAATGATGCTGCTGGTGGTGATGGTGGTGGTGTCATCTCGACGTCACTTACATCTGACATACTAGCGTAACCACTATCTTGACGATATAGCTGGATACAAACTCGACTGAGACTGAAAACAACTTGTGATTTCTGTTATTTATGATGGAGAAGAAAAGGCCCCACGACTGCAGAATTATGTGCGTGTTTTCCATAAGATTCTATACAAAATCGACGTCTTCTATCCAACTGTTATGTTTTCTGTCAAGTCCTAGCCACTTGATGTATATTTTCTTTCCCTTTCTCCTCAATACTTTTTCTATGAGGTAAATGTCGGGATTTTGGGTCTTCTGCAATTCCTCCTCATAGAAAGCACCGCTTATTGGCTGAAGATGCATGTCTTCGAGTAAGTATGTTACGTTAGCCTCAGAAGATAGGTTAGGTCTCCGACCTAACCTAACCTAACGACCTAACGTCTCGAGATATAACCTAACCTTACGTTAGAATCGAACGTCACTGGGCCCTAACATAACCTCTGAGTCTAACGTCTCGAGACTCAACCTAACCTAACCTCTGAATCGAACGTCACGAAGCCCCACCTAAACTCAGAGTCTAACGTGTTACGCATAAAGGGGGTACAGCGGTGACCTGGGGGGCTAAGGGGTGATATCAATAAAATAACTCGAATTTCCCACCAAAAAAAAGTGGTTTGGAATATGACGGCTTCTGATTGGTCGAGCTAGTAGTCTATGACGCGTTGCGTTTCCATACTCTGGCGTCATCAGCAGCATCATGAAACACTTTCCGATTGACATATGACACAGCGCCATGAAATACTTGACAGTTGACATAAGTTGCATGACGTATGCGTGATGTTTTTATCGTTTTCGATGTTATTTGATGAATTCATTATATCTAGTCATGCTATTACTCGTTTTTATAGTATCAATATGTTGTTTGATAGATTTTTAAGAAATACACGATGTCTGCGCGATGTATGTATGACGCATGCTTGACGTTTCGTCATGCTTTCCATTGTTTTTGAAGTTTTTGTGCGTTGATTGATAGATTTTCTATTGAAAAACGACTTCGTATGCATGACGTATCATCAAACGTTAACTGTCAGATGTCAGACGCCAAACTCCAGCAGCCCTAGTACGCCTCTGTCATACGTCAAATATTATCCATCAATTTGGGGTTTTCACATGTGGTGGTTCGGATTTCATTTGGCGATGATGATGCCATGCTTATCCTCTGTATTTCATTAGATGAATCGACAATATAGAAACGATCTTTGATAAGTTCGCAGGTGGTCGATGATGATATCATAAATCACGACCATAATTCAAAGATTGTGTTGATGTTGATGTTATCTCCCTGAATCATCATGTTAATTACATCTCATATTCGATATGCAACTTTGCATTCCTCAGGGCATCATGTGGGGAGATAAGCAACGCATTCATGAAAAACCTTTGTTTTTCTGCTATTCTACTTGAATCAGCATTATTCTCATATTTGATATGTCAAGATTCATCTCGCAATAATGATTTCAACTCTATTGTTCTTGAATGTAGAGGGGGACTATAAATAGATACATGAAATTGATCTCAGTCTGACAGTATTTTTACTTAGTCTATCATGTCAACATCAAGTCGAGACAGTGGTTATGTGAGTGTGTTAGAAGACGATATTGATTCAAATTTCACCGAATCATCTTTCAATACAAAAGGGTACACGCCAAATTGGACGACAGAGTTATTCAAAATCATTAAAGTTAAAATAACCAAACCTGTAACATACTTACTCGAAGACATGCATCGTCAGCCAATAAGCGGTGCTTTCTATGAGGAGGAATTGCAGAAGACCCAAAATCCCGACATTTACCTCATAGAAAAAGTATTGAGGAGAAAGGGAAAGAAAATGTACATCAAGTGGCTAGGACTTGACAGAAAACATAACAGTTGGATAGAAGACGTCGATTTTGTATAGAATCTTATGGAAAACACGCACATAATTCTGCAGTCGTGGGGCCTTTTCATCCTCATCATAAATAACAGAAATCACAAGTTGTTTTCAGTCTCAGTCGAGTTTGTATCCAGCTATGTCGTCAAGATAGTGGTTACGCTAGTATGTCAGATGTAAGTGACGTCGAGATGACACCACCACCATCACCACCAGCAGCATCATTCAGTGAAGAATCTGATGGAGAATTAGAATATCTGTTGGAAATGTTCGAGAATGCAGCCAAAGATGAGATGTATTACCTACTCCACACATCATTCTCATCGGGATGTTTCAATATTGGGGTTGGTTTAAGCCCTGCCAGATCATTCAGTCCAGCTGTCATTCTTACATGTTCATCATACAGAATATCTTTTGGATTAATGGAGTGGGCTGTATTCACCGATTTGCTGCAAAATCAATTAGAAAAATTTTTCAATGCACCAACTAGCCAAGAGTGTGAAGTCGTAACGTTTCCATGTGGGGATTACTGTAAACTTACACAGATGATGTACGGTGAAGTGAAATTCCTCATGGTGAGCAAATTTGGTGTTGAATTCTACATCGATGATAGAGATGCCAATCAAATCCTCGAAGTTAATCGAGGAGTAGTGATCCATCGAGTGGCCATGTTAGAGAACATAAATTTTAGTGCTTATTTTTATAATGTTGTAGATTTAATTAGATCTAGTTTCCATGATGATGAAAATAGTTGTTTAGATGTTTTGTATGCATTTTGTGAAATGTCGAATTGTAGCTTATTAGGTAATGCATTGAGAGAATATTTGTTTTTCTATAAAAGCAATGTTCTGAAATATTTTAAATAAGGAAAAAAGTATATTTCATATTGTTTTATTCGAAGAAAGAGATACATGTCCAACAAACATCAGCTATATAGATATAAAAAAAAATCGAATATAGACAAAGTAAAGTAGAGCTGGTATATGTATATTTAACAGAAAAGAGTAAATTTCATTCAGGAGAATGACGTATAAAAACATCAGCTATATATTATAAATATATTCATATCAAAAGTCAAAGTAATAAAATAATTGGATAGGTATATATATTTACAGAGTGGAGTATATTTAATTTTCATTCATAAAAATGATAGAGAATGCTATTCATTCCGAAAATTCTTCGTCAGGCGGATCTGACATCATGGGAGTTTGGGTGATGGAGAAATGTCCAAAAGGAAGGGTATCATGCGAATTTGGTAGTAAATGTCTTTTACTGTCATAAGGACTCAGCGCAATTTTTGTCTGTTCGATGCTGAATACTTCATGAGCATAGGAACGGATTGTTCGTTGGGTAACGATTTGTTCTTTTGATTCCTTTAGACATGTTACATAATCATCAAAAGTTATCTTATTCTTGACTACATTATGCTTGATCCCTTTAGATTTTTTGGTTACTTTACCCCCCTGCACCTTGTAGGCATACATTTTTGAACGTAAGCCTACAAAGTGCGTAATAATTTTTGAATTTGCTTCATCCTTCATTTTTCCGATTACTTTTTTATTCACTTGCGGAATTCCAAAAATATTGTCTGAAGGATAGTCGGAAGTATCGAATTCATTCAGATTAGTTTTTATAAGTTCCTTGTACACATCATCACAACCAAGTTCGTAAATGAAGCTTTCAGTATCTGTGTACAGTAACTTACAATTTTCCACACCCATCGTAGGTAGCATGAAATCATAATGGAAGTTGTACATACGAGTCTTGGATAGGTCCAGTATAGCCATTCCAACATAGAGGGGCTTGTTGAAGACTATTTTGGACTTACCCAGCTCGATAGCTACCAAGTCATCACTCAATATTGTTCGATTACGGAATTTAGAACTTGCAATCAAATTCCTTGCCCCGTATCGCCCCTCCCACGATCTACATAATTCAACAATGCGATGTTTGCGGATGTTTTCCATGGTCTTACCAAACACCGCATTGTTCATGAGCTTGTATAAATTTTTTTCAAAAGTTTTAGTGGCTGCAGTTCTCAATCTAGTGTTGAGATCAATGTAGGGCTGCAACCACGCGGACTGTTTGAATTTAACCACTTTGTAGATTTTCGTTAATTTTAAACCATTGGCTATAGCTTGTTTCAAATTAACGTAATGCAATATGTATTGCTGCTTATGATGTAATGTTGTCATTAATTTTGCCAATTTTGAGCCAGGAGGTGTACGGTGTTCTGAACAGAACGGAAAATCCTTATGTAGATCGTGCAGATGTTCGGGGTACTCTAGGTCAACTTGTAGGATATACCCTTCTGGTGCATCGTCAGGAATAGATGTTACATCTATGTTGGTATCTGTCCATTCAAACTCTCCGAAAGGAAGGGGTCTAGACATTGCCCATCCATACAGATTGATGACATCCAAATAGAGAAGATGTTTTGAAGGTTTCGTAGGATCGTATGTTGGCATATATTTATGATTAGCCTCGGAATACCTGTTGCTGCAAACTGAAATGCCGCCTCTTATGGCCTTTTCAATGAACATAAGCATGTCAACGTCTTTCAAAATTTGTAATTTACATTTCGTGAATTTCAACATACAATCCCACGTATAGCCAGGAAGGGTGTAATACCATGCGGGATCTAAGCCGTATGTCTTCAAAGCAGCTTCTCTAAAATTTTCCATGACGTCTGTCAGCAGAAGGATATCTGTCTTCATATAAAGATCGCTATATTGACCTAAAGTCTTGATATCGAATTGTTGCCATACGTTTAGAGCGTGAGCGTACTTCTCCTCATCAATATTTTCATCATTCAACTTGTTGTAAAAATGCTCGATGGATGGTAGTTTAGTTTCATTCAGTTTATCTACATTATTGATGTAGTCATATGGGAAGACACCTTTCTTTGTGAGCAACTCGAATTTACTATCACTCAAAGAGATGAATTCTTTTTTCAAATTTCGAAAATTATCTTTATTTAAATTTGATGCCAGCTCATCAAGACTGGCGCCTAAGAATCTCAATGAATCTATAAATCTAAATTTGATTCCGGTTTCCTTATCGTGTTGTGTGAAAGAAATGTATTTTCCCATATTTATAGGAAGTACGCTCACCTTCCCACGTTTGGTAATGTCTCTAATGAGAAAATGAGAGTCATAACCACTCAAGTTGTGGAAAACTATAGGTATCACCAAAGACTTTTGATAGTTCAAGTTACAGGCTTGGTGTGTCCACCCCCTGAACTGACCCGTGAAGTGACAGTGGTCTTTGACGATTGTTTCGCCGGCTTTGAATGTCTTTTCACAAATGTGACAAGTTGTTACACCGACCTTTTCAGGGAAATCAGTCAGGGGAATGATTGTTTTGATCTTGGACTTTACAAATTTTGCGACCTCTGTCATTTCCGATGCGAACCAATCCATGCATTCAGGTCCTCGATGACTCTTAAAATATGATAAGTTGTCATCGTAAGAGCATTTAAAGTAGTATCCTGCACTGAACGCATTGTGTTTCTGATATTTTTTTGTTTTCGAAGAAATTTCGTGATCATTGTGTTGCAATTCGGATTCAAAGTCAGCATAGATGATAAATTTAGCTTTCTGTTTATAAATGGAATTTTTGAACTCGACAAAATCATAATCAGGAAAAGAAATTCTGTAATCGTTGATATTTTCACACACAGCACTATGATCATTCAATTTAGATTCACTAGAATAATAATTCAAACATATATCACAAAAATATTTTTTCTTTTCAAATTTACTGAGTTGAGCCGAAAGAAGTCTTGACATGTTCTTTATCCAACAATAATGATACCGAATGTTTACATTATAATCATCCTCAGGTAAAGCATCGTAATCGTTGGGTTTTGGAAAATATTCACTCTGAACCAAGAGCAAATTGACGTGTCTATCCAACTTGTGTTTTGTGAGTCTTACGGGTACTACTTCAAAATACTCTCTACCGTTTGCCTGGATCAGTTCCAAACCATAAACGTTCACCGAAATATCATTCAACTTTTCAAATTTACCAATTTGATTAAACATTAGGGGAATTTCCAAGCCTGTGGTATTGAGAACTTGGTTGTAATGAGGGTACGAGCTGGGCCTGTCTACATGAATATTGGTAGGGTATAAGGCACTAACCACGCTCCAAAAAAAGCAGGCATCATCAGTGTTTTTAACATTAATACAAGCTCGCTTTTTTGAAATTTGGACAGGCAGACCAATGTATGAGGATCCATTTCCAATTTCTAATTTATTTATGTTGACTTCTAGAGAAATGATGCGATGTGAAGCCCAGCCACTATCCTTTTCTTGAAATTCCGAAAGCTTATTTGAAATGACATCAGTAACATTATCATGGAACCAAAGGTCTAAATCCGTTCCTATATCTATTGAAGCATTTTTTGTGTTGAAATATTTGAATTCGATTATGTCACCATCTTTGGATTTCTTTATAAATTCTCCACAAAAGTTGGTATTGGCCTTGATTAATTGAAAATTATTGAGACATTTTTTGATCTTAATTTCAAAAATATGACAAGCATCGGTCAGAAATTGTGCTACGTCCTTGTGAGAAATATTAATGATGACACCCGTCCTTATTCGGCTTGCAAAAACCGATTGGACATCCCTCCATGCTATCCGGTTTCTCCTAGGACTCGTGAGACCGGATCCAATATGTTTGGAATTTTTAATTAGAGCGTAAAATCTTTTCAAATGTCCCACGTTCGTTTGGAGTTTTCTAAGAATTCCTGATGTCAAATCAGCCTCACGAATTGCTTTATTACAGATTTGAATATGTTTTTTGATTTTCTTTATCCAAAAGCCCTTTTCATTGATTGCTAAATTTTTTGTTTCTAGTTCCTTGAATTTCCCAATAATTTCATCACTCACAAGACCAATTTCGTTAGCATTTTTTATTGTTTTCACAAATAAAAAGAAATGTTCCACTCACCAAAATCTTAAAACTATGATGGAAGTCTCCGCCGTTCTCTTGTGACCGGTTGACTGGAGGGTTGTAGAGGGGCACTGTTGGTTTCTGAAAAAAGTTCAGTTGTTTTAAATGTATGCGCACTTCAAAGGAGTTGAGGAAATTCATTCTAGACATTGAGCAGATTACTCACATTTGATTATTTCTTCACAATTTCAAAGTTGGAGGACAGTCCTGCCAACCCTTTGAAAATGAGAGAGTAGTCGTCAGAGGTGAATAGTGGAATTTGCAGATTCACTGCTTCAACCGCTCTCTTCGAAAAAAAATTATCATTATTTCAGAACATATTATTTAATACCCTGGAAAAATAATCCTTATTTCAGAACATCCAATTCAATACCATATTTCGAAACTCAAGTTGCATGGTGATAGAGATCGAGAGAAATAAATGAATAAAACTCACCTTAGATTATTGAAATATACACCCACAAAATAATAATTGTCGAACTACACACCCACGATGATTCACCGTCACTTGTTTATCTGTTGATGATCGAAGGCAAACTGAAGCTCCACCCGATGTGATATTGGTTTTATAACTGATAAGAACAACAATAATCGTTCATGAATGTGTTTTGCACCAAGAAATGCATAGTTGCATATCAAGCTGTAATAAGAATGCTGATTCAAGGTCAACAAAATCGCAATCTGTAAACAATTAAAGTCATGATTCATGATTTCATTGCCGACCACGTGTAAACTTATGAATGACCTCTTTGTTCATCAATGTGTTGACGAAAATGCTTGGATAGGTATGACATCATCATCGCTATCTATGGATAATTATGATCATGATTCATATCATCATTGGCCACCTGCAATCTTATCAAAGACCTCATTAATTGTCGATTCATCGGACGAAATGTAGAGACTCGCGGTCTCTTATCTTTGGGACGGATCTGCTCGACTACGTCACGCTGTGCGATAACGTTGCATCGACATTGACTGCAATTAAATTATATAGTGGTCATAGCTCTGTGGGAACGCATCGGACTCGTAATCCGGTGGTCTGGGGTTCGAATCCCGCCGATAGAAGAACTTTTTTAAATAAAATATGACGTCATGAGATGTTTCCGGATGCGGAGCGCTAAGGGGGCGCAGTCTTATGGGGGTCAGGGGGGTATAGCAAAAACCTAAGGGGGCTAGGGGGGTACAGCGAAGACCTGAGGGGGGCCAAGGGGGTACAGTGGAGACCTGAGGGGGCCAAGGGGGTACAGTGGAGACCTGAGGGGGCCAAGGAGGTATAGCGGAGGCCTAAGGGGGCCAAGGGGGTACAGTGGAGGCCTAAGGGGGCCAAGGGGGTACAGTGGAGGCCTAAGGGGGCCAAGAGGGTACAGTGGAGGCCTAAGGGGGGCCAAGAGGGTACAGTGGAGGCCTAAGGGGGCCAAGGGGGTATGGCGGAGGCCTAAGGGGGCCAAGGGGGTACAGTGGAGGCCTAAGGGGGCCAAGGGGGTACAGTGGAGGCCTAATGGGGCCAAGAGGGTACAGTGGAGGCCTAAGGGGGGCCAAGGGGGTACAGTGGAGGCCTAACGGGGCCAAGGGGGTATGGCGGCTTCTGATTGGTCGGGTAGTCTATGGAAAACTTGACAGATGACACAGCGGCATGGAACACCAAACAGTAGACATATGGCATATGACATATGTCACGTGTCTTGGCGGCCATCCTTGATGACGTCAGCAGAATTTGAATTTCCCGCCTTCATGGCGGCCATCTTGGTCTGATACCGGTGTAGGTACACTACTACCGTCACCTAGTAAGTATCACCATATATACAGTATTGCGATATAATCGGATACCACCCAGATACATTGATTGTTCAGTCTATCATTTCAACTTTCTGTTCGTTTCGGTCGCTCGTATGTGAAACGGGAATACCGTCACCTTATGTGTATAACTATATACACAGCATAACATCATAATCGAATACAACCCAGATACTATCCATTCAACCTTCTGTTCGATTCGGTTGCTCGTATGTATAACGAAAGAACAGTAACCTGGTGAGTATTTCTATATGAACGTCATCACGATATAATCGAATACAACTTAGTTACAATTATCGTTCCGTCTAACCATCCAACCTTATGTTCGATTCAGACGCTCGTATGTGTAACGAAAGAACCATTACATGGTAGGTGTAGTTAAATATACAACATAACGATATAATCGGAGACAACCCAGATACAATGATTGTTCAATCTATCCATTCAACCTTATGTTCGATTCGGTTGCTAGTATGTATAACGAAAGAACAGTTACCTGGTTAGACATAATATATAATAATCATCACGAAATAATCGAATACAACCCAGATACGATGATTGTTCAGTCTATCCATTCAACCTTCTGTTCAGTTCAGTCGCTCTTATGTATAACTGGAGAACAGTTACCTGGTGAGTATAACTATATGAACATTATCACGATATAATCGAATACAACCCCAGATACGATCATTGTTTAGTCTATCCATTCAACCTTCAGTTCAATTCAGTCGCTCGTATGTATAACGGAAGAACAGTTACCTGGTGAGTATAACTATATAAACATAATCGAATACAACTCAGATACGATGATTGTTCAATCTATCCATTCAACCTTATGTTCGATTCGGTTGCTCGTATGTATATCGGAAGAACAGGTACCTGGTGAGTATATCTATATAAACATAATCGAAAACAACTCAGATACGATGATCGTTCAATCTATCCATTTAACCTTCTGCTCGATTTGGTCGCTTGTATGTAAAACGGGAGGACAGTTACCTGGTGAGTATTGCTATATAAACATCATCACGATATCATCGAATACAACTCAGATACAATTATCGTTTCGTCTAACCATTCAACATTCTGTTCGATTCAGTCGCTAGTATGTGTAACGGAAGTATCGTCACCTGGTAAGTATCACTATATATACAGTATTGCGATATAATCGGATACCACCCAGATACATTGATTGTTCAGTCTATCCATTCAACTTTCTTTTCGTTTCGGTCGCTCGTATGTAAAACGGGAATACCGTCTCCTAGTGTGTATAACTATATACACAGCATAACATCATAATCGAATACAACCCATATACTATCCATTCAACCTTCTGTTCAATTCAGTCGCTCGTATGTATAACGGAAGAACAGTTACCTGGTGAGTATAACTATATAAACATAATCGAATACAACCCAGATACGATGATTGTTCAATCTATACTGAATTCAACCTTCTGCTCGATTCGGTCGCTTGTATGTAAAACGGAAGAACAGTTACCTGGTGAGTATCGCTATATAAACATAATCACGATATCATCGAATACAACTCAGATACAATTATCGTTTCGTCTAACCATTTAACCTTCTGTTCGATTCAGTCGCTAGTATGTGTAACGAAAGTACCGTCACCTGGTAAGTATCACTATATATACAGTATTGCGATATAATCGGATACCACCCAGATACATTGATTGTTCAGTCTATCCATTCAACTTTCTGTTCGTTTCGGTCGCTCGTATGTGAAACGGGAATACCGTCACCTTATGTGTATAACTATATCACAGCATAACATCATAATCGAATACAACCCAGATACTATCCATTCAACCTTCTGTTCGATTCGGTTGCTCGTATGTATAACGAAAGAACAGTAACATGGTGAGTATTTCTATATGAACGTCATCACGATATAATCGAATACAACTTAGTTACAATTATCGTTCCGTCTAACCATCCAACCTTATGTTCGATTCAGACGCTCGTATGTGTAACGAAAGAACCGTTACATGGTAGGTGTAGTTAAATATACAACATAACGATATAATCGGAGACAACCCAGATACAATGATTGTTCAATCTATCCATTCAACCTTATGTTCGATTAGGTTGCTAGTATGTATAACGAAAGAACAGTTACCTGGTTAGACATAATATATAATAATCATCACGAAATAATCGAATACAACCCAGATACGATGATTGTTCAGTATTTCCATTCAACCTTCTGTTCAGTTCAGTCGCTCTTATGTATAACTGGAGAACAGTTACCTGGTGAGTATAACTATATGAACATCATCACGATATAATCGAATACAACCCCAGATACGATCATTGTTTAGTCTATCCATTCAACCTTCAGTTCAATTCAGTCGCTCGTATGTATAACGGAAGAACAGTTACCTGGTGAGTATAACTATATAAACATAATCAAATACAACTCAGATACGATGATTGTTCAATATATCCATTCAACCTTATGTTCGATTCGGTTGCTCGTATGTATATCGGAAGAACAGGTACCTGGTGAGTATATCTATATAAACATCATCACGATATCATCGAATACAACTCAGATACAATTATCGTTTCGTCTAACCATTCAACATTCTGTTCGATTCAGTCGCTAGTATGTGTAACGGAAGTATCGTCACCTGGCAAGTATCACTATATATACAGTATTGCGATATAATCGGATACCACCCAGATACATTGATTGTTCAGTCTATCCATTCAACTTTCTTTTTGTTTCGGTCGCTCGTATGTAAAACGGGAATACCGTCTCCTAGTGTGTATAACTATATACACAGCATAACACCATAATCGAATACAACCCATATACTATCCATTCAACCTCCTGTTCAATTCAGTCGCTCGTATGTATAACGGAAGAACAGTTACCTGGTGAGTATAACTATATAAACATAATCGAATACAACCCAGATACGATGATTGTTCAATCTATACTGAATTCAACCTTCTGCTCGATTCGGTCACTTGAATGTAAAACGGAAGAACAGTTACCTGGTGAGTATTGCGATATAAACATCATCACGATATCATCGAATACAACTCAGATACAATTATCGTTTCGTCTAACCATTTAACCTTCTGTTCGATTCAGTCGCTAGTATGTGTAACGGAAGTACCGTCACCTGGTAAGTATCACTATATATACAGTATTGCGATATAATCGGATACCACCCAGATACATTGATTGTTCAGTCTATCATTTCAACTTTCTGTTCGTTTCGGTCGCTCGTATGTGAAACGGGAATACCGTCACCTTATGTGTATAACTATATACACAGCATAACATCATAATCGAATACAACCCAGATACTATCCATCCAACCTTCTGTTCGATTCGGTTGCTCGAATGTATAACGAAAGAACAGTAACCTGGTGAGTATTTCTATATGAACGTCATCACGATATAATCGAATACAACTTAGTTACAATTATCGTTCCGTCTAACCATCCAACCTTATGTTCGATTCAGACGCTCGTATGTGTAACGAAAGAACCGTTACATGGTAGGTGTAGTTAAATATACAACATAACGATATAATCGGAGACAACCCAGATACAATGATTGTTCAATCTATCCATTCAACCTTATGTTCGATACGGTTGCTAGTATGTATAACGAAAGAACAGTTACCTGGTTAGACATAATATATAATAATCATCACGAAATAATCGAATACAACCCAGATACGATGATTGTTCAGTATTTCCATTCAACCTTCTGTTCAGTTCAGTCGCTCTTATGTATAACTGGAGAACAGTTACCTGGTGAGTATAACTATATGAACATCATCACGATATAATCGAATACAACCCCAGATACGATCATTGTTTAGTCTATCCATTCAACCTTCAGTTCAATTCAGTCGCTCGTATGTATAACGGAAGAACAGTTACCTGGTGAGTATAACTATATAAACATAATCGAATACAACTCAGATACGATGATTGTTCAATCTATCCATTCAACCTTATGTTCGATTCGGTTGCTCGTATGTATATCGGAAGAACAGGTACCTGGTGAGTATATCTATATAAACATAATCGAAAACAACTCAGATACGATGATCGTTCAATCTATCCATTTAACCTTCTGCTCGATTTGGTCGCTTGTATGTAAAACGGGAGGCCAGTTACCTGGTGAGTATTGCTATATAAACATCATCACGATATCATCGAATACAACTCAGATACAATTATCGTTTCGTCTAACCATTCAACATTCTGTTCGATTCAGTCGCTAGTATGTGTAACGGAAGTATCGTCACCTGGTAAGTATCACTATATATACAGTATTACGATATAATCGGATACCACCCAGATACATTGATTGTTCAGTCTATCCATTCAACTTTCTTTTCGTTTCGGTTGCTCGTATGTAAAACGGGAATACCGTCTCCTAGTGTGTATAACTATATACACAGCATAACATCATAATCGAATACAACCCATATACTATCCATTCAACCTTCTGTTCAATTCAGTCGCTCGTATGTATAACGGAAGAACAGTTACCTGGTGAGTATAACTATATAAACATAATCGAATACAACCCAGATACGATGATTGTTCAATCTATACTGAATTCAACCTTCTGCTCGATTCGGTCGCTTGTATGTAAAACGGAAGAACAGTTACCTGGTGAGTATTGCTATATAAACATAATCACGATATCATCGAATACAACTCAGATACGATTATCGTTTCGTCTAACCATTTAACCTTCTGTTCGATTCAGTCGCTAGTATGTGTAACGGAAGTACCGTCACCTGGTAAGTATCACTATATATACAGTATTGCGATATAATCGGATACCACCCAGATACATTGATTGTTCAGTCTATCCATTCAACTTTCTGTTCGTTTCGGTTGCTCGTATGTGAAACGGGAATACCGTCACCTTATGTGTATAACTATATACACAGCATAACATCATAATCGAATACAACCCAGATACTATCCATTCAACCTTCTGTTCGATTCGGTTGCTCGTATGTATAACGAAAGAACAGTAACCTGGTGAGTATTTCCATGTGAACGTCATCACGATATAATCGAATACAACTCAGATACAATGATCATTTCGTCTATCCATCCAACCTTTTGTTCGATTGGGTCGCTCGTATGTATAACGCAAGAACAGTCACCTGATGAGTATTACTATATAAACATCACCAAGATATAATCGAATACAACTTAATTACAATTATCGTTCCGTCTAACCATCCAACCTTATGTTCGTTTCAGACGCTCGTAGGTGTAACGAAAGAACCGTTACATGGTAGGTGTATCTGAATATACAGCATAACGTTATAATTGGAGACAACCCAGATACAATGATTGTTCAATCTATCCATTCAACTTTATGTTCGATTCGGTTGCTCGTATGTAAAACGGAAGAACTGTTACCTGGTTAGACATACTATATGATAATAATCACGATATAATCAAATACAACCCATATACGATGATTGTTCAGTCTATCCATTCAACCTTCTGTTCAGTTCAGTCGCTCTTATGTATAACTGGAGAACAGTTTCCTGGTGAGTATAACTATATATGAACATCATCAAGATATAATCGAATACAACCCCAGATACGATTATTGTTTAGTCTATCCATTCAACCTTCTGTTCAATTCAGTCGCTCGTATGTATAACGGAAGAACAGTTACCTGGTGAGTATAACTATAAAAACATGATCGAATACAACCCAGATACGATGATTGTTCAATCTATACGAAATTTAAGCTTCTGCTCGATTTGGTCGCTTGTATGTAAAACGGAAGAACAGTTACCTGGTTAGTATTGCTATATAAACTTCATCACGATATCATCGAACACAACTCAGATACAATTATCGTTTCGTCTAACTATTTAACCTTCTGTTCGATTCAGTCGCTAGTATGTGTAACGGATGTACCGTCACTTGGTAAGTATCACTATATATACAGTATTGCGATATAATCGGATACCACCCAGATACATTGATTGTTCAGTCTATCCATTCAACTTTCTGTTCGTTTCGGTCGCTCGTATGTAAAACGGGAATACCGTCACCTAATGTGTATAACTATATACACAGCATAACATCATAATCGAATACAACCCAGATACTATCCATTCAACCTTCTGTTCGATTCGGTTGCTCGTATGTATAACGGAAGAACAGTTACCTGGTGAGTATAACTATATAAACATAATCGAATACAACCCAGATACGATGATTGTTCAATCCATACTGAATTCAACCTTCTGCTCGATTCGGTCGCTTGTATGTAAAACGGAAAAACAGTTACCTGGTGAGTATTGCTATATAAACATCATCACGATATCATCGAATACAACTCAGAGATACAATTATCGTTTCGTCTAACCATTTAACCTTCTGTTCGATTCAGTCGCTAGTATGTGTAAAGGAAGTACCGTCACCTGGTAAGTATCACTATATATACAGTATTGCGATATAATCGGATACCACCCAGATACATTGATTGTTCAGTCTATCCATTCAACTTTCTGTTCGTTTCGGTCGCTCGTATGTAAAACGGGAATACCGTCACCTAATGTGTATAATTATATACACAGCATAACATAATAATCGAATACAACCCACATACTATCCATTCAACCTTCTGTTCGATTTGGTTGCTCGTATGTATAACCTGGTGAGTATTTCTATATGAACGTCATCACGATATAATCGAATACAACTCAGATACAATGATCATTCCGTCTATCCATCCAACCTTCTGTTCGATTGGGTCGCTCGTATGTATAACGCAAGAACAGTCACCTGGTGAGTATTACTATATAAACATCACCACGATTTAATCGAATACAACTCAGTTACAATTATCATTCCGTCTAACCATCCGACCTTAAGTTCGATTTAGACGTTCGTATGTGTAACGAAAGAACCGTTACATGGTAGGTGTAACTTGATATACAGCATAACGATATAATCGGAGACAACCCAGATACAATGATTGTTTAATCTATCCATCCAACCTTATGTTCGATTCGGTTGCTCGTATGTTTTACGGAAGAACTGTTACCTGGTTAGACATACTATATGATAATCATCACGATAAACTCGAATACAACCCCAGATACGATTATTGTTTAGTCTATCCATTCAACTTTCTGTTCAATTCAGTCGCTAGTATGTGTAACGGAAGTATCGTCACCTGGTAAGTATCACTATATATACAGAATTGCGATATATTCGGATACCACCCAGATACATTGATTGATCAGTCTATCTATTCAACTTTCTGTTCGTTTCGGTCGCCGTATGTAAAACGGGAATACCGTCACCTAGTGTGTATAAATATATACACAGCATAACATCATAATCGAATACAACCCAGATACTATCCATTCAACTTTCTGTTCGATTTGGTTGCTCGTATGTATAACGAAAGAACAGTAACCTGGTGAGTATTTCTATATGAACGTCATCACGATATAATCGAATACAACTCAGATACAATGATCATTCCGTCTATCCATCCAACCTTATGTTCGATTGGGTCGCTCGTATGTGAAACGCAAGAACAGTCACCTGGTGAGTATTACTATATAAACATCACCACGATATAATCGAATACAACTCAGTTACAATAATCGTTCCGTCTATCCATCCAACCTTATGTTCGATTCAGACGCTCGTATGTGAAACGAAAGAACCGTTACATGGTAGGTGTAACTGAATATACAGCATAACGATATAATCGGAGACAACCCAGATACAATGATTGTTCAATCTATCCATTCAACCTTATGTTCGATTTGGTTGCTCGTATGTATAACGGAAGAACTGTTACCTGGTTAAACATACTATATGATAATCATCACGATATAATCGAATACAACCCAGATACGATGATTGTTCAGTCTATCCATTCAACCTTCTGTTAAATTCAGTCGCTCTTATGTATAACTGGAGAACAGTTACCTGGTGAGTATAACTATATGAACATCATCACGATTTAATCGAATACAACCCCAGATACGATTAGTGTTTAGTCTATCCATTCAACCTTCTGTTCAATTCAGTCGCTCGTATGTATAACGGAAGAACAGTTACCTGGTGAGTATAACTATATATACATAATCGAATACAACCCAGATACGATGATTGTTCAATTTATCCATTTAACCTTCTGCTCGATTCGGTCGCTTGTATGTAAAACGGAAGAACAGTAACCTGGTGAGTATTGCTATATAAACATTATCACGATATCATCGAATACAACTCAGATACAATTATCGTTTCGTCTAACCATTTAACCTTCTGTTCGATTCAGTCGCTAGTATGTGTAACGAAAGAACCGTTACATGGTAGGCTAAACTAAATATACAGCATAACGATATAATCGGAGACAACCCAGATACAATGATTGTTCAATCTATCCACTCAACCTTCTCTTCGATTCGGTCGCTCTTACGTATAACGAAAGGACAGTTACCTGGTGAGTACAACTATAAAAACATCATCACGATATAATCGAATACAACCTCAGATACGATCATTGTTTAGTCTATCCATTCAACCTTCTGTTCAATTCAGTCGCTCGTATGTATAACGGAAGAACAGTTACCTGGTGAGTATAACTATATAAACCTAATCGAATACAACCCAGATACGATGAATTTTCAATCTATACATTTAACCTTCTGCTCGATTCGGTCGCTTATATGTAAAACGGAAAAACAGTTACCTGGTGAATAGTGCTATATAAACATCATCACGATATCATCGAATACAACTCAGATACAATTATCGCTTCGTCTAACCATTCAACCTTCTGTTCGATTCAGTCGCTAGTATGTGTAACGGAAGTACCGTCACCTGGTAAGTATCACTATATATACAGTATTGCGATATAATCGGATACCAACCAGATACATTGATTGTTCAGTCTATCCATTCAACTTTCTGTTCGTTTCGGTCGCTCGTATGTGAAACGGGAATACCGTCACCTTATGTGTATAACTATATACACAGCATAACATCATAATCGAATACAACCCAGATACTATCCATCCAACCTTCTGTTCGATTCGGTTGCTCGAATGTATAACGAAAGAACAGTAACCTGGTGAGTATTTCTATATGAACGTCATCACGATATAATCGAATACAACTTAGTTACAATTATCGTTCCGTCTAACCATCCAACCTTATGTTCGATTCAGACGCTCGTATGTGTAACGAAAGAACCGTTACATGGTAGGTGTAGTTAAATATACAACATAACGATATAATCGGAGACAACCCAGATACAATGATTGTTCAATCTATCCATTCAACCTCATGTTCGATTCGGTTGCTAGTATGTATAACGAAAGAACAGTTACCTGGTTAGACATAATATATAATAATCATCACGAAATAATCGAATACAACCCAGATACGATGATTGTTCAGTATTTCCATTCAACCTTCTGTTCAGTTCAGTCGCTCTTATGTATAACTGGAGAACAGTTACCTGGTGAGTATAACTATATGAACATCATCACGATATAATCGAATACAACCCCAGATACGATCATTGTTTAGTCTATCCATTCAACCTTCAGTTCAATTCAGTCGCTCGTATGTATAACGGAAGAACAGTTACCTGGTGAGTATAACTATATAAACATAATCGAATACAACTCAGATACGATGATTGTTCAATCTATCCATTCAACCTTATGTTCGATTCGGTTGCTCGTATGTATATCGGAAGAACAGGTACCTGGTGAGTATATCTATATAAACATAATCGAAAACAACTCAGATACGATGATCGTTCAATCTATCCATTTAACCTTCTGCTCGATTTGGTCGCTTGTATGTAAAACGGGAGGCCAGTTACCTGGTGAGTATTGCTATATAAACATCATCACGATATCATCGAATACAACTCAGATACAATTATCGTTTCGTCTAACCATTCAACATTCTGTTCGATTCAGTCGCTAGTATGTGTAACGGAAGTATCGTCACCTGGTAAGTATCACTATATATACAGTATTACGATATAATCGGATACCACCCAGATACATTGATTGTTCAGTCTTTCCATTCAACTTTCTTTTCGTTTCGGTCGCTCGTATGTAAAACGGGAATACCGTCTCCTAGTGTGTATAACTATAAACACAGCATAACATCATAATCGAATACAACCCATATACTATCCATTCAACCTTCTGTTCAATTCAGTCGCTCGTATGTATAACGGAAGAACAGTTACCTGGTGAGTATAACTATATAAACATAATCGAATACAACCCAGATACGATGATTGTTCAATCTATACTGAATTCAACCTTCTGCTCGATTCGGTCGCTTGTATGTAAAACGGAAGAACAGTTACCTGGTGAGTATTGCTATATGAACATAATCACGATATCATCGAATACAACTCAGATACAATTATCGTTTCGTCTAACCATTTAACCTTCTGTTCGATTCAGTCGCTAGTATGTGTAACGGAAGTACCGTCACCTGGTAAGTATCACTATATATACAGTATTGCGATATAATCGGATACCACCCAGATACATTGATTGTTCAGTCTATCCATTCAACTTTCTGTTCGTTTCGGTCGCTCGTATGTGAAACGGGAATACCGTCACCTTATGTGTATAATTATATACACAGCATAACATAATAATCGAATACAACCCACATACTATCCATTCAACCTTCTGTTCGATTCGGTTGCTCGTATGTATAACGAAAGAACAGTAACCTGGTGAGTATTTCCATGTGAACGTCATCACGATATAATCGAATACAACTCAGATACAATGATCATTTCGTCTATCCATCCAACCTTTTGTTCGATTGGGTCGCTCGTATGTATAACGCAAGAACAGTCACCTGATGAGTATTACTATATAAACATCACCAAGATATAATCGAATACAACTCAATTACAATTATCGTTCCGTCTAACTATCTAACCTTATTTTCGTTTCAGACGCTCGTAGGTGTAACGAAAGAACCGTTACATGGTAGGTGTATCTGAATATACAGCATAACGTTATAATTGGAGACAACCCAGATACAATGATTGTTCAATCTATCCATTCAACTTTATGTTCGATTCGGTTGCTCGTATGTAAAACGGAAGAACTGTTACCTGGTTAGACATACTATATGATAATAATCACGATATAATCAAATACAACCCATATACGATGATTGTTCAGTCTATCTATTCAACCTTCTGTTCAGTTCAGTCGCTCTTATGTATAACTGGAGAACAGTTTCCTGGTGAGTATAACTATATATGAACATCATCAAGATATAATCGAATACAACCCCAGATACGATTATTGTTTAGTCTATCCATTCAACCTTCTGTTCAATTCAGTCGCTCGTATGTATAACGGAAGAACAGTTACCTGGTGAGTATAACTATAAAAACATGATCGAATACAACCCAGATACGATGATTGTTCAATCTATACGAAATTTAAGCTTCTGCTCGATTTGGTCGCTTGTATGTAAAACGGAAGAACAGTTACCTGGTGAGTATTGCTATATAAACTTCATCACGATATCATCGAACACAACTCAGATACAATTATCGTTTCGTCTAACTATTTAACCTTCTGTTCGATTCAGTCGCTAGTATGTGTAACGGATGTACCGTCACTTGGTAAGTATCACTATATATACAGTATTGCGATATAATCGGATACCACCTAGATACATTGATTGTTCAGTCTATCCATTCAACTTTCTGTTCGTTTCGGTCGCTCGTATGTAAAACGGGAATACCGTCACCTAATGTGTATAACTATATACACAGCATAACATCATAATCGAATACAACCCAGATACTATCCATTCAACCTTCTGTTCGATTCGGTTGCTCGTATGTATAACGGAAGAACAGTTACCTGGTGAGTATAACTATATAAACATAATCGAATACAACCCAGATACGATGATTGTTCAATCCATACTGAATTCAACCTTCTGCTCGATTCGGTCGCTTGTATGTAAAACGGAAAAACAGTTACCTGGTGAGTATTGCTATATAAACATCATCACGATATCATCGAATACAACTCAGAGATACAATTATCGTTTCGTCTAACCATTTAACCTTCTGTTCGATTCAGTCGCTAGTATGTGTAAAGGAAGTACCGTCACCTGGTAAGTATCACTATATATACAGTATTGCGATATAATCGGATACCACCCAGATACATTGATTGTTCAGTCTATCCATTCAACTTTCTGTTCGTTTCGGTCGCTCGTATGTAAAACGGGAATACCGTCACCTAATGTGTATAATTATATACACAGCATAACATAATAATCGAATACAACCCACATACTATCCATTCAACCTTCTGTTCGATTTGGTTGCTCGTATGTATAACCTGGTGAGTATTTCTATATGAACGTCATCACGATATAATCGAATACAACTCAGATACAATGATCATTCCGTCTATCCATCCAACCTTCTGTTCGATTGGGTCGCTCGTATGTATAACGCAAGAACAGTCACCTGGTGAGTATTACTATATAAACATCACCACGATTTAATCGAATACAACTCAGTTACAATTATCATTCCGTCTAACCATCCGACCTTAAGTTCGATTTAGACGCTCGTATGTGTAACGAAAGAACCGTTACATGGTAGGTGTAACTTGATATACAGCATAACGATATAATCGGAGACAACCCAGATACAATGATTGTTTAATCTATCCATCCAACCTTATGTTCGATTCGGTTGCTCGTATGTTTTACGGAAGAACTGTTACCTGGTTAGACATACTATATGATAATCATCACGATAAACTCGAATACAACCCCAGATACGATTATTGTTTAGTCTATCCATTCAACTTTCTGTTCAATTCAGTCGCTAGTATGTGTAACGGAAGTATCGTCACCTGGTAAGTATCACTATATATACAGAATTGCGATATATTCGGATACCACCCAGATACATTGATTGTTCAGTCTATCTATTCAACTTTCTGTTCGTTTCGGTCGCCGTATGTAAAACGGGAATACCGTCACCTAGTGTGTATAAATATATACACAGCATAACATCATAATCGAATACAACCCAGATACTATCCATTCAACTTTCTGTTCGATTTGGTTGCTCGTATGTATAACGAAAGAACAGTAACCTGGTGAGTATTTCTATATGAACGTCATCACGATATAATCGAATACAACTCAGATACAATGATCATTCCGTCTATCCATCCAACCTTATGTTCGATTGGGTCGCTCGTATGTAAAACGCAAGAACAGTCACCTGGTGAGTATTACTATATAAACATCACCACGATATAATCGAATACAACTCAGTTACAATAATCGTTCCGTCTATCCATCCAACCTTATGTTCGATTCAGACGCTCGTATGTGAAACGAAAGAACCGTTACATGGTAGGTGTAACTGAATATAAAGCATAACGATATAATCGGAGACAACCCAGATACAATGATTGTTCAATCTATCCATTCAACCTTATGTTCGATTTGGTTGCTCGTATGTATAACGGAAGAACTGTTACCTGGTTAAACATACTATATGATAATCATCACGATATAATCGAATACAACCCAGATACGATTAGTGTTTAGTCTATCCATTCAACCTTCTGTTCAATTCAGTCGCTCGTATGTATAACGGAAGAACAGTTACCTGGTGAGTATAACTATATATACATAATCGAATACAACCCAGATACGATGATTGTTCAATTTATCCATTTAACCTTCTGCTCGATTCGGTCGCTTGTATGTAAAACGGAAGAACAGTAACCTGGTGAGTATTGCTATATAAACATTATCACGATATCATCGAATACAACTCAGATACAATTATCGTTTCGTCTAACCATTTAACCTTCTGTTCGATTCAGTCGCTAGTATGTGTAACGAAAGAACCGTTACATGGTAGGCTAAACTAAATATACAGCATAACGATATAATCGGAGACAACCCAGATACAATGATTATTCAATCTATCCACTCAACCTTCTCTTCGATTCGGTCGCTCTTACGTATAACGAAAGGACAGTTACCTGGTGAGTACAACTATAAAAACATCATCACGATATAATCGAATACAACCCCAGATACGATTATTGTTCAGTCTATCCATTCAACCTTCTGTTCAATTCAGTCGCTCGTATGTATAATGGAAGAACAGTAACCTGGTGAGTATAACTATATAAACATCATCGAATACAATCCAGAAACGATGATTGTTCAGTCTACCCATTCAACCTTCTGTTCAGTTCAGTCGCTCTTATGTATAACTGGAGAACAGTTACCTGGTGAGTATAACTATATAAACATCATCACTTTATACTCGAATACAATCCCAGATACGATTATTATTTAGTCTATCCATTCAACCTTCTGTTCAATTCAGTCGTTCGTATGTATAATGAAAGAACAGTTACCTGGTGAGTAAAACTATATAAACATAATCGAATACAACCCAGATACGATGAATTTACAATCAATCCATTCAACCTTCTGTTCAATTCAGTAACTCGTATGTATAACGGAAGAACAGTAACCTGGTGAGTATAACTATATAAACATTATCGAATACAATCCAGATACGATGATTGTTCAATCTATACTAAATTTAACCTTCTGCTCGATTCGGTCGCTTGTATGTTAAACGGAAGAACAGTTACCTGGTGAGTATTGCTATATAAACATCATCACGATATCATCGAATTCAACTCAGATACAATTATCATTTCGTCTAACCATTTAACCTTCTGTTCGATTCAGTCGCTAGTATGTGTAACGGAAGTACCGTCACCTGGTAAGTATCACTATATATACAGTATCGCGATATAATCGGATACCACCCAGATACATTGATTGTTCAGTCTATCCATTCAACTTTCTGTTCGTTTCGGTCGCTCGTATGTAAAACGGGAATACCGTCACCTAGTGTGTATAACTATATACACAGCAAAACATCATAATCGAATACAACCCAGATACTATCCATTCAACCTTCTGTTCGATTCGGTTGCTCGTATGTATAACGAAAGAACCGTAACCTGGTGAGTATTTCTATATGAACTTCATCACGATATAATCTAATACAACTCAGATACAATGATCATTCCGTCTATCCATCCAACCTTCTGTTCGAATGGGTCGCTCGTACGTATAACGCAAGAACAGTCACCTGGTGAGTATTACTATATAAACATTACCACGATATAATCGAATACAACTCAGTTACAATTATCGTTCCGTCTAACCATCCAACCTTATGTTCGATTCAGACGCTCGTATGTGTAACGAAAGAACCGTTACATGTTAGGTGTAACTAAATATACAGCATAACGATATAATCGGAGACAACCCAGATACAATGATTGTTCAATCTATCCATTCAACCTTATGTTCGATTCGGTTGCTCGTATGTATAACGGAAGAACAGTTACCTGGTTAGTCATTATATATAATAATCATCACGAAATAATCGAATACAACCCAGATACGATGATTGTTCAGTCTATCCATTCAACCTTCTATTCAGTTCAGTCGCTCTTATGTATAACTGGAAAACAGTTACCTGGTGAGTATAACTATATAAACATCATCACGATATAATCGGATACAACCCAAGATACGATCATTGTTTAGTCTATCCATTCAACCTTCTGTTCAATTCAGTCGCTCGTATGTATAACGGAAGAACAGTTACCTGGTGAGTATAACTATATAAACATAATCGAATACAACCCAGATACGATGATTGTTCGATCAATCCATTCAACCTTATGTTCGATTCGATTGCTCGAATGTATAACGGAAGAACAGGTACCTGGTGAGTATAACTATATAAACATAATCGAATACAACTCAGATACGATGATTGTTCAATCTATCCATTTAACCTTCTGCTCGATTCGGTCGCTTGTATGTGAAACGAAAGGAGAGTTACCTGGTGAGTATTGCTATATAAACATCATCACGATATCATCGAATACAACTCAGATACAATTATCGTTTCGTCTAACCATTCAACTGTTCGATTCAGTCGCTAGTATGTGTTAAGGAAGTATCGTCACCTGGTAAGTATCACTATATATACAGTATTGCGATATAATCGGATACCACCCAGATACATTGATTGTTCAGTCTATCCATTCAACTTTCTGTTCGTTTCGGTCGCTCGTATGTAAAACGGGAATACCGTCACCTAGTGTGTATAAATATATACACAGCATAACATCATAATCGAATACAACCTAGATACTATCCATTCAACCTTCTGTTCGATTCGGTTGCTCGTATGTATAACGAAAGAACAGTAACCTGGTGAGTATTTCTATATGAACGTCATCACGATATAATCGAATACAACTCAGATACAATGATCATTTCGTCTATCCATCCAACCTAATGTTCGATTGAGTCGCTCGTATGTATAACGCAAGAACAGTCACCTGGTTAGTATTACTATATAAACATCACCACGATATAATCGAATATATTTCAGTTACAATTATCGTTCCGTCTAACCATCCAACCTTATGTTCGATTCAGACGCTCTTATGTGTAACGAAAGAACCGTTACATGTTAGGTGTAACTAAATATACAGCATAACGATATAATCGGAGACAACCCAGATACAATGATTGTTGAATCTATCCATTCAACCTTATGTTTGATTCGGTTGCTCGTATGTATAACGAAAGAACAGTTACCTGGTTAGTCATAATATATAATAATCATCACGAAATAATCGAATACAACCCAGATACGATGATTGTTCAGTCTATCCATTCAACCTTCTATTCAGTTCAGTCGCTCTTATGTATAACTGGAGAACAGTTACCTGATGAGTATAACTATATAAACATCATCACGATATAATCGGATACAACCCCAGATACGATCATTGTTAAGTCTATCCATTCAACCTTCTGTTCAATTCAGTCGCTCGTATGTATAACGGAAGAACAGTTACCTGGTGAGTATAACTATATAAACATAATCGAATACAACCCAGATACGATGATTGTTCAATCAATCCATTCAACCTTATGTTCGATTCGGTTGCTCTTATGTATAACGGAAGAACAGGTACCTGGTGAGTATAACTATATAAACATAATCGAATACAACTCAGATACGATGATTTTTCAATCTATCCATTTAACCTTCTGCTCGATTCGGTCGCTTGTATGTAAAACGGATGGAGAGTTACCTGGTGAGTATTGCTATATAAACATCATCACGATATCATCGAATACAACTCAAATACAATTATCGTTTCGTCTAACCATTCAACATTCTGTTCGATTCAGTCGCTAGTATGTGTTAAGGAAGTATCGTCACCTGGTAAGTATCACTATATATACAGTATTGCGATATAATCGGATACCACCCAGATACATTGATTGTTCAGTCTATCCATTCAACTTTCTGTTCGTTTCGGTCGCTCGTATGTAAAACGGGAATACCGTCACCTAGTGTGTATAAATATATACACAGCATAACATCATAATCGAATACAACCTAGATACTATCCATTCAACCTTCTGTTCGATTCGGTTGCTCGTATGTATAACGAAAGAACAGTAACCTGGTGAGTATTTCTATATGAACGTCATCACGATATAATCGAATACAACTCAGATACAATGATCATTTCGTCTATCCATCCAACCTAATGTTCGATTGAGTCGCTCGTATGTATAACGCAAGAACAGTCACCTGGTTAGTATTACTATATAAACATCACCACGATATAATCGAATACATTTCAGTTACAATTATCGTTCCGTCTAACCATCCAACCTTATGTTCGATTCAGACGCTCTTATGTGTAACGAAAGAACCGTTACATGTTAGGTGTAACTAAATATACAGCATAACGATATAATCGGAGACAACCCAGATACAATGATTGTTGAATCTATCCATTCAACCTTATGTTCGATTCGGTTGCTCGTATGTATAACGAAAGAACAGTTACCTGGTTAGTCATAATATATAATAATCATCACGAAATAATCGAATACAACCCAGATACGATGATTGTTCAGTCTATCCATTCAACCTTCTGTTCAGTTCAGTCGCTCTTATGTATAACTGGAGAACAGTTACCTGGTGAGTATAACTATATAAACATCATCACGATATAATCGGATACAACCCCAGATACGATCATTGTTAAGTCTATCCATTCAACCTTCTGTTCAATTCAGTCGCTCGTATGTATAACGGAAGAACAGTTACCTGGTGAGTATAACTAAATAAACATAATCGAATACAACCCAGATACGATGATTGTTCAATCAATCCATTCAACCTTATGTTCGATTCGGTTGCTCTTATGTATAACGGAAGAACAGGTACCTGGTGAGTATAACTATATAAACATAATCGAATACAACTCAGATACGATGATTGTTCAATCTATCCATTTAACCTTCTGCTCGATTCGGTCGCTTGTATGTAAAACGGATGGAGAGTTACCTGGTGAGTATTGCTATATAAACATCATCACGATATCATCGAATACAACTCAAATACAATTATCGTTTCGTCTAACCATTCAACATTCTGTTCGATTCAGTCGCTAGTATGTGTAACGGAAGTATCGTCACCTGGTAAGTATCACTATATATACAGTATTGCGATATAATCGGATACCACCCAGATACATTGATTGTTCAGTCTATCCATTCAACTTTCTGTTCGTTTCGGTCGCTCGTATGTAAAACGGGAATACCGTCACCTAGTGTGTATAAATATATACACAGCATAACATCATAATCGAATACAACCTAGATACTATCCATTCAACCTTCTGTTCGATTCGGTTGCTCGTATGTATAACGAAAGAACAGTAACCTGGTGAGTATTTCTATATGAACGTCATCACGATATAATCGAATACAACTCAGATACAATGATCATTTCGTCTATCCATCCAACCTAATGTTCGATTGAGTCGCTCGTATGTATAACGCAAGAACAGTCACCTGGTTAGTATTACTATATAAACATCACCACGATATAATCGAATACATTTCAGTTACAATTATCGTTCCGTCTAACCATCCAACCTTATGTTCGATTCAGACGCTCTTATGTGTAACGAAAGAACCGTTACATGTTAGGTGTAACTAAATATACAGCATAACGATATAATCGGAGACAACCCAGATACAATGATTGTTGAATCTATCCATTCAACCTTATGTTCGATTCGGTTGCTCGTATGTATAACGAAAGAACAGTTACCTGGTTAGTCATAATATATAATAATCATCACGAAATAATCGAATACAACCCAGATACGATGATTGTTCAGTCTATCCATTCAACCTTCTGTTCAGTTCAGTCGCTCTTATGTATAACTGGAGAACAGTTACCTGGTGAGTATAACTATATAAACATCATCACGATATAATCGGATACAACCCCAGATACGATCATTGTTAAGTCTATCCATTCAACCTTCTGTTCAATTCAGTCGCTCGTATGTATAACGGAAGAACAGTTACCTGGTGAGTATAACTAAATAAACATAATCGAATACAACCCAGATACGATGATTGTTCAATCAATCCATTCAACCTTATGTTCGATTCGGTTGCTCTTATGTATAACGGAAGAACAGGTACCTGGTGAGTATAACTATATAAACATAATCGAATACAACTCAGATACGATGATTGTTCAATCTATCCATTTAACCTTCTGCTCGATTCGGTCGCTTGTATGTAAAACGGATGGAGAGTTACCTGGTGAGTATTGCTATATAAACATCATCACGATATCATCGAATACAACTCAAATACAATTATCGTTTCGTCTAACCATTCAACATTCTGTTCGATTCAGTCGCTAGTATGTGTAACGGAAGTATCGTCACCTGGTAAGTATCACTATATATACAGTATTGCGATATAATCGGATACCACCCAGATACATTGATTGTTCAGTCTATCCATTCAACTTTCTGTTCGTTTCGGTCGCTCGTATGTAAAACGGGAATACCGTCACCTAGTGTGTATAAATATATACACAGCATAACATCATAATCGAATACAACCTAGATACTATCCATTCAACCTTCTGTTCGATTCGGTTGCTCGTATGTATAACGAAAGAACAGTAACCTGGTGAGTATTTCTATATGAACGTCATCACGATATAATCGAATACAACTCAGATACAATGATCATTTCGTCTATCCATCCAACCTTATGTTCGATTGGGTCGCTCGTATGTATAACGCAAGAACAGTCACCTGGTGAGTATTACTATATAAACATCACCACGTCTAAATTCCCAGTTATTGATTTGAAAATTGATCCGATTCCGTTGAAAAACCCTCGTTTCATCCTCTGAGGATGCGGGATAATGTCTCTAAGTTTCATTTCAGATTTTTCTTTTATTAGTCGAAGGATTTTACCATAATTTGAGGTGTCGAAAGAGTAATCCTTACTCGTTTCTAATGATTTGATTAGATTTGAAGCCTGAACGTGCAATTTATCAATCTCTGAGATGATTGGATTCAAGTCGTAGTAGTGAATCAGTGTGTGGCTAAACTCTTGAATTTTGGCTGTGCCTAATTTGAGAGGTACTATTCCTGGATTCTTTTCTAAGTTTTGCAATTTTATTATTTCTTGAAGTCCGAAGACGACAGGTATTCTGAAATGAAATAAATCTGCTTAGTTTTTGAAATCATATGTTTTCTTTAGTGGTCTTTTCAAATTATCCATATGAACCTTTTCTTGTAGAGGCGTAGAAACGGTCTTTCCAGCGATATTCACGTCGGTTATCGTTGTTGGATTATGGAATTTATTTGAATGTTTCTGTCTTATGTTTTTTTTTACATAAACTTTTTGAACCGCTTTGAAATTGTTCTCGATTATCGCGATCTATATTTAATTTGGAAATAAGCTTTTCTTTATTCTCTACGAGTTTCTCATTGAGGTTTGCGTAGAGAAGTTTCGTTTTTTCCTTGTGTTCGTTAACGTAATCATTGACCAAAATTCTTTCGATATTGATATCGAATGGATTATCGGTTTTTAGATGACCAGTTATAATATCGATCGGTTTTAATTTTGTGACAGAATGGATTGAGTGATTGTATGCCAATATAGCGTATGTAATTTTGATTTTTATCGGTGTTCTTAAAAATCCGCGGGTATTCAAAAGTCTGATGTGTTCCGTTAAAGTGGAATGAAATCTTTCGATTTGGCCATTGGACTGGGGGTGATTTGGCGAACAAAAATGTACTTTTATTTTGTGAAGTGCTAATAATTCAGTAATTACGGTGTTTTTAAATTCGGTTCCATTATCTACGATGATTTGATTGGGAACTCCATGATGAGAGAAAAATGAGATTAGGTGATTTACTATTTGTGTTGAATCTAAGGATGTTAGGGAATACGCTTGTGCGTACTTTGAAAAACTATCAATTAGTGTCAAGAATTTATTTTGTTCTAATGTAAAAGTGTCCATATGTATAATTTCGAAAGGTTTCGTTGCTGTCGGAGTTATATTCATTTGGGTTTTGATCTGATGTCTTTCATATTTACTCTGTTGGCATATTTCACAATCATTTATGAAAGTCTGTACAGAGTTTTTCAGATTAGGCCAGTAATATCTTTGTTTAATACGATGTTCTGTTTCCTCTATTCCACGATGGTTTGTTTTTCCCTCGTGATAGGCTTGAATTATTTCGGGAATATCATTTTTATTCGTAACGTCGATTAACTTCATCTTACATCTTTTAAATTTTAGTGAAGGCCATTTGAAATTTTTTTCTGACTACTTCACAGAACGGTTCATATATTTCAGGATGTTCAAAGTACAAATGGTACTGTACGTTTGGAGCTATATATTCTTTTATAACGTTAATAATGTCTTGGTCGAAGTTATTTTTAGAAATCTGAGCAGAAATTCTTTGTTTCTTTTCAAACAGTACGGTGATTTTTGGTCTCGCAGGTGAATGTAAGACAGAGTTAATGATTATTTGATTTTGACCATAGTTTACAGGTTGGTCTGAAATAGGAATTTCTACAATAGGATTTTCTTCAGCGTTCGTGTGAACGGTAACATCGTCATTTTCATTATGAGGTTCATTATCTTCGATGTTATTCTCATTTGTGTTCAAGTCATCGTCTGGTTGTACTTGAGTAGAAATGTTGTCTTCCTTTTGTGAATTCGAAAGATTTTGATTGAATTTTTGTACATAATCGAAAATGTTATCAGTTTCTTTAACATGAAGTTCTATGCGTGATAAACAATCAGCATTAGTGTTTGATTTACCTTTTTTGTATGTTATTGAATAATTATTGAATTCATATTCCTCAAGTTTCATTCTCCAGCGCATTAATTTGGAACTTGGATCTTTTAAAGAGAATACCCATTGAAGGGGTTTGTGGTCTGTCAAAATGTTGAACTTTTTACCAAACAGGTAGGGCCTAAAATATTTAGTGGCCCAAACCACCGCCAAAAGTTCCTTCTCAATAGTGCTGTAGTGTCTTTCGGAGTCATTGAGGGTACGAGACGCGTACGCCACTGGGAGATCTTTTCCAATGGGTCCTTGACTCAATATAGCACCAATAGCGACATTGCTCGCATCTGTAGTGAGATTGAATGGTTTTGAAAAGTCTGGATATTGGAGAATGGGTTCATTGATTAACAGATTTTTACAATTTTCGAAACAAGATTTGAACTCTTCATCATGAATGATTTTTGCACCTTTCTTACAACCCTTTGTTAAGGGTTTGGTGAACTTGGCGAAGTTATTGATAAATCTCCTGTAATAACCTAATAGCCCTAAGAATCCTTTTATTTGTTTGGTCGTAGTAGGAATTGGAAAATTTTTGATTGCTCGAATTTTGTCTGGGTTAGGTTTTACACCATCGAGAGTGACTATATGACCAAGATAGGCCACTTCTTTACGCAGGAACTCGGACTTGTCCATTTGAATTTTAAAATTTGACTCTCTTAGACGTTGAAATACAGCTCTTAGTCGTTCTATATGTTCCTGAAGGAAAGTGGAAAATATGATTATATCATCTAGGTATATAAGGCACTTTTCGTTCTGTATACCACGAAGGATATTATCGATTATCCTCTGGAACGTAGCTGGCGCGTTCTTCAAGCCGAATGGCATCCTTAGATATTCATAATGTCCATTTTCAGTATTGAAAGCGGTCTTCTGAATATCTTCGTCATTCATTTCTACCTGATGGAAGCCACTAGCAAGATCTAGGGTCGAAAAATATTGGCATCTTCCCAGTTTGTCAAGCAGGTCGGTAATGTTGGGCAATGGATATTTATCGTCAATTGTCTTCTCATTCAATTTCCGATAATCCACTACAACACGCCATTTTTGCTGACCTGAAGCATCCGCCTTTTTGGGTACTACCCAAATGGGGGACGACCATGGAGAACAACTGGGTCGAATTATTTTTTGGTCAAGCATACTATTTATTTGTTTTTCGACCTCCTGCTTGTGAATGAATGGATACCTGTATGTCTTGGTGTAAACTGGAGTCTCGTCTGTCGTTTTTATATAATGTTTTATTTTATTAGTGAAAGTTAACGGTGTATTTTCTTGATAAAAAATGTCCGAATATTCCTTACATAGATTCTCGATCATGCATTTTTCCTCAATATTCAAATGCCCGGTTCTTATCTTAGATAAGTCGAGTCTCGGTTTTTCCGTGTCATCAAAGTTATTCAAACTGAACTCTTTTATTCCAACTCTATCAAATGTCTCGACAACAATAGGTTCTGAGAAGTCCAATGTAATACAACGTGTCGTGTTATTTAATATTGTTGTTAGCGCTTCTCCGTTTCTCGCGACGCTGAGGCTTTCGGGAATCTCGCAGTTATGTATTTTTTGATGAGGAATGATAATTTCGCCGTCATGAATGTTCGTTCTGATTTTTATCACTTGTTCTGAACGCGGTGAAACAGATATTAGATTAAGTTGGTTATGAGTATTATGATACTGTAATTTAATCCTTGCATGTGGTGTTATCAACATAGCTTTATCAAAATCTAAACCGGCTTGTAACAATTTGAGATTATCAAGACCAATTAGTCCATCAAAGATATTGTGGAACTTGAACAGATAAAATTTTAAATTTCCAGATATTCTAAATATGTTCGAAATTGGGATTAACGCACTGAACTTATGAGCAGATTTTTGGAATACTGTCGAAACTATAAATGGGTCATTTTTAATGGTATTTGGATATATTTTGAATGCTAAATTTGGATCAATAAATGATTTGGTTGAACCTGAGTCTATCAGAAATTTAAGGTTATATTCTGGCCAAATGATATATGGTAGTTCACTAGAACTTACATTATTAATTGATATAATTTCGGGTGTTATGTTTGTTCGGAATTCTGAGGATCTTCCTGAAAATTTTCCTCTCCTTCATAAAAATCGCAATTATTTTCATAGTACGGTTCGGGTTCAATTTCTTGCTCATTTGAAGTAATTGGTATCGATTGATCACTCTCCTCTGATTGAACATTATACAGTTCTTCAGATATGAAATTTCTTGGACCACCTTGGTTTTGGAAATAATTTTGTTGTTGGGGACGAGAAACCGTATTTCTAGTGGAAATACTCATAGGAGTTGGATTTGTGATGTTTCTGTTGGGATTTGGTTTAAAAACGTTTTGATTTGGACGAGGATTCGAATTTGGTTGTCTAAATACTTGGGAATTACGGAAAAATGTTTGTGGTGGGCCATTCATTCTAGGTTGGATATTAATTGGCTGTGATGGGAATCTATTTTGAGATGTTTGTGGTGGTTGAAATTGATTAAATCGTGTAGTATTATTGAAACTACTGAAATAAGGCGTTCTCTGAATTGTATCTGGATTTCTTTGTTGTGGAATTTGCATACTACGTGAATGAACCGGATTTTGTCTATTAGTGATTCTATTCGTTTGATTTTGGTAATAATATACATTTTCTTCTTGTATTATGAATTGGAGTGCCTGATGCAAATTATCAGGACGCATACTTCTGATGGTTGTTTCTAATGGTTCTCATAAACCAGATAAAAATGTTTTGAGGGTTAATTTGTTGTATAAATCCCTTTTGAGGGTGCGCGCTTCGATTGTAGGGTCATGCGCATCTATATATGAACAAAGTAAATTAAGAATTTGCAGACACCTATCGAAGAATTGTTGTGGTTTTTCATTCGGGAATTGTCTAAGCATGACGAGATCTCTATTGAGACAAGCCTCGTCTCGTTGGTCTGCAAAATTTCTATATAGAGTTTCTTTCAATTCAATCCACGTTGAAACGCTTTGTATATTTGTGACTAGCTTAGCATTGCCACTGAGCTTTCCAATTAATGAATTTAATAGAAATGTATTTTGGAAATCATCTGGTCTGCTTGCATCATAGAATGCTTTAATGAGGGATTCACATGTACTTAAAATCAAAGTTAGGCACACAACTGAGATATTCTGGTTTGAATTGGGGTGCCATACCCGGTTGAGGTGGTGGAACCATATTTGAACTTGTATTAGGTAAATTGTATGAAATATTCAAATCTAAATTATTTGTGTTAACAATTGGTTCTGGAATTGAATTAATATCGACTGAGTCAGTTGAAGACAGTTGGTTTAACCTTTCAAAAATATTCTCTAGCGACATAAAAAAATGGAAATGCACTTACAAAAGCAAGCCTTTGGTCATCGCCTTTACCACTATAGGAAGTCTGTATCAGAAAAGCTATGTTTGTCTTCTCCAACTACTTCATTCCTGCAGAAGAGAACGATGTGGTTCCTCTTCTCGAAAAATAGGGCTGAATTGGTCTTCGGCAGGTCAACGATTGACTGGGTGTCCTGAAGTTCGAGGAGCCGCTCTGCTTATTACTTCTTCCAGCACTGATTTTTCCGATGTTAAGTTCGATTACCGATAAATCGTAGAAACGAAAATCACTTCGATCGATTCGCGGTGATTTCGGCAATCCTGCCGACTGCGCCAAATAAGTTCGGCAACGACGGACTTGCTTTTTTAAAAAATAATTTTTATTACAAACTTGAAAACTAACATGAACAATGGATGTTTACTTGAATAAATCTAAAGTCTGACTGACGCTTTCTGTGGGAACTGGAATTAAGAAACCTCGGTGCTTGCTCGACATCTCGGAAATCAGGGGTGTTGAGTTCTTACGGAGTCAGCAGAATACACGGCTAGGTGGTGAGATAATTCATCACTAGCAAATTTCAAGAAAATCGGTTAACGTGTCTTTGAAATATTAATAAAAAAAGTTTTTTGAAAAAAACTTTGACACCCTGTATTTTGAAAACCATGCACTTCCGGACATCAGTCTCTCATCTCAAACTGCTTGTCTATGGTTCCTCAATATGCCCCAGAAGTTTTTTCCAATTGAGAGGGGTCACCCTGTATAAACATAATCGAATACAACCCAGATACGATGATTGTTCAATCAATCCATTCAACCTTATGTTCGATTCGGTTGCTCGTATGTATAACGAAAGAACAGGTACCTGATGAGTATAACTATATAAACATAATCGAATACAACTCAGATACGATGATTGTTCAATCTATCCATTTAACCTTCTGCTCGATTCGGTCGCTTGTATGTAAAACGGAAGGAGAGTTACCTGGTGAGTATTGCTATATAAACATCATCACGATATCATCGAATACAACTCAGATAAAATTATCGTTTCGTCTAACCATTCAACATTCTGTTCGATTCAGTCGCTAGTATGTTTAACGGAAGTATCGTCACCTGGTAAGTATCACTATATATACAGTATTGCGATATAATCGGATACCACCCAGATACATTGATTGTTCAGTCTATCCGTTCAACTTTCTGTTCGTTTCGGTCGCTCGTATGTAAAACGGGAATACCGTCACCTAGTGTGTATTAATATATACACAGCATAACATCATAATCGAATACAACCTAGATACTATCCATTCAACCCTCTGTTCGATTCGGTTGCTCGTATGTATAACGAAAGAACAGTAACCTGGTGAGTATTTCTATATGAACGTCATCACGATATAATCGAATACAACTCAGATACAATGATCATTTCGTCTATCCATCCAACCTTATGTTCGATTGGATCGCTCGTATGTATAACGCAAGAACAGTCACCTGGTGAGTATTACTATATAAACATCACCACGATATAATCGAATACAACTCAGTTACAATTATCGTTCCGTCTAACCATCCAACCTTATGTTCGATTCAGACGCTCTTATGTGTAACGAAAGAACCGTTACATGGTAGGTGTAACTAAATATACAGCATAACGATATAATCCGAGACAACCCAGATACAATGATTTTTCAATCTATCCATTCAACCTTATGTTCGATTCGGTTGCTCGTATGTATAACGGAAGAACAGTTACCTGGTTAGACATAATATGTGATAATCATCACGAAATATTCGAAAACAACCCAGATACGATGATTGTTCAGTCTATCCATTCACCCTTCTCTACGATTCAGTCGCTCGTATGTGTAACGAAAGAACCGTTACATTGTAGGCTAAACTAAATATACAGCATAACGATATATTCGGATACAACCCAGTTACAATGATTGTTCAATCTATCCATTCAACCTTATGTTCGATTCGGTTGCTCGTATGTATAACGGAAGAACTGTTACCTGGTTAGACATACTATATGATAACCATCACGATATAATAAAATACAACCCAGATACGATGATTGTTCAGTCTATCCATTCAACCTTCTGTTCAGTTCAGTCGCTCTTATGGAGAACAGTTCCCTGATGAGTATAAATATATAAACATCATCAAGATATAATCGAATACAACCCCAGATACGATTATTGTTTAGTCTATCCATTCAACCTTCTGTTCAATTCAGTCGCTCGTATGTATAACGGAAGAACAGTTACCTGGTGAGTATAACTATATAAACATAATCGAATACAACCCAGATACGATGATTGTTCAATCTATCTATTTAACCTTCTGCTCGATTCGATTGCTTGTATGTAAAACGGAAGAACAGTTACCTGGTGAGTATTGCTATAAACATCATCACGATATCATCGAATACAACTCAGATACAATTATCGTTTCGTCTAACCATTTAACCTTCTGTTCGATTCAGTCGCTAGTATGTGTAACGGAAGTACCGTCACCTGGTAAGTATCACTATATATACAGTATTGCGATATAATCGGATACCACCCAGATACATTGATTGTTCAGTCTATCCATTCAACTTTCTGTTCGTTTCGGTCGCTCGTATGTGAAACGGGAATACCGTCACCTAGTGTGTATAACTATATACACAGCCTAACATCATAATCGAATACAACCCAGATACTATCCATTCAACCTCCTGTTCGATTCGGTTGCTCGTATGTATAACGAAAGAACAGTAACCTGGTGAGTATTTCTATATGAACGTCATCACGATATAATCGAATACAACTCAGATACAATTATCATTCCGTCTATCCATCCAACCTTCTGTTCGATTGGGTCGCTCGTATGTATAACGCAAGAACAGTCACCTGGTGAGAATCACTATATAAACATCACCACGATACAATCGAATACAACTCAGTTACAATTATCGTTCCGTCTAACCATCCAACCTTATGTTCGATTCAGACACTCGTATGTGCAACGAAAGAACCGTTACATGGTGGGTGTAACTAAATATACAGCATAATGATATAATCGGAGACAACCCAGAAACAATGATTGTTCAATCTATCCATCCAACCTTATGTTCGATTCGGTTGCTCGTATGTTTAACGGAAGAACTGTTACCTGGTTAGACATACTATATGATAATCATCACGATATAATCGAATACAACCCAGATACGATGATTGTTCAGTCTATCCATTCAACCTTCTGTTCAGTTCAGTCGCTCTTATGTATAACTGGAGAATAGTTACCTGGTGAGTATAACTATATAAACATCATCACGATATACTCGAATACAACCCCAGATACGATTATTGTTTAGTCTAACCATTCAACCTTCTGTTCAATTCAGTCGCTCGTATGTATAACGGAAGAACAGTTACCTGGTGAGTATAACTATATAAACATTATCGAATACAACCCAGATACGATGATTGTTCAATCTATCCATTTAACCTTCTGCTCGATTCGGTCGCTTGTAAGTAAAACGGAAGAACAGTTAACTGGTGAGTATTGCTATATAAACATCATCACGATATCATCGAATACAACTCAGATACAATTATCGTTTCGTCTAACCATTTAACCTTCTGTTCGATTCAGTTTCTAGTATGTGTAACGAAAGAACCGTTACATGGTAGGCTAAACTTAATATACAGCATAACGATATAATCGGAGACAACCCAGATACAATGATTGTTCAATCTATCCACTCAACCTTCTCTTCGATTAGGTCGCTCTTACGTATAACGAAAGGACAGTTAACTGGTGAGTATAACTATAAAAACATCATCACGATATAATCGAATACAACGCCAGATACGATTATTGTTTAGTCTATCCATTCAACCTTCTGTTCAATTCAGTCGCTCGTATGTATAACGGAAGAACAGTAATCTGGTGAGTATAACTATATAAACATTATCGAATACAATACGATGATTGTTCAATCTATACTAAATTTAACCTTCTGCTCGATTCGGTCGCTTGTATGTAAAACGGAAGGAGAGTTACCTGGTGAGCATTGCTATATAAACATCATCACGATATCATCGAATACAACTCAGATACAATTATCGTTTCGTCTAACCATTCAACATTCTGTTCGATTCAGTCGCTAGTATGTGTAACGGAAGTATCGTCACCTGGTATGTATCACTATATATACAGTATTGCGATATAATCGGATACCACCCAGATACATTGATTGTTCAGTCTATCCATTCAACTTTCTGTTCGTTTCGGTCGCTCGTATGTAAAACGGGAATACTGTCACCTAGTGTGTATAAATATATACACAGCATAACATCATAATCGAATACAACCTAGATACTATCCATTCAACCTTCTGTTCGATTCGGTTGCTCGTATGTATAACGAAAGAACAGTGACCTGGTTAGTATTTCTATATGAACGTCATCACGATATAATCGAATACAACTCAGATACAATCATCATTTCGTCTATCCATCCAACCTTATGTTCGATTGGGTCGCTCGTATGTATAACGCAAGAACAGTCACCTGGTGAGTATTACTATATAAACATCACCACGATATAATCGAATACAACTCAGTTACAATTATCGTTCCGTCTAACCATCCAACCTTATGTTCGATTCAGACGCTCTTATGTGTAACGAAAGAACCGTTACATGGTAGGTGTAACTAAATATACAGCATAACGATATAATCGGAGACAACCCAGATACAATGATTGTTCAATCTATCCATCCAACCTTATGTTCGATTCGGTTGCTCGTATGTTTAACGGAAGAACTGTTACCTGGTTAGACATACTATATGATAATCATCACGATATAATCGAATACAACCCAGATACGATGATTGTTCAGTCTATCCATTCAACCTTCTGTTCAGTTCAGTCGCTCTTATGTATAACTGGAGAACAGTTACCTGGTGAGTATAACTATATAAACATCATCACGATATACTCGAATACAACCCCAGATACGATTATTGTTTAGTCTAACCATTCAACCTCCGGTTCAATTCAGTCGCTCTTATGTATAACAGGAGAACAGTTACCTGGTGAGTATAACTATATAAACATCATCACATTATACTCGAATACAATCCCAGATACGATTATTATTTAGTCTATCCATTCAACCTTCTGTTCAATTCAGTCGTTCGTATGTATAACAAATGAACAGTTACCTGGTGAGTATAACTATATAAACATAATCGAATACAACCCAGATACGATGAATTCACAATCTATCCATTCAACCTTCTGCTCGATTTGGTCGCTTGTATGTAAAACGGAAGAACAGTTACCTGGTGAGTATTGCTATATAAACATCATCACGATATCATCGAATACAACTCAGATACAATTATCGTTTCGTCTAACCATTTAACCTTCTGTTCGATTCAGTCGCTAGTATGTATATCGGAAGAACAGTTACCTGGTGAGTATAACTATATAAACATAATCGAATACAACCCAGACACGATGATTGTTCAATTTATACTAAATTTAAGCTTCTGCTCGATTCGGTCGCTTGTATGTGAAACGGAAGAACAGTTACCTGGTGAGTATTGCTATATAAACATCATCACGATATCATCGAATACAACTCAGATACAATTATCGTTTCGTCTAACCATTTAACCTTCTGTTCGATTCACTCGCTAGTATGTGTAACGGAAGTACCGTCACCTGGTAAGTATCACTATATATACAGTATTGCGATATAATCGGATACCACCCAGATACATTGATTGTTCAGTCTATCCATTCAACTTTCTGTTCGTTTCGGTCGCTCGTATGTAAAACGGGAATACCGTCACCTAATGTGTATAACTATATACACAGCATAACATCATAATCGAATACAACCCAGATACTATCCATTCAACCTTCTGTTCGATTCGGTTGCTCGTATGTATAACGGAAGAACAGTTACCTGGTGAGTATAACTATATAAACATAATCGAATACAACCCAGATACGATGATTGTTCAATCTATACTGAATTCAACCTTCTGCTCGATTCGGTCGCTTGTATGTGAAACGGAAGAACAGTTACCTGGTGAGTATTGCTATATAAACATCATCACGATATCATCGAATACAACTCAGAGATACAATTATCGTTTCGTCTAACCATTTAACCTTCTGTTCGATTCAGTCGCTAGTATGTGTAACGGAAGTACCGTCACCTGGTAAGTATCACTATATATACATTATTGCGATATAATCGGATACCACCGAGATACATTGATTGTCCAGTCTATCCATTCAACTTTCTGTTCGTTTCGGTCGCTCGTATGTGAAACGGGAATACCGTCACCTAATGTGTATAACTATATACACAGCATAACATCATAATCGAATACAACCCAGATACTATCCATTCAACCTTCTGTTCGATTCGGTTGCTTGTATGTATAACGAAAGAACAGTAACCTGGTGAGTATTTCTATATGAACGTCATCACGATATAATCGAATACAACTCAGATACAATGATCGTTCCGTCTATCCATCCAACCTTCTGTTCGATTGGGTCGCTCGTATGTATAACGCAAGAACAGTCACCTGGTGAGTATTACTATATAAACATCACCACGATATAATCCAATACAACTCAGTTACAATTATCGTTCCGTCTAACCATCCAACCTTATGTTCGATTCAGACGCTCATATGTGTAACGAAAGATCCGTTACATGGTAGGTGTAACTAAATATACAGCATAACGATATAATCGGAGACAACCCAGATACAATGATTGTTCAATCTATCCATCCAACCTTATGTTCGATTCGGTTGCTCGTATGTTTAACGGAAGAACTGTTACCTGGTTGGACATACTATATGATAATCATCACGATATACTCGAATACAACCCCAGATACGATTATTGTTTAGTCTATTCATTCAACCTTCTGTTCAATTCAGTCGTTCTTATGAAAAACGGAAGAACAGTTACCTGGTGAGTATAACTATATAAACCTAATCGAATACAACCCAGATACGATGAATTTTCAATCTATCCATTTAACCTTCTGCTCGATTCGGTCGCTTTTATGTAAAACGGAAGAACAGTTACCTGGTGAGTATTGCTATATAAACATCATCGCGATATCATCGAATACAACTCAGATACAATTATCGCTTCGTCTAACCATTTAACCTTCTGTTCGATTCAGTCGCTAGTATGTGTAACGGAAGTACCGTCACCAGGTAAGTATCACTATATATACAGTATTGCGATATAATCGGATACCAACCAGATACATTGATTGTTCAGTCTATCCATTCAAATTTCTGTTCGTTTCGGTCGCTTGTATGTAAAACGGGAATACCGTCACCAAGTGTGTATAATTATATACACAGCATAACATCATAATCGAATACAACCCAGATACTATCCATTCAACCTTCTGTTTGATTCGGTTGCTCGTATGTATAACGAAAGAACAGTAACCTGGTGAGTATTTCTATATGAACTTCATCACGATATAATCGAATACAACTCAGATACAATGATCATTCCGTCTATCTATCCAACCTCCTGTTCGATTGGGTCGCTTGTACGTATAACGCAAGAACAGTCACCTGGTGAGTATCACTATATAAACATTACCACGATATAATCGAATACAACTCAGTTACAATTATCGTTCCGTCTAACCATCAAACCTTATGTTCGATTCAGACGCTCGTATGTGTAACGAAAGAGCCGTTACATGGTAGGTGTATGTAAATATACAGCATAACGATATAATCGGAGACAACCCAGATACAATGATTCTTCAATCTATCCATTTAACCTTATGTTCGATTCGGTTGCTCGTATGTATAACGGAAGAACAGTTACCTGGTTAGACATAATATATAATAATCATCACGAAATAATCGAATACAACCCAGATACGATGATTGTTCAGTCTATCCATTCAACCTTCTGTTCAGTTCAGTCGCTCTTATGTATAACTGGAGAACAGTTACCTGGTGAGTATAACTATGTGAACATCATCACGATATACTCCAATACAAACCCAGATACGATTATTGTTTAGTCTAACCATTCAACCTTCTGTTCAATTCAGTCGCTGGTATGTATAACGGAAAAACAGTAACCTGGTGAGTATAACTATATAAACATAATCGAATACAACCCAGATACGATGATTGTTCAATCTATCCATTTAACCTTCTGCTCGATTCGGTCGCTTGAAAGTAAAACGAAAGAACAGTTACCTGGTGAGTATTGCTATATAAATATCATCACGATATCATCGAATACAACTCAGATACAAATATCGTTCCGTCTAACCATTTGACCTTCTGTTCGATTCAGTCGCTAGTATGTGTAACGGAAGTATCGTCACCTGTTAAGTATCACTATATATACAGTATTGCGATATAATCGGATACCAACCAGATACATTGATTGTTCAGTCTATCCATTCAACTTTCTGTTCGTTTCGGTCGCTCGTATGTAAAACAGGAATACCGTCACCAAGTGTGTATAATTATATACACAGCATAACATCATAATCGAATACAACCCAGATACTATCCATTCAACCTTCTGTTCGATTCGGTTGCTCGTATGTATAACGAAAGAACAGTAACCTGGTGAGTATTTCTATATGAACGTCATCACGATATAATCGAATACAACTCGGATACAATTATCATTCCGTCTATCCATCCAACATTCTGTTCGATTGGGTCGCTCGTATGTATAACGCAAGAACAGTCAACTGCTGAGTATTACTATATAAACATCACCACGATATAATCGAATACAACTCAGTTACAATTATCGTTCCGCCAAACCATCCAACCTTATGTTCGATTCAGACGCTCGTATGTGTAACGAAAGAACCGTTACATGGTAGGTGTAACTAAATATACAGCATTACGATATATTCAGATACAACCCAGATACAATGATTGTTCAATCTATCCATTCAACCTTATGTTCAGTTCAGTCGCTCTTATGTATAACTCGTCTAACCATTTAACCTTCTGTTCGATTCAGTCGCTAGTATGAGTAACGGAAGTACCGTCACCTGGTAAGTATCACTATATATACAGTATTGCGATATAATCGGATACCACCCAGATACATTGATTGTCCAGTCTATCCATTCAACTTTCTGTTCGTTTCGGTCGCTCGTATGTGAAACGGGAATACCGTCACCTAATGTGTATAACTATATACACAGCATAACATCATAATCGAATACAACCCAGATACTATCCATTCAACCTTCTGTTCGATTCGGTTGCTCGTATGTATAACGAAAGAACAGTAACCTGGTGAGTATTTCTATATGAACGTCATCACGATATAATCGAATACAACTCAGATACAATGATCGTTTCGTCTATCCATCCAACCTTCTGTTCGATTGGGTCGCTCGTATGTATAACGCAAGAACAGTCACCTGGTGAGTATTACTATATAAACAAGACCACGATATAATCCAATACAACTCAAAAACACAAAAACTATCTACTTCTGAAATTACCCATTCAAATCACACGCATCCTTGCCCAACTTCGCCTCTGTAATAAATACTGCTTGAAGTTCAACTACAATAATATATTACATACCATAGATCCCAACAAGAAATGTACAGTTTGTAATAGAAATGAATACGAAACGCTACTCCATATACTGTTTGAGTGTCCTATTTACAATGTCATGAAGCCAAACTCTGATTGTTTGAATGCCCCCGAATCGTTAGTTTTTGCCATAGAAAATATGAATGTCAATAACGCCAAAATTATTTGTGATTACGTTTTCAATATACTTAAACTCCGTTCATTTATTTTGAGTGAATAATGAGATATGTATCAGTATAGATAGTCTTGAAATTCATTTTGCTTATAATTTGTTAACACCCAAACTCTTGCTGTAATATTTATTTCAGAAGCAATGAAGATAATAATAATAATATTAATACAACTCAGTTACAATTATCGTTCCGTCTAACCATCCAACCTTATGTTCGATTCAGACGCTCGTATGTGTAACGAAAGATCCGTTACATGGTAGGTGTAACTAAATATACAGCATAACGATATAATCGGAGACAACCCAGATACAATGATTGTTCAATCTATCCATCCAACCTTATGTTCGATTCGGTTGCTCGTATGTTTAACGGAAGAACTGTTACCTGGTTGGACATACTATATGATAATCATCACGATATACTCGAATACAACCCCAGATACGATTATTGTTTAGTCTATCCATTCAACCTTCTGTTCAATTCAGTCGTTCTTATGAAAAACGGAAGAACAGTTACCTGGTGAGTATAACTATATAAACCTAATCGAATACAACCCAGATACGATGAATTTTCAATCTATCCATTTAACCTTCTGCTCGATTCGGTCGCTTTTATGTAAAACGGAAGAACAGTTACCTGGTGAGTATTGCTATATAAACATCATCGCGATATCATCGAATACAACTCAGATACAATTATCGATTCAGTCGCTAGTATGTGTAACGGAAGTACCGTCACCTGGTAAGTATCACTATATATACAGTATTGCGATATAATCGGATACCAACCAGATACATTGATTGTTCAGTCTATCCATTCAAATTTCTGTTCGTTTCGGTCGCTTGTATGTAAAACGGGAATACCGTCACCAAGTGTGTATAATTATATACACAGCATAACATCATAATCGAATACAACCTAGATACTATCCATTCAACCTTCTGTTTGATTCGGTTGCTCGTATGTATAACGAAAGAACAGTAACCTGGTGAGTATTTCTATATGAACTTCATCACGATATAATCGAATACAACTCAGATACAATGATCATTCCGTCTATCCATCCAACCTTCTGTTCGATTGGGTCGCTTGTACGTATAACGCAAGAACAGTCACCTGGTGAGTATCACTATATAAACATTACCACGATATAATCGAATACAACTCAGTTACAATTATCGTTCCGTCTAACCATCCAACCTTATGTTCGATTCAGACGCTCGTATGTGTAACGAAAGAGCCGTTACATGGTAGGTGTATGTAAATATACAGCATAACGATATAATCGGAGACAACCCAGATACAATGATTTTTCAATCTATCCATTTAACCTTATGTTCGATTCGGTTGCTCGTATGTATAACGGAAGAACAGTTACCTGGTTAGACATAATATATAATAATCATCACGAAATAATCGAATACAACCCAGATACGATGATTGTTCAGTCTATCCATTCAACCTTCTGTTCAGTTCAGTCGCTCTTATGTATAACTGGAGAACAGTTACCTGGTGAGTATAACTATGTGAACATCATCACGATATACTCCAATACAAACCCAGATACGATTATTGTTTAGTCTAACCATTCAACCTTCTGTTCAATTCAGTCGCTCGTATGTATAACGGAAGAACAGTAACCTGGTGAGTATAACTATATAAACATAATCGAATACAACCCAGATACGATGATTGTTCAATCTATCCATTTAACCTTCAGCTCGATTCGGTCGCTTGAAAGTAAAACGAAAGAACAGTTACCTGGTGAGTATTGCTATATAAACATCATCACGATATCATCGAATACAACTCAGATACAAATATCGTTCCGTCTAACCATTTGACCTTCTGTTCGATTCAGTCGCTAGTATGTGTAACGGAAGTATCGTCACCTGTTAAGTATCACTATATATACAGTATTGCGATATAATCGGATACCAACCAGATACATTGATTGTTCAGTCTATCCATTCAACTTTCTGTTCGTTTCGGTCGCTCGTATGTAAAACGGGAATACCGTCACCAAGTGTGTATAATTATATACACAGTGTAGTGGTTTCGCGATCTATGTCATTGTGCAGTGTACGTGCGAAAACCCATGTGAGGGTAAGGAAGAGAGAGGGGATGCGGGAGGAAGTCACGTAGCCACTGGGCAGTCGGCCCGAGACTCCCGAGAGACTCGATACGACGCATCGACAGCTTGTCTATCTTGTCATTTTTGAATTTGTAACCAGTGTTTTTGTATGTTGATTTCAATATAATTGTCACCACCTACAGTGCTCCAGTCTTTTCTATACTCTCAAGAACCATTACCCTGAAGAAGGGCATTCTAGTACATTTGGCGCTCAACTAGAGGCGAGAGATAGAGTTCATTTCGGAGAGAAAAAGTGGTTGCTGAATAGTGAAATTTGGAGGAAAGAGAGAAATCTTCAAGTTCGGGGTTATCCAGACAGACATCCGACGACGAAGTTGTCGCCGGTTATCAAGGAAAAACGGCGAGTTGCAGCAGCGGTCTGTTTCCCAGTTAGAGCTTCAGCCGGCTTTGGCGTTCCGCATAGAAACAGCGAGGTGCGCATCGGAGAGCTTCCAGTCCAGCGCCGCGGCCGCGGACAGATTTTCAAGGCTAGCAGAGTATATACTGCTCAGCGTAGATCAGGTACCCTGAGGGTGCATACCGGTAAGACTGTTCTAGTCGTAATTTTGCATGGGACTATAATATACAGGACGGCAAAGTGAGAAAGAATGAGAGCCAGGATTATTTGGAACTGAAATTTAATGAATATTGTAGTATTGTGGATAGTAGAAGGGTTACTGATATTTTTTAGATTAGGGGAAGCAAAATTAGTTGATGTAAGTTAGATATTTTCATTATTTGTAGTTGTATTTAGACAGGTATCTACTTTTGGGGTTCAAAATGGGCCCACGTAAAGATAGGAAAAGTAAAAATGATTTTGAGGAGTTAGTAAAAGGCAAGGGTGAACTGGAAGAAATGGTACAGGAGTTGGCGAAGGGTTTAGTAGCTTTGAAAGAGACAATAGGAAATTTGGCTTTGAATGTAGAACATATTGATAAAAGAACGAAAGCGGAAACAGAATGTGACGATAATATACCACTTTCAAAACTTTGTGAGACAACTTCACCTGTTGTTAAGGATAGATCTTATATATCGAATTGGAAGGAATTGGGGGGTAATAATATTGTCTTTTATCCGAACTCTAAATTGCACCCGATGGCCTTCCTGAAAAAAATTAACAAAATATTTATGGAAGCTGGTGTGCCTGAGGAATGTAGGGTGGACCTCGCAGTGGCGTGCTTGAGGGGCACTGCAGCAGACTGGGCATTAGTGAAAGAGAGTAGCTTTTTGACATTCGAGGACTTCCGAAGAGCATTTCAGGAGCGCTTTTGGAGTATGGATAAACAGCGCGAATTATTTTTGAGCTTGAATTATGGCAGATTCGAATCGGGTAGCCGAGCCGAATATTTCTTAAATTGGGTTAGCCAAGCGGGTTTTCTTTCGGAAAAAATTCCAACTAAAAAGCTGATCGAGATGATAGCAAAACATTTTCCGGCTGATATTCAAAGAGGAATCATAACAAATGGATTTTTTACTTTTGACGCGGTTGAGGAGTTTCTTCAAAAGATAGATAGTACTTATCAATATGAAACAGCCCAAGGTACCAATCGTAATTCGGATCGTAATATGGGAAGAAACAATGTAAATAGTAGATATACTCCAAGAGACACTCCTCGAGATACTCCTATTGTTAGGCAACAGCCCAATTCACATCCAAACGAGCGCAATAATGATAACCATGAAAGGCTAAATATAAATTACATTACCCATTTTAACCGGGATGCCGAAGATCTTTTAAGCGACTCTGATAGTGAGGCAGATAACAATGAGTTGGTCGCGCCTACGATTATTGTATCAGTGGCAACATATGAATTTGAAACTTTGCTAGATAGTGGTTCAGACGTATGTGCTGTATCTGAGGACTTCTATAAAAAGGTGAAAAACGATAAGTTTGATATACCTATTTTGCCGGTTACCAACGTCTCCATTGCCGTGGCTGTGGGGGGTAGTACTCAACGGGTAAAGAATCAAATCTTATTGCCTGTTAGTATAGCTGGCCGAGAAATGGATATCACTTGCTTAGTTGTACCGCGATTGAATTGTGAGATATTATTGGGAACCAATTGGTTAGTCAAATATCGTACAGTGGTAGATTTTGACAAATCTGTGTTATATTTCAGTGTCAATGACGAAAGGTTAATGACTGATATAAAATTTAAGGTGAATAAAACTGACATTCATATAAATGTATGTAAAAATAAGATGGATGACCAGTTAAACGTAGAGGGTGAAATTAATATGGGGGGGAGATTCCCAGCGGCGGTACACAGTTATTCAGACGGAGATTTGCAAGTGGCTGCAAATAATGCCTGTACAGATGAGGATAATAGGACAAAGTTGTTAGGAATTTTGAGGGATTATCATGTAGTCTTCTCTGAGGGACCAGGATGTGTAAGGGGGGATACGTGCACGAAATCGAATTGACTAACTACGAAGTTTTCAATGCACCAATATACCCAGTGCCCTTTAAATACCGAAATGAGGTATCAATGCAAGTGAGGGAGATGTTGTCCTGGAATATTATAAAAAAGGAAAAAACTGAATACATTTCACCATTAGTATGCGTCACAAAAAAAGATGGAAGTGTACGTGTATGCTTGGATGCTCGGTTTTTGAATAGTAGGATGAAAAAGGATTTCATTAATCCTCCTAATCCCAATGAACTTTTAGGTAATTTCAAACGGAGTCAGGTGTTGAGCACCATCGACTTAGCCTCAGCTTATTGGCAAATTAAAATAAAATATGACCATACCAAATATGTAGGATTTATTTATGAGGGAGAGACTTACACTTTCAACAGGCTACCTTTTGGACTTAGTACGTCCATGGCTAGTCTTATTAGATGCCTAAATACGGTCTTAGGAGACACTTGTCACGATTTTGTATGTATATATGTGGATGATCTTTTGGTATACTCTGAGAATATCGAAGATCATTTGAAGCATTTAAGTTGGGTTTTTGATAAATTCAGATCGGCAGGGCTTACAATAAAATTACGTAAGTCGCAGTTTATTCGGGAAGAAGTGCTATTTTTGGGGCATGTTATCTCTACGGAAGGGATTCGTATGGACCCCAAGAGAATTGATTGTATTTCTAATTTTCCTGCACCTCGTAATATTAGGGAATTAAGAGGATTTTTAGGTCTTGTCAACTACGAACAGCGGTTTTGTGATCGGTATGCGGAACTTACCGTTCCATTGTTGAAATTATTGAAAAAGGGTGAGAGATGGCGGTGGGAGGAAGAACAAAAACAGGCATTTGGGGCCATTAAGGAAGCCTATCTGAAGGTTACCTTGGTGGTTCATCCGATTCTGGATAGAGTTTTCTACATACAATGTGATAGCTCGGACTATGCGCTGGGGGGTAGTTTGTTTCAGCTATCCGAACTTAATGAAAAACAAGTAATTGCTTATACAAGCGCCACATTTAAGGGTAGTCAGTTAAGATATACCACGACGGAAAAAGAGGCGTTGGCGGTGGTACACTGTTTGCGTCAGTGGCGTACTTTGATATTAGGACGAGATTTAGTGATATTGTCGGATTATAAGTCTTTGACTTTTTTGTTGTCATGCAAATTACGTTCAGCTAGATTATCCCGATGGATAATGTATATACAGGAGTTTAACTTCCAAATCCTCCATTGCAAGGGGACTGAAAATGTGACGGCAGACGTTTAATCTCGCTTCTCTTCAAAGGGAAGGGTTGTGCAGCCTCAGAAGTCAAATGAGGTGAATATATCTCTGGTCAAATTGACTGACGATTTTAAGGAATTAAGAAAGAACTTGAAAACGCTACGAATCGATCAACTCAATGAAGACTGGATCAGAAAAAAAATTGAGTTGTTAGAAAATCTAGGAAGTCAAGCGAAAATACTTAACGAAGATGAGGTCAAAATAACCGATTGGTTTATCTTACATGAGGGTTTATTGTTTAAGAGGGGAACCAGTGATTGTACAGGGTTTAAGTTGTGTGTCCCTCGCATCCAAGTTAAGGAAATGGTCCTCGCACATCATAGGGGAATGGGACATTTTGGAAAGATTAAAACATATTATCACATGCGACAGACTTTTTATTGGCCGAAAATGTCGAAACATGTCAGGCAGATTGTTGCTGCCTGCGATTTGTGCCAAAAGGCCAAATGCTCGCCTATAAGTCGGGGTTTACCAAGTCCCATTCTAGTTGAAAGACCTGGAATGTTGGTGTGTGTGGACATGATCGGACCGTTACCGGAAGGGCGTGGCGGAGTGACGCAGCTCCTAGTAGTAGTTGATGCCTTTTCAAGGTTCGTGAAATTATATCCTTTGCGAAGAGCTACTGCTCGGTCCATTTTAAACCGATTGGAAAAACACTATTTTATCGAAATTCAAAAACCAAAATGTAGTTTATCCGATAACGGGTCCCAGTTCACCAGTCACCTATGGAAATGTAGGTTGGCCGAACTCGATATTAAACTAAAATTAATATCGGTATATTTTCCGCAAGGTAACATCACAGAGCGATACAACAAGGAAATAGGACGAATGCTTCGTTCCTATTGCTTTGAAAAGCACACAGGGTGGGCTAATATGTTGAAATTTGTAGAAGATTGCTTGAATAATATTGTAAATTTGAGCACTGGGTACACTGCTACTTATTTACAAACTGGTAAGGTTTTGCCTAATCCAATGGTGAAGTATTTAGATTTCCCCGTCGAGCCTACTGCGAATAAATCTCTGGAGAGTATCTGGGAGATTGCTTACGATAATCTACGTACCCAAGCTCAAAAGCGTGTGGATAAATCGAAGGGAAGGGTTCGCCCGACCTGTTTTGAGGTTGGTGATCGCGTGCTGGTTCGAACTCATTACCAGTCTGCTGCGGAAGATAAAACTATAAAGACATTCTTTCTTTTATATGAAGGTCCGTTTTACATCCTCAGACAGGCCGGTCCCAATTCATACATTATAGGCGATGACGAGGGTAATGAGATATCTAAGCAAAATGTTGTGAATTTGAAAGCTTATAAAACTGTCGTAAATGTACTCTAGATTCTAAGTGCATACCTGTAGAATATGAATTAGTCGTTGCATCTATTATTGTATTAATATTTTTCATCTATGTTAACTAAATAGTTGTAAGTCGTTACTGTTATTTAGTTAGGGGGGTGATGTAGTGGTTCCGCGATCTATGTCATTGTGCAGTGTACGTGCGAAAACCCATGTGAGGGTAAGGAAGAGAGAGGGGATGCGGGAGGAAGTCACGTAGCCACTGGGCAGTCAGCCCGAGACTCCCGAGAGACTCGATACGACGCATTGACAGCTTGTCTATCTTGTCATTCTTGAATTTGTAACCAGTGTTTTTGTATGTTGATTTCAATATAATTGTCACCACCTACAGTGCTCCAGTCTTTTCTATACTCTCAAGAACCATTACCCTGAAGAAGGGCATTCTAGTACATTTGGCGCTCAACTAGAGGCGAGAGATAGAGTTCATTCCGGAGAGAAAAAGTGGTTGCTGAATAGTGAAATTTGGAGGAAAGAGAGAAATCTTCAAGTTCGGGGTTATCCAGACAGACATCCGACGACGAAGTTGTCGCCGGTTATCAAGGAAAAACGGCGAGTTGCAGCAGCGGTCTGTTTCCCAGTTAGAGCTTCAGCCGGCTTTGGCGTTCCGCATAGAAACAGCGAGGTGCGCATCGGAGAGCTTCCAGTCCAGCGCCGCGGCCGCGGACAGATTTTCAAGGCTAGCAGAGTATATACTGCTCAGCGTAGATCAGGTACCCTGAGGGTGCATACCGGTAAGACTGTTCTAGTCGTAATTTTGCATGGGACTATAATATACAGGACGGCAAAGTGAGAAAGAATGAGAGCCAGGATTATTTGGAACTGAAATTTAATGAATATTGTAGTATTGTGGATAGTAGAAGGGTTACTGATATTTTTTAGATTAGGGGAAGCAAAATTAGTTGATGTAAGTTAGATATTTTCATTATTTGTAGTTGTATTTAGACAGGTATCTACTTTTGGGGTTCAAAATGGGCCCACGTAAAGATAGGAAAAGTAAAAATGATTTTGAGGAGTTAGTAAAAGGCAAGGGTGAACTGGAAGAAATGGTACAGGAGTTGGCGAAGGGTTTAGTAGCTTTGAAAGAGACAATAGGAAATTTGGCTTTGAATGTAGAACATATTGATAAAAGAACGAAAGCGGAAACAGAATGTGACGATAATATACCACTTTCAAAACTTTGTGAGACAACTTCACCTGTTGTTAAGGATAGATCTTATATATCGAATTGGAAGGAATTGGGGGGTAATAATATTGTCTTTTATCCGAACTCTAAATTGCACCCGATGGCCTTCCTGAAAAAAATTAACAAAATATTTATGGAAGCTGGTGTGCCTGAGGAATGTAGGGTGGACCTCGCAGTGGCGTGCTTGAGGGGCACTGCAGCAGACTGGGCATTAGTGAAAGAGAGTAGCTTTTTGACATTCGAGGACTTCCGAAGAGCATTTCAGGAGCGCTTTTGGAGTATGGATAAACAGCGCGAATTATTTTTGAGCTTGAATTATGGCAGATTCGAATCGGGTAGCCGAGCCGAATATTTCTTAAATTGGGTTAGCCAAGCGGGTTTTCTTTCGGAAAAAATTCCAACTAAAAAGCTGATCGAGATGATAGCAAAACATTTTCCGGCTGATATTCAAAGAGGAATCATAACAAATGGATTTTTTACTTTTGACGCGGTTGAGGAGTTTCTTCAAAAGATAGATAGTACTTATCAATATGAAACAGCCCAAGGTACCAATCGTAATTCGGATCGTAATATGGGAAGAAACAATGTAAATAGTAGATATACTCCAAGAGACACTCCTCGAGATACTCCTATTGTTGGGCAACAGCCCAATTCACATCCAAACGAGCGCAATAATGATAACCATGAAAGGCTAAATATAAATTACATTACCCATTTTAACCGGGATGCCGAAGATCTTTTAAGCGACTCTGATAGTGAGGCAGATAACAATGAGTTGGTCGCGCCTACGATTATTGTATCAGTGGCAACATATGAATTTGAAACTTTGCTAGATAGTGGTTCAGACGTATGTGCTGTATCTGAGGACTTCTATAAAAAGGTGAAAAACGATAAGTTTGATATACCTATTTTGCCGGTTACCAACGTCTCCATTGCCGTGGCTGTGGGGGGTAGTACTCAACGGGTAAAGAATCAAATCTTATTGCCTGTTAGTATAGCTGGCCGAGAAATGGATATCACTTGCTTAGTTGTACCGCGATTGAATTGTGAGATATTATTGGGAACCAATTGGTTAGTCAAATATCGTACAGTGGTAGATTTTGACAAATCTGTGTTATATTTCAGTGTCAATGACGAAAGGTTAATGACTGATATAAAATTTAAGGTGAATAAAACTGACATTCATATAAATGTATGTAAAAATAAGATGGATGACCAGTTAAACGTAGAGGGTGAAATTAATATGGGGGGGAGATTCCCAGCGGCGGTACACAGTTATTCAGACGGAGATTTGCAAGTGGCTGCAAATAATGCCTGTACAGATGAGGATAATAGGACAAAGTTGTTAGGAATTTTGAGGGATTATCATGTAGTCTTCTCTGAGGGACCAGGATGTGTAAGGGGATACGTGCACGAAATCGAATTGACTAACTACGAAGTTTTCAATGCAACAATATACCCAGTGCCCTTTAAATACCGAAATGAGGTATCAATGCAAGTGAGGAAGATGTTGTCCTGGAATATTATAAAAAAGGAAAAAACTGAATACATTTCACCATTAGTATGCGTCACAAAAAAAGATGGAAGTGTACGTGTATGCTTGGATGCTCGGTTTTTGAATAGTAGGATGAAAAAGGATTTCATTAATCCTCCTAATCCCAATGAACTTTTAGGTAATTTCAAACGGAGTCAGGTGTTGAGCACCATCGACTTAGCCTCAGCTTATTGGCAAATTAAAATAAAATATGACCATACCAAATATGTAGGATTTATTTATGAGGGAGAGACTTACACTTTCAACAGGCTACCTTTTGGACTTAGTACGTCCATGGCTAGTCTTATTAGATGCCTAAATACGGTCTTAGGAGACACTTGTCACGATTTTGTATGTATATATGTGGATGATCTTTTGGTATACTCTGAGAATATCGAAGATCATTTGAAGCATTTAAGTTGGGTTTTTGATAAATTCAGATCGGCAGGGCTTACAATAAAATTACGTAAGTCACAGTTTATTCGGGAAGAAGTGCTATTTTTGGGGCATGTTATCTCTACGGAAGGGATTCGTATGGACCCCAAGAGAATTGATTGTATTTCTAATTTTCCTGCACCTCGTAATATTAGGGAATTAAGAGGATTTTTAGGTCTTGTCAACTACGAACAGCGGTTTTGTGATCGGTATGCGGAACTTACCGTTCCATTGTTGAAATTATTGAAAAAGGGTGAGAGATGGCGGTGGGAGGAAGAACAAAAACAGGCATTTGGGGCCATTAAGGAAGCCTATCTGAAGGTTACCTTGGTGGTTCATCCGATTCTGGATAGAGTTTTCTACATACAATGTGATAGCTCGGACTATGCGCTGGGGGGTAGTTTGTTTCAGCTATCCGAACTTAATGAAAAACAAGTAATTGCTTATACAAGCGCCACATTTAAGGGTAGTCAGTTAAGATATACCACGACGGAAAAAGAGGCGTTGGCGGTGGTACACTGTTTGCGTCAGTGGCGTACTTTGATATTAGGACGAGATTTAGTGATATTGTCGGATTATAAGTCTTTGACTTTTTTGTTGTCATGCAAATTACGTTCAGCTAGATTATCCCGATGGATAATGTATATACAGGAGTTTAACTTCCAAATCCTCCATTGCAAGGGGACTGAAAATGTGACGGCAGACGTTTTATCTCGCTTCTCTTCAAAGGGAAGGGTTGTGCAGCCTCAGAAGTCAAATGAGGTGAATATATCTCTGGTCAAATTGACTGACGATTTTAAGGAATTAAGAAAGAACTTGAAAACGCTACGAATCGATCAACTCAATGAAGACTGGATCAGAAAAAAAATTGAGTTGTTAGAAAATCTAGGAAGTCAAGCGAAAATACTTAACGAAGATGAGGTCAAAATAACCGATTGGTTTATCTTACATGAGGGTTTATTGTTTAAGAGGGGAACCAGTGATTGTACAGGGTTTAAGTTGTGTGTCCCTCGCATCCAAGTTAAGGAAATGGTCCTCGCACATCATAGGGGAATGGGACATTTTGGAAAGATTAAAACATATTATCACATGCGACAGACTTTTTATTGGCCGAAAATGTCGAAACATGTCAGGCAGATTATTGCTGCCTGCGATTTGTGCCAAAAGGCCAAATGCTCGCCTATAAGTCGGGGTTTACCAAGTCCCATTCTAGTTGAAAGACCTGGAATGTTGGTGTGTGTGGACATGATCGGACCGTTACCGGAAGGGCGTGGCGGAGTGACGCAGCTCCTAGTAGTAGTTGATGCCTTTTCAAGGTTCGTGAAATTATATCCTTTGCGAAGAGCTACTGCTCGGTCCATTTTAAACCGATTGGAAAAACACTATTTTATCGAAATTCAAAAACCAAAATGTAGTTTATCCGATAACGGGTCCCAGTTCACCAGTCACCTATGGAAATGTAGGTTGGCCGAACTCGATATTAAACTAAAATTAATATCGGTATATTTTCCGCAAGGTAACATCACAGAGCGATACAACAAGGAAATAGGACGAATGCTTCGTTCCTATTGCTTTGAAAAGCACACAGGGTGGGCTAATATGTTGAAATTTGTAGAAGATTGCTTGAATAATATTGTAAATTTGAGCACTGGGTACACTGCTACTTATTTACAAACTGGTAAGGTTTTGCCTAATCCAATGGTGAAGTATTTAGATTTCCCCGTCGAGCCTACTGCGAATAAATCTCTGGAGAGTATCTGGGAGATTGCTTACGATAATCTACGTACCCAAGCTCAAAAGCGTGTGGATAAATCGAAGGGAAGGGTTCGCCCGACCTGTTTTGAGGTTGGTGATCGCGTGCTGGTTCGAACTCATTACCAGTCTGCTGCGGAAGATAAAACTATAAAGACATTCTTTCTTTTATATGAAGGTCCGTTTTACATCCTCAGACAGGCCGGTCCCAATTCATACATTATAGGCGATGACGAGGGTAATGAGATATCTAAGCAAAATGTTGTGAATTTGAAAGCTTATAAAACTGTCGTAAATGTACTCTAGATTCTAAGTGCATACCTGTAGAATATGAATTAGTCGTTGCATCTATTATTGTATTAATATTTTTCATCTATGTTAACTAAATAGTTGTAAGTCGTTACTGTTATTTAGTTAGGGGGGTGATGTAGTGGTTCCGCGATCTATGTCATTGTGCAGTGTACGTGCGAAAACCCATGTGAGGGTAAGGAAGAGAGAGGGGATGCGGGAGGAAGTCACGTAGCCACTGGGCAGTCAGCCCGAGACTCCCGAGAGACTCGATACGACGCATTGACAGCTTGTCTATCTTGTCATTTTTGAATTTGTAACCAGTGTTTTTGTATGTTGATTTCAATATAATTGTCACCACCTACAGTGCTCCAGTCTTTTCTATACTCTCAAGAACCATTACCCTGAAGAAGGGCATTCTAGTACAACAGCATAACATCATAATCGAATACAACCCAGATACTATCCATTCAACCTTCTGTTCGATTCGGTTGCTCGTATGTATAACGAAAGAACAGTAACCTGGTGAGTATTTCTATATGAACGTCATCACGATATAATCGAATACAACTCGGATACAAATATCATTCCGTCTATCCATCCAACATTCTGTTCGATTGGGTCGCTCGTATGTATAACGCAAGAACAGTCAACTGCTGAGTATTACTATATAAACATCACCACGATATAATCGAATACAACTCAGTTACAATTATCGTTCCGCCAAACCATCCAACCTTATGTTCGATTCAGACGCTCGTATGTGTAACGAAAGAACCGTTACATGGTAGGTGTAACTAAATATACAGCATTACGATATATTCAGATACAACCCAGATACAATGATTGTTCAATCTATCCATTCAACCTTATGTTCGATTCGGTTGCTCGTATGTATAACGGAAGATTTGTTACTTGGTTATACATACTATATGATAATCATCACGATATAATCGAATACAACCCAGAAAGGATGATTGTACAGTCTATCCACTCAACCTTCTCTTCGATTCGGTCGCTCTTACGTATAACGAGAGAACAGTTACCTGGTGAGTATAACTATGAAAACATCATCGATCATTCGATATAATCGAATACAACCCCAGATACTATTATTGTTTAGTCTATCCATTCAACCTTTTTTTTAATTCAGTCGCTCGTATGTATAACGGAAGAACAGTTACCTGGTGAGTATAACTATATAAACATTATCGAATACAACCCAGATACGATGATTGTTCAATCTATTCATTCAACCTTCTGCTCGATTCGGTCGCTTGTATGTGAAACGGAAGAACAGTTACCTGGTGAGTATTGCTATATAAACATCATCACGATATCATCGAATACAACTCAGATACGATTATCGTTTCGTCTAACCATCTAACCTTATGTTCGATTCAGTCGCTAGTATATGTAACGGAAGTACCGTCACCTGATAAGTATCACTATATATACAGTATTGCGATATAATCGGATACCACCCAGATACATTGATTGTTCAGTCTATCCATTCAACTTTCTTTTCGTTTCGGTCGCTCGTATGTAAAACGGGATTACCGTCACCTAGTGTGTATAACTATATACACAGCATAACATCATAATCGAATACAACCCATATACTATCCATTCAACCTTCTGTTTAATTCAGTCGCTCGTATGTATAACGGAAGAACAGTTACCTGGTGAGTATAACTATATAAACATAATCGAATACAACCCAGATACGATGATTGTTCAATCTATACTGAATACTGAAACATCATCACGATATCATCGAATACAACTCAGATACAATTATCGTTTCGTCTAACCATTCAACCTTCTGTTCGATTCAGTCGCTAGTATGTGTAACGAAAATACCGTCACCTGGTAAGTATCACTATATATACAGTATTGCGATATAATCGGATACCACCCAGATACATTGATTGTTCAGTCTATCCATTCAACTTTCTGTTCGTTACGGTCGCTCGTATGTAAAACGGGAATACCGTCACCTTATGTGTATAACTATATACACAGCATAACATCATAATGGAATACAACCCAGATACTATCCATTCAACCTTCTGTTCGATTCGGTTGCTCGTATGTATAACGAAAGAACAGTAACCTGGTGGGTATTTCTATATGAACGTCATCACGATATAATGAAATACAACTCAGATACAATGATCATTCCGTCTATCCATCCAACCTTCTGCTCGATTGGGTCGCTCGTATGTATAACGCAAGAACAGTCACCTGGTGAGTATTACTATATCATTATCACCACGATATAATCGAATACAACTCAGTTACAATTATCGTTCCGTCTAACCATCCAACCTTATGTTTGATCAGACGCTCGTATGTGTAACGAAAGAACCGTTACATGGTAGGTGTAACTGAATATACAGCATAACGATATAATCGGAGACAACCCAGATACAATGATTGTTCAACCTATCCATCCAACCTTATGTTCGATTCAGTTGCTCGTATGTTTAACGGAAGAACTGTTACCTGGTTAGACATACTATATGATAATCATCACGATATACTCGAATACAATCCCAGATACGATTATTGTTTAGTCTATCCATTCAACCTTCTGTTCAATTCAGTTATGAAAAACGGAAGAACAGTTACCTGGTGAGTATAACTATATAAACCTAATCGAATACAACCCAGATACGATGAATTTTCAATCTATCCATTTAACCTTCTGCTCGATTCGGTCGCTTTTATGTAAAACGGAAGAACAGTTACCTGGTAAGTATTGCTATATAAACATCATCACGATATCATCGAATACAACTCAGATACAAGTATCGCTTCGTCTAACCATTCAACCTTCTGTTCGATTCAGTCGCTAGTATGTGTAACGGAAGTACCGTCACCTGGTAAGTATCACTATATATACAGTATTGCGATATAATCGAATACCAACCAGATACATTGATTGTTCAGTCTATCCATTCAGCTTTCTGTTCGTTTCGGTCACTCGTATGTAAAACGGGAATACCGTCACCTAGTGTGTATAACTATATACACAGCATAACATCATAATCGAATACAACCCAGATACTATCCATTCAACCTTCTGTTCGATTCGGTTGCTCGTATGTATAACGAAAGAACAGTAACCTGGTGAGTATTTCTATAGGAACGTCATCACGATATAATCGAATACAACTCAGAAACAATGATCATTCCGTCTATCCATCCAACCTCATGTTCGATTGGGTCGCTCGTATGTATAACGCAAGAACAGTCACCTGGTGAGTATTACTATATGAACATCACCACGATATAATCGAATACAACTCAGTTACAATCATCGTTCCGTCTAATCATCCAACCTTATGTTCGATGCAGACGCTCGTATGTGTAACGAAAGAACCGTTACATGGTAGGTGTAACTAAATATACAGCATAACGATATAATCGGAGACAACCCAGATACAATGATTGTTCAATCTATCCATTCAACCTAATGTTCGATTCGGTTGCTCGTATGTGTAACAGAGGAACTGTTCCCTGGTTAGACATACTATATGATGATCATCACGATATAATCGAATACAACTCAGTTACAATTATCGTTCCGCCAAACCATCCAACCTTATGTTCGATTCAGACGCTCGTATGTGTAACGAAAGAACCGTTACATGGTAGGTGTAACTAAATATACAGCATAACGATATATTCGGATACAACCCAGATACAACGATTGTTCAATCTATCCATTCAACCTTATGTTCGATTCGGTTGCTCGTATGTATAACGAAAGATTTGTTACTTGGTTAGACATACTATATGATATTCATCACGATATAATCGAATACAACCCAGAAAGGATGATTGTACAGTCTATCCACTCAACCTTCTCTTCGATTCGGTCGCTCTTACGTATAACGAAAGGACAGTTACCTGGTGATTATAACTATAAAAACATCATCACGATATAATCGAATACAACCCCAGATACTATTATTGTTTAGTCTATCCATTTAACCTTCTGTTTAATTCAGTCGCTCTTATGTATAACGGAAGAACAGTTACCTGGTGAGTATAACTATATAAACATTATCGAATACAACCCAGATACGATGATTGTTCAATCTATCCATTCAACCTTCTGCTCGATTCGGTCGCTTGTATGTAAAACGGAAGAACAGTTACCAGGTGAGTATTGCTATATAAACATCATCACGATATCATCGAATACTACTCAGATACAATTATCGTTTGTCTAACCATTTAACCTTCTGTTCGATTCAGTCGCTAGTATGTGTAACGGAAGTACCGTCACCTGGTAAGTATCACTATATATACAGTATTGCGATATAATCGGATACCACCCAGATACATTGATCGTTCAGTCTATCCATTCAACTTTCTTTTCGTTTCGGTCGCTCGTATGTAAAACGGGAATACCGTCACCTAGTGTGTATAACTATATACACAGCATAACATCATAATCGAATACAACCCATATACTATCCATTCAACCTTCTGTTCAATTCAGTCGCTCGTATGTATAACGGAAGAACAGTTACCTAGTGAGTATAACTATATAAACATAATCGAATACAACCCAGATACGATGATTGTTCAATCTATACTGAATTCAACCTTCTGCTCGATTCGGTCGCTTGTATGTAAAACGGAAGAACAGTTACCTGGTGAGTATTGCTATATGAACATCATCACGATATCATCGAATACAACTCAGATACAATTATCGTTTCGTCTAACCATTTAACCTTCTGTTCGATTCAGTCGCTAGTATGTGTAACGGAAGAACCGTCACCTGGTAAGTTTCACTATATATACAGTATTGCGATATAATCGGATACCACCCAGATACATTGATTGTTCAGTCTATCCATTCAACTTTCTGTTCGTTTCGGTCGCTCGTATTGCGATGATGTTGATGTTATCTTTCTGAAGCAGCATGTTTATCACATCTCATATTCGATATAAAACTTTGCATTCCTTAGGACATCATGTGGGGAGATAAGCAACGCATTCATGAAATACCTTTGTTTTTCAGCTATTCTACTTGAATCAGCATTATTCTCATATTTGATATGTCAAGATTCATCACGCAATAATAATTTCAAATCTATTGTTCTCAAATGAGGAAGAAAAGTATAAATAGATACATAAAATTGATCTCAGTCTGACAGTATTTTCACTAAGTCTATCATGTCAACATCAAGTCGAGATAGTGGTTATGTGAGTGTGTCAGAAGACGAGTTTGATACAAATTTCACCGAATCATCTTTCAATAGTGAGAATATCATCGAGAATTAGATGGAGTATTGAAGATGTACGAAAATGCAGCCCGAGTCGAGAAACATTGCCTACTCTACACATTATTCCAGTTGAGAGCCTTCCAGTGTTACGTTCAAATTTAGCATTAGTGTCATTCTCTTGCATCCTCAATGATTAAATAGATTAATCACAAATAAATACACCATTTTGATAGGTCACAGTATATATCGAAATTGTGATTCTATGTCAGGTCAACAAACACTAACAAATGGGAAAAAAATTAAAACTATCATATTCATCAACGCTCCGTATATTCAATAGGGCACGCGAGGTAAATGTTGTATATGCTTCATTTCACAGTTGTCGACGATATCGGCGGTTACTGGTGGCTTTTTCAATGTCGAATGCTTTTTCTGAGATATTGTTGACAGTAACAATTCCTCGATACGTTCTGCCTCGATACGATGAGATGAGTCTATATATCATGTGTGGTCTGAATCATGTATGAAAGTTGTGTACTGAAACCAATTAAGGAATTACTAGGGAAATCTCAGATTGTGGTTTTTTTTATTCTATTGTTAGTATCATTTTGGTATCCATTTTGTATTTGTGTTATGATTTGAGGATGACTGAGGGACTCACCTGTTGTATAATGTTATAAATTTCAGAGATGATCGAAATTTGGTATAATTTTGTTTACATACATTGTCAGCTATTTGCTTGACGTACACCATGTCAGTTATGTCAACTATTATACAGATATACTGTCATAAATTAAACGATCCTTGGTAGACCTATCTGTGACCGAGTTATTGTTCCGAGAGAGACAGTACAGTGTTGCCAATTCTGTAATGCAACATTCTTCGAGTTTGATCGTGATAGGCATAATAATTGAACACTACTTACTCTATAAATGTTCATGAGTTCGATGAGTGTGTTTGCATGATATGAGGAGGCCATCAACCCCTTAAGGGGTCGACGACAACGTTATAGTCTTCTTCAATGACTAGTGACACTTCCGGTTCGTGTTTATGTAGTCCGCGGCAATCTGACAGGATTGTGACTATAGCGATCTCTAATTGAGTGTTCATAATTTCCTGCGTTTTATTGAAGGACTGGTACTGGTGATTTGTTGTGCACAATTATTATGATGTTTCTAAGTCATCCTTCATAGGGATTAATTTTGTGTCACATATTTTGCAATTTCGATTTTCGTTTGTTGCCTGTGTGAGCATATTTTGAGAATTTGGCCGAAATTGTACTCTCCAAGAGGATTTGAAATACCCGAGTACTTGTGCCTCATAGACACGATGAAGTGATCCTTGTGGAAGTCAAACTAGGGATTCCATAAGGTTGAATTTCCCATATTGTATCCGTATATGAGCCTTAAGAAGAGGTGCCAGAAGTGCTATATTTCTTTGACAGCCTTAGTTGTATGTGGAAGACTGGGCATAACTACAATAGCATATTAAATAGCAATTGCAGAAGAAAAACCCCTTGGCCAGGGTAAGAATATATCAAAATATATTATTTGAGATATTGCTATCGAAGTTAGTTATTATAAAATTATCCATGGTATTCAGTGCCTACTCACTTAAATGTTTTATTTATTCAGTATTGTCTTCAACTATTTTTTTTTTCTTATTCCTGTTAGTATTTATCAAGGGGTCATTCTTGCTTGTTAATTTAGATTACCTACATTATAAATTGAGCAAGTTAATGTTATCCAAGCTTATTTTCTTCAAATTAAATATTTGTGATTAAGTTGCAGAAATTTCAGTTAAGGAAATATTATACCTTCTGTAATATTTATCATGCTCCTTATTTTCATATTGGCTGGGGGTTTTACTCATCAATAAATTGATTAATAATGTGTTCTTAATCGTTTGGGATAGGTGATAATTTGTGTTTTCCTCAGGGTTTTTTTTTCTGTTTGGACTCTGGTTGAGAAGAGCTACAGGGTGGACTCATTTACAGTGAAAGACTCCGGCAATCCGCACCAGCATTATTCCATACGCGAGGTGGTCTATCACATGCAGGGGATATACAGGGTGGCACACAAAAGGGAATAGGAAGTGGATAGCCTGTGTCTACAGGGTGACCTCTTCAGATCACACAGGGAGGATCACGCAAGTTTTGAATAGCTTTAGTAATCATTGCTTCCCGTCATATTTTTTATGCTTATCTGTTGTTGCTAACTGCTATCTTAACCTGGTCTGCCATTTTTTTTACGCTTATTTGTTTTTGCTAACTGCTATCTTGACTTGATCTGCCATATTTTTTTATGCTTATTTGTTGGTGCTAACTGCTATCTTAAGCTGATCTGCTATTTTCTTATGCCTATTAGTAGTTGCTAAATCGCTGTTTTATACTGATCTACTATCTCCTTATTCTCATTTATAGTTGATGCTTATTGTTTACCTTATGCTGGACCGGAATGCAAGGAAGCGAAAATTATTGAGATTTAAGGTGATTTATCCTTACCGCGCATGCGCCTGAGCTCACGCGACGCGAGCTCTTATTGCTTTCCTTAATTTCTGCGCTCCCTTTTAATCGCTTGTCATAGATATTTGCCATGATATTATTCCGTCATTTGCTGAGACCGATTCACATATGGTGATTTAGGTGGAAGTTATATTTATATATTTTTTGTTTGGGTTCAATAAATAGGTTGAGTACTGTTGTTCCGATCTACTTAGTATTATTTGCCCTGACCCTGTTGGTGAATTCGAGGGTTAGGTAGGTTCTGATCGGGTATTCGCGAGGTGGTAGAATTTACCTGGCGCCCATGTTAAGGATTCAATATACATAGAAACAAAAAAACTTAACAGCATTTTGTTGTTTGATCCACCCCTTTTCTTCGACTGCAGCTGCCGCAAATATTCGCCATTTATAGTTATTGGATAGTGGAAAGTTTTGACAGGTGGTATTTTGGCGCCCAACGTGGGGTCATTTGATTATTCGGGCTATTTTATTGAATGTGTCTATAGTTATAACTTTTAAGATTGGATTCTCAAGCGAACCATTTTATTTCAATCTTAATGGCTAACAAAATGCAAGTAAATAGGCTAAATCAAGAGGAGCTTTCTTACGAACTGAAAATTAGGGGTATAGCTACAGGGACAGTAGATCAAATGAGACAATCTTTGTCCATGGCAATCAGGTTGGAAAAGAGTGGGGACAGCATCAGATTACCGAAGCATCCGTTCACTGTGGAAGTAGATGTGAAAGCAGTAAAAGAGAAGTTAGATGAATTGGAACCTTTTATAGCTGACTTTTATGCTCCTAAAACCAGCAACGTATATCTGAAATATCAGACGAAGTTGGCACATGTTCTAAATCGTATCGACCACATTGACGGAGAAGAATTTATTGAGCGTCCCGAGTTAGTGACTAAGGCTTATTCACTCTTGGATCTTCTTCACTCGAAGGCTGAAGATTATCAAAAGCAGCAAAACGTACCACCTCCACTGAATTTTCTGGAAGAAAGTAATGTAGATACATCAGTGCACCCGCAGAGTCGCTCAACCAGTATTTCACCAGTCCGTGTCCAGCCAAGTAATGTGAAGCCTATCCTTCCCAATAAATGGGATTGCAAATTTTCGGGTGATAAAAAGGGATACTCTTTGAGTGCGTTCCTGGAACGCATTGAGGAGTTGAGAGTGGCCCGGCATGTTTCTAAGGAAACTTTGCTTGAATCTGGCATCGATCTCTTCACGGGAAGAGCATATCAATTTTATTTGGCTCACAGACACGAGGTGAATACTTGGGATGAATTTGTTGTTCTTTTGAGAGAAGAATATCTATCATCTAACTTTAATGAAAAGCTTTTTGATGAGATTCAGAAACGATTTCAGGGTCCTGATGAATCCATAGGAATCTATCTAGCGGTAATGACGGGATACTTTAAGCGGTTAACTTGTAATGTTTCTGAGGAGACAAAATTAAAAATTTTGTTGAGAAATATGGCTCCCTTCTACCAGACTCAGCTGGCATTAGTTTAAATCAGTTCTATAGCGCACCTTCGTGAACTCTGTCGACGTTTAGAAGCCAGAAAGGAGGCAGTGGAAAATTTAATTGGTCCCTCGAAGAGGAGCAGCGCATTGGAGCCAGACCTAGCCTATATTGGGGTAGAACCAGCTGTTGTTGATAGTTGTCAGGACCTGTCCGAAATGTTCACCGCAGGGAAACGCTGTACGACACACCTGAAGGATCGAGGTGGGTTTGTCGATGAGGAAAACTCGATCAAGAATCTCCAGATAATTTTGGATTTTGTTTTGGAAAATGCGGTCCATGACGAAAGGCCATATTTGAAAGTCGATATTCTGGGTAAGTCAGTACTAGGATTATTGGATTCAGGCGCATCAAGGACCGTTCTTGGAAGTAAAGGATTGGCTGTTGTTAAAGAATTGGGTTTACCTGTGGAATACGCAGAGACCTCATTTTGTACTGTTGCCAATGGGACTCGATGTAGCAGCGTTGGTGAGGTTGAATTGCCAGTTTTGATTAGAGGGCGTTTTAGGTTGATTCGGGCTATCATTGTTCCAGAATTGGCTCATCTTTTGATATTGGGGGCAGACTTTTGGAGAATCATGGGTGTCGTTCCAGACCTGCGTCACAACGAGTGGCACTTTTCCGATCAGCCTATTGTTGTTAATTCTGTTGAACATGTTGGTGGGCAGACAAAGCTGGGTTCTATAGAGAAGTTGCGGTTGCAAGCAGTCATTGATCGTAATGTGTCATTGATGGGAAAAGAGCTTGGATGTACGAATAGGGCGGAGCACATCATTGTAACTGACAGTCCGCCAATTAAGCAAAGATACTACCGGGTGAAACCGGTGATTCAACAACAAATTGACAAGGAACTGAACGAGATGTTGGCACTAGGAATTATCGAACCCTCTAATAGTCCGTGGTCTTCTCCTATATTGCTTGTAAAGAAGGAAGATAACTCCTTTCGCTTTTGTGTGGATTACAGAAAGCTAAATGCTGTGACGGTACGAGATAGCTACCCATTGCCAATGGTCTCGGATACCCTGGATAAACTCAGGAATGCAAGGTATTTATCTAGTCTTGACGTGAAGTCTGCATATTGGCAAGTACCTATGGCCGAAAATTCAAAGATGTATACTGCTTTTACTGTGCCCAATCGAGGCTTATTTCAATTTTGCCGTATGCTTTTTGGGCTACATAATGCGCCTGCGACGTGGCAGCGCCTAATCGATAACGTTCTTGGCCATGACTTGGAGCCCAATGTATTTGTGTACCTGGATGATGTGGTGATTGTCAGTCAATCGTTTGAGCAACACGTCGCCATTTTAGATGAGGTTTTCTGTCGACTTAGGAAGGCGAACATAACTATCAGCATAGACAAGTGTCAATTTTGTAGACCGGAGGTGCGCTACTTAGGCTATGTGGTTGATCGTAACGGCTTGCATGTTGACCCCGAGAAAGTTAAAGCTATGTTGGAGTTAACAACTCCAGGTTGTGTGAGCGAAGTGCGTCGCATTGTCGGGACCTTTTCTTGGTATAGGCGTTTCGTTAAAGATTTCTCATCCATAATAGCTCCCATCACAGCACTTTTACAGAAAGGTTCTAAGTTTCAGTGGACAAATGAGTGTGATAGTTCGTTTAGGCGGATAAAAGAGTCTCTAGTGGCTGCACCTATTTTAAGCTGTCCAGACTATTCGAAACAGTTCGTTGTCCAAACTGATGCTTCAGGATACGGTATAGGAGCTGTCTTAACGCAGCCCCATGATGATGGTGATCACGTCATTTCATATTTAAGCAGGTCCCTATGTTGAATGTAATGAAAAATGCAAGATGATTATTGCTGGTTCGTTTTATTTTCGCCGATGATAACGGATAAAAATGATTGATTCAAAAATATGGCTAACAGCCAACATCTAAATCTTCAAATTCATTGTACAATTTTTAACAGAATGCAGAGATCATAAAAAACATAGAAAACTCAGAACTATAACAAAGAACTGTCAACTGACATAGGTCAATCGCTCACAGACAATGAGCATAGGCGTACATATAAAATAATATTCATAAAAATAAACATGGGCGTAGTTATAAAGTTTCAATCAGTGAACATTCCGCCCCCTTTGAAAGGATAAGCTTTCAAAGCTTCACCACAAAAAGTGTCTTGATTTAGTCAATGGGTAGTACACAAATACGACGCAAAGCACGGGTCACCAATCCATTTGCAGTTTTGACGTCCACTACACGGGTAATGTTGTCCTTTCCTGGGTGTATTACCATGATTCTGCCTAATGGCCACTTCATGGGATGAGTATTGTCCTCTTGTACCAAAACCATGGATCCAACTCGTACCAGGTCTTGAGCGTTGTGTTTCCACTTCGTTCGGACTTGCAGGGTAGAGATGTACTCGCGACTCCAACGTCTCCAAAAATGTTGAAGTAGCTGCTGCAGACGTTCATATTGGTTGAGCCGGTTGCATGGAAAATCTTCTACATTCCTTTGAGGTACAGATGTTAAAACGTCTCCAATAAGGAAATGACTAGGTGTGAGTGGAATGAGGACACTAGGATCATCTGTCAATGGGGTCAAAGGTCGGGAATTCAACACAGCTTCAATCTGTGTAAGGACAGTACTCATTTCTTCAAATGTTAAATGAGAATTATTTAGTATTCTTTTCATGTGAGTCTTTGCTGACTTGACTGCAGCTTCCCAAATACCTCCCATATGGGGACTACGTGGAGGAATAAAGTTCCAATTAATATTATTTTGTGCAACGTAAGAATTCAATTCTAAATCATTATTAATTGTTGATAATAGTTCGTACACGTCGTTCAACTCATGGTGAGCTCCCTTAAAATTTGAGCCATTATCCGAAAAAATGTTAGAACAAATTCCCCTACGTGCCACAAATCGCTTCAGAGCATTTAAAAAAGATGTAGTGGTCATGTCACTAACCAGTTCTATATGTACTGCCTTGACCGCGAGACATACAAAAATGCAAATGTAACATTTGATAATCCTTCTGTTTCTTAATTTACCATCTTTAATAAACAAAGGTCCAGCATAGTCAATACCAACATTAGTAAAGGGCCTAGCTGGTGTTAAGCGACATTCAGGAAGATTTCCCATCATTGGGTTTGGTGTAGTAGGATGTGTTTTGAAACATTTAATACACTTATTTAATATTGATTTGACAGCACTTTTTCCTTTTATAGGCCAAAACTTCATGCGGATAGCAGCTAAAGTTGCTTGAGGGCCTGCATGAAGGTTTCTGATGTGTTCATGCTCAATGATGAGTTTAGTTACATGATGTTTATAAGGTAGAACTATAGGATGTTTTTGGTCATGTGAGATATTAGCGATTGAAATTCTACCACCTACTCTGATTAGACCATCTGAATCCAAAAATGGATTTAGAGCTAGTAGACAACTATTTCTTGAAACCTGATTATGTTTTCTCAAACTTTTCAAATCTGATTCAAAAGATTCTAACTGAGTTAATTTAATAATAGTATTAGTAGCCTGAGTCAATTCATGATTTGAGAAATGACCACTGAGTTTGCTTTGTTTGTGAGTAGAGCAATTTTTAATAAATCGCAAGCATTGTGCCGTTACTCGAATTAGTTTTGTCCAAGATGAATATCTTGTGAGTATACTGGAATCCAAAATCGTAGCGGGAAAGGCTGCTTGTACCTTTTTTCGTTCGGGTAAATCTGAAAGATCTATATTCACATTGGATGGCCAAGATGTGAGATCTGATGATGCTAGCCAAGGCGGGCCTGACCACCACAGATTTGAGTCTATTAAAGTTTCAGGGTCGGTGCCGCGTGAAATTATGTCCGCAGGATTGTCCTTGGAACTAACGTGTTTCCAACATTCAGATGGAGTCAAACGTTGAATTTCTGCAATTCTATTTGCTACAAAAGTTTGAAATGATACTGACTCGGAATATAACCACCCAAGAACAATTGTTGAGTCACACCAATAGTACTTGTTATTAAAATCAATGTTTAGAGACTCTGTGACCATTTGATCTAACTGAGCTAATAATAAAGCACCTGAGAGTTCTAGTCTAGGTAGAGTAATTTTTTTAAGTGGAGCTACTCTTGATTTTGCACACACAAGGCGTACCATAATGGTTCCTGAGCTACTTATTGATCTGAGATAGATACATGCTCCATACCCTTTTTCAGAAGCATCACTAAAACCATGTAGCTCTATAGAAATGGGATTGGTACCTAGCACATGTCTTGGGATCTTGACTTTATTTAGTGACTTTAGTTGGGAATAAAACTGGTTCCATAATGTATTCAGGTTTGTGGGTATTGGATCGTCCCATTCTAGTTTTAAAGACCACAACATTTGTAGTATGATTTTTGCTCTAAGTGTTATTGGTCCAAGTACACCTAAAGGATCGAAAATCTGTGCTATAGTAGAGAGTATGAAACGTTTGGTTACTTATCTGGTATTAGGATTGAAATTTACAGAAAATTGAAATTCATCATTTTCAGGATTCCATGTAATTCCTAGTGTTTTAATAGTTTTATTATCTGAAATGTGATATTCTGAAGATGATGGAGAATCAGAGCTATCAAAAATGTCATTATTATTGGAAGTCCACTTTCGCAGTATGAATCCTGCACTTTCAAGAATTGAATAAATTTCAGCTTTCAATTGTTTCGCCTGTGTGGTCGTTGAAGCACCGGTAATTAGATCATCAACATAAAAATCTGATAATATGCAGGAAGAAGCATCAGGGTATTGAGACATGTTATCATGAGCAACTTGTTGTAATGATCGAATTGCTAAATATGACGCCGACGCTGTACCGTAGGTAACCGTGTTCAGTTGATAGTGAGCTATGGGTTCACTGATATTTTGACGCCATACGATTCTCTGTAGATTGCGTTGTTCTGGTATTACATTAATTTGTCGATACATTTTAGTGATATCAGCAGTTAGGACTATTTGATGTTTCCTAAAACGACATAAAATTGAGAAAAGATCACCTTGTAAAGTAGGACCTACTTTAAGAGTATCATTCAATGATAATCCATTAGACCCCTTTGCAGAGCCATCAAAGACAACTCTGAGTTTCGTAGTTGTGCTTGAGTCCTTATATACTCCATGATGAGGTAAATAATGAATTATTTGATTAGGAATGTCCTGATCTGGATCTATTTTGGACATGTGTCCCAATGATTCATATTCTTTCATAAAATCCGAATAAAGAATTTTAAAATCATAATTTTTTGAAAATTTGCGTTCCATTGCATGAAGTCTGCTGATGGCAGCTTCCTTTGCATCACATAGAATGGCAATGTTAGGTTTGAGTGGTAAGCTGACCATAAATCTACCACTATCATCACGAACAGTTGTAGCTAAAAAATGATCTTCACATTTTTGTTCTTCCTTGGAAAAATGATTGGTTTTGACGCACTCCTCAATTTTCCAAAATTTTTCTAACTGATTTTGAATGTCTAGATTTTGTGAGAAATTACAAATTCTTGGAATATTTTTGGAAAAAGTTGATATTGGTCCTGCTATAATCCAACCAAATTTGGTTTTTTGTAAAACTGGTTGATCAGAGCCTGTTTTTATTCTATCATTGCAAATTAAATCCCAAAATATTTGTGAGCCTAGTAGCATATCAATTTTGTTTGATTTACAAAAATCAGGATCAGCTAGAGGTAGATCCTCAGGAATATTTATTTCACTAGGATTAATTGAGGAAATTGGAATATTTCCAGTAATATGGTCTAAAATCAAAAAGGTTAAAGTTTTTTGAAATGAGTTTTGTGTTGACTTAATTGTAGCACAAGTTTTGATATTAATATTAGTCACATTTTCATTTATGCCTCGAATTGGAATATTGATCTTATCACTAGGTACTCCTAGTTGATTGAAAAAGTTAGTTGACATAAAGTTTGATTGACTCCCAGAATCAAGGAGAGCTCTGCATTTGACTGGTCTGTTTTCATGATTCAAAACTTCAATGATCGCTGTAGACAGTAGAACATAAGGTTCTGCACCTGAACTATGAGCAGATGTCAAATAATGATTGTCTGATGAATGTGGATGATTGTTCTCTTCATTTGTTACTGAAAGAGATGATATGGACTGTATATTGCTTGATTGATTTGTTGCTAAATTGGAATTTGGACCTTGTGCTTGTGAAACTGGTGCTTGTGAATTTATTGCTTGTGGAGCAGTAATTTGTGAATTTGGTGATTGCATTGTTTTGCATGAACTGTGAAGAAGTGTATTATGCTTATTTTGGCATATTTTGCATCCACTGGATAAGCAATTACTGTTAGAATGACCTATTCTTAGACAATTTGTACACAACCGTAGCCTTTTAACTTCAGATAACCTAGCACCTGCAGCTAATTTTAGGAAGTTATTACATGAGTACAGTGAATGTGCACTCTTACACAAATAACAAGTAATATTGGAATGTCCAGTAGATGCTACTAAGTTAACTGACTGTTTTTCACCTTTTGGTGAATATGAAAGTTTCTGTTGAAACTTGCAAGATTGAAATTTTGATTGTTCCTTGGGCATATTTGATAAATTAGCATTCACTGCTTCTAGTACTTGACATTTATTTTTCAAGAAGGTGTTAAACTGGGTTATATTCGGAAATTCAGTGGTTTTTATGGATGTTTCCCACTCCTTTTTTGTACATGTATCAAGTTTGGTAGAGATTAAATAAATAAGAAGTGAATCCCATTTGTCAGTTGGTTGATCTAGGTTTTCTAGTGCTCTTATGTGCTTGAAATATTCATCAAGTAGACTTCTTAGGCCTTGATAAGATTCTTTAGAAATAACAGGCAATTCAAAAAGTGCTTTGATATGAGAATATATGATGATTCTTTTGTTTTCAAACCTTTCTTGGAGTAGTTTCCAAGCTGTGTCATAATTTAACTCAGACACACTTAGTGACTGAACTACATTTGCTGCTTCACCATGCAAGGCTGACTTTAAATAATAAAATTTCTGTACTTTGCTCAGATAACTATTGTTATCAATCAAAACATTAAATGTATCTTTGAAACCTGACCATTGACTATATTGACCACTGAAGTTAGGAAGGCTGATTTCTGGTAGTTTAACTCCAACTGGAGTGGTAGCAGTAGAAATTGCTGAACTAGCAGAGCTAGCCACAGCTGCATTGTTAGCTGAGTTCATTGCTGAAGCAACCAAAGTCTTTGCTGTAGCAATGGATTGATAGAATGAGTTTTCAAATGTCTCACGTTCAGAGGCTTCTGTAAGAAGCTGGTCTTCAGTAAGATCTAACACATCAATATCTCCTTGGATTTCTTGAAATGATTGCCATATATGCTCTGATTTCTCTAACCGTTCTTGAAGCTCCATGTATGAACTATTATCATCAAAAGTAGTTATAAAACCAATGAATCTGTTCAATTGACCCTTGATAACATTGCGTCTTGCAATAAGACTACGTAGGATTTGCTCACTCATGTTCAATGTTAGATAAAACTTTGTATTGTTCAATTTGTTCTAAAATTGTTCTTGCTCTTTGAAGTTATATTATTTTATGTGTTAAAATGATCAAGTTTAATTGGAAACTTTGCTCTATGTTCTTCAATACCTAGCTGAATGTTCGAATGATCATGAGTTCTGTCCAAAAACAGAAAAAGATGAATTGAAAGGTAGAATAGGAATGTGGAAGGATGAGACTTACAGTAATTTCAGCTTGTACCTCGAGTTCTATATCTCAGCTGAGCACTGGATTCTTGAATTCGAATGATCTTGCTATTTGTTCTTTGTTCTTGATGATCAAACAATCTAATGTTACACTTGCTCGGATAACAATAGTTGTTTCAACTGTAGATTGATCTTGATTGTCGACGAAAATCCGGCTCGAAGGACCAAAATGTTGAATGTAATGAAAAATGCAAGATGATTATTGCTGGTTCGTTTTATTTTCGCCGATGATAACGGATAAAAATGATTGATTCAAAAATATGGCTAACAGCCAACATCTAAATCTTCAAATTCATTGTACAATTTTTTACAGAATGCAGAGATCATAAAAAACATAGAAAACTCAGAACTATAACAAAGAACTGTCAACTGACATAGGTCAATCGCTCACAGACAATGAGCATAGGCGTACATATAAAATAATATTCATAAAAATAAACATGGGCGTAGTTATAAAGTTTCAATCAGTGAACACCCTAACCAAACAAGAGAGGAACTTTTCGACAACAGAAAGAGAATGCCTAGCAGTGTTATGGGCAGTAGAAAAATTGCGGCCTTACCTTGAAGGTGTACCATTCACGGTTATAACTGACCACTATAGTCTATGCTGGTTGCATAATCTTAAAGATTTGACGGGTCGGTTGGCTCGTTGGGCTGTACGCCTTCAACAGTACAACTTTAAGGTGATTCATCGCAAGGGTAAAGACCATATCGTACCTGATACTTTATCCAGGGCCGTTCCTATTTTAGATTCTGTATCTGTGAGTTTTGATATCTTGGGAGATCCATCAGATAATTTTGACGTCACGGACGATAAATGGTATTCGGCAATGTTGAATAGGGTTCGTAAAACTCCACTGAAGTATGCCAATTGAAGGGAATCTAGGGGTCGTTTATATAAGCACGTTAGGTTGGATTATCCAGGCCTTTCCCTACCAAGTGACTCATGGTTACAGGTGGTCCCCAAAGGAGAGCGTCAACGCATCATTGTCGCTGCTCATGAACCAGCTACTTCGGCTCATACGGGGGTTTATAAAACTTTTGCCAGATTTGCCGAGCGTTATTACTGGCCAAAAATGCGTAATGATATCTCCAGGTTTGTTCGTCATTGCAAGGTGTATGCAATGCATAAGGGGTCTCAAGATCGACCAAGCGATAAGATGGTATCACATCCAAAAGTATCTAGACCCTGGGAAATGGTGTCTTCTGATTTAATTGGACCTCTGCCAAGGTCCAAACATGGTAATTGCTATATTTTGGTTGTTACTGATTACCTTAGTAAATTTTCACTTCTATTTCCCCTCAGGAAAGCGTCCACAGAGGCAATCATTAGGAAAATCGAAGGAGATGTTTTCTTGGTATTCGGTGTTCCTCGAATTTCAATATGTGACAATGAGTCACAATATCGTAGCAAACAGTTTTCGAAGCTAGCTCAAAAATATAATATAATATAATATATAAATAATGTAGACTCAAATTCAACGCTAATTACCATCCTAGAGCGAATCCCACAGAAAGAGTAAATCGGACTATCAAGACCATGATTTCAATGTATGTGTCTGATAATCACCGTTCTTGGGATGAGAAATTGGGTGAGGTAGCTTGTGCAATTCGCACATCAAAGCATGAAACGACCAAGGTGACACCATTTCATGAATTTTGGTCGTAGGATGACATTATCTGGTGAAGACTATGCTCTAGGCGAGTCGCTGGATTTCGAAGAAGGCACTCGGTCCTATGATGTTAGCCTGAATGAATCATTCAAGGAGATGTATTCCGAAGTTCGTAGACGGTTGGAAGTCGCTGGCCAGGAAAGTTGTGATAGGTACAATTTACGCTGTCGTCATATCGAGTATTACCCGAATCAGCCTGTCTGGAGACGGAATTACGTATTATCGGATGCTTCCAAATATTTCACAAAAAAATTAGCCCCAACTTATGTAGGACCATTTTATATAAAAAGGCGGCTATCTCCTTGGACGTATGAGCTTAGAGATTCCGAAGGTGCCTTGAAGGGCGTTTGGCATACCAAAGACCTGAAGCCAGGCTTCAATGAGTAATTGAATTGAACGTATGTACGATTTGTTTATGGAAATTTACTGGGTAAATTTCTTGAAGTTAGAGGGGGATTTGTTACGTTCAAATTTAGCATTAGTGTCATTCTCTAGCATCCTCAATAATTAAAAAGATTAATCACAAATAAATACACCATTTTGATAGGTCACAGTATATATCGAAATTGTGATTCTATGTCAGGTCAACAAACACTAACAAATGGGAAAAAAAATTAAAACTATTATATTCATCAACGCTCCGTATATTCAATAGGGCACGCGAGGTAAATGTTGTATATGCTTCATTTCACAGTTATCGACGATATCGGCGGTTACTGGTGGCTTTTTCAATGTCGAATGCTTTTTCTGGGATATTGTTGACAGTAACAATTCCTCGATACGTTCTGCCTCGATACGATGATATGAGTCCATATCTCATGTGTGGTCTGAATCATGTATGAAAGTTGTGTACTGAAACCAATTAAAGAATTACTAGGGAAATCTCAGATTGTGGTTTTTTTTTATTCTATTGTTAGTATCATTTTGGTATCCATTTTGTATTTGTGTTATGATTTGAGGATGACTGAGGGACTCACCTGTTGTATAATGTTATAAATTTCAGAGATGATCGAAATTTGGTATAATTTTGTTTACATACATTGTCAGCTGTTTGCTTGACGTACACCATGTCAGTTATGTCAACTATTATACAGATATACTGTCATAAATTAAACGATCCTTGGTAGACCTATCTGTGACCGAGTTATTGTTCCGAGAGAGACAGTACAGTGTTGCCAATTCTGTAATGCAACATTCTTCGAGTTTGATTGTGATAGGCATAATAATTGAACACTACTTACTCTATAAATGTTCATGAGTTCGATGAGTGTGATTGCATGATATAAGGAGGCCATCAACCCCTTAAGGGGTCGACGACAACGTTATAGTCTTCTTCAATGACTAGTGACACTTCCGGTTCGTGTTTATGTAATCCGCGGCGATCTGACAGGATTTTGACTATAGCGACCTCTAATTGAGTGTTCATAACTTCCTGGGTTTTATTGAAGGACTGGTACTGGTGATTTGTTGTGCACAATTATTATGATTTTTCTAAGTCATCCTTTATAGGGATTAATTTTGTGTCACATATTTTGCAATTTCGGTCTTCGTTTGTTGCCTGTGTGAGCATATTTTGAGAATTTGGCCAAAATTGTACTCTCCAAGAGGATTTGAAATACCCGAGTACTTGTGCCTCATAGACACGATGAAGTGATCCTTGTGGAAGTCCATCAATCAATCAATCAATCAATCAAAGTTGCTTTATTGTCGAAAAGAAAATATATCTTATTGACAAAGCATGGTCACGAAAAAATATAATAAATTTCTACATAAAATAAAATGAGGTAAAATACGGTAATGAGTACCATTGTTGAATTTGTAAATATGAATAGAAAATACAAAAAAATACATATATAGTCAAGAATAATATCACATTTAAAAGTAAATAACAGTCTAAAATAATCAAATATAAACAAACATACATAAAAAACTATAGTAGGAAATAATCAATCAAGTAAGAAAAAAACAAAAAATGTATAAAATTCATAGAGCCAGTGAGGAGATACGATTACTGATGTCAGATACTGTTCTCCTCATAAAATTCACCGAGATCATAATAAGCCTTTCCAACCAGAAACTTTCCAACATACTTTCTAAACTTATGTACATTGTCAATTTCTCTCAAGAACAACGGCAAGTGATTGAATAGCTTCTTACTTTCATAAATAATTGAGTTTTTCGTCAAAGTTGACGTAGGAATGGGTAGTCTAATATTATGTGAAGAGTTGCGGGTAATATATGCTGAAGGCACAAGACTTGCTTTTTCATATTTTTTCTTGACAAGACAGACCGTTTCTAAAATGAAAATGCATGCCAAAGGTAAAATTCCATGTGTAACAAATAAAGGTCTACATGAGTCTTTCATACTAGCCTTACACATATATCTTGAAGCTCTCTTTTGAAGCACAAATATTGTTTTGAGGAGAAAGTTCGCACATGACCCCCAAAAACAAACTCCATATCGTAAATGAGACTCAATGAGTGCAAAGTATACATTTCTCGCAGCTTTGAATCCCAATTCATTTGAAGTAACCCTGACTGCGTAACAACCGGAAGCTAGCTTTCTATACAAACTCATGATATGCCCTTCAAATTTAAGTTTCGAATCTATATTTATTCCTTAGAACTTATTTGTGATAACGTTCTTAATGCATTCATTTTCGAGAAATACGTTTTCAATATTACACCTGAAGTTGATAACACTTGTTTTTCTAGTATTAAATGATAATAAATTACTATCGCACCAGTTTTTGATCTTTGCCATGTCTTCATTGATAGTATTTCCCAGAGTTGATCCATTTCTTCCGTGCCAAATGATGGTGGTATCATCAGCAAATATTGTAAGTTTTTCCTGTATGTCAATATAAGCTAGATCATTTACATATAATAAAAATAACAATGGCCCCAGGACAGAACCTTGAGGAACTCCGTGTTTTAGGATTAGCTGCTTTGAAGATATATTTTCGTGCACAACAATTTGTGAACGATTTGACAGATAAGATTCAAACCATAGTAGAGGAATACCTCTGAAACCATACAGGTTTAGTTTATGCAGCAGTATTCCGTGATTCACGCAGTCAAATGCCTTCGATAAATCACAGAACACCGCTGCTGCCACTTCACCATCATTCAGTTTTAGGAAGAGGTGTTCGAGAAATGCAAATATTGCATCATTCGTACTTTTTGAAGCTTGAAAGCCATACTGATTCGAACTCAAAATACCATATTTGCCCATGAAGGTCACCATTCTTTTCTTGACTAACCTTTCGATTACTTTCGCTAATGAAGGTAGCATAGCAATAGGTCTGTAGTCTGATGGAGAGTTATGATCACCACCTTTGAATAAAGGGACAATGTTTGCAACTTTTAAGCAACTGGGAAACATACCCGAAGAAAATGATAAGTTAATTGTTTCCGCCAGTATTTCTAATAATGATTGCGGTAATTTTGATAATATTTTGACAGAGAAGTCAAACTAGGGATTCCATAAGGTTGAAGTTTCCATATTGTATCCGTATATGAGCCTTGAGAAGAGGTGCCAGAAGTGCTATATTTCTTTGACAGCCTTAGTTGTATGTGGAAGACTGGGCATAACTACAATAGCATATTAAATAGTAATTGCAGAAGAAAAACCCCTTGGCCAGGGTAAGAATATATCAAAATATATTATTTGAGATATTGCTATCGAAGTTAGTTATTATAAAATTAATCATGGTTTTATTTATTCAGTATTGTCCTCAACTATTTTTTTTTCCTTATTCCTGTTAGTATTTTTCAAGGGGTCATTCTTGCTTGTTAATTTAGATTACCTACATTATAAATTAAGCAAGTTAATGTTATCCAAGCTTATTTTCTTCAAATTAAATATTTATGATTAAGTTGTAGAAATTTCAGTTAAGGAAATATTATACCTTCTGTAATATTTATCATGCTTCTTATTTTCATATTGGCTGGGGGTTTTACTCATCAATAAATTGATGAATAATGTGTTCTTTATCATTTGGGATAGGTGATAATTTGTGTTTTCCTCAGGGTTTTTTTTCTGTTTGGAATCTGGTTGAGAAGAGCTACAGGGTGGACTCATTTACAGTGAAAGACTCCGGCAATCCGCACCAGCATTATTCCATATGCGAGGTGGTCTATCACATGCAGGGGATATACAGGGTGGCACACACAAGGGAACAGGAAGTGGATAGCCTGTGTCTACAGGGTGACCTCTTCAGATCACACAGGGAGGATCACGCAAGTTTTGAATAGCTTTAGTAATCATTGCTTCCCGTCATATTTTCTTTATGCTTATTTGTTTTTGCTAACTGCTATCTTGACCTGATCTGCCATATTTTTTTTATGCTTATTTGTTGGTGCTAACTGCTTTCTTAAGCTGATCTGCTATTTTCTTATGCCTATTAGTAGTTGCTAAATCGCTGTTTTATACTGATCTACTATCTCCTTATTCTCATTTATAGTTGATGCTTATTGTTTACCTTATGCTGAACCGGAATGCGAGGAAGCGAAAATTATTGAGATTTAAGGTGATTTATCCTAACCGCGCATGCGCCTGAGCTCACGCGACGCGAACTCTTATTGCTTTCCTTAATTTCTGCGCTCCCTTTTAATCGCTTGTCATAGATATTTGCCATGATATTATTCCGTTCATTTGCTGAGACCGATTCACATATGGTGATTTAGGTGGAAGTTATATTTATATTTTTTTTGTTTGGGTTCAATAAATAGGTTGAGTACTGTTGTTCCGATCTACTTAGTATTATTTGCCCTGACCCTGTTGGTAAATTCGAGGGTAAGGTAGGTTCTGATCGGGTATTTGCGAGGTGGTAGAATTTACCTGGCGCCCATGTTAAGGATTCAATATACATAGAAACAAAAAACTTAACAGCATTTTGTTGTTTGATCCACCCCTTTTCTTCGACTGCAGCTGCCGCAAATATTCGCCATTTATAGTTATTGGATAGTGGAAAGTTTTGACAGGTGGTACCAGGTAGGAGTGGGTTTGAGTCCAGCGAGGAAATTCAACTCATCTATAATTGTTTCACAACCATACAAACCAAATAAACAATCTTTTTGTACAACGGAATGGAAAACTTTCACTGATTTACTAAAACAAGCATTAGACAATTTTTTTACGAGAAGTTACCAACCCACCAAGATAAATATGAGCCAGTTACGTTTCCATGTAGAGATTTCTGCAAAGTATCACAATTGGTGTTTGATGGTATCAAATGTCTACTCGTCAAAAAACATGACGTCGAGTTCCTTATCGATGTCGAGGATGCTACGCAGATCCTTCAAGTCTATCGAAGTGTAGTGGGCCATCGGGTGGTTTTACTAAAAAACATTAACTTCTGTATATTTTATAATAATATTTTGAATTCTGTATTCTCTGTAGCTCTGTATTCATTTTGTGAAATATCAAATGATAGTTTAGTGAGTAATGCACTCAGGGAATATTTGTTCCTTCATAAAATGAATGTACTGAGAGATTTGAATAATGCGTGAGAAATAAATATAAGAATCTATGATTCTTCGTTTTTATTTTTCCTCTAGGATTTATTATGTATTACTTTTACCAAATTTGAGAGATGAAAGTGGATTATTCTTCTAATTTTTATAAAATGATTATTGTTACCACCAGATCCATTCGATGAATTTGCGAATTTCTTGAAAACTTGAAAAGAAAAGTGTGACCTAACAAAAGATCCTCTTCCACATTAATGAAGCTTACTTGATCGAAAACCTAAGTCTAACGTCTTACGCACGTCTCAGACGTCGCGTATGATGTCAGGTTCTACGTCATGTATGACATTAGGTTTGGTATTATTCCATTTACTACCATTCCTGAATTCATCATTATATTGATATTGAGGCTTTTCAACTAAGTGTATGGCTAATATTATGTTGTTGAATTGCAGTGACGGTATTAGAAGGTTTCGTAACTGTACCCATATAAAGATCGAATTTTATGACCTAAAATGACGATAATGGATTATGATTATGCTATTTCGATTATTCCAAATGATATTTGAAAAATTATATACACGGAAGAGAGAGAGAGGAGATTTGCTGTGGAGTTTGATGAAAGAGGACACGAGGTTGCTACCTGAAATCACATTCCCGACACTAAATGGTGATAATAAAATATGGTGTAGTCGAATTGCAGTGACATTTTCGACAATGGGTGCAGAATCCATAATCAAAATGGTCCCTCAATCAGTATCAGTAGAGTTGTTTATTTTATCGTCTACTATGAGATTTGTAATTTTTTATAGTTTTCATCATAAAAGAGTTCTATCGGACAATAGAAACTTTATTCCATATGAATAGTTATCCATTGTTTCTGATGTTCCTCCAAAATTACCAGTAGCCGTCCAATATTCACTATTTTGTGTTTCATCAATGCCTATGACTATTTACTGCAGTTTCTTATTTCATCATCGGATAATATCTTCGGAATCTTGATATTGGTGGTATAGGATACGTCATGTCGTGGATTTTTTTTCAATGATTGGGATGCGTCTCGTAATGCTATTAATAATTTTCAAGGTTTTCGCAAGTTGTAGGTCGATTTTCGAAGAGGACGCGATGTTTGCTTACTTTATGACGCATTTTTAACTACTGTACGACGCATGCGTAATGTTTTTTCAAAGTTTTTGACGTTCTTCAATGAATGAGTGATGTTTATTAAATTTATAAACCGTTTTGAACATTTTCACACGTTGTTTCATTGATTTTTGACAAGGACACGACGTCGATGCAATATATGTATGACTCATGTCTGACGTTTCGTCATTATATTTATTGTTTTTGAAGTTCTTATACGTTGTTTGGTAGATTTCCGACGACGGCACGACGTCTGCGTGGTGTACGTACGACGCATGCATGGAGTTTTTTTCAAAATTTTCAACGTTATATAATGAATGCGTGATTTATATCTTGTCATGCTTTCTATCATTTCAAGGTTTTGAACACGTTGTATTATGGATTTTCGATGTAGGCGCTACATTTGCACGACGTATGTATGACGTAAGCGCAACGTATGCACGACACATGCGTCATGTTATTTAACGTTTTTGATGTTCTTCAATGATCGCCCATGTTTATTTTTGTATCTACAACTCTAAGTTGGTGAACAACAGAAATCTTAGTATGCCAAGCGTCAAATGTTGGACACCGAATGTCAGATGCCAGATGCTAAACTTTAACAGCTACCATTTTGGATTTGCGATGTCAGTACGTTATTAATCGTTGTTATATTTTTCACACGCTGTTTGATAGATTTTCGAAGAATGTGTGACGTTTGCATGACGTATGTTAGACGCATATGTGACGCATGGGTGATGTATGCGCGATGAATTTTGATGTTTTCTACTCGTTTAATGAAGGCGTGAAAATTTATCATGCGAATCATCGTATTCAAAAATTTTATACGTATTTTAGACGCATATGCGACGCATTGGTGATGTATGCGTGATGAATTTCGATGTTTTCTACTCGTTTAATGAAGGCGTGAAAATTTATCATGCGAATCATCGTATTCAAAAATTTTATACGTATTTTAGACGCATATGTCTGATGAATCTTCGACGGATACATGATGTTAGCATGATAAATGTTAGACGTTTTATATTTGCGCGACATATGTGCGTTGTATTCGTGAGGTTTGTCATCGTTTTGAATGTTTATCGATTAATATCAGTTTTGATTCATATCCCGCAAGCCTTTAGACTCAAAATATATGCAAGTTGAATTTTCGAAATGTCCGTGAAAAATCATTCTTCTGGAGTACCCATATAACTCCGTTCACTGGAAAAATGATGACACCTGAAGTAAAACCAAGAATGTGAGCTTCTTTCATCATGGGGATCATAAATGTATTATTTGTTTTCCCCTATGTCGCATTTTCACGAAAATATAGGAACACATTTTCAATAATTTATCAATATCAAATTCTATTCGTCACTGATCATAATATCACCCTCACGTGACCAAGACTCTCAAGTTCCAGTCGTTCAGCATCAACTATCAAATTATACCTATCAAACGTGAAACGTCATCATTAATTCTTGATACATCCTGTACCAGTCAGAACATTTGTATATTTCGAACCGTACACCTATTGAAAATATTGAGTGGAATTTCTTATACACCCAGTATATTTCTTCCATACTAGATAGTTTTTACATCCCTTTATTTTATCAGTCTGTTGGTTCCATCGTTAGAGCTATCGAAAATATTGTGAATGAAAGCATTGATTTCTGCAGACGTTGACACATATTCTCTTTGCTGAAAGTGCGATCCCAAATATAGAAAAGTATATTTGTTTCTTGACATATTTTTCAAGGTGAATAATGATTGGAGTATCTGGCTTCAATATAATGTGATCTAAATAGTTATACAGCTTTGGAATTTATAACCATACCTTGATCAGAGCTCCGTTTTTGTAATTTCGAAAATTCTTAGTCCTTGAAATATTCACCTCGATATTTCCGATAATATTCCATGTGTTGCCGATGCTGAAAGTGCAATCCTGAATCAAGAAAATTATTTCTGTTTCGAGACATATATTTTGAGAAGATCAATGATTGAAGTACCTGGTTCCAATATAATATTATCTTAATAGTTATATAGCCTTGGAATTCATAAACATGCCTTGATGAGAGCTTTTTTTTGAAATTTTATCAACTCTATGACCTTGAAACATTCACCTCGAGAGTTACGATCATATTCCATCTGTTATCGATTACTCCAAAATTGATTATCAATTTCCTATTTATCATTTCACCTACTAGGTTTTCATATTGGTGTAAATGGCATTCCCTGATATGAGTTGTACAAAAATTATGTCTCCTACTAGAATATTGATTGATAAGATAGAAACATGAGTTAACCGTGCACTCAAATCGACTCTTCATAGCATTTTCTTGCGTGTAACAGTGTTGTTTCGATTATTTCACCAATTTTCGTCGATATCTCGCAAACCTTGAGTTTTTTTATATAGGTAAGTTGATATATTCGGGATTTCCGTGAGAAATCCTTCTCTCAGAGTACCCACATGGCTCTGTTTACTGAAAAAAATTTAACCGGAAGTGAAACCGGAAGTTGTTCTTTTGATGTCCGAACGTTATGGAGATCACTAACATCTCATTTATTCCCCCTAGATAGAAAGAAGAGGATATATTTCAATAATTCATCAAGGAGATAGATCGGTTTGAAAAGCAGTACTCAAAGAGATGGTGAACAATTCTTATTGTTTTTTTAATATTTCGATAAATTTTGATTGATATCTCGCAAACCTTGGGACTGTGTATATAGGTGTTACGGTTCGATTTTATCCAATAACTAATTGATTAGGCGTTGCCTATAGTACTTATTATTTATTCAAACATAAGATAACCTATGTTCATTCATACCTGATTTAAGGTCATTCTCAATTTCCAAGGATGAAAATCCAAAGAAAAGGGATTGATTCCAGATAAAAACATCAACATGGTTACCTACTTGTTATTGTTCATAATATAATAATATGTTAGTGATTTTGATTTAGGGTTAAATGTCAAATTCTTTTTTTATTTGATTGGGGGACTCAGTAATGGAGATGGTTCTACCCAGCGTGGTAGTATGTATCATTAGCGTCAGTTGTCTTGAGTCTTGGCAGAACAGGAGGTTAATATATTTGTAGCTACATGTGGAATTGTCAGATTGTGCTGACACTTGATAACTATCTGTCTCTCTCTGGAGCTAAGTAATGAAAAGGCGAGAATGATGATTCTTCGGCCTATTGATCTGGAAAATAAAGGAGGATAGGGATATAGGTCTCTCTTGTTTTTCTCTGGCTACGAATTCAGGGAAAGAAAACGTGCTCACGCTTTAGCGGATTTTACAAAAGGGGATTCAGGAATATTGCCCAAAACTATCGAAATTAATGTTGATTTGATAGTTACAACATAGTGTTGGATAAATAGGTATATTTTTTTGATCTCCAGTTCATAACCTCAACTCGGAATCTGAGTTGCCACCTCAGGCCATCTTCTATCCAAGGTATATCATAATCATATTCCCTCGCATGTATCACAGCTCTGCTTGAATCTAGCTAACCACTTCTCTGCTTCCTCCTTATTGCCTCGCTTAGAAATATGCATTTTTAGGCATTCCTTTACTTCGCCTATCTCATCGCTGCATGCTTGCTTGAAAACTTCAACATATATCTCTTTGCTGAGCCGGAACATCCTACATCAACCTGCTCGCAACCTGTAGTGCCTGCTGAAATCTGGTTTATGGTATGCTGCCAACAGACTGACATCAATTACCTACTCCAGCTAGAATCAGGTAACCCTAGCTTAGTAGTTTCACGACTGGTGAACATCGAAGCAGACATCGAGCTCATCAGATCCAGATAGGACTGTTGGAAAGTCCTGTATGTGCCTGAAACCACCCTCATATTGAATTTTGCCACTTGTTAAACCCTATATATTTATGTATAATCACTTACAGTAAATAACCCTGTACCACTGGCCTTGTACTGGTGATGGTATTCTACCATTTATCTGGGTCATGTCACTAATATTATTATTCTTATCATGTAAATAATAAACTAAGGTAGCATTTAGTTAGGTTAGATAGGTCGAGCTGATCTGAAGGTAGCTCTCTAGACGCTTCACAGGTCCATAAGCGTTGATCGCCTTGCCACTAGGACTGTCCAGCAACCAATCAGCAAGTTGTCATATCAGAAATATAATTTAAATTGAACAAATCAGGATTATTATTATCCCTTCGAACCACCCCACTCTCCTGAGTCAGCCCCGGGAAAAAAGGGGGTAACAGATTGGCGCCCAACGTGGGGCGCCCAAAACATGTGTTTGATTTGTTCATTCAAGATACAGGGTGATTCGTGATGTTGACAAATTGCTGGTTGGTTGATAAGTGTAACATGCTTTAGATTTTTTTTCATGTAATGATAGCTCCTAGAAGTTATAAGTGCTGGTTTCAGGCGCATCTTAATTTCAGGAACATTTTTTAGTTATTTAGAATTATCACATAAATTTACAGGTTGCGGACAGTGTTGTAACGACAAATATTTTCAGATTGCATCAATTTGATAAGATCATATCTGGGAGTGAAAGGTCGGTGTGTCGATTGGGTACACATATCAGTCTCATTTTTCTCCATACACAGGGGGACACTATTTTGGGAAATTAACTTATTTTTGACTACTCTGAATTTCATTCGATCTTGGGATTCATCGAAAGGAATTGATTGCTAATGGAATCATTTTGTACTTGATTGTGGATTGAATTATTAGAAATCTTGTGGAGTTTTCTAGGATATATATTTTTTTAAATTTTCGATTTTTCGATTTAGTGATAGGGAAAATATATTTAGGTATTTTATAGTAATAGCAAGATTTTGCATAATATTTTTCTACACTATAAGGTGGACATTGGGGATAGTTTGTTTTTTCTCGATCGAATATACAGAGATTTTCATTTATTTTTTCCTTCTTCTCTTTCTCATTCTTCTCTCCTATTGTTAGAAGGAAAGGAGTAGTTGTCTAAGAAAGATCGACTTAGCTGATTTTTTCCTCATTTTTCTGGAAAGGGTGGGGTTGGCAAAGATGGAGGTGAATGGTCTTTTGGGTGACGAGTTGACTTACGAATTATACATTCGAGGACTACCCATCGGGAATACGGTAGCGGAGAAAAGGGCCACTTTGAGAGACATTTTCCGACTAGAAAAAAATCAGCCTGGACCAGTAATAGTCAAAGCCATTCTGGATACCGATACTGAACTCGAGATTTGCGAACGCAAACTGACCGAGTTAGGGAAAAGTATATCAGAATTCAATCCTGAAAATGGGGAAAATGAATTCAGAAGAATTTATAGAAGACTTATACATATATCGCTACGACTGAGAAGGCGTTGTCGGCAAAAGTGAGTCGGAGGAAAGTGAACGGACCCAGCTAGTTAGTTTGTGTGCCCAGTTCATAGGGGAATTGAATCTGGCGTATGAGGGTTTGAGAGAAGACCAAGGATCTTTTCATGAACCAGCCCATCAGGATGAGGAATCATTGCTCGATACTCATGTTCCTCCTCCCACCTCAGTACCTCTAAATAGTTCACCAGCCCCGGTGCATGAATCTCCGGACCTTATTGATTTGACGGATGAAAGAGCTCCTTCCCAACCGACCACTCATGGAGCATCGGGAGGGTCAAGTCATCAGGATCCAACCAATTCGTACCAGGAGGTCCTCAATTCATTTAGGTCGCATCAAAATTTGGGTGCTGTACCCATACCGACTGCTAAATCACGTGTTTCCTTTCCTGGCGATATTCGATCCCCTTGCCAAAATGATACATCGAGACGAGTACATTACAATAATTCTACTCGAGTGAGAGACTCATCCATCGATCCCTCAGTGACCTTGGGCCAGAGATTGAATAATCTTCAAATGTCCCCAATTGGCTCAAATGACAGGCTTTTTGGAAACATCTCTATGGCCAACGACATGCAATGGAAGGATTTGAACAGATTCAATCTGAGATACAATGGCAGAACAAGTGTGAACGAATTTCTGGAGAGAGTGGAGGAGTTGCGAACTTCGAGAGGGATTTCAAAAGCGAGTCTGTTTCGATGGGCTCCTGAAATATTTACTCTGGATGCCTTACTGTGGTTCCGGACAGGACATTTTCAAGATTGGGATGACTTGGTCAAGCAACTGCGTGCAGCTTTTCGTCCATACGACTACGAGTACAGTCAATGGGACGAAATACGCAAAAGGACACAAGGTGCCCAAGAAAAGGTACTGACTTATGTCATTTCCATGGAAAATCTCTTTCGGAAATTGGAGACCATCCCTGAGGAAGAATCTAGGGTCAATATTATCCGTCGAAATCTTCTACCGTTGATCCAAACACAGTTAGCCCTTTGCGAGATCAAATCAATTAGTGAGCTCACTCGATTGAGTAGAGCAGTCGAAGAAACTGAATCAAGAGTTCAAAGGTTCACTCCCCCGCCCACCTCATACAGATCTCTTTTGGAACCGGAATTAGCCTATCGGAAAATGGGTAACCAAAATTTTGTGTCGGCAGTGGATACCAGACCAATGTCCTCACAACAAGGAAATGCGTCAACCGCTGTTCCTACCTTATCAATCCAACGATCGTCACACCCTGATAGACCTCTGGATTCTCATTTTGACAATGATCCAGAGAGACGGCCGACAAGACACCAAGGACCACATGACCGACAATACGATATCCCCACTGATAGACCTGCAGTTGCTTCTTGTTGGAATTGTGGTAGTTCCGAACATAGGTTTCGCCAGTGTTCAGAACCTCGAAGGAAGTTCTGTTACAATTGTGGCAAGGAGAACTTAACCGCGGACACTTGCCCTCGATTTCGAAAAAACCCGAAAGGAGGTCGCCAATAGGCCAACTGGCGAAGCAACCTCAATCGATGGCCACCCACTCCCAACAAATTATTCTGGATTATGTCTTGGCTCATGCCAAAGATGATACAAGACCATATTTGAAAGTTAAAATTTTTGGACAACCGTTGTTGGGATTATTGGACTCTGGGTCCACGAACACTATTCTAGGAGGACCAGGATGGGAATTGTTAAGATCACACTGTGCCCTTAAAAAGGCATACAATCAACTTTGTACAGTGGCCAGTGGACAGACCTGCGTAATTGAAGGAACATTATCCCTTCCTATGGAGTTGAAGGAGAAGGTCAGTATTGTAGAGGTGCTGGTTATTCCATCGATGCCACATATTCTCATCCTAGGTATGGATTTTTGGGAAAAAATGCAAATAATTCCAGATCTGTTCTCGGCAGAGTGGTTCTTTAAAAATCAACTGGATGAAGTGAGACCTTGTTTCTATGGACTCCTTGAGCCCGGAGCAGAGGAGTAGACTTGACCATTTGGTCGAGGTCGCATTCCGGCAGATGGACAATACTCTTGGTTGTACCAGTCTGGTAGAACATGTGATCTCAACAACGTCTCAACCCCTTAAGCAACGCTATTATCCTCTATCACCAACTCTCCAGAAGCAAGTCAACGAGGAACTAGAGAAAATGTTGGCCGATGGGGTTGTAGAACCTTCAAATTCTCCTTGGTCGTCGCCCATTCTCCTCATCAAAAAACCGGACGGACGATACAGGTTTGTGGTCGACTTTCGACAATTAAATAAGGTTACCACTCGAGATGCATATCCCCTCCCGTTCGTAGGAGCGACGCTCGATAAGTTGCGTGATGCCCACTTCCTAACTACGCTCGACATAAAGTCAGCATATTGGCAGATCCCACTGGCGGAGGAATCAAAACCGTTGACAGTCTTTGTGGTACCCAACAGGGGATTATTTCAGTTCAGGCGGATGCCGATGGGACTGCATAATGCCCCAGCTACGTGGCAGAGATTTATCGATAGGGTAATAGGAGTCGACTTAGAACAATATGTGTTCGTGTATCTTGATGATGTGATCATTTGTACAGCGTCGTTCGACAAACACATAGAGGTTCTGCAAGAAGTTCTCAATCGGCTACAGAAGGCTGGTCTCACCCTAAATAAGGATAAGTGCCACATCTGTAAATCCGAGCTAAAATATCTTGGCTTCGTGGTTGGTTCGGCAGGCTTGATGGTCGATCCAGGTAAAGTTGAGGCCATACTCAATATTCCCACTCCCAAAAATGTTGGAGATGTCCGCCGACTTATAGGCCTAGCGTCGTGGTACAGGCGGTTCGTACCCCAATTTTCCACTGTCACCGCCCCCTTATGTTCTCTTCTTCGGAAAAATAAGGTATTCGAATGGTCAGAAGATTGCGAGAACGCCTTCTGCATTCTGAAGGAACACTTAGTCTCGGCGCTTATCCTTTCTTGCCCTAATTTCGATCTTCCTTTCTCAGTACAGACTGACGCTTCCGATTACGGACTGGGAGCAGTACTTACCCAGGTTGGAGGAGAGGATGGCCAAGAGAGGGTCATATGTTATTTAAGTAGATCTCTCTCCAAGGCTGAACGAAGGTATAGCACCACTGAAAAGGAGTGTCTCTCTGTTCTGTTCGCGATAGAGAAGTTTCGGCCATATCTAGAGGGCACCAAATTCACCGTCACGACAGATCACTTTAGTTTGAAGTGGATCAATAGTATTAAGGACCCTATAGGACGGATTGCCAGATGGGCAGTTAGACTTCAACAATACGACTTCGATGTCATCCACCGGAAGGCTAGAGATTTGGTCGTACCTGATGCCCTTTCAAGAGCAGTTCCTCGAGTGGATGCTGTCGAGTCTGCTGAAGTAGAAAAACCCACGGACACATGGTTTATCAGAATGTGCAAGAAAGTGGAGACCACTCCTTCAAAATATCCACTGTTCCGCATTGAAAATGGTAGGTTTGTTCAAACGAGTGAGCCTAACTTATCCTGATCTCGCTGAGGCTTCGGATGGTTGGCTCAGGGTAGTGCCTAAGGAAAAAAGGAAAGATATCATTAGAGATCACCATGATCCGCCGACCTGCGGTCACGCTGGTATCTCTAAGACATGCTCCCGGATATCATCCCGATATTACTGGCCTAAGCTCAAAGGAGATGTCGCTAGATATGTTCGTCGTTGTCGGATTTGTCTGATGACCAAGCCAGAACAGCGCAGGCCGGCAGGCCTTCTTTTAAGTTCAGCCCCAACTACTTCACGACCTTGGCAAATTCTTAGTATGGACTTAGTGGGACCTTTGCCCAGATTCAGTGCGGGCTTTTCATATATCCTCTCTGTTCAGGATATCTTCAGTAAGTTTGTCCTTTTATTTCCCCTTCGACAGGCTACGGCCAACAAAGTTTCGGAAATCTTCGAGGATCAAGTCGTCTTGATGTTTGGAGCTCCTCAGAAGGTTATCATGGATAATGGGGTGCAATTCAAAAGAAGGAATCTGCAGTCAGTACTCGATAAATATGAAATACAATCTGGTTTCATTTCGAACTTCCAAGCCCAGGCGAACCCTGTGGAACGGTGCCACCGAGTCATCAAAACGATGTTATCTTCATATGTCTCAGATAATCATCGAATATGGGATAAATTCCTTCCAAAGGTAGCTTGTGCAATTAGGTCTTCTTGTCATGAAATAACCAAACTCACTCCAAATTTTGTTATGTTTGGTCGTGAAATTCATCTCTCGGGAACTGAGACCGATGACATAAAACTGTCCGACACTCCATTCGATCCAATAACTCGAGCAGGAGCATTGACGGAGGTGTTCAAGGATGTAATCCATCGGATCAAAAAGAGTTTCGAAACCAGAAGACAACGTTACAACCTCCGCAGAAGAGACGAGAAATTTCAATTGAACCAGCGAGTATGGAAACGCAAATATGCTTTGTCGGATGCTACCAAGGGATTCACCGCTAAATTTGCGCCTAAATATGAAGGGCCATATCTCATTTCTAAGATAATGTCACCATGGTCGTATGAGTTAGTTGACTCTACTGGAAAGTGCAAGGGAGTTTGGCACGCCAAAGGCGCTCATTCCCCCGAACTGAACTCTGATGAGGAGGATTAGCTCACACTAGGTCATGGACTGACGGACTAACTCACTTACCTGGGTTAGTTATTCTATCCTAGTCTACTTGTTATCCTGTATGCAACTAACACGTGATTCTACTTGATGAAATCGATAAGGATACTTACCTGAACGCCTCAAGGAAGACTATTCAAAGTTTTATTCCATCTCTGAAAAAAAACTTTCTTCACGGGAAGGGGGAGTTGTTACGGTTCGATTTATTCTAATAACTAATTGATTAGGCGTTGCCTATAGTACTTATTATTTATTCAAACATAAGATAACCTATGTTCATTCATACCTGATTTAAGGTCATTCTCAACTTCCAAGGATGAAAATCCAAAGAAAAGGGATTAATTCCAGATAAAAACATCAACATGGTTACCTACTTGTTATTGTTCATAATATATTAATATGTTAGTGATTTTGATTTAGGGTTAAATGTCAAATTCTACTTTCATTTGATTAGGGGACTCAGTAATGGAGATGGTTCTACCCAGCGTGGTAGTATGTATCATAAGCGTCAGTTGTCTTGAGTCTTGGCAGAACAGGAGGTTAATATATTTGTAGCTACATGTGGAATTGTCAGATTGTGCTGACACTTGATAAGTATCTGTCTCTCTCTGGAGCTAAGTAGTGAAAAGGCGAGAATGATGATTCTTCGGCCTATTGATCTGGAAAATAAAGGAGGATAGGGATATAGGTCTCTCTTGTTTTCCTATGGCTACGAATTCGGGAAAAGAAAACGTGCTCACGCTTTAGCGGATTTTACAAAAGGGGATTCAGGAATATTGCCCAAAACTATCGAAATTAATGTTAATTTGATAGTTACAACATAGTGTTGGATAAATAGGTATATTTTTTTGATCTCCAGTTCATAACCTCAACTCGGAATCCGAGTTGCCACCTCAGGCCATCTTCTATCCAAGGTAAATCATAATCATATTCTCTCGCATGTATCACAGCTCTGCTTGAATCTAGCTAACCACTTCCTCCTTATTGCCTCGCTTAGAAATATGCATTTTTAGGCCTTCTTTTACTTCGCCTATCTCATCGCTGCATGCTTGCTTGGAAACTTCAACATATATCTCTTTGCTGAGCCGGAACATCCTACATCATCCTGCTCGCAACCTGTAGTGCCTGCTGAAATGTGGTTTATGGTATTGTAGCATTTAAAATTGCTACCTTCTGATTTGGTTTTTTTATATAGTAAATCTTTCATTTATTTGGCATTGGCATAGTACTCACAAAGAACATTCAGTCTTGAAATCAAATTCCTAAATAGAACATCTATCAAAACCACTATTTCAAAACAAACATCACATAGAGTGAATGCAAGTAAATTCGCAGGTTTCCAACACTAGGTATTACTTTTGCTTCTGACATTCTAAAGGCTGTTGGAAGTGATGTAACAAGCTGCAGGAATCTTATGATTTCTGGCTACCTGTCTGATCCTAGGCCTGGAATTGAAGATAATAGAGTCAATAAAAAAAATCCTTTCACATGTAAGCAGGTGACATACCGTTGTGTTCTCTAGTGTGATGAAATCTAGGCTATTGAAGGTTATTCCAGGATTTTCCAATCTGAATGTGATCTTGAGTGATTTACTGGGTATTTTTGTTTACTTTTCAGAATATAATCGTATAGGTTATATTTTATTTTCTAGACGTCGATGTCATTGCTTGGTTTGTCATTGATCTTCTGTCATGGATCTTCTGTCATCGATCTTCGGTCTCAAGTTGGTTAGCCGTAAGTGTTCGTGCCCGTAGCAGAAAAGAAAGAAGAGGAATGATGGTCTTCTCTGATTATCTTCGTTGTACTTCGTTCTGTCAAACGGATTAGCGTTTGTGGTTCTGACCAATGAGAGGCTAGGATTTCAAAACTGGCGCTGATTTCATACAGGATGTGCAGTTTTTTGGCAATTTTTGGGAATAGGAGATGGTATCCGTCCTCTAGCGGCGAACTCGTGGCTTTTCCCTGGTGACCATGACGAGGTGCGTTTGACTCGTTTTAGATATTCTTTTTTCGGTGTGTTTAACCGAAAATTAACCCTTTTGGGGAATTTACGTGAGTGCCGTTGGGGCCGAGTTCAAGTCGCACCCATCGATTGTGGTTTTGGAGCCTTTTTATGGGGATTTGTGCCGACCACCAGGAGACTGCTATGCGGTAGGAACGCCGCCATTTCGTCCTGTTAATCCTGTTTGCTGTTTTGAATATCTTCTAGTTTTACCTCCCTTCTCAGAAGGTAAGTTATGACTTATAAGCCAGCAATGATATCTTCAGGGGGAAAATATACCTATTTTTTTTTGGTTTTTTTCGTTGGCACATGTCCTCCCATGAGGCTATTTTTGTTAGGGTGTTAGAGTACAGCTTAGCCCTCATCAGACTCCTGGCATCGAACGAAACGACTCTTGTGGTACATCTTGACTCTGGTCAAGATTCCCACGAGGGCCAACATCGAGTCACTTTTAAATCTTGGCCAGAGTCGACAGACAACCACCGGATGAGGACCAGTAGAGCCGGTAGAGACTGGCGCCTTGCTGAGCTACACCATCGACCCCTGGCTGACCTGGGAGTGTGAGCCTTCTTCTAGTCGTCTCTTCTTCATCTTCCTGTGCTGTTTCCTGTCTGCTGCCTGTTTTCTTCCTGTCTTCGTTTCGTCTTCATCTACACCAGCTGGACCTCGGATAGGGGCCGAAATTTGGAACATTGTGGAGGATCATATGGACCCAATATCAGGTTTTTTTACACCCTCAGTGTGTTTTAACTTTTGAAGAGTTTTTTTACAATTAATTGTAGATATCATATCATACCATATATTATATTTCATAAATACTTCTAGAGCTTTTGTGAAGCTCTCACATAGTACTATGCGATAGCGGATCTAGATCACAGGTTTAAAATTATACCAACATTTTTTACATCTCATTCGGGTTATGTTAAGAGGTATCACAACCGGTTTAAAATTTATGTATCTGTGATATGATATACTTACCTTAATGATTTATTCTACAACCTCACTGATATGATTCTTGCATTGGTTCCTGATATTTAATTGCCTTGTCCATTTTTGGTGTCTATTATATGTACTTGTATGTGATATGGTTTTATTCTTTTATTTGTTCAACCCAGATATCTAAGAAAGTTTAATTCTATAGTTTCAGGTATTGTTTAAAGGTAGGTATTTGGTTTCTCAATTTTCCAAATATATTATAACTTACTATCAAATTGAGTGGCGCCCTCTATAATTTGAATTTTCAATCATCGAGCCAAATAAAATCCGAACTCACTATATCTGTTCTCCGGCGAACAGCTGCCGTCAGCAAATGTGTTTCTATTTTTTAATTTCAATTTTGGAATATAAAGTAGGCCACAGTATGCTGCCAACAGACTGACATCAATTACCTACTCCAGCTAGAATCAGGTAACCCTAGCTTAGTAGTTTCACGACTGGTGAACATCGAAGCAGACATCGAGCTCATCAGATCCAGATAGGACTGTTGGAAAGTCCTGTATGTGCCTGAAACCACCCTCATATTGAATTTTGCCACTTGTTAAACCCTATATATTTATGTATAATCACTTACAGTAAATAACCCTGTACCACTGGCCTTGTACTGGTGATGGTATTCTACCATTTATCTGGGTCATGTCACTAATATTATTATTCTTATCGTGTAAATAATAAACTAAGGTAGCATTTAGTTAGGTTAGATAGGTCGAGCTGATCTGAAGGTAGCTCTCTAGACGCTTCACAGGTCCATAAGCGTTGATCGCCTTGCCACTAGGACTGTCCAGCAACCAATCAGCAAGTTGTCATATCAGAAATATAATTCAAATTGAACAAATCAGGATTATTATCATCCCTTCGAACCACCCCACTCTCCTGAGTCAGCCCCGGGAAAAAAGGGGGTAACAGATTGGCGCCCAACGTGGGGCGCCCAAAACGTGTGTTTGATTTGTTCATTCAAGATACAGGGTGATTCGTGATGTTGACAAATTGCTGGTTGGTTGAAAAGTGTAACATGCTTTAGATTTTTTTTCATGTAATGATAGCTCCTAGAAGTTATAAGTGCTGGTTTCAGGCGCATCTTAATTTCAGGAACATTTTTTAGTTATTTAGAATTATCACATAAATTTACAGGTAGCGGACAGTGTTGTAACGACAAATATTTTCAGATTGCATCAATTTGATAAGATCATATCTGGGAGTGAAAGGTTGGTGTGTCGATTGGGTACACTTATCAGTCTCATTTTTCTCCATACACAGGGGGACACTATTTTGGGAAATTAACTTATTTTTGACTACTCTGAATTTCATTCGATCTTGGGATTTATCGAAAGGAATTGATTGCTAGTGGAATCATTTTGTACTTGATTATGGATTGAATTATTAGAAATCTTGTGGAGTTTTCTAGGATATATATTTTTTAAAATTTTCGATTTTTCGATTTAGTGATAGGGAAAATATATTTAGGTATTTTATAGTAATAGCAAGATTTTGCATAATATTTTTCTACACTATAAGGTGGACATTGGGGATAGTTTGTTTTTTCTCGATCGAATATACAGAGTGGTTCTGTATTTAAGATTATTTACTGATTTTCATTTATTTTTTCCTTCTTCTCTCTCTCATTCTCCTCTCCTATTGTTAGAAGGAAAGGAGTAGTTGTCTAAGGAAGATTGACTTAGCTGATTTTTTCCTCATTTTTCTGGAAAGGGTGGGGTTGGCAAAGATGGAGGTGAATCGTCTTTTGGGTGACGAGTTGACTTACGAATTATACATTCGAGGACTACCCATCGGGAATACGGTAGCGGAGAAAAGGGCCACTTTGAGAGACATTTTCCGACTAGAAAAAAATCAGCCTGGACCAGTAATAGTCAAAGCCATTCTGGATACCGATACTGAACTCGAGGTTTGCAAACGCAAACTGACCGAGTTAGGGAAAAGTATATCAGAATTCAATCCTGAAAATGGGGAAAATGAATTCAGAAGAATTTATAGCAGACTTATACATATATCGCTACGACTGAGGAGGGTTGTCGGCAAAAGTGAGTCGGAGGAAAGTGAACGGACCCAGCTAGTTAGTTTGTGTGCCCAGTTCATAGGGGAATTGAATCTGGCGTATGAGGGTTTGAGAGAAGACCAAGGATCTTTTCATGAACCAGCCCATCAGGATGAGGAATCATTGCTCGATACTCATGTTCCTCCTCTCACCTCAGTACCTCTAAATAGTTCACCAGCCCCAGTGCATGAATTTCCGGACCTTATTGATTTGACGGATGAAAGAGCTCCTTCCCAACCGACCACTCATGGAGCATCGGGAGGGTCAAGTCATCAGGATCCAATCAATTCGTACCTAGAGGTCCTCAATTCATTTAGGTCGCATCAAAATTTGGGTGCTGTACCCATACCGACTGCTAAATCACGTGTTTCCTTTCCTGGCGATATTCGATCCCCTTGCCAAAATGATACATCGAGACGAGTACATTACAATAATTCTACTCGAGTGAGAGACTCATCCATCGATCCCTCAGTGACCTTGGGCCAGAGATTGAATAATCTTCAAATGTCCCCAATTGGCTCAAATGACAGGCTTTTTGGAAACATCTCTATGGCCAACGACATGCAATGGAAGGATTTGAACAGATTCAATCTGAGATACAATGGCAGAACAAGTGTAAACGAATTTCTGGAGAGAGTGGAGGAGTTGCGAACTTCGAGAGGGATTTCAAAAGCGAGTCTGTTTCGATGGGCTCCTGAAATATTTACTCTGGATGCCTTACTGTGGTTCCGGACAGGACATTTTCAAGATTGGGATGACTTGGTCAAGCAACTGCGTGCAGCTTTTCGTCCATACGACTACGAGTACAGTCTATGGGACGAAATACGCAAAAGGACACAAGGTGCCCAAGAAAAGGTACTGACTTATGTCATTGCCATGGAAAATCTCTTTCAGAAATCGGAGACCATGCATGAGGAAGAATCTAGGGTCAATATTATCCGTCGAAATCTTCTACCGTTGATCCAAAACAGTTAGCCCTTTGCGAGATCAAATCAATTAGTGAGCTCACTCGATTGAGTAGAGCAGTCGAAGAAACTGAATCAAGAGTTCAAAGGTTCACTCCCCCGCCCACCTCATACAAATCTCTTTTGGAACCGGAATTAGCCTATCGGAAAATGGGTAACCAAAATTTTGTGTCGGCAGTGAATACCAGACCAATGTCCTCACAACAAGGAAATGCGTCAACCGCTGTTCCTACCTTATCAATCCAACGATCGTCACACCCTGATAGACCTCTGGATTCTCATTTTGACAATGATCCAGAGAGACGGCCGACAAGACACCAAGGACCACATGACCGACAATACGATATCCCCACTGATAGACCTGCAGTTGCTTCTTGTTGGAATTGTGGTAGTTCCGAACATAGGTTTCGCCAGTGTTCAGAACCTCGAAGGAAGTTCTGTTACAATTGTGGCAAGGAGAACTTAACCGCGGAAACTTGCCCTCGATGTCGAAAAAACCCGAAAGGAGGTCGCCAATAGGCCAACTGGCGAAGCAACCTCAATCGATGGCCACCCACTCCCAACAAATTATTCTGGATTATGTCTTGGCTCATGCCAAAGATGATACAAGACCATATTTGAAAGTTAAAATTTTTGGACAACCGTTGTTGGGATTATTGGACTCTGGGTCCACGAACACTATTCTAGGAGGACCAGGATGGGAATTGTTAAGATCACACTGTGCCCTTAAAAAGGCAGACAATCAACTTTGTACAGTGGCCAGTGGACAGACCTGCGTAATTGAAGGAACATTATCCCTTCCTATGGAGTTGAAGGGGAAGGTCAGTATTGTAGAGGTGCTGGTTATTCCATCGATGCCACATATTCTCATCCTAGGTATATATTTATGGGAAAAAATGCAAATAATTCCAGATCTGTTCTCGGAAGAGTGGTTCTTTAAAAATCAACTGGATGAAGTGAGACCAGAAGTTGCCCTTGTTTCTATGGACTCCTTGAGCCCGGAGCAGAGGAGTAGGCTAGACCATTTGGTCGAGGTCGCATTCCGGCAGATGGACAATACTCTTGGTTGTACCACTCTGGTAGAACATGTGATCTCAACAACGTCTCAACCCCTTGAACAACGCTATTATCCTCTATCACCAACTCTCCAGAAGCAAGTCAACGAGGAACTAGAGAAAATGTTGGCCGATGGGGTTGTAGAACCTTCAAATTCTCCTTGGTCGTCGCCCATTCTCCTCATCAAAAAACCGGACGGACGATACAGGTTTGTGGTCGACTTTCGACAATTAAATAAGGTTACCACTCGAGATGCATATCCCCTCCCGTTCGAAGGAGCGACGCTCGATAAGGTGCGTGATGCCCACTTCCTAACTACGCTCGACATAAAGTCAGCATATTGGCAGATCCCACTGGCGGAGGAATCAAAACCGTTGACAGCCTTTGTGGTACCCAACAGGGGATTATTTCAGTTTAGGCGGATGCCGATGGGACTGCATAATGCCCCAGCTACGTGGCAGAGATTCATCGATAGGGTAATAGGAGTCGACTTAGAACAATATGTGTTCGTATATCTTGATGATGTGATCATTTGTACAGCGTCGTTCGACAAACACATAGAGGTTCTGCAAGAAGTTCTCAATCGGCTACAGAAGGCTGGTCACACCCTAAATAAGGATAAGTGCCACATCTGTAAATCTGAGCTAAAATATCTTGGCTACGTGGTTGGTTCGGCAGGCTTGATGGTCGATCCAGGTAAAGTTGAGGCCATACTCAATATTCCCATTCCCAAAAATGTTGGAGATGTCCGCCGACTTATAGGCCTAGCGTCGTGGTACAGGCGGTTCGTACCCCAATTTTCCACTGTCACCGCCCCCTTATGTTCTCTTCTTCGGAAAAATAAGGTATTCGAATGGTCAGAAGATTGCGAGAACGCCTTCTGCATTCTGAAGGAACACTTAGTCTCGGCGCCTATCCTTTCTTGCCCTAATTTCGATCTTCCTTTCTCAGTACAGACTGACGCTTCCGATTACGGACTGGGAGCAGTACTTACCCAGGTTGGAGGAGAGGATGGCCAAGAGAGGGTCATATGTTATTTAAGTAGATCTCTCTCCAAGGCTGAACGAAGGTATAGCACCACTGAAAAGGAGTGTCTCGCTGTTCTGTTCGCGATAGAGAAGTTACGGCCATATCTAGAGGGCACCAAATTCACCGTCACGACAGATCACTTTAGTTTGAAGTGGATCAATAGTATTAAGGACCCTATAGGACGGATTGCTAGATGGGCAGTTAGACTTCAACAATACGACTTCGATGTCATCCACCAGAAGGCTAGAGATTTGGTCGTACCTGATGCCCTTTCAAGAGCAGTTCCTCGAGTGGATGCTGTCGAGTCTGCTGAAGTAGAAAAACCCACGGACACATGGTTTATCAGAATGTGCAAGAAAGTGGAGACCACTCCTTCAAAATATCCACTGTTCCGCATTGAAAATGGTAGGTTGTTCAAACGAGTGAGCCTAACTTATCCTGATCTCGCTGAGGCTTCGGATGGTTGGCTCAGGGTAGTGCCTAAGGAAAAAAGGAAAGATATCATTAGAGATCACCATGATCCGCCGACCTGCGGTCACGCTGGTATCTCTAAGACATGCTCCCGGATATCATCCCGATATTACTGGCCTAAGCTCAAAGAAGATGTCGCTAGATATGTTCGTCGTTGTCGGATTTGTCTGATGACCAAGCCAGAACAGCGCAGGCCGGCAGGCCTTCTTTTAAGTTCGGCCCCAACTACTTCACGACCTTGGCAAATTCTTAGTATGGACTTAGTGGGACCTTTGCCCAGATCCAGTGCGGGCTTTTCATATATCCTCTCTGTTCAGGATATCTTCAGTAAGTTTGTCCTTTTATTTCCCCTTCGACAGGCTACGGCCAACAAAGTTTCGGAAATCTTCGAGGATCAAGTCGTCTTGATGTTTGGAGCTCCTCAGAAGGTTATCATGGATAATGGGGTGCAATTCAAAAGCAAGAATCTGCAGTCAGTACTCGATAAATATGAAATACAATCTGGTTTCATTTCGAACTTCCATGCCCAGGCGAACCCTGTGGAACGGTGCCACCGAGTCATCAAAACGATGTTATCTTCATATGTCTCAGATAATCATCGAATATGGGATAAATTCCTTCCAAAGGTAGCTTGTGCAATTAGGTCTTCTTGTCATGAAATAACCAAACTCACTCCAAATTTTGTTATGTTTGGTCGTGAAATTCATCTCTCGGGAACTGAGACCGATGACATAAAACTGTCCGACACTCCATTCGATCCAATAACTCGAGCAGGAGCATTGACGGAGGTGTTCAAGGATGTAATCCATCGGATCAAAAAGAGTTTCGAAACCAGTAGACAACGTTACAACCTCCGCAGAAGAGACGAGAAATTTCAATTGAACCAGCGAGTATGGAAACGCAAATATGCTTTGTCGGATGCTACCAAGGGATTCACCGCTAAATTTGCGCCTAAATATGAAGGGCCATATCTCATTTCTAAGATAATGTCACCATGGTCGTATGAGTTAGTTGACTCTACTGGAAATTGCAAGGGAGTTTGGCACGCCAAAGGCGCTCATCCCCCCGAACTGAACTCTGATGAGGAGGATTAGCTCACACTAGGTCATGGACTGACGGACTAACTCACTTACCTGGGCTAGTTATTCTATCCTAGTCTACTTGTTATCCTGTATGCAACTAACACGTGATTCTACTTGATGAAATCGATAAGGATACTTACCTGAACGCCTCAAGGAAGACTATTCAAAGTTTTATTCCATCTCTGAAAAAAAACTTTCTTCACGGAAGGGGGGAGTTGTTACGGTTCGATTTTATCTAATAACTGATTGATTAGGCGTTGCCTATAGTACTTATTATTTATTCAAACATAAGATAACCTATGTTCATTCATACCTGATTTAAGGTCATTCTCAACTTCCAAGGATGAAAATCCAAAGAAAAGGGATTAATTCCAGATAAAAACATCAACATGGTTACCTACTTGTTATTGTTCATAATATAATAATATGTTAGTGATTTTGATTTAGGGTTAAATGTCAAATTCTTCTTTTATTTGATTAGGGGACTCAGTAATGGAGATGGTTCTACCCAGCGTGGTAGTATGTATCATTAGCGTCAGTTGTCTTGAGTCTTGGCAGAACAGGAGGTTAATATATTTGTAGCTACATGTGGAATTGTCAGATTGTGCTGACACTTGATAACTATCTGTCTCTCTCTGGAGCTAAGTAATGAAAAGGCGAGAATGATGATTCTTCGGCCTATTGATCTGGAAAATAAAGGAGGATAGGGATATAGGCCTCTCTTGTTTTTCTCTGGCTACGAATTCGGGGAAAGAAAACGTGCTCACGCTTTAGCGGATTTTACAAAAGGGGATTCAGGAATATTGCCCAAAACTATCGAAATTAATGTTAATTTGATAGTTACAACATAGTGTTGGATAAATAGGTATATTTTTTTGATCTCCAGTTCATAACCTCAACTCGGAATCCGAGTTGCCACCTCAGGCCATCTTCTATCCAAGGTAAATCATAATCATATTCATTCGCATGTATCACAGCTCTGCTCGAATCTAGCTAACCACTTCTCTGCTTCCTCCTTATTGCCTCGCTTAGAAATATGCATTTTTAGGCCTTCTTTTACTTCGCCTATCTCATCGCTGCATGCTTGCTTGAAAACTTCAACATATATCTCTTTGCTGAGCCGGAACATCCTACATCAACCTGCTCGCAACCTGTAGTACCTGCTGAAATCTGGTTTATGGTATGCTGCCAACAGACTGACATCAATTACCTACTCCAGCTAGAATCAGGTAACCCTAGCTTAGTAGTTTCACGACTGGTGAACATCGAAGCAGACATCGATCATCAGATCCAGATAGGACTGTTGGAAAGTCCTGTATGTGCCTGAAACCACCCTCATATTGAATTTTGCCACTTTTTTTTAAAGATTCGCTCTCACCTTTCACTCACTCATCCTCATTCATTTATTCACTCATTCATTTATCTCATCCTGGCATCGAAAACTAGTTCATTTGCCACAGTATTTTAGTATGCATATTTTTCAAAATGTATGTAAAGACAGAACACGCTACACCCAGTCGCCTCGCCTTTTTTGTTATTTCTGACGGGCCTGGAAATCGAACCCACGACCGTGATGGACTTCCACTATAATCATCGCGCTTTGCGCTCATCGCCACCACGGCGACAATTTTGCCACTTGTTAAACCCTATATATTTATGTATAATCACTTACAGTAAATAACCCTGTACCACTGGCCTTGTACTGGTGATGGTATTCTACCATTTATCTGGGTCATGTCACTAATATTATTATTCTTATCGTGTAAATAATAAACTAAGGTAGCATTTAGTTAGGTTAGATAGGTCGAGCTGATCTGAAGGTAGCTCTCTAGACGCTTCACAGGTCCATAAGCGTTGATCACCTTGCCACTAGGACTGTCCAGCAACCAATCAGCAAGTTGTCATATCAGAAATATAATTTAAATTGAACAAATCAGGATTATTATTATCCCTTCGAACCACCCCACTCTCCTGAGTCAGCCCCGGGAAAAAAGGGGGTAACATAGGTAAGTTAATATATTCGGAATGTACGTGAAATATCCTTTTCAATGAGTACCCACATGACCCTGTTTACTGACAAAATGGAAACCGGAAGTGAAACCGGAATTTGTTGTTCTTGAAGTCTACACGTCATGGGGGTCTCGAATATACCATTAGTTTTTCTCTATATCGCTTTTTAATGAACCGGAAGTGAATATATCGTGATAATTCGTCGAGAAGCTGGATCGGCTAGAAAAGATAAACTCGAAGAGATTGTGTTGATTTAATTGCTTCTTCCATTATTTCAATCAATTTTGATTGATATCTCGCAAACCTTGGGACTTTTCATATAGGTAAGTTATTATATTCGAAATGTACGTGGAATATCATTTTCGATGAGTACCCACATGACCCTGTTTACTGACAAAATGAAAACCGGAAGTGAAACAGGAAGTTGATGTTTTTGAAGTCTACACGTAATAGGGATCACGAATTGAACATTAGTTTTTCCCTATGTCGCTTTTTAACAAACCGGAAGTGAATATTTTTTGATAATCCGTCGAAAAGCTGAATCGACCAGAAAATCATTACACGAAGAGATTGTGAATTGTTTACATAATTTTTTTTCATTATTTCGATAAATTTTGATTGATATCTCTTTAACCTTGAGACTTTGTACATAGGTCAAATGATATATTTAGAATGTCCGTGAAAAATCCTTCTCTCAGGGTACCCACATGACCATGTTGAGTAGAAAAATGGAAACCGGAAGTGAAACCGGAAGTTGATGTTATTGGAATCTAAACGTCATGGGGGTCACGAATATTCCATTAGTTTTTCTCTATATAGGTTTTTAATGAATCGGAAGTGGATATTTTGTGATAATTTGTCGAGAAGCTGGATCGGCCAGGAAAGCAACACTCAGAAAGATTGTGTATTGATTCCATTGCTTATTTCATTATTTCGATCTATTTTGATAATTATCTCTAGAACCTTGAGACTTTGTACATAGGTGAGATGATATATTTGGAATGTCAGTGAAAAATCCTCCTCTCAGAGTACCCACATTACTATGTTAAGTGGAAAAATGGAAACTGAAAGTGAAAACGGAAATTGTTGTTTTTGGAATCTACACGTCATAGGGATCACGAATGAAACATTAGTTTATCTATATGTCGCTTTTTAATAAACCGGAAGTGAATATTTTTTGATAATTCGTAGAGAAAATGAATCATTTTGTTATTGACATATTTATATTAACGAGTTCATGGATTCTGCCACGTCGATATAAATGCTGTGGTTCGGATTCTACCTGTGTAAGATGTAGGTATATTCACTTTATAACACGAAAATTACTAAACAGTTGGTAACCTTGAGATATCGGGGGCCATTTTGAAATGTTAACGTCATACGTCAAATGTCAGACGCCTAACTTCAGGCAGCCACACCCTGTCATACGTCAAACGTTATCCATCAATTTAAGGTATTCACACGTGGTGGTTCGGATTCTACTTGTGTAAGCTGTAGGTGCATTATAGTATATTTCCAGATATTTTCAAACAGTGTCAGTCGCTTTGTCGTCTCTTATCTTTGTAACGTCACGCGAAATATTGTATCATGTTGAATCATCAATGGAATGCAGCAAACCTGACCTTGAATGCGATAATGTCTATCATTACACTGATATTCAATGAATGAATAAGCCATTGTTCGTTTTCCTGCTCCCCGCTTGCCGAGGTTGCTACGTTCTCTTATCTTTGGGACGGATCTGCTCGACTACGTCACGCTGTGCGATAACGTTGCATTGACATTGACTGCAATTAAATTATATAGTGGTCGTAGCTCTGTGGGAACGCATCGGACTCGTAATCCGGTGGTCTGGGTTTCAAATCCCGTCGATAGAAGGATTTTTTTAAATAAAATATGACGTCATGAGATGTTTCCGGATGCGGAGCGCTAAGGGGGCGCAGTCTTAGGGGGGGTCAGGGGGGTATAGCAAAAACCTAAGGGGGCTAAGGGGGTACAGCGAAGACCTGAGGGGAGCCAAGGGGGTAAAGTGGAGGCCAGAGGGGGTTAGGGGGGGTACAGCGAAGTCCTGAACGGTTAAGGGGGTACAGCGGAGGCCTAAGGGGGCCAAGGGTATACAGCGGAGGCCTAAGGGAGCCAAGGGGGTACAGCAAAATCCTGAGCGGTTAAGGGGGTACAGTGGAGGCTTAAGGGAGTTAAGGGGGTATAGCGGCTTCTGATTGGTCGGGTAGTCTATGGAAAACTTGACAGATGACACAGTGGCATGAAACACTAAACAGTAGACATATGACATATGGCAGTTGACATATGACAGGTGACATATGACAGCTGTCATGGCGGCCATCTTTGATGACGTCAGCAAAATTTGAATTTCCCGCCTTTACGGCGGCCATCTTGTCACAGAATCCCCCTAGGTGCACTACTACTCAGATACAATCATCGTTTCGTCTAACCATTTAACCTTCTGTTCGATTCAGTCGCTAGTATGTGTAACGGAAGTACCGTCACCTGGTAAGTATCACTATATATAAAGTATTGCGATATAATCGGATACCACTCTGATACATTGATTGTTCAGTCTATCCATTCAACTTCCTGTTCGTTTCGGTCGCTCGTATGTAAAACGGGAATACCGTCACCTAGTGTGTATAACTATATACACAACATAACATCATAATCGAATACAACCCAGATACTATCCATTCAACCTTCTGTTTGATTCGGTTGCTCGTATGTATAACGAAAGAACAGTAACCTGGTGAGTATTTCTATATGAACGTCATCACGATATGATCGAATACAACTCAGATACAATTATTATTCCGTCTATCCATCCAACCTTCTGTTCGATTGGGTCGCTCGTATGTATAACGCAAGAACAGTCACCTGGTGAGTATTACTATATAAACATCACCACGATATAATCGAATACAACTCAGTTACAATTATCGTTCCGTCTAACCATCCAACCTTATGTTCGATTCAGACGCTCGTATGTGTAACGAAAGAACCGTTACATGGTAGGTGTGACTGAATATACAGCATAACGATATAATCGGAGACAACCCAGATACAATGATTGTTCAATCTATCCATTCAACCTAATGTTCGATTCGGTTGCTCGTATGTATAACGGAAGAACAGTTACCTGGTTAGACATAATATATAATAATCATCACGAAATAATCGAATACAACCCAGATACGATGATCGTTCAGTCTATCCATTCACCCTTCTCTACGATTCAGTCGCTCGTATGTGTAACGAAAGAACCGTTACATGGTAGGCTAAACTAAATATACAGCATAACGATATATTCGGATACAACCCAGATACAATGATTGTTCAATCTATCCATTCAACCTTATTTTCGATTCGGTTGCTCGTATGTATAACGGAAGAACTGTTACCTGGTTAGACATACTATATGATAATCATCACGATATAATCGAATACAACCCAGAAAGGATTATTGTACAGTCTATCCATTCAACCTTCTCTTCGATTCGGTCGCTCTCACGTATAACGAAAGGACAGTTACCTGGTGAGTATAACTATAAAAACATCATCACGATATAATCGAATATAACCCCAGATACGATTATTGTTTAGTCTATCCGTTCAAGCTTCTGTTCAATTCAGTCGCTCGTATGTATAACGGAAGAACAGTTACCTGGTGAGTATAACTATATAAACATTATCGAATACAACCCAGATACGATGATTGATCAATCTATCCATTTAACCTTCTGCTCGATGCGGTCGCTTGTATGTAAAACCGAAGAACAGTTACCTGGTAAGTATTACTATAGATAGATAGATAGATATGCGTATTAGGGTGGCGCTATGCGACCTATTTCCACTGCGACCTTTACAGATCTATTGTGGTTCCCCTGACATTTATATGACCTGCGCTAGCTTCGTCTTTTTGAGTAGGTTGAGGATCCCTGACAGTGGCTCTTTAACATAGCTTTCTGCTTCTGGGTATTCCTTCCCTTCTGTGAAAACCTTGTCCTTGCTATTCCTTCGCATTCGCAAAGGATGTGGATAGGAGTTTCTTCCTCTGTCTGGCAGAACCTGCATGTGGTTTCCTCAGCCAGACCTATGTTTTTCATTTGTCTATTGAGTTTACAGTGTCCTGTATGCATGCCCACTATTGCTTTTACGGACCTTCTATCCTTGCTCAGTAGGTCTGCCGTGAGCGATGGTGATGGTTTTTTAAGAAACCTTTTCGCCTGCCTCTGTTCTGGGGATTGTTCCCACCAGCATTGGGCCTGTTTTTCCACCCATTTGCTAGTTGTTTTCTTGATTATTGCTTTAGCTATGCCGCAAAAGGGTTCTGGGCCGTAGAAAGCCATTGACGAGCCTTCTCTGGCCAGTTCGTCGGCTTTTTCATTCCCTTGATGTCCACTGTGACCTGGAACCCATGCCAGGGTCACTTTCTTGCGGTTTGCTAGATCATTCAGGGCACAGGCACAGTCCCACACAAGTTTGGAGTTTACTTGGGTGGTCTTCAGTGCTTTTAGTGTTGCCTGGCTGTCAGAGAATATGACAATGGACTGACCTGTCCTGTCCTGTCGGTTTATTTCCCCGATACAGAGATGTATTGCTGCTACTTCAGCTTGGAATACTGTGGTGTCTTTCGACAGTATCACTGGGATCGTTGTCCTTGGTTTTTTGCCGTAGATCCCGGCTTCGACTCCCTCTTTGGTCTTCGAGCCGTCTGTGTACCAGATTGATGTTGCACTGATGGGTTCTCCTTCCTTCCAGTGTTGTCTATCTGGAATACTGACTTCATATTTCCTATAGAAGTTATATTTGGTTACCATGGCATAGCTGGGCATTCCTGTGATTGGATCGGCCCTCAGCTCTTCTTCTAGCCTTTGGTATTCCTCTCCATGGAGTTTGATAATGGGTGATGACCCGTGCATGAGTCTGTAGGTGACAGATCTCGCCTCTCCCTGTATATATATATATGTAATGGTGGTAGGTTCAGGATGACCTCCATCGCAGCTGTGGGGGTGGTTTTCATGGCTCCTGTGATACTCAGACACGCTTGTTTTTGTATGCTTGTTAACTGCTTTATGATTCCTAACTGAGACGTTTTTGGCCACCACACCACTGACCCATATGATATCATAGGCCTGATTACCCTTGTATATAGCCATATGGTCATTTTGGGGTTGAGTCCCCAATTTTTGCCACACATCCTTCTGCATATGCCTAGGGCTATGGATGCTTTTTTGGCTGCTTTTGTCGTATGGGCTTTCCACGTAAGTCTTTGATCAAAAATTACCCCTAGGTATTTCGCTTCTTTGACAAATGGAATTTCTGTGCCCTCCAGCACTGGTGGTTTCAGACCTTGCAGTGCTCGTTTTTTTGTGAATGTGACAATCTGTGTTTTCTGAGCATTGACTGATAGTTTTTCTCTTTTGCACCAATTGTCTACTATGTTGAGGGCCCTTTGCGTTCTCTCAGAGATAATTCCAGTGCACCGGACTCCTACAACGATGGCTAGGTCGTCAGCGTATCCAAGGCAATGAAAACCTTCTTGGATTAATTTTTTCATGAGGTCATCCATTAGGTATTACTAACTATTATATACCATACTATACTATACTACTATACTACTATACTACTATACTACTATACTACTATACTACTATACTACTATACTACTATACTACTATACTACTATACTACTATACTACTATACTACTATACTACTATACTACTATACTACTATACTACTATACTACTATACTACTATACTACTATACTACTATACTACTATACTACTATACTACTATACTACTATACTACTATACTACTATACTACTATACTACTATACTACTATACTACTATACTACTATACTACTATACTACTATACTACTATACTACTATACTACTATACTACTATACTACTATACTACTATACTACTATACTACTATACTACTATACTACTATACTACTATACTACTATACTACTATACTACTATACTACTATAAAGTATTACTATAAACATCATCACGATATCATCGAATACAACTCAGATACAATTATCGTTTTGTCTAACCATTTACCCTTCTGTTCGATTCAGTCGCTAGTATGTGTAACGGAAGTACCGTCACCTGGTAAGCATCACTATATATACAGTATTGCGATATAATCGGATACCACCCAGATACATTGATTGTTCAGTCTATCCATTCAACTTTCTGTTCGTTCTCCAATCGAAAAAACCGAAATCGAAAAAAAAAAATGCGTCAAAGGGGGCCCCCTTGGAACTTTTTCGAATTCTTCAGATCGCCTTAACTTTCGAACGGATGGACCGATTTTCAACTTCGATCATACCAATCTGCTTGTTTTTTTTCATGGAATCCATTTCTCCAATCGAAAAAACCGAAATCGAAAAAAAAATGCATCAAAGGGGGCCCCCTTGGAACTTTTTCGAATTCTTCAGATCGCCTTAACTTCCGAACGGATGGACCGATTTTCAATTTCGCGCATACCAATTTGCTTGTTTTTTCATAGAATCCATTTCTCCAATCGAAAAATCCGAAATCGAAAAAAAATTGCATCAAAGGGGGTCCCCTTGGAACTTTTTCGAATTCTTCAGATCGCCTTAACTTCCGAACGGATGGACCGATTTTCAACTTCGATCATACCAAACTGCTTGTTATTTTTCATAGAATCCATTTCTCCAATCGAAAAAACCGAAATCGAAAAAAAAGTTGCATCAAAGGGGGTCCCCTTGGAACTTTTTCGAATTCTTCAGATCGCCTTAACTTCCGAACGGATGGACCGATTTTCAACTTCGATCATACCAATCTGCTTGTTTTTTTTCATAGAATCCATTTCTCCAATCGAAAAAACCGTAATCGCAAAAAAATTGCATCAAAGGGGGCCCCCTTGGAACTTTTTCGAATTCTTCAGATCGCCTTAACTTCCGAACGGATGGACCGATTTTCAACTTCGATCATACCAATCTGCTTGTTTTTTTTCATATCGAAAAAACCGAAATCGAAAAAAAAATGCATCAAAGGGGCCCTTTTTGGAACTTTTTCGAATTCTTCAGATTGCCTCAACTTCCGAACGGATGGACCGATTTTCAACTTCGAACATACCAATCTGCTTGTTTTTTTCATAGAATCCATTTCTCCAATCGAAAAAACCGAAATCGAAAAAAAAATTCATCAAAGGGGGCCCCCTTGGAACTTTTTCGAATTCTTCAGATCGCCTCAACTTCCAAACGGATGGACCGATTTTCAACTTCGATCATACCAATCTTTCCTGTTTTTTTTCATAGAATCCATTTCTCCAATCGAAAAAACCGGAATTGAAAAAAAAATGCATCAATGGGGGCCCCCTTGGAACTTTTTCGAATTCTTCAGATCGCCTTAACTTCCGAACGGATGTACCGATTTTCAACTTCGATCATACCAATCTGCTTGTTTTTTTTCATAGAATCCATTCCTCCAATCGAAAAAACCGAAATTAAAAAAAAAATGCATCAAAGGGGGCCCCCTTGGAACTTTTTCGAATTCTTCAGATCGCCTCAACTTCTGAACGGATGGACCGATTTTCAATTTCGCGCATACCAATTTGCTTGTTTTTTTATAGAATCCATTTCTCCAATCGAAAAAACCGAAATCGAAAAAAAATTGCATCAAAGTGGGTCCCCTTGGAACTTTTTCGAATTCTTCAGATCGCCTTAACTTCCGAACGGATGGACCGATTTTCAACTTCGATCATACCAATTTGCTTGTTTTTTTATAGAATCCATTACTCCAATCGAAAAAACCGAAATCGAAAAAAAAATTGCATCAAAGATGGCCCCCTTGGAACTTTTTCGAATTCTTCAGATCGCCTTAACTTCCGAACGGATGGACCGATTTTCAACTTCGATCATACCAATCTGCTTGTTTTTTTATAGAATCCATTTCTCCAATCGAAAAAACCGAAATCGAAAAAAAAAATTGCATCAAAGGGGGCCCCATTGGAACTTTTTCGAATTCTTCAGATCGCCTTAACTTCCGAACGGATGGACCGATTTTCAACTTCGATCATACCAATCTGCTTGTTTTTTTTTTCATAGAATCCATTTCTTCAATCAAAAAAACCGAAATAGAAAAAAAAATGCATCAAAGGGGGCCCTCTTGGAAATTTTTTGAATTCTTCAGATTGCCTTAACTTCCGAACGGATAGACCGATTTTCAACTTCGATCATACCAATCTGTTTGTTTTTTTTCATAGAATCCATTTCTCCGATCGAAAATACCGAAATCGAAAAAAAAAATGCATCAAAGGGGGCCCCCTTGGAACTTTTTCGAATTCTTCAGATCGCCTTAACTTCCGAACGGATGTACCGATTTTCAACTTCGATCATACCAATCTGCTTGTTTTTTTTTATAGAATCCATTTCTCCAATCGAAAAAACCAAAATCGAAAAAAAAAAATGCATCAAAGGGGGCCCCCTTGGAACTTTTTCGAATTCTTCAGATCGACTTAAATTCCGAACGGATGGACCGATTTTCAACTTCGATCATACCAATCTGCTTGTTTTTTTCCATAGAATCCATTTCTCCAATCGAAAAAACCATAATCGAAGAAAAAAATGCATCAAAGGAGGCCCCCTTGGAACTTTTTCGAATTCTTCAGATCGCCTAACTTCCGAACGGATGGACCGATATTCAACTTCGATCATTACAATTCGCATGTTTTTTTTTCATAGAATCTATTTCTCCAATCGAAAAAACCGAAATCGAAAAAAAAAAATGCATCAAAGGGGGCCCCCTTGGAACTTTTTCGAATTCTTCAGATCGCCTTAACTTCCGAACGGATGGACCGATTTTCAACTTCGATCATACCAATCTGCTTGTTTTTTTTCATAGAATCCATTTCTCCAATCGAAGAAACCGAAATGGAGAAAAAAATGCATCAAAGGGGGCCCCCTTGAAACTTTTTCGAATTCTTCAGATCGCCTTAACTTCCGAACGGATGGACCGATTTTCAACTTCGATCATACCAATATGCTTGTTTTTTTCATAGAATCCATTTCTCCAATCGAAAAAACCGAAATCGAAAAAAAATTGCATCAAAGGGGTTCCCTTGGAACTTTTTCGAATTCTTCAGATCGCCTTAACTTCCGAACGGATGGACCGATTTTCAACTTCGATCATACCAATCTGCTTGTTTTTTTCATGGAATCCATTTCTCCAATCGAAAAAACCGAAATCGAAGAAAAAATGCATCAAAGGGGGCCCCCTTGGAACTTTTTCGAATTCTTCAGATCGCCTTAACTTCCGAACGGATGGACTGATTTTCAACTTCGATCATACCAATCTTTCCTGTTTTTTTTCATAGAATCCATTTCTCCAATCGAAAAAACCGAAATCGAAAAAAAAAAAGCATCAAAAGGGACCCCCTTGGAACTTTTTCGAATTCTTCAGATCGCCTTAACTTCCGAACGGATGGACCGATTTTCAACTTCGCGCATACCAATTTGCTTGTTTTTTTTTATAGAATCCATTTCTCAAATCGAAAAAACCAAAATCGAAAAAAAAAAGGCATCGAAGGGGGCCCCCTTGGAACTCTTTCGAATTCTTCAGATCGCCTTAACTTCCGAACGGATGGACCGATTTTCAATTTCGCGCATACCAATTCGCTTGTTTTTTTCATAGAATCCATTTCTCCAATCGAAAAAACCGAAATCGAAAAAAAATTGCATCAAAGGGGGTCCCCTTGGAACTTTTTCGAATTCTTCAGATCGCCTTAACTTCCGAACGGATGGACCGATTTTCAACTTCGATCATACCAATCTTTCCTGTTTTTTTTTCATAGAATCCATTTCTCCAATCGAAAGAACCGAAATCGAAAAAAAAAATGCATCAAAGGGGGCATCCTTGGAACTTTTTCGAATTCTTCAGACCGCCTTAACTTCCGAACGGATGGACCGATTTTCAATTTCGCGCATACCAATTTGCTTGTTTTTTCATAGAATCCATTTCTTCAATCGAAAAAACCGAAATGGAAAAAAAAATTGCATCAAAGGGGGCCCCCTCGGAACTTTTTCGAATTCTTCAGATCGACTCAACTTCCGAACGGATGGACCGATTTTCAACTTCGATCATACCAATCTGCTTGTTTTTTTTCATAGAATCCATTTCTCCAATCGAAAAAACCGAAATTGAGAAAAAAATGCATCGAAGGGGCCCCGCTTGGAACTTTTACGAATTCTTCAGATCGCCTTAACTTCCGAACGTATGGACCGATTTTCAACTACGATCATACCAATCTGCTTGTTTTTTTCATAGAATCCATTTCACCAATCAAAAAAACCGAAATAGAGAAAAAAAAGCATCAAAGGGAGCCCCCTTGGAACTTTTTCGAATTCTTCAGATCGCCTTAACTTCCGAACGGATAGACCGATTTTCAACTTCGATCATACGAATCTGCTTTTTTTTTTCCATAGAATCCATTTCTCCAATCGAAAAAACCAAAATCGAAAAAAAAATGCATCAAAGGGGGCCCCCTTGGAACTTTTTCGAATTCTTCAGATCGACTTAAATTCCGAACGGATGGACCGATATTCAACTTCGATCATTACAATTCGCATGTTTTTTTTCATAGAATCCATTTCTCCAATCGAAAAAACCGAAATCGAAAAAAAAAAAAATCAAAGGGGGCCCCCTTGGAACTTTTTCGAATTCTTCAGATCGCCTAACTTCCGAACGGATGGACCGATATTCAACTTCGATCATTACAATTCGCATGTTTTTTTTCATAGAATCCATTTCTCCAATCGAAAAAACCGAAATCGAAAAAAAAAATGCATCAAAGGGGGCCCCCTTGGAACTTTTTCGAATTCTTCAGATCGCCTTAACTTCCGAACGGATGGACCGATTTTCAACTTCGATCATACCAATCTGCTTGTTTTTTTTCATAGAATCCATTTCTCCAATCGAAAAAACCGAAATGGAGAAAAAAATGCATCAAAGGAGGTCCCCTTGGAACTTTTTCGAATTCTTCAGATAGTCTTAACTTCCGAACGGATGGACCGATTTTCAATTTCGCGCATACCAATTTGCTTGTTTTTTTCATAGAATCCATTTCTCCAATCGAAAAAACCGAAATCGAAAAAAAATTGCATCAAAGGGGGTCCCCTTGGAACTTTTTCGAATTCTTCAGATCGCCTTAACTTCCGAACGGATGGACCGATTTTCAACTTCGATCATACCAATCTTTCCTTTTTTTTTTCATAGAATCCATTTCTCCAATCGAAAGAACCGAAATCGAAAAAAAATGCATCAAAGGGGGCATCCTTGGAACTTTTTCGAATTCTTCAGACCGCCTTAACTTCCGAACGGATGGACCGATTTTCAATTTCGCGCATACCAATTTGCTTGTTTTTTCATAGAATCCATTTCTTCAATCGAAAAAACCGAAATGGAAAAAAAAATTGCATCAAAGGGGGCCCCCTCGGAACTTTTTCGAATTCTTCAGATCGACTCAACTTCCGAACGGATGGACCGATTTTCAACTTCGATCATACCAATCTGCTTGTTTTTTTTTCATAGAATCCATTTCTCCAATCGAAAAAACCGAAATTGAAAAAAAAATGCATCGAAGGGGGCCCGCTTGGAACTTTTACGAATTCTTCAGATCGCCTTAACTTCCGAACGTATGGACCGATTTTCAACTACGATCATACCAATCTGCTTGTTTTTTTCATAGAATCCATTTCACCAATCAAAAAAACCGAAAAAGAGAAAAAAAAGCATCAAAGGGAGCCCCCTTGGAACTTTTTCGAATTCTTCAGATCGCCTTAACTTCCGAACGGATAGACCGATTTTCAACTTCGATCATACGAATCTGCTTGTTTTTTTTTCCATAGAATCCATTTCTCCAATCGAAAAAACCAAAATCGAAAAAAAAATGCATCAAAGGGGGCCCCCTTGGAACTTTTTCGAATTCTTCAGATCGACTTAAATTCCGAACGGATGGACCGATTTTCAACTTCGATCATACCAATCTGCTTGTTTTTTTCCATAGAATCCATTTCTCCAATCAAAAAAACCAAAATCGAAGAAAAAAATGCATCAAAGGGGGCCCCCTTGGAACTTTTTCGAATTCTTCAGATCGCCTAACTTCCGAACGGATGGACCGATATTCAACTTCGATCATTACAATTCGCATGTTTTTTTTCATAGAATCCATTTCTCCAATCGAAAAAACCGAAATCGAAAAAAAAAATGCATCAAAGGGGGCCCCCTTGGAACTTTTTCGAATTCTTCAGATCGCCTTAACTTCCGAACGGATAGACCGATTTTCAACTTCGATCATACGAATCTGCTTGTTTTTTTTTCCATAGAATCCATTTCTCCAATCGAAAAAACCAAAATCGAAAAAAAAATGCATCAAAGGGGGCCCCCTTGGAACTTTTTCGAATTCTTCAGATCGACTTAAATTCCGAACGGATGGACCGATTTTCAACTTCGATCATACCAATCTGCTTGTTTTTTTCCATAGAATCCATTTCTCCAATCGAAAAAACCAAAATCGAAGAAAAAAAAACCATCAAAGGGGGCCCCCTTGGAACTTTTTCGAATTCTTCAGATCGCCTAACTTCCGAACGGATGGACCGATATTCAACTTCGATCATTACAATTCGCATGTTTTTTTTCATAGAATCCATTTCTCCAATCGAAAAAACCGAAATCGAAAAAAAAAAATGCATCAAAGGGGGCCCCCTTGGAACTTTTTCGAATTCTTCAGATCGCCTTAACTTCCGAACGGATGGACCGATTTTCAACTTCGATCATACCAATCTGCTTGTTTTTTTTCATAGAATCCATTTCTCCAATCGAAAAAACCGAAATGGAGAAAGAAATGCATCAAAGGGGGCCCCCTTGAAACTTTTTCGAATTCTTCAGATCGCCTTAACTTCCGAACAGATGGACCGATTTTCAACTTCGATCATACCAATCTGCTTGTTTTTTTTCATAGAATCCATTTCTCCAATCGAAAAAACCGAAATCGAAAAAAAAATGCATCAAAGGGGGCCCCCTTGGAACTTTTTCGAATTCTTCAGATCGCCTTAACTTCCGAACGGATGAACCGATTTTCAAATTCGATCATACCAATCTGCTTGTTTTTTTTCATAGAATCCATTTCTCCAATCAAAAAAACCGAAATCGAAAAAAAAATGCATCAAAGGGGGCCCCCTTGGAACTTTTTCGAATTCTTCAGATCGCCTTAACTTCCGAACGGATGGACCGATTTTCAACTTCGATCATACCAATCTGCTTGTTTATTTTCATAGAATTCATTTCTCCAATCGAAAAAACCGAAATCAAAAAAAAAAATGCATCAAAGGGGGCCCCCTTGGAACTTTTTCGAATTCTTCAGACCGCCTTAACTTCCGAACGGATGGACCGATTTTCAATTTCGCGCATACCAATTTGCTTGTTTTTTCATAGAATCCATTTCTTCAATCGAAACAACCGAAATCGAAAAAAAAATTGCATCAAAGGAGGTCCCCTTGGAGCTTTTTCGAATTCTTCAGATCGTCTTAACTTCCGAACGGATGGACCGATTTTCAATTTCGCGCATACCAATTTGCTTGTTTTTTTCATAGAATCCATTTCTCCAATCGAAAAAACCGAAATCGAAAAAAAATTGCATCAAAGGGGGTCCCCTTGGAACTTTTTCGAATTCTTCAGATCGCTTTAACTTCCGAACGGATGGACCGATTTTCAACTTCGATCATACCAATCTGCTTGTTTTTTTCATAGAATCCATTTCTCCAATCGAAAAAACCGAAATCGAAGAAAAAATGCATCAAAGGGGGCCCCCTTGGAACTTTTTCGAATTCTTCAGATCGCCTTAACTTCCGAACGGATGGACCGATTTTCAACTTCGATCATACCAATCTTTCCTGTTTTTTTTCATAGAATCCATTTCTCCAATCAAAAAAACCGAAATCGAAAAAAAAAATGCATTAAAAGGGGCCCCCTTGGAACTTTTTCGAATTCTTCAGATCGCCTTAACTTCCGAACGGATGGACCGATTTTCAACTTCGCGCATACCAATTTGCTTGTTTTTTTTCATAGAATCCATTTCTCAAATCAAAAAAACCAAAATCGAAAAAAAAATTCATCGAAGGGGACCCCCTTGGAACTTTTTCGAATTCTTCAGATCGCCTTAACTTCCGAACGGATGGACCGATTTTCAACTTCGATCATACCAATCTGCTTGTTTTTTTCATAGAATCCATTTCTTTAATCGAAAAAACCGAAATCGAAAAAAAAAAATGCATCAAAGGGGGCCCCCTTGGAACTTTTCTCGAATTCTTCAGATCGCCTTAACTTCCGAACGGATGGACCGATTTTCAACTTCGATCATACCAATCTGCTTGTTTATTTTCATAGAATCCATTTCTTTAATCGAAAAAACCGAAATCGAAAAAAAAAAATGCATCAAAGGGGGCCCCCTTGGAACTTTTTCGAATTCTTCAGACCGCCTTAACTTCCGAACGGATGGACCGATTTTCAATTTCGCGCATACCAATTTGCTTGTTTTTTATAGAATCCATTTCTTCAATCGAAACAACCGAAATCGAAAAAAAAATTGCATCAAAGGAGGTCCCCTTGGAGCTTTTTCGAATTCTTCAGATCGTCTTAACTTCCGAACGGATGGACCGATTTTCAATTTCGCGCATAACAATTTGCTTGTTTCTTTCATAGAATCCATTTCTCCAATCGAAAAAACCGAAATCGAAAAAAAATTGCATCAAAGGGGGTCCCCTTGGAACTTTTTCGATTTCTTCAGATCGCCTTAACTTCCGAACGGATGGACCGATTTTCAACTTCGATCATACCAATCTGCTTGTTTTTTTCATAGAATCCATTTCTCCAATCGAAAAAACCGAAATCGAAGTAAAAATGCATCAAAGGGGGCCCCCTTGGAACTTTTTCGAATTCTTCAGATCGCCTTAACTTCCGAACGGATGGACCGATTTTCAACTTCGATCATACCAATCTTTCCTGTTTTTTTTTCATAGAATCCATTTCTCCAATCAAAAAAAACGAAATCGAAAAAAAAAATGCATCAAAAGGGGCCCCCTTGGAACTTTTTCGAATTCTTCAGATCGCCTTAACTTCAGAACGGATGGACCGATTTTCAACTTCGCGCATACCAATTTGCTTGTTTTTTTTCATAGAATCCATTTCTCAAATCAAAAAAACCAAAATCGAAAGAAAAATGCATCGAAGGGGGCCCCCTTGGAACTTTTTTGAATTCTTCAGATCGCCTTAACTTCCGAACGGATGGACCGATTTTCAATTTCACGCATACCAATTTGCTTGTTTTTTCATAGAATCCATTTCTTCAATCGAAACAACCGAAATCGAAAAAAAAATTGCATCAAAGGAGGTCCCCTTGGAACTTTTTCGAATTCTTCAGATCGTCTTAACTTCCGAACGGATGGACCGATTTTCAATTTCGCGCATTCCAATTTGCTTGTTTTTTTCATAGAATCCATTTCTCCAATCGAAAATACCGAAATCGATAAAAAAATTGCATCAAAGGGGGTCCCCTTGGAACTTTTTCGAATTCTTCAGATCGCCTTAACTTCCGAACGGATGGACCGATTTTCAACTTCGATCATACCAATCTGCTTGTTTTTTTCATAGAATCCATTTCTTTAATCGAAAAAACCGAAATAGAAAAAAAAATGCATCAAAGGGGGCCCCCTTGGAACTTTTTCGAATTCTTCAGATCGCCTTAACTTCCGAACGGATGGACCGATTTTCAATTTCGCGCATACCAATTTGCTTGTTTTTTCATAGAATCCATTTCTTCAATCGAAAAAACCGAAATCGAAAAAAAAAATTGCATCAAAGGGGGCCCCCTTGGAACTTTTTCGAATTCTTCAGATCGCCTTAACTTCCGAACGGATGGACCGATTTTCAACTTCGATCATACCAATCTGCTTGTTTTTTTTTCATAGAATCCATTTCTCCAATCGAAAAAACCGAAATCGAAAAAAAAATGCATCAAAGGGGGCATCCTTGGAACTTTTTCGAATTCTTCAGACCGCCTTAACTTCCGAACGGATGGACCGATTTTCAATTTCGCGCATACCAATTTGCTTGTTTTTTCATAGAATCCATTTCTTCAATCGAAAAAACTGAAATGGAAAAAAAATTGCATCAAAGGGGGCCCCCTCGGAACTTTTTCGAATTCTTCAGATCGACTCAACTTCCGAACGGATGGACCGATTTTCAACTTCGATCATACCAATCTGCCTGTTTTTTTTTCATAGAATCCATTTCTCCAATCGAAAAAACCTCTTCTAGGAAACTGTCGCCCGAAGCCGACGTTATAAATTCATGTTAATTTCCATAATTCATCATTCTGTATTCTGTTTTCCGCATTGTTCATTGCAACTTGTATCACTTAGAAATAAAAAATCTTTTTAAAAACCATTTTCGAGTTTTCTAAAACATAATTGGCGCAGTCGGTAGGATTATCGGTGCAGTTATTAGTCGAAAATCACGCGGTATTGTGACCGGTTTCGACGAAAAACGTGGATTTTAATCCTTCGGCACCGGTAGTTAAAAGGATTGAACTTTTCGAGTGAAACGGCATCCAAAAAGGAATTGAGTTCACCTGAGGGGCCGTCAGCAAGCTGTTGAAGAGCCGCAGACTACCCAGTACAGAATCAACCACAAGAGGAAGAGGAATTCGGTGAGAGTCAAATTCCCTGCATCCTTTCCGTGACCCTATCATTTTTCCCTGGTTAGGAAATTTTGATAATCGCAATAAGTAACGTAGTTTAAGAAGAGAATAAATAACATAGTTGATAAATATAACGTAAAGTTGGCTCATGACCAGCGATCATACAGTTGAAGAATTGATTAATTCATTCACCGAGACTTTGAGATTTTCTGAATCGATTTCAAACAGTACAGTAAATAATATCAGCGACGAAATCACAGTAGAAACAATGGCTGAACCAACAAATAATTTAAGTATGCTGAAAATGTTTGTAGACACGATTCCCACTTTTGACGGGAATGCTAGTACACTACCTAGTTTTATTTCGTCTTGTGACTTTCTGTTCGATACCTATAGAAATCAAATGACAGATCCGATCTTGAAAAACTATTTGAACAGAGTAGTTCAAACAAAACTATCAGGAAGAGCACAACTCCTAGTAGGTTGTCGGACTGAATTAAATTCATGGGAATTAATAAAAGCCGCACTTATTCAATGTTTCGGAGACAATAGGAGCTTCGAATGTTTAGAACAAGATTTATTTTTGGCCAGACCTTTCAAAAACGAGTCACCACTCGATATTGGCAAAAGGTTACAGGTCCTTAGAAGTACTCTCGCTCAGAAAATTAATTCACAAGATGCAAGCCAAATGGATGCCGCTACAAAAATAGTATATATGAAACAACATGAAGGAGCTTGTCTTCGAACATTCATAAGAGGTTTGCATGGTCATTTACAAACGATAGTTAGACTCAAAAATCCAGAATGCTTAAAAACGGCAATGAATATCATTGTTGAGGAAGAAAATTTTCAATATACGCAAAACCCTTCGAAATTAACTCCAAATAATAGTCAGAAACCATTTGAGCCTCGTAGCCAAAATTCACAAAATTACAGACCGCAGATCCCACAAAATTTTAGATATAATTATCAATATCCCCAACAGCCTCAACAAAATTACCCTCAAAGAACTTTGCCGGCAATCCAACAAAGACCACAACAATTCCCTAATCAACAACAGTTTCCCAATCAACCAATTAACATACAACCTCGATCAAATGTGCAGAGAAATTATCCAACCAATAGACAAGTTTTTGGACCCCCTAAAAACGTTTTCAAACCAACTGGTCAAATACCCGGTAATAAACCTGAACCAATAGCAATGTCATCAACATCAAGAAATACATTTTCGCGTCAAAATTACTCATACCCTCAAAATAATAACTATTTTCGATCAACCGGACCACCAAACTTCACATCCCAAGAAGTTTATCATATCGATGAGGATATAAATCAAGAAGTAGAGACACTCGATACTAATGACGTCCAACACACAGAAAACATTGCTGTCGATGACGAACATTTATTCTATCAGTGTAACGAAACGGATGATTATGAAACGCTTGAAAATTTTCACGAGGTAGAGACGAAACACCACAACACCTAACCTTTGAAATGCACACAGATATAGGAAAAAACAATTTACCCTATATAAAAATAAATTACCCGCCTATGAAACTTCTAGTTGACACGGGATGCTCTCATTCAATCATGCGACCGAAAATTGCAGAAAAATTCTTTCCTGAAACGATTTATCATACAGTTTCAAAAATCAAAACCGGTATAGGAGAAAAAGAAATACTTTTTAAAGCAGATATTCCAGCATTCAGAGAATTAAATTCCAATCATAATATTTCCTTCATTTTATTCGACTTTCATGAATATTTCGATGGTATCTTAGGTTTGGGAGAATTATTAAAAATGAACTTCAATATAGATTTAACAAATAAACGCTTAGTAAACGACGTAACTCAGATTCCTATATTTTATCGCGAACCAGAAAAAGAGAAATTTATTATTTCAGTGAATTCGCATGAAGTAGCTTCTATCAAGATTCCGGTTTCACAGTATAGCGGTGACATCATAATTCCCCAACAAACTCTAGACGGCCTTTACCTTCCCGAAACACTAACAACCGCAAAACATGGAATTGCAAAAACGGACATATACAATTATACAGAGAACCAGATAACAATAGAACTTGATATGCCAGTTAATGTGTACGGCTTTTCTGATAAGCATAAAGACAATTTTTACATATTCCATTTTGACGAAATACTATCATCCAGCAAATACGATGAATCAAATATTCCAGACGTTTGTAAACTCGTCAGAAGTGATCATCTTAATCTTGAAGAAAAGTCCGCTCTTGAAAACCTTTGCCGCGAGTTCTCAGACATTTTCCACCATGAAAATAAAAAACTGACTTTCACTAACAGGGTGAAACATGAAATTAGGAGCACTGATGAAGTACCAGTACATTCTAAATCGTACAGATATCCATTCGCTCATAAAGATGAGGTACAGAATCAAATTAATAAAATGTTAGAAGACGGAATTATCCGTCCGAGTCAAAGTCCATGGAGCAGTCCTATTTGGATCGTACCCAAAAAACTAGATGCTAGTGGTAGACAAAAATGGAGAATAGTCGTTGACTATCGTAAAGTCAATGAGAAAACTATTGACGACCGGTACCCTTTACCAAATATCACGGATATTTTGGATAAATTAGGCCGTTGTCAGTACTTCTCCACATTAGACCTTGCTTCAGGATTCCATCAGGTAGAAATGCATCCAAACTCTATCGAAAAAACCGCCTTCAGTGTAGAGAATGGACATTTTGAATACCTTCGAATGCCATTCGGGCTCAAAAATGCGCCCAGTACGTTCCAAAGAGTGATGGACAATGTTCTCCAAGAACTCCAAGGCAAAGTGTGCCTGGTGTATATGGACGACATTATAATTTTTTCATCTAGCCTCAGCGAACACATTGCAAACATCAAACTAGTTTTCAAAAAGCTTCGTGATTCAAAATTAAAAATCCAATTGGACAAGTGCGAATTTCTTCGCAAAGAAGTCGAATTCCTGGGTCATGTAATCACCCCAAAAGGAATTAAACCAAACCCTTGTAAAATACAAGCGATTCTAAATTTTCCAATCCCTAAAACCGCGAAACAAATAAAATCATTTCTTGGACTCCTTGGATACTACAGACGTTTTATCAATAACTTTGCAAAACTCACGAAACCTTTCACTAGATGTTTGAAAAAAGACGAGAAGATCGAACATACCACCGAGTTCATGAACGCTTTTGAATTATGTAAGAATCTATTATGTAGCGACCCAATTCTACAATTCCCTGACTTCGACAAACAATTTATACTCACCACTGATGCTTCCAATGTAGCCATAGGCGCTGTGCTCAGTCAAGGAAAAATAGGCAGCGATCTACCTATCGCCTACTCCTCTAGGACTCTGAATCCTGCTGAATCCAACTACAGCACAATCGAGAAGGAGCTCCTCGCGATTGTGTGGAGTACCAAACATTTTAGACCTTACCTTTTTGGCAGGAAGTTTACGATTGTGACCGATCATAAACCCCTCCAATGGTTGTTCAATTTGAAAGAGCCAAATTCAAGACTTGTAAGGTGGAGACTCAAGCTTGAAGAGTACGACTATCAAATTGTTTACAAAAAAGGTAAACAAAATGCAAACGCTGATTGCCTTTCACGCATCGAACTCAATGCGATGGAGAACGAAATGGATGAATCAGTCGCTGGAAACCCAGGCGATATAGACCTTGACATAGACCAATACTTGAACACAGACAACCAACAAAACATAACTTGTGAAGACTTGGACAGACTGGAAGAAGTATTTAACCCTGTCAACGAACAACCACCCAATCCAATAAACGTTATCGCGGACGTTCAAATCAGGCCACCCAATCAAGAAAATGATGGTGTCGAAACTGTTCATTCGGCAGTAGAGAACCCAATTCTCGAAATACCCATTACCAAACATTGCGTTAATAAATATTGTAACCAAATAATATTCATTCAGAAGCCATCAGGTTGCTATCATGTTGTGAAAAGTAAACCCTTCGGGAAAGCAGTCAGATTAACAGTCTACTTAACAAGAAATATCGAAGAAGAAATTTTCAAGTTTTTCAAAGAACGCATTGATCCGAAAAAACTACATTGTATTTTCGTACAACAATCAGAAATCGATCTATCCTTACAATTAGCAAACATATTACCGAGATTTTTCAGAAACCACGCATTCAAACTTATAATTTCGAACCAATTTGTCAGAGATATTTCACACATAGAAAAAAGGCGAGAATTAATCAACTATCATCACGAAAAAACGGTCCACCGAGGAATAAATGAAACTCTATTAGCATTGAAACGACTTTATTTTTGGCCTCGAATGAAAGATCAGATAACCGAATTCATTAATAATTGCGATGTATGTCAAGAAGCTAAATACGATAGACATCCACCAAAAATAAAATTCGCACTAACCCCTACACCTAAACAACCACTTGAAGCTATACACATGGACACATTTCAAATTGCCAATACTAAATTCCTGACCATAATAGATGTGTTTTCAAAGTACGCACAAGCATACCTATTGGAACCTATTTCATCATCCGCTACAGTATATGAAAATTTAATAACATTCATAACACATCATGGAATTCCCCAAGCAATAACATGTGATAACGGTACAGAATTCAAAAATTCACTCATCACCGACTTTTGTAAACTGCATAAAATCAATTTACATTTTTCTACTCCTGGAAACTCGAATAGCAATAGTCCCGTTGAACGCCTTCATTCCACGCTCATCGAAATGTTTCGTATTCTGAAAATTAAAGATCACAAAGCTAGCACAAAACAATTAATGCAATATGCAATTCTCGGATATAATTCTTCACTACATAGCGTTACGAAACAAAAACCATTCGACCTTATCAATGGACGTCTCGACGCTCTGGACCCATTTGACCTTACTGACGAGACAATTCTGAACCAATTCGTCATCGACCGTCGAGAAAGACTCAGGACCATATTTGATAAAATTCATGATATTTCATCTAATCACAAATCACATCTGAATGAAAAAATAAATGAAAAACGCGAAGAACCAGCCGAATTTAAAATCGGAGCCAAAGCATTCGTAATAGATAAAACTGCTTTAAGGAGTAAGACTAAACCACGATTCAAAAAGACAACAGTCTCAAAAGACTTAGGAGCTAAACTCCAAACATCGCACAAAAATAAAATAATTCATAAATCCCAAGTACAGAAACCTAAAGCGTTCTCTTCTGTTCTACAGGGCGATGTTCCTGACGAGGCAATTGCTTCCTGTAGCCATCATTCTCCGAATGACGATGGGAACAATGATCAATGACGACGTAACTATTAAACCTTTGAAAGCACCCCTCCTTCCTTTTCGGCTTGGAGACGCTAAGGTCATCGAAACGAAACACACATTCATTCACTATATTGAAATTCCACCACTAAGAAGACAATTCGAAAATATCAAATATTTCTACATAGAAGTAGAAAAATCATTAAATTCATCGCTTTTAACACATTCCGCTTATTCACATCACTACATTCTACTTAACTTGCTTGCTCACGTTGAATACTTGATTTCGGAAACAGACAATAAAATAAAAAATATAACACCATTTACCCGCTCAAAGAGGGGCTTGTTGAACTTTGTTGGTAAAGCTTCAAAGTGGGCTTTTGGCACTATGGACTCTGACGATGAATTAAAATACGATAGAGCTATTACAGAATTGCAAACGAATCAAAAATCTATCGATAAGGAAGTTACAATGCAAATATCTCTCTCAAAACAATTGATAGATAATTACAACACCACAATAACTCTACTTGATTCTAATCAGCAATTGATCAAGTCTAAGCTCGAATATTTTCAGCATAATATAAATAATACGTTCAGAGATATAGCCGCTTACTTGAGAGCACAAAATACTCTAGATCAAATAATCTTGAACTGCCAAAATCTGATTACGTTTCTTGATAACCTAGAAGATGCAATAACTTTCGCTAAATTAAACACCTTACATAACGCTGTGATTTCCGTCACTGAAATGGAAAAATTAGTAAATTATTTGAGTACAGTATACAACAAATATAAGATTCCAAATTTTAAAAATGTGATTTCCTTTTATCAATTAGCTGGACTACAAGTGACATATTCCAACGATAAAGTTATTTTCGCCATACATCTCCCAATTTTTACCGATGAAACCTTCGAATTATTTCACCTATTTCCAATTCCTATAAATCAATCGATAATAATCCCTGACCACCCTTATTTGACTCTTGGACCGAGCCAACTGCAGTTTCAAGATGAAGCCTGCCCTCTTATCGAAGATTTGTACGTTTGTCAGAACCAATCAGAACCCCAAATGAATAATTGCCTGACATCCCTCATAAGAGATGCTGATAGCCGAGAATGCCGCCTCAAGAGAGTTCGGATTGACAGTCCCATCATCGAATCCATAAATGACGAATATGTTTTGGTCATTCCTGCCGAAACTCCAATCAAACTCAACAAGATATGTCGCCAAAACGAATATAACATTTTAGAAGTACCGAGTCTAATAAAGATTTCTCGAAACTGTGGAATCAAAATCAAAGATTCGCAGTTTTGGAACAAGAAAGATCCTGCCAGGGGCAACCCTCTTGCCCTACCTGAAATCAAGATGGAGAAGTCGTACCCTGAAATATCAGAAGACATCCCCCTGGTGTTGCAGTCCATCAACCTGAAGACAATCCATAACCTGCAAGAAGAAGCTCGAGTTATTCAGATGAAAGATGGCATCACCACCAACCAAATAGTTTGGAACTCCGGCAATGTCCTCTTCACCTTCGTGGTAATTTCTATTGCCGCCACGATAGCTTGGATAGTTCTCAAAAAGAAGAAACCCCTTCAAATCAAAGAAGACTCCAACCCCGACGTAGAAGAGCCCATTGAAAACAAATCGTTACCCTCCTTGTTTTCATTTTAAGGATGGAGGAGTTATGTACCCTTATCAGCTGAAGCAGCAAGAAAGAAGACTCCTCTTCTAGGAAACTGTCGCCCGAAGCCGACGTTATAAATTCATGTTAATTTCCATAATTCATCATTCTGTATTCTGTTTTCCGCATTGTTCATTGCAACTTGTATCACTTAGAAATAAAAAATCTTTTTAAAAACCATTTTCGAGTTTTCGAAAACATAATTAATGGAAAAAAAAATTGCATCAAAGGGGGCCCCCTCGGAACTTTTTCGAATTCTTCAGATCGACTCAACTTCCGAACGGATGGACCGATTTTCAACTTCGATCATACCAATCTGCCTGTTTTTTTTTCATAGAATCCATTTCTCCAATCGAAAAAACCGAAATTGAAAAAAAAATGCATCGAAGGGGGCCCCCTTGGAACTTTTCACGAATTCTTCAGATCGCCTTAACTTCCGAACGTATGGACCGATTTTCAACTACGATCATACCAATCTGCTTGTTTTTTTCATAGAATCCATTTCACCAATCAAAAAAATCGAAATCGAGAAAAAAAAGCATCAAAAGGGAGCCCCCTTGGAACTTTTTCGAATTCTTCAGATCGCCTTAACTTCCGAACGGATAGACCGATTTTCAACTTCGATCATACGAATCTGCTTGTTTTTTTTTCATAGAATCCATTTCTTCAATCGAAACAACCGAAATCGAAAAAAAAAATTGCATCAAAGGAGGTCCCCTTGGAACTTTTTCGAATTCTTCAGATAGTCTTAACTTCCGAACGGATGGACCGATTTTCAATTTCGCGCATACCAATTTGCTTGTTTTTTTCATAGAATCCATTTCTCCAATCGAAAAAACCGAAATCGAAAAAAAATTGCATCAAAGGGGGTCCCCTTGGAACTTTTTCGAATTCTTCAGATAGTCTTAACTTCCGAACGGATGGACCGATTTTCAATTTCGCGCATACCAATTTGCTTGTTTTTTTCATAGAATCCATTTCTCTAATCGAAAAAACCGAAATCGAAAAAAAATTGCATCAAAGGGGGTCCCCTTGGAACTTTTTCGAATTCTTCAGATCGCCTTAACTTCCGAACGGATGGACCGATTTTCAACTTCGATCATACCAATCTTTCCTGTTTTTTTTCATAGAATCCATTTCTCCAATCGAAAGAACCGAAATCGAAAAAAAATGCATCAAAGGGGGCATCCTTGGAACTTTTTCGAATTCTTCAGACCGCCTTAACTTCCGAACGGATGGACCGATTTTCAATTTCGCGCATACCAATTTGCTTGTTTTTTCATAGAATCCATTTCTTCAATCGAAAAAACCGAAATGGAAAAAAAAATTGCATCAAAGGGGGCCCCCTCGGAACTTTTTCGAATTCTTCAGATCGACTCAACTTCCGAACGGATGGACCGATTTTCAACTTCGATCATACCAATCTGCTTGTTTTTTTTCATAGAATCCATTTCTCCAATCGAAAAAACCGAAATTGAGAAAAAAATGCATCGAAGGGGCCCCGCTTGGAACTTTTACGAATTCTTCAGATCGCCTTAACTTCCGAACGTATGGACCGATTTTCAACTACGATCATACCAATCTGCTTGTTTTTTTCATAGAATCCATTTCACCAATCAAAAAAACCGAAATAGAGAAAAAAAAGCATCAAAGGGAGCCCCCTTGGAACTTTTTCGAATTCTTCAGATCGCCTTAACTTCCGAACGGATAGACCGATTTTCAACTTCGATCATACGAATCTGCTTTTTTTTTTTCCATAGAATCCATTTCTCCAATCGAAAAAACCAAAATCGAAAAAAAAATGCATCAAAGGGGGCCCCCTTGGAACTTTTTCGAATTCTTCAGATCGACTTAAATTCCGAACGGATGGACCGATTTTCAACTTCGATCATACCAATCTGCTTGTTTTTTTCCATAGAATCCATTTCTCCAATCGAAAAAACCAAAATCGAAGAAAAAAATGCATCAAAGGGGGCCCCCTTGGAACTTTTTCGAATTCTTCAGATCGCCTAACTTCCGAACGGATGGACCGATATTCAACTTCGATCATTACAATTCGCATGTTTTTTTTCATAGAATCCATTTCTCCAATCAAAAAAACCGAAATCGAAGAAAAAAATGCATCAAAGGGGGCCCCCTTGGAACTTTTTCGAATTCTTCAGATCGCCTTAACTTCCGAACGGATGGACCGATTTTCAACTTCGATCATACCAATCTGCTTGTTTTTTTTCATAGAATCCATTTCTCCAATCGAAAAAACCGAAATGGAGAAAAAAATGCATCAAAGGAGGTCCCCTTGGAACTTTTTCGAATTCTTCAGATAGTCTTAACTTCCGAACGGATGGACCGATTTTCAATTTCGCGCATACCAATTTGCTTGTTTTTTTCATAGAATCCATTTCTCCAATCGAAAAAACCGAAATCGAAAAAAAATTGCATCAAAGGGGGTCCCCTTGGAACTTTTTCGAATTCTTCAGATCGCCTTAACTTCCGAACGGATGGACCGATTTTCAACTTCGATCATACCAATCTTTCCTTTTTTTTTTTCATAGAATCCATTTCTCCAATCGAAAGAACCGAAATCGAAAAAAAAATGCATCAAAGGGGGCATCCTTGGAACTTTTTCGAATTCTTCAGACCGCCTTAACTTCCGAACGGATGGACCGATTTTCAATTTCGCGCATACCAATTTGCTTGTTTTTTCATAGAATCCATTTCTTCAATCGAAAAAACCGAAATGGAAAAAAAAATTGCATCAAAGGGGGCCCCCTCGGAACTTTTTCGAATTCTTCAGATCGACTCAACTTCCGAACGGATGGACCGATTTTCAACTTCGATCATACCAATCTGCTTGTTTTTTTTTCATAGAATCCATTTCTCCAATCGAAAAAACCGAAATTGAAAAAAAAATGCATCGAAGGGGGCCCGCTTGGAACTTTTACGAATTCTTCAGATCGCCTTAACTTCCGAACGTATGGACCGATTTTCAACTACGATCATACCAATCTGCTTGTTTTTTTCATAGAATCCATTTCACCAATCAAAAAAACCGAAATAGAGAAAAAAAAGCATCAAAGGGAGCCCCCTTGGAACTTTTTCGAATTCTTCAGATCGCCTTAACTTCCGAACGGATAGACCGATTTTCAACTTCGATCATACGAATCTGCTTGTTTTTTTTTCCATAGAATCCATTTCTCCAATCGAAAAAACCAAAATCGAAAAAAAAATGCATCAAAGGGGGCCCCCTTGGAACTTTTTCGAATTCTTCAGATCGACTTAAATTCCGAACGGATGGACCGATTTTCAACTTCGATCATACCAATCTGCTTGTTTTTTTCCATAGAATCCATTTCTTCAATCGAAAAAACCAAAATCGAAGAAAAAAATGCATCAAAGGGAGCCCCCTTGGAACTTTTTCGAATTCTTCAGATCGCCTAACTTCCGAACGGATGGACCGATATTCAACTTCGATCATTACAATTCGCATGTTTTTTTTCATAGAATCCATTTCTCCAATCGAAAAAACCGAAATCGAAAAAAAAATGCATCAAAGGGGGCCCCCTTGGAACTTTTTCGAATTCTTCAGATCGCCTTAACTTCCGAACGGATGGACCGATTTTCAACTTCGATCATACCAATCTGCTTGTTTTTTTTCATTGAATCCATTTCTCCAATCGAAAAAACCGAAATGGAGAAAAAAATGCATCAAAGGGGGCCCCCTTGAAACTTTTTCGAATTCTTCAGATCGCCTTAACTTCCAAACAGATGGACCGATTTTCAACTTCGATCATACCAATCTGCTTGTTTTTTTTCATAGAATCCATTTCTCCAATCGAAAAAACCGAAATCGAAAAAAAAATGCATCAAAGGGGGCCCCCTAGGAACTTTTTCGAATTCTTCAGATCGCCTTAACTTCCGAACGGATGAACCGATTTTCAAATTCGATCATACCAATCTGCTTGTTTTTTTTCATTGAATCCATTTCTCCAATCAAAAAAACCGAAATCGAAAAAAAAAATGCATCAAAGGGGGCCCCCTTGGAACTTTTTCGAATTCTTCAGATCGCCTTAACTTCCGAACGGATGGACCGATTTTCAACTTCGATCATACCAATCTGCTTGTTTATTTTCATAGAATTCATTTCTCCAATCGAAAAAACCGAAATCAAAAAAAAAATGCATCAAAGGGGGCCCCCTTGGAACTTTTTCGAATTCTTCAGACCGCCTTAACTTCCGAACGGATGGACCGATTTTCAATTTCGCGCATACCAATTTGCTTGTTTTTTCATAGAATCCATTTCTTCAATCGAAACAACCGAAATCGAAAAAAAAATTGCATCAAAGGAGGTCCCCTTGGAGCTTTTTCGAATTCTTCAGATCGTCTTAACTTCCGAACGGATGGACCGATTTTCAATTTCGCGCATACCAATTTGCTTGTTTTTTTCATAGAATCCATTTCTCCAATCGAAAAAACCGAAATCGAAAAAAAATTGCATCAAAGGGGGTCCCCTTGGAACTTTTTCGAATTCTTCAGATCGCCTTAACTTCCGAACGGATGGACCGATTTTCAACTTCGATCATACCAATCTGCTTGTTTTTTTCATAGAATCCATTTCTCCAATCGAAAAAACCGAAATCGAAGAAAAAATGCATCAAAGGGGGCCCCCTTGGAACTTTTTCGAATTCTTCAGATCGCCTTAACTTCCGAACGGATGGACCGATTTTCAACTTCGATCATACCAATCTTTCCTGTTTTTTTTCATAGAATCCATTTCTCCAATCAAAAAAACCGAAATCGAAGAAAAAATGCATCAAAAGGGGCCCCCTTGGAACTTTTTCGAATTCTTCAGATCGCCTTAACTTCCGAACGGATGGACCGATTTTCAACTTCGCGCATACCAATTTGCTTGTTTTTTTTCATAGAATCCATTTCTCAAATCAAAAAAACCAAAATCGAAAAAAAAATGCATCGAAGGGGACCCCCTTGGAACTTTTTCGAATTCTTCAGATCGCCTTAACTTCCGAACGGATGGACCGATTTTCAACTTCGATCATACCAATCTGCTTGTTTTTTTCATAGAATCCATTTCTTTAATCGAAAAAACCGAAATCGAAAAAAAAAATGCATCAAAGGGGGCCCCCTTGGAACTTTTCTCGAATTCTTCAGATCGCCTTAACTTCCGAACGGATGGACCGATTTTCAACTTCGATCATACCAATCTGCTTGTTTATTTTCATAGAATCCATTTCTTTAATCGAAAAAACCGAAATCGAAAAAAAAAAATGCATCAAAGGGGGCCCCCTTGGAACTTTTTCGAATTCTTCAGACCGCCTTAACTTCCGAACGGATGGACCGATTTTCAATTTCGCGCATACCAATTTGCTTGTTTTTTATAGAATCCATTTCTTCAATCGAAACAACCGAAATCGAAAAAAAAATTGCATCAAAGGAGGTCCCCTTGGAGCTTTTTCGAATTCTTCAGATCGTCTTAACTTCCGAACGGATGGACCGATTTTCAATTTCGCGCATAACAATTTGCTTGTTTCTTTCATAGAATCCATTTCTCCAATCGAAAAAACCGAAATCGAAAAAAAATTGCATCAAAGGGGGTCCCCTTGGAACTTTTTCGATTTCTTCAGATCGCCTTAACTTCCGAACGGATGGACCGATTTTCAACTTCGATCATACCAATCTGCTTGTTTTTTTCATAGAATCCATTTCTCCAATCGAAAAAACCGAAATCGAAGAAAAAATGCATCAAAGGGGGCCCCCTTGGAACTTTTTCGAATTCTTCAGATCGCCTTAACTTCCGAACGGATGGACCGATTTTCAACTTCGATCATACCAATCTTTCCTGTTTTTTTTTCATAGAATCCATTTCTCCAATCAAAAAAAACGAAATCGAAAAAAAAAATGCATCAAAAGGGGCCCCCTTGGAACTTTTTCGAATTCTTCAGATCGCCTTAACTTCCGAACGGATGGACCGATTTTCAACTTCGCGCATACCAATTTGCTTGTTTTTTTTCATAGAATCCATTTCTCAAATCAAAAAAACCAAAATCGAAAAAAAAAATGCATCGAAGGGGGCCCCCTTGGAACTTTTTCGAATTCTTCAGATCGCCTTAACTTCCGAACGGATGGACCGATTTTCAATTTCACGCATACCAATTTGCTTGTTTTTTTATAGAATCCATTTCTTCAATCGAAACAACCGAAATCGAAAAAAAAATTGCATCAAAGGAGGTCCCCTTGGAACTTTTTCGAATTCTTCAGATCGTCTTAACTTCCGAACGGATGGACCGATTTTCAACTTCGATCATACCAATCTGCTTGTTTTTTTCATAGAATCCATTTCTTTAATCGAAAAAGCCGAAATAGAAAAAAAAAATGCATCAAAGGGGGCCCCCTTGGAACTTTTTCGAATTCTTCAGATCGCCTTAACTTCCGAACGGATGGACCGATTTTCAATTTCGCGCATACCAATTTGCTTGTTTTTTCATAGAATCCATTTCTTCAATCGAAAAAACCGAAATCGAAAAAAAAAATTGCATCAAAGGGGGCCCCCTTGGAACTTTTTCGAATTCTTCAGATCGCCTTAACTTCCGAACGGATGGACCGATTTTCAACTTCGATCATACCAATCTGCTTGTTTTTTTTTCATAGAATCCATTTCTCCAATCGAAAAAACCGAAATCGAAAAAAAAAAATGCATCAAAGGGGGCATCCTTGGAACTTTTTCGAATTCTTCAGACCGCCTTAACTTCCGAACGGATGGACCGATTTTCAATTTCGCGCATACCAATTTGCTTGTTTTTTCATAGAATCCATTTCTTCAATCGAAAAAACTGAAATGGAAAAAAAATTGCATCAAAGGGGGCCCCCTCGGAACTTTTTCGAATTCTTCAGATCGACTCAACTTCCGAACGGATGGACCGATTTTCAACTTCGATCATACCAATCTGCCTGTTATTTTTTCATAGAATCCATTTCTCCAATCGAAAAAACCTCTTCTAGGAAACTGTCGCCCGAAGCCGACGTTATAAATTCATGTTAATTTCCATAATTCATCATTCTGTATTCTGTTTTCCGCATTGTTCATTGCAACTTGTATCACTTAGAAATAAAAAATCTTTTTAAAAACCATTTTCGAGTTTTCGAAAACATAATTGGCGCAGTCGGTAGGATTATCGGTGCAGTTATTAGTCGAAAATCACGCGGTATTGTGACCGGTTTCGACGAAAAACGTGGATTTTAATCCTTCGGCACCGGTAGTTAAAAGGATTGAACTTTTCGAGTGAAACGGCATCCAAAAAGGAATTGAGTTCACCTGAGGAGCCGTCAGCAAGCTGTTGAAGAGCCGCAGGCTACCCAGTACAGAATCAACCACAAGAGGAAGAGGAATTCGGTGAGAGTCAAATTCCCTGCATCCTTTCCGTGACCCTATCATTTTTCCCTGGTTAGGAAATTTTGATAATCGCAATAAGTAACGTAGTTTAAGAAGAGAATAAATAACATAGTTGATAAATATAACGTAAAGTTGGCTCATGACCAGCGATCATACAGTTGAAGAATTGATTAATTCATTCACCGAGACTTTGAGATTTTCTGAATCGATTTCAAACAGTACAGTAAATAATATCAGCGACGAAATCACAGTAGAAACAATGGCTGAACCAACAAATAATTTAAGTATGCTGAAAATGTTTGTAGACACGATTCCCACTTTTGACGGGAATGCTAGTACACTACCTAGTTTTATTTCGTCTTGTGACTTTCTGTTCGATACCTATAGAAATCAAATGACAGATCCGATCTTGAAAAACTATTTGAACAGAGTAGTTCAAACAAAACTATCAGGAAGAGCACAACTCCTAGTAGGTTGTCGGACTGAATTAAATTCATGGGAATTAATAAAAGCCGCACTTATTCAATGTTTCGGAGACAATAGGAGCTTCGAATGTTTAGAACAAGATTTATTTTTGGCCAGACCTTTCAAAAACGAGTCACCACTCGATTTTGGCAAAAGGTTACAGGTCCTTAGAAGTACTCTCGCTCAGAAAATTAATTCACAAGATGCAAGCCAAATGGATGCCGCTACAAAAATAGTATATATGAAACAACATGAAGGAGCTTGTCTTCGAACATTCATAAGAGGTTTGCATGGTCATTTACAAACGATAGTTAGACTCAAAAATCCAGAATGCTTAGAAACGGCAATGAATATCATTGTTGAGGAAGAAAATTTTCAATATACGCAAAACCCTTCGAAATTAACTCCAAATAATAGTCAGAAACCATTTGAGCCTCGTAGCCAAAATTCACAAAATTACAGACCGCAGATCCCACAAAATTTTAGATATAATTATCAATATCCCCAACAGCCTCAACAAAATTACCCTCAAAGAACTTTGCCGGCAATCCAACAAAGACCACAACAATTCCCTAATCAACAACAGTTTCCCAATCAACCAATTAACATACAACCTCGATCAAATGTACAGAGAAATTATCCAACCAATAGACAAGTTTTTGGACCCCCTAAAAACGTTTTCAAACCAACTGGTCAAATACCCGGTAATAAACCTGAACCAATGGCAATGTCATCAACATCAAGAAATACATTTTCGCGTCAAAATTACTCATACCCTCAAAATAATAACTATTTTCGATCAACCGGACCACCAAACTTCACATCCCAAGAAGTTTATCATATCGATGAGGATATAAATCAAGAAGTAGAGACACTCGATACTAATGACGTCCAACACACAGAAAACATTGCTGTCGATGACGAACATTTATTCTATCAGTGTAACGAAACGGATGATTATGAAACGCTTGAAAATTTTCACGAGGTAGAGACGAAACACCACAACACCTAACCTTTGAAATGCACACAGATATAGGAAAAAACAATTTACCCTATATAAAAATAAATTACCCGCCTATGAAACTTCTAGTTGACACGGGATGCTCTCATTCAATCATGCGACCGAAAATTGCAGAAAAATTCTTTCCTGAAACGATTTATCATACAGTTTCAAAAATCAAAACCGGTATAGGAGAAAAAGAAATACTTTTTAAAGCAGATATTCCAGCATTCAGAGAATTAAATTCCAATCATAATATTTCCTTCATTTTATTCGACTTTCATGAATATTTCGATGGTATCTTAGGTTTGGGAGAATTATTAAAAATGAACTTCAATATAGATTTAACAAATAAACGCTTAGTAAACGACGTAACTCAGATTCCTATATTTTATCGCGAACCAGAAAAAGAGAAATTTATTATTTCAGTGAATTCGCATGAAGTAGCTTCTATCAAGATTCCGGTTTCACAGTATAGCGGTGACATCATAATTCCCCAACAAACTCTAGACGGCCTTTACCTTCCCGAAACACTAACAACCGCAAAACATGGAATTGCAAAAACGGACATATACAATTATACAGAGAACCAGATAACAATAGAACTTGATATGCCAGTTAATGTGTACGGCTTTTCTGATAAGCATAAAGACAATTTTTACATATTCCATTTTGACGAAATACTATCATCCAGCAAATACGATGAATCAAATATTCCATACGTTTGTAAACTCGTCAGAAGTGATCATCTTAATCTTGAAGAAAAGTCCGCTCTTGAAAACCTTTGCCGCGAGTTCTCAGACATTTTCCACCATGAAAATAAAAAACTGACTTTCACTAACAGGGTGAAACATGAAATTAGGAGCACTGATGAAGTACCAGTACATTCTAAATCGTACAGATATCCATTCGCTCATAAAGATGAGGTACAGAATCAAATTAATAAAATGTTAGAAGACGGAATTATCCGTCCGAGTCAAAGTCCATGGAGCAGTCCTATTTGGATCGTACCCAAAAAACTAGATGCTAGTGGTAGACAAAAATGGAGAATAGTCGTTGACTATCGTAAAGTCAATGAGAAAACTATTGACGACCGGTACCCTTTACCAAATATCACGGATATTTTGGATAAATTAGGCCGTTGTCAGTACTTCTCCACATTAGACCTTGCTTCAGGATTCCATCAGGTAGAAATGCATCCAAACTCTATCGAAAAAACCGCCTTCAGTGTAGAGAATGGACATTTTGAATACCTTCGAATGCCATTCGGGCTCAAAAATGCGCCCAGTACGTTCCAAAGAGTGATGGACAATGTTCTCCAAGAACTCCAAGGCAAAGTGTGCCTGGTGTATATGGACGACATTATAATTTTTTCATCTAGCCTCAGCGAACACATTGCAAACATCAAACTAGTTTTCAAAAAGCTTCGTGATTCAAAATTAAAAATCCAATTGGACAAGTGCGAATTTCTTCGCAAAGAAGTCGAATTCCTGGGTCATGTAATCACCCCAAAAGGAATTAAACCAAACCCTCGTAAAATACAAGCGATTCTAAATTTTCCAATCCCTAAAACCGCGAAACAAATAAAATCATTTCTTGGACTCCTTGGATACTACAGACGTTTTATCAATAACTTTGCAAAACTCACGAAACCTTTCACTAGATGTTTGAAAAAAGACGAGAAGATCGAACATACCACCGAATTCATGAACGCTTTTGAATTATGTAAGAATCTATTATGTAGCGACCCAATTCTACAATTCCCTGACTTCGACAAACAATTTATACTCACCACTGATGCTTCCAATGTAGCCATAGGCGCTGTGCTCAGTCAAGGAAAAATAGGCAGCGATCTACCTATCGCCTACTCCTCTAGGACTCTGAATCCTGCTGAATCCAACTACAGCACAATCGAGAAGGAGCTCCTCGCGATTGTGTGGAGTACCAAACATTTTAGACCTTACCTTTTTGGCAGGAAGTTTACGATTGTGACCGATCATAAACCCCTCCAATGGTTGTTCAATTTGAAAGAGCCAAATTCAAGACTTGTAAGGTGGAGACTCAAGCTTGAAGAGTACGACTATCAAATTGTTTACAAAAAAGGTAAACAAAATGCAAACGCTGATTGCCTTTCACGCATCGAACTCAATGCGATGGAGAACGAAATTGATGAATCAGTCGCTGGAAACCCAGGCGATATAGACCTTGACATAGACCAATACTTGAACACAGACAACCAACAAAACATAACTTGTGAAGACTTGGACAGACTGGAAGAAGTATTTAACCCTGTCAACGAACAACCACCCAATCCAATAAACGTTATCGCGGACGTTCAAATCAGGCCACCCAATCAAGAAAATGATGGTGTCGAAACTGTTCATTCGGCAGTAGAGAACCCAATTCTCGAAATACCCATTACCGAACATTGCGTTAATAAATATTGTAACCAAATAATATTCATTCAGAAGCCATCAGGTTGCTATCATGTTGTGAAAAGTAAACCCTTCGGGAAAGCAGTCAGATTAACAGTCTACTTAACAAGAAATATCGAAGAAGAAATTTTCAAGTTTTTCAAAGAACGCATTGATCCGAAAAAACTACATTGTATTTTCGTACAACAATCAGAAATCGATCTATCCTTACAATTAGCAAACATATTACCGAGATTTTTCAGAAACCACGCATTCAAACTTATAATTTCGAACCAATTTGTCAGAGATATTTCACACATAGAAAAAAGGCGAGAATTAATCAACTATCATCACGAAAAAACGGTCCACCGAGGAATAAATGAAACTCTATTAGCATTGAAACGACTTTATTTTTGGCCTCGAATGAAAGATCAGATAACCGAATTCATTAATAATTGCGATGTATGTCAAGAAGCTAAATACGATAGACATCCACCAAAAATAAAATTCGCACTAACCCCTACACCTAAACAACCACTTGAAGCTATACACATGGACACATTTCAAATTGCCAATACTAAATTCCTGACCATAATAGATGTGTTTTCAAAGTACGCACAAGCATACCTATTGGAACCTATTTCATCATCCGCTACGGTATATGAAAATTTAATAACATTCATAACACATCATGGAATTCCCCAAGCAATAACATGTGATAACGGTACAGAATTCAAAAATTCACTCATCACCGACTTTTGTAAACTGCATAAAATCAATTTACATTTTTCTACTCCTGGAAACTCGAATAGCAATAGTCCCGTTGAACGCCTTCATTCCACGCTCATCGAAATGTTTCGTATTCTGAAAATTAAAGATCACAAAGCTAGCACAAAACAATTAATGCAATATGCAATTCTCGGATATAATTCTTCACTACATAGCGTTACGAAACAAAAACCATTCGACCTTATCAATGGACGTCTCGACGCTCTGGACCCATTTGACCTTACTGACGAGACAATTCTGAACCAATTCGTCATCGACCGTCGAGAAAGACTCAGGACCGTATTTGATAAAATTCATGATATTTCATCTAATCACAAATCACATCTGAATGAAAAAATAAATGAAAAACGCGAAGAACCAGCCGAATTTAAAATCGGAGCCAAAGCATTCGTAATAGATAAAACTGCTTTAAGGAGTAAGACTAAACCACGATTCAAAAAGACAACAGTCTCAAAAGACTTAGGAGCTAAACTCCAAACATCGCACAAAAATAAAATAATTCATAAATCCCAAGTACAGAAACCTAAAGCGTTCTCTTCTGTTCTACAGGGCGATGTTCCTGACGAGGCAATTGCTTCCTGTAGCCATCATTCTCCGAATGACGATGGGAACAATGATCAATGACGACGTAACTATTAAACCTTTGAAAGCACCCCTCCTTCCTTTTCGGCTTGGAGACGCTAAGGTCATCGAAACGAAACACACATTCATTCACTATATTGAAATTCCACCACTAAGAAGACAATTCGAAAATATCAAATATTTCTACATAGAAGTAGAAAAATCATTAAATTCATCGCTTTTAACACATTCCGCTTATTCACATCACTACATTCTACTCAACTTGCTTGCTCACGTTGAATACTTGATTTCGGAAACAGACAATAAAATAAAAAATATAACACCATTTACCCGCTCAAAGAGGGGCTTGTTGAACTTTGTTGGTAAAGCTTCAAAGTGGGCTTTTGGCACTATGGACTCTGACGATGAATTAAAATACGATAGAGCTATTACAGAATTGCAAACGAATCAAAAATCTATCGATAAGGAAGTTACAATGCAAATATCTCTCTCAAAACAATTGATAGATAATTACAACACCACAATAACTCTACTTGATTCTAATCAGCAATTGATCAAGTCTAAGCTCGAATATTTTCAGCATAATATAAATAATACGTTCAGAGATATAGCCGCTTACTTGAGAGCACAAAATACTCTAGATCAAATAATCTTGAACTGCCAAAATCTGATTACGTTTCTTGATAACCTTGAAGATGCAATAACTTTCGCTAAATTAAACACCTTACATAACGCTGTGATTTCCGTCACTGAAATGGAAAAATTAGTAAATTATTTGAGTACAGTATACAACAAATATAAGATTCCAAATTTTAAAAATGTGATTTCCTTTTATCAATTAGCTGGACTACAAGTGACATATTCCAACGATAAAGTTATTTTCGTCATACATCTCCCAATTTTTACCGATGAAACCTTCGAATTATTTCACCTATTTCCAATTCCTATAAATCAATCGATAATAATCCCTGACCACCCTTATTTGACTCTTGGACCGAGCCAACTGCAGTTTCAAGATGAAGCCTGCCCTCTTATCGAAGATTTGTACGTTTGTCAGAACCAATTAGAACCCCAAATGAATAATTGCCTGACATCCCTCATAAGAGATGCTGATAGCCGAGAATGCCGCCTCAAGAGAGTTCGGATTGACAGTCCCATCATCGAATCCATAAATGACGAATATGTTTTGGTCATTCCTGCCGAAACTCCAATCAAACTCAACAAGATATGTCGCCAAAACGAATATAACATTTTAGAAGTACCGAGTCTAATAAAGATTCCTCGAAACTGTGGAATCAAAATCAAAGATTCGCAGTTTTGGAACAAGAAAGATCCTGCCAGGGGCAACCCTCTTGCCCTACCTGAAATCAAGATGGAGAAGTCGTACCCTGAAATATCAGAAGACATCCCCCTGGTGTTGCAGTCCATCAACCTGAAGACAATCCATAACCTGCAAGAAGAAGCTCGAGTTATTCAGATGAAAGATGGCATCACCACCAACCAAATAGTTTGGAACTCCGGCAATGTCCTCTTCACCTTCGTGGTAATTTCTATTGCCGCCACGATAGCTTGGATAGTTCTCAAAAAGAAGAAACCCCTTCAAATCAAAGAAGACTCCAACCCCGACGTAGAAGAGCCCATTGAAAACAAATCGTTACCCTCCTTGTTTTCATTTTAAGGATGGAGGAGTTATGTACCCTTATCAGCTGAAGCAGCAAGAAAGAAGACTCCTCTTCTAGGAAACTGTCGCCCGAAGCCGACGTTATAAATTCATGTTTATTTCCATAATTCATCATTCTGTATTCTGTTTTCCGCATTGTTCATTGCAACTTGTATCACTTAGAAATAAAAAATCTTTTTAAAAACCATTTTCGAGTTTTCGATAACATAATTAATGGAAAAAAAAATTGCATCAAAGGGGGCCCCCTCGGAACTTTTTCGAATTCTTCAGATCGACTCAACTTCCGAACGGATGGACCGATTTTCAACTTCGATCATACCAATCTGCCTGTTTTTTTTTCATAGAATCCATTTCTCCAATCGAAAAAACCGAAATTGAAAAAAAAATGCATCGAAGGGGGCCCCCTTGGAACTTTTCACGAATTCTTCAGATCGCCTTAACTTCCGAACGTATGGACCGATTTTCAACTACGATCATACCAATCTGCTTGTTTTTTTCATAGAATCCATTTCACCAATCAAAAAAATCGAAATCGAGAAAAAAAAGCATCAAAAGGGAGCCCCCTTGGAACTTTTTCGAATTCTTCAGATCGCCTTAACTTCCGAACGGATAGACCGATTTTCAACTTCGATCATACGAATCTGCTTGTTTTTTTTTTCCATAGAATCCATTTATCCAATCGAAAAAACCAAAATCGAAAAAAAAAATGCATCAAAGGGGGCCCCCTTGGAACTTTTTCGAATTCTTCAGATCGACTTAAATTCCGAACGGATGGACCGATTTTCAACTTCGATCATACCAATCTGCTTGTTTTTTTCCATAGAATCCATTTCTCCAATCGAAAAAACCAAAATCGAAGAAAAAAATGCATCAAAGGGGGCCCCCTTGGAACTTTTTCGAATTCTTCAGATCGCCTAACTTCCGAACGGATGGACCGATATTCAACTTCGATCATTACAATTCGCATGTTTTTTTTTCATAGAATCCATTTCTTCAATCGAAAAAACCGAAATCGAAAAAAAAAATGCATCAAAGGGGGCCCCCATGGAACTTTTTCGAATTCTTCAGATCGCCTTAACTTCCGAACGGATGGACCGATTTTCAACTTCGATCATACCAATCTGCTTGTTTTTTTTCATAGAATCCATTTCTCCAATCGAAAAAACCGAAATCGAAAAAAAATTGCATCAAAGGGGGTCCCCTTGGAACTTTTTCGAATTCTTCAGATCGCCTTAACTTCCGAACGGATGGACCGATTTTCAACTTCGATCATACCAATCTGCTTGTTTTTTTCATAGAATCCATTTCTCCAATCGAAAAAACCGAAATCGAAGAAAAAATGCATCAAAGGGGGCCCCCTTGGAACTTTTTCGAATTCTTCAGATCGCCTTAACTTCCGAACGGATGGACCGATTTTCAACTTCGATCATACCAATCTTTCCTGTTTTTTTTCATAGAATCCATTTCTCCAATCGAAAAAACCGGAATCGAAAAAAAAAATGCATCAAAAGGGGCCCCCTTGGAACTTTTTCGAATTCTTCAGATCGCCTTAACTTCCGAACGGATGGACCGATTTTCAACTTCGCGCATACCAATTTGCTTGTTTTTTTTTCATAGAATCCATTTCTCAAATCAAAAAAACCAAAATCGAAAAAAAAATGCATCGAAGGGGGCCCCCTTGGAACTTTTTCGAATTCTTCAGATCGCCTTAACTTCCGAACGGATGGACCGATTTTCAATTTCGCGCATACCAATTTGCTTGTTTTTTCATAGAATCCATTTCTTCAATCGAAACAACCGAAATCGAAAAAAAAATTGCATCAAAGGAGGTCCCCTTGGAACTTTTTCGAATTCTTCAGATCGTCTTAACTTCCGAACGGATGGACCGATTTTCAATTTCGCGCATACCAATTTGCTTGTTTTTTTTCATAGAATCCATTTCTCGAATCAAAAAAACCAAAATCGAAAAAAAATGCATCGAAGGGGGCCCCCTTGGAACTTTTTCGAATTCTTCAGATCGCCTTAACTTCCGAACGGATAGACCGATTTTCAACTTCGATCATACGAATCTGCTTGTTTTTTTTTCCATAGAATCCGTTTATCCAATCGAAAAAACCAAAATCGAAAAAAAAAATGCATCAAAGGGGGCCCCCTTGGAACTTTTTCGAATTCTTCAGATCGACTTAAATTCCGAACGGATGGACCGATTTTCAACTTCGATCATACCAATCTGCTTGTTTTTTTCCATAGAATCCATTTCTCCAATCGAAAAAACCAAAATCGAAGAAAAAAATGCATCAAAGGGGGCCCCCTTGGAACTTTTTCGAATTCTTCAGATCGCCTAACTTCCGAACGGATGGACCGATATTCAACTTCGATCATTACAATTCGCATGTTTTTTTTCATAGAATCCATTTCTCCAATCGAAAAAACCGAAATCGAAAAAAAAAATGCATCAAAGGGGGCCCCCTTGGAACTTTTTCGAATTCTTCAGATCGCCTTAACTTCCGAACGGATGGACCGATTTTCAACTTCGATCATACCAATCTGCTTGTTTTTTTTCATAGAATCCATTTCTCCAATCGAAAAAACCGAAATCGAAAAAAAATTGCATCAAAGGGGGTCCCCTTGGAACTTTTTCGAATTCTTCAGATCGCCTTAACTTCCGAACGGATGGACCGATTTTCAACTTCGATCATACCAATCTGCTTGTTTTTATCATAGAATCCATTTCTCCAATCGAAAAAACCGAAATCGAAGAAAAAATGCATCAAAGGGGGCCCCCTTGGAACTTTTTCGAATTCTTCAGATCGCCTTAACTTCCGAACGGATGGACCGATTTTCAACTTCGATCATACCAATCTTTCCTGTTTTTTTTTTCATAGAATCCATTTCTCCAATCGAAAAAACCGAAATCGAAAAAAAAATGCATCAAAAGGGGCCCCCTTGGAACTTTTTCGAATTCTTCAGATCGCCTTAACTTCCGAACGGATGGACCGATTTTCAACTTCGCGCATACCAATTTGCTTGTTTTTTTTTCATTGAATCCATTTCTCAAATCAAAAAAACCAAAATCGAAAAAAAAATGCATCGAAGGGGGCCCCCTTGGAACTTTTTCGAATTCTTCAGATCGCCTTAACTTCCGAACGGATGGACCGATTTTCAATTTCGCGCATACCAATTTGCTTGTTTTTTCATAGAATCCATTTCTTCAATCGAAACAACCGAAATCGAAAAAAAAATTGCATCAAAGGAGGTCCCCTTGGAACTTTTTCGAATTCTTCAGATCGTCTTAACTTCCGAACGGATGGACCGATTTTCAATTTCGCGCATACCAATTCGCTTGTTTTTTTCATAGAATCCATTTCTCCAATCGAAAAAACCGAAATCGAAAAAAAATTGCATCAAAGGGGGTCCCCTTGGAACTTTTTCGAATTCTTCAGATCGCCTTAACTTCCGAACGGATGGACCGATTTTCAACTTCGATCATACCAATCTGCTTGTTTTTTTCATAGAATCCATTTCTTTAATCGAAAAAACCGAAATCGAAAAAAAAAATGCATCAAAGGGGGCCCCCTTCGAACTTTTTCGAATTCTTCAGATCGCCTTAACTTCCGAACGGATGGACCGATTTTCAACTTCGATCATACCAATCTGCTTGTTTTTTTCATAGAATCCATTTCTTGAATCGAAAAAACCGAAATAGAAAAAAAAATGCATCAAAGGGGGCCCCCTTGGAACTTTTTCGAATTCTTCAGATCGCCTTAACTTCCGAACGGATGGACCGATTTTCAACTTCGATCATACCAATCTTTCCTGTTTTTTTTCATAGAATCCATTTCTCCAATCGAAAAAACCGAAATCGAAAAAAAATGCATCAAAGGGGGCCTCCTTGGAACTTTTTCGAATTCTTCAGACCGCCTTAACTTCCGAACGGATGGACCGATTTTCAACTTCGATCATACGAATCTGCTTGTTTTTTTTCCATAGAATCCATTTATCCAATCGAAAAAACCAAAATCGAAAAAAAAAAAATGCATCAAAGGGAACTTTTTCGAATTCTTCAGATCGACTTAAATTCCGAACGGATGGACCGATTTTCAACTTCGATCATACCAATCTGCTTGTTTTTTTCCATCGAATCCATTTCTCCAATCGAAAAAACCAAAATCGAAGAAAAAAATGCATCAAAGGGGGCCCCCTTGGAACTTTTTCGAATTCTTCAGATCACCTAACTTCCGAACGGATGGACCGATATTCAACTTCGATCATTACAATTCGCATGTTTTTTTTCATAGAATCCATTTCTCCAATCGAAAAAACCGAAATCGAAAAAAAAAATGCATCAAAGGGGGCCCCCTTGGAACTTTTTCGAATTCTTCAGATCGCCTTAACTTCCGAACGGATGGACCGATTTTCAACTTCGATCATACCAATCTGCTTGTTTTTTTTCATAGAATCCATTTCTCCAATCGAAAAAACCGAAATCGAAAAAAAATTGCATCAAAGGGGGTCCCCTTGGAACTTTTTCGAATTCTTCAGATCGCCTTAACTTCCGAACGGATGGACCGATTTTCAACTTCGATCATACCAATCTGCTTGTTTTTTTCATAGAATCCATTTCTCCAATCGAAAAAACCGAAATCGAAGAAAAAATGCATCAAAGGGGGCCCCCTTGGAACTTTTTCGAATTCTTCAGATCGCCTTAACTTCCGAACGGATGGACCGATTTTCAACTTCGATCATACCAATCTTTCCTGTTTTTTTTCATAGAATCAATTTCTCCAATCGAAAAAACCGAAATCGAAAAAAAAATGCATCAAAAGGGGCCCCCTTGGAACTTTTTCGAATTCTTCAGATCGCCTTAACTTCCGAACGGATGGACCGATTTTCAACTTCGCGCATACCAATTTGCTTGTTTTTTTTTCATAGAATCCATTTCTCAAATCAAAAAAACCAAAATCGAAAAAAAAATGCATCGAAGGGGGCCCCCTTGGAACTTTTTCGAATTCTTCAGATCGCCTTAACTTCCGAACGGATGGACCGATTTTCAATTTCGCGCATACCAATTTGCTTGTTTTTTCATAGAATCCATTTCTTCAATCGAAACAACCGAAATCGAAAAAAAAATTGCATCAAAGGAGGTCCCCTTGGAACTTTTTCGAATTCTTCAGATCGTCTTAACTTCCGAACGGATGGACCGATTTTCAATTTCGCGCATACCAATTCGCTTGTTTTTTTCATAGAATCCATTTCTCCAATCGAAAAAACCGAAATCGAAAAAAAATTGCATCAAAGGGGGTCCCCTTGGAACTTTTTCGAATTCTTCAGATCGCCTTAACTTCCGAACGGATGGACCGATTTTCAACTTCGATCATACCAATCTGCTTGTTTTTTTCATAGAATCCATTTCTTTAATCGAAAAAACCGAAATCGAAAAAAAAAATGCATCAAAGGGGGCCCCCTTGGAACTTTTTCGAATTCTTCAGATCGCCTTAACTTCCGAACAGATGGACCGATTTTCAACTTCGATCATACCAATCTGCTTGTTTTTTTCATAGAATCCATTTCTTAAATCGAAAAAACCGAAATAGAAAAAAAAAATGCATCAAAGGGGGCCCCCTTGGAACTTTTTCGAATTCTTCAGATCGCCTTAACTTCCGAACGGATGGACCGATTTTCAACTTCGATCATACCAATCTTTCCTGTTTTTTTTCATAGAATCCATTTCTCCAATCGAAAAAACCGAAATCGAAAAAAAATGCATCAAAGGGGGCCTCCTTGGAACTTTTTCGAATTCTTCAGACCGCCTTAACTTCCGAACGGATGGACCGATTTTCAATTTCGCGCATACCAATTTGCTTGTTTTTTCATAGAATCCATTTCTTCAATCGAAAAAACCGAAATCGAAAAAAAAATTGCATCAAAGGGGGCCCCCTTGGAACTTTTTCGAATTCTTCAGATCGCCTTAACTTCCGAACGGATGGATCGATTTTCAACTTCGATCATACCAATCTGCTTGTTTTTTTCATAGAATCCATTTCTCCAATCGAAAAAACCGAAATCGAAAAAAAAAATGCATCAAAGGGGGCATCCTTGGAACTTTTTCGAATTCTTCAGACCGCCTTAACTTCCGAACGGATGGACCGATTTTCAATTTCGCGCATACCAATTTGCTTGTATTTTCATAGAATCCATTTCTTCAATCGAAAAAACTGAAATGGAAAAAAAAATTGCATCAAAGGGGGCCCCCTCGGAACTTTTTCGAATTCTTCAGATCGACTCAACTTCCGAACGGATGGACCGATTTTCAACTTCGATCATACCAATCTGCCTGTTTTTTTTTCATAGAATCCATTTCTCCAATCGAAAAAACCGAAATTGAAAAAAAAATGCATCGAAGGGGGCCCCCTTGGAACTTTTCACGAATTCTTCAGATCGCCTTAACTTCCGAACGTATGGACCGATTTTCAACTACGATCATACCAATCTGCTTGTTTTTTTCATAGAATCCATTTCACCAATCAAAAAAACCGAAATCGAGAAAAAAAAGCATCAAAGGGAGCCCCCTTGGAACTTTTTCGAATTCTTCAGATCGCCTTAACTTCCGAACGGATAGACCGATTTTCAACTTCGATCATACGAATCTGCTTGTTTTTTTTTTCCATAGAATCCATTTCTCCAATCGAAAAAACCAAAATCGAAAAAAAAAATGCATCAAAGGGGGCCCCCTTGGAACTTTTTCGAATTCTTCAGATCGACTTAAATTCCGAACGGATGGACCGATTTTCAACTTCGATCATACCAATCTGCTTGTTTTTTTCCATAGAATCCATTTCTCCAATCGAAAAAACCAAAATCGAAGAAAAAAATGCATCAAAGGGGGCCCCCTTGGAACTTTTTCGAATTCTTCAGATCGCCTAACTTCCGAACGGATGGACCGATATTCAACTTCGATCATTACAATTCGCATGTTTTTTTTCGTAGAATCCATTTCTCCAATCGAAAAAACCGAAATCGAAAAAAAAAATGCATCAAAGGGGGCCCCCTTGGAACTTTTTCGAATTCTTCAGATCGCCTTAACTTCCGAACGGATGGACCGATTTTCAACTTCGATCATACCAATCTGCTTGTTTTTTTTCATAGAATCCATTTCTCCAATCGAAAAAACCGAAATCGAAAAAAAATTGCATCAAAGGGGGTCCCCTTGGAACTTTTTCGAATTCTTCAGATCGCCTTAACTTCCGAACGGATGGACCGATTTTCAACTTCGATCATACCAATCTGCTTGTTTTTTTCATAGAATCCATTTCTCCAATCGAAAAAACCGAAATCGAAGAAAAAATGCATCAAAGGGGGCCCCCTTGGAACTTTTTCGAATTCTTCAGATCGCCTTAACTTCCGAACGGATGGACCGATTTTCAACTTCGATCATACCAATCTTTCCTGTTTTTTTTCATAGAATCCATTTCTCCAATCGAAAAAACCGAATTCGAAAAAAAAATGCATCAAAAGGGGCCCCCTTGGAACTTTTTCGAATTCTTCAGATCGCCTTAACTTCCGAACGGATGAACCGATTTTCAACTTCGCGCATACCAATTTGCTTGTTTTTTTTCATAGAATCCATTTCTCAAATCAAAAAAACCAAAATCGAAAAAAAAATGCATCGAAGGGGGCCCCCTTGGAACTTTTTCGAATTCTTCAGATCGCCTTAACTTCCGAACGGATGGACCGATTTTCAATTTCGCGCATACCAATTTGCTTGTTTTTTCATAGAATCCATTTCTTCAATCGAAACAACCGAAGTCGAAAAAAAAATTGCATCAAAGGAGGTCCCCTTGGAACTTTTTCGAATTCTTCAGATCGTCTTAACTTCCGAACGGATGGACCGATTTTCAATTTCGCGCATACCAATTTGCTTGTTTTTTTCATAGAATCCATTTCTCCAATCGAAAAAACCGAAATCGAAAAAAAATTGCATCAAAGGGGGTCCCCTTGGAACTTTTTCGAATTCTTCAGATCGCCTTAACTTCCGAACGGATGGACCGATTTTCAACTTCGATCATACCAATCTGCTTGTTTTTTTCATAGAATCCACTTCTTTAATCGAAAAAACCGAAATCGAAAAAAAAAATGCATCAAAGGGGGCCCCCTTGGAACTTTTTCGAATTCTTCAGATCGCCTTAACTTCCGAACAGATGGACCGATTTTCAACTTCGATCATACCAATCTTTACTGTTTTTTTTTCATAGAATCCATTTCTCCAATCGAAAAAACCGAAATCGAAAAAAAAAAGCATCAAAAGGGGCCCCCTTGGAACTTTTTCGAATTCTTCAGATCGCCTAACTTCCGAACGGATGGACCGATATTCAACTTCGATCATTACAATTCGCATGTTTTTTTTCATAGAATCCATTTCTCCAATCGAAAAAACCGAAATCGAAAAAAAAAAAATGCATCAAAGGGGGCCCCCTTGGAACTTTTTCGAATTCTTCAGATCGCCTTAACTTCCGAACGGATGGACCGATTTTCAACTTCGATCATACCAATCTGCTTGTTTTTTTTCATAGAATCCATTTCTCCAATCGAAAAAACCGAAATCGAAAAAAAATTGCATCAAAGGGGGTCCCCTTGGAACTTTTTCGAATTCTTCAGATCGCCTTAACTTCCGAACGGATGGACCGATTTTCAACTTCGATCATACCAATCTGCTTGTTTTTTTGATAGAATCCATTTCTCCAATCGAAAAAACCGAAATCGAAGAAAAAATGCATCAAAGGGGGCCCCCTTGGAACTTTTTCGAATTCTTCAGATCGCCTTAACTTCCGAACGGATGGACCGATTTTCAACTTCGATCATACCAATCTTTCCTGTTTTTTTTCATAGAATCCATTTCTCCAATCGAAAAAACCGAAATCGAAAAAAAAAATGCATCAAAAGGGGCCCCCTTGGAACTTTTTCGAATTCTTCAGATCGCCTTAACTTCCGAACGGATGGACCGATTTTCAACTTCGCGCATACCAATTTGCTTGTTTTTTTTCATAGAATCCATTTCTCAAATCAAAAAAACCAAAATCGAAAAAAAAATGCATCGAAGGGGGCCCCCTTGGAACTTTTTCGAATTCTTCAAATCGCCTTAACTTCCGAACGGATGGACCGATTTTCAATTTCGCGCATACCAATTTGCTTGTTTTTTCATAGAATCCATTTCTTCAATCGAAACAACCGAAATCGAAAAAAAAATTGCATCAAAGGAGGTCCCCTTGGAACTTTTTCGAATTCTTCAGATCGTCTTAACTTCCGAACGGATGGACCGATTTTCAATTTCGCGCATACCAATTTGCTTGTTTTTTTCATAGAATCCATTTCTCCAATCGAAAAAACCGAAATCGAAAAAAAATTGCATCAAAGGGGGTCCCCTTGGAACTTTTTCGAATTCTTCAGATCGCCTTAACTTCCGAACGGATGGACCGATTTTCAACTTCGATCATACCAATCTGCTTGTTTTTTTCATAGAATCCATTTCTTTAATCGAAAAAACCGAAATCGAAAAAAAAAATGCATCAAAGGGGGCCCCCTTGGAACTTTTTCGAATTCTTCAGATCGACTTAAATTCCGAACGGATGGACCGATTTTCAACTTCGATCATACCAATCTGCTTGTTTTTTTCCATAGAATCCATTTCTCCAATCGAAAAAACCAAAATCGAAGAAAAAAATGCATCAAAGGGGGCCCCCTTGGAACTTTTTCGAATTCTTCAGATCGCCTAACTTCCGAACGGATGGACCGATATTCAACTTCGATCATTACAATTCGCATGTTTTTTTTCATAGAATCCATTTCTTCAATCGAAAAAACCGAAATCGAAAAAAAAAATGCATCAAAGGGGGCCCCCATGGAACTTTTTCGAATTCTTCAGATCGCCTTAACTTCCGAACGGATGGACCGATTTTCAACTTCGATCATACCAATCTGCTTGTTTTTTTTCATAGAATCCATTTCTCCAATCGAAAAAACCGAAATCGAAAAAAAATTGCATCAAAGGGGGTCCCCTTGGAACTTTTTCGAATTCTTCAGATCGCCTTAACTTCCGAACGGATGGACCGATTTTCAACTTCGATCATACCAATCTGCTTGTTTTTTTCATAGAATCCATTTCTCCAATCGAAAAAACCGAAATCGAAGAAAAAATGCATCAAAGGGGGCCCCCTTGGAACTTTTTCGAATTCTTCAGATCGCCTTAACTTCCGAACGGATGGACCGATTTTCAACTTCGATCATACCAATCTTTCCTGTTTTTTTTCATAGAATCCATTTCTCCAATCGAAAAAACCGAAATCGAAAAAAAAAATGCATCAAAAGGGGCCCCCTTGGAACTTTTTCGAATTCTTCAGATCGCCTTAACTTCCGAACGGATGGACCGATTTTCAACTTCGCGCATACCAATTTGCTTGTTTTTTTTTCATAGAATCCATTTCTCAAAACAAAAAAACCAAAATCGAAAAAAAAATGCATCGAAGGGGGCCCCCTTGGAACTTTTTCGAATTCTTCAGATCGCCTTAACTTCCGAACGGATGGACCGATTTTCAATTTCGCGCATACCAATTTGCTTGTTTTTTCATAGAATCCATTTCTTCAATCGAAACAACCGAAATCGAAAAAAAAATTGCATCAAAGGAGGTCCCCTTGGAACTTTTTCGAATTCTTCAGATCGTCTTAACTTCCGAACGGATGGACCGATTTTCAATTTCGCGCATACCAATTTGCTTGTTTTTTTTCATAGAATCCATTTCTCGAATCAAAAAAACCAAAATCGAAAAAAAAATGCATCGAAGGGGGCCCCCTTGGAACTTTTTCGAATTCTTCAGATCGCCTTAACTTCCGAACGGATAGACCGATTTTCAACTTCGATCATACGAATCTGCTTGTTTTTTTTTCCATAGAATCCATTTATCCAATCGAAAAAACCAAAATCGAAAAAAAAAATGCATCAAAGGGGGCCCCCTTGGAACTTTTTCGAATTCTTCAGATCGACTTAAATTCCGAACGGATGGACCGATTTTCAACTTCGATCATACCAATCTGCTTGTTTTTTTCCATAGAATCCATTTCTCCAATCGAAAAAACCAAAATCGAAGAAAAAAATGCATCAAAGGGGGCCCCCTTGGAACTTTTTCGAATTCTTCAGATCGCCTTAACTTCCGAACGGATGGACCGATATTCAACTTCGATCATTACAATTCGCATGTTTTTTTTCATAGAATCCATTTCTCCAATCGAAAAAACCGAAATCGAAGAAAAAATGCATCAAAGGGGGCCCCCTTGGAACTTTTTCGAATTCTTCAGATCGCCTTAACTTCCGAACGGATGGACCGATTTTCAACTTCGATCATACCAATCTTTCCTGTTTTTTTTCATAGAATCCATTTCTCCAATCGAAAAAACCGAAATCGAAAAAAAAATGCATCAAAAGGGGCCCCCTTGGAACTTTTTCGAATTCTTCAGATCGCCTTAACTTCCGAACGGATGGACCGATTTTCAACTTCGCGCATACCAATTTGCTTGTTTTTTTTTCATAGAATCCATTTCTCAAATCAAAAAAACCAAAATCGAAAAAAAAATGCATCGAAGGGGGCCCCCTTGGAACTTTTTCGAATTCTTCAGATCGCCTCAACTTCCGAACGGATGGACCGATTTTTAATTTCGCGCATACCAATTTGCTTGTTTTTTCATAGAATCCATTTCTTCAATCGAAACAACCGAAATCGAAAAAAAAATTGCATCAAAGGAGGTCCCCTTGGAACTTTTTCGAATTCTTCAGATCGTCTTAACTTCCGAACGGATGGACCGATTTTCAATTTCGCGCATACCAATTCGCTTGTTTTTTTCATAGAATCCATTTCTCCAATCGAAAAAACCGAAATCGAAAAAAAATTGCATCAAAGGGGGTCCCCTTGGAACTTTTTCGAATTCTTCAGATCGTCTTAACTTCCGAACGGATGGACCGATTTTCAATTTCGCGCATACCAATTTGCTTGTTTTTTTTCATAGAATCCATTTCTCGAATCAAAAAAACCAAAATCGAAAAAAAAATGCATCGAAGGGGGCCCCCTTGGAACTTTTTCGAATTCTTCAGATCGCCTTAACTTCCGAACGGATAGACCGATTTTCAACTTCGATCATACGAATCTGCTTGTTTTTTTTTCCATAGAATCCATTTATCCAATCGAAAAAACCAAAATCGAAAAAAAAAATGCATCAAAGGGGGCCCCCTTGGAACTTTTTCGAATTCTTCAGATCGACTTAAATTCCGAACGGATGGACCGATTTTCAACTTCGATCATACCAATCTGCTTGTTTTTTTTCCATAGAATCCATTTCTCCAATCGAAAAAACCAAAATCGAAGAAAAAAATGCATCAAAGGGGGCCCCCTTGGAACTTTTTCGAATTCTTCAGATCGCCTTAACTTCCGAACGGATGGACCGATATTCAACTTCGATCATTACAATTCGCATGTTTTTTTTCATAGAATCCATTTCTCCAATCGAAAAAACCGAAATCGAAGAAAAAATGCATCAAAGGGGGCCCCCTTGGAACTTTTTCGAATTCTTCAGATCGCCTTAACTTCCGAACGGATGGACCGATTTTCAACTTCGATCATACCAATCTTTCCTGTTTTTTTTCATAGAATCCATTTCTCCAATCGAAAAAACCGAAATCGAAAAAAAAATGCATCAAAAGGGGCCCCCTTGGAACTTTTTCGAATTCTTCAGATCGCCTTAACTTCCGAACGGATGGACCGATTTTCAACTTCGCGCATACCAATTTGCTTGTTTTTTTTTCATAGAATCCATTTCTCAAATCAAAAAAACCAAAATCGAAAAAAAAATGCATCGAAGGGGGCCCCCTTGGAACTTTTTCGAATTCTTCAGATCGCCTTAACTTCCGAACGGATGGACCGATTTTCAATTTCGCGCATACCAATTTGCTTGTTTTTTCATAGAATCCATTTCTTCAATCGAAACAACCGAAATCGAAAAAAAAATTGCATCAAAGGAGGTCCCCTTGGAACTTTTTCGAATTCTTCAGATCGTCTTAACTTCCGAACGGATGGACCGATTTTCAATTTCGCGCATACCAATTCGCTTGTTTTTTTCATAGAATCCATTTCTCCAATCGAAAAAACCGAAATCGAAAAAAAATTGCATCAAAGGGGGTCCCCTTGGAACTTTTTCGAATTCGAACTTTTTCGAATTCTTCAGATCGCCTTAACTTCCGAACGGATGGACCGATTTTCAACTTCGATCATACCAATCTGCTTGTTTTTTTCATAGAATCCATTTCTTTAATCGAAAAAACCGAAATCGAAAAAAAAAAAATGCATCAAAGGGGGCCCCCTTCGAACTTTTTCGAATTCTTCAGATCGCCTTAACTTCCGAACGGATGGACCGATTTTCAACTTCGATCATACCAATCTGCTTGTTTTTTTCATAGAATCCATTTCTTAAATCGAAAAAACCGAAATAGAAAAAAAAAATGCATCAAAGGGGGCCCCCTTGGAACTTTTTCGAATTCTTCAGATCGCCTTAACTTCCGAACGGATGGACCGATTTTCAACTTCGATCATACCAATCTTTCCTGTTTTTTTTCATAGAATCCATTTCTCCAATCGAAAAAACCGAAATCGAAAAAAAATGCATCAAAGGGGGCCTCCTTGGAACTTTTTCGAATTCTTCAGACCGCCTTAACTTCCGAACGGATGGACCGATTTTCAACTTCGATCATACGAATCTGCTTGTTTTTTTTCCATAGAATCCATTTATCCAATCGAAAAAACCAAAATCGAAAAAAAAAAATGCATCAAAGGGAACTTTTTCGAATTCTTCAGATCGACTTAAATTCCGAACGGATGGACCGATTTTCAACTTCGATCATACCAATCTGCTTGTTTTTTTCCATCGAATCCATTTCTCCAATCGAAAAAACCAAAATCGAAGAAAAAAATGCATCAAAGGGGGCCCCCTTGGAACTTTTTCGAATTCTTCAGATCACCTAACTTCCGAACGGATGGACCGATATTCAACTTCGATCATTACAATTCGCATGTTTTTTTTCATAGAATCCATTTCTCCAATCGAAAAAACCGAAATCGAAAAAAAAAATGCATCAAAGGGGGCCCCCTTGGAACTTTTTCGAATTCTTCAGATCGCCTTAACTTCCGAACGGATGGACCGATTTTCAACTTCGATCATACCAATCTGCTTGTTTTTTTTTCATAGAATCCATTTCTCCAATCGAAAAAACCGAAATCGAAAAAAAATTGCATCAAAGGGGGTCCCCTTGGAACTTTTTCGAATTCTTCAGATCGCCTTAACTTCCGAACGGATGGACCGATTTTCAACTTCGATCATACCAATCTGCTTGTTTTTTTCATAGAATCCATTTCTCCAATCGAAAAAACCGAAATCGAAGAAAAAATGCATCAAAGGGGGCCCCCTTGGAACTTTTTCGAATTCTTCAGATCGCCTTAACTTCCGAACGGATGGACCGATTTTCAACTTCGATCATACCAATCTTTCCTGTTTTTTTTCATAGAATCAATTTCTCCAATCGAAAAAACCGAAATCGAAAAAAAAATGCATCAAAAGGGGCCCCCTTGGAACTTTTTCGAATTCTTCAGATCGCCTTAACTTCCGAACGGATGGACCGATTTTCAACTTCGCGCATACCAATTTGCTTGTTTTTTTTTCATAGAATCCATTTCTCAAATCAAAAAAACCAAAATCGAAAAAAAAATGCATCGAAGGGGGCCCCCTTGGAACTTTTTCGAATTCTTCAGATCGCCTTAACTTCCGAACGGATGGACCGATTTTCAATTTCGCGCATACCAATTTGCTTGTTTTTTCATAGAATCCATTTCTTCAATCGAAACAACCGAAATCGAAAAAAAAATTGCATCAAAGGAGGTCCCCTTGGAACTTTTTCGAATTCTTCAGATCGTCTTAACTTCCGAACGGATGGACCGATTTTCAATTTCGCGCATATCAATTCGCTTGTTTTTTTCATAGAATCCATTTCTCCAATCGAAAAAACCGAAATCGAAAAAAAATTGCATCAAAGGGGGTCCCCTTGGAACTTTTTCGAATTCTTCAGATCGCCTTAACTTCCGAACGGATGGACCGATTTTCAACTTCGATCATACCAATCTGCTTGTTTTTTTCATAGAATCCATTTCTTTAATCGAAAAAACCGAAATCGAAAAAAAAAATGCATCAAAGGGGGCCCCCTTGGAACTTTTTCGAATTCTTCAGATCGCCTTAACTTCCGAACGGATGGACCGATTTTCAACTTCGATCATACCAATCTGCTTGTTTTTTTCATAGAATCCATTTCTTAAATCGAAAAAACCGAAATAGAAAAAAAAAATGCATCAAAGGGGGCCCCCTTGGAACTTTTTCGAATTCTTCAGATCGCCTTAACTTCCGAACGGATGGACCGATTTTCAACTTCGATCATACCAATCTTTCCTGTTTTTTTTCATAGAATCCATTTCTCCAATCGAAAAAACCGAAATCGAAAAAAAATGCATCAAAGGGGGCCTCCTTGGAACTTTTTCGAATTCTTCAGACCGCCTTAACTTCCGAACGGATGGACCGATTTTCAATTTCGCGCATACCAATTTGCTTGTTTTTTTATAGAATCCATTTCTTCAATCGAAAAAACCGAAATCGAAAAAAAAATTGCATCAAAGGGGGCCCCCTTGGAACTTTTTCGAATTCTTCAGATCGCCTTAACTTCCGAACGGATGGATCGATTTTCAACTTCGATCATACCAATCTGCTTGTTTTTTTTCATAGAATCCATTTCTCCAATCGAAAAAACCGAAATCGAAAAAAAAAATGCATCAAAGGGGGCATCCTTGGAACTTTTTCGAATTCTTCAGACCGCCTTAACTTCCGAACGGATGGACCGATTTTCAATTTCGCGCATACCAATTTGCTTGTATTTTCATAGAATCCATTTCTTCAATCGAAAAAACTGAAATGGAAAAAAAAATTGCATCAAAGGGGGCCCCCTCGGAACTTTTTCGAATTCTTCAGATCGACTCAACTTCCGAACGGATGGACCGATTTTCAACTTCGATCATACCAATCTGCCTGTTTTTTTTTCATAGAATCCATTTCTCCAATCGAAAAAACCGAAATTGAAAAAGAAATGCATCGAAGGGGGCCCCCTTGGAACTTTTCACGAATTCTTCAGATCGCCTTAACTTCCGAACGTATGGACCGATTTTCAACTACGATCATACCAATCTGCTTGTTTTTTTCATAGAATCCATTTCACCAATCAAAAAAACCGAAATCGAGAAAAAAAAGCATCAAAGGGAGCCCCCTTGGAACTTTTTCGAATTCTTCAGATCGCCTTAACTTCCGAACGGATAGACCGATTTTCAACTTCGATCATACGAATCTGCTTGTTTTTTTTTTCCATAGAATCCATTTCTCCAATCGAAAAAACCAAAATCGAAAAAAAAAATGCATCAAAGGGGGCCCCCTTGGAACTTTTTCGAATTCTTCAGATCGACTTAAATTCCGAACGGATGGACCGATTTTCAACTTCGATCATACCAATCTGCTTGTTTTTTTCCATAGAATCCATTTCTCCAATCGAAAAAACCAAAATCGAAGAAAAAAATGCATCAAAGGGGGCCCCCTTGGAACTTTTTCGAATTCTTCAGATCGCCTAACTTCCGAACGGATGGACCGATATTCAACTTCAATCATTACAATTCGCATGTTTTTTTTCGTAGAATCCATTTCTCCAATCGAAAAAACCGAAATCGAAAAAAAAAATGCATCAAAGGGGGCCCCCTTGGAACTTTTTCGAATTCTTCAGATCGCCTTAACTTCCGAACGGATGGACCGATTTTCAACTTCGATCATACCAATCTGCTTGTTTTTTTTCATAGAATCCATTTCTCCAATCGAAAAAACCGAAATCGAAAAAAAATTGCATCAAAGGGGGTCCCCTTGGAACTTTTTCGAATTCTTCAGATCGCCTTAACTTCCGAACGGATGGACCGATTTTCAACTTCGATCATACCAATCTGCTTGTTTTTTTCATAGAATCCATTTCTCCAATCGAAAAAACCGAAATCGAAGAAAAAATGCATCAAAGGGGGCCCCCTTGGAACTTTTTCGAATTCTTCAGATCGCCTTAACTTCCGAACGGATGGACCGATTTTCAACTTCGATCATACCAATCTTTCCTGTTTTTTTTCATAGAATCCATTTCTCCAATCGAAAAAACCGAATTCGAAAAAAAAATGCATCAAAAGGGGCCCCCTTGGAACTTTTTCGAATTCTTCAGATCGCCTTAACTTCCGAACGGATGAACCGATTTTCAACTTCGCGCATACCAATTTGCTTGTTTTTTTTCATAGAATCCATTTCTCAAATCAAAAAAACCAAAATCGAAAAAAAATGCATCGAAGGGGGCCCCCTTGGAACTTTTTCGAATTCTTCAGATCGCCTTAACTTCCGAACGGATGGACCGATTTTCAATTTCGCGCATACCAATTTGCTTGTTTTTTCATAGAATCCATTTCTTCAATCGAAACAACCGAAGTCGAAAAAAAAATTGCATCAAAGGAGGTCCCCTTGGAACTTTTTCGAATTCTTCAGATCGTCTTAACTTCCGAACGGATGGACCGATTTTCAATTTCGCGCATACCAATTTGCTTGTTTTTTTCATAGAATCCATTTCTCCAATCGAAAAAACCGAAATCGAAAAAAAATTGCATCAAAGGGGGTCCCCTTGGAACTTTTTCGAATTCTTCAGATCGCCTTAACTTCCGAACGGATGGACCGATTTTCAACTTCGATCATACCAATCTGCTTGTTTTTTTCATAGAATCCACTTCTTTAATCGAAAAAACCGAAATCGAAAAAAAAAATGCATCAAAGGGGGCCCCCTTGAAACTTTTTCGAATTCTTCAGATCGCCTTAACTTCCGAACAGATGGACCGATTTTCAACTTCGATCATACCAATCTTTACTGTTTTTTTTCATAGAATCCATTTCTCCAATCGAAAAAACCGAAATCGAAAAAAAAAAGCATCAAAAGGGGCCCCCTTGGAACTTTTTCGAATTCTTCAGATCGCCTAACTTCCGAACGGATGGACCGATATTCAACTTCGATCATTACAATTCGCATGTTTTTTTTCATAGAATCCATTTCTCCAATCGAAAAAACCGAAATCGAAAAAAAAAATGCATCAAAGGGGGCCCCCTTGGAACTTTTTCGAATTCTTCAGATCGCCTTAACTTCCGAACGGATGGACCGATTTTCAACTTCGATCATACCAATCTGCTTGTTTTTTTTCATAGAATCCATTTCTCCAATCGAAAAAACCGAAATCGAAAAAAAATTGCATCAAAGGGGGTCCCCTTGGAACTTTTTCGAATTCTTCAGATCGCCTTAACTTCCGAACGGATGGACCGATTTTCAACTTCGATCATACCAATCTGCTTGTTTTTTTCATAGAATCCATTTCTCCAATCGAAAAAACCGAAATCGAAGAAAAAATGCATCAAAGGGGGCCCCCTTGGAACTTTTTCGAATTCTTCAGATCGCCTTAACTTCCGAACGGATGGACCGATTTTCAACTTCGATCATACCAATCTTTCCTGTTTTTTTTCATAGAATCCATTTCTCCAATCGAAAAAATCGAAATCGAAAAAAAAAAATGCATCAAAAGGGGCCCCCTTGGAACTTTTTCGAATTCTTCAGATCGCCTTAACTTCCGAACGGATGGACCGATTTTCAACTTCGCGCATACCAATTTGCTTGTTTTTTTTCATAGAATCCATTTCTCAAATCAAAAAAACCAAAATCGAAAAAAAATGCATCGAAGGGGGCCCCCTTGGAACTTTTTCGAATTCTTCAAATCGCCTTAACTTCCGAACGGATGGACCGATTTTCAATTTCGCGCATACCAATTTGCTTGTTTTTTCATAGAATCCATTTCTTCAATCGAAACAACCGAAATCGAAAAAAAAATTGCATCAAAGGAGGTCCCCTTGGAACTTTTTCGAATTCTTCAGATCGTCTTAACTTCCGAACGGATGGACCGATTTTCAATTTCGCGCATACCAATTTGCTTGTTTTTTTCATAGAATCCATTTCTCCAATCGAAAAAACCGAAATCGAAAAAAAATTGCATCAAAGGGGGTCCCCTTGGAACTTTTTCGAATTCTTCAGATCGCCTTAACTTCCGAACGGATGGACCGATTTTCAACTTCGATCATACCAATCTGCTTGTTTTTTTCATAGAATCCATTTCTTTAATCGAAAAAACCGAAATCGAAAAAAAAAATGCATCAAAGGGGGCCCCCTTGGAACTTTTTCGAATTCTTCAGATCGCCTTAACTTCCGAACAGATGGACCGATTTTCAACTTCGATCATACCAATCTTTCCTGTTTTTTTTCATAGAATCCATTTCTCCAATCGAAAAAACCGAAATCGAAAAAAAAATGCATCAAAGGGGGCCTCCTTGGAACTTTTTCGAATTCTTCAGACCGCCTTAACTTCCGAACGGATGGACCGATTTTCAATTTCGCGCATACCAATTTGCTTGTTTTTTCATAGAATCCATTTCTTCAATCGAAAAAACCGAAATCAAAAAAAAAATTGCATCAAAGGGGGCCCCCTTGGAACTTTTTCGAATTCTTCAGATCGCCTTAACTTCCGAACGGATGGACCGATTTTCAACTTCGATCATACCAATCTGCTTGTTTTTTTTCATAGAATCCATTTCTCCAATCGAAAAAACCGAAATCGAAAAAAAAATTGCATCAAAGGATGCATCCTTGGAACTTTTTCGAATTCTTCAGACCGCCTTAACTTCCGAACGGATGGACCGATTTTCAATTTCGCGCATACCAATTTGCTTGTTTTTTCATAGAATCCATTTCTTCAATCGAAAAAACCGAAATGGAAAAAAAAATTGCATCAAAGGGGGCCCCCTTGGAACTTTTTCGAATTCTTCAGATCGCCTTAACTTCCGAACGGATGGACCGATTTGCAACTTCGATCATACCAATCTTTCCTGTTTTTTTTCATAGAATCCATTTCTCCAATCGAAAAAACCGAAATCGAAAAAAAAATGCATCAAAAGGGGCCCCCTTGGAACTTTTTCGAATTCTTCAGATCGCCTTAACTTCCGAACGGATGGACCGATTTTCAACTTCGCGCATACCAATTTGCTTGTTTTTTTTCATAGAATCCATTTCTCAAATCAAAAAAACCAAAATCGAAAAAAAAATGCATCGAAGGGGGCCCCCTTGGAACTTTTTCGAATTCTTCAGATCGCCTTAACTTCCGAACGGATGGACCGATTTTCAATTTCGCGCATACCAATTTGCTTGTTTTTTCATAGAATCCATTTCTTCAATCGAAAAAACCGAAATGGAAAAAAAAATTGCATCAAAGGAGGTCCCCTTGGAACTTTTTCGAATTCTTCAGATCGTCTTAACTTCCGAACGGATGAACCGATTTTCAATTTCGCGCATACCAATTCGCTTGTTTTTTTCATAGATTCCATTTCTCCAATCGAAAAAACCGAAATCGAAAAAAAATTGCATCAAAGGGGGTCCCCTTGGAACTTTTTCGAATTCTTCAGATCGCCTTAACTTCCGAACGGATGGACCGATTTTCAACTTCGATCATACCAATCTGCTTGTTTTTTTCATAGAATCCATTTCTTTAATCAAAAAAACCGAAATCGAAAAAAAAAAATGCATCAAAGGGGGCCCCCTCGGAACTTTTTCGAATTCTTCAGATCGCCTTAACTTCCGAACGGATGGACCGATTTTCAACTTCGATCATACCAATCTTTCCTGTTTTTTTTCATAGAATCCATTTCTCCAATCGAAAAAACCGAAATCGAAAAAAAAATGCATCAAAGGGGGCCTCCTTGGAACTTTTTCGAATTCTTCAGACCGCCTTAACTTCCGAACAGATGGACCGATTTTCAATTTCGCGCATACCAATTTGCTTGTTTTTTCATAGAATCCATTTCTTCAATCGAAAAAACCGAAATCGAAAAAAAAATTGCATCAAAGGGGGCCCCCTTGGAACTTTTTCGAATTCTTCAGATCGCCTTAACTTCCGAACGGATGGACCGATTTTCAACTTCGATCATACCAATCTGCGTGTTTTTTTTCATAGAATCCATTTCTCCAATCGAAAAAACCGAAATCGAAAAAAAAATTGCATCAAAGGGGGCATCCTTGGAACTTTTTCGAATTCTTCAGACCGCCTTAACTTCCGAACGGATAGACCGATTTTCAATTTCGCGCATACCAATTTGCTTGTTTTTTCATAGAATCCATTTCTTCAATCGAAATAACCGAAATGGAAAAAAAAATTGCATCAAAGGGGGCCCCCTCGGAACTTTTTCGAATTCTTCAGATCGACTCAACTTCCGAACGGATGGACCGATTTTCAACTTCGATCATACCAATCTGCTTGTTTATTTTTCATAGAATCCATTTCTCCAATCGAAAAAACCGAAATTGAAAAAAAAAATGCATTGAAGGGGGCCTCCTTGGAACTTTTACGAATTCTTCAGATCGCCTTAACTTCCGAACGTATGGACCGATTTTCAACTACGATCATACCAATCTGCTTGTTTTTTTCATAGAATCCATTTCACCAATCAAAAAAACCGAAATCGAGAAAAAAAAGCATCAAAGGGAGCCCCCTTGGAACTTTTTCGAATTCTTCAGATCGCCTTAACTTCCGAACGGATAGACCGATTTTCAACTTCGATCATACGAATCTGCTTGTTTTTTTTCCATAGAATCCATTTCTCCAATCGAAAAATCCAAAATCGAAAAAAAAATGCATAAAGGGGGCCCCCTTGGAACTTTTTCGAATTCTTCAGATCGACTTAAATTCCGAACGGATGGACCGATTTTCAACTTCGATCATACCAATCTGCTTGTTTTTTTCCATAGAATCCATTTCTCCAATCGAAAAAACCAAAATCGAAGAAAAAAATGCATCAAAGGGGGCCCCCTTGGAACTTTTTCGAATTCTTCAGATCGCCTAACTTCCGAACGGATGGACCGATATTCAACTTCGATCATTACAATTCGCATGTTTTTTTCATAAATCCATTTCTCCAATCGAAAAAACCGAAATCGAAAAAAAAATTGCATCAAAGGGGGCCCCCTTGGAACTTTTTCGAATTCTTCAGATCGCCTTAACTTCCGAACGGATGGACCGATTTTCAACTTCGATCATACCAATCTGCTTGTTTTTTTTCATAGAATCCATTTCTCCAATCGAAAAAACCGAAATCGAAAAAAAATTGCATCAAAGGGGGTCCCCTTGGAACTTTTTCGAATTCTTCAGATCGCCTTAACTTCCGAACGGATGGACCGATTTTCAACTTCGATCATACCAATCTGCTTGTTTTTTTCATAGAATCCATTTCTCCAATCGAAAAAACCGAAATCGAAGAAAAAATGCATCAAAGGGGGCCCCCTTGGAACTTTTTCGAATTCTTCAGATCGCCTTAACTTCCGAACGGATGGACCGATTTTCAACTTCGATCATACCAATCTTTCCTGTTTTTTTTCATAGAATCCATTTCTCCAATCGAAAAAACCGAAATCGAAAAAAAAATGCATCAAAAGGGGCCCCCTTGGAACTTTTTCGAATTCTTCAGATCGCCTTAACTTCCGAACGGATGGACCGATTTTCAACTTCGCGCATACCAATTTGCTTGTTTTTTTTCATAGAATCCATTTCTCAAATCAAAAAAACCAAAATCGAAAAAAAAATGCATCGAAGGGGGCCCCCTTGGAACTTTTTCGAATTCTTCAGATCGCCTTAACTTCCGAACGGATGGACCGATTTTCAATTTCGCGCATACCAATTTGCTTGTTTTTTCATAGAATCCATTTCTTCAATCGAAACAACCGAAATCGAAAAAAAAATTGCATCAAAGGAGGTCCCCTTGGAACTTTTTCGAATTCTTCAGATCGTCTTAACTTCCGAACGGATGGACCGATTTTCAATTTCGCGCATACCAATTTGCTTGTTTTTTTCATGGAATCCATTTCTCCGATCGAAAAAACCGAAATCGAAAAAAAATTGCATCAAAGGGGGTCCCCTTGGAACTTTTTCGAATTCTTCAGATCGCCTTAACTTCCGAACGGATGGACCGATTCTCAACTTCGATCATACCAATCTGCTTGTTTTTTTTCATAAAATCCATTTCTTTAATCGAAAAAACCGAAATCGAAAAAAAAAATGCATCAAAGGGGGCCCCCTTGGAACTTTTTCGAATTCTTCAGATCGCCTTAACTTCCGAACGGATGGACCGATTTTCAACTTCGATCATACCAATCTTTCCTGTTTTTTTTCATAGAATCCATTTCTCCAATCGAAAAAACCGAAATCGAAAAAAAAATGCATCAAAGGGGGCCTCCTTGGAACTTTTACGAATTCTTCAGATCGCCTTAACTTCCGAACGTATGGACCGATTTTCAACTACGATCATACCAATCTGCTTGTTTTTTTCATAGAATCCATTTCACCAATCAAAAAAACCGAAATCGAGAAAAAAAAGCATCAAAGGGAGCCCCCTTGGAACTTTTTCGAATTCTTCAGATCGCCTTAACTTCCGAACGGATAGACCGATTTTCAACTTCGATCATACGAATCTGCTTGTTTTTTTTTCCATAGAATCCATTTCTCCAATCGAAAAAACCAAAATCGAAAAAAAAAATGCATCAAAGGGGGCCCCCTTGGAACTTTTTCGAATTCTTCAGATCGACTTAAATTCCGAACGGATGGACCGATTTTCAACTTCGATCATACCAATCTGCTTGTTTTTTTCCATAGAATCCATTTCTCCAATCGAAAAAACCAAAATCGAAGAAAAAAATGCATCAAAGGGGGCCCCCTTGGAACTTTTTCGAATTCTTCAGATCGCCTAACTTCCGAACGGATGGACCGATATTCAACTTCGATCATTACAATTCGCATGTTTTTTTTCATAGAATCCATTTATCCAATCGAAAAAACCGAAATCGAAAAAAAAAATGCATCAAAGGGGGCCCCCTTGGAACTCTTTCGAATTCTTCAGATCGCCTTAACTTCCGAACGGATGGACCGATTTTCAACTTCGATCATACCAATCTTTTCTGTTTTTTTTCATAGAATCCATTTCTCCAATCGAAAAAACCGAAATCGAAAAAAAAATGCATCAAAAGGGGCCCCCTTGGAACTTTTTCGAATTCTTCAGATCGCCTTAACTTCCGAACGGATGGACCGATTTTCAACTTCGCGCATACCAATTTGCTTGTTTTTTTTCATAGAATCCATTTCTCAAATCAAAAAAACCAAAATCGAAAAAAAATGCATCGAAGGGGGCCCCCTTGGAACTTTTTCGAATTCTTCAGATCGCCTTAACTTCCGAACGGATGGACCGATTTTCAATTTCGCGCATACCAATTTGCTTGTTTTTTCGTAGAATCCATTTCTTCAATCGAAACAACCTAAATCGAAAAAAAAATTGCATCAAAGGAGGTCCCCTTGGAACTTTTTCGAATTCTTCAGATCGTCTTAACTTCCGAACGGATAGACCGATTTTCAATTTCGCGCATACCAATTTGCTTGTTTTTTTCATGGAATCCATTTCTCCGATCGAAAAAACCGAAATCGAAAAAAAATTGCATCAAAGGGGGCCCCCTTGGAACTTTTTCGAATTCTTCAGATCGCCTTAACTTCCGAACGGATGGACCGATTTTCAATTTCGCGCATACCAATTTGCTTGTTTTTTCATAGAATCCATTTCTCCAATCGAAAAAACCGAAATCGAAAAAAAAATGCATCAAAGGGGGCCTCCTTGGAACTTTTACGAATTCTTCAGATCGCCTTAACTTCCGAACGTATGGACCGATTTTCAACTACGATCATACCAATCTGCTTGTTTTTTTCATAGAATCCATTTCACCAATCAAAAAAACCGAAATCGAGAAAAAAAAGCATCAAAGGGAGCCCCCTTGGAACTTTTTCGAATTCTTCAGATCGCCTTAACTTCCGAACGGATAGACCGATTTTCAACTTCGATCATAGGAATCTGCTTGTTTTTTTTCCATAGAATCCATTTCTCCGATCGAAAAAACCAAAATCGAAAAAAAAAATGCATCAAAGGGGGCCCCCTTGGAACTTTTTCGAATTCTTCAGATCGACTCAAATTCCGAACGGATAAACCGATTTTCAACTTCGATCATACCAATCTGCTTGTTTTTTTCCATAGAATCCATTTCTCCAATCGAAAAAACCAAAATCGAAGAAAAAAATGCATCAAAGGGGGCCCCCTTGGAACTTTTTCGAATTCTTCAGATCGCCTAACTTCCGAACGGATGGACCGATATTCAACTTCGATCATTACAATTCGCATGTTTTTTTTCATAGAATCCATTTCTCCAATCGAAAAAACCGAAATCGAAAAAAAAAAAATGCATCAAAGGAGGCCCCCTTGGAACTTTTTCGAATTCTTCAGATCGCCTTAACTTCCGAACGGATGGACCGATTTTCAACTTCGATCATACCAATCTGCTTGTTTTTTTTCATAGAATCCATTTCTCCAATCGAAAAAACCGAAATCGAAAAAAAATTGCATCAAAGGGGGTCCCCTTGGAACTTTTTCGAATTCTTCAGATCGCCTTAACTACCGAACGGATGGACCGATTTTCAACTTCGATCATACCAATCTGCTTGTTTTTTTCATAGAATCCATTTCTCCAATCGAAAAAACCGAAATCGAAGAAAAAATGCATCAAAGGGGGCCCCCTTGGAACTTTTTCGAATTCTTCAGATCGCCTTAACTTCCGAACGGATGGACCGATTTTCAACTTCGATAATACCAATCTTTCCTGTTTTTTTTCATAGAATCCATTTCTCCAATCGAAAAAACCGAAATCGAAAAAAAAATGCATCAAAAGGGGCCCCCTTGGAACTTTTTCGAATTCTTCAGATCGCCTTAACTTCCGAACGGATGGACCGTTTTTCAACTTCGCGCATACCAATTTGCTTGTTTTTTTTCATTGAATCCATTTCTCGAATCAAAAAAACCAAAATCGAAAAAAAAAATGCATCGAAGGGGGCCCCCTTGGAACTTTTTCGAATTCTTCAGATCGCCTTAACTTCCGAACGGATGGACCGATTTTCAATTTCGCGCATACCAATTTGCTTGTTTTTTCATAGAATCCATTTCTTCAATCGAAACAACCGAAATCGAAAAAAAAAATTGCATCAAAGGAGGTCCCCTTGGAACTTTTTCGAATTCTTCTGATCGTCTTAACTTCCGAACGGATGGACCGATTTTCAATTTCGCGCATACCAATTTGCTTGTTTTTTTCATGGAATCCATTTCTCCGATCGGAAAAACCGAAATCGAAAAAAAATTGCATCAAAGGGGGTCCCCTTGGAACTTTTTCGAATTCTTCAGATCGCCTTAACTTCCGAACGGATGGACCGATTTTCAACTTCGATCATACCAATCTGCTTGTTTTTTTTCATAGAATCCATTTCTTTAATCGAAAAAACCGAAATCGAAAAAAAAATGCATCAAAGGGGGCCCCCTTGGAACTTTTTCGAATTCTTCAGATCGCCTTAACTTCCGAACGGATGGACCGATTTTCAACTTCGATCATACCAATCTTTCCTGTTTTTTTTCATAGAGTCCATTTCTCCAATCGAAAAAACCGAAATCGAAAAAAAAAATGCATCAAAGGGGGCCTCCTTGGAACTTTTTCGAATTCTTCAGACCGCCTTAACTTCCGAACGGATGGACCGATTTTCAATTTCGCGCATACCAATTTGCTTGTTTTTTTCATGGAATCCATTTCTCCGATCGAAAAAACCGAAATCGAAAAAAAATTGCATCAAAGGGGGTCCCCTTGGAACTTTTTCGAATTCTTCAGATCGCCTTAACTTCCGAACGGATGGACCGATTCTCAACTTCGATCATACCAATCTGCTTGTTTTTTTTCATAAAATCCATTTCTTCAATCGAAAAAACCGAAATCGAAAAAAAAAATGCATCAAAGGGGGCCCTCTTGGAACTTTTTCGAATTCTTCAGATCGCCTTAACTTCCGAACGGATGGACCGATTTTCAACTTCGATCATACCAATCTTTCCTGTTTTTTTTCATAGAATCCATTTCTCCAATCGAAAAAACCGAAATCGAAAAAAAAATGCATCAAAGGGGGCCTCCTTGGAACTTTTACGAATTCTTCAGATCGCCTTAACTTCCGAACGTATGGACCGATTTTCAACTACGATCATACCAATCTGCTTGTTTTTTTCATAGAATCCATTTCACCAATCAAAAAAACCGAAATCGAGAAAAAAAAGCATCAAAGGGAGCCCCCTTGGAACTTTTTCGAATTCTTCAGATCGCCTTAACTTCCGAACGGATAGACCGATTTTCAACTTCGATCATACGAATCTGCTTGTTTTTTTTTCCATAGAATCCATTTCTCCAATCGAAAAAACCAAAATCGAAAAAAAAAAATGCATCAAAGGGGGCCCCCTTGGAACTTTTTCGAATTCTTCAGATCGACTTAAATTCCGAACGGATGGACCGATTTTCAACTTCGATCATACCAATCTGCTTGTTTTTTTCCATAGAATCCATTTCTCCAATCGAAAAAACCAAAATCGAAGAAAAAAATGCATCAAAGGGGGCCCCCTTGGAACTTTTTCGAATTCTTCAGATCGCCTAACTTCCGAACGGATGGACCGATATTCAACTTCGATCATTACAATTCGCATGTTTTTTTTCATAGAATCCATTTATCCAATCGAAAAAAACCGAAATCGAAAAAAAAAATGCATCAAAGGGGGCCCTCTTGGAACTCTTTCGAATTCTTCAGATCGCCTTAACTTCCGAACGGATGGACCGATTTTCAACTTCGATCATACCAATCTGCTTGTTTTTTTCATAGAATCCATTTCTCCAATCGAAAAAACCGAAATCGAAAAGAAATTGCATCAAAGGGGGTCCCCTTGGAACTTTTTCGAATTCTTCAGATCGCCTTAACTTCCGAACGGATGGACCGATTTTCAACTTCGATCATACCAATCTGCTTGTTTTTTTCATAGAATCCATTTCTCCAATCGAAAAAACCGAAATCGAAGAAAAAATGCTTCAAAGGGGGCCCCCTTGGAACTTTTTCGAATTCTTCAGATCGCCTTAACTTCCGAACGGATGGACCGATTTTCAACTTCGATCATACCAATCTTTTCTGTTTTTTTTCATAGAATCCATTTCTCCAATCGAAAAAACCGAAATCGAAAAAAAAATGCATCAAAAGGGGCCCCCTTGGAACTTTTTCGAATTCTTCAGATCGCCTTAACTTCCGAACGGATGGACCGATTTTCAACTTCGCGCATACCAATTTGCTTGTTTTTTTTCATAGAATCCATTTCTCAAATCAAAAAAACCAAAATCGAAAAAAAATGCATCGAAGGGGGCCCCCTTGGAACTTTTTCGAATTCTTCAGATCGCCTTAACTTCCGAACGGATGGACCGATTTTCAATTTCGCGCATACCAATTTGCTTGTTTTTTCGTAGAATCCATTTCTTCAATCGAAACAACCGAAATCGAAAAAAAAATTGCATCAAAGGAGGTCCCCTTGGAACTTTTTCGAATTCTTCAGATCGTCTTAACTTCCGAACGGATGGACCGATTTTCAATTTCGCGCATACCAATTTGCTTGTTTTTTTCATGGAATCCATTTCTCCGATCGAAAAAACCGAAATCGAAAAAAAATTGCATCAAAGGGGGCCCCCTTGGAACTTTTTCGAATTCTTCAGATCGCCTTAACTTCCGAACGGATGGACCGATTTTCAATTTCGCGCATACCAATTTGCTTGTTTTTTCATAGAATCCATTTCTCCAATCGAAAAAACCGAAATCGAAAAAAAAATGCATCAAAGGGGGCCTCCTTGGAACTTTTACGAATTCTTCAGATCGCCTTAACTTCCGAACGTATGGACCGATTTTCAACTACGATCATACCAATCTGCTTGTTTTTTTCATAGAATCCATTTCACCAATCAAAAAAACCGAAATCGAGAAAAAAAAGCATCAAAGGGAGCCCCCTTGGAACTTTTTCGAATTCTTCAGATCGCCTTAACTTCCGAACGGATAGACCGATTTTCAACTTCGATCATAGGAATCTGCTTGTTTTTTTTCCATAGAATCCATTTCTCCGATCGAAAAAACCAAAATCGAAAAAAAAAAATGCATCAAAGGGGGCCCCCTTGGAACTTTTTCGAATTCTTCAGATCGACTCAAATTCCGAACGGATAAACCGATTTTCAACTTCGATCATACCAATCTGCTTGTTTTTTTCCATAGAATCCATTTCTCCAATCGAAAAAACCAAAATCGAAGAAAAAAATGCATCAAAGGGGGCCCCCTTGGAACTTTTTCGAATTCTTCAGATCGCCTAACTTCCGAACGGATGGACCGATATTCAACTTCGATCATTACAATTCGCATGTTTTTTTTCATAGAATCCATTTCTCCAATCGAAAAAACCGAAATCGAAAAAAAAAAAAATGCATCAAAGGAGGCCCCCTTGGAACTTTTTCGAATTCTTCAGATCGCCTTAACTTCCGAACGGATGGACCGATTTTCAACTTCGATCATACCAATCTGCTTGTTTTTTTTCATAGAATCCATTTCTCCAATCGAAAAAACCGAAATCGAAAAAAAATTGCATCAAAGGGGGTCCCCTTGGAACTTTTTCGAATTCTTCAGATCGCCTTAACTTCCGAACGGATGGACCGATTTTCAACTTCGATCATACCAATCTGCTTGTTTTTTTCATAGAATCCATTTCTCCAATCGAAAAAACCGAAATCGAAGAAAAAATGCATCAAAGGGGGCCCCCTTGGAACTTTTTCGAATTCTTCAGATCGCCTTAACTTCCGAACGGATGGACCGATTTTCAACTTCGATCATACCAATCTTTCCTGTTTTTTTTCATAGAATCCATTTCTCCAATCGAAAAAACCGAAATCGAAAAAAAAATGCATCAAAAGGGGCCCCCTTGGAACTTTTTCGAATTCTTCAGATCGCCTTAACTTCCGAACGGATGGACCGTTTTTCAACTTCGCGCATACCAATTTGCTTGTTTTTTTTCATTGAATCCATTTCTCGAATCAAAAAAACCAAAATCGAAAAAAAAAATGCATCGAAGGGGGCCCCCTTGGAACTTTTTCGAATTCTTCAGATCGCCTTAACTTCCGAACGGATGGACCGATTTTCAATTTCGCGCATACCAATTTGCTTGTTTTTTCATAGAATCCATTTCTTCAATCGAAACAACCGAAATCGAAAAAAAAAATTGCATCAAAGGAGGTCCCCTTGGAACTTTTTCGAATTCTTCTGATCGTCTTAACTTCCGAACGGATGGACCGATTTTCAATTTCGCGCATACCAATTTGCTTGTTTTTTTCATGGAATCCATTTCTCCGATCGAAAAAACCGAAATCGAAAAAAAATTGCATCAAAGGGGGTCCCCTTGGAACTTTTTCGAATTCTTCAGATCGCCTTAACTTCCGAACGGATGGACCGATTTTCAACTTCGATCATACCAATCTGCTTGTTTTTTTTCATAGAATCCATTTCTTTAATCGAAAAAACCGAAATCGAAAAAAAAATGCATCAAAGGGGGCCCCCTTGGAACTTTTTCGAATTCTTCAGATCGCCTTAACTTCCGAACGGATGGACCGATTTTCAACTTCGATCATACCAATCTTTCCTGTTTTTTTTCATAGAATCCATTTCTCCAATCGAAAAAACCGAAATCGAAAAAAAAAATGCATCAAAGGGGGCCTCCTTGGAACTTTTTCGAATTCTTCAGACCGCCTTAACTTCCGAACGGATGGACCGATTTTCAATTTCGCGCATACCAATTTGCTTGTTTTTTCATAGAATCCATTTCTTCAATCGAAAAAACCGAAATCGAAAAAAAAAAATGCATCAAAGGGGGCCCCCTTGGAACTTTTTCGAATTCTTCAGATCGCCTTAACTTCCGAACGGATGGACCGATTTTCAACTTCGATCATACCAATCTGCTTGTTTATTTTCATAGAATCCATTTCTCCAATCGAAAAAACCGAAATCAAAAAAAAATGCATCAAAGGGGGCCCCCTTGGAACTTTTTCGAATTCTTCAGACCGCCTTAACTTCCGAACGGATGGACCGATTTTCAATTTCGCGCATACCAATTTGCTTGTTTTTTCATAGAATCCATTTCTTCAATCGAAAAAACCGAAATCGAAAAAAAAATTGCATCAAAGGAGGTCCCCTTGGAGCTTTTTCGAATTCTACAGATCGTCTTAACTTCCGAACGGATGGACCGATTTTCAACTTCGATCATACCAATCTGCTTGTTTATTTTCATAGAATCCATTTCTCCAATCGAAAAAACCGAAATCAAAAAAAAATGCATCAAAGGGGGCCCCCTTGGAACTTTTTCGAATTCTTCAGACCGCCTTAACTTCCGAACGGATGGACCGATTTTCAATTTCGCGCATACCAATTTGCTTGTTTTTTCATAGAATCCATTTCTTCAATCGAAACAACCGAAATCGAAAAAAAAATTGCATCAAAGGAGGTCCCCTTGGAGCTTTTTCGAATTCTTCAGATCGTCTTAACTTCCGAACGGATGGACCGATTTTCAATTTCGCGCATACCAATTTGCTTGTTTTTTTCATAGAATCCATTTCTCCAATCGAAAAAACCAAAATCGAAAAAAAATTGCATCAAAAGGGGTCCCCTTGGAACTTTTTCGAATTCTGCAGATCGCCTTAACTTCCGAACGGATGGACCGATTTTCAACTTCGATCATACCAATCTGCTTGTTTTTTTCATAGAATCCATTTCTCCAATCGAAAAAACCGAAATCGAAGAAAAAATGCATCAAAGGGGGCCCCCTTGGAACTTTTTCGAATTCTTCAGATCGCCTTAACTTCCGAACGGATGGACCGATTTTCAACTTCGATCATACCAATCTTTCCTGTTTTTTTTCATAGAATCCATTTCTCCAATCGAAAAAACCGAAATCGAAAAAAAAAATGCATCAAAAGGGGCCCCCTTGGAACTTTTTCGAATTCTTCAGATCGCCTTAACTTCCGAACGGATGGACCGATTTTCAACTTCGCGCATACCTATTTGCTTGTTTTTTTTCAAAGAATCCATTTCTCAAATCAAAAAAACCAAAATCGAAAAAAAAAATGCATCGAAGGGGGCCCCCTTGGAACTTTTTTGAATTCTTCAGATCGCCTTAACTTCCGAACGGATGGACCGATTTTCAATTTCGCGCATACCAATTTGCTTGTTTTTTCATAGAATCCATTTCTTCAATCGGATCAACCGAAATCGAAAAAAAAATTGCATCAAAGGAGGTCCCCTTGGAACTTTCTCGAATTCTTCAGATCGTCTTAACTTCCGAACGGATAGACCGATTTTCAATTTCGCGCATACCAATTTGCTTGTTTTTTTCATAGAATCCATTTCTCCAATCGAAAAAACCGAAATCGAAAAAAAATTGCATCAAAGGGGGTCCCCTTGGAACTTTTTCGAATTCTTCAGATCGCCTTAACTTCCGAACGGATGGACCGATTTTCAACTTCGATCATACCAATCTGCTTGTTTTTTTCATAGAATCCATTTCTTTAATCGAAAAAACCGAAATCAAAAAAAAAAATGCATCAAAGGGGGCCCCCTTGGAACTTTTTCGAATTCTTCAGATCGCCTTAACTTCCGAACGGATGGACCGATTTTCAACTTCGATCATACCAATCTTTCCTGTTTTTTTTCATAGAATCCATTTCTCCAATCGAAAAAACCGAAATCGAAAAAAAAATGCATCAAAGGGGGCCTCCTTGGAACTTTTTCGAATTCTTCAGACCGCCGTTCAGAAACGCCGTTGTCATGGCGTCCGGTACAAGTTCGCTATCCGCCGCTCCCAAGGAAATTGAAAATTACATGTGTAAACATTGCCAAAAAAAAGTTGTGACAAAAGTAAAGTGTAATAAATGTGAAGATGTATTCCACCCAGCATGTTTAAAACAATCCAGTGAAAAAAGCGCAGGATGTAAGCATGAAACTGATCAAGGTATGGCCGGAGACATTAACACTGTCGAAAAAACCCACCTCAAAGAAGAAATCAAACTTCTCCAACAAATGCTGGCTGACAAAAACAAAATAATTTCCGACAAAGAAGAGCTGATTCAATTGTTGCACGAGAAAATTGAATACATGGAAACAAAAATATCACCCAAAAGTAATCCACAATCCATACAGAGCAAAATACTTTCAGATAAACAAACAAAAAGTGTGACCTCTAATAAAACTGAAGCTGACAAAAAACCACAACATACAATAAATGGCTCACCAGAAGCAGGTACAATGAAGACAAAAATAGGAAACTCCATTCTACAGGATGGCACAACCGAAACAAACATTTCGAATATACAGGGTGGATCACCACTAAACGTAAAGTCGATGGCTAACGAAATTATGAAAGTACAAACTCAACAAAAAATCCAAGAAATAGTGAATTTAGAGAACAAGAATATACAGGACGCAGGTGCTACTAAAATTTTGAATGAGGTTCCATACAAAAATCACCAAAACCACAATAGCAATTCCGACTGGCAAACTGTCCAGAGAAAAAAAACTTACACGCGCCGTATCGGACAATCGGACGATGACGGAGGTAAATTCAAAGGAGCTAAGCCAAAAGTATGGATGTACATTTACCGCGTCGAAGAAGAAGTCGAAGAAAATGACATCAAAACATTTTTAAATTGCAAAACGGGACAACCCAAGGAAAGCTTCATTGTTAAATATAAAAAAACTGAAAACAACTTGAAATCCTTCATGATAGCTGCTGATTTTAAATTTAAAGAAGACTTCTACAAGCCTCTGTTCTGGCCAAGAGGAGTTGGCTACAGAAGATATGACTTCAAAAAAGAAGGTAACGTCGCCGAAAGCAGCCGTCAACCTACCTCTTTTTTAGGGTTGACAAATCCCAAGGAAACAGGGATGTAAATGCAGTTAATAACAGAAAGTTAGACGAAGCAAGTCTGGTAAAACTCATCAGTTATGATAATTCAGTGAGTATATTCCACATAAACACCCAATGTCTATCTAACAAACTGGAAAGATTTGAATCGTTTTTGAATGACTACCAGTTCAATGTCTTATGTCTCTCCGAACACTGGCAAAAGGAAGAAAACCTAAAACTCATCAATATCCCTGGCTACAAATTGGCTAACTACTTTTGTAGAAGTCAAAGATTACATGGAGGTGTTGCAATTTTCCTAAACGATGAAATCCGCTTCAAACCCATACCATTGAATGTCTACTGTGAAGAAATGAATGCTGAATTCTGTGGTATCGAACTTGTTGAATTAAAAACACTGTTGATAACTGTTTATAGATCCAGTAGGAATGGTAACTTCAATATTTTCTACAAGAATTTAGAAGCTATCCTTGAACAATACCTAAAATGTGATAAGAAGCTCATATTATTGGGCGATTTTAATATTGATTTTAAAGGAAACTCGTTGTTACTTTGTGATTTTTTGGGCTTGGTGGGTTCTTATGGTCTCTCTGTAACAATAGATGATTTTACTAGAATATCTTTGGAGAAATCCAGTTGCTTAGACAATATCATCACAAATTTGAACCAAACTACTTGCAAATCAGGTGTACTTGAACCTTGCCTGTCAGACCATAGAGGCCAGTATATAGTAATTGACACTAAACACAAAGAAATAGTCAAAAATACTTACAGAAGAATTACAAATCACAAATTGAAAATCTTCAAGGAAAAACTATCTCAATTAGACTGGAAAATATTTAAATCTAATACAGATGTCAACTTTCTAGCTTCCTTCATAATAACTTCTTTCTTTGAACTGATAGAAAATACATTTCCAGTGAAATCAACAGACAATTCAAAGAAAACCCAACCTGTAGTTTGGTTCAATGATGAACTAAGATCTCAGAGAAACACTCTAATGTCCATTAAAACTATTTGTGACTCAACCAAAGACCCAGTGGATATAAAAGCATACAAAGTCTATAAAAAATATTATGAAAAACAACTAGTAACAACTAAAAGAACTGCTTATGGCAACTTTCTTCTTGCTTCTGAAAACAAATCGAAAGCAGTCTGGCAATTAGTTAACCATGAACGAAATCACCTCAAAACTAAATGTGTAAACCCAGCCGATGACCTATCATCGGACCAGTTCATTGAATATTTCAGCGATGTCGCGGAAAATATCATTAAATCATTACCGTCAGCGACGAACATACAATTATTGAGCTTCAAGTGCTTTCCTGTACCATCTTCCTCTTTTTTTATGAAACCCGCTGAGCCAAGTGAAGTTGCAGACGCAATTGCTTCTCTGAAAAACTCCTCTTGTCCAGACATCTATGACTGCAATAGTAAAATAATAAAAGCAGTGAGCGACAATATCACTGGACCTTTAACCGACCTGATTAACCTGATCTTCCTGACAGGAATATTCCCAGATAGCTTTAAATTCTCTAAAATTATTCCCATATTTAAAAAAGGCGACAGGAATGATACTGGAAATTACAGACCAATATCAATCATCTGCATTTTTTCAAAGATAATTGAAATAATAATAAAACACAGACTAACAAGGTACTTTGAAGACAAATTCTTTTTTAATAATTCACAATTCGGCTTTAGGTCAAATCGTTCCACCATTGGTGCAGTATCATACGTTGTGGAGAGACTGATACAGGGACTTGAACAGGGATACCACATGGGGATAACACTGTGTGACCTCTCCAAGGCTTTTGATTGTGTTTCTCACGATATCCTCCTCGAAAAACTGAATTTCTACGGAATTAGGGGAGTTTCTCTAAACCTCATTGAATCCTACCTAAAAAATCGATTCCAAACAGTATTTTATAACAATGGTTTATCCAATTTTAGAGAAGTAGAGTTTGGAGTTCCTCAAGGTTCTGTTCTGGGGCCACTACTTTTCATTGTCTATGTAAATGACTTGACCCAAATTTTAACACCACATGATGGGGTTCTGTTCGCGGACGACACCACCCTCATATATTCTCATAAGGACTATGATTCCCTAACTTTGATGGCTGCAGAGGCAGAGCATAAAGCTGAGAACTGGTTCATTGCCAACAGACTCAAATTAAACAATGACAAAACACAAAGATTGACATTTACCACCAAAATATCTAACCATGAAAACCTCAACGTCAAACTATTAGGTCTAACTATTGATCATAAACTCAACTGGTCAAGTCACATTAAAATATTGAATCAGAAGCTATCTAGCTCACTATTCGGCATTCGCCAGTTGAGGCATATTACAAATACAAGTACTCTAAGAACGGTTTATTTCTCGCTATTCCAGTCCCACCTGGATTACGGTATACTACTCTGGGGTAACTCCTCGGAAGCCCCAACTGTATTCAGGAAACAAAAGAAGGCTATTAGAATCCTGGCAAATGCCAAATATCGTGATACCTGCAGACCATTGTTTAAAGCACTGAAAATCATGACCCTCCCATCTTTATTCATTCTGAGTACTTTAACTGAAGTCCATAAGAATTTGCCAAGCCTAATTATCCAATCTGATATTCATGAACATGATACAAGAGGATCACATAAAATCAGAGTACCTAGATATAGACTCACAAAGTCCATGAATAATTCTTTGAATTACCATCTCTACAACATTTTACCTGAATCATTGAAGATTTTAACCATGTACTGCTTCAAAAAAGCTATAAAATCATTCCTATTGGACAATTCTTTCTACTCTGTAGAGGAATATCTGAAAAGTGTGGAAGAAGGTGGTTTGACTTCTCACTCTTACCAAATCCAATAATTTTCAATGTGTTGACTGCTTGATTGTTTTATTTATATACTAACTCTCAATTTTAATTACTGTGTGCATTGTTTTTTGTATCCTAAATTTTAACTATACACAATTTCTTGTATCCTAAATTTTAACTATATACAAATTTTTTGTGACGTGCTATGAATATACAGCTGTGTATAATGTAGTCAAATAAAGATATTCTATTCTATTCTTCTATTCTTAACTTCCGAACGGATGGACCGATTTTCAATTTCGCGCATACCAATTTGCTTGTTTTTTCATAGAATCCATTTCTTCAATCGAAAAAACCGAAATCGAAAAAAAAATTGCATCAAAGGGGGCCCCCTTGGAACTTTTTCGAATTCTTCAGATCGCCTTAACTTCCGAACGGATGGACCGATTTTCAACTTCGATCATACCAATCTGCTTGTTTTTTTTTCATAGAATCCATTTCTCCAATCGAAGAAACCGAAATCGAAAAAAAAATTGCATCGAAGGGGGCATCCTTGGAACTTTTTCGAATTCTTCAGACCGCCTTAACTTCCAAACGGATGGACCGATTTTCAATTTCGCGCATACCAATTTGCTTGTTTTTTCATAGAATCCATTTCTTCAATCGAAAAAACCGAAATGGAAAAAAAAATTGCATCGAAGGGGGCCCCCTCGGAACTTTTTCGAATTCTTCAGATCGACTCAACTTCCGAACGGATGGACCGATTTTCAACTTCGATCATACCAATCTGCCTGTTTTTTTTCATAGAATCCATTTCTCCAATCGAAAAAACCGAAATTGAAAAAAAAAATGCATCGAAGGGGGCCCCCTTGGAACTTTTACGAATTCTTCAGATCGCCTTAACTTCCGAACGTATGGTCCGATTTTCAACTACGATCATACCAATCTGCTTGTTTTTTTCATAGAATCCATTTCACCAATCAAAAAAACCGAAATCGAGAAAAAAAAGCATCAAAGGGAGCCCCCTTGGAACTTTTTCGAATTCTTCAGATCGCCTTAACTTCCGAACGGATAGACCGATTTTCAACTTCGATCATACGAATCTGCTTGTTTTTTTTTCCATAGAATCCATTTCTCCAATCGAAAAAACCAAAATCGAAAAAAAAAATGCATCAAAGGGGGCCCCCTTGGAACTTTTTCGAATTCTTCAGATCGACTTAAATTCCGAACAGATGGACCGATTTTCAACTTCGATCATACCAATCTGCTTGTTTTTTTCCATAGAATCCATTTCTCCAATCGAAAAAACCAAAATCGAAGAAAAAAATGCATCAAAGGGGGCCCCCTTGGAACTTTTTCGAATTCTTCAGATCGCCTAACTTCCGAACGGATGGACCGATATTCAACTTCGATCATTACAATTCGCATGTTTTTTTTCATAGAATCCATTTCTCCAATCGAAAAAACCGAAATCGAAAAAAAAAATGCATCAAAGGAGGCCCCCTTGGAACTTTTTCGAATTCTTCAGATCGCCTTAACTTCCGAACGGATGGACCGATTTTCAACTTCGATCATACCAATCTGCTTGTTTTTTTTTCATAGAATCCATTTCTCCAATCGAAAAAACCGAAATCGAAAAAAAATTGCATCAAAGGGGGTCCCCTTGGAACTTTTTCGAATTCTTCAGATCGCCTTAACTTCCGAACGGATGGACCGATTTTCAACTTCGATCATACCAATCTGCTTGTTTTTTTCATAGAATTCATTTCTCCAATCGAAAAAACCGAAATCGAAGAAAAAATGCATCAAAGGGGGCCCCCTTGGAACTTTTTCGAATTCTTCAGATCGCCTTAACTTCCGAACGGATGGACCGATTTTCAACTTCGATCATACCAATCTTTCCTGTTTTTTTTCATAGAATCCATTTCTCCAATCGAAAAAACCGAAATCGAAAAAAAAATGCATCAAAAGGGGCCCCCTTGGAACTTTTTCGAATTCTTCAGATCGCCTTAACTTCCGAACGGATGGACCGATTTTCAACTTCGCGCATACCAATTTGCTTGTTTTTTTTCATAGAATCCATTTCTCAAATCAAAAAAACCAAAATCGAAAAAAAAAATGCATCGAAGGGGGCCCCCTTGGAACTTTTTCGAATTCTTCAGATCGCCTTAACTTCCGAACGGATGGACCGATTTTCAATTTCGCGCATACCAATTTGCTTGTTTTTTCATAGAATCCATTTCTTCAATCGAAACAACCGAAATCGAAAAAAAAATTGCATCAAAGGAGGTCCCCTTGGAACTTTTTCGAATTCTTCAGATCGTCTTAACTTCCGAACGGATGGACCGATTTTCAATTTCGCGCATACCAATTTGCTTGTTTTTTTCATAGAATCCATTTCTTCAATCGAAAAAACCGAAATCGAAAAAAAATGGCATCAAAGGGGGTCCCCTTGGAACTTTTTCGAATTCTTCAGATCGCCTTAACTTCCGAACGGATGGACCGATTTTCAACTTCGATCATACCAATCTGCTTGTTTTTTTCATAGAATCCATTTCTTTAATCGAAAAAACCGAAATCGAAAAAAAAAATGCATCAAAGGGGGCCCCCTTGGAACTTTTTCGAATTCTTCAGATCGCCTTAACTTCCGAACGGATGGACCGATTTTCAACTTCGATCATACCAATCTTTCCTGTTTTTTTTCATAGAATCCATTTCTCCAATCGAAAAAACCGAAATCGAAAAAAAAATGCATCAAAGGGGGCCTCCTTGGAACTTTTTCGAATTCTTCAGACCGCCTTAACTTCCGAACGGATGGACCGATTTTCAATTTCGCGCATACCAATTTGCTTGTTTTTTCATAGAATCCATTTCTTCAATCGAAAAAACCGAAATCGAAAAAAAAATTGCATCAAAGGGGGCCCCCTTGGAACTTTTTCGAATTCTTCAGATCGCCTTAACTTCCGAACGGATGGACCGATTTTCAACTTCGATCATACCAATCTGCTTGTTTTTTTTTCATAGAATCCATTTCTCCAATCGAAAAAACCGAAATCGAAACAAAAATTGCATCAAAGGGGGCATCCTTGGAACTTTTTCGAATTCTTCAGACCGCCTTAACTTCCGAACGGATGGACCGATTTTCAATTTCGCGCATACCAATTTGCTTGTTTTTTCATAGAATCCATTTCTTCAATCGAAAAAACCGAAATGGAAAAAAAAAATTGCATCAAAGGGGGTCCCCTTGGAACTTTTTCGAATTCTTCAGATCGCCTTAACTTCCGAACGGATGGACCGATTTTCAACTTCGATCATACCAATCTGCTTGTTTTTTTTCCATAGAATCCATTTCTTCAATCGAAAAAACCGAAATTGAAAAAAAAAATGCATCGAAGGGGGCCCCCTTGGAACTTTTACGAATTCTTCAGATCGCCTTAACTTCCGAACGTATGGACCGATTTTCAACTACGATCATACCAATCTGCTTGTTTTTTTCATAGAATCCATTTCACCAATCAAAAAAACCGAAATCGAGAAAAAAAAGCATCAAAGTGAACCCCCTTGGAACTTTTTCGAATTCTTCAGATCGCCTTAACTTCCGAACAGATAGACCGATTTTCCACTTCGATCATACGAATCTGCTTGTTTTTTTTCCATAGAATCCATTTCTCCAATCGAAAAAACCAAAATCGAAAAAAAAAATGCATCAAAGGGGGCCCCCTTGGAACTTTTTCGAATTCTTCAGATCGACTTAAATTCCGAACGGATGGACCGATTTTCAACTTCGATCATACCAATCTGCTTGTTTTTTTCCATAGAATCCATTTCTCCAATCGAAAAAACCAAAATCGAAGAAAAAAATGCATCAAAGGGGGCCCCCTTGGAACTTTTTCGAATTCTTCAGATCGCCTAACTTCCGAACGGTTGGACCGATATTCAACTTCGATCATTACAATTCGCATGTTTTTTTTCATAGAATCCATTTCTCCAATCGAAAAAACCGAAATCGAAAAAAAAAATGCATCAAAGGGGGCCCCCTTGGAACTTTATCGAATTCTTCAGATCGCCTTAACTTCCGAACGGATGGACCGATTTTCAACTTCGATCATACCAATCTGCTTGTTTTTTTTCATAGAATCCATTTCTCCAATCGAAAAAACCGAAATCGAAAAAAAATGCATCAAAGGGGGTCCCCTTGGAACTTTTTCGAATTCTTCAGATCGCCTTAACTTCCGAACGGATGGACCGATTTTCAACTTCGATCATACCAATCTGCTTGTTTTTTTCATAGAATCCATTTCTCCAATCGAAAAAACCGAAATCGAAGAAAAAATGCATCAAAGGGCGCCCCCTTGGAACTTTTTCGAATTCTTCAGATCGCCTTAACTTCCGAACGGATGGACCGATTTTCAACTTCGATCATACCAATCTTTCCTGTTTTTTTTCATAGAATCCATTTCTCCAATCGAAAAAACCGAAATCGAAAAAAAAATGCATCAAAAGGGGCCCCCTTGGAACTTTTTCGAATTCTTCAGATCGCCTTAACTTCCGAACGGATGGACCGATTTTCAACTTCGCGCATACCAATTTGCTTGTTTTTTTCATAGAATCCATTTCTCAAATCAAAAAAACCAAAATCGAAAAAAAAATGCATCGAAGGGGGCCCCCTTGGAACTTTTTCGAATTCTTCAGATCGCCTTAACTTCCGAACGGATGGACCGATTTTCAATTTCGCGCATACCAATTTGCTTGTTTTTTCATATAATCCATTTCTTCAATCGAAACAACCGAAATCGAAAAAAAAATTGCATCAAAGGAGGTCTCCTTGGAACTTTTTCGAATTCTTCAGATCGTCTTAACTTCCGAACGGATGGACCGATTTTCAATTTCGCGCATACCAATTTGCTTGTTTTTTTCATAGAATCCATTTCTCCAATCGAAAAAACCGAAATCGAAAAAAAATTGCATCAAAGGGGGTCCCCTTGGAACTTTTTCGTATTCTTCAGATCGCCTTAACTTCCGAACGGATGGACCGATTTTCAACTTCGATCATACCAATCTGCTTGTTTTTTTCATAGAATCCATTTCTTTAATCGAAAAAACCGAAATCGAAAAAAAAAAATGCATCAAAGGGGGCCCCCTTGGAACTTTTTCGAATTCTTCAGATCGCCTTAACTTCCGAACGGATGGACCGATTTTCAACTTCGATCATACCAATCTGCTTGTTTTTTTTCATAGAATCCATTTCTCCAATCGAAAAAACCGAAATCGAAAAAAAAATGCATCAAAGGGGGTCCCCTAGGAACTTTTTCGAATTCTTCAGATCGCCTTAACTTCCGAACGGATGGACCGATTTTCAACTTCGATCATACCAATCTGCTTGTTTTTTTCATAGAATCCATTTCTCCAATCGAAAAAACCGAAATCGAAGAAAAAATGCATCAAAGGGCGCCCCCTTGGAACTTTTTCGAATTCTTCAGATCGCCTTAACTTCCGAACGGATGGACCGATTTTCAACTTCGATCATACCAATCTTTCCTGTTTTTTTTCATAGAATCCATTTCTCCAATCGAAAAAACCGAAATCGAAAAAAAAATGCATCAAAAGGGGCCCCCTTGGAACTTTTTCGAATTCTTCAGATCGCCTTAACTTCCGAACGGATGGACCGATTTTCAACTTCGCGCATACCAATTTGCTTGTTTTTTTCATAGAATCCATTTCTCAAATCAAAAAAACCAAAATCGAAAAAAAAATGCATCGAAGGGGGCCCCCTTGGAACTTTTTCGAATTCTTCAGATCGCCTTAACTTCCGAACGGATGGACCGATTTTCAATTTCGCGCATACCAATTTGCTTGTTTTTTCATATTATCCATTTCTTCAATCGAAACAACCGAAATCGAAAAAAAAATTGCATCAAAGGAGGTCTCCTTGGAACTTTCTCGAATTCTTCAGATCGTCTTAACTTCCGAACGGATGGACCGATTTTCAATTTCGCGCATACCAATTTGCTTGTTTTTTTCATAGAATCCATTTCTCCAATCGAAAAAACCGAAATCGAAAAAAAATTGCATCAAAGGGGGTCTCCTTGGAACTTTTTCGAATTCTTCAGATCGCCTTAACTTCCGAACGGATGGACCGATTTTCAACTTCGATCATACCAATCTGCTTGTTTTTTTCATAGAATCCATTTCTTTAATCGAAAAAACCGAAATCGAAAAAAAAAATGCATCAAAGGGGGCCCCCTTGGAACTGTTTCGAATTCTTCAGATCGCCTTAACTTCCGAACGGATGGACCGATTTTCAACTTCGATCATACCAATCTTTCCTGTTTTTTTTCATAGAATCCATTTCTCCAATCGAAAAAACCGAAATCGAAAAAAAAAATGCATCAAAGGGGGCCTCCTTGGAACTTTTTCGAATTCTTCAGACCGCCTTAACTTCCGAACGGATGGACCGATTTTCAATTTCGCGCATACCAATTTGCTTGTTTTTTCATAGAATCCATTTCTTCAATCGAAAAAACCGAAATCGAAAAAAAAATTGCATCAAAGGGGGCCCCCTTGGAACTTTTTCGAATTCTTCAGATCGCCTTAACTTCCGAACGGATGGACCGATTTTCAACTTCGATCATACCAATCTGCTTGTTTTTTTTCATAGAATCCATTTCTCCAATCGAAAAAACCGAAATCGAAAAAAAAATTGCATCAAAGGGGGCATCCTTGGAACTTTTTCGAATTCTTCAGACCGCCTTAACTTCCGAACGGATGGACCGATTTTCAATTTCGCGCATACCAATTTGCTTGTTTTTTCATAGAATCCATTTCTTCAATCGAAAAAACCGAAATTGAAAAAAAAATGCATCGAAGGGGGCCCCCTTGGAACTTTTACGAATTCTTCAGATCGCCTTAACTTCCGAACGTATGGACCGATTTTCAACTACGATCATACCAATCTGCTTGTTTTTTTCATAGAATCCATTTCACCAATCAAAAAAACCGAAATCGAGAAAAAAAAGCATCAAAGGGAGCCCCCTTGGAACTTTTTCGAATTTTTCAGATCGCCTTAACTTCCGAACGGATAGACCAATTTTCAACTTCGATCATACGAATCTGCTTGTTTTTTTTTTCCATAGAATCCATTTCTCCAATCGAAAAAACCAAAATAGAAAAAAAAATGCATCAAAGGGGGCCCCCTTGGAACTTTTTCGAATTCTTCAGATCGACTTAAATTCCGAACGGATGGACCGATTTTCAACTTCGATCATACCAATCTGCTTGTTTTTTTCCATAGAATCCATTTCTCCAATCGAAAAAACCAAAATCGAAGAAAAAAATGCATCAAAGGGGGCCCCCTTGGAACTTTTTCGAATTCTTCAGATCGCCTAACTTCCGAACGGATGGACCGATATTCAACTTCTATCATTACAATTCGCATGTTTTTTTTCATAGAATCCATTTCTCCAATCGAAAAAACCGAAATCGAAAAAAAAAATGCATCAAAGGGGGCCCCCTTGGAACTTTTTCGAATTCTTCAGATCGCCTTAACTTCCGAACGGATGGACCGATTTTCAACTTCGATCATACCAATCTGCTTGTTTTTTTTCATAGAATCCATTTCTCCAATCGAAAAAACCGAAATCGAAAAAAAATTGCATCAAAGGGGGTCCCCTTGGAACTTTTTCGAATTCTTCAGATCGCCTTAACTTCCGAACGGATGGACCGATTTTCAACTTCGATCATACCAATCTGCTTGTTTTTTTCATAGAATCCATTTCTCCAATCGAAAAAACCGAAATCGAAGAAAAAATGCATCAAAGGGGGCCCCCTTGGAACTTTTTCGAATTCTTCAGATCGCCTTAACTTCCGAACGGATGGACCGATTTTCAACTTCGATCATACCAATCTTTCCTGTTTTTTTTTCATAGAATCCATTTCTCCAATCGAAAAAACCGAAATCGAAAAAAAAAATGCATCAAAAGGGGCTCCCTTGGAACTTTTTCGAATTCTTCAGATCGCCTTAACTTCCGAACGGATGGACCGATTTTCAACTTCGCGCATACCAATTTGCTTGTTTTTTTTCATAGAATCCATTTCTCGAATCAAAAAAACCAAAATCGAAAAAAAAATGCATCGAAGGGGGCCCCCTTGGAACTTTTTCGAATTCTTCAGATCGCCTTAACTTCCGAACGGATGGACCGATTTTCAATTTCGCGCATACCAATTTGCTTGTTTTTTCATAGAATCCATTTCTTCAATCGAACCAACCGAAATCGAAAAAAAAATTGCATCAAAGGAGGTCCCCTTGGAACTTTTTCGAATTCTTCAGATCGTCTTAACTTCCGAACGGATGGACCGATTTTCAATTTCGCGCATACCAATTTGCTTGTTTTTTTCATAGAATCCATTTCTCCAATCGAAAAAACCGAAATCAAAAAAAAATTGCATCAAAGGGGGTCCCCTTGGAACTTTTTCGAATTCTTCAGATCGCCTTAACTTCCGAACGGATGGACCGATTTTCAACTTCGATCATACCAATCTGCTTGTTTTTTTCATAGAATCCATTTCTTTTATCGAAAAAACCGAAATCGAAAAAAAAAAATGCATCAAAGGGGGCCCCCTTGGAACTTTTTCGAATTCTTCAGATCGCCTTAACTTCCGAACGGATGGACCGATTTTCAACTTCGCGCATACCAATTTGCTTGTTTTTTTCATAGAATCCATTTCTCAAATCAAAAAAACCAAAATCGAAAAAAAAATGCATCGAAGGGGGCCCCCTTGGAACTTTTTCGAATTCTTCAGATCGCCTTAACTTCCGAACGGATGGACCGATTTTCAATTTCGCGCATACCAATTTGCTTGTTTTTTCATATAATCCATTTCTTCAATCGAAACAACCGAAATTGAAAAAAAAATTGCATCAAAGGAGGTCTCCTTGGAACTTTTTCGAATTCTTCAGATCGTCTTAACTTCCGAACGGATGGACCGATTTTCAATTTCGCGCATACCAATTTGCTTGTTTTTTTCATAGAATCCATTTCTCCAATCGAAAAAACCGAAATCGAAAAAAAATTGCATCAAAGGGGGTCCCCTTGGAACTTTTTCGAATTCTTCAGATCGCCTTAACTTCCGAACGGATGGACCGATTTTCAACTTCGATCATACCAATCTGCTTGTTTTTTTCATAGAATCCATTTCTTTAATCGAAAAAACCGAAATCGAAAAAAAAAAAATGCATCAAAGGGGGCCCCCTTGGAACTTTTTCGAATTCTTCAGATCGCCTTAACTTCCGAACGGATGGACCGATTTTCAACTTCGATCATACCAATCTTTCCTGTTTTTTTTCATAGAATCCATTTCTCCAATCGAAAAAACCGAAATCGAAAAAAAAATGCATCAAAGGGGGCCTCCTTGGAACTTTTTCGAATTCTTCAGACCGCCTTAACTTCCGAACGGATGGACCGATTTTCAATTTCGCGCATACCAATTTGCTTGTTTTTTCATAGAATCCATTTCTTCAATCGAAAAAACCGAAATCGAAAAAAAAATTGCATCAAAGGGGGCCCCCTTGGAACTTTTTCGAATTCTTCAGATCGCCTTAACTTCCGAACGGATGGACCGATTTTCAACTTCGATCATACCAATCTGCTTGTTTTTTTTCATAGAATCCATTTCTCCAATCGAAAAAACCGAAATCGAAAAAAAAATTGCATCAAAGGGGGCATCCTTGGAACTTTTTCGAATTCTTCAGACCGCCTTAACTTCCGAACGGATGGACCGATTTTCAATTTCGCGCATACCAATTTGCTTGTTTTTTCATAGAATCCATTTCTTCAATCGAAAAAACCGAAATTGAAAAAAAAAATGCATCGGAGGGGGCCCCCTTGGAACTTTTACGAATTCTTCAGATCGCCTTAACTTCCGAACGTATGGACCGATTTTCAACTACGATCATACCAATCTGCTTGTTTTTTTCATAGAATCCATTTCACCAATCAAAAAAACCGAAATCGAGAAAAAAAAGCATCAAAGGGAGCCCCCTTGGAACTTTTTCGAATTCTTCAGATCGCCTTAACTTCCGAACGGATAGACCAATATTCAACTTCGATCATACGAATCTGCTTGTTTTTTTTCCATAGAATCCATTTCTCCAATCGAAAAAACCAAAATAGAAAAAAAAATGCATCAAAGGGGGCCCCCTTGGAACTTTTTCGAATTCTTCAGATCGACTTAAATTCCGAACGGATGGACCGATTTTCAACTTCGATCATACCAATCTGCTTGTTTTTTTCCATAGAATCCATTTCTCCAATCGAAAAAACCAAAATCGAAGAAAAAAATGCATCAAAGGGGGCCCCCTTGGAACTTTTTCGAATTCTTCAGATCGCCTAACTTCCGAACGGATGGACCGATATTCAACTTCGATCATTACAATTCGCATGTTTTCATTCATAGAATCCATTTCTCCAATCGAAAAAACCGAAATCGAAAAAAAAAATGCATCAAAGGGGGCCCCCTTGGAACTTTTTCGAATTCTTCAGATCGCCTTAACTTCCGAACGGATGGACCGATTTTCAACTTCGATCATACCAATCTGCTTGTTTTTTTTCATAGAATCCATTTCTCCAATCGAAAAAACCGAAATCGAAAAAAAATTTCATCAAAGGGGGTCCCCTTGGAACTTTTTCGAATTCTTCAGATCGCCTTAACTTCCGAACGGATGGACCGATTTTCAACTTCGATCATACCAATCTGCTTGTTTTTTTCATAGAATCCATTTCTCCAATCGAAAAAACCGAAATCGAAGAAAAAATGCATCAAAGGGGGCCCCCTTGGAACTTTTTCGAATTCTTCAGATCGCCTTAACTTCCGAACGGATGGACCGATTTTCAATTTCGCGCATACCAATTTGCTTGTTTTTTCATAGAATCCATTTCTTCAATCGAACCAACCGAAATCGAAAAAAAAATTGCATCAAAGGAGGTCCCCTTGGAACTTTTTCGAATTCTTCAGATCGTCTTAACTTCCGAACGGATGGACCGATTTTCAATTTCGCGCATACCAATTTGCTTGTTTTTTTCATAGAATCCATTTCTCCAATCGAAAAAACCGAAATCAAAAAAAAATTGCATCAAAGGGGGTCCCCTTGGAACTTTTTCGAATTCTTCAGATCGCCTTAACTTCCGAACGGATGGACCGATTTTCAACTTCGATCATACCAATCTGCTTGTTTTTTTCATAGAATCCATTTCTTTAATCGAAAAAACCGATATCGAAAAAAAAAAATGCATCAAAGGGGGCACACTTGGAACTTTATCGAATTCTTCAGATCGCCTTAACTTCCGAACGGATGGACCGATTTTCAACTTCGATCATACCAATCTTTCCTGTTTTTTTTCATAGAATCCATTTCTCCAATCGAAAAAACCGAAATCGAAAAAAAAATGCATCAAAGGGGGCCCCCTTGGAACTTTTTTGAATTCTTCAGATCGCCTTAACTTCCGAACGGATGGACCGATTTTCAACTTCGATCATACCAATATGCTTGTTTTTTTTCATAGAATCCATTTCTCTAATCAAAAAAACCGAAATCGAAAAAAAAAATGCATCAAAGGGGGCCCCCTTGAAACTTTTTCGAATTCTTCAGATCGCCTCAACTTCCAAACGGATGGACCGATTTTCAACTTCGATCATACCAATCTTTCCTGTTTTTTTTCATAAAATCCATTTCTCCAATCGAAAAAACCGAAATCAAAGAAAAAATGCATCAAAGGGGGCCCCCTTGGAACTTTTTCGAATTCTTCAGACCGCCTTAACTTCCGAACGAATGGACCGATTTTCAATTTCGCGCATACCAATTTGCTTGTTTTTTCATAGAATCCATTTCTTCAATGGAAACAACCGAAATCGGAAAAAAAATGGCATCAAAGGGGGTCCCCTTGGAACTTTTTCGAGTTCTTCAGATCGTCTTAACTTCCGAACGGATGGACCGATTTTTAATTTCGCGCATACCAATTTGCTTGTTTTTTTCATAGAATCCATTTCTCCAATCGAAAAAACCGAAATCGATAAAAAATTGCATCAAAGGGGGTCCCCTTGGAACTTTTTCGAATTCTTCAGATCGCCTTAACTTCCGAACGGATGGACCGATTTTCAACTTCGATCATACCAATCTGCTTGTTTTTTGTCATAGAATCCATTTCTCCAATCGAAAAAACCGAAATCGAAAATAAAAATGCATCAAAGGGGGCCCCCTTGGAACTTTTTCGAATTCTTCAGATCGCCTTAACTTCCGAATGGATGGACCGATTTTCAACTTCGATCATACCAATCTGCTTGTTTTTTTTCATGAAATCCATTTCTCCAATCGAAAAAACCGAAATCAAAAAAAAAAAATTGCATCAAAGGGGGCCCCCTTGGAACTTTTTCGAATTCTGCAGATCGCCTTAACTTCCGAACGGATGGACCGATTTTCAACTTCGATCATACCAATCTGCTTGTTTTTTTCATAGAATCCATTTCTCCAATCGAAAAAACCGAAATCAAAAAAAAATGCATCGAACGGGGCCCCCTTGGAACTTTTTCGAATTCTTCGAACGTCTTAACTTCCGAACGGATGGACCGATTTTTAATTTCGCGCATACCAATTTGCTTGTTTTTTTCATAGAATCCATTTCTCCAATCGAAATAACCGAAATCGATAAAAAATTGCATCAAAGGGGGTCCCCTTGGAACTTTTTCGAATTCTTCAGATCGCCTTAACTTCCGAACGGATGGACCGATTTTCAACTTCGATCATACCAATTTGCTTGTTTTTTTTTCCATAGAATCTATTTCTCTAATCGAAAAAACCGAAATCGAAAAAAAATTGCATCAAAGGGGGTCCCCTTGGAACATTTTCGAATTCTTCAGATCACCTTAACTTCCAAACGGATGGACCGATTTTCAACTTCGATCATACCAATCTGATTGTTTTTTTTTCATAGAATCCATTTCTTCAATCAAAAAAACCGAAATCGAAAATAAAATTGCATCAAAGGGGGCCCCCTTGGAACTTTTTCGAATTCTTCAGATCGCCTTAACTTCCGAACGGATGGACCGATTTTCAACTTCGATCATACCAATCTGCTTGTTTCTTTTCATAGAATCCATTTCTCCAATCGAAAAAACCGAAATCAAAAAAAAATGCATCAAAGGGGGCCCCCTTGAATCTTTTTCGAATTCTTCAGATCGCCTTAACTTCCGAACGGATGGACCGATTTTCAACTTTAATCGTACCAATCTGTTTTTTTTTTTCATAGAATCCATTTCTCCAATCGAAAAAACCGAAATCGAAAAAAAATCTGCATCAAAGGGGGCCCCCTTGAAACTTTTTCGAATTCTTCAGATCGCCTTAACTTCCGAACGGATGGACCGATTTTCAATTTCGATCATACCAATCTGCTTGTTTTTGTTCATAGAATCCATTTCTCCAATCGAAAACACCGAAATCGAAAAAAAATGCATCGAAGGGGGCCCCCTTGGAACTTTTTCGAATTCTTCAGATAGTCTTAACTTCCGAACGGATGGACCGATTTTCAATTTCGCGCATACCAATTTGCTTGTTTTTTCATAGAATCCATTTCTTCAATCGAACCAACCGAAATCGAAAAAAAAATTGCATCAAAGGAAGTCCCCTTGGAACTTTTTCGAATTCTTCAGATCGTCTTAACTTCCGAACGGATGGACCGATTTTCAATTTCGCGCATACCAATTTGCTTGTTTTTTTCATAGAATCCATTTCTCCAATCGAAAAAACCGAAATCAAAAAAAAATTGCATCAAAGGGGGTCCCCTTGGAACTTTTTCGAATTCTTCAGATCGCCTTAACTTCCGAACGGATGGACCGATTTTCAACTTCGATCATACCAATCTGCTTGTTTTTTTCATAGAATCCATTTCTTTAATCGAAAAAACCGAAATCGAAAAAAAAAAATGCATCAGAGGGGGCCCCCTTGGAACTTTATCGAATTCTTCAGATCGCCTTAACTTCCGAACGGATGGACCGATTTTCAACTTCGATCATACCAATCTTTCCTGTTTTTTTTCATAGAATCCATTTCTCCAATCGAAAAAACCGAAATCGAAAAAAAAATGCATCAAAGGGGGCCCCCTTGGAACTTTTTTGAATTCTTCAGATCGCCTTAACTTCCGAACGGATGGACCGATTTTCAACTTCGATCATACCAATCTGCTTGTTTTTTTTCATAGAATCCATTTCTCTAATCAAAAAAACCGAAATCGAAAAAAAAAATGCATCAAAGGGGGCCCCCTTGAAACTTTTTCGAATTCTTCAGATCGCCTCAACTTCCAAACGGATGGACCGATTTTCAACTTCGATCATACCAATCTTTCCTGTTTTTTTTCATAAAATCCATTTCTCCAATCGAAAAAACCGAAATCAAAAAAAAATGCATCAAAGGGGGCCCCCTTGGAACTTTTTCGAATTCTTCAGACCGCCTTAACTTCCGAACGGATGGACCGATTTTCAATTTCGCGCATACCAATTTGCTTGTTTTTTCATAGAATCCATTTCTTCAATGGAAACAACCGAAATCGAAAAAAAAATGGCATCAAAGGGGGCCCCCTTGAATCTTTTTCGAATTCTTCAGATCGCCTTAACTTCCGAACGGATGGACCGATTTTCAACTTTAATCGTACCAATCTGTTTTTTTTTTTCATAGAATCCATTTCTCCAATCGAAAAAACCGAAATCGAAAAAAAATCTGCATCAAAGGGGGCCCCCTTGAAACTTTTTCGAATTCTTCAGATCGCCTTAACTTCCGAACGGATGGACCGATTTTCAATTTCGATCATACCAATCTGCTTGTTTTTGTTCATAGAATCCATTTCTCCAATCGAAAACACCGAAATCGAAAAAAAATGCATCGAAGGGGGCCCCCTTGGAACTTTTTCGAATTCTTCAGATAGTCTTAACTTCCGAACGGATGGACCGATTTTCAATTTCGCGCATACCAATTTGCTTGTTTTTTCATAGAATCCATTTCTTCAATCGAACCAACCGAAATCGAAAAAAAAATTGCATCAAAGGAAGTCCCCTTGGAACTTTTTCGAATTCTTCAGATCGTCTTAACTTCCGAACGGATGGACCGATTTTCAATTTCGCGCATACCAATTTGCTTGTTTTTTTCATAGAATCCATTTCTCCAATCGAAAAAACCGAAATCAAAAAAAAATTGCATCAAAGGGGGTCCCCTTGGAACTTTTTCGAATTCTTCAGATCGCCTTAACTTCCGAACGGATGGACCGATTTTCAACTTCGATCATACCAATCTGCTTGTTTTTTTCATAGAATCCATTTCTTTAATCGAAAAAACCGAAATCGAAAAAAAAAAATGCATCAGAGGGGGCCCCCTTGGAACTTTATCGAATTCTTCAGATCGCCTTAACTTCCGAACGGATGGACCGATTTTCAACTTCGATCATACCAATCTTTCCTGTTTTTTTTCATAGAATCCATTTCTCCAATCGAAAAAACCGAAATCGAAAAAAAAATGCATCAAAGGGGGCCCCCTTGGAACTTTTTTGAATTCTTCAGATCGCCTTAACTTCCGAACGGATGGACCGATTTTCAACTTCGATCATACCAATCTGCTTGTTTTTTTTCATAGAATCCATTTCTCTAATCAAAAAAACCGAAATCGAAAAAAAAAATGCATCAAAGGGGGCCCCCTTGAAACTTTTTCGAATTCTTCAGATCGCCTCAACTTCCAAACGGATGGACCGATTTTCAACTTCGATCATACCAATCTTTCCTGTTTTTTTTCATAAAATCCATTTCTCCAATCGAAAAAACCGAAATCAAAAAAAAATGCATCAAAGGGGGCCCCCTTGGAACTTTTTCGAATTCTTCAGACCGCCTTAACTTCCGAACGGATGGACCGATTTTCAATTTCGCGCATACCAATTTGCTTGTTTTTTCATAGAATCCATTTCTTCAATGGAAACAACCGAAATCGAAAAAAAAATGGCATCAAAGGGGGTCCCCTTGGAACTTTTTCGAGTTCTTCAGATCGTCTTAACTTCCGAACGGATGGACCGATTTTTAATTTCGCGCATACCAATTTGCTTGTTTTTTTCATAGAATCCATTTCTCCAATCGAAAAAACCGAAATCGATAAAAAATTGCATCAAAGGGGGTCCCCTTGGAACTTTTTCGAATTCTTCAGATCGCCTTAACTTCCGAACGGATGGACCGATTTTCAACTTCGATCATACCAATCTGCTTGTTTTTTGTCATAGAATCCATTTCTCCAATCGAAAAAACCGAAATCGAAAATAAAAATGCATCAAAGGGGGCCCCCTTGGAACTTTTTCGAATTCTTCAGATCGCCTTAACTTCCGAATGGATGGACCGATTTTCAACTTCGATCATACCAATCTGCTTGTTTTTTTTCATGAAATCCATTTCTCCAATCGAAAAAACCGAAATCCAAAAAAAAAATTGCATCAAAGGGGGCCCCCTTGGAACTTTTTCGAATTCTGCAGATCGCCTTAACTTCCGAACGGATGGACCGATTTTCATCTTCGATCATACCAATCTGCTTGTTTTTTTCATAGAATCCATTTCTCCAATCTAAAAAACCGAAATCAAAAAAAAATGCATCGAACGGGGCCCCCTTGGAACTTTTTCGAATTCTTCGAACGTCTTAACTTCCGAACGGATGGACCGATTTTTAATTTCGCGCATACCAATTTGCTTTTTTTTTTCATAGAATCCATTTCTCCCATCGAAAAAACCGAAATCGATAAAAAATTGCATCAAAGGGGGTCCCCTTGGAACTTTTTCGAATTCTTCAGATCGCCTTAACTTCCGAACGGATGGACCGATTTTCAACTTCGATCATACCAATTTGCTTGTTTTTTTTCCATAGAATCTATTTCTCTAATCGAAAAAACCGAAATCGAAAAAAAAATTGCATCAAAGGGGGTCCCCTTGGAACATTTTCGAATTCTTCAGATCACCTTAACTTCCAAACGGATGGACCGATTTTCAACTTCGATCATACCAATCTGCTTGTTTTTTTTTCATAGAATCCATTTCTTCAATCAAAAAAACCGAAATCGAAAATAAAATTGCATCAAAGGGGGCCCCCTCGGAACTTTTTCGAATTCTTCAGATCGCCTTAACTTCCGAACGGATGGACCGATTTTCAACTTCGATCATACCAATCTGCTTGTTTCTTTTCATAGAATCCATTTCTCCAATCGAAAAAACCGAAATCAAAAAAAAATGCATCAAAGGGGGCCCCCTTGAATCTTTTTCGAATTCTTCAGATCGCCTTAACTTCCGAACGGATGGACCGATTTTCAACTTTAATCGTACCAATCTGTTTTTTTTTTCATAGAATCCATTTCTCCAATCGAAAAAACCGAAATCGAAAAAAAATCTGCATCAAAGGGGGCCCCCTTGAAACTTTTTCGAATTCTTCAGATCGCCTTAACTTCCGAACGGATGGACCGATTTTCAATTTCGATCATACCAATCTGCTTGTTTTTGTTCATAGAATCCATTTCTCCAATCGAAAACACCGAAATCGAAAAAAAATGCATCAAAGGGGGCCCCTTTGGAACTTTTTCGAATTCTTCAGATCGCCTTAACTTCCGAACGGATGGACCGATTTTCAACTTCGATCGTACCAATCTGTTTGTTTTTTTTCATAGAATCCATTTCTCCAATCGAAAAAACTGAAATCGAAAAAAAAATTGCATCAAAGGAAGCCCCCTTGAAACTTTTTCGAATCCTTCAGATCGCCTTAACTTCCGAACGGATGGACCGATTTTCAACTTCGATCATACCAATCTGCTTGTTTTTATTCATAGAATCCATTTCTCCAATCGAAAAAACCGAAATCGAAAAAAAATTTGCATCAAAGGGGGCCCCCTTGGAACTTTTTCGAATTCTTCAGATCGCCTTAACTTCCGAACGGATGGACCGATTTTCAACTTCGATCATACCAATCTGCTTGTTTTTTTCATAGAATCCATTTCTCCAATCGAAAAAACCGAGATCGAAAAAAAAATTGCATCAAAGGGGGTCCCCTTGGAACTTTTTCGAATTCTTCAGACCGCCTTAACTTCCGAACGGATGGACCGATTTTCAACTTCGATCATACCAATCTGCTTGTTTTTTTTCATAGAATCCATGTCTCCAATCGAAAAAACCGAAATCGAAAAAAAAAATTGCATCAAAGGGGGTCCCCTTGGAACTTTTTCGAATTCTTCAGATCGCCTTAACTTCCGAACGGATGGTTCGATTTTCAACTTCGATCATACCAATCTGCTTGTTTATTTTCATAGAATTCATTTCTCCAATCGAAAAAACCGAAATCTAAAAAAAAAATGCAACAAAGGGGGCCCCCTTGGAACTTTTTCGAATTCTTCAGATCGCCTTAACTTCCGAACGGATGGAACGATTTTCAACTTTGATCATACCAATCTGCTTGTTTTTTTTTTCATAGAATCCATTTCTTCAATCGAAAAAACCGAAATCGAAAAAAAAAAAATGCATCAAAGGGGGCCCCCTTGGAACTTTTTCGAATTCTTCAGATCGCCTTAACTTCCGAACGGATGAACCGATTTTCAACTTCGATCATACCAATCTGTTTGTTTTTTTTCATAGAATCTATTTCTCCAATCGAAAAAAACGAAATCGAAAAAAAAAAATGCATCAAAGGGGGCCCCCTTGGAACTTTTTCGAATTCTTCAGATCGCCTTAACTTCCGAACGGATGGACCGATTTTCAACTTCGCCTGAGTTGTATTCGATGATATCGTGATGATGTTTATATAGCAATACTCACCAGGTAACTGTTCTTCCGTTTTACATACAAGCGAACGAATCGAGCAGAAGGTTAAATGGATAGATTGAACAATCATCGTATCTGAGTTGTATTCGATTATGTTTATATAGTTATACTCACCAGGTAACTGTTCTTCCGTTATACATACGAGCGACTGAATTGAACAGAAGGTTGAATGGATAGACTAAACAATAATCGTATCTGGGGTTGTATTCGATTATATCTTGATGATGTTTATATAGTTATACTCACCAGGAAACTGTTCTCCAGTTATACATAAGAGCGACTGAACTGAACAGAAGGTTGAATGGATAGACTGAACAATCATCGCATCTGGGTTGTATTTGATTATATCGTGATGATTATCATATAGTATGTCTAACCAGGTAACAGTTCTTCCGTTTTACATACGAGCCACCGAATCGAACATAAGGTTGAATGGATAGAATGAACAATCATTGTATCTGGGTTATCTCCGATTATATCGTTATGCTGTATAATTAGTTACATTTACCATGTAACGGTTCTTTCGTTACACATACGAGCGTCTGAATCGAACATAAGGTTGGATGGTTAGACGGAACGATAATTGTAACTGAGTTGTATTCGATTATATCGTGATGACGTTCATATAGAAATACTCACCAGGTTACTGTTCTTTCGTTATACATACGAGCAACCGAATCGAACAGAAGGTTGAATGGATAGTATCTGGGTTGTATTCGATTATGATGTTATGCTGTGTATATAGTTATACACATTAGGTGACGGTATTCCCGTTTTACATACGAACGACAGGAAACAAACAGAAAGTTGAATGGATAGACTGAACGATCAATGTATCTGGGTGGTATCCGATTATATCGCTATACTGTATATATAGCGATACTTACGAGGTTACGGTACTTCCGTTACACATACTAGCGACTGAATCGAGCAGAAGGTTAAATGGATAGATTGAACAATCATCGTATCTGGGTTGTATTCGATTATGTTTATATAGTAATACTCACCAGGTAACTTTTCTTCCGTTATACATACGAGCGACTGAATTGAACAGAAGGTTGAAAGGATAGACCAAACAATGATCGTATCTGGGGTTGTATTCGATTATATCGTGATGATGTTTATATAGTTATACTCACCAGGTAACTGTTCTCCAGTTATACATAAGAGCGACTGAACTGAACAGAAGGTTGAATGGATAGACTGAACAATCATCGTATCTGGGTTGTATTCGATTATTTCGTGATGATTATTATATATTATGTCTAACCAGGTAACTGTTCTTCCGTTATACATACGAGCAACCGAATCGAACAGAAGGTTGAATGGATAGGATCTGGGTTGTATTCGATTATGATGTTATGCTGTGTATATAGTTATACACACTAGGTGACGGTATTCCTGTTTTACATACGAGCGACCGAAACGAACAGAAAGTTGAATGGATAGACTGAACAATCAATGTATCTGGGTGGTATCCGATTATATCGCAATACTGTATATATAGTGATACTCATCAGGTGACGGTACTTCCGTTACCTACACATACTAGCGACTGAATCGAACAGAAGGTTAAATGGTTAGACGAAACGATAATTGTATCTGAGTTGTATTCGATGATATCGTGATGATGTTTATATAGCAATACCCACCAGGTAACTGTCTTTCCGTTTTACATACAAGCGACCGAATCGAGCAGAAGGTTGAATGGATAGATTGAACAATCATCGTATCTGAGTTGTATTCGATTATGTTTATATAGTTATACTCACCAGGTACCTGTTCTTCCGTTATTCATACGAGCAACCGAATCGAACATAAGGTTGAATGGATAGATTGAACAATCATCGTATCTGAGTTGTATTCGATTATGTTTATATAGTTATACTTACCAGGTAACTGTTCTTCCGTTATACATACGAGCGACTGAATTGAACAGATAGTTGGATGGATAGACTAAACAATGATCGTATCGTTTATATAGTTATACTCACCAGGTAACTGTTCTTCCGTTATACATATAAGCGACCGAATTGAACAGAAGGTTAAATGGTTAGACGAAACGATAATTGTATCTGAGTTGTATTCGATGATATCGTGATGATGTTTATATAGCAATACTCACCAGGTAACTGTTCTTCCGTTTTACATACAAGCGAATGAATCGAGCAGAAGGTTAAATGGATAGATTGAACAATCATCGTATCTGGGTTGTATTCGATTATGTTTATATAGTTATACTCACCAGGTAACTGTTCTTCCGTTATACATACGAGCGACTGAATTGAACAGAAGGGTGAATGGATAGATTAAACAATAATCGTATCTGGGATTGTATTCGATTATATCGTGATGATGTTTATATAGTTATACTCACCAGGTAACTGTTCTCCAGTTATACATAAGAGCGACTGAACTGAACAGAAGGTTGAATGGATAGACTGAACAATCATCGTATCTGGGTTGTATTCGATCATATCGTGATGATTATCTTATAGTATGTCTAACCAGGTAACTGTTCTTCCGTTATACATACGAGCAACCGAATCGAACATAAGGTCGAATGGATAGTTAAATGTGGCAAAACATATCACAGAAAAATTGATCTCATTGATGAAATCAGAATTGTTTGCTGTGCGGATAAAGTGAGTGAACATGTAAAAGGATATGTAGCTGTCCAAGAAAATCCTGTGAGTACTCAACAAAGTGATACAGATACAATGAGATGGTGGAAAGAAGAAAATGTCTCACTTAGACAAATTATAAGTGAGAAAGACGAGAAATATTCAATTATCCTACAAAATAAATTATTATTGGAAGAAAAAGTGAAGGAGCTATCCGATAAACTTGAAAGCACAAAAACAGGTCTCAATAAAAACCACAAAGATAAAGATGACGATCTGGAATTCCCCAGTGGCACAAAAAACTGCCAAATGCAAACAGATGATAGTGAACTTGTTGTCGAACAAAATTCTCATGAAATACAAGGTGAAGTGGAAGAACAAGATGAAAACTTTACTTTGGTGAAGTCAAGAAGACAAAAGAAAAACATAATATTTTCTCATTTTCTCATTTATTTATTTATTTACACGTAAGGAATACATACGGGACTGACCCAAGAACAGTATTCACATGCCAAAGGAAACATAAACTGTTCTCAATCTCCGACACATAAACCTATCCAAAGAAATCTTATAATTTTACCAAAAAATGATCAGGATAATAGCAAAACTTGGCAGACTTGAAAAGGGCCATCAATCCAGGTGAATTATCAGTTAGAATAAGGCAACTGCAGAATACTGCAAATGGGGGAATATTGATAAAGTGCAGCAATGATGTATCGGTTCGAAGAATCTTGCAGGAATCCACAGAAAAGCTTGGTGATGATTATGAAATAAGGAAAACAAGGATGAAAAAAATTTTCAAAATCGTAGGAGTTGATAAGCCAGACGGCGCTGATAAAGAAATTCTACTAAGAAAAATCATCAAACAAAATCATAGATTTGAAATTAATGACTCAATAAATATTACAAATTTGAAAAACAAAGAGGATGGGGAAGTCACAGTAATAGTTGAGACACAAGAGGAAACCTGCGAAAAACTGTGGAATAGATGTAAACTCAACATTGGATTCAACTCTTGCATAGTGTATGAAGTCAAATCCAATATACTAAGATGTTTCGGATGCTGTGGTTTTGGCCACTCAGCCCAAGTTTGCAAAAATAATATGGCTTGTCCAAATTGTGCCAAGGAACACAAAAAAAACGAATGTCAGGAGCCAGAACAATACAGCAGATGCATTAACTGTACAATGAAAAATGAAAAAAGGAACCTACATCTTAATGTTGATCACAGTGCTTGGAGTCATGAGTGTGAAGTCTACTAATATGAGGTCAACAAACGAAATGCCAATAGAAATCTGCTGCGATAGCAACTACCGCAGAAAAATGAACATATAAACATTTCTGACAACAGCTGCCAACAAAGTCGCAATGAAGATGAATACTTCACCATACTCCATCAAAATATACAGTGTTTGAGGAACAAAACTGATGAGGTTGAAATATTTCTAGATTCTCTACCAACAAAGCCAAACATTTTTTGCATAACAGAGCACTGGCTATCAGAATCCGAAATAGAGAGTATACAAATCGAGCGCTACGAATTGAAATCAGCATTTTCCCGGAAAATAATGCAGCATGGAGGAGTCAGTATCTACACAACAAACGATATGGATGCTGAGAGTGTAAAGAGTGTTGTGAAAAAGAGTATTGAAGGTCATCTGGAATGTGCTAGTGTAGTAATTAGGAAAATGAAAATTGTAATTGTATGTGTTTACAGAACTGGCTTAGGATCATTTGATATTTTCATTGAGAACATGGAAGAAATAATCGATATAGTTCATGAAAAATTCGCTACATTTAAGGTTATACTATGTGGAGACTTCAATATCAACTTGCTTGAAGACAACATACAAACTAAGGTATTTTTATACTTACTTCTCACTCACAAACCATTTTTGAACCAACCAGAGTAACAAATATCTCATCTACTCTATTAGATAACATTTTTGTAAATTTTTATGATTATAAAAAAAAATGGTCATAAATACAGCATTATCTGATCACTATGGACAAATGATAACCCTCTTCACAGAAAAAATTTAAGCAAATGAAATAAAATGGACCAAAAAAAAAATATTCTCAAAAAATAAAATAATTAAGTTTAAACAGGATCTCGCTGGAATAAATTGGGAAAGTGTTATACAGAGTACAGATGTAAACATAGCATACAGCTGCTTTTCTAATATTTTCATCAGAATAATGAACCTGATATTTGTGGAAAAAAAGTTCAACAAGACTAGGCCCAATTCATGGATAACAAGAGGTATAAGGAAATCTTGTTCGATAAAACGCTCATTATACAAAAAGAAGACATTAGGGTTGATAAGTACTCAGTATTTTGAAAAGTATTGCTCTGTCCTTAGTAAAGTTATTGCAGCTGCTAAAAAAATTTCCAACACTGAATATATAATGAAAGCCGAAAATAACACCAAAGCTACCTGGTCATTAATCAAAAAAATAACCAAACCCAACTGCCACAAAAACAATATCCTAGAAAGCTTTGCAAAAAAATAAAAATTCACAAAACACTGTGAATCAAATCAATAAGTATTTTAGTGAAGCTTGCCCTGATCTGAATAAAACAGATAGTCCAGATTATACAAAAATAAAAGGATGTGAACCTACCACTCCGCTTGAAATAATAGAATGTATTAAACAACTGAAAAATAAAAAATCTGTAGTCGAAGATCAGATTCCTATGTGCCTATTGAAAGAAACAGCAGAGATCATAGCTTATCCTTTGACATATATTATTAACTTATGTTTTTCACAAGCAGTATTTCCAGAAGTATTGAAAGTGGCATTGATTAAAGCTATATTCAAAAAAGGAAACAGTGATGAAGAAAGTAACTATAGACCCATATCATTATTGCCAAATCCCAGTAAAATTTTTGGAAAGCTCATGAACAATCGTTTGATTAAGTTTTTAGATGATAATGTGTTGTTAGCAAAAGAACAAAATGGATTTAGTAAGAGTAAAACAACCGTACAAGCAATATATCAAGCTATTGAAGAAATTTTACATCATTTAAACAAAGACGATTGTACTGTAACTTTGTGTATTGACCTGTCAAAAGCATTTGACAGTGTCAGTCATAAAATTTTATGTAGCAAACTTGACAAATATGGTATCAAATGCCCATCTTTGGACTCAATCAAATCCTACTTAACAAACAGAACCCAATATTTGATTGAAAATGACACCTCAGAGATAATTAAATCAGAACCAATTGTGATAAAAAAAAAGGTGTGCTACAGGGATCCATCCTAGGCCCACTACTATATATACTGTACACAAATGAAATACCAAATGTAGTGAATGAAGATATTGTTTTATATGCTGATGATATATCAGTCATTGTAAAAGAAAAAAACTCTCAGTTGGTGATGACGAACGTGCTAGATGTACTTAACAATTTCCTCACAGCAAATGATCTACTACTTAATATTGACAAAACTCAAATAATTCATTTCGCAAATAGATCCTTGTCTGAGTTGAACACCTTCGAATATAAAAATCAAAATTCAAACATATGCAATCAGGTAAAATTTTTGGGACTGTGGATTGATAGAAGACTGGACTGGAAATATCACATAGATTATTTATCGAAAAATTTTGCAAAATATTGCTATGCTTTGAGAATATTGTCGAAACATGTCTCAACCGAAGTTGCCCTCTCTGCATACCACGCGCATAATCAATCTAGGATCAAATATAGTATTATATTCCGGGGAAACTCTGTTGATATCTCTAGGATACTCGTACTACAAAAAAAATGTATCAGGTACATCTATAAGATGAAAAAAAAACGATAGCTGTAGAGAAATTTTTGTTAGGAGCAAAATTCTAACTTTGATAAATCTCTATATATATGAAGCAGTAGTATTTGTAACAGAAAATAAATATGAACTTTTCATCAACTGTGAAAAGGATCACGAATACAACACAAGAACAAAGAATGATCTTAGGAATGAGAAATGCAACTATACATATATACAGAGAAATGTCAAAAATAGCGTTATAAACATTTACAATAAACTTCCACTCGCATTAAGAAACCTTCCAGTTTCAACAATGAGATGTCGTTTGAAGAACTACTGTGACCTACTTTTTTATCCCAAAATTGAAATTACAAAAAATAGAAACACATTTGCTGACGGCAGCTGTTCGCCGGAGAACAGATAAGTGAGTTCGGGTTATTTGTGGCTCTATGAATGAAAATTCAAAATCAAGAGGGCGCCACTCAATTTAATGAATGTTATACTATATTTGGAAAATTGAGAAACCAAATACTTTACCTGAAATGTCAATGAAATTAAATTATCTTAGAAAGCTGGTTGGACAAATAGATTGAATAAAACAATATCAAGTTTAAAAAAAATATATAATAAAATACACCACCATGAGACAAGGCAAACATGTTCTGAACCACTGCAGATATCACTTCAAATGCCATCAAATATCAATAAAATAATATGTCCAAAAAATACATATACAGTTAAATGCCTGCTGATGTTGTATGATAACTTTCGCTGAAATTATGTATAAGGTAATAAATCTATACCTAAATCCGCTGTCGCATAGTATACTATGTGAGAGCTTCACAAGAGCTCTATAGATAATAGTTTCAATAGAAAATTATGGCATAAATGTATATTTAAAAGGTGGTGATAAATATTATTTTGTGACAAAAAAACGACACTGAAGGTGTAAAAAAACCTGGTGTTATGGGTCCATGATCCTTCCCCAATGGTCCAAATCTGTAGCCCCTATTCAAGGTCCATGGTGTGTAGTCAAACTGTGACTTGCACTGGTTTTGTTTTGCAGCATTCAAACGTTTTTATGGGCTTTTTATTGACGAGCTCTTTATCGACTTTTACACTGTCGACCATCTTGAATATGTATATGACAATGTCTAACACCAACCTTTTCAGGAAATCTGGTTAATGGCATTATATTTTTGATTCTTGATTGAATTGATTTAGCAACATTCGACATCTCGTTTGAAAATCAATCCATTTAATTTTCACCTCGATAGATTTCGAAAAAAGACAAGTTATCATCGAAACTGCATTTGACATAGAATCCAGCGCTATAAGCTATATGCTGCTGATATTTCTTAGTTTCTATAGGTTTCGAGTTGGTATCATCGAAATTCTTCAGCATACATTCAAAATCAGCAAATATTACGAATGGGGTTGTTTGTTTATAAACGAAATTTTTGAATTCTACTTGATTATATTTTGGAAAAGAAAATTTATATTCATTGAGTTCTGAGCACAATTTTTCATGTTCCTTCAATTTAGATCCACATGAGAAATAGTTTATGCACCTATCACACAAAAATTTTTTATTCTTCATTCTATTCAATTGTCCACTGAATAATCCAGACATATTATTTATCCAACAATAATGAAATTTAATTTCTGAATCATCATCATCCACTGGAGTAGCTTCGTAATCGTTCAATTTGGGGAAGTAAATATTTTGAATCAAAAGCAAATTGACATGTCGATCCAATTTGTTTTTTGTTAGTCCAGCTGAAACTACCTTGTAAAAAGTAGTATTATTTAGAGTTTCTTCCAATTCCAGAGCTAAACATTAACAGATATATTATTTGATATTTCAAACTTGAAATTTTTGTGTTGTGGCATCGATTCTTCCAAATCCACTGTATCTAGAACTGTACTGTAGTTTGGATATGAAGAAGTGAGCTCTGTATTCGTCTTAGCGGGATACAGAGAACTTGATATCGACCAATAAAAACAAGCTTGGTCAGTATTCTCTGGATTTATACAAGCATGTTTCTTTTTGATTTGTTCTGGAAGCTTAATGGAAGATGACAAATTCAAATTATTACATTTATGAAGCAATTTGCTGCATGACCTTATTTGTGATTGCAAGCGATTCAACCAAATTTAAACATCTCTAGCTATGAAACTATTGAAAAGGATTTTTTTTTTGTTTTCTTATAGCTAATGTGATTCTCAGATTGTTTTACGATACCATTAGTTTTCATTATATGAGATAAAAAAGAGAGAGAATAAAAAAATAATATTCTCATTATCTATATTTTTTTCAGTTTTCAATCATTTCAAATGATGATGTCGAATTTTGCTTTCCAACTTCTCGCGTTCCCCGGAACACTAGCGAGAATTTCTCGTTCGAGAACTGGTCAACATAGGGGCGTTTGTCTGCAGAACTCGACAGCGTAGGAACACAACGAATTCCTTTAATTCTATCAGACTAGTCTTCCCAAACTTCGTGTTGACTTGTTTGGCCCCCTTAATGATATGCGGTTGCCCTATCGGTAGATCGACCAACTTGGCTATTGGTTTTTTCTCTTCTATCAAAGAAACTTTATTTAGTTTTGACAGATTCATCTAAAACGAAGAACGAAATATCACATAACAGCAATTTTCACGATGCGTGATAATTAAAGAAACAAATTAAAAATAAGGTCAAAGTACCTTAGGTAGTCACCAGTAAATTTAAAATAATTTTGTTACACTTGCAAAGCTTGATATGTGAATTCTCTATAAATTCGGGAATAAAAAGATGATTATTGAAAAAAAGTACTAACTTTTCAGTTTTCAGGACACCAACCACAACAACAAAACATCACAGATTCGAATGCAGGTTGCAGAATGATGATCTAGTTGCTTTACTCGCCTTTAAATATGGTTTTCTTACCATCACCACGTGATAAAGAATTGTTTATAATACATCTTCTATAGAAACGTAGATTCAAGCATTCCTGAATCAGCAGGTCAAACTTGTGTCAATGTCACTTGATATTCCATGTCAGTAATGATATCAGTTATTGAAAGACCAATAGTAATTTTTGCATTCAATTATTTTTTCAAGAAACAATATCATATTATAATCATTTCATGTACACATCATATTTGCTTCCACGAGGATCACCTCTGACCCACCCGTCTCTGAAAGTCACCCCCATATTGAGAAAGATCAATTATACTTATTTCATTCAATTATTCTTTGAATAAACAATATTATATTATACTTATTTCATCCACACATCATATTTGCTTCCACGAGAATAACCTCTGACCCACCCGTATCTGAAAGTTACATACATATCGCGAAAGAACCGTCGAATTTCTTGCATTCAATCATTTTTCTTCTGAATGAACAATATCATGATGAACTCATATCATCTACATAGTCATATTTTTTGTTAGCTACCACGTGGATCACCTCTGCCCTGTCTCTGGAAATCACATTCATAATATCGCTATGGCAATCATTCCTAATTCATCAGACAAGATACCTAATAAGTCATCAATTAGTTGTTTTTATGTAACTCTCATGTTTTGGTTTTTTCGGTGGCGCAGTCTCCCTGTTGCATAGTTATTTATCTTGTAGATCTCAAAATGTCATTTTAGAAAAAAGCCAATCTACTTCTCTTATGAAACCATTTGGTGTGCCACAGGTATCTGTACTCGGTCCACTACTTTTTGCTTCATATATAAGTGATTTTCATGAGTACATAGGATTGAGTAACATTCATCATTATGCTGATGATACCCAACTGTATTTTTCTTTCAACTTTGACCACACGAAACATGCTGAAGCTGTTATCAATTGAAATCTCAAATTGCTGTTCGATATTTCTTGTGCCCATAACTTGAAACTGAATCCTAAAAAATCTCAAGTCATGCTTTTTGAACCTAAAAATGGGAAACGAATGCAAAAATTCAGGTCTATGGCTGGATACTGATATGAGATTTTCAAAACACATGAGCCACCTATGTGAATTATCTTTCACTATCGTGAGACAATTATACGCAAACAAAGATTTAATGTCGAGAAAAATTAAGTTGATACTGTGCGCATCATTAATTTTATCAAGATTAGCCTACTGTGACTGTATTTGCTTTGTGCTTTGCTACAAACGGATGCTGTGCGATTAAACAAAATTCAGAATAGTCGTATAAGATCCTCATATGGTATCCGTAAATACTTCTGGACCATAAAGTCTAACAACTTTTTGAATTGTGGTACTGACGTGGCTGGAATGGCGAGAGTGAGAGGAAGAAGAGAACACTTAACCGCACTGTTTAGTCGTTTTCCCTCCATTTGTACACATCGCAATGATGAAAAAACACTTGTTGCAATTTCGATGTTCTACATTGAGCTTTTTCAAGCCTATATCAAAGTTTAGGAAGTAATTTATCCATGTACAATTGTTCTCTACAATGTAATTTACTGTCTGTTTAATTTTATAACAATCATTTTGTCGTCAATCTCGTGTTTGTTGTAAGTAACCACATTCATGAATTTTGATCTGTTACATTGTACCATTTTAAAAACTTTTGTAGTCTCCCTGATGATGGAAATAAACATTTCGGAAAGCTTGGATTAATATAAAAGAGTAACTCACTGACATTGCTGCAAGCCCCAATATTAGTAGTTTTATATATACTTATATATATAGATAAATACATATAAAAAAATTATATTGTATTGTTATCAGTATTTTTCAACTTATTTTTTGTTTTTTATTCTTCATTCGAGGTTGGGTTCAAAAGCAGTTTAGATAGCTGAACCCATTATCTTCATACATCTTCTTCAGAGTATCCCAAACATCTTGACATCATGTTTGTCTCTGACATGCACGAAGAAGGACGTATCCAACGTCAATATCAACTTTGCTTTGGCTTTGGATATAATCACTTGATCAGTCTCAGTTCCAGTGAGACATGCAGTAAGTCCTTTCAAAACGAAAACATTTTCTAGAGCGAAGCACCACTCAGCGAAATTTTCGCGACCGAGTAACCTTGGTACGCTGTTAAGGTAGTTGACCGCCATTTTGCCGGCTAACGAGCACGATATTCTCGACCCGAATAACTTTCGATTCGAACGATACAACACAGTAGGCACTATGACGACTTGTTTTGTGGTTATGTATATCAGAAATTTTCAATCGTTCATTTCGGATCCGGTAAATATGGCATAATAATTCAAACAAGTAAATGAACCAGTTGAGCACCGCCATACAAGGAAAAAATCTAATCTCAAATGGCCAATTTTTCATTTATCGTTTTTGACATCATTGAGCATGTTATTATAGGTATCTTCGCGATTTTTTTCGTTTAGCGATTTAGTTTTTCTTTTATATGCCGATACCGATATACCGTGTGCCGCGTGGCCTGTGATTATTATTATAGGGTAAAGGGCGATGCGACATAAAATATATATTATATAAAATTAGCAGGCTCAGACGGGAAAGAGATTCACCGCATTCCTAATTTTCTCATTTCAGTCGTTCGCATTACATCGTCAAGTGCACTGGTGTCTTATCTAGTGCCTAAGAATTATATTTCTCCAATTGTGTCTCAGCCTCTAGGCATAATGGGTGAATCTCTCCATCACATGATATGCAGTATATCCCGTTGTTTGTAATGTTCTTGAATGGAAAATGCAATAATTTATCACCATAAAATATTCTTCATTCATTGTAAAGTAACAAAACAAGACCATCCTCTACTTTTGAATTGAAACATGCAAAAAAAAATCGAAAATAAAAAAAAAGTCCACGGGCCAAGATCATAGCATCGTTCGTCAGGCCACACTCTTCAAGCTCCAATTTGAATTGTACAGCAGCGAGGCATCTCTACGATACCACACCAGAAAATATAACTGTCCGCGGTGAGGCACAGTATTTATGCCACACTGCCCCAGGAACATAATTATATGTGGCACCCGCACTATACCTCATGGCGCTCAACTGGTTAAAGGAACGGTGGGAATTTTTTGATTTATGAATACATCACGACATGAGGTTTGAGAAGGTAGGTTAGAAATGAATCGTAACATTGTTTTTGCAAAACAAACACTCTCTGAATATTACGTCTTTTCCCTATATTATGATACTATAGAAAATCGCAGAGTAAGCATATGCATAATAAACGCTCAATAGAGTATTCCTATCTAATATTGATTTCAGAACAGTCGGTGAATAGAAACACTGGTTAATTTCTTTACAGACACGATTGATTTGTTTCTTCCAAGAAATATTACCAATCAAATACAGTTCCTAGAGATTTTACAGGCTTCGATTTTTGAATTGGAGTGTTATTTAACAATAGTGAGCAATCTGATTGTAATCTTAGAGCTGTATGATATTCGATGCAGACTGTTTCAAAAACATTCAACATTAATCTGTTGCAATAGCTTCAATATTTGAAATGGTTCAGTGTTTTGGAGAGTTTTTCAGATATGGCATGTTTTGAATGCTCTGATATTATCGTGCATGTGTCGTCTGCATACATTAAAACTTCTGCATCAGTTGGATGTTCGGAAAGAATGTTGATGAATATAAGAAAAATCAGTAGTACAAGGACACTGTCATGAGGGATTTCAAGACCAATATCGAATTCATTCGAGAAAACATCATCAATATTAACTATAATCTTATGGTTTTCGAATAAAGAGAGAGAGAGAGCACTTATTAATGCAGCCACTAATACCTAATTCATCTAGTTTTTCTACACTAGTCCCAGTTGGAAATCCATTTCTGAATCCTTGTTGATTTTTGTGATTGAATTGAAAGAACTCAAATAAGCTTAAATTCTTCAAGCTAAAACTTTTTCAATTATTTCAGAAAAATTATAAGGTAATTTATGGTAGTTTTCGACATTGCTAGAATCACCTGTTTTGTACAGCAAAATAACAGGGGCTATTTTCAGACTTGACGGAAACTCACCCTGAATAATTGACAAGTTCATTATAATAAGTGTTGCGTCGTCTTTATCTCTTTATTTCTTAATGAAATTGTCGGCGATAAATTTGACTTTTATTTAATGTCAGTCAGACTGAAAAACAATTATCAACAACAACTTAAATATACAGAATGACCATATTTTTACGTAGTCGAGACTCTACAATAAGTATTGTTCATATAATATCTTTGCCTTGTTCTATAACCGATGCAGGAATTCAATCCATGCCTGTAGATTTTTTGTTTGGTAGGGAATCGATAATCTCATTCACATCATTCACAGTAACATATCTGAAAAATATAGTTTGAATGTCAGGGTCTGATTTGGTACAGCGAGTACTCAAATCATCGTCAACAAAATCAAATAATTTATTTTGAACTGCAGTAGATAGATATTAGCCAAAAACCGCAGCTTTATCTGTGGAGTCAGTTATAACTTTGATTCCGTAATTAATTTCGGTGATCAAATTTTTTGTTTGTTTGCCGGTCGCATTGTTCACTATGGACGAGTCATTTCGTTTTTGTTGTTCGCCGTTTCGATGATATTTTTGTAATATATTTATTTCTCGAGTACAATTTGTTGCTTCACTTCTTCTTTGAACGTTTGAAATTATAATTCTAGTGTTCATCTGTTACTCTTCTTCGTAGCCAGTCTAAGTTACATAATTAACAGAAAATTTGCTTTTTTTCATTCAATTGTTCCTTGGAGTTATTTGTTTTTTCAGTTTTTTCATGGGAACGCAACATCGAAGCACCAGAGGAAATCATTTTGAAAAATGTCAAAAACATCATCGTCATAATCAGTGATATTAATGTCAGAAACAGTTCTGGAAAGCTGATATCTGAATTCATTAATGAAATTATCATTGAAATGTCTGGAAGAAAAGATCTTTTGAATGAATCAACATATTCAGTATTCAGTGCACCACTTGGCAAAAATGATTCGACAGACCGGGATAGAAACTGGATGTTTTGAAAATATGTGGTACATTGGTTTTAAAGTAATTTATAGAAGTATAACTGGTATAGGATACCACTCTCGTGAATTTCTTGATCAATGATGTCATACTAAATGAACTCAGCACATCACACTGTAAAAAAAGATTTGTTGCACCAACAAATAATTTTTCGTTGAATTATTTTTGTTGGCTGGAATAAGTTTTTGCAGAATTAACAGAATAAATATTTGATTAAAAAAATACACTTATTCACATCAACAAAATATTTCGATTGAAGATTTAGCAAAAATGAACAACATTTTATTTCAACCAACAAAAATTATGATTACAAAAATAATTTTCTTGATTCAAGAATATTCTCAATGTTGAATCAATAGAAAGCATTTGCTTCATTTGACAAAATGATATTTATTTCGACTGAAAGTATATCGTTCGTCAACAAAAATTTTTATTTATCTCAAAATATCACTTATTTGAATCAACAAAATATTGTTATTGAAGTTTTTGCATAAATGAACAGATATACATTTATTCTGACGAAGCATATGACCTATCCAAGAATGATATACTTGATTCAAGAATATTCTTAATGTTGTACCAATAGTAAGCATTTGGTTCATTCGACAAAATAATATTATTTTTGACTATATCTATGTCGCTCGTCAACAAAACTATTCACTTATTTCAATATATCACTTATTTGGATAGACAAAACATTTTTATTGAAGTTTTTGCGGAAATGACAAAATATTCATTCATTCTGACAAAACATATGGTTTATCCAAGAATAATATACTTGAATCAAGAATATTATTGATGTTGTACCAATAATAAACATTCGGTTCATTGTACGAAATAAGAATATTTTTGACTGAATTTATGTCACTCGTCAACAAAACTATTTACTTATTTCATATCATCACTTATTTGAATCAACAAAATATTGTTATTGAAGTTTATGCGGAAATGACTGAGTATTCATTTATCCTAACAAAATATATGGTCGATTCAAGAATAATATTCTTGTTTCAAGAATATTCTTGATGTTGCACTAATAGTAAGCATTTGGTTCATTTGACAAAATAATGATATGTTTGACTGAATCTCTGTCGTTTATTGACAAAACTATTTACTTATTTCATATTATCACTCATTTGAATCAACAAAATATTGTTATTGAAGTTTTCGCGGAAATAACTTAATTATTCATTTATCCTAACAAAATATATGGTCTATTCAAGAGTAATATTCTTGTTTCAAGAATATTCTTGATGTTGAACCAATAGTAAGCATTTGTTTCATTTGACATAATAATGTTATGTTTCACTGAATCTGTCGTTCGTCGACAAAAATATTTATTTATTTCAAAATATCACTTATTTGAATCAGCAAAATATTGCTATTGGAGTTTTCGCGCAAATGATCAGATATTCATTTATCCTAACATTATATATGGGCAATTCAAGAATAGTATTCTTCGTTCAAGAAAGTTCTTGATGTTGAACCAATTTGGTTCATTCGACAAAATTATATTATCATTGACTGAAACTATGTATTATACAAAAGTATTCATTTATTTCAAATATATCACTCATTTGAATCATCTGAATTTTGTATTTCGTATTCATGTTTAACTTGATTTTATACAATTCATCAGGAATACAGGGTGTCCGATTTGTAATCCATTATTGTGTAGTAGTTGATTCTTATACCTATATTTAATTTGAACACCCTTTATTTTATTCAACAAAAAATAAGAATAATTGTATGGGGATGAATCATTGTTATAGGGTAAGTGTTTTGATGAGTCCCAAATAATTAAGAGCTATTTAATTGGTCGAAGAAAACTATGAAAATTCACCAGAATTTACTTTATTTCTATAGAAACCTCTTTATACATTCAAATCGACCGCCATCAGATAATGGAACCAATAGAAATTAAAGAGTCAATGAAAGTCTCTCCCGGCTCTCCGTCCTGTCCTAGTCATGGGCGCCGTCAGAACTATATTCTCAGTTTGGGATCGATTAATTTTAGATTCCAATGAGGCAGATGGTAATAATTTGTGATTATGATAACAAAAAAATTTCAAACGTCAAAAATAGAAAAGGAACTATAATACTCCCACAAATAGGTATAGGTAACATGCCATATTGTTAATTTAATTTATTCTAATCGATGTGAACCATTGCTTGATAATTATTGACAATATGAATAAAGACAAATTATTATTATTATTATATTTCATACGATAAATGTTGTTACTTTTCAGGATAACGAAAACGAATCAACGAAACGATCTCAGGGCCCCAGATTAGGGCTCATCAATAGTTATTTACGTAATAATTTCTTTACGAGTATAGGTATGAAACTTATGAAAGATTGTCGCACGACGCCGAATCCTACAAAAGTTATAAAAACACTACGCTAGTGTTGCATAATAGTTAGTAGGTATACTGTAGGAATGTAGGAAATGATAGGTACCTACTCATTTCTCACGAGTATTTTTGGTTCAAGATATAAGAGGAGAATATATTTTGAAAAATCATCCCTTGCGAGCTTTATCCAGACGGGTCTATTTTGGCTTTGTATATTCCAGCAAGACCTGTACTAAAATTATCATTTCAAAAATTACACAGATTAGAACTACACTAAACAAGTGTACATTTTTTGACAGTTGTAGGAGAAGATTTCAAACCCTTTCACATGACGTTTGCGAAAGTTGGTTATCCTATTCATGTTTTGAATATTAGATTGGAACATTTTGTATGTTCATCTTTTTCCAACCTCAACTTTTTCTGGTATTATTCCAAGGGTTTGCAACTATTTGCCGCCATTCAAGTTCTACAAAATAACGGCATTTCCAATTCATGGTCCGAAGTTCTACTAACTGAAATAAAAATGCATTTTCATTATTATTCACAAAATAATTAATTCAAATTCCAACCTTAGAGGAAGATTTAGGAATATCTTCTGATCAAAATTATGCTCAATAGTAACTCGCAAATAATCAGATCTTTTCATTTACTGATTTTGATTTTCATTAATGTAAGGTGATAGGCGTCTACTGTTTTATCCCTTCTTTCAATTCTCTTCGTTATAATTTGATTTGAAATTATTATTAAACCAATAACAAGGAAGTCTCGAAGTCCTAAGCTACTCTAATCAAGATCGAAATCTTTGAAATATATAAATCATAGTAGTTGTACGGCACTGGTGAACGACAGTTCATAATCCCTTCTCTTGGTCCATGCATGATCGGCCAGCGAATGTGCCTGTGGCCACGTGATGCGCGGTAGATTTATGTTATTTCATGCGACGTTGTCGATTCTCCAACTAGTTGTTTCACCAAGACCAAATTGATATCACAGGGCTAAGTTCCGCATTCAACGTCAGTATTCAGTAGTCTCAGTCAGTGGCTTCATGTAGGTGTCTTGTCAATGTCATGATGATTTCAAAAGGAAGGTACCACATTTCAATCCGAGTTGCCAATGTGTGGGAAATTCCCCAAAACCTGGGGTTAGTTGCAATTTGACGACAGTTTGAAGGACTTCCAGAAGGTGCGATAGCATTCTTCAAATGGCCTCGGTTGCAAATACCTATTAGTTAGAAATCTCATTCGATGAAAAGTGAATTAAATAATAGACCTCAATGGAGTCACAGTGTCAATAGTATAATATTTTCAATGAGATCACTGTCACAAGTAATGAATCACTAATCAAACTGAAACCTTTATTTGGCCAAGGCTTGGCAATGATTGATGGCCGCGATCTCAGATGTAATTTTTTGCTTAAAAAAACTGCATCACTGAAAACTATATCCATCTCTCACCATATCATCGTGTATCTGATTTAAATAATGTATTTCTTCATTTATTTGTATAACACAAATTGTGTTTGTGTGATATATTGACATTGGTACTTAGGTGCAGAGCACATCCGCATTTTCAATTTGTTAATTTTTAGAAATGATCATTTGAGTCAGTCGACTCATTTCGCTTGATGTGCTTGTGAAAAAAAAAATTGAGGGGATATTTTGGGGAATCGCTTGTCGTCCAACGGGAAATTACTTCAAGATTATTGGCAACTCTTGGCCAAGGACTAGAAAACGATTATTGATTCAAGCAGCTTTAGCAGCTCATAGTGACATAGTGAAGAAGCTCATAGTGACGAAGTTAACTGATTGTTACCCCTAATTTTTAACAGAATAACTAGGTTTTTGGTGTTTTATGAAATAGGAACGAAATAATCGACTATCTATCATAATACCTATTATCCTATGTGAAAAGATTCTGCGATTCATTCTAGATCAATTCAAACACTTTCGCTAGCCGATTAAGTAGGTGGTAGTAATTTGAAAATGTATCCAATACAGATTTATCTAGTTTACAGACTTCGTCCAATTATTTCTTACATTCTTACTGAATTTTATTATATGCGTTATATCATTCATAGGAACTTATGATATATTCATAGAACCGACAACGCTGCTTGAATGAAACGCGGAAAGTTATTTTTAGCCTACCAGATGGGGAAGAACTACGACGCGTAGCTGTTGCTATGCAGTTTGTGTTAGGTAGGTACCACTACCCCAGTAGTCAGTACAGTTACAGTTTGATTACAAGCAAGTGTAGAGAAGAGTGTGTGAGCCGGCAAATTGATTGCTTCAAATCTGTTTGAAATAGGAAGTAGGTAAGTGCAATTATTTATTGGTTCATAGATATTTAGTGATTGATGAAAAGATTTAAACTTGTCCATTTTGCATTGAATCGAATTGGATTGAACATAGGTCCTAATTCAGACAATACAATGATTACATTATATTGATTCGTAGGTAGTAGGTACCTATAGATGAAAAAAAGATGATTCACATTGACTTGCATCTGGCAATAATGACGCCATTGAAATATTGACTTATTTTTCAGCACAATTCAATATGGAATTGGAAGATTTCTTAAAAAAAAACGGCCTTGAAAAAGTTATCCCAGCATTTGCAGGTAATTGACTTTTGATATTTTTTATCAAAAGTGGCACCCCGATAACCTTTTTGTCTCTACAAATGATTGAATGAAATTTGGTGTGCAGGTATAGCGCATAAATATGCATTTTTGATATATTCTTTATATATACTTTTTTATTTTATATGGAACAACCGGTATATTTCAAATTTCAATAGGAAGTTACCATAGAAAACGATTGAATATGTCCATACCTACAAACATGTCTGTAGAAACAAAAAAGTTATAAGGGTGAGTCACTTATGAGAAACACCCGGTACTTATTGGTATTCATGTACCTACACTTCTACAGCGTGGAAATAATGTATGCTATACAGGGTGTAACTAAATAAGTGTAAAACATTTGAGGGGGTGATTCCTCATCGAAAAAAAGATAGGATCTTTCATATAAAGAAACTTCATTGGAGCATCCCATGTTAAGATACAAAATAACAATGAATCCAGTATGCATTTATGACGATGTATCTCTGTAGTTGTTCGTAAAAAAATTTTTTGCTGCGAACAGGTTCATTTTGGGCAAAAAATTCCAGGGACCTTTTTTGTTTAGAATGAAACAGGCTATCGGAAATGAATTTTAAATTGGTAAACAAATAATAAGACAAAAAGTTATGTTGGAAATAAATTTCAGGGGTTGCGTTTTCCACCCTTTACAACCATGGGGTAAACCAAATAAATTACTGGCTAAGTGTCTTTTTGGTAGTATAAAATGTCAGGTTAATTTCAATACTGTAACTTTTTCAGTGCTTGTGAAAAAAATTGTTAAACAAATTTTATGTACCCCCTTCAAGGGGCTGTATCTTAACATGGGATGCTCCAATGAAGTTTCATTATATGAAAGATCCTATCTTTTTTTCAATGGGGAATCACCCCCTCAAATGTTTTACACTTATTTAGTTACACCCTGTATATGGGAAACATTTTGGATTTCAGAATTATATAAATATGTGCACGAAACACGAAGGTGTAAAACACCAATAAAGAATTTGAGGTAAATCTTCGTTTTCCGCACTCCTATGAATTTGAAAAAAAAATGGTGGAACTTACGTATTTTGGCCTCCTGATCACGAATCTGAAGTCAAATCGCGGCGGTCTCAAGTATTATCGGAGATACGGCCCCATTTTGTCTTTGTCTTGTCTTTGTGCGGATAACGAAGATTTACCGAATTTGAAGTTGTGATATGAACAATTGCAACAGAAAGTGTCATGGTAAAAGATCAGTGTTTTTTGAATTCTGTTTTAGCAACATACTGAAAAATTCATACTTCAAATGAGTTTGATCCTTCCCAAAAATGAATTTTTTTCCAAATTGCTGCTATATTGGTGGTCACGTGATTTTTTTCAAAATGAAATGTTTCTTATGAACATTATGAATGGGCGTTGTGTACAAAATACCGTGAAATGTTGAATGACTGGATGAATAATGATTGAGTTGATAGGTTGTAAGAAACTCAATTTTATGGATTTTTATTTTATATCACAAAAATAGTAGGCTGTTTACATGAATAGCTATTTTGCATAGATGTGAATTTGCGGGTATTAGCTTTGCTCCATTTATACAATCCAATGTTTATGAAGTGAAAAGAAACCATTATTTCGCCATATTTATGAAATCTCCTTTGTTTAGCAAATGATGTAACATCTATTGAGCTAGCATGCAAACTCAGTAAAGACGACTTGAAACAATTAATTCCTTCAGTTGGTCAACGAATTATTTTCCAAGATGCATTGAGAAAGGCTGATGAAGATAATATGGTATGTTATTTCAGATCTTATTCTCTAGTAGTATAAATTTGTTTATATGCATATAAATGATCACTTTCTAGTCTGGATATGTAATTGTCTATTATCATTACCTACTTTGATTTATATATTCACAGAATTTGCCAGAAACTGAGGAACCTACTATTGGAATAAGGAAGGTGAAATCTTACCTGTCTAACATCACCAATTCCCCCTCAACCTCTACAATTTCAAGTAGAAGCATTTGTGAATCAAATGCCAGTAATAATGATTCGGAAACATCAAATCTCAGCAGAGCATCATTTAATTCCAATAAAAATCAACTTGATTTACACCATTTACCTGAGTTTGACCTTAAAACATTGGTGGATATGACACCACTGGGTTCTTCAATCATTAAATACTATGAAGAAAATCGACTACTAAATAATAGTAAGAGGACACTTCTGGTGGACATTATCATGAAAAAAATCTTCAATTATTTTATTAATCATAAATTGAATCATAGTGATTACAACTTGCTTACTTCAAAAATATTGACATTATTTCCTAGAGAATGTGCAGGTACATACTATGTACCTGCTATTTCAAAAAGAAATAGTTTAAATAACAAGCCTACTATAGCAAGAGGAAGGCTTGTAGATAAATATAGAAATCTCTTAAGAATCCACCGTCAAATTGAGAAAGATGAAAGTAATGACAAAGTAGAGCGTCCTCATAGAGGATTCGACGAGAATTTGGAAAATGCAAAGATATGGCTCAACACAAGAAATGATCCTTGGTTTGAAGTTGTTGAAAAATGGACCGAAACGTTAACCATGAGAAGAGATTGTAACGTGAAAACGGTAGACCAGTTTTTTACTGAGTGGCCAATATTGAATGACCCACGTGCAATTGAATTGGTAGGTTGATACAATTAACCATCATGATTATAAAATTGATACATATAAGAGGTATAATAATGTCACATTCGATCATCATTGCGATCTCGAAAATCCAAAGAGATGAAGAATTGCACATCAGGGCAAAGTAGTAGAATTTAATGCTTATTATTGAAGTGAATGAAAATCCACGAAAACAAATATTTTTAATAATTGAAATTTTGTTCTTGTTCTATTTCTGGAGGTATACCAGAACTGAGAGCGCTTGTTTATGTTGTATTTTATGTTATGTCAGGATTCAATTTATAGTGAGAAAATAAGAATGAAGATGCATCCGTATATTTGAAAAATAAAAGTTGATGGCGAAGAGAAGTCAAAATAAGGATTCAAAAACAGAATGCAATTCCGTAGATCGCGAAAAGTGGCAGTGAAAAAGTGATTTCAGTTTTGGTGAATTAAATAAAGCAAAATGAGAATGATAATTCAAAAGTCCACTTTTTTCAAGAATATTTCAAAAACGAGAATAAGTTACCATAGATTTCCTCTCACTAGGTAATAGTAATGAGCATGAAATTCCGCAATTTTGTCCCCATTTGAACTTTTATATTTCCTATGGTTTTCGAGATCTCAATGATAAATGCCGAATTCAAATAACCCTGTATACATCGGAATTTTTTATCTGGTTCTTTGGTTTGCTTTAATCAATACATAATATAATATTGTTAATTTCCAGATTAATATGGACTTTGAGCAAATGTTTCCAGATTCAACTATTAATATTCATACTAACTGGTTCCCATTTATGGAAAAGTTGATAGAAGTCAAAAGGGAAAGTGTTAGAGATAAAGCAATTTTAGAACAATTGAATTTGCTTCAAGTGGATGACATGGATGAAGGTATTCGTTTCCATATATTTTTCAAGTTTTCAAATAATCACGAGAAAGCAAAAATATTTTTCAAGATAATGGAATTATAGTTGTAAAAATTAATACCATGGAGCTCACATAGTTTCAGAAGTTTGCATGTGATGTTTGATATCTGATTTTCTAGATAACAAAGTAGCTATCCATCTAACAGCCCTACCTCATCTAGTTCCACCAAAATCAAGAATAAGACTCCACAATAAGAAACAATGGAAATTTTCTGGAGCAGAAGTTTATGAAAGTATTCTGATGCATGTGAAGGTATGCCAAAATTCAAAGGAAAATAGTATGTTGAACTGATACAAACAAAATGAGTAATGTCTTCCTAGATCTTTTATATCCACATATAAACATGATGGTTTCAATCTGCCATTAAAAGGTTCATGAATATTTCATTGGTCTTTTCCAAATCTGACTAGTTAGTGTTTGAACAATAATATCGGATAATAACTATTTGGTGATTGCATATTCATTAGCTGATATTATTTTCAGGTTCCAGGGGACATTGAGTCATCAATTAAACAGTACCGCGAAAAACTTCAAGCTCTGAAACAAACAGTCCAGCCTTATATCATTATCGAAGGGCCAACTTTTACCACAATCAACTCATTTTATGTGGTAATAGATAAAGTGCAATATAAGTTGGAAAGTCTGATGAGAGCTGTCGATTTATGCTTCAAGCTGTTTCACGTTCTGAATGCCTCATACCCAGTTCAGTCAGAATACTTGTGGGTATTAATACAGCATGCAGTTTATGGTATTAGCACCTCCCAAGATAAAATTATCCCATATATTATGGACCTGGTCGAACATTTAAAGCAGCTGAAATAATTGAAATACATTCCTGTTCTGAAGGTAAAGTTGTACAGAACTAGATAATCACAGTCACTATAACTTCAAATCTATAATTTACTGATATATTACCTTTTATTTACTCAGTTATTTAGTACTGGAACATCATGTATTGTCACTTGTGTGGAAAGTCATTTCAACGTCCTAATATTTTCATATCCCATTTGTTATACAATCATGGTATTTCTAAAAATTATACTTGTTATGTCGATAGTTGCTCTCGAATGTTCTATGGCCGGGATGCATATAAAAGACATTTGATTCTCAATCATCCGATTGTAGGGTCTAGTTCAAGCAATCATTTTAGTGAAGATACAAACCCTGAGTCCATTCCATCACATTTGGAAGAAGGAATATTGAATGTTGATGATTCCTCTGGAAATACTACACCAGTTGATGTCATGACTGAATTGGAAGATTTGAATTCATTTTGTCATTTGCTGCAGTCTTCTGTAGATTCACTTATATCGTCATTATACAATATGTTGACACTAAACCGTTCAGTCATAAATCAAATTATAAAATTATTTTCAAATTTTTTGGAATCTGGTATTATAAAAATTGTTCAAAAAAATTTGAAATCGAACCCACATGATGTTAATGAAATGCTATATTACTTGGAAACATCTTTTAAAAGATTCAAATCTGAATATATGACTCTAAAATATTTTGAAAAAAACGAAAACTTGATTCATCCTGTTGAATTTTGTATTGGATCAACTCCCGATACCAACAGAGCTAAGGGCAAAACTTCACTCGACTTGAAAAACAGGTATGGATATTTCATACCTATGAGAAAAATTCTAGTAAAATTTTGGAAATACCGGGTGTGTATAATGTAATGTCTGATTATAGAAAAAATGTACTTTCTGTAAGCCAAAAAAATTCAGATTATATTACTAACATAATGCAGGGAGAAATTTGGCAACAGTATCTAACTGAAATAGGCAGCAAAAATGTATTCCCATTGATTCTTTATTTCGATGATTTTGAAACCAGCAATCCGCTTGGAAGTCATGCAGGTATATATAAGCAAGGAGCAATTTATTTCAGCATTCCATCTTTGCCTCCAGAATTTTGTACGAGACTTGAAAATATTTTTTTAACCATGCTGTTTCATAGTAATGATCGTGTAGTTTTTGGAAACAAGAAAGTTTTTGATATACTTGTTAAAGAATTACAATTTCTTGAAAACACCGGCATCAAAATCATGATAGAAGATGGCAAAGAAGAGAGAGTATATTTTTCATTGGTTGTATTTACGGGAGATAATCTAGGAATACATTCCATATTTGGACTTTCTGAATCTTTCTCTGCAAATTATTATTGTAGGTTTTGCAAAGGTCAAAAAAATAATCTGAAGCGATCGTTTATGGAAAGTGATAATGAAATAAGAATGCAGCATGAATATGATGATTTTTTGGCAGACAAGTCGTATGGAATAAAAGAAAAGTGTGTATTTCATGAACTCCCAAATTTTCATGTATACAAGAATCTGACTTGTGATATTATGCATGATTTGAGTGAAGGGGTCCACAGATATGCTATGGCAAAAATCGTTACAAATTTTATAGCAAAAGATTATTTTACATTGGATCATTTGAATGACAGAATCAGATATTTCAATTACTGCAGTATGGAGAAAAACAAACCACCTTCCCTGAAATTTGAAAATTTGAGAAATGGTTGCCTCATTTTGTCATCTGCAGAAATGATGTGTTTAGTACTCAATTTTAGATTAATAGTTGGCGATTTGATTCCAGAGCATGACATGGTTTGGAATTATTATTTAATTTTATTGGAAATCACTGAAATTTTAATATCCTCTTCAATTTCACGAAGTTCAACAGAATTACTCAAAACTCTCATTGAAGAACATAACCATTTATACATCACCATTTTCGCTGAAGATCTTAAGCCAAAGTTTCATTTTCTAGTTCACTATCCCAGAGTTATTGAAAATGTTGGACCACTATGTTATATTCAATCAATAAGGTTTGAAGCAAAACATCTTTTACTCTTGCCCTGAGAAATCAGTTGAAATTCTGTCATCGGTTACTATCTCAAATAGGTTTATCTGATAATATTACCATGGGCCCACCATATGATATATCTAGAGATGAATTGCGTGAAAGAAATATCACCTTTCAATTTTCTGAATTCTATGGCATAAAGTGGTATGAATTAAATGGACTCCGATATAATGACCAAAGTATTCTAATTTACGATATAGTGCATGATATTCCGCAATTTTGTAGAATTACTCATATTATAGTTTCGGGGACAAACATATTTTTCGTCACAAAAATATTATTCACTAAAGGCCTCCATTCACATTTTAGATCATATGAAGTAGAGTGTAGTAGTCAAAATCACAAGTTATTCGAATTTTCATTATTTAAAAATAATACACCAATTTCTGTACACACTTTACCTTCAGGAAGGAACTATATCTCAATTTCAAGATCTACTTAATATCTACCTACAAACATGTTGAATTGACTACAATGACCATATATATTAATCTCGATGGCGTATTAGACGTTTCTGGGGATCGGGACATGGGATCATACTGATAATTTGGTTCCTTGTAATTAATTCTACTCTAATGTCCTGAAATATTTCCAGCGTTGCCGCTTATATCGAAAAGTAGCAGCAACTTTTATAGTTCAAATAGGACCAACTGTATTATCTTGCATCTTCAGATTCTCCCAGTAGAGCTGATTTCATCGATATATCACTTGGAGTCTAGCGGGAATGATTACAGAGATAGAGGGTGTGACTAAACGAGATTTTTCAACACAAGAAATTTTTTGTGTCGAAACTATTCATTATTGGTCAAATCGGCTCACATGTCCCTGTCTTAACTCATCATTTACTATCGATTGATATTTGATTCAAACAAATACAGGGTGGTTCATTATTTACAATTCTCAACCACCCTGTCAGTAAATAGTGAATGAAAAGTTGAGATAGAGCTATGTAAGCTGTTTTGACAGATAATGGATTGTTTCGACACAAAATATTCCTAAGCTGGAAAAAAATATATTTTTCACACACCATATATCTGTAATCATTTCCGCTAGAACTTAAGTATGATATATCGGCGACATCAGCTCTTCAGGAAGAATCTCAAAATGTAATAAAATTTCCTATTTGAAGAATCCAAGTTGCTGCTACTATTCAATATACGCGGCAACTCCGCAGCACTGAAAATAGTCCAGATCGACAAAGCAGAATTAATTACTCGAGGAACCACATTTTCAAAATGATCCTCTATCTCGTTCTCCAGAAACTTCTGATAGGCCATCAAGTTTGAAACACTGTATATATAGCTCAACAGTATAAGAAATGATTAGTTGTGAACAATCAGTTTTTTTTAAGTCCATAGTCTCAGTTGTCATCTGCACTTGGAGTAATGTTTGTTTCAGGATTTTTTCACTATTATTTTGCAGTAGGTTATTTATTTTAACTTTCGTTTGTGAACCTTTGGAGACTGAGGTAGAATATAATAAGTATGTTGTTATATTTTTCTTAATTCGTGTCATGACTGTGAAAATTTGTTTTATGTTCATATTGATTCAAAATAATCAATAAAAATTTCGAGCAGAAACATTTTGCCGTTTCATTGAAAATACTTCAGCTGATGTTTATATTTTCAGAAATTCTTCTTTACCTACAATATTTTAATGAAGCCAGATTTAGAATCTAATATCTACCATTACAATTTGAATTTCAAGAACAAACTCTCGCTGAACTACTCAATATTATGTGAGAAATTGAAACTAAAAATTGAACAACAGAACAGATTGCTTACACCAACAAAATATTGGACTAGAGAAACAAATATTTCATGTCTATTCAACTCATAACTGAGTAATTTCAACAAATAAAATATATTCATCAAAACAGATATTGTATCGTCATAAAAAATATGGATGTTTATACTCAACGAACTATTGTGTGAAATGAAATACTGGTTGCTTACACCAACAAAATATTCGACTGAAGAAACAGATATTGCATTACAATTCAACTCTAAACTGAGTAATTTCAACAAATTAATATATTTATTATTGAAACATATTGTATCATCTTAACAAGATATGGATGTCCACTCAACGAATTATTGTGTGAAATAGAATACTATTTGCTTACATCAACAAAATATTTGGCTAGAGAAAGATATATTTCATGTCCAATCAACTGATTACTGAGAAATTTCTACAAATAAAATATTCATGAAAACGGATATTGTATCATCATGACAAAATATGGATGTTCACTCAACAAATTATTGTGTAAAATGAAATACTATTTGCTTACATCAACAAAATATTTTGCTATAGAAAGATATATTCTCAGTCTAATCTACTGATTAGTGAGTAATTTCTACAAATAAAATATATTGATGAAAACGGATATTGTATCATCTTGACAAAATATTGATGTTCACTATACGAATTTTTGTGTAAAATGAAATACCGATTGCTTACATCAACAAAATATTTGGCTGGGAAAAGAGTTATTTTATGTCTAATCAACTCATAACCAAGTAATTTCAACAAATGAAATATATTCATAACAGATATTGTATCATCTTGACAAAATTTTGATGTTCAGTCAACGAATTATTGCGTAAAATGAAAAACTGGTTTCTTGTATCAACAAAATAATTGGGTGGAGTAAGAGATATTTTATGTCCAATCAACTCAATACTGAGTCATTTCAAAAAATTAAATGTATTCACTGAAACAGATATTGTATAATCTTCACAGAATGTGGATGTTCATTTAAACAATCATTGTTTTTAAGTAACACGATAATTGCTTGCATCAACAAAATATTTGGTTGGAGAACAACAGAAAAATAATTTTGCGATAACAAAATATTTTGTCGTGGATATGTGACACTCATATTTTGTTGGATTTGCGAAATTTTTGTTGGTTCAAAGATTTTTTTTTCTGCGTGCAGACATTACTTTCACACTGAGTGTGTTACTGAATTAGTCGATTTTTGAATCACCTCCAATTATTACATATTTGAATTTCTTCATTTCTCAGCATGCTATTTTGATCAACTGTGTGATAAACAACAGGAAAATTGTATTGCCACGACTGCCGTGGTATATTTTATTTTTCAAATTGCCCTATATAAAAACTTCATTATTAATATTCCAGAAAATCTTGGTGGCTATTATAATTCATAATAAAAATAATCAAGTGAGCTAGATTTGTTTTATGGAAGTACTATTATATCAGTTGTAATTCACTGATTCGTCGAATAAATATTTTTCATTATCAATACTTCGCGAAGACTGCAAATCTCTATCTTCTAAAATAAGAGAGATAGTTGCTGTATATGGGACAAATGATGCACAATTTCATTTTTGAAATAACATATACAATTCACTTTCTTTAGAATTTGGAAGTCTACAGTTTATTTCCTCAATTCCAGACCACTTGAATTTGTTTTCGATTCTTCAATTGAGAGTTTACTGGATAAAAAAAAGAGAAAAATGAAACCACTCCCCCTTTCTTTTTACAAGGGATCATTAGAACATAATCGAAAAAAATGATCCCTATAATCGAGTTCGTCGAAGGAATATACTTTGACATGAATATAAAACTCACTGAAATATCACAATCGATGTGATTTTGAATTAATTCGAAACATATATGCTCATGCATTGAAATCAACAAGAATGTGACCAACAAATTATAGTAAGCCCAACTCATCTTGACTTCTCTAGTCAATATTTCGATGGTTTCACGTCACTAGGCAACATATAAATAACCAGTGCCATTTATGTTTCAATACCCTCGATATCGTTTCAGTGAAAAGGTGTAGTGAATACGTGTTTATGAAAGATGAATTATGCTAAACTTCAGACTTCTAACAAAGATAATGGAATGATCACTATAGCTGAGGAAGAGCTAGCCAGATTGCGTCGGCAGGTATCAAATAATTCAATTCATAAAATAATAGAAATCGAAATATATATAGGTCACCAAAAATATACAATATTATGGTAATTAATGGTTGATATCATAAGCAACATAACTCAATCTAAACTACATTTGACAATAAATTCATGTGAATTTCAAATAGAATCACTCTCATGATTCCAAATTCATTGGCTGATTTTAAGGAGAAAAAATTATAATATACCTATTGCTCAATCAGATTCAAAAACGTGTTTGAATCTGATATCATATTTTTCAGGCCTTCTATTGTTTGCTGAATCGGTCCAGATTCCAAAATCGAAACAAATTTTCATAGCATAACTTTCAATTAAGGCACACAATATCTCATATAGGGTGTCTGTTTGCCTTTTCAATTCAAGTGTTCTTTCATTGAAGTAACTCATGCAATACTCTGGAAGAAGTCTCAACAAAAAATCGAGGAAATAAAAATTGACAAAATAATTATTATAAAAATGTACACAATAATAATCGGTTCGTTGGGATATGCATGTTCTGAGCATTTTCATGAAGTCACTCAAATTTTGGCGACTTGATTCGAATTTGCTATACTTGATATACGATACATGAAGCAGTCAGACTGTATTTTTTCTGTCAGAAAAATATAAAATTATATATTCGTGTTATAGTCCAAGATGCAAGGATTCCAGACGTTACTTATTTCAATATTAATAATAATATTTTAATAAACTATTTCGGGTTGAGTAGTATCAGAATATACTTTGAATATATTCATACCTGTTAACATGGTTAGCCGGCCAATTCATTGGTACCGGGTCGAAGAAGTAGCTGATTTTTTGTATTCTTTATCGAAATTCATTGATATCGCCTAACACTAACTGACGTCTGTAATTCTTGCCAGATGCCTCAAAATTTGTGAAAAATTACGTTAGTTTACTCATGGTTGAAGAATTATTTTTTATATGAAATACAAAGGGACAAGGAATTGAAGAACGACGTTTCATGTATTATCTAAAAATTCATTAAATCAAACAAAGTTCGAATGACCGATAGACAACGAGCAGAAAACAACAAATTTCCACCCCGGTTACTTTAGCAATAAATCCAGCAATTTTTTTATTAGAGACCCTGCCACCACCATATTTTGTCAGAGTGCTCATAAAAGAGTATAATGAAAGATTTCATCAAGACAAAAAAATTACCGAGCGTCGGAGGCGGTTTGGGGGCGGCAATATCTTTATTGGATACTCTACAACCTTCAAATTTTGTTAGAGCGTTATCAAGGAAAAACAATTAGCGATGTGATCGAGAAATCCGAATTGGTGAGCCTCGGGGGCGGTACGGCGGCGGTCATATTTTCATTGAAGACCCTGACACCACCATATTGTATGAGAGTGTTCAACAAAAGACGAATGAATGAGAGTGTTCATCGAGCAGAAAAAAAATACTGATCGTATACGGGGGCGAGCTAGCCGATGTGCTGGCCTCAGCAATGTTCATATCAGAGACCCTGCCACCACCATATTTGGTCAGTGTGTTTATTATAACTGATAGTTAGTATTTCCATCGAGAACAAAAAAATTACCGACCGTCGGGGGCGGGCTGGCCTCAGCAATTTTTTTATTAGAGACCCTGCCACCACCATATTTGGTCAGTGTGTTTATAATGACTGATAGTTGGTATTTCCATCGAGAAAAAAAAATTACCGACCGTCGAGGGCGAGCTGGCCTCAGCAATTTCCTCATTAGAGATCCTGCCACCACCATATTTGGTGAGTGTGTTTATTATGACTGATAGTTAGTATTTCCATCAAGAAAAAAAAAATACCGACCGTCGGGGGCGGGCTGGCCTCAGCAATTTTTTTATCAGAGACCCTGCCACCACCATATTTGGTGAGTGTGTTTATTATGACTGCTAGTTAGTATTTCCATCGAGAAAAAAAAATTACCGACCGTCGGGGGCGGGCTGGCCTCAGCAATTTCCTTATTAGAGATCCTGTCACCACCATATTTGGTGAGTGTGTTTATTATGACTGATAGTATTTCCATCAAGAAAAAAAAATTACTGACCGTCGGGGCGGGCTGGCCTCAGCAATTTTTTTATCAGAGACCCTGCCACCACCATATTTGGTGAGTGTGTTTATTATGACTGATAGTTAGTATTTCCATCGAGAAAAAAAATACCGACCGTCGGGGGCAGGCTGGCCTCAGCAATTTTTTTATCAGAGACCCTGCCACCACCATATTCGGTGAGTGTGTTTATTATGACTGATAGTTAGTATTTCCATCGAGAAAAAAAATTACCGACCGTCGGGGGCGGGCTGGCCTCAGCAATTTTTTTATCAGAGACCCTGCCACCACCATATTTGGTCAGTGTGTTTATTATAACTGATAGTTAGTATTTCCATCGAGAAAAAAAAATTACCGACCGTCGGGGACGGGCTGGCCTCAGCAATTTTTTTATCGAGACCCTGCCACCACCATATTTGGTCAGTGTGTTTATTATAACTGATAGTTAGTATTTCCATCGGGAAAAAAAAATTACCGACCGTCGGGGGCGGGCTGGCCTCAGCAATTTTTTTATTAGAGACCCTGCCACCAACATATTTGGTAAGTGTATTTATTATGACTGATAGTTAGTATTTCCATCGAGAAGAAAAAATTACCGACCGTCGGGGGCGGGCTGGCCTCAGCAATTTCCTCATTAGAGACCCTGCCACCACCATATTTGGTGAGTGTGTTTATTATGACTGATAGTTAGTATTTCCATCAAGAAAAAAAAAATTACCGACCGTCGGGGGCGGGCTGGCCTCAGCAATTTTTTTATCAGAGACCCTGATACAACCATATTTGGTGAGTGTGTTTATTATGACTGATAGTCAGTATTTCCATCAAGAAAAAAAATTACCGACCGTCGGGGGCGGGCTGGCCTCAGCAATTTTCTCATTAGAGACCCTGCCACCACCATATTTGGTCAGTGTGTTTATGATGACTGATAGTTAGTATTTCCATCGAGAAGAAAAAATTACCGACCGTCGGGGGCAAGCTGGCCTCAGCAATTTTCTTATTAGAAACCCTGCCACCACCATATTTGGTAAGTGTGTTTATTATGACTGATAGTGAGTATTTTCATAGAGAAAAAAAAATTACCGACCGTCGGGGGCGGGCTGGCATCAGCAATTCTCTTATCAGAGACCCTGCCACCACCATATTTGGTAAGTGTGTTTATGATGACTGATAGTGAGTATTTCCATCGTGAAAAAAAAATTACCGACCGTCGGGGGCGGGCTGGCCTCAGCAATTTTCTTATTAGAAACCCTGCCACCACCATATTTGGTCAGTGTGTTTATAATGACTGATAGTTAGTATTTCCATCGAGAAAAAAAAATTACCGACTGTCGGGGGCGGGCTGGCCTCAGCAATTTCCTTATTAGAGACCCTGCCACCACCATATTTGGTGAGTGTGTTTATTATGACTGATAGTTAGTATTTCCATCAAGAAAAAAAAATTACCGACCGTCGGGGGCGGGCTGGCCTCAGCAATTTTTTTATCAGAGACCATGCCACCACCATATTTGGTGAGTGTGTTTATTATGACTGATAGTTAGTATTTCCATCGAGAAAAAAAAATTACCGACCGTCGGGGGCGGGCTGGCCTCAGCAATTTTCTTATTAGAGACCCTGCCACCACCATATTCGGTCAGTGTGTTTATGATGACTGATAGTTAGTATTTCCATCGAGAAGAAAAAATTACCGACTGTTGGGGGCGGGCTGGCCTCAGCAATTTTCTTATTAGAAACCCTGCCACCACCATATTTGGTAAGTGTGTTTATTATGACTGATAGTAAGTATTTTCATCGAGAAAAAAAATTATCGACCGTCGGGGGCGGGCTGGCATCAGCAATTCTCTTATCAGAGACCCTGCCACCACTTTCGATTCGATATCTTTTTTAATTATTTTTTCTGTTTATTATATTGAACCTAACTCTTGCTGTACCTAAAACACTGTTTTGAGGAGTTATCATCATCATCATATCAATATCATACCTACACCTTATGGTTATTATTACCATATCAATTCATGATGAATAATATATGTTGTTTGAATTCCTAATTTCCCCAGATTCTGGTTGATTTTGAGAAGTTTTTCACCAGTCGTCCCCGACCGATAACAAATTAACAGAATAGATCTGAGGAAAAATCCTTAGATCAGGCATCACTGATCGATTGTGTTCGTCTGGCTCCTATGGCATCGTCCATAATATCAGTCATAATAAACACACTGACCAAATATGTTGGTGGCAGGGTCTCTAATAAGAAAATTGCTGAGGCCAGCCCGCCCCCGACGGTCGGTAATTTTTTTTCCACGATGGAAATACTCACTATCAGTCATCATAAACACACTTACCAAATATGGTGGTGGCAGGGTCTCTGATAAGGAAATTGCTGAGGCCAGCCCGCCCCCGACGGTCGGTAATTTTTCATTCTTGATGAAAATACTAACAATCAGTCATAATAAACACACTGACCAAATATTGTGGTGGCAGGGTCTCTGACAAGGAAATTGCTGAGGCCAGCCCGCCCCCGACGGTCGGTAATTTTTTTTTCTCGATGAAAATACTAACTATCAATCATAATGAACACACTGACCAAATATGGTGGTGGCAGGGTCTCTGATAAGGAAATTGCTGAGGCCAGCCCGCCCCCGACGGTCGGTAATTTTTTTTTCACGATGGAAATACTCACTATCAGTCATCATAAACACACTTACCAAATATGGTGGTGGCAGGGTCTCTGATAAGGAAATTGCTGAGACCAGCCCGCCCCCGACGGTCGGTAATTTTTTTTTTTCTCGATGGAAATACTACTTATCAGTCATAATAAACACACCTACCAAATATGGTGGTATCAGGGTCTCTAATAAGAAAATTGCTGAGGCCAGCCCGCCCCCGACGGTCGGTAATTTTTTTTTCTCGATGTAAATACTAACTATCAGTCATAATAAACACACTGACCAAATATGGTGGTGGCAGGGTCTCTGACAAGGAAATTGCTGAGGCCAGCCCGCCCCCGACGGTCGGTAATTTTTTTTCCACGATGGAAATACTAACTATTAGTCATAATAAACACACTCACCAAATATGGTGGTGGCAGGGTCTCTGACAAGGAAATTGCTGAGGCCAGCCCACCCCCGACGGTCGGTAATTTTTTTTTCTCGATGGAATTACTAACTATCAGTCATAATAAACACACTGACCAAATATGGTGGTGGCAGGGTCTCTGATAAGAACATTGCTGAGGCCAGCCCATCGGCTAGCCCGCCCCCGTATATGATCAGTATTTTTTTTCTCGTTGAAAACTCTTTTTCATTCGTCTTTTGTTGGACACTCTCATACAATATGGTGGTGGCAGGGTCTTCAATGAAAATATGACCGCCGCCGTACCGCCCCCGAGGCTCACCAATTCGGATTTCTCGATTACATCGCTAATTGTTTTCCCTTGATAATGCTCTATTAAAATTTGAAGGTTGTAGAGTATCTAATGAAGATATTGCCGCCCCCAAACCGCCTCCGACGCTCGGTAATTTTTTTTTCTTGATGAAATCTTTCATTATACTCTTTCATGAGCACTCTGACAAAATATGGTGGTGGCAGGGTCTCTAATAAAGAAATTGCTGGATTTATTGCTAAAGTAACCGGGGTCAAATTTCCTGGCTAATTTCTCGCAGAACATTGAATTATATTCGCTCGCAGGCAAAGCAATGATTCACACTATGAAAGAATATGTTCCTCTGTCCCTTTTCCGATGTTCTCACGCTCATTTCCGAAAATAGAGATTTGCGGTCTTCGCGAACTTTTACTGTTTTTTGTTAATCTCAAGATACTATAAACAAAATTTTCATAGCCCGTCTCGTTTCTGGGATATAGGGCAGTAGTGAATACTCTATACATATTTTAACGTAGAATCCAGTGACGTAGTTCGTTTTCTTTAATAAGCTGTCATTATGTAGATATAACCCAAAGTTATTTTTTGAATGGAACACCTTGTATATTTTTCAATATTTGGAAAAAATACTGCAAATGTCGATTCGACAGTGCTATTTCGTTGACTCGATTCCACTCGAAACTCTCGGTGTCGGTGGAATAGGGCTGAGAATCACTCTTTGCTTCATTTTTCACCATACCCGAAAAAACCCTAAAAAATATTAGAAATATTTCAATAATGCCACTACGAGTTCGACTCGATAATGATAGCATCAATTGAGCTTAATTAAAAATAAATCAACTATGAGGTCGAAACATTCCGCCCACCAAAATACAATATTGATAAGATTGTATTCTTACTGAGAGGGTAAAGGGCATAATTTAAATAAAGGTCTCTGGAAAGTTTCAGATAACGTTTTTACCGGAGCAACTCGATTTATTTTATCCGAACCGGTAAATGACTGTATTACGCGTTCTAAACGCCAACGAAGTGGGGGTTGAAGTTCATCTTCAATTACAACCAAACTTCCATTTGTTAATTGTGATTGATCTTTCGTCCACTTCTGCCGCTGTTGGCGTGTATATGAATACCCGAAATGCCAACTTTTACAAAGATCACGATGCATTCTTTGTATTAGTTGCCATCTGTATGAACGATTCAATTTTGTATCAGAATTATAGGGATTGGGTAAACATGAGAGTGGTTCTAATGTTCAAAAATGACCAGTTGTCGAAGCATTTGAATCATCAGGCTCTGAAATCAATTCGCACAATGGACGGGAATTTAACACAGGCTCAATTTGTGCTAACACTGTATAAATCTCCTCAAAGGACAAAATTTGTTCATCAACCACACAAGCGAGATGGGTTTTTGCTGGTTTGATTCCATCTTCCCAAATTGAGCATAATGGGGACTTGAGAGACAAGTAGAACGAAAGTAAATTTTTCCTCCTTTTGCCCTGCTATGAAGTAAATCACAATCTGAATGAATAATCGAACAGCGCCCTCTTCTGGCAATAAATCTGCGTAATGCGGCCAAAAATGCTTCACCAGACAACTCTGAGGCTAACTCAAGATGTAGAGCCTATGTTGTGACACAAACGAATGAACTTATATAGGCCTTTTGACATACTAACGGAAGAAGGTCCTCCAGAATCGACACTGACTACAGAAATTGCCTTCACTTGATTGACCTGCATTTGTGGCAAATCACCCATATAAATAGCCAGAGGTATAGGACGAACACGAAAACACCTATTACAATGCTTTTGAGGAAGAAGAATGGTATGTTATTGTCTGTAACTTGAATTCGACTTATTTAGTCTACCACCAACAAAAATAATTCCACTTTCATCCAAAAAATGGAGAGAAATGATGAATGCAATGATAACTCAGTGGAAGTTGAACCCCTTGATGCAAAATCTGCTGGATCGTCTTTGCTGGAGACATGTCTCCAACAAGAGCTTGCCACTTTTTCTTGAATACGCGGCTAACTCTGTTTTTTGTTAATTTATTTTCCTCATGTGAGACACTGGTGGGATAAACATCATGTTCAAAAATGCTTCGTTGTAAAAACTAAATTTGGGCTATAACAATCGTGAAAAAATACGGAAAAACATCAGTGAGTGTAGATTTAATAGTGAGTTAAGGATGTGAGTAATAAGAAACTATTGAAGAGCGAAATTAGAACTTAAAATTAGTGAATTCTGAAACGGCGTGATATCGACAGGTAAAGATAATTCGTCCGAAAGGTTGAATTGCGAGTTATCTTTGCCGCCTGACGTTAGACAAAAAGTAGCACCAACGAATTCTCGACAGTAGCGTAGTGTATATACGGAGAAGAGCGAGGAAAAATAAAAGGAAAATGGATAGTGATGACTATTTATCAGATAGTAGTGGAAGAAAAAGAAGACCAGTACATGGTAGAAAAGAAATATTCACAAATAGTTCTAAATTAGCAAGGACACCAACAAAAACAAACAAGGATAACGATGAGGATAAACTTGACTTGATCATTAAAATGATGAAGGAACTGAAATCAGAATCTACCAAATAAAAACAGAACAAGAAGAGTGCCGAGAAGGAATTGAAAAAATCAGAGAGGAAAACAGCATACTATGGAAAGATAACGAAGAATTGAAAATAGAAAACAAAGAAATGAAAATGAAAATAGAGGAAATTAGTGACAAAGTAGAATGGCTTGAGAAACAAAAAAGAAGAATAATGTGGTCATACGAGGAATGGAAGTAGAGACACATGAAACAAAAACTCTGAAGACAGTTATAAAAGGTATGATTGAGAAAGAACTGGAGATAAATATACAGGTGAAGACGGCTTACAAATTAGGAGATAAAACATGTTTGATTGAACTAGAGAAGGAAGAAGACAAAGAGAAAATAATGAAAAATAAACATAAACTCAAATATAACAAAAATAAAAGAATATTCATTAATGAAGACGAAACAAAGGAAGAAAGAGAAAAAGGTAAGCAAATAAAAAAAATTGCGAAGAAAGAGAAAATAAAAGGAGAAATGTGAAAGTTGGATAAAATGAAATCACCATCGGAAAAGTATGGGAGTGGAATAAAGCACTGGAAAAATTGGAACTTGAAGATCCAAAAAAACTGAATATTAAAAATACGGGACAGAAAAATGAGGTAACGAATATGGCAAAGGAAAAGGACATAATAAAGGACAACAAAAATGAAGTTGAAAATATATGGAAAATCAGAACATGGAACATTAGGAGTATACAAGGAAAGGAAAAAGAACTAGAAGAGGAGTTTGAAGAGTCAGGACTAGATATGCTAGCAATAACGGAGACAAAGAAAAAAGGAAAAGGAATTATGGAAATGGATTCAAATCATTTGTTTATTTATAGTGGAGTACAAGAACAAAAAAGAGCTTCAGCAGGAGTCGGATGCATAATACATAGAAAATTAGCGGAACAAATACATGGATGAAAAGGATGGTCGAAACGATTACTATCAGTAGAAATTGAGGACCAGAATAAGAACACTAGAACAATTATAATCGTATATGGACCTAGCGAAGACGACAGTTCACAGGTAAAGGATATTTTTTGGAAAGAACTAACACTTATAACAGAATTAGCAAAAGGAAAAATATTCGTATTAGGAGATTTCAACAGTAGGGTACGGAAAAAAGATGGGAAATACAATACGACAATTGGTGCATATGGTGAAGATACTAGAAATAATAATGGAGAAAGAATGCTTGACTTTTGTATGATGCATAATTTGATCATTACCAACACCTTCTTCGAACATAAAGATATACATAAGTACACACAATAAGTAAAAAGCAGGAACGAGAAATCTATAATTGATTACATATTGATAGAGAAATTCAACAGAACCGATGTAATAGACACACGTGTGAAAAGAAGACCAGAAATTGGCAGTGACCATTACTTAGTAGAGACAAAAATTGAAAAAAGAATTACGAATATCAATAACAATAAAGTGAAACCAGAAAATATAGTGGAATATGAATCGATCAGGTCCTACAAATTGCTGGACACAGATACTTCAAAAGAATACAAGATGGCTAACCTAACAAGGAAATTCGAAAAAAACATGGAAATATTAGAAAATGGTAGTATAGAAACAATATGGAATTATTCCAAAAATACTATATCGAAAACAGCCAAAGTCATATGTGGAAATAACAAGAAAAGTACCATGAAAAAACAAACAGCATGGTGGACAAACGAAATAAGAAACCAAGTGAAAATCAAGAAAAAAAAATGGAGAACATATTTGAATGACAAAACACCAGAAAATTACGAATCATACAAAGAAGAAAGGAAAAAAGTGAAAGAACTAGTGACAGCATCAAAGAGAAATAAATGGACAGAATATGGAGAAAAAATGGAAAGAGACAGCGAAGCAAACAAGGTGGATATAGGATGGTGAAACAGCTTCCTATTAACAAGCACTGGAATAAACTGTAGACCTTTGCCTACTTGATTTCATACCGTAGTAATATTTCCTGAAGTTATCAGAGATGGCGACATACCTTGTGTCGGTAAAACAGAAACTGTGCATCTGTCATCTTTTTATCAGTTTCATCTATTCTAGATGAAAAATGACTGAGAACAGTCAAAATATCGATAACTATTCCAGATTCACTGAAAATGTTGTGTTTTGATGTCATTTCAACTGATGTCTGTTAGATGCGAACCACAGAAATACATGAGCAACAGAAATCTTCTTCGATAATCGATCTCACCGCCATCTTCATTCAAGTCGTGGAAATATTAGTACCTTCTCAAACGGTCTACAAGTTTTTCGCAGAAACAATTGAAGAGCTGTTTCACCATCCTATATCCACCTTGGAAGCAAATCAAAAATTATTCTACAAAACTCTGAAATCATTGAGGGAAAATAAAATAAATGACATAACACAAATTAAAAACAAAAACGGAAATATCCTGATGGACGAAAAGGAAATAATGAATAGGTGGAAAGAATATTTTCATGAACTACTAGGAAATGTCGAATAAATCCGAACAGACCATGAACAAAGCGAAATAAGAAGACGAAATGACGAAGATTTCATCACATTGGAGGTTCTAAAAGAAATAATAAGCAAACTCAAAAACGGAAAGTCACCTGGATGCGACAAGATAACAACGGAAATGCTCAAGAATATGGGAGATAAAGGTATAGAATTTTTGATTGGACTTTATAGAAGAGTTTGGATGGAAGAAGAGATACCCGAAGACTGGAAAGTAGCATCGATAGTTCCAATACACAAAAAGGGAGATAAAGGAGGTTGTAATAATTACAGGGAAATAACTTTGCTGAGCACATCAATGAAAATTTACGAACAAATCATTGATGAAAAAATAAAACCAATAGTAAAAAACACATTAGAAGAATCACAAAGTGGATTCAGAAAAGGCAGGAGCATTCAAGACCATATATTTACAATTAAACAAATAGCAGAAAAGGCATTGCAGCAGTGTAAAGAAGTGTATTCGGGATTCATAGACCTATAAAAAGCATTCGATAAAGTACCAATACTAAAATTATGGAATATTCTGGCAGAAAGAGGTATCGACAATAAAACAATAAGAATTATAAAAATTATATACAACAATAATATTAACTGCATTATTTACCAAAATAAAACATCAGAATCATTTTCATCAAGAGACGGACTGAGACAGGGAGGAGGACTAAGCCTCGTATTGTTCACGGTATACATTGATGAGATAATCAAGAAACTCTCTTCAAGAGCAAAGAAACTACATGTGGGATATAGATACCTTAACAGAACGGATATATCAGAAGGAGCATTTGCCGACGACGTAGTAATAATAACAGAAAGGGAAAAGGACTCACAAAGTAATATGGAGATATGGAACAATATAATAAGGGAATACGGGATGAAATTGAATATAAAATAAACAAAAGTTATGATGATGGGAGACCAACAAAAATCAATAAACATTCAATTGGAAGGAAAACACATTGAAAATAATTTAAATACCTGGGAGTAGAATTAGAAGACAGTGGAAGGCAAGAAATAGAGGTGAATAGCAGAATTGAGAAAACTTTGAACCTATATTATGCAATGAACAAGTCTTTCGTAAGCAAAAAGGAAATATCAAGAAAAACAAAAGTAAACGTATTCAAAACAATTTACCTATACTAACATTCGGTTGTTAATTCTGGGTGTTGACAAAAAAACAAAAAAGCAAAATCCAAGCCGCAGAAATGAAATACCTAAGAAGGGTGAAAGGAGTCACAAGAAGAGACAAAATTAGAAATAAAAAAATAAGGGAAGAACTTCAGGTACAGTGTACACTAAATTTCATCGAAAAACGGCAACTGAGTTGGTGGGGCCACTTACAAAGAATGAGCAATTCAAGACCGGTCAAACAAGTATGGGAGACAAAAATACAAAAAAAGAAGAAACGCGGGAGACCGAGACAGACATGGGACGGAGCTATAGGAGAAATATTGAAGAAGAAAGAAAAAACATGGAAAGAAGCGAAAAATTTAGCATTAAATAAAAAAGAATGGATGAAATTTCTTAATGAATTAGAGAATGTTTGAAACTTATTGTAATTATCGTACACCATTATATGGTAATTGGGTTTTGATAATATATATAAATATATTTTCCTCAAAGATAATATTACATTGCATATGAATAGTCAGTCTAAGTGTTGATCACAAACACAAGTACATCAAAACTAGAAGTAATAACAGCAAATAAAATTGGGGAAATAATGAAGTGAAATGGAAGAGACACTACACCGTATTATGGTTCCGTCCGGATACATGTGAAATAAAGTATATTCCTAAATCATGTATATACTATTATTGATTTGAACAGAACTCTTTCAATAAATAGTATGTTTTCTCTATAAGTAATATTTTCAATGATTTCTTGAATTGATGCTTATTGACAGAGCTTTGGATTCTGTTAGGAAGTGAGTTAAATATTTCAGGCCCAAAAATATATTGTGGTGTATTGACTGAATATGCAGACATATAAAACCAACTCGAGAACTCAAAGTATTTATTCATGAATATAACGCGTACATTAGTCGTGAAAACCAAAATTCCAACTGCCTCCACGACCCGTACCTGTGTACCGAGAAGGCACAAAAAAGGTGCGCTATACATTGCGCTCAAAACTACTATACTATATTACAATATAACCCCCCTAGAGAAAAAAAAAACATGTTCATTATTTACATCTCATCATAATCCAGCCGGTTAACTGGTTTAATCTCTCGTCTAGGTCTAACAACTAAATCACTACGAGTCTCATCAACTGTTAACCACTGATTCGCTATCACTAAACATCGGTCTAGTATCTGAAATTGAAACAGACATTTCCAGATCATTATCTGAATTATTTTCTTCATTCATTGGTAACGCTAACAAGTTGAAATGAAATTTTTTCATTTGGTTCAGATGATGTTTCCAAATTACATCATTCATTTCAGGAATTTTTACTAGATATGTGGTTTTTCCAATTTTTCTGAAAATGTATGCTTTTATCCACGTTACTTTAGGTCTCCTATAATCTTTAACAGTTACAGTTTCATTTTCAAAAAATTGCAGAAACCTTTCGCAGTAGTGCACCTAGGCGGGTACCATCTCAAGATGGCCGCCATGGGGCAGCTGTCAATTGTCATGTCATCTGTCATGTCAAATGTCATCTGTCAAATGTCAACTGTCATGTCATCTGTCAACTGTAATTTCAACTGTCAAATGTCATATGTTCAATGTAATCTGTCAATCAGAAAGTGTTCTATGCCTATTACGTCAGAGAGCGAGCTTGGGAACGCGACGCGTCATAGACCAATCAGAAGCCGTCATAGCCCGACCCACTTTTTTGGCGCGAAATTCAAGTTATTTTTGAGGTTATGTATTCTGCTTGCAACATTGGATAGGATATCGGCCCCTCTGGCCCCCACAGGTGCCCCCTTGGCCCCCTTAGGCCTCCACTGTACCCCCTTGGCCCCCTCAGGTCTTCGCTGTACCCCCTTAGCCCCCTTAGGTTTTTGCTATACCCCCCTGACCCCCCATAAGACTGCGCCCCCTTAGCGATCCGCATCCGGAAACATCTCATGACGTCATATTTTATTTAAAAAAATCCTTCTATCGGCGGGATTTGAACTCCAGACCACCGGATTACGAGTCCGATGCGTTCCCACAGAGCTACGACTACTATATAATTTAATTGCAGTCAATGTCGATGCAACGTTATCGCACAGTGTGACGTAGTCGAGCAGATCCGTCTCAAAGATAAGAGAACGTAGCAACCTCGGCAAGCGGGGAGCAGGGAAACGAACAATGGCTTATTCATTCATTAGATATCAGTGTATTGATAGACATAATCGCATTCAAGGTCAGGTTCGCTGCATTCCATTGATGATTCAACATGATACAATATTTCGCGTGACGTTACAAAGATAAGAGACGACAAAGCGACTGACACTGTTGCCAGACGTTTGAAAAAATAAGGCATTGATGCCAGACGTTTGAAAATATCTGGAAATATACTATAATGCACCTACAGCTTACACAAGTGGAATCCGAACCACCACGTGTGAATACCTTGAATTGATGGATAACGTTTGACGTATGACAGGGTGTGGCTGCCTGAAGTTAGGCGTCTGACATTTGACGTATAATAATAATAATAATAATAATAATAATAATAATAATAATAATACTTTATTCAATATGCCATATTACAAATTAAAAAAAAAATCTGTTGACTTTCAAAGAATGGGCAGATTAAAAAGGTATACATTCACCGCCATATAACACAGGGTATAATGGAGGTGGTTTTCAATGTAACCTGGAGAAAAAAAATCAATGAAATATTCTGACTGAAAAAGTATGACGTTAACATTTCAAAATGGCCCCCGACATCCCAAGGTTACCAACTGTTTAGTAATTTTCGTGTTATAAAGTGAATATACCTACATCTTACACAGGTAGAATCCGAACCACAGCATTTATATCGACGTGGCAGAGTCCATGAACTCGTTAATATAAAGATGTCAATAACAAAATGATTCATTTTCTCTACGAATTATCAAAAAATATTCACTCTGGTTTATTAAAAAGAGACATAGAGATAAACTAATGTTTTATTCGTGATCTCTATGACGTGTAGATTCCAAAAACAACAATTTCCGTTTTCACTTCCGGTTTCCATTTTTCCACTTAACATAGTAATCTGGGTACTCTGAGAGGAGGATTTTTCACTGACATTCCAAATATATCATCTCACCTATGTACAAAGTCTCAAGGTTCAAGAGATAATTATCAAAATATATCGAAATAATGAAATAAGCAATGGAATCAATACACAATCTTTCTGAGTGTTGCTTTCCTGGCCGATCCGACTTCTCGACAAATTATCACAAAATATCCACTTCCGGTTCATTAAAAAGCTATATAGAGAAAAACTAATGGAATATTCGTGACCCCCATGACGTGTAGATTCCAATAACATCAAATTCCGGTTTCACTTCCGGTTTCCATTTTTCTACTCAACATAGTCATGTGGGTACTCGGAGAGAAGGATTTTCCACGGACATTCTAAATATATCATTTTACCTATGTACAAAGTCTCAAGGTTAAAGAGATATCAATCAAAATTTATCGAAATAATGAAAAAAATCAATGTAAACAATTCACAATCTCTTCATGTAATGATTTTCTGGTCGATCCAGCTCTTCGACGGATTATCAAAAAATATTCACTTCCGGTTTGTTAAAAAGCGACATAGGGAAAAACTAATGTTTTATTCGTGATCCCTATTACGTGTAGACTTCAAAAACATGAACTTCCTGTTTCACTTCCGGTTTCCATTTTGTCAGTAAATAGGGTCATGTGGGTACTCATCGAAAAGGATATTTTACGTACATTCCGAATATATCTACTTACCTATATACAAAGTCCAAAGGTTTGCGAGATATCAATCAAAATTTATCGAATAAATGAAAAAAAAAACAATTAAAACTGCAAATCATCTCTTTGATCATCACTTTTCTAACCGATCCATCTTCTTGATGAATTATCGAAATATATCCTCTTCCAGTACGTAAAGTAGCGAGATAAAGGAAAAATAATGAGATGTTCGTGATCCCCATAACGTTCGGACATCTAAACAACAACTACCGGTTTCACTTCCGGTTACAATTTTTTCAGTAAACAGAGCCATGTGGGTACTTTGAGAAAATAATTTCTCACGGACATCCCGAATATATCAACTTACCTATATACGAAATCTCAAAGTTTTCGAGATATCAACAAAAATTGGTGAAATAATCTAAACAACACGCAAAAAAGTGCTATGAAGAGTCGATTTGAGTCCACGGTTAACTCATGTTTCCATCGTTTCAATCAATATGCTAGTAGGAGACTAGAATTTTTGTACAACTCATCAAAAAACGCCATTCTCACCTTCCTGAAACCCTTCTTGGTAAAATGATAAGAAGGAAATCGATAATAAATTTTGGGGTAATCTATAACACATGGAATATAATCGGAAATCTCGAGGTGAATGTTTCAAGGTCATAGAGTTATCAAAATCTCAAAAAAAATAACTCTGATCAAGGTATGTTTATAGATTCCAAGGCTATATAACTATTAAGATCACATTATATTGGAACCAGATACTTCAATCATTAATCTTATCAAAAAATATATCTCGAAACAGATATAATTTTCTATATGTGGGACTGCACTTTCAGCAACGACAACACATGGAACATAATCGGAAATCTCGAGGTGAATGTTTCAAGGTCAAAAAATTATTGACATCACAAAAACGGAGCTCTGATCAAGGTATAGCTATAAATTCCAAGACTGTATAACTATTCAGATCAAATTATATTGAAGCCAGATACTTCAATCATTAATCACCTCAAAAAATATGTCTCGATACAAATATACTTTTCTATAATTAGGATTGCACTTTCAGCAGAGAGAATATGTGTTAACGTCTGCAGAAATCAATGTTTTCATACACAATATTTTTGATAGCTCCAACAATGGAACCAACAGGCTGATAAAGTACAGGGATATGAAAACTATCTAGTCTGGAAGAAATATACTAGGTGTATAAGAAATGACACTTAGTGTTTTCAATAGGTGTACCGTTCGAAAAAATACAAATATACTGACTGGTACAGATACGTTTGAAAGGTAGAATTTGATAGTTGATGCTCAACGACTGGAACTTGAGAGCCTTGGTCACGTGAGGATGGTTATGGTTATATTATGATCAGTGACGAAATGAATTTTATATTGATGAATTATTGAAAAAGGATTCTAATATAGGAGAAAACAAATCATACATTTATGATCCTCATGATGAAAAGAGCACAAACTTTTGGTTTTACTTCCGGTGTCACCATTTTTCCAGTGAACAATGTTATATGGGTAATTCAGAAGAATGATTTTTCACGGACATTTCAAAAAGTCAACTTGCATATATTCTGAGTCTTCAGGTTTGCGGGATATAAACAAATAGTAATTTATTGATAAACATTCGATAACAATGACAAACGTAACGAATACAGCACACATATGTCTCGCAAATACAAAACACGCGCAGACGTCACATTCTTATCAAAAAAGTGTCGAAAACGATTAATGGCACGACGAAAAGTCACGCATGCGTCTTACATACATCATACTGACGTCGTGTATCCGTCGAACATCTATCAAACAACGCCATCTAAAAACTTTGAATACGATGATTTCCATAACAAAACGTCACGCATTCATCGAAAACAAGTAGAAAACATCAAAATTCATCACTTATAAGTCACGCATACATCACAAATGCGTCGAATATTCGTCGAACAAACGTCACACCTCGTCGAAAATCTATCAAACAGCGTGTGAAAACCCCATAAAAACTGACATCGCAAATAAAGAATGGTAGCTGTTGAAGATTTGCATCTGGCATCTGACATTTGGTGTCCCAACATATGACGTACTAAGATTTCCGTAGTTTACCAACATAACGTTGTAGATATAAATATAATTAAAATTCAACCTTTCGTTCAGTCAAAAGTTAAAAAAAAAATTGAAGCGATGATGAGAATTTCAAAACATGGGACAATCATTGAAGAACGTCGAAAACGTTGAAAGAAAAACATGCCGCATACGTCGTGCATACGTAGCGCATACGTCATAAATACGTCGTTAAAACGGCGCGCCTACGTCGAAAATCCATGATACAACGTGTAAAAACCTTGAAATGATAAGAAGCATGACAAGACAGCATTAATCGAATAACATTGAATATTTCAAAAAAAAACTTCACGCATTCGTCGTACATACATTGTACATACACCGCGCAGACGTCGTGCCTTCATCAAAAATCTATCAAAGAACGTATAAGAACTTTAAAACCAATTGATAGCATGACGAAACGTCAGGCTTGAGTCATACATACATTGCATCAACGTCGTGTCCTTGTCAAAAATCAATCAAACAACGTGTTAAAACGTTCAAAACGATTAATGAATCTGATAAACGTCACTCATCTATTGAAAAAACATCACGTATGCGTCGTATATTCGTCGAAAATGCGACGTACATACATCGTGAAAACATCGCATAAGCCTTCTGAAGTACGACTTTCAGATGCAATTATTAAAATTGACAATAATGTATACAACATTCATACAATTTCACACCTTAATCAAACTTAGAAATCAAACATAAATAAATTCAAAAATCAATCAATGAAAAAATCAGTATGTTCAGATTATTCAAACGAGAAATATCATATGACAGATTTATCATTACAATCGAACCACTAAGATCAAGCTCACGTGGAGATATCTCAATTCGACTGATATAATTCAACGTGTGATATATCAATGAGGTACTAGGTGACATTTCAACGACTGGGGCATACTGTAGGAGTGATATACCCCCGAACGACATTTGATGGGTGACATATCAACGTTACAATGAATTTCATGTAGTACTTCAACGGATTTTTTAATGAAAATTATAAATATCGACTACACGAAAATTGTAGGGATGTCATCGAAAAATTCGACGACAAAGCGTACTAGAAGCAAGAAAGGCGAGTATTTGACAGATTCGACGATAGGGTCGATAGGAGTGAGTGAGTCATAGACGAATGACTCGGTGTTGAAACCAGATTATTATGATACAGGGTGATACAAAATTCTCAATGAATCATGACATGGAATATTCACTTCCGGATGGCGGAAGATCTACGTGTATTTGTATGAAGAGGACGTAAACAAAATTCCCACATACACATATGGGTGTGGTATCTGACCGAATAGCTATGTTTAAAACTTCAATTATAGTTATTAACATCAGTTTTGAATTCGTTAAATTATGGTTACATGAAAATAGGACAGTATGTGACATGATACATCAAGACTATATTCATTTCATTATTGCTTCCAAATTCAAGCTGATCTATGTAATGAAATATGTATAATAAATCATTTTTCACCACCACTTCTACAATAATTCACCAACAGATGTCACCCTCAATGAAAAAACCATACACTTAGTTGAAAAGCCTCGATATCAATATAATGATGGATTCAGGAATGGTAGTAAATGGAATAACATCAAACCTAACGTCATACATGACGTAGAACCTGACATCATACGCGACGTCTGAGACGTGCGTAAGACGTTAGACTCAGGTTTTCGATCGAGTAAGCTTCATGAATGTGGAAGGGGATCGTTTGCTAGGTCACACTTTTTTTTCAAGTTTTCAAGAAATTCGCAAATTCATTGAATGGATCTGGTGGTAACAATAATGATTTCATAAAAAATAGAAGAATAAACCACTTTTATCTTTCAAATTTGGTAAATGTTATACATAATAATTCCTAGAGGAAAAATAAAAACTGAGAATTATAGATTTTTATATTTATTTCTCACACATTATTCAAATCTCTCAATACATTCATTTTATGGAGGAACAAATATTCCCTGAGTGCATTACTTACTAAACTATCATTTGATATTACACAAAATAAAAACAGAGCTTCAAAATAATCAATCCTCGACATCGATAAGGAACTCGACATCGTGTTTTTTGACGAGTAGATATTTGATACCATCAAACACCAATTGTGATACTTTGCAGAAATCTCCACATGGAAACGTAACTGGCTCATATTCATCTTGGTGGGTTGGTAACTTCTCGTAGAAAAAATTGTCCAATGCTTGTTTCAGTAAATCAGTGAAAGTTTTCCATTCCGTTGTACAAAAAGATTGTTTATTTGGTTTGTAAGGTTGTGATAAAATTATAGATGGGTTGAATCTTCTTGCTGGACTCGAACCCACTCCTACCTGGAAGGCTCTCAACTGGAATAATGTGTAGAGTAGGTAATGTTTCTCAGCTCGGGCTGCATTTTCGTACATCTCCAACACTTCATCTAATTCTTGATGATATTCCGCACTATTGAAAGATGATTCGGTGAAATTTGAATCAAACTCGTCTTCTGACACACTCACATAACCACTATCTCGACTTGATGTTGACATGATAGACTAAGTAAAGATACTGTCAGACTGAGATCAATTTCATGTATCTATTTATACTTCCCCTCCACATTCGAGAACAATAGAGTTGAAATTATTATTGCGAGATGAATCTTGACATATCAAATATGAGAATAATGCTGATTCAAGTAGAATAGCAGAAAAACAAAGGTATTTCATAAATGCGTTGCTTATCTCCCCACATGATGCCCTAAGGAATGCAAAGTTGCATATCTGATATGAGATGTAATAAACATGCTGATTCAGGAAGATATCATCAACATCATCGCAATCTTTGAATTATGGTCGTGATTTATGATATCATCAACGACCACCTGCGAACTTATCAAAGATCTCTTCTATTGTCGATTCGTCTAATGAAATACAGAGGATAAGCATGACATCATCATCGCCAAGTGAAATCCGAACCACCACATGTGAAAACCCAAAATTGATGGACCCCAAATTGATGGATAATATTTGACGTATAACAGAGGCGTACTAGGGCTGCTGGAGTTTGGCGTCTGACATCTGACAGTTAACTTTTGACGTATAACATCCAACATAACGATCGGCGTCTGACATTCGACCACTGGCGGCGTACGTGAAGTCTGAAACGTACGTGAGATGTTAGGTTAGGTTAGGTCCTGAGACGGTTTTTCAGATTAGGTTATGTCTCAACCTCATAGGTTAGGTTAGATTAGGTCATGAAACGTAGGTGGTGGTTCGGATTTCACTTGGCGATGATGATGTCATGCTTATCCTCTGTATTTCATTAGACGAATCGACAATGGAAGAGATCTTTGATAAGTTCGCAGGTGGTCGTTGATGATATCATAAATCACGACCATAATTCAAAGATTGCGATGATGATGATGATATCTTCCTGAATCAGCATGTTAATTACATCTCATATCAGATATGCAACTTTGCATTCCTAAGGGCATCATGTGGGGAGATAAGCAACGCATTCATGAAATACCTTTGTTTTTCTGCTATTCTACTTGAATCAGCATTATTCTCATATTTGATATGTCAAGATTTATCTCGCAATAATAATTTCAACTCTATTGTTCTCGAATGTGGAGGGGAAGTATAAATAGATACATGAAATTTATCTCAGTCTGACAGTATCTTTACTTAGTCTATCATGTCAACATCAAGTCGAGATAGTGGTTATGTGAGTGTGTCAGAAGACGAGTTTGATTCAAATTTCACCGAATCATCTTTCAATAGTGCGGAATATCATCAAGAATTAGATGAAGTGTTGGAGATGTACGAAAATGCAGCCCGAGCTGAGAAACATTACCTACTCTACACATTATTCCAGTTGAGAGCCTTCCAGGTAGGAGTGGGTTTGAGTCCAGCAAGAAACTTCAACCCATCTATAATTTTATCACAACCATACAAACCAAATAAACAATCTTTTTGTACAACGGAATGGAAAACTTTCACTGATTTACTGAAACAAGCATTGGACAATTTTTTCTACGAGAAGTTACCAACCCACCAAGATGAATATGAGCCAGTTACGTTTCCATGTGGAGATTTCTGCAAAGTATCACAATTGGTGTTTGATGGTATCAAATATCTACTCGTCAAAAAACATGATGTCGAGTTCCTTATCGATGTCGAGGATGCTACGCAGATCCTTCAAGTCCATCGAAGTCTAGTGGGCCGTCGGGTGGTTTTACTGGAAAACATGAACTTCTGTACATTTTATAATAATATTTTGAATTCGATTAAATCGATTTTCAATAAAGATGCTGGTTATTATGATTATTTTGAAGCTCTGTATTCATTTTGTGAAATATCAAATGATAGTTTAGTAAGAAATGCACTCAGAGAATATTTGTTCCTTCATAAAATAAATGTATTGAGAGATTTGAATAATGTGTGAGAAATAAATATAAAAATCTATAATTCTCCGTTTTTATTTTTCCTCTAGGAATTATTATGTATAACATTTACCAAATTTGAAAGATGAAAGTGGTTTATTTTTCTATTTTTTATAAAATCATTATTGTTACCACCAGATCCATTTAATGAATTTGCGAATTTCTTGAAAACTTGAAAAAAAAGTGTGACCTAGCAAACGATCCTCTTCCACATTCATGAAGCTTACTCGATCGAAAACCTGAGTCTAACGTCTTACGCACGTCTCAGACGTCGCGTATGATGTCAGGTTCTACGTCATGTATGACGTTAGGTTTGATGTTATTCCATTTACTACCATTCCTGAATCCATCATTATATTGATATCGAGGCTTTTCAACTAAGTGTATGGTTTTTCCATTGAGGGTGACATCTGTTGGTGAATTATTGTAGAAGTGGTGGTGAAAAATGATTTATTATACATATGTCATTACATAGATCAGCTTGAATTTGGAAGCAATAATGAAATGAATATAGTCTTGATGTATCATGTCACATACTGTCCTATTTTCATGTAACCATAATTTAACGAACTCAAAACTGATGTTAATAATTATAATTGAAGTTTTAAACATAGCTATTCGGTCAGATACCACACCCATATGTGTATGTGGAAATTTTGTTCACGTCCTCTTCATACAAATACACGTAGATCTTCCGCCATCCGGAAGTGAATATTCCATGTCATGATTCATTGAGAATTTTGTATCAGCCTGTATCATAATAATCTGGTTTCAACACCGAGTCATTCGTCTATGACTCACTCACTCCTATCGACCCTATCGTCGAATCTGTCAAATACTCGCCTTTCTTGCTTCTAGTACGCTTTGTCGTCTGTCGTTGAATTTTTCAATGACATCCCTACAATTTTCGTGTAGTCGATATTTATAATTTTCATTAAAAAATCCGTTGAAGTACTACATGAAATTCATTGTAACGTTGATATGTCACCCATCAAATGTCGTTCGGGGGTATATCACTCCTACAGTATGCCCCAGTCGTTGAAATGTCACCTAGTACCTCATTGATATATCACACGTTGAATTCTATCAGTCGAATTGAGATATCTCCACGTGAGCTTGATCTTAGTGGTTCGATTGTAATGATAAATCTGTCATATGATATTTCTCGTTTAAATAATCTGAACATACTGATTTTTTCATTGATTGATTTTTGAATTTATTTATGTTTGATTTCTAAGTTTGATTAAGGTGTGAAATTGTATGAATGTCGTATACATTATTGTCAATTTTAATAATTGCATCTGAAAGTCGTACTTCAGAAGGCTTATGCGATGTTTGCACGATGTATGTACGTCGCATTTTTGGACGAATATACGACGCATACGTGATGTTTTTTCAATGGATGAGTGACGTTTATTAGATTCATCAATCGTTTTGAACGTTTTAACACATTGTTTGATTGATTTTTGACAAGGACACGACGTTGATGCAATGTATGTATGACTCAAGCCTGACGTTTCGTCGTGCTATCAATTGGTTTTAAAGTTCTTATACGTTCTTTGATAGATTTTTGATGAAGGCACGACGTCTGCGCGGTGTATGTACGACGAATGCGTGAAGTTTTTTTTTGAAATATTCAATGTTATTCGATGAATGCTGTATTGTCATGCTTCTTATCATTTCAAGGTTTTTACACGTTGTATCATAGATTTTCGACGTAGGCGCGCCGTTTTAACGACGTATTTATGACGTATGCGCTACGTATGCACGACGTATGCGGTATGTTTTTCTTTCAACGTTTTCGACGTTCTTCAATGATTGTCCTATGTTTTGAAATTCTCATCATCGCTTCAATTTTTTTTTCAACTTTTGACTGAACGAAAGGTTGAATTTTAATTATATTTACGGAAATCTTAGTACGTCAAATGTTGGGACACCAAATGTCAGATGCCAGATGCAAATCTTCAACAGCTACCATTCTTTATTTGCGATGTCAGTACGTTTTTATGGGGTTTTCACACGCTGTTTGATAGATTTTCGACGAGGTGTGACGTTTGTACGACGAATATTCGACGCATTTGTGATGTATGCGTGACTTATAAGTGATGAATTTTGATGTTTTCTACTTGTTTTCGATGAATGCGTGACGTTTTGTTATGGAAATCATCGTATTCAAAGTTTTTAGATGGCGTTGTTTGATAGATGTTCGACGAATACACGACGTCAGTATGATGTATGTAAGACGCATGCGTGACTTTTCGTCGTGCCATTAATCGTTTTCGACACTTTTTTGATAAGAATGCGACGTCTGCGCGTGTTTTGTATTTGCGAGACATATAATAAATGTATGATTTGTTTTCTCCTATATTAGAATACTTTTTCAATAATTCATCAATATAAAATTCATTTCGTCACTGATCATAATATAACCATAACCATCCTCACGTGACCAAGGCTCTCAAGTTCCAGTCGTTGAGCATCAACTATCAAATTCTACCTTTCAAACGTATCTGTACCAGTCAGTATTTTTGTATTTTTTCGAACGGTACACCTATTGAAAACACTAAGTGTCATTTCTTATACACCTAGTATATTTCTTCCAGACTAGATAGTTTTCAAATCCCTGTACTTTATCAGCCTGTTGGTTCCATTGTTGGAGCTATCAAAAATATTGTGTATGAAAACATTGATTTCTGCAGACGTTAACACATATTCTCTCTGCTGAAAGTGCAATCCTAATTATAGAAAAGTATATTTGTATCGAGACATATTTTTTGAGGTGATTAATGATTGAAGTATCTGGCTTCAATATAATTTGATCTGAATAGTTATACAGTCTTGGAATTTATAACTATACCTTGATCAGAGCTCCGTTTTTGTGATGTCAATAATTTTTTGACCTTGAAACATTCACCTCGAGATTTCCGATTATGTTCCATGTGTTGTCGATGCTGAAAGTGCAGTCCCACATATAGAAAATTATATCTGTTTCGAGATATATTTTTTGATAAGATTAATGATTGAAGTATCTGGTTCCAATATAATGTGATCTTAATAGTTATATAGCCTTGGAATCTATAAACATACCTTGATCAGAGTTATTTTTTTTGAAGATTTTGATAACTCTATGACCTTGAAACATTCACCTCGAGATTTCCGATTATATTCCATTTGTTATAGATTACCCCAAAATTTATTATCGATTTCCTTCTTATCATTTTACCTAGAAGGGTTTCAGAATGGTGAGAATGGCGTGTTTTGATATGAGTTGTACAAAAATTCTAGTCTCCTACTAGCATATTGATTGAAACGATGGAAACATGAGTTAACCGTGGACTCAAATCGACTCTTCATAGCACTTTCTTGCGTGTTGTTTAGATTATTTCACCAATTTCTGTTGATATCTCGAAAACCTTGAGATTTTGTATATAGGTAAGTGAGAAATTATTTTCTCAAAGTATCCACATGGCTCTGTTTACTGAAAAAATTGTAACCGGAAGTGAAACCGGTAGTTGTTGTTTAGATGTCCGAACGTTATGGGGATCACGAACATCTCATTATTTTTCCTTTATCTCGCTACTTTACGTACTGGAAGAGGATATATTTCGATAATTCATCAAGAAGATGGATCGGTTAGAAAAGTGATGATCAAAGAGATGATTTGCAGTTTTATTTGTTTTTTTCTTCATTAATTCGATAAATTTTGATTGATATCTCGCAAACCTTTGGACTTTGTATATAGGTAAGTAGATATATTCGGAATGTACGTAAAATATCCTTTTCGATGAGTACCCACATGACCCTGTTCACTGACAAAATGGAAACCGGAAGTGAAACAGGAAATTGATGTTTTTGAAGTCTACACGTAATAGGGATCACGAATAAAACATTATTTTTTCCCTATGTCGCTTTTTAACAAACCGAAAGGGAATATTTTTTGATAATCCGTCGAAGAGCTGGATCGACCAGAAAATCATTACATGAAGAGATTGTGAATTGTTTACATTGATTTTTTTCATTATTTCGATAAATTTTGATTGATATCTCTTTAACCTTGAGACTTTGTACATAGGTAAAATGATATATTCAGAATGTCCGTGAAAAATCCCCCTCTCAGAGTACCCACATTACTATGTTAAGTGGAAAAATGGAAACCGGAAGTGAAAACGGAAATTGTTGTTTTTGGAATCTACACGTCATAGGATTCACGAATAAAACATTAGTTTATCTCTAAGCTCTTTTCAATAAACCAGAGTGAATATTTTTTAATAATTCGTAGAGAAAATGAATCATTTCGTTATTGACATCTTTATATTAACGAGTTCATGGACTCTGCCACGTCGATATAAATGCTGTGGTTCGGATTCTACCTGTGTAAGATGTAGGTATATTCACTTTATAACACGAAAATTACTAAACAGTTGGTAACCTTGGGATGTCGGGGGCCATTTTGAAATGTTAACGTCATACTTTTTCAGTCAGAATATTTCATTGATTTTTTTTCTCCAGGTTACATTGAAAACCACCTCCATTATACCCTGTGTTATATGGCGGTGAATGTATACCTTTTCAATCTGCCCATTCTTCGAAAGTCAACAAATTTTTTTTTTAATTTGTAATATGGCATATTGAATAAAGTATTATTATTATTATTATTATTATTATTATTATTATTATTATTATTATTATTATTATTATTATTATTATACGTCAAATGTCAGACGCCTTCCTTCAGGCAGCCACACCCTGTCATACGTCAAACGTTATCCATCAATTTAAGGTATTCACACGTGGTGGTTCGGATTCCACTTGTGTAAGCTGTAGGTGCATTATAGTATATTTCCAGATATTTTCAAACGTCTGGCATCAATGCCTTATTTTTTCAAACGTCTGGCAACAGTGTCAGTCGCTTTGTCGTCTCTTTTCTTTGTAACGTCACGCGAAATATTGTATCATGTTGAATCATCAATGGAATGCAGCGAACCTGACCTTGAATGCGATTATGTCTATCAATACACTGATATTTAATGAATGAATAAGCCATTGTTCGTTTCCCTGCTCCCCGCTTGCCGAGGTTGCTACGTTCTCTTATCTTTGAGACGGATCTGCTCGACTACGTCACACTGTGCGATAACGTTGCATCGACATTGACTGCAATTAAATTATATAGTGGTCGTAGCTCTGTGGGAACGCATCGGACTCGTAATCCGGTGGTCTGGAGTTCAAATCCCGCCGATAGAAGGATTTTTTTAAATAAAATATGATGTCATGAGATGTTTCCGGATGCGGATCGCTAAGGGGGCGCAGTCTTATGGGGGGTCAGGGGGGTATAGCAAAAACCTAAGGGGGCAAAGGGGGTACAGCGAAGACCTGAGGGGGGCCAAGGGGGTACAGTGGAGGCCTAAGGGGGCCAAGGGGGCACCTGTGGGGGCCAGAGGGGCCGATATCCTATCCAATGTTGCAATCAGAATACATAACCTCAAAAATAACTTGAATTTCGCGCCAAAAAAGTGGGTCGGGCTATGACGGCTTCTGATTGGTCTATGACGCGTCGCGTTCCCAAGCTCGCTCTCTGACGTAATAGGCATAGAACACTTTCTGATTGACAGATGACATTGAACATATGACATTTGACAGTTGAAATTACAGTTGACAGATGACATGACAGTTGACATTTGACAGATGACATTTGACATGACAGATGACATGACAATTGACAGCTGCCCCATGGCGGCCATCTTGGATGACGTCATTGCCCCATGGCGGCCATCTTGAGATGATACCCGCCTAGGTGCACTACTACTACCCCTATAATTTAATTTAATTTTTGTTTGGTTTGCTGACGTATCACGTGACTTTTTTAACTTGGATCACCGCAATTCACCGTGTTTTTAGGAAGTAGTAAATCAAATCGAGTCCGCAGTTTACGGCCAAATATCAATCGAGCTGGACTCGACCCAGTCGTACAATGCTCAGTATTTCGAAAATCAAACAAAAAATTATTTAGGGCTTTATTGATTCTCAAATTTCTGTTTTTGCCCAATGCATTTTTCAATGCAGACTTAACAGATTTCACGGCATTTTCCGCAGCACCATTACATGATGGTTAAAAAGGAGGAGATGTAACGTGTTTAATACCATTTTGTGATAAAAATATTGAAAATTCCCTGGAACAAAATGTGAAACAATTTGATGTGGTAACCCAAATCTAGCAAATAATGAGTATTCCGATTGTTAGCCTTGAAGTGATGGAATTCATCGGAAAAACCTCTATCCACTTCGAATGTGCGTCAATGACGACAAAAAATATTTCCCCAGAAATGGTCCCATGAAATCGATATGTAACCGAGACCAAACTTCTGTTGGCCAGGGCCAGGGATTCAAAATGGTCTTATTGGCAGATTTTTTATGTAACAGACAATTTTCACATGACCTAAAAATCAGCTCTATGTTTTTATCAAAGCCTGGCCACCAGAAATATGATCGCGCAAGACTTTTCATTTTCACAACTTCCATGTGAGATGAGTGGAGGTCATTCAAAATATAATTTCTCAACTCAGTGGGAATTACCAACCTGTTATTCTATAATATACAATCGTGTTCAACGCTCAAAGTATTTTTCATTTTATTATATGGTTTCAAAGATTCTACTATTTTCTGTGGCCATCCTGTACGTGTAAAATTCGATACCTTTGACAGCACGACATCAAGTGATGTTTAGTTTTTTACCTGTTAGAAATTGATGGGGAAATGGTTGTTGTTCGTAAAATACTCAATGAAATTAATATCAACATTTTCCCACTCTTCCTCGCACCCTATTATATATATTGATAATTCGATAAAATTACGGCCCTGCGACGCAGTCTGTTTGCCGAAAATTGAGGGATATTTTGGTCAGGGTTAAAATTCGAGATTTGAGGCTTATGATCTACGGTGAGTGTGAAGTTACGCCCATAAATGTACTGGTTGAATTTACACAACCCAAAAATTTTTGCTATGCCCTCTTCTTCAATTTGTGAGTAACTTTTTTCCGCAGCGGACTATATCCGAGATGCAAACGCGATTGATCGTTCACTACCATCATCCATAAAATGGGCTAATACGGCCCCTACCCCATATTCTGATGCATCTGAGGTAAGCCTCAAAGGTAACTCCGGATTATAATGCACTAGCACTTCTGCTAAATTTCCTTGATTTTTTTAAATGCATCATTGCAATTTTCTGACCAATCCCAGTCAACATCTCCTTTAAATAGATTATACAAAGGATGCAGGATGGTTGACAAATTTTTTACAAATTTTCCGTAATAATTGACTAACCCTAAAAAGGATTTTAGTTGTGTTATATTTTCTGGAATAGGAGCATTCAGAACGGCAGATATTTTATCCTCACACGTGTGCAACCCCTCTTCATCAATCCTGAAACCTAGATAAAATATCTGTGGTTTGACAAATTAACATTTCTCAAAAGGGATTTTCAATCCAGCCTCTTTCAAATTATTCAACAGTGTATCTAAACGCATAATATGTTTTTTTCTATCACGCCCCATGACCAAAATATCATCCAGAAATATCGCTAAACCCTGTATTCCCGCCAGCAGTAATTCCATAATTTTTTGGAACTTTGGTGGAATACTGGCTATTCCGAATGGTGCCCGATTGTAGCGGTATGACTCTTTATGAGTGGAGATGGTTACATAACACTTCGACTTTTCATCTAACCAAACTTGTGTGTAAGCATTTGCTAAGTCTAATTTCGAAAAATTTTCACCTCCTTGTAACTTCAACGTTACTTTAAAATCTCCACACAATCTGACAGATCCGTCTTTTTTTATGACTGGGACTATAGAATTGCCCCAAGGACTATAGTCAACTATCACTCCTAAAGCTTTCAAGTGGTACAACTCCTTTTCAACTTTATCCTTAATGGCGAAGGGAAGAGGGCGAGCCCGGAAGAATTCAGGCAATACTTCTTTTCCAGACTTTAAATTAATCGAAATTGTACCCTTGTTAAATTTTTCCAAGTCTGGTTCGAAAATGGCACTATGTTTATTTATTCAAAACTTAATATCCCTCGGCAAACACAAAGTAATCATTTTCCAGAATATCCTTATCCATGATATTGATGTGAAACAAGTTGAAAAAGTCCCGCCCTAGAAGTGGTGGTCCTGATGCATCTCTAATTACATGAATATCCAAATTACCATGTTTGTTTTGAAATAAAACTGTACAATTGAAATAGCCCAATGGAAAAATCTGATCCCCATTGTATAAATTGAACTTTTTTTGTGTTCTCTGTAAAGGGAATATTTTCAATAATACTTTCATAAAAACTTTCGGAGATTACACTACAACTAGCCCCATTATCTAAATTGAAAGTATATGGCTTATCTTCAATAAATATTTCAATCGAAATGGAATTGACTTTGCAATCTAAACTATACAATGAGAGATCAGCTGTTTCTAAATAATTTTGACTGTTTTTGTTCGATCTGAATTAACAAGAGTTATTTAAATTTTTTTGTGGGCAAATATTTGCCGAATGACCCTTTTTTTCACAAATGTGACAAGAACATTCACGATATAAGCACTTATCTGTACGATGGTTCCGTCGTCCGCAGGAATTTGTTCAACTCTCCTCCTCCACCTGTTTTAGGTTTCCGTGAAAATTATGACGTCGCTGCATTTCTCTCCGCTGCTGTACCTTGCGAATGCGTGTTGGACTTTCTCCCATGACGTTCTTGCGTTGCAATAAGTAGTTCCGGCTCCTTCTTGACGTAGAATTTTTCCATGCCGTTAGGAGATAGTGTTGCGTGTGCAGCTGATTCAGTGGCTGCTATTTCCACCACATTCTCGAATGTAACCGAGATTTTTTCTTCCATCAATCTATCCTGCACTACACTTTTTTCGTATGAAACTATAAAAATATCTGTCAGTACTATTTTCAATTCCGAATTTCCAAAATGGCTAGGACCTGCTAAACTCTTGAGACTGGCCGACCACTCCTTAGCAGTCTCACTAGGCATTTTCCGGGCACTGTAAAACATATATCTCGCAGCGAAAATGCTTTCGCTAGGTTTGAAATGATCCGAAAGCAGTGGACACAACTCCGAATATCTTTTCGACTCAGGTTTTTCAGGTACGCACAGATTATGCACGAGTTTATAAGCTTCCTCGTTGAGAACGTTCAACAAAATCGCTGCTTTCCGTTTATCTTCCTTGATTTCATTGGCAATGGATTAGTTTTCCATACGTTTTCTGAAGATAGACCGATCTGACTGAGCGGGATCAAACTCCCGTAGATGTCCGATATATTCGGTAGTCATTTTGGAACGCGTATATTCACTTTCAACTCCTAATTATTATGAATTAAAATTATTGTTTCAAAATCATCGTCGCCACTTGTGGTGTATTGACTGAATATGCAGACATATAAAACCAACTCGAGAACTCAAAGTATTTATTCATGATTATAACGCGTACATTACTCGTGAAAATCAAAATTCCAACTGCCTGCTCGACCCGTACCTGTGTACCGAGAAGGCACAAAAAACGTGCGCTATACATTGCGCTCAAAACTACAATACATGTATGGAGAACACTTAGTAAATTCAAGTCTAGCAAATGGCATAAGTAGCTCATTTTTCTGCCTTGTATTCACATTGTGATGAACAAAATTAGTTGTGAATTCATTCCGATGTTCATAGACATACAGACATTTCAAAAATATATAAGGAATACACTGTCAGGATTTGATGATCCTTAAAAAATAATCTACATGAGAATGTTGCAGGTTTTCTAGCCATGCGGCGTAAAATTCGTTTTTGTGTAATAAAGATTTTTGGAAAAAGAGTAGAATCACTCTAAGACAAATGCCATATCTGAGTCGAGATTCAATCGCTGAATAATAATACATGATAATTTGACTATTGTTTAAGATTTTCCCAATATTATAGATAAAGTATGCCATTGATGACAATTTTGATATTAAATGTTCAAACTGTTTCTCCCACTCTAAGTTTGCATCCAATTGTATACCAAGAAACTTCATCTTGTCTCTATTTTCAATTGTCATGTCCCGAATTTTGATCTCCAAAGTTTCACAGTTACTTTGTCTAGTATGGAATCATATCATGCTAGTCTTATTTGCATTGAAACATATATTGTTGGGCTCTCTTCTGTCCCTAATATTGGTACCTGAAACTCTTTCTGTTGAATATTGTCTTTATTCACTATTAAAAGTATATATTGATCAACCTAACCTACCTTGTAAAATATTGACATCCCACATACCACATATCATTTATCAATTCAACTCTGGGCGAACTCAATCGGGGCATCTGTTCTAGGCCATTGCCGTCCCACCTCGAAGTTTTGTTGAACAAACAACTAGAAATCCTCGGCTGAGTGGTTCCAAATTTAATATCTCTCGCCCTCGGGTATTCAGAAGAAATAAAATAGTACCAATTTACCCACCCCTCTCCCTGAGCTGAGTAGTACATAAATTTCGATTACGATTACTATCAACCCATCCTTTTCACGTATTATCACTAGAAAGGAACAAAAAGGGGTAATAAAAATGGCGCCCAGTCACGTGGTTTGATTTTTCATATACGGGGTGTGAGAGAAAAAAAAAACTGCTTTCAGCTGAGGATATTCGGTTGTCTTGCACTTTCCCTGTCACAACAGTTTTTTCAGCAGACAGACGGTGAGCAAGCAGGTAGAGAATCTATAGGAGTTTCAGGTATACAGGGCTGCACAAAAGATTTACGGTTCCGGAGTTGTTCGTTGCGGGGTCTTGTAGTTTTTTTTTCAGGTATTTTTTTTCCTCTCCAAGATTTTTTTTCGCTTCTTCGATCGCTTCGCTCAGATACAGGGTGATACTTGGTTCACTACAGTTTTTTTTTAGTTTAAAATAAATGTCTGTCTATTTTTCTCTTCGTACAACCGCACAGTAGTTCCAAGTAGTACGTAGTTATGTGAATCACTTCCCCGATTCCCGTGAGAACCTGCTGATTCCAGCATCAGCGAAATCTGACGATTCCATGGAAAGAACAAGACGCCTTGCGAACCGAGCCAACGGACCGGCAGATTCGACATAGCCCTGAACGAAGAAGGTCGCATTTAATTATTCATTATTACTGTTTTTTTTCTAATAAATTGTATCAAGAAATATAACGAGCTTTTTTAAAAAGCTATTTCTAATAAGTAGAAACGTAAAGTGGCGCAGTCGTACGGATTCTGAAAGGGACATTTATCGAAAATACCCCGTCAGTTTCAACTGTTTGTTCAGAAGAACCCAGTGCTCCATCGAGGACCCAGCTGATAGAAGACAGTAGCATCGAAGCAAGAATGAACATCTTCGTTTTGATGTAAGTTGCTCAAGTCATATCATTCCTGCGATCCTTCAAAATTCTATGTCATTCTCCTCGCCTTCTTCAAGTGAAAATAGTGAAAGCGAGTTAGATTTAGAAATCAAAATAAATTCAATTTCTAACTTGAATCTAGACTCTGAAATAAGTGAACTCCTTTCAGTATTGAAAATAACAGAAAACTCATCTCGTGATTCAAGAAGAGAAATATCAAATTCAATTAACAACATGGCAGTACCCAATTTCGAAACGAAACTTTTAGAAATTGTTCCAAAATTTGACGGAAATCCATTAGAATTATCCTCATTTTTAGATACCGCGAATACTTTGATTAATACTTATTGGGACCCAAATCCTGCGAATTTAGGTGGAGTTCAGAACACAACTCTGATCTACGGTATTTACGCAAAATTGATAGGAAAGGCACGCGAAGTTTACAGTATTTGCATATCAAAAGATTGGCAATCAGTAAAAAATGCTCTGGTGGCCCATTTCGGTGACCAAAGAGATGAAAACGGATTACTTTTTGATTTGGACCAATTAAGACAAAATAACAACGAATCTCCTTTACAATTTTATACTCGTATAATGTCAAATTTGAGTGCACTTCATAACTATCTCGATACGCACGAAAACGATGTAAACAACAAAACTGTGAAAAAGACATTCTATAATACGCACGCTTTGAAAATATTCCTTGCAGGATTAAAAGAACCCCTTGGTTCTACAATCCGAGCAATGAAACCGGTCGATCTGGCAGAAGCTAGACAATACATAATTTCTGAGAGTAACATTCGTCATTTACAAAAACCATCAAATAATAACGATCAATTCAAATCAAAGCAAGTACCCAGAAATAGTTTCGGCTACCAGAATCATTTTCAATATCAACAATTCAACCATCCTCAGAACAATTCGCAAATTCCACCACAAAATTTTCCTAGGCCTGCTTTCCAAAATTCTAACTTTCCACGCGGACCAATGCAAATGCAATCGCGACCTGCACCTCCGCAAAGATATTTTACGAACAGCCAAGTTTTTGGAAATCAAGGACCCTTTAGAAACCCAACCAACGTTTGGAAACCTAACCCCCAATTGAATCAAATTAAACCTAGACCTACACCAATGAGCGGCATTTCTTATGGAAATCAATCCCGACAAAGAACTGACTATAGACAAAATACGTTTCAACAACCTCAAAGAAACACAATTCCTGAAGAACTATTCAATGTAGAACAAAATTATTATGATGAACAATATTATAATGACCAATATCGAAACTATGACTATCAATACCAAGATTATGATTACCAACATCAAAACTATCAGGATGATACTTGTCCAAATACTTGTCAAAACCAAATAGACCCAATCGAAGAATCCACCGAAAATTTTCAGGAAGTCGACTCCTCAGAAACCAACACATAGAAATTCACTCAATATACGACCGAAAAGATCTGCCATATATCCAAATCTCAAATCCACCCTTGAAGTTATTGATTGACACAGGTGCTACCAAATCATTCCTGAATCCCGAAATTGCAGAAGATTATTACCACGAATTTATAAAGAAAGAACCGTTTACAATTTCATCAATATTTCAAACAACTTGTAGAGATCAATGTGCAGAAATTCCGGCATTCAACGAATTTAATTCTGATGATAAGAACATAAAATTCTACCTATTTAAATTTCATCACTTTTTCGATGGTCTAATCGGTTATGAAACGCTAAAAGATCTCAACGTTCAAATAGACATTCAAAATTCGATTATAAAAACACCTAAAGCAAAAATTCCTATAACTCATTACGAAACAAAAGGGAAACTATTATTTTTTGCACGAATCGAACCATTTTCAATCGAATCAGTTAAAATTCCAGTTTCAATACCCGAAGGTACCATAACTATTCCCGAAACTCGCATGTCGAAAAAATGTATTATTCGTGAATGTCTCACTATAGCTCATCAAGGATATGCAACTGTTGATATTCAAAATAATGCCAGTGACGTACTAGAAATTTCTCTCTATAAACCGGTACCAGTAAAATGTTTTGACAACAATGAATTCGAACTTTTTCACGTAACAATACAAAACACAAACCAAGAGAATATACAATTTCCTGATATCACGCAACTCATACGAACCAACCACATGAACCCTGAAGAAAAATATCACATCGAAAAATTATGCCGATCTTTTTCAGATATTTTTCACCGCGAAAATTCCAAATTAACTTTTAGTAATCAAGTCAAACACAGAATCAAGACTCTAGATGAAACCCCCATATATTCTAAATCATACCGTTATCCTTTCGTTCACAAACCAGAAGTTGAAAGACAGATAAATGAAATGCTCAGACAAGAAATTATCAGACCTAGTGAATCCCCTTGGTCCTCACCGATCTGGATAGTCCCTAAGAAAGCAGACGCATCAGGAAAGAAAAAATGGCGTATAGTTGTAGACTACAGGAAATTAAATGAAAAGACGATTGACGACAAATACCCTATTCCGAACATATCCGATATCCTTGACAAATTAGGTAGATGTCAGTATTTTTCAACATTGGATTTAGCTAGCGGTTTCCATCAAATCGAAATGCATCCCGATGACATTCAGAAAACTGCATTCAATGTTGAACATGGTCACTACGAATATCTGCGCATGCCCTTCGGGCTCAAGAACTCACCCTCTACGTTCCAAAGGGTGATGGATAACGTCTTGAAAGATTTGCAAAATAAAGTTTGCTTTGTCTATATGGATGACATAATTGTATTTTCCACCTCTTTGCAAGAGCATATAACGAACCTTAAACTAGTTTTCGAGAAATTAAGAGGAAGTAATTTAAAAGTACAGTTGGATAAATCAGAATTTCTTAGAACCGAAGTGGCTTTTCTCGGTCACATCATCACTCCTGACGGAATAAAACCAAACCCCGAAAAAATAAAATCAATCATCAATTATCCTATTCCGAAAACTACAAGAGAAATCAAAGGATTTCTCGGACTTTTAGGCTATTATAGAAAATTTATCCCAAATTTTGCGAAGATCACAAAACCGTTCACTTTATGTTTAAAAAAAGGTGCTAAAATAAATATCAATGATCCTCTCTATATCAAAACATTCGAAGATTGCAAATCTCTTTTGACCAACGACCCTATCCTCCAATATCCAGATCTCACAAAAGAATTCATACTGACTACCGACGCAAGTAATGTGGCCGTGGGAGCTATTCTCTCACAAGGACCAATCGGACAAGACAAACCTATTGCATACGCATCGCGTACATTGAACGAATCAGAGCAGAACTACGCGACTATCGAGAAAGAGCTTTTGGCCATTGTTTGGGCTACAAAATACTTCAGGCCATACTTGTTCGGAAAAAAATTCAAAATTCTAACAGATCATAAACCTCTCCAATGGCTTATGTCTCTCAAAGAGCCAAATTCTCGTTTGGTTCGTTGGAGATTGAAACTCGAAGAATTTGATTACCAAATAGTGTATAAAAAAGGAAAATTAAATACTAATGTCGACGCTCTCTCCCGAATAGAAATATACCCTAATGATACACAAACTAACGACAATAATGACCCAGAAATTCTTCCCATTCTACAATACATGGAGGAATATAACACGAATCCCATCCTAGACGATAATCCAAGACCATCCACAAGTAGAGAACCCGATAACCAATCAATCATAGGACAGATAGACCCCGACGAAAATAACGACAACGAAACTGTACACACCAGTGCAGAAAATCCGATTTTGACAATAAATATAACTGATAAGCCGCTGAATTATTTTCTTTGCCAAATTATCATAATTAAAGTCGATCAAAATCCGCGAATGGAAACAAAAAAGATATTTATAAATCCAGTTAACAGAACAAGATGGTATCTATATGTGACAAACGAAACATTCCAAGCCCAAATTATTGAGTTCTTGAAAGAATTCGGTGGCGCAAAACGACAATACGTCTTATACTTTCAGAATGATGAAGACCAGAACTTATACAAAAAAATATGTGTTTTCCTTCCTCAAATATTCAAAAACTCTTCTTTCAAAATTTTAAAATCAAACAAACTTTTATTTGACGTTACTAACGAAAATAGGCAACAAAGTTTGATGAAATCCACTCATGAAGGCGTTACTAATCATAGAGGAACCCACGAAACGATTAACGAATTGAAAATCAAATACTATTGGCCGAAATTAAATGACGATGTCAGAAAATTTATAAACAATTGTTCTATTTGTCAACAAGCCAAGTACGAACGTCATCCTCCACTCATCAAACTTCAACTTACACCGACTCCCAAAAAACCTTTTGAAACCATTCACGTAGACACATTCAAATTCAATAATGCCATAGCTCTTACAATCTGCGACAGTTTCTCCCGATTCGGACAAGCCTATATCTTGCCCAGTCTTTCTGCAATACATGTCTATCAATCTCTCTTACAATTTATTACGTCATACAAAACCCCAGAAAACATAGTGTCTGATAATGGAACAGAATTCACCCAAAATATTATGAAAGAATTCGCAAAAGTTCATAAAATAAATTGGCATTTCACTTTACCCTTAAACCCGAACAGCAACGCAATAGTAGAAAGATTTCATTCTACAATTCTCGAACATATGCGTACTCTTGCTTTAAGTAAACCAAAGCTGAATCCTTTCGAAAAGATAACTTATGCTGTTTTAGGATATAATAATTCTATTCATTCGGCAACCAAACAAAAACCAATTGATCTCCTTTTTGGACACTTAGAATTAAAAGACCCGATGAATATTGATAGCCAATCTCAGATAATTAATCACACAATTAATGAACATAAAGAAATTATGTCTGATTTGTACAAAAAACTTCATCAAACAACATCTGAACAGAAAGCTAACGTAATTTCCAAATTAAACGAAAAACGCAACGACCCACCAGACATTGCACCTGGCCAAATAGGCTATAGGAAATTGACTGATAGACAACAAAAAACAAATCCCTTATACCGACCCGAACATATAGTCAAAACTAATGATCTGACGGTTACAACACCACAAAATACCTATCACAAACAAGTTTTCAAACCTCCCAGGAAAATGACAGACAACCCCCTGTTGCAGGTTGACGACACTTCACATGACGATAGCTCAGGAAGTTCAGATACATAACCTAGAGACCAATCCTGGTATCCTCCCTTTCAAACTCGGAAATGCCAGAGTAAAAATTGGATCCCATACCTTCCTTCATTACATCAAAATAGACTATGTACGTGAACAAACCCGATCGATAACTGATCAATACAACCAATTAGGTATACTTATTAACAAAACTAATATTATTCGCATTGAAACACTACGTAACATCCACAAACGTCTCGAATACGAAGTTACCATAGTTAATCGAAAATTGAATTCCCTATTCCCCAAACCAAGATCAAAAAGAGGACTAATAAATCCAGCAGGATCACTCATTAAATTTTTCACCGGAAACCTTGATCAAGAAGACGCTCAAGAAATCCACAACAGTATTTACGAGCTCGAGAACAATCAAAACAAAATAATAAAAAAGATCAACAAACATGTCTCGTTAACAGCCAAATTGATGAATAATATCAACGAAACAATGACAACACTATCAAAAAATCAAAATTTGATTGAAAATAAAATCGAACAACTCAGGATAGCATTGAATGATCACTCACTCTGGTTTTCTCACTTTTTGACAATTCAAGATATATTGGACCAAATTAAAATTAATCTTGATTCACTTCTGAATTTTCTCTCAGAAACCGAAAATGCTGTAAGCTTTGCCTACCTCAATACATTGCATCATAGTATCGCTTCCCCCGAAGACTTAAAAGAAATTATAACAGAATTATATAAATCACACACTGAATCACAGATGCTCTTTCATGTTGATGAATATCTCAAGTATTATAGCGTAGTAGAAACAAGCGTTTTCGTAGTTGACGACAAAATGATATTTTCACTTGATTTCCCTCTAGTTCATTCCAATACCTTTGATCACTATCACTTATTTCCAATACCTAATAAAAATCATTCAATAATAATACCTCCCTCAACCTACCTAACATTGAGCAACGAAGAATATCAATACCACAACGGAAAATGTACCGAGCTTAGACCAAACTACCTCTGCAAGAAGAATCGTCTTCTACACCTGCGTGAAAACCTCGACTGTGTTACATCGCTCTTGTCTGCCGAAAACAACTTGACCAGCTGTCACCAAGTTCCAGTCCACGTCAGTCAACAGCTGATTGAAGAAATCAACGAATCCCACTACATTGGCATCTTCCCAGATAACCAGAAGCTTCAACTTGATTGCCGAGATAATAATGTGGCCATAGTCCATGGCACTTATCTCTTCGTAGTTCCACCAGCATGCTCTATCAAGACACCAGCCTATAGTTACAAGAACGAAAAAGGTGTTATTACAGGACACCCAGTCTTATTAGAAGAAATAAAAGCTTTCGAAATGCCAACTCTCCATGTAGAAAAATTGCGACTCGAGAAAGTATCCCTCGACAAACTACACGAACTTCAAATACAAGAAATACAAGATGACCCCCTCGAGAAGATGAACCTACAGAAGAAATATTCTCTATGGTCCAACTGGATCGTCGTGACGCTCGTCATGTGCGTCATAGCCTACCTAAGCATCACCAAGAGAACCACAATCTTATCATGGTTCAGCAAGAAACGAAAATCTCAAGAAGTCCAGAGGACAGCCATCGACGAAACTCAAGTTGTTCCACCCTTGAGTTCCTTCTAAGGGATGGAGGAGTTATGTGAATCACTTCCCCGATTCCCGTGAGAACCTGCTGATTCCAGCATCAGCGAAATCTGACGATTCCATGGAAAGAACAAGACGCCTTGCGAACCGAGCCAACGGACCGGCAGATTCGACATAGCCCTGAACGAAGAAGGTCGCATTTAATTATTCATTATTACTGTTTTTTTTCTAATAAATTGTATCAAGAAATATAACGAGCTTTTTTAAAAAGCTATTTCTAATAAGTAGAAACGTAAAGACGTAATTGTATACAGGGTGAAGGCGAGATTGGAAGAAAAACAATTTTTATCATTTCCTTTGTATATTTTGTCTGATATCTTTGATCGGAAAATTCGAGGGATTTTTTTTGCCAACTAGTGATCTTGACGGAAGTCGGTGTTCATCCTATACAGGGTGGATATTCTTGGGGTATCTGATATAAATAATAAATAAATATATAGGGCAGTGTATAATATTTTTTTTCACCTGAAGGAATTTCAGAGCGTGATCTTCACATATTAATACAAGGTGTAACAATGTTAGGAATTTGTTTGGTTTACTCTACGGTATAGGGATTGGTTAGGGCTCTATGAGCAGTGTGGGATTTGCGGATATTAGTTAGATTTTTTTTTGTGGGAGGCGGGTACACTTCGTGTCAACATTAAGAGTGACTGTTACAAATAACTTTAATCCGTTGTCACAATGAAAGTCAATCGTCTTTTGGAGGATGAGCTTACATACGAGTTGCAAATCAGAGACTTGCCTGTAGAAAACACAGTAGCGGAAAAGAGGGTAGCTTTGAGTCAGAACTTATCACTAGCCCCGATGATTGTAAGGCTTGATCCGGTATATGAGGTCTCTATCTGTGAACGGAAAATAACCGAGTTGAAAGAAGCTATTCTGGAATTTGATTATGCCGATCGAGATAACGAATTTTCTCGTATTTACACACGACTACATCACGTATCTCGTCGTCTGCAACGCATACTCACCAATAATGAAGATCAGGAGGGCACTGAAATGGATTCAGTTCGTATGTACTCCCAATTAATCGGCAACCTCAACCTAGCATTTGAAGGAATTTCTATGAGCAGCCAGCCGATTAATCGTACAGTTCAGTCCCACCAGGAGTCACATTCTATAATGGATGAGGATATTCCCCGGGACAATACCGCAACATTGAATGAGACCCATGTCTCCTACGACCTGATCGACTTGTCGGAGGATCGAGAGAAAGGACACGAAAATGTTAGGGACAGATTCCAATCTCGAAGTGGGCAACCACCATTCATATCCACAGGGCATCGTACCAGTGATGGCCATAATGATGATACCTTCGCTCGTCCATCATCGTCATCATACCCAGAGTCGACATCCTTCACCGGCATACCACCTCGTCCTAGTCAAACTCGCCCTAGGGAAGATCATGAATCCTCCGAGGCTAGGTCATCTCTTCCCGCAGACAGTAGGAATGTTAGGTTTTCGGAAACTCGATCATCCCTGGCAAATCTGTCGGCACAAGCTGTCAGAGACGAGACATTTAGACCAAGCGCGTTATTTGATGCCTTCGATGTTAATCCTCCTCGACTGAATCAACTTCGATTGAATTCCGATCGACCCGAGCAATCGCGAGCAACCTATACTTGGGATCAGGAGGACCAGCGAGCTCAGGTAGAGCGTTGAGGAGTCAAGTTTAATGGGAGATCCAGTGTTAATGATTTTCTGGATCGAGTGGAGGAGCTTCGCATTTCCCTTGTGGTATCAAAAAAGCGAATACTTCGATTGGCTCCAGAATTATTTACACAGAAGGCTCTCCTCTGGTATCGAACCGGACATTTCGAGTCATGGGATGATCTGGTGAGACAACTCAAGGAACCATTTCAGCCTTATGACTACGAATACGGTCTTTGGGATGAACTGCGCAGGAGAACGCAAGGAGCCCAAGAAAAGGTCATCAACTTCGTCTCCGTCATGGAGAATATGTTTCGTGAGATGCCAGTACTCCATACTGAACCTACTCGAGTGAACATTATCAGGCGAAACATGCTACCTTATATACAGAAGCAACTGGCTCTGATCGAGACGAATACGATTGGGGATCTGGTCCAACTTGGTAGAGCAGTAGAAGAAACAGAGTGGAGTTCACCCCCTCACCTACGAACTACCGATATCTTGTTACGAGTTGAAATTGCCAAGGACTAATATATACAATTTGAGAACGTTAATTTATTTAAATCTGAATGGTTCTAATACACTTCAAACATATTAACACCTTGATATACACTTTCAAAACACCCATGAACATCCAAAGTATAGCTTCCTCTCGTCCTGGCTCCTGATCGTTTCCTCTTGAGGAATATCGAGTGACCAAATCTGTGAATCAATAGGACATTATCATTTCGAATTTGGTATTATATCACTCACTGTAATCGACTCCATCTAACGGCCTGATCATTGACTGATCAACCGGGTAGTAAACAGTCTCAGATCAATGCTTATTGTGACGTATGTCGTGGTACTCTGACCCAAGTCCGGTGTTCAGAACTGTTCTGAACCTACTATGAAGGCTTTCCTCTTTGGTGTTCAAAGCAAACCGTCAATTTTCATGATCAGTGAGGGATCACTGATTGACATCATTGACATGGACAGAGTGGATTTGCGTACTGAAATTGCGAGGGAAATGGAGATTTTTTATGGTTTTGCGATAAGATTAGAGCATCGGCACATTTTCTTTGGTGTAATAATTTTGGCTACTTGTTGAAAGTGCATACCGTTTCGGCGGATTTGAATTTCCTGAAAAAGAAAGTGGTTATCGAGACGCCAATATTGAGATAATCAACAGTATCAGAGGATTGATACCTGATTTCATCAGTAGATGGATTTTTTTTGTTGGCTGTAAGAAAAACCACCTGGTGATCTCATCACAAATATCACAAATCACTCACTTTTAGGCCACACTCCATCATTCAGGCCTAGTTTTCCGGACCCAGCTTACTGGCTGTGTGAATGCTTATTCGCTATAAGTAGAGCGATATTCATATTTCTGCTTTGCATGTGTAGTGTGTACCTACTCTTCAGTAGAATATAGATTCTATCCCATATAGAGAGCTGCTGTCTTAGATGAAGCGATCAGGAGTCACAGATGCCAACAATCTCGACCACATCAGATAATACAGGCGAGTCCATTCCAATTTAGTGTTCACTAGCGCATGATAATTGCTACAATTGCTTCAGCTGCGTTGCTGTTCATAGCATATAAATTTCCTTCGCATAGCATGTACTTACTTGCCTGCTGACTAGCTTGCTTATCAGTTATTATAGTGATTTACCAGTGTATCAAAACTCATACCAGATCTACCATAATACTTAGTTCATTTTCTGGAAAGACTGTAAACTTTCAGTACATATACTAAAAGTACTTACCTAGCAGTGTACCCACATATTAGTAGGTATATGTTTACTGGCAACCACTAACAATTTCTGTTAATATTTCAATCAGCTGGATAAAATAGTTTCAGGTGGATTTGAGTATAGGTTATATAGATTTTTCCAGACGACCTGCATCCTGTTAGGACAGTAGCTTGTGGCTCTTATCCTTGATATCATGCACCCAAATTGATTCAAATTTTTGATTTGTATATCTATGATATGGTCCTAGCGGTCCCTAGAATTGTTTATTCAGTACCACTGCACTTAGAATGTGAATTGGGGAGTTTTGTTTGATCATTGACAGACAGTGTTGGTTTCGGAACACGAGATTCACGGAATCGGTTGATTGTTCAGTCTTACACAGTTGTCATACCATTTAGAATCACGCCAGTGTTGCCAGACCCACTGAATGATCCGAATATTTGAGACCTTATATTTGAAAATTCTGTGATCCCAATTGTAAATAATCTGGTTCAAGGAGACTATAGATTGATAAAATTCAATATTATCTTGAAAATACAACTTTCATCAGCCCTTATGAGAGTATTTGTCGTTAAGATAGGTATTTGAGTAACTCCTATTTGATATAGGTATATTTTGGTACTACTTACCATATTAAATATGTTCATTTATTTGAAATATAGTTTTGTTTCCACCCCCTGATCTCCCTGAGCTTCCGGGTATTCCATTCAAATCATTTGGAAGAAAACACTAGTTACCTCAGGCTTTACTTAACCTCTTATGATTAATGGTCCATAGAGGAAAGACAGGTAACTTTTTTTATTTAAATATTTTCACCATACAGGGTGGTGCTAGTTGTATTCTCAAGTGTTTACACATATAGGGTAGTTGTTTTTTTCAATTGCTTCACGTATTCATGGTCAATAAATGAATTAGTACACTCTACAAAATTTTGGACTTTCTAGATATACAGGATTGCGCTACTAACAGTGAAAACAATTGAATTCCAATTTGCTCTCACCTATTTTCGCAGATTATAAACGAAGGGTAGGTATTTGAATATTTTGCAGGTAGTATAGTTTGAATATTTGTTAGGATTGGTTTTATACAGGGTGGCCTGTTTATATACTAATAAATTGGTTGTGCAGGGTTTCTAGCATATTGCTTCGAGTAAAGTATCCAACATTTATATCGTTGCTGTTACATGTAAAAATTTCAGTATTAATGGACAGGTATATTACAGTATTTTTCCATTTGGAAGGGATTAATTCTCTGTCAGGGGCTATCACTCTGTATATTGGGCTCCGATTCAATATCGAAATATCCGGTCGAAGATCCACACCAGCACAAGCATTCAAAAACAAACAAAATATCAAAATATCAGCAAATCAGAGGATCCACTAAATTTGAAGAACGAATTGTTGTGAAACACTGAAATTTCTGATAGGAAATAACACCTCCGAACTTACTGTATTTAATAATTAACCCAGGCTATCAATTATTTCCGTATGATTTTATATCAGTTATACCTATATACCTTTCTGTAGTGTTCGGTTTCAGAGCAACGTGTTTTATCTACGAGAAAAATTTATTGATATCGAAGTATGCAAAAAGATAATGAGATATCGTTCCTACCAGTGTGACGATTCTGTATTTCTGTGAGTCTTTCCTTGAGATTTGTTTGGAATGTATGATAGTAAACAATCATCAGTATTCGAAGATACCTGAACCTATATCTCGATCAGCTGTTGTCTCTGTCGTATTGGCAATATTTCAGTAGTAAGTTGATCCGTGATTTCGTAGCTACTTTGGCTACTAATTTCTCGATGGTTGTTCGTTTGTAATTTCCGGTGTAGATGAGATTTTATGAGAGTCGATGATAATCGTTCTTTCATCCCGTCAAAATTATTCATCTTGATAAAATGTGCCCCTATTCCTAGTGGTAGATATCCTGTATCAGGCGAAATTTCTATTTTTAAAATGCGAAAAGTAATCCGTTAGGTTTGACATTTCGACATGTCTGGCAGGGTAGAAGTTTGGCAGATGGCGTATACCCACCTGTCAGGATTAGAATAATTATTTGTTTCTTGGTAATCCAACTGTGTGTTCATGTAGAACTGTTCTAAAATATCAGGATTTTTTTTTTTGCCAAGAATTGTGTAATCGGAATATTTTGATGCCCGAGTATTTGGGAGATAATACTTTTTATAAGGATTTGATTTCCGATCACCATATCTATAGAATTTCGTCAAGAAGCCACTTTACACGCCGCCTTCCAACCCAGGTAGGGATACCATCTGTTTGATTCATTTTTTTTGCATGTCGAAAGTGTCAATAAGTACCGTAATTGCTGATTTATTGCTTTTAGGCTTTTTTTTTCTTTCTTGTGTTATGGTATATGCTATATACCAAGCTTTCGCACAATGCTTGCCATCCTGTAGAATAGTGCCTTTCATGCAACCCATCAATAAGCTATAATATCAAGCTGGTAGTTTGAGCTTAGTCAACCTGCATGTCCGAGGAGGAGACTCAAGGGTATAAGGGCTGTCTCACTGGGAGAACGATCTCCAGAAAACCACCATCGGCATTTCAAGTAAGATCCAACCATGGCTTCACATAGAGTCTTCTCTTGAATGGTGCTTCCTAGTAGTAGTCACATAATAAGTCATTTGTTTTTATCAAAAAAAAATTCTTCAAGTTCATCATATACCTGCTATAAATTGGAATAGTGTGAACCGATAGTATATATACTATAGGGGGAAATCTCAGCCTGGTCTTGTATTACCGGATATTGATTTAGTACCTAATTGGAAAGAATACCTATAAAATATTGAAATTCATTGATAGAGTGACTCATTCAAGTTGTTGTTTCATCACCACTATCCGAGCAAACGAACCCTACCCCCCCGCTAGCTAACCGGAGTGTACAACTCTACAACAGGTTGTGCACTATAAATTCATTTGTTACATACAAGGTACTCCTATTAGTCCTGCCTTGCGATCTCATCACGTATGTGTTTTCATTAAATATATCCCTATAATATTGAGATCCATAATTTTATATGTAGCAAATTGGCGCCCACTTTCGTTTCGCTCAGTGGTGGAATTTTGTATCTTCGTATTTTCATCGTATGCTTATAGGATTCGTGATTTACAACAATAATTGTTTCGGTAATAGCAATTATATTTCTTTGTGCTATCTTCGAGGAAAAGAGTTACAAGGTAGCGTGCACTGTTTTTTCTTGATATTCTGTTTTTGTTGAACTAGGAAGCACCGATATTTTTTTCAAGAAATTCGATATTTTTCATTGTGCTGATTGAAAAATACTTAATTGCCTGATGTTTATGGTTTATGAATAATTTTTTTTTCATTCATCGATGAGAATTTGGTGAAATATTTTCATATATGTACAGGTTGTCCTGGTTCAGTGATCATTAAAGATTGTATGAAGTATGGTATATTATAGTTTGAGGTATTGATACTTCTTTCGAAATCGTGCTGGATTGGAGAACTTTATACAGAGTGTCTTCCTATTTTTCTTGCGCTAATTCGGTAAATCTTTATAATTGAGTTTGCTTCAGCATATCTGAAGTTTTGACGAGTATTCTAAATATTTTCACGGATCGTTTTGACGGTACTATAGGATAACATACCTGGAATAATTGATTGATTGATTTTTGCTCGATTGCGTTGTTTGGTAGGGAAGAGTGGGGAAATAAAAGTTATTAAAAAATTTTTGAGTTCCAAAATGAATATGGATGTAAATCGATTACTGAGTGACGAATTGTCATATGAGCTGCGTATACGAGGGGTATCGGAATTAGGATTTGTAGCAGATAAAAGACAACGCCTACGAGAGGTTTATCGATCAGAAAAACAAGGTGCATCCTCCGGTTTTCTTTTGAAAGATTTTGATCCGTTTGTTGAGTCAATCATCTGCGAGACAAAATTACAAGAATTAGATAATGCTATCATTAATTTCAACTACAGCAACGCGGCTAACGAACTTAGTCGAATCAGATCACGATTACTACATGTCAACGGTCGAATAAGCAACATTTCAGATCCGAATCTCAACCGTCATAGAAGGAAATTAATGGACACTTGTTATAATCTTTTAGATTCTTTGAGTCGCGTTGTAACTGAAATAAATAATAAATCAGAATCTTCAAGTCATAATATTTCAATTTTAGATTAACCAAACATACTATTGCCAGAGGTTATACACAGCCCAGCTAATACAACCTATGTCCCGACTAGCAACCTCATAGAGATACAGGGTGGGTCTACCCAAACTGCACCACAGGATAGTAATAACGCTTCCAGTCCAAATCATACTTCGACTCTCGGTTTTGTTAGGGACTTTCAACAAACAACCATTTTTTCCAATGAAATACCGGATGATTATGTTTTTAGGAATCCAGGGCAGAATAGCAGGCAATTTTCGGATGCTCGTTCATCGGTTAACCACCGACTACCTACGGACGAAACTTTGTCAGCGCCTATCGATCTTTCGACTTAAACTACTCATCCAATTTCCAAAACCGCCACGAAGAGTAACGAATCTAACGGGATGAATATTGAGTCCCAAACATATCAAAATAATCATAGAACCAATAGTTATTGCCATGACCCGTCAGAGCCAACTAGATACACAGCTGAGCAAGCTGATCTGAATTATAGTTCTTCTTGGTCGCGACAAGATTTCCGGAATGCTCCTCAGAGGGTTCAAAAAAATGTTAAATTCGATGATCATCCTAAAGTTCATCAGGGTATAGACTCTATCAACTGCCCTTATACCAATGTTGTTCCGGGATATGATTTTACCAATATCGGGGATTGTGATGAACGAGATAGACGTACTCTCCGACCAAACTTAAGAACTCATAACTAGTCATTATACGTCAATACGCCAAGTCCGAATGGAGAAGTTGATAGAGAATTTCAGTCATAAGCATCTGATGGTGAACAAGTCAGAATAGGATTGGATAATTTCAGTCTTCAGGATAGTAAGTATACGGAGAATCAAGGGAGATGTTTCTCGATCGTATCAAAATGGGACATTAAAAAGTTCTCAGGGTTCAATAATGTGTTGGATTTTCTGGAAGAGGTCGAGGAGTTAAGAATTGCATGTGGAATAACCAAGGAACAATTATTTAAATGCGTTAATGCTTTGCTCACAGAGTCAGCTCAAATTTGGTTCAGAGGAATCCGTTCTTCAATCATGTCGTGGGACGATTTTGTTATCAAATTGAAGGACACCTACCTGCCTACGGATTACGAGAAACATCTGATGGCGGATATACGTGCGAGAACTCAACATTTCAATGAGAAATCTGCGATATATGTCGCAACAATGGAAACATATTTTAATCGACTCAAACATAAACCTCCGGAACCAGAAAGGCTTCGTATAATAATCGATAATATGTTACCGGAAATCCAGAAGACATTGGCATTGAGACCAATCTCATGTTTAGTAGAATTAGTGGATAACTGTAAGAGAATTGAAGATGTATTTTGGCGAACTGAGCAGTGGCGCCCACCACCTACACACCCCAGAGTAGTAACTGAGGCTAACCTGATGTACCGTGAACCTAGGATCCACGAGCTTCAGCCTGTTCCTTCTCAGTCCAGATCTATATCCGATAACGCAGCAAATAAAAATCGATTGCCAACTTGTTGGAATTGTCATGAACAGGGACATTTCAAACGAGATTGTCAGCAACCACGCATGATTCACTGTTATCGTTGCGGGAAGAGAGGTGTGACAGTCCGTGACTGTTCGTCGTGTTCGGGAAACATGTGGCCTACTTTATAACTCAAAAATAAAATCAAACAAAGTAGTTCACATTATGCTGACGGCAGCTGTTCGCCGGAGAACAGATAAGTGAGTTCGGGTTATTTGTGGCTCTATGAATGAAAATTCAAAATCAAGAGAGCGCCACTCAATTTAATAAATGTTATACTATAAGTTTCGTGCAATCGTCGAAGTGTTTACATCGTTGCTATCTCGAGAGTAAAAAGCAAGTGATAAAAACCCCGCTTATTCCAAAAAACCTTCGCGGATGAATCTCATCCTATAACTTCGATAGTCCAGTAGTGTTTGGTGTCATAATAACGTCCCAATTGTAAGTTGCATAATCCGTAACCCTACTTTAATTTATATTGGCACCACCAAAAGGACCAAAAAGACCCTATCTGCAAAAATATTGGTGTCTCCATCTATACGTCGATAGTTATACCAGTTATCCCACCAAGCAGAATTATGTCGGACGGCTGTAACATCTGCATGAAGAAGGTTGACCGTACCAAAAAGGATACAGTCTTCTGTACTAAGTGTAGCAAGAGATATCATCTGACCTGCCTTGAGCAAGAAGAATACAGAGATTCTTCACAAAATTGGTTGTGCCCCGACTGTAAGAAGAAATCTACAACTGCTATAACGAAAGCTGACTTCGGTCTTCTCTTATCTGAAATAAGAGACATTAAGAGGGGGGATTCACGATGCGACTCATGCAGAGCTATCGTAGGGTATCGATTGCTAACTGTATATAAGTCCAAATGCGAAATTGATTAAACCAGTGAAAAGACTAAAGTTGGAAGAAGCTTTTGAAGTATTCCGAAGTTGAAACTTGTTCGTGAAAGAAAGCTGTAGATGATCAAAATATGTAAACATTGGAAACTAAGTTGCTTCGAATCATCAAAAATTCATTGTCAAAAATTAGATTAGATATAAAGTAACTCACAACCAAAATATTAGCTTCTGAAATGCAGTCGTTTGGCTTATAATGATCTTGGCGAATAATTTTGACAACTACACCGCCATTTTCCACATAAATATCAAGGATGGGTAGCAGGGACGCAATAAAGCGAGAAGGGATCTTGAAATTAGTGGTTCAGACCTTGTTTGGCAGATGGCGGTAATGTCCAGCGCATTTTCTCATTGCGTATGAGATGGCGCTGCGGAATTCCAGTCTAATACGTAGATTACGTAGATGATTTGCAGGGTTGCCGAGCACTTTGCGTTTAACATTCAATTCATTATTTTAGTAATTTACGATTAAGGTATATTGCAAAGATCGGATTATTTCAGCAATAAAAGAATTGTTTCGTGATTGTTTTTCCAATAATCGAAGAAGATAAGTCTTCATTTATTTTGTACATATTTCGTTCTTTATTTCGCAAAATAATGATGAAGCTATTTAATAGAATAGTTACGGATTGTGTTTCGAGAATACGGGAATCAAATCGGCGGTGCGGCGGCAATTATCACAAAGATGCCGACATAATTAGCGGATGATTTATTGCCATGACCCATGGCGACAATAATTGGAGATCATCGATTTTTATCTGGAATATTTGCAATGATTCGAGTAAGATAGTAAGTGGAATAAATTTTGCAGTTTTTGCACTGAGGTGACTGAGTGAATTAGAGAACTCAAGTAGAAATTGCCTAACAATAGAATTCATTACTTTCGAGTGAGTAATGAACAATAAGGTATTAGTTCGTAGAACCTATACTCTTTGATATTATTTAAGAAAAGTACAGGGTGAGCAGATTTCAATGTTCCTAACAATAGAAGATATGAAAAAAATTATAAGTTCAGATGATTTCACTGGCGAAATTTTCGAGTTATACATTTAGGTTCTATCTTTAGACTTTTGAAATGCGAATATCGTGGTTGCTTGTGAATTCACTTGTGTTGGTAATGTCCCGATCACAATCATGAAAAGTAAGTATTCTGTTTTCAAGAAATATTCGAAGAAAGCAGCTTCCATTTATTCCTCGACAACAAAATGAAATCAGTGGATTACTAAAAAGAAAAAACATATTTATACTTGGTGTCAACGGAAAACACTGTTTTACTATTGATTTATATTATTTCTAATCTCAGTTGAATAGGCATGTTGAATATTGAATATATAGAGATAGTTCAAACCGTACATGGTATGTAATGATTGGTAATGAGGAATCATAGATGAAAAGGAACACCATTGTTCATTTGTTCCCTGTATAAAGTATAGAGTAGACCATATTGATTAGAACCGTTCGGCGCGCAGAAATAAATCAGTAGATGCTCTGAGCGCTTGTTGCATAAATTAACATAAATCACCACACATTATTATGTATTGCTCTTCACTCCTCTCGGGTAATTTATGAGGCAGAATAATGGAGTACTGTGTATATTTGTTATAATGCGCACCAACTGAAGAAAAATTGCAAAATTGGAAATTTGAAACGAAGATTTTCATATTCAGATATACACAAAAATCTCGATAAGGAAACGAATAACAAATCTGACAATGAAATTTTTGGAAGGATAGGTATCTGATCTCACTTTCGTAAGCCTGGTGAGATATGAGATCACTAGATATGTTATTTCCGAAAGCAAATTCATGATCTTGAGAAACTGCCGCCCCTTTCAAATCGAACAAAAAAATTGTAATTGACACATTTACGTCATAAAATAATATACCTCGAGATATTCAATGAAATAACCATCGTTTCATAATTCATAATAAATTTAATGAAATAGGTTTGAAAAATTAATATACCTGAATATCGTGTATTCAGGTACGCGGTGATCATTTATAATGTCCCCCAATCCAACTTCGTTATTTTTCACATTAGACAAAAATGGTGAAGGAAAAAGTAGTACAGGATGATGCAAGCTATCTGCAGAATATATTGCTTTTTATACAGGATGTTTCAGAAATGCGTGACAAGTCATAGTTATATTTTTTTAAATAGAACACCCCGTATATTGTAATTTTTTTGAAAATTCTCAAACAATTGTGAACATTCTTTGTATAATATGTCCTACACCTAAATGTAACAGTTTTCGAAATATTCGAATTTCCACTAAGCTGCTACATTCGAAAAAAAAAACAAATTCCCGTTCTTGCGGCTGTGAATTAGCCATCTCCAATACGAGTCGTCTATTCATGACCTTTTTATAAAAAAATATGGATGATTTTATTTTGAAGTGAAGAACAAAATCGTATTAAATTCAGAAATTCAATATCTGAAACAACTAAACTACGCAACACTTATTTCGTCCCACCCCAAAATGTTACCCCTGTTGAAATCTGAATAACTTTTTTCTGCTTTGAACAATTCGAATTATGTTTACACTGTTCGTTAGCCTAGTCCTTCAGCTACAATCTCGTTAGTACTCTTTCAAAACATGAGGTTGGGTGTTATCTGAAACTGTGCAAAATTTAGTTGAAAAATATTGTTGAAACTTTTCATCGATCTTATGAAATGTTTTCTTATCAGGAAGATGCATCTATGAAGTTTCCTTTGAGCAATTTCAACGTTATCTGTTTTCATAAAAAAATATTTTTCATTTTCTGAATGAGGCATTTCAATAAAAATAATATGTTATATTGCAAACTGCCAACGTGTAACTGTCAGTACTGTCAGTAATAAACAAAGTTTTTGTTTTTTCGTGACCGCCTAATTCACCGTTACCTAGAACTGAAATCTTAAGAATGTAGCCGCTTAGTAGAAATCAGATTTCACAGAATTGTTTGGGAATTCTAGAAAATCAACAATAATATATAGGGTGTTCCATTTAAAAATATATAACTTTGACTTGTCATGCATTTCTGAAGCTGTATAAATAACAACGTATTCTGCATCATCCTGTACAACTTTTCTTTATTATTTTTGTCTATTGTGAAGAATAAAAAAGTTGAGAGGGGGAATATTATAAATTTTTCACCGTATACATAAATGACACACCAAATAATCAGAATTTATTATTGCATATATCGAATAAGTGTGAATACAAAAAGTAGCTTAGATTGAAAATAAATTCGCAATAGAAAAATCACCGCCGAAATTCAATAAAAAAATTGAAAATATAGTGATTAAAAAATGCAATTAAATGTATATAGGTACTGAAATATTTTTTGTTACCAACATTTTCTGACAGTCCAATAGGTGAAAGCGCTGAAAACATTTCAAATCTATAGATCAGAACCAAGGAGAATTGAATTACCACCACTATTCCTACGACTGCTATCATATCATATTCTTCGTGAGGAGGTTAAATCTTATTTCGGTGTCGGAACGGAATTGTTAAAATTGTCACATATCAAAATATATATGAGTTTGAATAATATCTTTCTTGGAAACGAAAACGTCAACATTGTAATTAATAGTTTCAAATTACCTAAAAATTATGGATTTATATTCGATAATATTCATGCAATATTTCAAATGGTATTCATGACTCGAATATAGCTGAGCGATAAATAATAATCATAATATCATAAAGTTAGTGAATATAATCAAGGCCCGCTACAGTCCTAGAAGATATCCGGGAATCAAATAATTATACGCTAACTGGCATCAATGGAGATACTGGTAGGAGTGGTAGAAATTGTCGGAGTTTCGTTTCAGGTCCGTACTAAGATACAAATGTCAACGATTTTCGAATTTGTTTTCAAACACCGGATAATTTTCAGATTCTGAAATAATTTAAACCTCTTCGGATATTTTGAGCATAGTGGAAAAAAACATTGAAAAGTTGATGTGCTGCTATACTGTGCGAGGTTTTTTTATTGTAGAGGATGGCTCAATTACCATGCTACAAAGTGATCCTGTCAAATGACGTCACTGCTTTGCCCTCATAGGATTTTTGCATTTAGATGACCAAGGGTAACACAATGACCAGGCAGGTTTCTAAAAAAACGCTCTGACGTCACGCTCAAGATCACAGATTGAGCGTTCTAACGGGCGGATATTACATGACATATTTGTACTTTTTTCATCATGGGTGAATTTTTAGGATTGAGGTGTCCAATAAAACTGCACAAATTAATCATCTCAATCAAATTATATCAAAATCAAGAACTGACACATTTTCGCTTTACACAATGAAATTTCACTAGATTTTGGATACACCTACTTTTTGCTTGTCAAATAATAGTTTTTGATGGATCAATTGTGTTTGTTACTTGCTGTAGCCCTCAATCTCTGGCCCTAAATACACCTAAAGTTCCATACATAATTTCCTATAAAAACCATATACATCTTGGTTCAGCTATCATGTAAAAAGATTATAACTTGATTTTTTGCAAAACATATTGACACTATCGACTATCGTGGTTTTTACCTGATATTATAGTGAAGCGGGAAAAATCGAATTTTGGGTTCATCAAGGCCAGTTTATTCAAGTTTTTTTGCATAGTGATTTTGGCTTCTGACGATACTTATGCAATGTTGTTATTGGTCGTATTTTAATCGACTCATAATCGAAATTGAAATTGACCAATAATAACATTAGATTTTTCACCGCTTGTATCGCCAAAGCCAAAATCTATAAGCAAAAAACTGAGCCTTATACGTCATTGTGATTCCGAAATGAGAGCTACGAAGTTTCATAGGTGTATTCCCATGCTGAGACCATATCATTTGAAAAACCTTCTTGAAAATATCAAGTAGTTAATTCTCGAGTAATTGTCGTCCTATAATAATAAGACTTTCATTGGAATAATTATACTATCCAATATTTTTATCTTTCAAGTTGTCGATATAAATTATTCAAGTAATATATGCAGTATAATATTCCTCAATGCGGCCCTGACGAAAACAACATTATCCTATAATTTTCAATGTACATGAGATTTTGGGGTGACACCTGTTGAGAGCGCTTTCTGACTAACGCGAATTGGAAATAGTAGATGGACGTGAAGGTTTCTACAGGCTTTTCGGACTTCCTATTATTTATTCACGATGTGGTCACCATAGAGACCTCTTACGGAATGGTCGAAAGTACGGCCCGTGACCCTCCTTTTAAACAGTCCCAAAAGCAACTACGCGATGAGATCAACAACAAATATGACCTACTGAGCGTTGAAATAGCAAACTGCAATAAAACGTTGACGACTCATGCGACTATGATTGCAGAAAACTCTAGCGCTATAGAAAGTGTTCACCAAAATCAGACCGCCATGCGGCTTGCTGTCGACGAATTACATGAGAAATCTTCAAAAATTGAAGACAGACTCTCAGAACTCCCGATTAATTCGCAGTTGCAGACAAAAACACATTCGCTCTCAGGATATGAACTGAATGAAAGATTATCCCGTGCTAAAAATATCATAATGTATGGGCTTGCTGAAATAGACGACAATGGGGACATGGCTTCTGTAAGTGAAATGCTAACTCTGTTAAAAGTAACAGCAGCGCCGGTACAACTCTTGCGTGTGGGACAAATCAAAGAAAACAAACATCGACCTCTGAAAATCATTTTCAATTCTACCAAAATTGTGAGCATGATACTGCGGAATAAAAAGAATCTCACATCCACCAAATTCAGGAACATTCGTCTGGACAATGATAAGACCCCGATGCAGATCGCAGAGCTTGATGAATTGCGAAATGAGTTAAAAGTTCGTATATCAAAGGGCGAAGGTGACCTCACTATAAAATATATTCATGGCACACCATCAATAATCAAAGCTCCAAAAAACTAAAAAGATATACAATTTCCAATCTGTCCTTCGCTTATACTAATATAGCCTCTGTCTCCGCTAAATATAGAGAACTCACTTTATTCGCCACACATGAATCGCCAGACTGTATTGCCCTCACCGAAACCTGGCTCTCCAAGAATATACCTGATTCCATCATAAATCTGAGCGGATACCAAGTCTACAGACAGGATCGACAAAATCGGAGAGGGGGTGGAGTCCTAATATACCTCAAAGAATCTGCATTCGCGGAGTTCTCTATACTCGAATCACACTATGATATTCCAGAAATAGAAAATATTTGGCTCAATATAACATCAAAGAAATTTTCCTTTTCCCTAGGTTGTGTATACAGACCACCATCATCTTCTCTCAATTCCGACTTGGTAATGATCGAAACTATTGAGAGAATAAGCCACTCCTCGAAAAACCTGGTCTTGTTTGGTGATTTCAACTATCCCTCCTTGAAATGGCCACTGATTGATGTTCCCGATTCACTAGAGAGCAGTTCCCTATTTGCAGAAATGTTGTTGAACTGTAGTTTATCACAGCTGATCAATTCACCTACACGATTTAGGCTCAACCAAAATCCATCACTTATAGATCTGATGATAACTAATGATCCTGACTTGCTTCACAATATTTCGACTGGTTCTCCAATTGGTTGCTCCGACCATGTCACCGTAACCTGTGATTTACAAATCATCACTGAACAAAAAGCTCGAAACACAATTGTGAAACGAAATAGAATAGACCACAAGAAACTATCAGCTGTATTGAATACACTGAGATGGGAAGACCTCTTCGCGTGTACCGATGTAGACAGCAAGTGGGAGTTCTTCGCTAACTCGATACTCGATGCGATAGAGTGCTGCTCCTATGAAACCCAAAAGAAAGTCAACAGTGACAAACCATGGATTGATGCCGCCCTCATTCACCGCTCCCATAAGAAGAGAAAACTTTGGTTGAGGTACAAGGCTTCAAATAGCCATACTGATTTTGAGGCCTACCGCTCTTTCTCCAATGACCTCTCTATCGATTTGAAGAATGAATAGCGAAACTATGAAGCAAATCTTGTAAGCAAGGGAACTAAATCTATCTATAAATACACTAGAAGTAAACTTTCATCAAAGGTTACTATCCCAATCATTCGTGCTCCCGATGGCATCATATGCGATTCCAATGAAAGTGCGGCTGAGATTCTCGCAAGAAATTTAAAAAAATCTTTTTCCGCAGCTGCCAATACAGCCCTTCCTCCGATTGTCTCACCAAGATGTAACAACACGCTTGGCTTCATAAACTTTCCAATAGAAACTGTCGAAGAGAAATTGAAGAATATCAAAGATGGGATATCCACCGGACCTGACAATATACCAGCTTTCATATTGAAAAAATATGCCTCAATCCTCTCTATCCCTCTGAGTCACATTTTTAAAATTTCTTTTCAGCGTTCATACCTCCCATCTGCTTGGCGACTTGCATCTGTTACACCTATTTTCAAAAAAGGAGATAAACTCGACCCCGGAAACTACAGGCCAATCAGCCTGGTATCATTATGTGCCAAAATTATGGGGAGGATTGTTGTAGATGCCTTATTACCTTTTTTACTTGAAAACCCTCCCACCCAACATGGCTTCATACCAGGAAGATCAACAACAACTAACTTGCTTTATTGCCTCGATAAATGGACTCGTTACCTCGACTCTTCTCTGCCTATAGACGTTATATACCTCGACTTTTCCAAGGCTTTCGATAAAGTACCACACTACAAATTATTGCACAAACTAGAGTATTTCGGAGTCAGAGGGAAACTACACAACTGGATTGAGGCATTTCTTACTGATAGGGTCTTCAAAGTAAGAGTTGGGTCCAGTCATTCTCATCTTCACAATGTCATCTCTGGAGTGCCTCAGGGCTCTGTCCTGGGACCAACGCTATTCCTTGCCTACGCATCAGACTTATATTCAATCCTGAAATCCGACCATGCATGTTTCGCTGATGATAGTAAGTTTTTCGGTAATCCACAAACCAGCTACGACGAACTACAGTCTGACCTATCTTCAGTACAGAAATGGTGCGACACATGGGAAATTCCCCTCAATATAGACAAGTGTTCCATACTACATATCGGCTCCAATAATCCAATATTAAATTATTTCTTGGGTAACAAGGCGATACCCGCAGTAGATAACCACAATGATCTAGGGGTTATTTTCAATAATAAGCTGACTGTATCGAACCAAGTGGCAGCTGTTTCCCGCAAGGCCAATACTCGAACTTACCTCCTCAACAAATGCTTCGATCACCCGGAGCCAAAACTCTTCAATCAACTGTATAAGTTGTACGTCCGCCCACATCTGGAGTATGCTGTACAAGTTTGGTCACCTCATCTGGCAAAAGATATCCAACTACTGGAGAGAGCCCAGCGTAATGCTACCCGTATGGTGAGAGGTTTCAATAACCTTTCCTATGACCAACGGCTATCCCATTTAAACCTACCTTATCTCAGTGACAGGCGTGCCAGGGGAGATGCCATATTGACCTACCGAATTCTGCACGATGCCTTCTCTGTTGACCTCTGTAGCCTTTTCCAACTAAGCAATGACGACAGATTGAGAGGACACTCCTTAAAGCTTAAACAGGAAAACTTCCGGACCACTACACGACAAAAGTTTTTTCCAAACAGGGTATTTCCGAGGTGGAATTCCCTACCTAGTGATGTGGTGGTGGCTCCTAGTGTGAATAGTTTCCAGAACCGTTATGATTCCTTTATGCGTCAGTGAAAAGTGAAAACCATTATTTCCTCATAATAAGATAACAATTGTATGCAGTTAATGTACCCGTTATTATTTTTTTTGTGCACTTTTGCGATATAGAATATTCCTTTTTTTTTGGGCAAAATAGGCTATGCCTCCGCCCTTGTTGAAATGAAATAAAATAAAATAAAATAAAATAAAATAAAATAAAATAAAATAAAATAAAATAAAATAAAATAAAATAAAATAAAATAAAATAAAATAAAATAAAATAAAATAAAATAAAATAAAATAAAATGAAATGAAATGAAATGAAATGAAATGAAATGAAATGAAATGAAATGAAATGAAATGAAATGAAATGAAATGAAATGAAATGAAATGAAATGAAATGAAATGAAATGAAATGAAATGAAATGAAATGAAATGAAATGAAATGAAATGAAATGAAATGAAATGAAATGAAATGAAATGAAATGAAATGAAATGAAATGAAATGAAATGAAATGAAATGAAATGAAATGAAATGAAATGAAATGAAATGAAATGAAATGAAATGAAATGAAATGAAATGAAATGAAATGAAATGAAATGAAATGAAATGAAATGAAATGAAATGAAATGAAATGAAATGAAATGAAATGAAATGAAATGAAATGAAATGAAATGAAATGAAATGAAATGAAATGAAATGAAATGAAATGAAATGAAATGAAATGAAATGAAATGAAATGAAATGAAATGAAATGAAATGAAATGAAATGAAATGAAATGAAATGAAATGAAATGAAATGAAATGAAATGAAATGAAATGAAATGAAATGAAATGAAATGAAATGAAATGAAATGAAATGAAATGAAATGAAATGAAATGAAATGAAATGAAATGAAATGAAATGAAATGAAATGAAATGAAATGAAATGAAATGAAATGAAATGAAATGAAATGAAATGAAATGAAATGAAATGAAATGAAATGAAATGAAATGAAATGAAATGAAATGAAATGAAATGAAATGAAATGAAATGAAATGAAATGAAATGAAATGAAATGAAATGAAATGAAATGAAATGAAATGAAATGAAATGAAATGAAATGAAATGAAATGAAATGAAATGAAATGAAATGAAATGAAATGAAATGAAATGAAATGAAATGAAATGAAATGAAATGAAATGAAATGAAATGAAATGAAATGAAATGAAATGAAATGAAATGAAATGAAATGAAATGAAATGAAATGAAATGAAATGAAATGAAATGAAATGAAATGAAATGAAATGAAATGAAATGAAATGAAATGAAATGAAATGAAATGAAATGAAATGAAATGAAATGAAATGAAATGAAATGAAATGAAATGAAATGAAATGAAATGAAATGAAATGAAATGAAATGAAATGAAATGAAATGAAATGAAATGAAATGAAATGAAATGAAATGAAATGAAATGAAATGAAATGAAATGAAATGAAATGAAATGAAATGAAATGAAATGAAATGAAATGAAATGAAATGAAATGAAATGAAATGAAATGAAATGAAATGAAATGAAATGAAATGAAATGAAATGAAATGAAATGAAATGAAATGAAATGAAATGAAATGAAATGAAATGAAATGAAATGAAATGAAATGAAATGAAATGAAATGAAATGAAATGAAATGAAATGAAATGAAATGAAATGAAATGAAATGAAATGAAATGAAATGAAATGAAATGAAATGAAATGAAATGAAATGAAATGAAATGAAATGAAATGAAATGAAATGAAATGAAATGAAATGAAATGAAATGAAATGAAATGAAATGAAATGAAATGAAATGAAATGAAATGAAATGAAATGAAATGAAATGAAATGAAATGAAATGAAATGAAATGAAATGAAATGAAATGAAATGAAATGAAATGAAATGAAATGAAATGAAATGAAATGAAATGAAATGAAATGAAATGAAATGAAATGAAATGAAATGAAATGAAATGAAATGAAATGAAATGAAATGAAATGAAATGAAATGAAATGAAATGAAATGAAATGAAATGAAATGAAATGAAATGAAATGAAATGAAATGAAATGAAATGAAATGAAATGAAATGAAATGAAATGAAATGAAATGAAATGAAATGAAATGAAATGAAATGAAATGAAATGAAATGAAATGAAATGAAATGAAATGAAATGAAATGAAATGAAATGAAATGAAATGAAATGAAATGAAATGAAATGAAATGAAATGAAATGAAATGAAATGAAATGAAATGAAATGAAATGAAATGAAATGAAATGAAATGAAATGAAATGAAATGAAATGAAATGAAATGAAATGAAATGAAATGAAATGAAATGAAATGAAATGAAATGAAATGAAATGAAATGAAATGAAATGAAATGAAATGAAATGAAATGAAATGAAATGAAATGAAATGAAATGAAATGAAATGAAATGAAATGAAATGAAATGAAATGAAATGAAATGAAATGAAATGAAATGAAATGAAATGAAATGAAATGAAATGAAATGAAATGAAATGAAATGAAATGAAATGAAATGAAATGAAATGAAATGAAATGAAATGAAATGAAATGAAATGAAATGAAATGAAATGAAATGAAATGAAATGAAATGAAATGAAATGAAATGAAATGAAATGAAATGAAATGAAATGAAATGAAATGAAATGAAATGAAATGAAATGAAATGAAATGAAATGAAATGAAATGAAATGAAATGAAATGAAATGAAATGAAATGAAATGAAATGAAATGAAATGAAATGAAATGAAATGAAATGAAATGAAATGAAATGAAATGAAATGAAATGAAATGAAATGAAATGAAATGAAATGAAATGAAATGAAATGAAATGAAATGAAATGAAATGAAATGAAATGAAATGAAATGAAATGAAATGAAATGAAATGAAATGAAATGAAATGAAATGAAATGAAATGAAATGAAATGAAATGAAATGAAATGAAATGAAATGAAATGAAATGAAATGAAATGAAATGAAATGAAATGAAATGAAATGAAATGAAATGAAATGAAATGAAATGAAATGAAATGAAATGAAATGAAATGAAATGAAATGAAATGAAATGAAATGAAATGAAATGAAATGAAATGAAATGAAATGAAATGAAATGAAATGAAATGAAATGAAATGAAATGAAATGAAATGAAATGAAATGAAATGAAATGAAATGAAATGAAATGAAATGAAATGAAATGAAATGAAATGAAATGAAATGAAATGAAATGAAATGAAATGAAATGAAATGAAATGAAATGAAATGAAATGAAATGAAATGAAATGAAATGAAATGAAATGAAATGAAATGAAATGAAATGAAATGAAATGAAATGAAATGAAATGAAATGAAATGAAATGAAATGAAATGAAATGAAATGAAATGAAATGAAATGAAATGAAATGAAATGAAATGAAATGAAATGAAATGAAATGAAATGAAATGAAATGAAATGAAATGAAATGAAATGAAATGAAATGAAATGAAATGAAATGAAATGAAATGAAATGAAATGAAATGAAATGAAATGAAATGAAATGAAATGAAATGAAATGAAATGAAATGAAATGAAATGAAATGAAATGAAATGAAATGAAATGAAATGAAATGAAATGAAATGAAATGAAATGAAATGAAATGAAATGAAATGAAATGAAATGAAATGAAATGAAATGAAATGAAATGAAATGAAATGAAATGAAATGAAATGAAATGAAATGAAATGAAATGAAATGAAATGAAATGAAATGAAATGAAATGAAATGAAATGAAATGAAATGAAATGAAATGAAATGAAATGAAATGAAATGAAATGAAATGAAATGAAATGAAATGAAATGAAATGAAATGAAATGAAATGAAATGAAATGAAATGAAATGAAATGAAATGAAATGAAATGAAATGAAATGAAATGAAATGAAATGAAATGAAATGAAATGAAATGAAATGAAATGAAATGAAATGAAATGAAATGAAATGAAATGAAATGAAATGAAATGAAATGAAATGAAATGAAATGAAATGAAATGAAATGAAATGAAATGAAATGAAATGAAATGAAATGAAATGAAATGAAATGAAATGAAATGAAATGAAATGAAATGAAATGAAATGAAATGAAATGAAATGAAATGAAATGAAATGAAATGAAATGAAATGAAATGAAATGAAATGAAATGAAATGAAATGAAATGAAATGAAATGAAATGAAATGAAATGAAATGAAATGAAATGAAATGAAATGAAATGAAATGAAATGAAATGAAATGAAATGAAATGAAATGAAATGAAATGAAATGAAATGAAATGAAATGAAATGAAATGAAATGAAATGAAATGAAATGAAATGAAATGAAATGAAATGAAATGAAATGAAATGAAATGAAATGAAATGAAATGAAATGAAATGAAATGAAATGAAATGAAATGAAATGAAATGAAATGAAATGAAATGAAATGAAATGAAATGAAATGAAATGAAATGAAATGAAATGAAATGAAATGAAATGAAATGAAATGAAATGAAATGAAATGAAATGAAATGAAATGAAATGAAATGAAATGAAATGAAATGAAATGAAATGAAATGAAATGAAATGAAATGAAATGAAATGAAATGAAATGAAATGAAATGAAATGAAATGAAATGAAATGAAATGAAATGAAATGAAATGAAATGAAATGAAATGAAATGAAATGAAATGAAATGAAATGAAATGAAATGAAATGAAATGAAATGAAATGAAATGAAATGAAATGAAATGAAATGAAATGAAATGAAATGAAATGAAATGAAATGAAATGAAATGAAATGAAATGAAATGAAATGAAATGAAATGAAATGAAATGAAATGAAATGAAATGAAATGAAATGAAATGAAATGAAATGAAATGAAATGAAATGAAATGAAATGAAATGAAATGAAATGAAATGAAATGAAATGAAATGAAATGAAATGAAATGAAATGAAATGAAATGAAATGAAATGAAATGAAATGAAATGAAATGAAATGAAATGAAATGAAATGAAATGAAATGAAATGAAATGAAATGAAATGAAATGAAATGAAATGAAATGAAATGAAATGAAATGAAATGAAATGAAATGAAATGAAATGAAATGAAATGAAATGAAATGAAATGAAATGAAATGAAATGAAATGAAATGAAATGAAATGAAATGAAATGAAATGAAATGAAATGAAATGAAATGAAATGAAATGAAATGAAATGAAATGAAATGAAATGAAATGAAATGAAATGAAATGAAATGAAATGAAATGAAATGAAATGAAATGAAATGAAATGAAATGAAATGAAATGAAATGAAATGAAATGAAATGAAATGAAATGAAATGAAATGAAATGAAATGAAATGAAATGAAATGAAATGAAATGAAATGAAATGAAATGAAATGAAATGAAATGAAATGAAATGAAATGAAATGAAATGAAATGAAATGAAATGAAATGAAATGAAATGAAATGAAATGAAATGAAATGAAATGAAATGAAATGAAATGAAATGAAATGAAATGAAATGAAATGAAATGAAATGAAATGAAATGAAATGAAATGAAATGAAATGAAATGAAATGAAATGAAATGAAATGAAATGAAATGAAATGAAATGAAATGAAATGAAATGAAATGAAATGAAATGAAATGAAATGAAATGAAATGAAATGAAATGAAATGAAATGAAATGAAATGAAATGAAATGAAATGAAATGAAATGAAATGAAATGAAATGAAATGAAATGAAATGAAATGAAATGAAATGAAATGAAATGAAATGAAATGAAATGAAATGAAATGAAATGAAATGAAATGAAATGAAATGAAATGAAATGAAATGAAATGAAATGAAATGAAATGAAATGAAATGAAATGAAATGAAATGAAATGAAATGAAATGAAATGAAATGAAATGAAATGAAATGAAATGAAATGAAATGAAATGAAATGAAATGAAATGAAATGAAATGAAATGAAATGAAATGAAATGAAATGAAATGAAATGAAATGAAATGAAATGAAATGAAATGAAATGAAATGAAATGAAATGAAATGAAATGAAATGAAATGAAATGAAATGAAATGAAATGAAATGAAATGAAATGAAATGAAATGAAATGAAATGAAATGAAATGAAATGAAATGAAATGAAATGAAATGAAATGAAATGAAATGAAATGAAATGAAATGAAATGAAATGAAATGAAATGAAATGAAATGAAATGAAATGAAATGAAATGAAATGAAATGAAATGAAATGAAATGAAATGAAATGAAATGAAATGAAATGAAATGAAATGAAATGAAATGAAATGAAATGAAATGAAATGAAATGAAATGAAATGAAATGAAATGAAATGAAATGAAATGAAATGAAATGAAATGAAATGAAATGAAATGAAATGAAATGAAATGAAATGAAATGAAATGAAATGAAATGAAATGAAATGAAATGAAATGAAATGAAATGAAATGAAATGAAATGAAATGAAATGAAATGAAATGAAATGAAATGAAATGAAATGAAATGAAATGAAATGAAATGAAATGAAATGAAATGAAATGAAATGAAATGAAATGAAATGAAATGAAATGAAATGAAATGAAATGAAATGAAATGAAATGAAATGAAATGAAATGAAATGAAATGAAATGAAATGAAATGAAATGAAATGAAATGAAATGAAATGAAATGAAATGAAATGAAATGAAATGAAATGAAATGAAATGAAATGAAATGAAATGAAATGAAATGAAATGAAATGAAATGAAATGAAATGAAATGAAATGAAATGAAATGAAATGAAATGAAATGAAATGAAATGAAATGAAATGAAATGAAATGAAATGAAATGAAATGAAATGAAATGAAATGAAATGAAATGAAATGAAATGAAATGAAATGAAATGAAATGAAATGAAATGAAATGAAATGAAATGAAATGAAATGAAATGAAATGAAATGAAATGAAATGAAATGAAATGAAATGAAATGAAATGAAATGAAATGAAATGAAATGAAATGAAATGAAATGAAATGAAATGAAATGAAATGAAATGAAATGAAATGAAATGAAATGAAATGAAATGAAATGAAATGAAATGAAATGAAATGAAATGAAATGAAATGAAATGAAATGAAATGAAATGAAATGAAATGAAATGAAATGAAATGAAATGAAATGAAATGAAATGAAATGAAATGAAATGAAATGAAATGAAATGAAATGAAATGAAATGAAATGAAATGAAATGAAATGAAATGAAATGAAATGAAATGAAATGAAATGAAATGAAATGAAATGAAATGAAATGAAATGAAATGAAATGAAATGAAATGAAATGAAATGAAATGAAATGAAATGAAATGAAATGAAATGAAATGAAATGAAATGAAATGAAATGAAATGAAATGAAATGAAATGAAATGAAATGAAATGAAATGAAATGAAATGAAATGAAATGAAATGAAATGAAATGAAATGAAATGAAATGAAATGAAATGAAATGAAATGAAATGAAATGAAATGAAATGAAATGAAATGAAATGAAATGAAATGAAATGAAATGAAATGAAATGAAATGAAATGAAATGAAATGAAATGAAATGAAATGAAATGAAATGAAATGAAATGAAATGAAATGAAATGAAATGAAATGAAATGAAATGAAATGAAATGAAATGAAATGAAATGAAATGAAATGAAATGAAATGAAATGAAATGAAATGAAATGAAATGAAATGAAATGAAATGAAATGAAATGAAATGAAATGAAATGAAATGAAATGAAATGAAATGAAATGAAATGAAATGAAATGAAATGAAATGAAATGAAATGAAATGAAATGAAATGAAATGAAATGAAATGAAATGAAATGAAATGAAATGAAATGAAATGAAATGAAATGAAATGAAATGAAATGAAATGAAATGAAATGAAATGAAATGAAATGAAATGAAATGAAATGAAATGAAATGAAATGAAATGAAATGAAATGAAATGAAATGAAATGAAATGAAATGAAATGAAATGAAATGAAATGAAATGAAATGAAATGAAATGAAATGAAATGAAATGAAATGAAATGAAATGAAATGAAATGAAATGAAATGAAATGAAATGAAATGAAATGAAATGAAATGAAATGAAATGAAATGAAATGAAATGAAATGAAATGAAATGAAATGAAATGAAATGAAATGAAATGAAATGAAATGAAATGAAATGAAATGAAATGAAATGAAATGAAATGAAATGAAATGAAATGAAATGAAATGAAATGAAATGAAATGAAATGAAATGAAATGAAATGAAATGAAATGAAATGAAATGAAATGAAATGAAATGAAATGAAATGAAATGAAATGAAATGAAATGAAATGAAATGAAATGAAATGAAATGAAATGAAATGAAATGAAATGAAATGAAATGAAATGAAATGAAATGAAATGAAATGAAATGAAATGAAATGAAATGAAATGAAATGAAATGAAATGAAATGAAATGAAATGAAATGAAATGAAATGAAATGAAATGAAATGAAATGAAATGAAATGAAATGAAATGAAATGAAATGAAATGAAATGAAATGAAATGAAATGAAATGAAATGAAATGAAATGAAATGAAATGAAATGAAATGAAATGAAATGAAATGAAATGAAATGAAATGAAATGAAATGAAATGAAATGAAATGAAATGAAATGAAATGAAATGAAATGAAATGAAATGAAATGAAATGAAATGAAATGAAATGAAATGAAATGAAATGAAATGAAATGAAATGAAATGAAATGAAATGAAATGAAATGAAATGAAATGAAATGAAATGAAATGAAATGAAATGAAATGAAATGAAATGAAATGAAATGAAATGAAATGAAATGAAATGAAATGAAATGAAATGAAATGAAATGAAATGAAATGAAATGAAATGAAATGAAATGAAATGAAATGAAATGAAATGAAATGAAATGAAATGAAATGAAATGAAATGAAATGAAATGAAATGAAATGAAATGAAATGAAATGAAATGAAATGAAATGAAATGAAATGAAATGAAATGAAATGAAATGAAATGAAATGAAATGAAATGAAATGAAATGAAATGAAATGAAATGAAATGAAATGAAATGAAATGAAATGAAATGAAATGAAATGAAATGAAATGAAATGAAATGAAATGAAATGAAATGAAATGAAATGAAATGAAATGAAATGAAATGAAATGAAATGAAATGAAATGAAATGAAATGAAATGAAATGAAATGAAATGAAATGAAATGAAATGAAATGAAATGAAATGAAATGAAATGAAATGAAATGAAATGAAATGAAATGAAATGAAATGAAATGAAATGAAATGAAATGAAATGAAATGAAATGAAATGAAATGAAATGAAATGAAATGAAATGAAATGAAATGAAATGAAATGAAATGAAATGAAATGAAATGAAATGAAATGAAATGAAATGAAATGAAATGAAATGAAATGAAATGAAATGAAATGAAATGAAATGAAATGAAATGAAATGAAATGAAATGAAATGAAATGAAATGAAATGAAATGAAATGAAATGAAATGAAATGAAATGAAATGAAATGAAATGAAATGAAATGAAATGAAATGAAATGAAATGAAATGAAATGAAATGAAATGAAATGAAATGAAATGAAATGAAATGAAATGAAATGAAATGAAATGAAATGAAATGAAATGAAATGAAATGAAATGAAATGAAATGAAATGAAATGAAATGAAATGAAATGAAATGAAATGAAATGAAATGAAATGAAATGAAATGAAATGAAATGAAATGAAATGAAATGAAATGAAATGAAATGAAATGAAATGAAATGAAATGAAATGAAATGAAATGAAATGAAATGAAATGAAATGAAATGAAATGAAATGAAATGAAATGAAATGAAATGAAATGAAATGAAATGAAATGAAATGAAATGAAATGAAATGAAATGAAATGAAATGAAATGAAATGAAATGAAATGAAATGAAATGAAATGAAATGAAATGAAATGAAATGAAATGAAATGAAATGAAATGAAATGAAATGAAATGAAATGAAATGAAATGAAATGAAATGAAATGAAATGAAATGAAATGAAATGAAATGAAATGAAATGAAATGAAATGAAATGAAATGAAATGAAATGAAATGAAATGAAATGAAATGAAATGAAATGAAATGAAATGAAATGAAATGAAATGAAATGAAATGAAATGAAATGAAATGAAATGAAATGAAATGAAATGAAATGAAATGAAATGAAATGAAATGAAATGAAATGAAATGAAATGAAATGAAATGAAATGAAATGAAATGAAATGAAATGAAATGAAATGAAATGAAATGAAATGAAATGAAATGAAATGAAATGAAATGAAATGAAATGAAATGAAATGAAATGAAATGAAATGAAATGAAATGAAATGAAATGAAATGAAATGAAATGAAATGAAATGAAATGAAATGAAATGAAATGAAATGAAATGAAATGAAATGAAATGAAATGAAATGAAATGAAATGAAATGAAATGAAATGAAATGAAATGAAATGAAATGAAATGAAATGAAATGAAATGAAATGAAATGAAATGAAATGAAATGAAATGAAATGAAATGAAATGAAATGAAATGAAATGAAATGAAATGAAATGAAATGAAATGAAATGAAATGAAATGAAATGAAATGAAATGAAATGAAATGAAATGAAATGAAATGAAATGAAATGAAATGAAATGAAATGAAATGAAATGAAATGAAATGAAATGAAATGAAATGAAATGAAATGAAATGAAATGAAATGAAATGAAATGAAATGAAATGAAATGAAATGAAATGAAATGAAATGAAATGAAATGAAATGAAATGAAATGAAATGAAATGAAATGAAATGAAATGAAATGAAATGAAATGAAATGAAATGAAATGAAATGAAATGAAATGAAATGAAATGAAATGAAATGAAATGAAATGAAATGAAATGAAATGAAATGAAATGAAATGAAATGAAATGAAATGAAATGAAATGAAATGAAATGAAATGAAATGAAATGAAATGAAATGAAATGAAATGAAATGAAATGAAATGAAATGAAATGAAATGAAATGAAATGAAATGAAATGAAATGAAATGAAATGAAATGAAATGAAATGAAATGAAATGAAATGAAATGAAATGAAATGAAATGAAATGAAATGAAATGAAATGAAATGAAATGAAATGAAATGAAATGAAATGAAATGAAATGAAATGAAATGAAATGAAATGAAATGAAATGAAATGAAATGAAATGAAATGAAATGAAATGAAATGAAATGAAATGAAATGAAATGAAATGAAATGAAATGAAATGAAATGAAATGAAATGAAATGAAATGAAATGAAATGAAATGAAATGAAATGAAATGAAATGAAATGAAATGAAATGAAATGAAATGAAATGAAATGAAATGAAATGAAATGAAATGAAATGAAATGAAATGAAATGAAATGAAATGAAATGAAATGAAATGAAATGAAATGAAATGAAATGAAATGAAATGAAATGAAATGAAATGAAATGAAATGAAATGAAATGAAATGAAATGAAATGAAATGAAATGAAATGAAATGAAATGAAATGAAATGAAATGAAATGAAATGAAATGAAATGAAATGAAATGAAATGAAATGAAATGAAATGAAATGAAATGAAATGAAATGAAATGAAATGAAATGAAATGAAATGAAATGAAATGAAATGAAATGAAATGAAATGAAATGAAATGAAATGAAATGAAATGAAATGAAATGAAATGAAATGAAATGAAATGAAATGAAATGAAATGAAATGAAATGAAATGAAATGAAATGAAATGAAATGAAATGAAATGAAATGAAATGAAATGAAATGAAATGAAATGAAATGAAATGAAATGAAATGAAATGAAATGAAATGAAATGAAATGAAATGAAATGAAATGAAATGAAATGAAATGAAATGAAATGAAATGAAATGAAATGAAATGAAATGAAATGAAATGAAATGAAATGAAATGAAATGAAATGAAATGAAATGAAATGAAATGAAATGAAATGAAATGAAATGAAATGAAATGAAATGAAATGAAATGAAATGAAATGAAATGAAATGAAATGAAATGAAATGAAATGAAATGAAATGAAATGAAATGAAATGAAATGAAATGAAATGAAATGAAATGAAATGAAATGAAATGAAATGAAATGAAATGAAATGAAATGAAATGAAATGAAATGAAATGAAATGAAATGAAATGAAATGAAATGAAATGAAATGAAATGAAATGAAATGAAATGAAATGAAATGAAATGAAATGAAATGAAATGAAATGAAATGAAATGAAATGAAATGAAATGAAATGAAATGAAATGAAATGAAATGAAATGAAATGAAATGAAATGAAATGAAATGAAATGAAATGAAATGAAATGAAATGAAATGAAATGAAATGAAATGAAATGAAATGAAATGAAATGAAATGAAATGAAATGAAATGAAATGAAATGAAATGAAATGAAATGAAATGAAATGAAATGAAATGAAATGAAATGAAATGAAATGAAATGAAATGAAATGAAATGAAATGAAATGAAATGAAATGAAATGAAATGAAATGAAATGAAATGAAATGAAATGAAATGAAATGAAATGAAATGAAATGAAATGAAATGAAATGAAATGAAATGAAATGAAATGAAATGAAATGAAATGAAATGAAATGAAATGAAATGAAATGAAATGAAATGAAATGAAATGAAATGAAATGAAATGAAATGAAATGAAATGAAATGAAATGAAATGAAATGAAATGAAATGAAATGAAATGAAATGAAATGAAATGAAATGAAATGAAATGAAATGAAATGAAATGAAATGAAATGAAATGAAATGAAATGAAATGAAATGAAATGAAATGAAATGAAATGAAATGAAATGAAATGAAATGAAATGAAATGAAATGAAATGAAATGAAATGAAATGAAATGAAATGAAATGAAATGAAATGAAATGAAATGAAATGAAATGAAATGAAATGAAATGAAATGAAATGAAATGAAATGAAATGAAATGAAATGAAATGAAATGAAATGAAATGAAATGAAATGAAATGAAATGAAATGAAATGAAATGAAATGAAATGAAATGAAATGAAATGAAATGAAATGAAATGAAATGAAATGAAATGAAATGAAATGAAATGAAATGAAATGAAATGAAATGAAATGAAATGAAATGAAATGAAATGAAATGAAATGAAATGAAATGAAATGAAATGAAATGAAATGAAATGAAATGAAATGAAATGAAATGAAATGAAATGAAATGAAATGAAATGAAATGAAATGAAATGAAATGAAATGAAATGAAATGAAATGAAATGAAATGAAATGAAATGAAATGAAATGAAATGAAATGAAATGAAATGAAATGAAATGAAATGAAATGAAATGAAATGAAATGAAATGAAATGAAATGAAATGAAATGAAATGAAATGAAATGAAATGAAATGAAATGAAATGAAATGAAATGAAATGAAATGAAATGAAATGAAATGAAATGAAATGAAATGAAATGAAATGAAATGAAATGAAATGAAATGAAATGAAATGAAATGAAATGAAATGAAATGAAATGAAATGAAATGAAATGAAATGAAATGAAATGAAATGAAATGAAATGAAATGAAATGAAATGAAATGAAATGAAATGAAATGAAATGAAATGAAATGAAATGAAATGAAATGAAATGAAATGAAATGAAATGAAATGAAATGAAATGAAATGAAATGAAATGAAATGAAATGAAATGAAATGAAATGAAATGAAATGAAATGAAATGAAATGAAATGAAATGAAATGAAATGAAATGAAATGAAATGAAATGAAATGAAATGAAATGAAATGAAATGAAATGAAATGAAATGAAATGAAATGAAATGAAATGAAATGAAATGAAATGAAATGAAATGAAATGAAATGAAATGAAATGAAATGAAATGAAATGAAATGAAATGAAATGAAATGAAATGAAATGAAATGAAATGAAATGAAATGAAATGAAATGAAATGAAATGAAATGAAATGAAATGAAATGAAATGAAATGAAATGAAATGAAATGAAATGAAATGAAATGAAATGAAATGAAATGAAATGAAATGAAATGAAATGAAATGAAATGAAATGAAATGAAATGAAATGAAATGAAATGAAATGAAATGAAATGAAATGAAATGAAATGAAATGAAATGAAATGAAATGAAATGAAATGAAATGAAATGAAATGAAATGAAATGAAATGAAATGAAATGAAATGAAATGAAATGAAATGAAATGAAATGAAATGAAATGAAATGAAATGAAATGAAATGAAATGAAATGAAATGAAATGAAATGAAATGAAATGAAATGAAATGAAATGAAATGAAATGAAATGAAATGAAATGAAATGAAATAAAATGAAATAAAATGAAATAAAATAAAATAAAATGAAATGAAATGAAATGAAATGAAATAAAATGAAATAAAATAAAATAAAATAAAATAAAATAAAATAAAATAAAATAAAATAAAATAAAATAAAATAAAATAAAATAAAATAAAATAAAATAAAATAAAATAAAATATTTGGAAAATTGAGAAACCAAATACTTTACCAAAAAACGTTACCTGAAATGTCAATAAAATTAAAATATCTCAGAAAGCTGGTTGGACGAATAGATTGAATAAAACCATATCAAGTTTAAAAAAATATGTAATAAAAGACACCACCATAAGACAAGGCAAACATGTTCTGAACCACTGCAGATATCACTTCAAATGCCATCAAATATCAATAAAATAATATGTTCAAAAAATACATATACACTTAAATGCCTGCTGATGTTGTATGATAACTTTCGCTGAAATTATGTATAAGGTAATAAATCTATACCTAAATCCGCTGTCGCATAGTATACTATGTGAGAGCTTCACAAGAGCTCTATAGGTAATAATTTCAGTAGAAAATTATGGCATAAATGTATATTTAAAAGGTGATGATAAATATTATTTTGTGACAAAAAAACGACACTGAAGGTGTAAAAAAAACCTGGTGTTATGGGTCCATGATCCTTCCCCAATGGTCCAAATCTGTAGCCCCTATTCAAGGTCCATGGTGTGTAGTGGTGGTGCAGGAAGACTGCGAAGACAAAGGTGAAACAGGAAAGAAAGCAGGAAACAGCACAGAAGAGAAGAAAGCTAAACCTCCACGGTCAGCCAGGGGTTGTGGTGCAGCTAAGCTGGTCGACGGACTCAACCGACGCTACTGGACTCGTCTAGTATCTCGAAGGTCGACTCTGGCCAAGATCCGAAGACCTTGCAGGAAAACTCACAGATCCGCTGGGGAATCTTGACTAGGGTTGAAGAGTTTCCTGACGGGCTGGTCACAACCAGGAATCCAATATCAGCAGCTAAGCTGTACCTAACACCCTAACAAAAAAATAGCCTCGTGTAAGGACATGTGCAACAACAAAAAACCCAAAAAAAATAGAATAGGTATATTCTCAACCTGTCGATATCATTGCTGGCTCAAAACTTACCTTCTGAGAAGGGAGGTAGTGCTTAAAAGACAAACATCAAACAGAAGAGCAGCACGGCAGGATAGAAGCAATGGCGGCTTCCACTCACCACCGCATGGCAGTCTCCAGGTGGTTAGAACAAATCCTCCAAAAAGGCTCCAAAATCCATAAATGATGGATGCGACTTGAGCTCAGCAGATGTTGCAATCACAAATTCCCCAAAAGGGTTTTTTCAACGGTTAACTCACCGAGAATGAAAATAAAAAATATGAGTCAAGTGCACCTCATCATGGCCACACTGGAAGAAGCCTCGAGGTAGCAGCTAGAGGACGGATATCATATCCTATTTCCGAAATTTGCCGAAGAACTGCACATCCTGTCCAAAAACAGCGCCAATTATGAATTCTGGGCTCCCCATTGGTCAAAACCATAAATACAGTATATCCCATTTGACAGAACCAAAGGTGAAGAAGACTGATTCTTTTTTCTTTTATTCTGTTACGGGCATGTGCATATATGGCTAACCAAACTGAGCCAGACCAATGACGGAAATGACAGAAAATCAAAGCCAGCACTGAGAAGATCGATGACATCCGAGCAATGACATCGACGTGAAAATATTATAACCTATAGAAGAAGATAACCTATCAGATTATATTCTGAAAAATAAAGAAAATCCTTATAAATCTGGATCACATTCAGATCTAACAGACTTCCTTCACAAATCCTGAGAAAACCTTCAGCGACATAGAATTCATCACACTTGAGAACACAACGGTATGTCGCTTGTTTACTAATGAATGTATTACAATGTTTACTGACTCTCTTTTCTTCAATTCTAGGCCTAGGATCAGACAGATAGCCAGAAAATCATAAGATTCCTGCAGCTTATTACATCACTTCCAAAAGCACTGAGAATGTCAGAAACAAGAGTACTGCATATACTGTTGTTTTGTGTGTGATATTATACCATTCAAAACTGTGTGTGATATAGTGTTGTCTGAATAAATGTGTTATGTTTTGAAGGATTTATTGAAGTGTTATGCTGAAACTCTGTGAGTATACCAAATATATTCAACAACTGATAATGTATTTTGGTACCAAGTGCAGTTGTTATCTGAATGCTACCAATCCCATGAAAAAACAAAATTGTAGCAATTTGAATGCTACATATTACCCCTCTCCTAAGAGAAAAAATTGGTCACAATTTTTGATAAAATTAAATCAAAATTCAAAAAAATAAATGAGTTTTTGGATGATAGTAACTACGCGTACCAAACGTTACTTTACTGTAAATCTAGAAAAATCGGTGCTTGTCAAAATCCAGGTGAAATGTCACAATCGGGTAAAATGTCATAATCGGGTAAAATGTCATAATCGGGTAAAATGTCATAATCGGGTAAAATGTCATAATCGGGTAAAATGTCATAATCGGGTAAAATGTCTTAATCGGTTCGTCAAATCTAATTTCATCCAAAAACAAAAAAAATCATTTGCAAAACGATCAAAATCTTATGATATCCAAATTATGATGTCCAGGTTGATCAGTCCTGATTTTAATCATCATAGGTGAAAATCTGAAATTCTGAACAGTACCAAAGGCTAAAAATGTATATGCATATACCACAAAAAATATTGCACCAGCAAAATTTGTTGAACGTTCAACTTTTTCAAAAAACCAATTCTTATTCAAAACCTTTCTATATGTGTATCTTATACACGACCTAAAATTGGTTTGAATAAAAATATATTGTCCATAATGGACCTAAAATATTCCCGAAACTAATTTTCATTCTAAACCACACTATATATGTATTTAATACATGAACCAAAAAAATCGGTTTGAATGAAAATATCTTATCCAACAGAAACATCTGAATTGGAACCAAAATACTGTTTCAGATCTTTTATATGCCAGTCTCCAGCAGGAGAACCGTCTGCATTATCTAAAACATAAACTAAGCGTGATTTCCGCTTTCTCACAGTACATAATACAAATTTTGGAGCCAACTTCGCACTGAATTTCACTGAAGCATCTGAAAGAATTTTATTTCGTCGCCATACTTTGTCACCTACATTGAAAACATGGTCCCTCTTCCTAAGATTGTAACTAGAAACATTTCTCTGGTAAGCTTTATGTAACCTTTCCTTTACAGTTTTGAAAACCTCACTAATCCCCTTGATATCCTGAACATAACTATCCCTGCTATCAGGTAAAAGTTCAATATCTTGGGTGCTGGAAAGATTGCCATAATATTCACCAGAGATCGGTACGGTACGACCAAAAGTCAAAAATGCTGGTGAAAATTGGGTCACCTCATGGGCAGCTGTATTTATTGCTTGTTGGATTCTGAATAATTCTTTATCCCAGTCCTTATGATCATCGATATAGCTTCGAATAGCTTGTCCTATTGTTTTATTTGTTCTCTCCACAAAATTACATTGAGCAGAATAGCGCGGGGTATACCAAATTTTCTGGACTTTATAAGAATCTGCTAACTTTTTGAACAGTTTACCAGCAAATTGCTGTCCATTATCACAAACTATAAATTGTGGAACACCAAAAACCAGAAAAACTTGATTCTCCTTGAATCTAACAACACTAGGTGCTTTGGCATCGCGCATAGGACATAATAATGTATATTTTGTGAAGAAATCCGAAACAACTAACAAATATGTAAAACCTTTTGGAGATCGAAGAAATGGTCCCATAATATCCACAGCGATAGTCTGAAAAGGAAATTTTACATTTCTTTCAGCTCCCATGAGTCCCATAGGAGGAGTATTCGATAATTTCTGTGACTGACATACTTTACAAGACTTGACATGTTTCAAAATATCACATCTCATTTTGGGCCAATAGTAGTGTTGCTGTACTCTCGAAAATGTCTTGAAAAAACCAAAATGACTACATATTGATGGATCATGTGAATCTTTTATAACGGAAATTCTCTGTGATTTCGGAACAACTACTTTCCATTCAACTACATTCGATTTTATGGGTACTTTCGAAGGAACATATTTATAAAGTAAATTATCTACAACTTTAAACTGAGAATAGGCAACCGGATTTTGTAGAACTTTAGTGCGCAGAGAGGAATACCAGTTATCTGAATTATTAGACTCAATATCTATTAAATCTACTTCTACTTTGTCCATGTCTGCAGAAGGCATTCGGGAGAGAAAATCTGGCACCCGATTATTTGCACCTTTTGTATAGGTCAACTCAAACGTGTGTTGTCTCAACTTAACAGCCCATCTGGCTAATCTACCTGAAGGGTCTTTCAGATTATTTAGCCAGAGGAGACTATGGTGATCAGTAGTCACCTTAAAAACAGTTCCCTCTATGTATGGACGAAATTTGTCTATAAGAAAAATAAGACTGAGTAATTCCCTCTCTGTGACACTATAATTTCTCTCAGACTTTGAAAGGGATCTTGAGGCATATGCAATGACTCTCTCGACACCCCGAACCTCCTGAGTCAACACACCACCCACGCCCACATCACTTGCATCGCACTGGATGGTAAACGGCAGATCAAAATCAGGGGGACATAAAATGGGTGCTGACACAAGAGCATTCTTGATGGCGAGAAAGGAAGCTTCCGCCTCAGGAGTCCACTCTACAGGTTGCTTTTTTCCTTTCCCTCTTAATAAAGCGCTAATAGGAGCAATTAAAGTTGAGAAATTTTCAATAAATCTCCTATACCAAGAACGTAACCCCATAAATCTTTTAATTTCAGTAGTGGTGGTTGGACGAGCATAATTTACCATAACAGAAACTTTAGATGGATCTGTCCTGATACCTTGCCTATCTATAACAAAACCCAAATATTTAAGTGATGTTTTGAAAAACTCACATTTTTTTAAATTGATAGTTAAATTGGCATCCTTCAAAATACTCTTAACTTCATATAAAAGATTCACATGCTCCTCAAAAGTTGACGAAATAACGATGATATCATCCAAATAAGTAAAAAGATTTGGCTCGAACCTGGGACCGAACAACGCATCACATAGTCTCTGTTGCGTCTGCGCACTGTTGCATAAGCCAAACGGCATGACGTTAAACTCGAATAACCCTCTACCGGGTATACTGAATGCAGTTTTTTCCTTTGAAGATTCCGACAATGGAACTTGCCAAAAATCTTTACGCAAATCGATACTCGATATAAATTTTGCATTCCTCAACAAAGTCAAAATTCTGTCAATACGTGGCAGAGGATAGCTATCATGCTTTGTAAGTTCATTCAACTTACGCCCATCGAAGCAAAATCTGTATTCCCCAGATGATTTTTTTACAAGCAGTACCGGACTGTTCCAAGGACTATGTGATGATTGAACGACACCCAGTCTAAGCATGTCATCTAATTCCTCATTTAGAAGTTTCAACATATATGGAGACATCAAATATTGTCTCTGCTTAAATGGTTTCGCATCACCAGTATCAATATCTAAAATAATTTTATTCGTACGACCTAAACGAGCATCGCTACTAATTTCCCCAAATGAGCTGATAAGATCCTTTACCTGTACCTTCTGATTCGCTGTCAGTTCATCGTCAATGCACAATTCTGATATATGCTGAAATTCTGAAAAGCTGGCAACAATGTCGACAGTTTTATCCAAAACTCGACACTTAATGTCCCAACGAAAACTATTAAAATCTATGGTTACACCAAATTTTCTACAAAAATCACTGCCCAAAATAAAAGATTGTGACAAGGAAGGTACTACAAGTGCAAGAACAATTTGAATAGTCCCCTCTATATTAATAGGCAAATCAACAATTCCTTCAACATTTTGATGTGCTCCATCAGCAGTAAAAACATGGTTCAAGTGAGGACTTCTGATAATTAAATCGAGATTTTTTACTGTCCTTAAACCTCCTTGACCTATAACTGACATGTTGGCACCACTGTCTAAAAGTGCTATGTCATATTTATCAAAAAGTTGGATTCGAACATATGGCCTATTATCCTTGCCATTTTCAATCAAAAGAGGAGCTACAACATTTCTAGAATTTTCCTCTACAATGAGGTTAGACTTATTTGAAATTAAATTGGCCCTAAAGTTATTTGGAGAAGGTTGAGAGCCTCTATCAACATTCTCCTTTACTCGTTTCCCTTACACTTATCACAATCCTTTACTCTGACATTGGGTGCACCACATTTAAAACAGAATATTTTCTTAATGCCAGACCTACAAGTTACATGTGTGTGATTCGCTAAATTACATCTCCAGCAAACTATGGGAGAATTTTCCTCCTTGGAATTTCTATTTGAATTTGTCGAACCGTTTGAACTAGAAGAAGGGGTGGTATTATTTGAATTCCTCAACTTATTTTTTTGATACTTGTTTCCTAAATGTTTATCATTATTTTGATGAGGTTTGGGCTTGACATTCGAAGAAGGTGTACCCCTACTGTTATTTGATACGTATGCAATTTCTGGATCTTCAAGTGAAGAGACAGATCTACCCTTTTGGGAGTTGAAACCTGAAAAAGTCGAGGCTGCACCCTGTGAATCGGCTTCCTCTAGTCTCTTACATAAAGTTCCCAACTGGGGAACTGAGTCGATATCACAAAGAGCTAACCTACTCCTATAATCAGACTTCAGACCCAATTTGATATATCTGACTTTTGTCACTTCAGCTGCTCCATGGCTGAGTCGGTTAAACAGTGCATCCATGCATGCAATATAAATAACAACAGGTTCAGAATTTCCTTGTTTTCTATTCTTAATTTGTTGCCAAACTTCATCGTCAAAATCAGAAACCAAAAAATCTTTCTTAAGTTTCAAAACCAAAGAATCCCAATCATTAAGTTGAGTTTTCACATATCTAAACCAAAAAGTGGCTTTCCCAGTGAAAAGGTCACTAGCCGAATCAAAAAGATCTACTTTGGAAATGTGTCTAGCTTGTGCAAGTTCTTCAATTCTTTCTATAAATGATAAAAGATTTTTAGGTTCTCCATCAAACTGTATGCCTAACTTATAAACTGGAATTGATTTTTGTACACTCTGAGAAAAGGAAGAATTTTGGACATTCGAATGTCTCATAGATGGGTTGACAGTAGAATTCATCAGAGGTACATTCATTGGAACAGGTTCTGACTCAGTTACCCTTTCATGTAATTCGGCATCAAGTTGAAGGGCTGTAGCATAAGATTCATTTTTGAAACGTAGCATCTCCTCAAAATCTTCCTCTTCATTATTCAATGTGATTCTTTGAATCCTTAAAGTTACATGACAAATTCTAGATTCTGCCCTTTTAAAAGTTGAATCCGTGGAAGGACCATCAAAAGCACTAATCAAAAATTTTATTGAAGTCAAAGTGTTCTCAATTTCTACCTTCTCTGATGCAAAATTAAATGAAAGGTCACTTAAAGTCAGAGCCTCCTTCCCCTGTTGTACTTCTTTGGCTATAAGACGGCCTAAAATCTTTCTTTTATCATCCATGTTCCGTTCAGAAATAACACCCCTAATTCTTAATTCGTAATTGATTTCTGCAATCAACAAATGTTTAACTTTGATAGAATCCATTTTAATGAACTTCAGCAAACCAGACAAAAAAATCTATCTAAAGTATGTCACTTAAGAAATATCTATAAAATCGGCGAGAAACAACCATTGACTATAAATCTGTTATTATAATTCCTAATATTTACCAAACGTGACAACGTCGTAAAATTTCAAAAATAGTCAAATATGATTAAGGTAAAATTCTTCAGCTCCAAAATATGTAAAATGTTACAAACTCAAACTGCCGAAGTGCTCCCAAGTGTGAAAAAAATTATAAGACTTCTTAGAAAAATAGCTTTCTTGTGAACCTGTTTCAAAAAAATTCCTGTCTCCCAAATCACCTTTAGCACTTGATAGAGGTGTGTCTTTATTCAACTAAAAGTACCAACCAACAATCTGAGAAACTTAATTCAGGTTCTCCTAAAAAATTTTAACTTAAAATTTCGAATTTTCGGGCCCCACACGTTGGACGCTATTTATGTGGCCTACTTTATAACTCAAAAATGAAATCAAACAAAGTAGTTCACATTATGCTGACGGCAGCTGTTCGCCAGAGAACAGATAAGTGAGTTCGGGTTATTTGTGGCTCTATGAATGAAAATTCAAAATCAAGAGAGCGCCACTCAATTTAATAAATGTTATACTATATTTGGAAAATTGGGAAATCAAATACTTTACCAAAAAACGTTACCTGAAATGTCAATAAAATTAAAATATCTCAGAAAGCTGGTTGGACGAATAGATTGAATAAAACCATAAGACAAGGCAAACATGTTCTGAACCACTGCAGATATCACTTCAAATGCCATCAAATATCAATAAAATAATATGTCCAAAAAATACATATACACTTAAATGCCTGCTGATGTTGTATGATCTTTCGCTGAAATTATGTATAAGGTAATAAATCTATACCTAAATCCGCTGTCGCATAGTATACTATGTGAGAGCTTCACAAGAGCTCTATAGGTAATAGTTTCAGTAGAAAATTATGGCATAAATGTATATTTAAAAGGTGATGATAAATATTATTTTGTGACAAAAAAACGACACTGAAGGTGTAAAAAAAACCTGGTGTTATGGGTCCATGATCCTTCCCCAATGGTCCAAATCTGTAGCCCCTATTCAAGGTCCATGGTGTGTAGTGGTGGTGCAGGAAGACTGCGAAGACAAAGGTGAAACAGGAAAGAAAGCAGGAAACAGCACAGAAGAGAAGAAAGCTAAACCTCCACGGTCAGCCAGGGGTTGTGGTGCAGCTAAGCTGGTCGACGGACTCAACCGACGCTACTGGACTCGTCTAGTATCTCGAAGGTCGACTCTGGCCAAGATCCGAAGACCTTGCAGGAAAACTCACAGATCCGCTGGGGAATCTTGACTAGGGTTGAAGAGTTTCCTGACGGGCTGGTCACAACCAGGAATCCAATATCAGCAGCTAAGCTGTACCTAACACCCTAACAAAAAAATAGCCTCGTGTGAGGACATGTGCAACAACAAAAAACCCAAAAAAATAGAATAGGTATATTCTCAACCTGTCGATATCATTGCTGGCTCAAAACTTACCTTCTGAGAAGGGAGGTAGTGCTTAGAAGACAAACATTAAACAGAAGAGCAGCACGGCAGGATAGAAGCAATGGCGGCTTCCACTCACCACCGCATGGCAGTCTCCAGGTGGTTAGAACATATCCTCCAAAAAGGCTCCAAAATCCATAAATGATGGATGCGACTTGAGCTCAGCAGATGTTGCAATCACAAATTCCCCAAAAGGGTTTTTTCAACGGTTAACTCACCGAGAATGAAAATAAAAAATATGAGTCAAGTGCACCTCATCATGGCCACACTGGAAAAAGCCTCGAGGTAGCAGCTAGAGGACGGATCTCATCTCCTATTTCCGAAATTTGCCGAAGAACTGCACATCCTGTCCAAAAACAGCGCCAATTATGAATTCTGGGCTCCCCATTGGTCAAAACCATAAATACAGTATATCCCATTTGACAGAACCAAAGGTGAAGAAGACTGATTCTTCTTTCTTTTATTCTGTTACGGGCATGTGCATATATGGCTAACCAAACTGAGCCAGACCAATGACGGAAATGACAGAAAATCAAAGCCAGCACTGAGAAGATCGATGACAACCGAGCAATGACATCGACGTGAAAATATTATAACCTATAGAAGAAGATAACCTATCAGATTATATTCTGAAAAATAAAGAAAATCCTTATAAATCTGGATCACATTCAGATCTAACAGACTTCCTTCACAAATCCTGAGAAAACCTTCAGCGACATAGAATTCATCACACTTGAGAACACAACGGTATGTCGCTTGTTTACTAATGAATGTATCACAATGTTTACTGACTCTCTTTTCTTCAATTCTAGGCCTAGGATCAGACAGATAGCCAGAAAATCATAAGATTCCTGCAGCTTATTACATCACTTCCAAAAGCACTGAGAATGTCAGAAACAAGAGTACTGCATATACTGTTGTTTTGTGTGTGATATTATACCATTCAAAACTGTGTGTGATATAGTGTTGTCTGAATAAATGTGTTATGTTTTGAAGGATTTATTGAAGTGTTATGCTGTAACTCTGTGAGTATACCAAATATATTCAACAACTGATAATGTATTTTGGTACCAAGTGCAGTTGTTATCTGAATGCTACCAATCCCATGAAAAAACAAAATTGTAGCAATTTGAATGCTACAAACATACCACCGGTTCAAATGTAGATCGAGGTTTGTATCCGGTTAATCGTAAAGGCTCGATCACACTCAATACTAACATATCTTATAACCTAGATTTTGTTCTTGCTAATGTTATTGGTGATGAAAGACCATATTTACGAGTGAATATATTTGACAAGGAATTTCTTGGCCTTTTGGATTCTGGGGCATCAAGGACTGTTATCGGGGGTAAGGGTTATGATCAGCTAAGAGTTTTCGATTTGAAATTATTACCAAGTGATGTGGAATCGTGTAGAATGGCAAACGGAAAACCGAGTAGAGTTTTAGGTAGTTACAATATTCCGTTTCGTGTTGAGGGAAAGCTTCAATTCTTGAATGCTTAAGTCATGCCTGAACTCCCTCATGAACTTATTCTTGGTTCAGATTTTTGGAAAAGAATGGGTATTGTTCCTAATCTGAGGGAAGGAAATTGGTATTTTTCTGGAAGTAGAACTTCAGATGAGGGATTGCTGACTATGAAGGATGATTCCCCTCTAACGGCGGAACAAGCAAAACAATTGGAAACCTTTGTCGATAATATTTTCTTGGACGCATCTGAAGGATTGGGGTGCACATCGTTAGTGGAACACAAAATTCGGACGAACTCAGAGCCAATCAAGCAAAGGTTTTACCCAATATCACCTGCACTCCAGAAGCATGTCAATAAGGAATTAGACGAGATGCTTCAGCGTGGAATCGTAGAACCTTCCTCCTCGCCGTGGGCATCGCCAATTGTGATGGTGAAGAAAAAGGATGATTCCTACCGATTCTGCGTTGATTTTCGGAAACTCAACAAAGTAACAACTAGGGACGCTTATCCTTTCCCTCAAGTAACTAATACTTTGGATAAGCTTCGAGAAGCAAAATATTTATCTTCACTCGATATTAGGAGTGTTTATTGGCAGGTTCCGTTGGAGGAATCCAGTAAAGCATTGACGGCATTCACAGTGCCTGGACGTGGTCTCTTCCAGTTTTGCAGGATGCCTTTTGGACTTCATAATGCCCCTGCTACGTGGCAGAGACTGATAGACCAAGTGGTGGGTTTCGATCTTGAACCCTACTGCTTCGTTTATCTTGATGATATAATCATCTCGACCCCAACTCTCGAAAAACATCTTGAAGTTTTAGGAGAAGTATTCAAACGTCTGGCGAATGCTGGTTTATCAGTGAGTCGTGAAAAGTGTTATTTTTGTCGTTCTAATCTGAAATATTTAGGCTATATTGTCAATAGTACGGGATTACACGTTGACCCGGAAAAAGTTTCAGCGATATTGAATATACCGCCACCAAAGAACGTATCAGAGGTGCGGAGGATATTGGGTATGACTAGTTGGTATGGGCGGTTTATACCGAACTTCGCTACTATGGTTGCGCCTATAACAAATCTTTTACGAAAGCATTCGAAATTTGAATGGACCGAAGAATGTCAGCTAACTTTCGATAAAGTGAAAGAATGTTTAGTATCTGCGCCCATAATGAGTTGTCCAGATTTTGATTGGTTTTTCTGTATACAAACCGATGCTAGTGATTTTGGCTTGGGTGCGGTATTAACCCAATCATATGATGACGGTGAGAAAGTAGTGAGTTTCATCGGTAGGTCTTTGAGCAGGAGTGAACGGAAGTATACGACAACCGAGAAGGAGTGCCTGGCTGTCCTATGGGCAATTGAAAAATTCCGGCAATACGTAGAAGCAACTCACTTTGTTGTGATCACTGACCACTTCGCGTTGATGTGGTTACATAATCTCAAAGATCCCATGGGGAGATTAGCTCGCTGGAGTGTTCGTCTCCAGCAATACGAATTTGAGGTTATCCATAGGCGTGGCAAGGATCACATTGTTCCGGATGCTCTGTCGCGTTCGGTTCCTGCTGTGGACGAGCTCTCCACCGAGATGATCAACTTCGGAGATCATAAAGATTCATGGTATAATGGCATGATTGAAAGAATTGAGGATCGTCCCCTCGATTTTCCGCATTGGCGAGTTCAGGATCGTATTATTTTCAAGAAAGTTAGGAATAATTATCGAGGTCTTGAAGACCCCAACTATGATTGGAAAATCGTTGTACCGAAACCAAATAGAATTGACATCATACGGAATCATCATGAGCCTCCGACGTCTGGACACCCAGGTGTATTCAAAACGTTTCATCGAGTATCGAGGAAGTTTTACTGGCCCAAGATGCGATCAGATATCGCGAGTTTCATTCGTGCTTGCCCAACATGTATTGCTGTTAAACCGGACAATAAAGCACCCGCTGGTCTTCTACGGAGTCATTCCAATGTATCACGTCCTTGGGAGTTAATCTCAATAGATGTAGTTGGTCCGTTACCAAAAAGTTCTAATGGTCATATCTTTATCCTGAGTATACAGGATTATTTCAGCAAGTTTTGTTTGTTTTTCCCGATGAGGTCTGCCACCACAAAAACGATTATTAAATTAGTAGAAGAAAATGTTTTTCTAATGTTTGGTGTACCAAAGTCCTTAATAACCGATAACGGTAAGGTATTTATCGGCAAAGATTTTAAAAAGTTATTGGGGTCTTATAAGATTGAACATTTTAGAACTGCAAATTATCACGCACAAGCTGACCCCTGTGAAGCACAACATAAAACGTTAAAGACTATTTTGTCAGCCTATGTCAAGGAGAATCATAGATCTTGGGATACTTTACTGCCAAATGTATCATGCGCTATGAGGACCGCTCCAAGCGAGTCGACAGGCCTGAGTCCATTCTTTGTTAACTTTGGCAGGGAAATAGTCCTGTCTGGCCAGGATCATGGTCCACCAATAATCGATGATACTCCTGGTACTGTCCCCATTCTCGAACCGAGGCAAAGGCCAGAGGTGTTGGTTAAGGTCTTCGAAGATGTTAAAAGGCACATCAAGAGGTCTCAAGAGCGAAGCGCACGAGTTTATAATTTGCGAAGACGTAATCTAACATTTGATGTTGGCCAAAAGGTTTATAGGCATAATTATGTTAATTCGAAAGGAGGTCAGTATTTCACAGCTAAGTTAGCCCCCCGATTCATTGGTCCTTTTGTGATCAATAAAAAAGTATCACCATGGACATATGAATTGAAGGATATGAATAACCAATGTACTGGTGTCTGGCATGCCAAAGATCTCAAGTTAGATACTACAGACCAACTACGACAAAAAGAAGAATAATTACAAATGGTTTGGTGTGTACAATAGTTATAATTGCCATTTTTTTTATCTCTCACACCGCATGCCATGGGGAGTATGGGCATCATAAATGGATCAAGTGTGAGCAGGAATTTTTGACGAGCTTGGTTCGTGTATTTAAGTTAAGAAGATAAGTAGGGTAGTGTAGGATTAAGTTTTGGGCTGTCGAATGTATCTCTTCGGGTTAATCGAAATAATGGTGACCATATTGTACGCACTGAAACGAGATGTGATCGTATTTTTTTATTGTTTTATGGGAAAAGGGGGAGTTGTTACATGTAAAAATTTCAGTATTAATGGACAGGTTATATTACAGTATTTTTCCATTTGGAAGGGATTAATTCTCTGTCAGGGGCTATCATCTGTATATTGGGCTCCGATTCAATATCGAAATATCCGGTCGAAGATCCACACCAGCACAAGCATTCAAAAACAAACAAAATATCAAAATATCAGCAAATCAGAGGATCCACTAAATTTGAAGAACGAATTGTTGTGAAACACTGAAATTTCTGGTAGGAAATACCACCTCCGAACTTACTGTATTTAATAATTAACCCAGGCTATCAATTATTTCCGTATGATTTTATATCAGTTATACCTATATACCTTTCTGTAGTGTTCGGTTTCAGAGCAACGTGTTTTATCTACGAGAAAAATTTATTGATATCGAAGTATGCAAAAAGATAATGAGATATCGTTCTTACCAGTGTGACGATTCTGTATTTCTGTGAGTCTTTCCTTGAGATTTGTTTGGAATGTATGATAGTAAACAATCATCAGTATTCGAAGATACCTGAACCTATATCTCGATGAGCTGTTGTCTCTGTCGTATTGGCAATATTTCAGTAGTAAGTTGATCCGTGATTTCGTAGCTACTTTGGCTACTAATTTCTCGATGGTTGTTCGTTTGTAATTTCCGGTGTAGATGAGATTTTATGAGAGTCGATGATAATCGTTCTTTCATCCCGTCAAAATTATTCATCTTGATAAAATGTGCCCCTATTCCTAGTGGTAGATATCCTGTATCAGGCGAAATTTCTATTTTTAAAATGCGAGAAGTAATCCGTTAGGTTTGACATTTCGACATGTCTGGCAGGGTAGAAGTTTGGCAGATGGCGTATACCTACCTGTCAGGATTAGAATAATTATTTGTTTCTTGGTAATCCAACTGTGTGTTCATGTAGAACTGTTCTGGAATATCAGTATTTTTTTTGCCAAGAATTGTGTAATCGGAATATTTTGATTCCCGAGTATTTGGGAGATAATACTTTTTATAAGGATTTGATTTCCGATCACCATATCTATAGAATTTCGTCAAGAAACCACTTTACAAGCCGCCTTCCAACCCAGGTAGGGATACCATCTGTTTGATTCATTTTTTTTGCATGTCGAAAGTGTCAATAAGTACCGTAATTGCTGATTTATTGCTTTTAGGCTTTTTTTTCTTTTTTGTGTTATGGTATATGCTATATACCAAGCTTTCGCACAATGCTTGCCATCCTGTAGAATAGTGCCTTTCATGCAACCCATCAATAAGCTATAATATCAAGCTGGTAGTTTGAGCTTAGTCAACCTGCATGTTCGAGGAGGAGACTCAAGGGTATAAGGGCTGTCTCACTGGGAGAACGATCTCCAGAAAACCACCATCGGCATTTCAAGTAAGATCAAACCATGGCTTCACATAGAGTCTTCTCTTGAATGGTGCTTCCTGGTAGTAGTCACATAATGAGTCATTTGTATTTATCAAAAATAAATTCTTCAAGTTCATCATATACCTGCTATAAATTGGAATAGTGTGAACCGATAGTATATATACTATAGGGGGAAATCTCAGCCTGGTCTTGTATTACCGGATATTGATTTAGTACCTATTTGGAAGGAATACCTATAAAGTATTGAAATTCACAATCGTATTGATTTATCTCTTCATTGATAGTGACTCATTCAAGTTGTCGTTTCATCACCACGATCCGAGCAAACGAACCCTACCCCCCCGCTAGCTAACCGGAGTGTACAACTCTACAACAGGTTGTGCACTATAAATTCATTTGTTACATACAAGGTACTCCTATTAGTCCTGCCTTGCGATCTCATCACGTATGTGTTTTCATTAAATATATCCCTATAATATCAAGATCCATAATTTTATATGTAGCATTGCATATAGTGAAACTGCGATTAGTTGGTCGTTTACAGTGTGGTCCTGTTGACGCTTGATTTCATTTACAGATTTTAAGTCAGTCATCTGTATATAACGGAAAAAAATTATATAAGGAAAAAAATAATATAAATATAAATTTTTGTCACTTTTGCGTACAGAGTGGTCCAAATAATTCACATTGGTGAAAATATGGGTTTCGATATTCAGGGTGGCACACTGATCTGTTGGTTCGCTTTAAATTGAGACTACTTGCGCGCAACTTTTGGCAACACTACTCTTTCAATTTAGTGGTCCTATTGGTTTTTTTTTTCTTCTTTGGGGAAAGGGTAGGGTTTTGGAATATCTTGAGAATATCCATTCATCGAATCGACATTGAGTCAATATTTCAAAAAAAACGTGTACATTGAAGATGGAAGTAAATAGGCTATTAGGTGATGAAATAGCCTACGAGCTCAAAATACGGAATTTACCGACACTTACCACTGTGTCTGAAAATCGAATTGCTTTGAGAGGAGCATTGAGGTTCGAACGTGAAGGAAGTAGTATGGTGAATATGGATGGACTCAGTTTGATTCCAGAGGAAGAATAAGATACTTGCCAACGAAAGTTAGAGGAACTTCAGAAATATATTGACCGATTCGATTGGGAAAATAGAGTGAATGAATTTCGTAGAATATCTACGAGACTTCATCATGTGAATCTACGATTGCGAAGAATTCCTAGTGGAATTGAACATCAAGAAGAGCTCAGACGCGCACTCCTAGGTAGGTCGACGAAGTTGGGATGATCAACGAAGAGGCTGACATTCCGCACAATTACACCAGTAGGGGTCATAAAAGAAATGAGAATATAATGGATAGTGAAAATCCTGTGACCGGGTCGCTCATAGATGATCCAAACCCTTTACTCCCAGAATTGATCCCATGTGACGCAAACGAAAGAAATCTACCATCAGGTTCTTGTTCCGCTGACGACCGAGAATCAATGAGAACACATCCAACTTCACAGCCAAAGTCTACTGAATCAACTAACGCAGCTAGACATGGTAACGCAAATAATTCCCCGACTCAAGATAGAACCTCATTGGACAGAGAATCATCTAGAGCTAGGGTAGGTGACCTAGATGACAATATTTCTACTGCCTCTTCGAGTTTTCATGACAACCCTAGAGGTAGGGGTGAATCAATGTTTGGTGTACCACCTCGTGTTCATTTTCAGTCCAATATGGGAGGTGATGAACAGCTACCGTCACGCGCCGACCCTTCTGAACCGCAAGATGCTCGGAATTCATGGAAATCATACGCCCCAGCATATGATAACAAGTCGAATCTACATAATCTGAACCTATCTCCAATTAATAATTATAGAGGACAAACCACGCTACCATATCTGGATGTGTCTAGATGGAAAATTTCAGTATGATGGAGAAAGTAGTGTGACCAATTTCTTGGGGAGAATAGAAGAACTGAGGCACTCGCGGGGAGTTACTAGTCCACAGCTCTTGCGTTCTGACGCGGAAATTTTTACTAAAGATGCATTGTTATGGTATAGGACCCATAGTTTCAGTTCATGGGAAGAATTAACTCAAAAACTCCGAAATGATTTCACCCCCTACGACTATGAGTACGACTTATGGAAGGAGATCAGGAAACGAACGCAAGGAGCGAAAGAGAAAGTTTTTATCTACATTTCTGTCATGGATAATTTATTCAAAAAGCTTGGTGACACCAGACCACCAGAGACAGCCAGAGTACAGATGATCCGAAGGAACTCACTTCCCTACGTTCAATCTCAAATCGCTCTCCACCCAACCAACTCTATAGAGGAATCAACCCATCTGAGCCGCATGGTGGAAGAAATAGCTATAAGGAACCAAAAATTCTGTCCACCTCCTTCAAATTTCAAGCAGTGTGTGGAGCCCGAGCTCGCATACCAGAGATCACCGGCACATCCAACCAATTTTTCGATGGCTCCGATACACCAGTTTCCGGAAGTGGGAGAATCGGCAGCCGTTTCTACCTTAACTCCAAGTCAGACTGGTTCCCGAAGTGATTTCCGAAATCAACTGGAGACCACCACTGATTCTACGAACCAGGTTAAGGCAACATGCTGGAACTGCCGCAAAGTAGGGCACCAGTTCAAGGACTGTCCTAGCCCTCGAGGAACCTTTTGTTTTCGCTGTGGCCAAGAAGGGGTAACAGCTCCTAAATGTAAAACTTGTCGTCAAAAAAATGTGAAGGGGGGCAAGCACTAGGTCGGATGCTGCCATACCCTCCTACCCGACCGACAGAAAATCCCTCGACCCTAGCCATTCTCGACTTTGTATCAGCACACGCTAAAAACGTTGCCCGACCTTATCTGAAAGTCGAAATATATGGGAAGGAGATATTAGAACTGCTCGACTCGGGATGTAGTACGACTGTTATAGGTCAACCGTTATGGAATAATTTGAGCAAATTCTGCACATTGGGGAAATCTAGTCAGTCAATATGTACCGTGGCGAATGGGAATTCATGCAACGTTCTGGGTTGTGTTACTCTTCCGATAGGGCTGGAAAACCGAGTGAGATTGTTTCGAATATTGGTAGTGCCATCAATTCCATACCATCTTATTCTCGGTGTTGACTTTTGGATACAAATGGGCATTGTGCCGGATTTGTATTCCGATAGTGGGTGCTTTAGGGCGGGCAACCGAGATGATATCTACATCGATGCTCCGAACAGAGAAGAAAATTTGAGTTCGGAACAGCGTCGACAGTTGGACGAACTGATCAATGCCACCTTCCAAAATATGTCAAACAAACCGGGTTGCACTAATGCGGTAGAGCATATTATACGAATAAAACTCAATCAGACTCCTATCAAGCAACGTCACCCCTTGAGTCCGGCTCTACAAAGTCACGTGAATAAAGAATTGGAGCAGATGCTGGAAGATGGGATCATCGAACCCTCTATCTCTCCATGGGCCTCACCGATAGTTCTCGTGAAGAAACTTGATGGCACTCATCGGTTTTGCGTCAATTATAAAAAATTTAATGAGGTCATCCTGTCCGATGCCTACTCGTTACCATTTGTTACTTCCACTTTAGTTAAGCTGCGAGATGTGAAATTCCTGACAACCCTGGATATTAAGTCGGCATATTGGCAGATTCCCATGGCCGAGTCGTCGCGGCCTTTAACGACATTCGTCGTACCAACTAGAGAACTGTTCCAATTCAAGCGGATGCCCTTTGATTTGCATAACGCTCCAGCCACCTGGCAACGTTTTATCGACAGGGTTATCGGTATTGACTTGGAACAGTTCGTCTTTGTATACTTGGACGATATCATTATTTGTACCCCTACTTTTCCACAACACCTCGACGTCATGCAGAAGGTTGTGAAACGAGTGACCGATGCTGGCTCGACTTTGAACCGGGAAAAATGCAACTTTTGCAAACCTGAACTGAGGTATCTGGGTTACATCGCTAATTCCTCCGGATTGATGGTAGATCCCAAGAAAGTGAAGGCAATAATTAAAATACCTACTCCTAAAAATGTATCGGAAGTTCGGCGAATAGTAGGCTTAGCCTCTTGGTACAGACGCTTCGTCCCCAACTTCTCCACAGTGACAGCTCCTCTGAATTCACTTCTACGAAAGAATGTAAAATTTTGTTGGGATGAATCGTGTAGTGTAGCCTTGGAAAATATTAAGAATTTTCTGGTGACAGCACCAGTGTTGAATTGTCCGAACTTTGATGTACCCTTCACTATCCAAACCGATGCATCAGACTATGGTCTTGGGGCTGTCCTTTCTCAGGAGATTGATGGAAAGGATCGGGTAATCTTCTACCTTTCTCGCTCCCTTACGAAAAATAAGAGGAAATTTAGTACCACCGAGAAGGAGTGCCTGGCTGTGCTATTCGCCGTGGAGACTCCGTCCATACATTGAAGGCACACGGTTCACCGTTATAACAGACCATTGGAGTCTGAAGTGGTTGTACCACATCAAAAATCCAGTAGGTCGTATCGCTCGCTGGGCGGTGCGTCTGCAGCAGTACGACTTTGACATTGTACATCGTAAGGGTAAAGAACATGTAGTTCCTGATACACTCTCACCTGCTGTGCCGATGCTGGACACGGTCGAGGTTATAACTGATGCTGTGGACGACCGGATCAGTGAGGATAGATGGATTGGTGACATGCGTCAACGGATTATCCGAACTCCAGCGAAGTATCCGTTATGGAGAGTTGAGGGACAGCAAATTTACAAACGGAACAAATTTAAATATTCAGACCTCCTTGACAATGAGGCCGACCAATGGCTACTCGTTGCCCCGAAACGGGATCGAGAACAAATCATCCGTGCTCACCATGATCCTCCCACTTGTGGGCATCCAGGTATCAACAAGACGATGATGGCTCGAATATCGGCTAGATATTATTGGCCCAAAATGAGGTGCGACGTAGCTCGATTCATACGAAACTGTGAAGTGTTCCTAAAAACTAAGCCTGAACAGAAACGACCTACAGGGTTGATGCTTAGTTTGCCAGCTACCGTTTCGAGACCTTGGCAATTGGTGAGTAAAGATTTGGTTGGACCCCTTGCTCGTACCACATCAGGTTATGCGTACATATTATCAATTTGTGATTGCTTCAGCAAATTTGTATTGTTATTATCTCTTCAGACAGCAACAGCCGTAAATGTTACCAAGTTATTCGAGGAACAAGTAATCCTCATGTTTGGTGCACCTAATAAAGTTATAACGGATAACGGTGTTCAGTTTAAGAGCCGCCAATTCACTGAAAAGTTGTCTGAATATAAAATCACTCACGCATATACCGCCAACTACCATCCGCAGTCAAATCCCGTAGAAAGGGTTCATCGAGTAGTGAAGACGATGTTAACAGCCTGTTCCGTCTTCACCTTCTCTTTGTGTTTGTCTGATTATTGTTAATATAATATAATTTACTTTGCGCGATATTGCTGTGGTTTCTAATGTAGTAAACTTCGATCGCCCCTCGTATCACCAATTTCTCAACAAAAACACACCTGTGCCGAAGCACGGGAGAACTGAGAAGATAAGAACAATTGCGATTTTGTCGTTCGCTCGAATATAGATTTTCTAGTGCGATTACTTTCGAAAACTCTTGTTCCCTGTTTTGTTCGTGACTACCGCGCTGGCCAGTGATCTAATCAACTCAAACTCTCAACCTCAGAACTTCACCTGTGGTGGTACTTCAAGAATCTTCAAGATTTTCAAGGTAGGAAACCACAGCCTCGATTTAACCTCTCAAATCAATATAGATCATCTACGAGTTTCTGTTCTGGTAATTGTATCAACAATTTTATTTCATTTCAATTATTATACAGTCCACTGAAACTACAACATTATTTGGTCCATCAAGCCAGGATATTTTGTTTCATGCGAAAGTGCATGACGAAATTGTTGATGTAAAGGCGAAACAGAAATTCGTTTTTTTTTCTCTCTCGTTGTTTTCATCATACTCAGACAAACATATATTATATTATATTTCTATTTACCAAATCAGTTGTTTGCATTTGATGACAACTCGTACTGATTCGGTACACGATTGCGGCATTTATATATTCTTTATTGCTCACAATTATTATTGATTATAATTCAAATTCACAAACCTCGTGCAAAAAAAACTTGGTCTAAAAAACGGGTGTGAATTTTTATATCAAAATAAAAGTGATTACTCTTGCATCAAAGTCCATATTCCGAAAAGTTAATTTGATCGATGGGATTCTAATTAGTTAATAGTTCTTTTTTTGTATAATTCTACAACTTTTTGTTGGCTATACCTTTTTGGAATAAAAAACGTACACCTGTTTGCTCTGATATAGCTTACACCAGTTGGGACTTTTCATTTAACAATATTTACCTACTCTTAGTTTTCAACTCAGGAATTTATAGTATACCAGGTGCGCTCAATAATTAGTTCGCTATTATGGCTACTCAACAAAATAAAATAAAACATTATAAAGCACTGCAGACAATATGCATGGAGCGTATGAGTGATATAGCTGTTATTGCAGAATCTGCAAAAAAATCTTCCGATTTGCATAACCAATTCAAGGCTAGATATACTCATCTTGACATAATCTATTCTGAATTTGAAAATTATAATCAGTCACTCATTCCATTATTGATTGCTACTGACACATACAATATCGATGAAATAAGAGATTCATCTACAACTTTTTATCAACATTATTATAGTGCCAAGTCAATATACACTTAACTATTTGAAACAGGTACAAATAATTAAATTGATGCTGTTGATCATAGAAGTAATGTAAAATTGCCCAAGATAGAATTGGTGAAATTTGATGGTAATCTTAGACAATGGAAAACATTCATTGGTATGTTCAATTGTTTGGTTCACGATAATTCAAAATTAAAAAATATAGAAAAGTTCGATTACCTGATATCTTCTCTAAGCGGTGCTCCTTTAGCTTCAGTTAAACGAAATGATCTCACTGATGCAAACTATGTGATTGCCTACAATTCTTTGATAAAACGATATGAGAATAAACGTGATTTAGCAACTGCCCATTACCTTGAAATTGAAAATGCTCCAAATCTCTTGGATAATACTGTGACTCCTCAAAATTTACGATCTTTAGTAGATATATTTACTGAAAATTTGGCGGCTCTAAAAAATTTAGGGTTTCCAACTGAATCATGGAGCTTCCTCTTATTTAATATGCTCCTGAAACGACTCGATGCTAATACAGTTTCTCGTTATGAATTAGAATCTGGATCAGATGAGATCCCAACTTTCGATAGCCTAGTTGATTTTGTCTCGAAACAATGTAGTAGTCTTGATAGAGCAGCAGATTATACACAAAATAGTTCTCCCAGGAGTAATGTCAAATTTCGGAATTCCCCAATAGTGACTTCTTCCAAGTTCACTCCTCGACGTTCCTCGTTCCATACTCAAGTACGTAACTCTTCCTGTTCTTTATGTTCAGGTGAACATCTCATTTATAAATGTCCTCAATTTTTAGCACTTCCTACTCGTGAACGATTCAATGTTGTGAAATCTCACAAGTGGTGTGTAAATTGCCTAGGTTGTATGCATACCATAAAAAATTGCTCTTCACAATCCCATTGTGTGAAATGTAGACAATCACATCACACTTTATTACACTTCAATGACTCTACACCTCTCTCGACAAATCGACCAAATCAAAGTCATTTCACAGGTCAGTCTCATGTTGGAAATTCGTCCAATCTCAACAGTCAAGGTTTCGCAATTCCCAATCAAGTTCCAAATTCATCACCTTCCCTCGGTGCTCAAGGTAGTCACTCTTCTCCTCATACTGCAACAACTCATCATTGTGCCCTGAACTCAACTTCAACCATTCTTCTGTCAACCGCACTGATTGAAGTACTTGATGCCTGGGGTTCATATCAAAAAGCACGTGCATTACTTGATACTGGCTCTCAAGTTAGCATCATTAGTGCAAAATTCTGCAATCGTCTCGGATTGAAAAATGATGATATTTCCCTTTCCATACAAGGTATAAGCCAGATGAATTAACGTGCATCAAAATCAGTCTCTCTCCAAATTCGCCCTCGTCAAAGCCCCAAACCTGTCCTGAAAGTAAACGCAATTGTTTTACCCAAAGTATGCAATCGAATGTCGAGTAATTCTGGTGATATCGATATTCTCCTCGGAGCAGACATATTCTCTTTAGTACTGGAAAGTGGTCGAATATCTGGTAGTACCAAAGAACCAGTTGCTTTTAACACTATATTTGGTTGGATTCTGATGGGTGCTGTTAATGATCCAACTCCACCTATATTAAATTCTCTGCACTGTACTTGTGCCTTTCCTCTCGATTCCGCGTTTGAGAGGTTATGGGAAATTGAAGAGATTCCGAAGATGCCTATCCAAGCCCCGGATGATGAACGGTGTGAGAAGATTTTCCAGAAAACCGTGTCCCGAAATTCTTCAGGTTGCTTTGTTGTCACTCTCCCCTTTAAGAGGTGTGAACCTGTATTTAGTGGTTCTCGCGACATTGCTCTTAAACGATTTTTCTCGTTGGAAGAAAGATTGCGTTACAATCTTCCTATTTATCAACAGTACCGTGAGTTCATGGATGATTATTTGAAACAAGGTCATATGTCTCTGCTCAAAAGTTCAGATGTTCCGAACTGCTCTTATTACATACCACATCATTGTGTGCTTCGCCCGGACAGTCTAAGTACCAAACTACGTGTAGTATTTGACGCATCCGCGAAATCATCTGACGGAACCTCATTGAATGATACTCTGATGACTAGTCCAAAACTTCAAAGAAACCTTGTGACAATTCTTTTGAACTTTAGGGTCCATCCCATTGCCCTTATGGTAGATATTCGCCAGATGTACCGGCAGATTTTGGTATCGGAAGATCATGTCAATTATCAACGGATTTTGTGGCGATTTTCTCCTGATCAACCTATTCAAGAATTTATCTTGAATACCGTTACCTATGGACTATCTTCTGCTCCTTTTCTCGCAATCCGAGTACTCTTACAATTAGCTGAAGAAGGAAGTTTTGAGTTTCCACTTGCCTCCGAAGCCATAATAACCTCTTCATATGTCGATGATATCGTTTTAAGTTGTCACACTATTGAAATTGCTCAAACTTTGAAAAACCAACTCATCTCCTTGCTTGGAAAAGGAGGTTTTGAATCACATAAGTGGAACAGTAACCAGTCTTCGCTACATTCTGATGAACTCTCTACAGTGTCTAAGTCTCTTGACCTAGAGCAAGACCCAATCGTTGTCAAAGTACTGTGCTTGGAATGGAACTCTTCTCTCGATGTATTTTCTTTCAGTATCTCATCTCAAAACCTTCCTTGTACTAAAAGAAATGTTCTTTCAGATCTTTCTCGGATTTTTGATCCACTTGGTTTTCTCACCCCGTTAACTTTGTTTGCAAAAAGACTAATCCAACATTTATGGACTATCGGCTTGGGATGGGATGACAGACCACCCCAAGATGTTGTATCAAGTTGGAATCGGTTCAAATTCGAACTTCCAATACTTTCCCAAATTCGAGTTCCTCGGTACTTGTTCCATTTGTCAGAAAATGAATGTGAACTCCACGGTTTCTCAGATGCCAGTAAAAAAGGCTATGCTGCAGTGATCTACTGTAGGTATCTTAGTAACAATATACCCCGTGTGTCGTTAATATGTACCAAATCGAAAGTTTCCCCTCTGAAAACAGTATCGATACCCCGGCTTGAATTGTGTGGCGCTGCCCTTCTTTCAGAACTACTAAGTTTTGTTGAAAATACTTTCAAAAATCAAATTACTATCAACGGTATTGTTGCGTGGACTGATTCATCCACAACTCTAAATTGGATTCAATCTTCTCCCCACAAATTGCAAACATTTGTCAGTAACCGAGTGAGTTTTATCCAAGAAAGGTTCCCCCCAGCTATATGGCGGTATGTCCCTTCAAAGGATAACCCAGCTGATTGTGCTTCAAGAGGAATGTTGCCTTTTCAACTTGTTGAGCATCTCCAATGGTGGGCGGGGCCTAGTTGGCTTTCCGAGCATCCTTCCTCATGGCCATCAATTTCTTTCAAAAATAATCTAACCTCCGAGTTTTTTAAGGAAGAAAAGAAACACGTCCTTCTTGTGCAAAATAAAACAAAAATCTATAATGTGCTGTTAGCAAATTATTCATCCCTCTCAAAGCTTCAACGAATAATTGCATATATTCGTCGGTTCATCAAGCGATCTCATAAAACCCAAATTCGAACTCATGGTTCCTACATCTCAAACTCAGAGCTAAATGAAGCTCTTATAATACTAGTTCAGCATGTGCAAGGTCAAGTCTTCCATGCAGAAATCGCCTCTCTCTTATCGAAAACCTTACTGTGCAAATCTCTTCGAAAATTGAATATTTTCCTTGACAACGAGGGTTTGTTGAGGGTGGGCGGTCGGCTAACGTATTCTAGCCTATCGTATGATAAACGTCACCCTCTTCTCCTTCCCAGTAATCATGTACTCACTGAATTAATTGTAGAAAGTACTGATAAGCAATATCTTCATCCAGGAAATCAAACCCTCAGTTTTCTCTTGCTTCAAAAATTCTGGATTTTATCGGCAAAAAGGGTGATTCGAAGAATTACATCACGCTGTTTAACTTGTTGAAAACAGTCACCAAAATGCCTTCAACCCCCCATGGGAAATCTTCCTCCTTTAAGAGTGTCTCAAGTCAAACCTTTTTCCTGTATTGGTGTCCATTTTGGAGGCCCGTTCACAATTTCCTTGGGAAGATTTCGTGGTATCAAGACGCATAAAGCATACATATGTTTATTCGTTTGCTTTGCCACCAAGGCATTGCACTTAGAATTGGCCACGGATTTATCTTCGGATACTTTTCTCGCTGCTCTACGCCGGCTCGTATCTCGTCGTGGTAGAGTTAGTATAATTCATAGCGATAACGCCACAAATTTCGTTGGTTGTTACAGACAGCTCCTCAAACTCATGCAAAATGCTGCAGAACAGGAGTGTATTAAATGGAAATTCATTCCTCCGATGAGCCCCCATTTCGGTGGATTGTGGGAGGCAGGGATAAAATCTGTAAAGTCACATATATCGAGAGTAATTGGAGAACAAATCCTCACATATGAATAGTTCAATACGTTATTAGTTCAAGTGGAGGCAGTTCTAAATTCCAGACCCCTTTGCCCTGCTAGCACAGATCCCAATGACATTTCAGCACTCACTCCGGATCACTTCCTGACGTTGGAACCTTTGAATTCATTTCCAGACGAAGATCTGCTCGCTTTGAAAATAAACACACTCTCTCGGTGGCAACTGATCCAGCGGTTGCATCAAGATTTCTGGTCTCGCTGGAACAAGGAGTATCTTCACACCTTGTTTCAGAGAGGTGAATGGACCGAAGCTGTGGCTAACATTAAAAACGGATCGTTAGTTTTATTAAAGAACGATAATGTTCCCCCATTGCGTTGGCAACTTGGTCGTATTATTGATATTCACCCCGGAAAAGACGGAATTGTACGAGTTGTCACGGTGCAAACTAGTACTGGTTCTTTCAAACGCTCAGTGACGAAGGTTTGCCCTTTGCCACTCACCGAAAATGATAACCAATAAAATGCACCTGCATTCCAGGTGGGCGGTTATGTTCCGTCTTCACCTTCTCTTTGTGTTTGTCTGATTATTTTTAATATAATATAATTTACTTTGCGCGATATTGCTGTGGTTTCTGATGTAGTAAACTTCGATCGCCCCTCGTATCACCAATTTCTCAACAAAAACACACCTGTGCCGAAGCACGGGAGAACTGAGAAGATAAGAACAATTGCGATTTTGTCGTTCACTCGAATATAGATTTTCTAGTGCGATTACTTTCGAAAACTCTTGTTCCCTGTTTTGTTCGTGACTACCGCGCTGGCCAGTGATCTAATCAACTCAAACTCTCAACCTCAGAACTTCACCTGTGGTGGTACTTCAAGAATCTTCAAGATTTTAACCTCTCAAATCAATATAGATCATCTACGAGTTTCTGTTCTGGTAATTGTATCAACAATTTTATTTTATTTCAATTATTATACAGTCCACTGAAACTACAACACAGCCTATGTCAGTGAAAACCATAAGAATTGGGAAAGTGGCTTTTGCCATCAGGTCAGCGCGTCACGAAGTTACAGGCCTGACTCCAAATTTCATCAATTTCGGAAGGGAAGTCAATATTTCAGGAGATTTGCAGCTACCCGTTGATGAAGAGATTCAATTTTATAGAGATCAGAATCAGGATCACCGTGTAACTACTCTCAACAAATTGTACGAAGACGTGACAAAACGACTGAGTAAAGCATACGAACAGAGTCGTCGAGTATATAACTTGAGGCGACGCGATGAGAAGTTCTCCTTGGATCAAGTAGTTGGGCGAAATAATTATGTCATATCTGACGCAACGAAGCAGTTCATCGCAAAATTTGCATACACTATCGGCAAAATCTTGTCCCCCTGGACATATGAGCTATTGGACGAAACAGGGAGAAGATCTCAAAGCCCATCCTCCCGATCAATAATGATGAAAGTTGAAACGACAAATGCTTTTGGGATATACATATCTCTAATTTAGATTTGTCAATTCTCCTAATATCAACCAGTTTTTTTTGTTTTCTTGAAAAAAAAACTTCAATTGGGAAGGGGTTGTGTTGTTACGGGTTGAAATTGCCAAGGACTAATATATACAATTTGAGAACGTTAATTTATTTAAATCTGAATGGTTCTAATTCACTTCAAACATATTAACACCTTGATATACACTTTCAAAACACCTATGAACATCCAAAGTATAGCTTCCTCTCGTCCTGGCTCCTGATCGTTTCCTCTTGAGGAATATCGAGTGACCAAATCTGTGAATCAATAGGACATTCGGCAAACAGTCTCAGATCAATGCTTATTGTGACGTATGTCGTGGTACTCTAACCCAAGTCCAGTGTTCAGAACTGTTCTGAACCTACTCTGAAGGCTTTACTCTTTGGTGTTCCAAGCAAACCGTCAATTTTCATGATCCCTTGACATGGAAAGATTGGATGTGCATACTGAAATTGCGAGGGAAATAGAGATTTGTTTATGGTATTGCGATAAGATTAGAGCATCGGCACATTTTCTTTGGTGTAATAATTTTGGCTACTTGTTGAAAGTGTATACCGTTTCGGCGGATTTGAATTTCCTGGAAATGAAAGTGGTTATCGAGATTGTTGCCTGTAAGAAAAACCACCTGGTGATCTTATCACAAATATCACAAATTACTCACTTTCAGGCCACACTCCAACATTCAGGCCTAGTTATCCGGACCCAGCTTACTGGCTGTGTGAATGCTTATTCGCTATAAGTAGAGCGATATTCATATTTCTGCTTTGCATGTGTAGTGTGTACCTACTCTTCAGTAGAATCCTGTCTTGCATGAAGCGATCAGGAGTCACAGATGCCAACAATCTCGACCACATCAGATAATACAGGCGAGTCCATTCCAATTAAGTGTTCACTAGCGCATGATAATTGCTACAATTGCTTCAGCTGCGTTGCTGTTCATAGCATATAAATTTTCTTCGCATAGCATGTACTTACTTGCCTGCTGACTAGCTTGCTTATCAGTTATTATAGTGATTTACCAGTGTATCAAAACTCATACCAGATCTACCATAAAACTTAGTTCATTTTCTGAAAAGACTGTAAACTTTCAGAATATATACTAGAAGTACTTACCTAGCAGTGTACCCACATAAGTATTAGTAGGTATATGTTTACTGGCAACCACTTACAATTTCTGTTACTATTTCAATCAGCTGGATAAAATAGTTTCAGGTGGATTTGAGTATAGGTTTTATAGATTTTTCTAGACGACCTGCATCCTGTTAGGACAGTAGCTTGTGGCTCTCATCCTTAATATCATGCACCCAATTTGATTCAAAATTTTGATTTGTATATCTATGATATGGTCCTAGCGGTCCTTAGAATTGTTTATTCAGGACCACTGCAATTAGAATGTGAATTGGGGAGTTTTGTTTGATCATTGACAGACAGTGTTGGTTTCGGAACACGAGATTCACGGAATCGGTTGATTGTTCAGTCTTACACGGTTGTCATACCATTTAGAATCATGCCAGTGTTGCCAGACCCACTGAATGATCCGAATATTTGAGACCTTATATTTGAAAGTTCTGTGATCCCAATTGTGAATCATCTGGTTCAAGGAGACTATGGATTGATACAATTCAATATTATCTTGAAAATACAACTTGCATCAGCCCTTATGGAAGTATTTGTCGTTAAGATAGGTATTTGAATAACTCCTATTTGATATAGGTATATTTTGGTACTACTTACCATATTAAATATGTTCATTTATTTGAAATATAGTTTTGTTTTCACCCCCTAATCTCCCTGAGCTTCCGGGTATTCCATTCAAATCATTTGGAAGAAAACACTAGTTACCTCAGGCTTTACTTAACCTCTTATGATTGATGGTCCATAGAGGAAAGACAGGTAACAATCTTCTTGAGCCCGAGTTAGCCTACAGACGACCCCCATGCAATCAAGTCTCGTCCATTGGCAGTCAACCAATTCCTCCTAGTGATTCCACCACCCTTCCGGAACCCATCCCTCGCCCGAGTTCGTCCAGAGATCATCGCGTTGATCTCGTAGATCAAGGTCCGAGGTGTTGGAATTGCGATAGTACCGATCACAAATTCCATAGAAGTCCGCATCCCCGTAAGAAATTTTGTTTCAAATGTGGGAAAAAAGAAGTCATAGCTTCCGCTTGTCCAACCTGTGCAAAAAACTGGCAGAGAGATCACCCGTAGACCGCCGGGCTGATCAGTCAGATACTCTCAATGTCGACCAAAAAAATACCTTCATCATAGACTATGTTTTTGCCCATGCGAAGGGGGATACCCGACCCTACCTTAACGTGGAAATTCTAGAGCATAAATATCTTTCTCTTCTAGATTCCGGGTGCACTCGAACAGTTTTAGGAAAAGGAGGTTGGAATATTCTGAGCTCAATTTGTCAGTTATGACCAGTGGAGGAACAACAGTGTACCGTCGCCAATGGCCATACATGCATCATCGCCGGGGTTATTAAGGTGCCTATAGCCTTGTGTGGAAGGGTCAAAAGCTTCGAAATATTGGTTGTTCCAGCTCTTCCACATGTCTTGATTCTTGGAATGGATTTTTGGTTCCGGATGCAAATCATACCAGATATGTGCTCAGGAGATTGGTCATTTAGAAATTCGGAAGTGGAAGAACTGCCAGCCATTTGCTCCATCAGTACGTTGACGGAACTGCAACGGAGTCAGTTAGACCACTTAATAGCCAACACGTTCCAATCTATGGGTTCAAAATCAGGATGTACCTCTCTCGTACATCACGAAATTGAAACAACTTCTCCACCGATACGACAAAGGTACTACCCAGTATCACCCGCAGTGCTCAAACAGGTGCATAATGAACTGGACCAAATGTTGGCAGATGGAGTGATAAAACCATCCGACTCACCGTGGGCTTCACCCATCTTACTGATTAAGAAATACGATGGCCGATACCGTTTTGTTGTTGACTTTCGGCAGCTCAATAAAGTCACCGAGCGCGACGCCTATCCCTTACTGTATGTAATTACTACGCTAGATAAATTACGAGATGCCCATTATCTCACCACGCTGGATATCAAGTCGGCGTATTGGCAGATACCCCTCTCGAAAGAATCGAAGCCGCTTACCGCCTTTATTGTACCCAATAGAGGTCTTTTTCAGTTTACGAGTATGCCCATGGGGCTTCACAATGCGCCCGCGACCTGGCAACGGTTTATTGACCGAGTCATTTGGATAGACTTAGAGAAGTACGTCTTTGTTTATCTCGATGATGTTATCATCTGTACTGATACTTTCGAGAAACATTTAGAAATTTTGAAGGAGGTTCTTTCCGACTTACTAGGTCTTTTCTAACCTTGAACAAGGACAAGTGCCATTTTTGCAAGTCAGAGCTCTCGTATCAAGGGTATGTAGTGGGTGCCTCAGGCCTCATGGTGGACCCCGAGGAGGTAGAGGCAATAGTCCAAATTCCATCACCCAAAAATGTCTCTGAGGTGCGACGTCTCATTGGACTTGCATCTTGGTTCCGAAGGTTTGTACCCAACTTTTCCTCTGTGACATCCCCTCTTTGCGCCCTCTTGAAGAAGAACGTAAAATTTGACTGGAATATGGCGTGTGAGGAATCTTTCCAAACTCTGAAAGATCATTTCATATCGGCCCCAATTCTCACTTGTCCAAATTTTGAGCTTCCGTTCACCATACAGACAAATGCTTTAGATTATAGGGTGGGAGCTGTACTTTCTCAGGTCTCCGAGGCAGGAGAAAAGGTGATTTGCTATCTAAGCAGATCTTTGACGAGGAATGAGAGAAAGTACAGCACCACTGAAAAAGAATGTCTTGCTGTCCTGTTTGCTATCGAGAAGCTCAGGCCTTATGTGGAAGGCACAAAATTTACGGTGATAACAGACCATCACAGCCTCCGGTGGCTTAATAACATCAAAGACCCGGTGGGAAGGATCGCACGATGGCCTGTGAGGCTTCAACAGTACGACTTCGACATAGTTCACCGCAAGTGGAAGGATCATTTAGTTCCGGATACACTGTCCAGAGCTGTACCCGCGGTGGACGCGGTCGATAGTCGTGCTGGTGATGCATCGGAAATCAGTGACAAGTGGTATCTGAGGATGTTAGACCAAGTCGAAAAACAGCCAGTCAAGTACCCAATGTGGAGAAGTGAAGGTCGTCAACTGTTCAGGAAAGCTAGCCTACCATATCCTGAGCTCGCGAAGGTTTCAGATGGTTGGCTGCTAGTACTCCCGAAGGAAAAAGGATCCGAAGTCATAAGACTAAATCACGACCCTCCTACTTCCGGACACCTAGGAGTCTATGAGACGTGCGCCCGCATCTCTTCGCGGTATTACTGGCCGAAGCTTTACCAAGATGTTACTCGCTATGTGAGGCGCTGTGATACTTGTCTGCGAACCAAGCCAGAACAGCGAGCTCCCGCCGGACTGATGCTCAGTGCGGGTCCCACCGTGTCGCGGCCCTGGAAGGTTGTTACGTTATACGTTAAGTTCGTGAACGAGCTCCGAGGAAGGTGTGCAACCATTAATACTGGTTCACCATTTATCAGTAGTATCACCACCCGATAGCTGCTGCCATCGCCGGTAAACTTATTTTTTTGTCAAGATTCAAAACATTCGAGCACAAGAGCAGATAGAAATAACATGGATTGATATCCTATGCATTGGATTTGGGTGTTTAATATTTTTACGCTATAGGCGGATTGAATCCATAAGCTTTTTTTGTTCGACAGTAAGATTTGGTGACTCAGTGTGGTATACTGTCGATAACTCTCGTTATAAGATAACCAACGTCTCGAGATTGTTAGGGAATCGATAATCGGAGGTGAGTTTTTCATCATTGTTTTGTTTCGCTCATTCAAGTGGGCATTCTGTATTCTTTGCTCTGAATAATAATTCTTTTTTATATACATAGCTTGAAATATAAACGCGTGAATTATTACCAGGCGTTTATGGGGGTACCTGAAATTATCCAAAAAAGGCGGTAACAAAAGTGCCGTCCGATTGATATGGTGAAAGGACCACGAAATTTCGGGAGTACCGCATGTCCCCATCCTGGGTGGAGGCTAAGTACCGCATAGCGGTTTTGGATATCTAATGATATTTCCTACTATCAGTACTAACCCCATCTTCTACGTGTCCCCAAAAGGAAAATCTATACGAGTCAACATCTTCGTGCCAAGAACCAATATCTTTTCTTTGTTATTAGAATAATTGTTTTATAATAGTCCCTGTGTATACATAGATTGGTTATTCTCTTCTCCCATCTCGCGAGAGCCCCGTATCGTGCACGATATCTTGTATAGTATAATCAGTACCTGTATACATATGCATGCTAATAGACCTGTCGATTTAGTAATTTCTCTTTTTCCTCTTTTGATACCTATTCATGTTGATTATACTGGGTTACCTATATGCTAGAATAAATCTTATAGGTTCCATTTATCTATGTTTTTTTTGTTGAATTAGGGAAAATCACTGGAATCTGTTGGTGCCCTCTGAATAACATTCATTATATAAGGACCCAGACTCCTCTCCCTGTTTCAAAGCTAGTTGTGAGCAAAATCCTATATCAACCTTGTTAACGTTACCACGTAGCTTCAAAATCAATGAGAATAATACTTATTATACGTTACAAGGGTGGAAAATTGGCACCCTTGACGTGAGGCCCGAGTTGACCCTTTTGTATTATGTCATAAAATGATACCATCATAAAAGTATATTTCCGAAGTTTAGAACGATAGGTATATAGAAAAGGAAAAATGTTGTTTTGTTAAATTTGAGGTCCCTTGTTTTTATCGCGACATTTATTTATAGTTTGAGTTTGGATTACTTGTTTTTGTAGATATACATAAAACCTTACATTTCATGTGAAAGATATTGGTTCGTTTGATTGCAATTATTTTAGTGATCGTTTGTTTACCCTGGGGATTTCCCATAGTACGGGAGCTCTCGTGGAATTTATTTTATTTACCTAGAAACGGGATATTCTATTTTGAGTTTCTATACCTGATAGTCAAGTAGAGATGGATTTTTCTAGATTAGTACGGGATGAATTGGTTTATGAACTGAATGTTAGAAGGTATTTAGATACAGCCAGTGAAACTGTTAGGTCAATGCGTAATAAATTGAGAGAACTAGCGTCGGATGAAGAATTCGGATCAATAGCATACATTCAAACCCAATCCAACTGATAAAATTGATGCTTGCAACGGAAAGATAATTGCATTAAGTGAATTTTTAACTACCCGTTCTAATATTGCACCAAGAAGTAGTCATGCTAGGCATTTGGAGGCTAAGTTTAAACATCTCTATGCTCGATTGGAGAGAGTAAAAATTCTAGCAGAAGATTTGGAACTTGTTAATGCGAAATCAAATGTTTTCAACCAATTAAATCATTTAGAGGAACAATTCGATATAGCCTTACTTACCGATGTGGTAGATGACAATACGGCATCCACAGTTAATATTCCCCCTCCTATACAAATGAATACCAGTTATAAACCATCTCCTACTCCAGTTTATAAGTGGAATTTATCATTTTCCGGTAGACCAAACACCCAAAGTGTTAATGCTTTCTTAGTAAGGGTTCAAGAGTATAAAAAATCTCGTTATGTTTCAGAGCAAGATTTGCTCGCTTCCTTAGAAGATTTACTTACTGATAAAGCACTATCATGGTATAGGTCGGTAAGGCCAAAAGTTACTACATGGGATATTTTCGTACGTGAATTGAGAGAGGAATATTTAGGACATGACTATCAAATAAATTTGTGGAATGAGATTCGCAAAAGAAGGCAAAAACCTACGGAAAGGGTAGGTGAATATTTTGCATGTATGATTAATATGTTCAATAGGTTACCGGAAAAGCCGACGGAAGAAGAAAAATTGTCTACCTTACGCCGTAATGTTGACCCTTATTTCATTGATAGATTATCGTTAGTTGAGACTAAGAATGTAGATGAACTTTTAGAAACATGCAAAAAAGTTGAAATATCTTGGGAATTAGCCTCCAAATCGAAAATGCCAAATACAGTCTGCCTACTTGAACCAGACCTAGCTTACGATCATCCATCATGTGCGAGCTCACCGCCGGTTAATAAATTCCAGCCTAATAGTCAGGAAGGTTCAACCAGGAAAAAATGTTGGAACTGCAATTCCATTGAACATTCTTTTTCCCAATGCACTGTACCTCGGACCAAACAATTTTATTATCGCTGCGGTAGACCTAATGTCACTAAGTATTCATGTCCATGCAATCCAAAAAACGGACTTGGAGATCGCCGCCACGACAACCGACGGGGATCTCAAAATTAGAAATTTCACGTAACCCTCTAGATAGTTCTTGGGAGTCCTGGAAAATTTTTGTACAGGGAGAGCATAAGCGAGATAAAATAGCGGCATTATTTTCATCCAAGGGATCTGATCCCCGGCCTTACTTGAATGTATCCATCATGTATTCAAGGACATCTAGATTCTGGTGCGTCACAAACGTGTATTGGCCGTGCAGGATGGCAAAAATTATCTAAATTAAATCACCATTAGAAAATAGTATTAAAACGGTTTCTTTAGCCAATGGGGATGAATGTATGGTCTTAGGTGTTTTTAATATTCCTATTAAGTTAGAACATAGGGTTAGTTTGATTAAATGTTTAGTAGTTTTAGATTTGAGCGATAAAATAATTTTCGGAATAGATTTCTGGAGGGATATGGACATTATTTCTTCCTTCTGATCTGCTACTTTCACTTTGGGGAAATCGAATAATTTCTTGTACCGACTTGAAGGCGATTCTAGTTACTTGTCTTCAGATCAGAAAGCTCAGGTGGATAATTTGGTACAATATTTCTTCAATCAAATGGGCAATGGTTTGGGATGTGCTAAAGGTGTTAGACATGTGATTGATACGGGTGATAGTCCCTCAATAAAACAAAGATATTATCCATGTTGACTTTATATTCAAGAGGTAATAAACAAAGAAATAGATGAAATGTTGTCTCTGGGTATAATTGAACCATCGAAATCAGCTTGGTCGAGTCCAGTTGTAGTCGTTAAAATATCTAATGGAGATTATCGGTTTTGTATAGATTTTCGTAAAATCAATGAAGTTACTCGTCGAGATGCTTACCCCCTCCCCTATGTTAATCATATTCTCGCTCGATTGAATAATGCGAAATATTTCTCATTTATTGATATAAAGAGCGCATATCATCAAATCCTATTAGAGGACTCCAGCAAGGAAAAAACTGCTTTCACTGTGCCTTCTCGAGGATTGTACCAATTCATCCGTATGCCCTTTGGGTTACATAATAGTCCGGCTACCTGGCAGAGACTCATTGATACGGTTCTGGGACCGGAGCTGGAAGAATTCGTTTTTGTCTATTTGGATGATGTTATAGTTGCTACGCCAAATTTCGACCAACACTTGAAAACTCTCTCAACAGTTTTCAACAAATTGTTGGAAGCCGGTTCAACCGTTAATCATAAGAAATGCGATTTTCTGAAATCTGAATTGAGATACTAAGGTTATCTGGTAACGAAGGATGGTCTCCGGACTGATCCAGCCAAAATCGAATCGATGGTCAGTTATCCAAATCCAAAAGGGGTTAAGGACGTCAGACGATTCATATGTATGATATCGTGGTACCGTCGGTTCATTCCGAACTTTTCATCCTGTATATCTCCTTTAAGTAAGTTGACACGTAAGAATTGTAAATTCATCTGGTCACCGGATTGCGAATTCGCATTCCAGAAAATGAAACAAATGTTGATCTCGGCACCAATTCTAACCTCTCCAGACTACACGCGTAGGTTCACTTTGTAGTGTGATGCTTCACAGGTTGGACTAGGGTGTGTGCTGTCGCAAGATTTTGAAGATGGAGAACGAGTCATATCATATGCCAGTAGGACCTTAACTGCCACTGAAACTCGCTATTCTACCACCGAATTAGAGTTTCTCGCGGTGCTATTTGGAATCAAAAAATTTAGGCCCTATATTGAAGGGACTAAATTTTTGGTGGTCACGGATCATTCTTCTCTTCGATATCTCCATAAATTGCAGAACCCTTCCGGGAGGTTAGCTCGATGGTCGCTTCGTTTACAGGGCTACGATTTTGATGTGGTACATCGTAGTGGGAAGTTTCATTTTGTTCCGGATGCTTTATCAAGCGCCCTTCCAGAAGCACCAGAGGTTGCATTTGTCGAGGTCAACCCGAATGATGTTGATACATGGTATCAAAAACTGAGGTTCAATATTATGGCTCACCCAGAAAATCATCCTAAATGGAAAGTTGTAGAAAACAAGGTATACAAATTTGTCATCTCGAACACTCCTTCGTTGGACGAGAGTGCAGATTGGAAGCAAGTAGTTCCAAAGAATCTTCGAATAGCCGTATTTCACGAAAATCATGATGAACCTAGCGCTGGTCACTTTGGTTTTTGTGAAACTCGGAAACGGATTTCCAATCTATATTTTTGGCCTGGCATGAATAGCGATATTTTGAGATATATCCGAGGGTGTGAAATCTGCAAGTCTCAGAAGCCAGAACAAAATACGCCTTATGGTGTTATGTCAAGTCGTATCGTCTCGAAGCCATGGGAAGTGGTGGCAACTGATTTGATTGGTCCAATGCCTCTGTCACATAAGCGTAATCGGTTTGTTTCAGTAGTTACCGATCTCTTCACCAAATTCACTTTGCTCTGCCCGTTGAAGACGGCCACTAGTGAGGCTTGCACAAAATTCATTGAGGAAAATGTTTTCATGGTTTTCGGTGTTTCTGAGAGATTGCTTTGCGATAATGGAAAGCAATATGTTTCCAAAAATTTCAAGATGTGTGAGTCGTATAGTCGTCGTATCGTTTTCAATGCACAGTATAGTCCACATGCGAATCCGACAGAAAGGGTCAACAGAACACTCAAAACTATGATTCGTAGTTACATAAAGGACACTCAACGTGACTGGGATAAAAACCTTCCTCAGTTAGGGTTTGCTTTGCGCACTGCTGTTCATGAAATTACGGGATATAGCGCGTCATATTTGAATTTTGGTGGGGAGATTCATATATCGTGTAAAATGTTCAGGCAAAGCGATATGCCCCAAAACCAACCATTGGACTTTGCTCCGAGATATACATTGGCCAACCATGTAGAAGAGATCCAGGATTTATGCTCAAAGGTCGAGGCTAAACTGAAGCAGTCTTACTCTGCTAGTGCTGCGAGGTACAACCTTCGTCGTCGCCCCATAGTAGGAATTTGTGTTCCCTTTACGTTTAAATTGAAAAGATTCGTGTCTTTTTGCTTTTTGGTATTTTAATAACAGTCGAATTTCAAAATTGTTCCATACGTTGCTATGTTATGAGATGACATGAATGTTATTATCTTCAGGGTGAACTTAATTCACAAACCATAATGTAGATAGGTACTGAACACCCATTACTTTAGAGGTCGGTCAAGTAGTTTGGAAGAGGAACAAAAAGTTGTCCGATGCTGCAGATTATTTTCAGGGAAAGCTAGCTAGTAAGTTTGTTAAATGTAGGGTAGTAAAGAAGTTATCTACTAATGTATATGAGCTTGCTGATTTTGAGAGAGGACGTTCGTTAGGCTCGTGGCATGTTGAGGATATGAAGTTGAATTAAAAAAAATATATATATAGTAGAAACTAGTAAAATAGTGGGGTGTGCAGCAATTGCAAGAAGAAAAACTCTTTGAAGTTTTCCAAGCTTTCGGAAACCTATATTTCCATCTTCCGGGAGAACTACAAGGTAAGTATTACATTGATGTTAGTTTGAATTAATTGACATACCTTTGTGATGTTGTATGCATTGATGTTATTATATGGTTTAAAAAGAAACATGAATACTATGAGTAGAACAAAACTTACAGGTAAGTGACATACAAAGGACTTGTCTTAAAAATTATTAAAGTTATTTGGTCATAATTTAAAATGAGCATGATACCGCACGTGTGTGAACATTTTGAGGTTAAAACAATTATGATATTTCTTCTCCTTTTGTTATTCCTTTGTTCTTCAGTAACTGTCAGCTAATAATGGCTGATGTTTTATAGGTGCCAGGCGACCGTGTCATGATGGAACTCAGCCAGCATGTTACTCAAAAGCCAAGGAATCGGATGAAAATATATAAAGTTATTGAATAATTATGTAGAATGAACAATGGAATGTATTGAACGAAAAGAGGTCTATTGGAAGAGTTCTTTGAGTTCAAGGAAAGCAGAATCCATATCAGGGTTATTTCCCTCGACCTGTCATCACTTGTATTATTGGAATCTATTGTTAATAGATATGAATAAATTTCACTCAAGTGTTTTATGTCTGTTTTCTTATTCATAGAGTTCATTTCCTCTGCGATGAAAGCCATTTCTAGAAACAGACGTTTAACTGTATTTTATTCCACTGATAAAATTTTAACCAGATCAAATTTCATAGAATGGTCTTCTGTATTCACATGTTCCGCTAATGCACAACGCTCAGGGTGTAATCTGCAATCACTCTTATACGATATTATCTAGTCCTCAATAGATCTTTTGGTTTGTCCTATATATATCTTGTTATGCTGTAAATTGCATTTGATTGCGAAGTTAGTGGGTCTTTGTCTTTGATTTTAGTAAAGATTTTTTAATAGGACCGTTCTGCAATTTTTAATCTAATTTGTGGAAAGGGTTTGAAAACTCTATATAATCTGGGTGCTATCTCTTTGATGTAGGGTACAGTACAAAATGAGTTTAAAATTGGGAGGTTGTCAGCAATTGCTTCGACATCAATGTTCTGAATTGGGGGATTGTTAATCTCGAGGTCATTGGCTATTGATGTATTGAAAAATACACTTTTGACCAGTTGAGGAGGGTATGAATTATCTATAAATAGGTTGTAGAGGAGATTTATTTTTTTTTGTGGAAGGAGGCATCGGAGATTTTCATAATTCTATTTCTCATTTGTTTCACTAGGTTTATTTTCATTGATTGTTCATGGTATGAATAATAGTTGAGGTACCTTCCAGAGCTACATGGTTTTCTATACCAGTCAACCATGATTACATTGTCTGTTATTAACCTAGTATAAAGAAATGATACTGAGTGTTGAGCATCTTCCACTTCTATGGTAAATTGGATAAAATGGTCATAGCTATTGAATTTTGTGATTGTTTATTTTATACAATCGCTTGGTGAGGCAAGGATTATATCATCCACATATTTATGAAGGAAAAAGGGTTTGTGAGAAAGTACTGGTAAAACTGTCTCAAGTAAATTGTCCATTACATAAGCAGCCAGAATTGGAGATATTGAGGCTCCCATGGGAGTTCCAAAGGTTTGTTGGTAAAATTTATTATTGAACTTAAAATATGTATTATTGAAGAGAAATATAATGAGTTCCATAAAGGATTCTTCATTGATGTTACAACAATCACTAATTCTCCACCAATTTTTATGAATAGACCTTAGACAGGTGTCTAAGTACACATTACTGAAAAGGGAGACCACATCCAGGCTAGCTAGAACAAAGTTATGCGGTAATTTAATTTTGTTAAATTTGCTGTTGACTTCAAATGAGTCCTTAATGTAATATAATCATTATTAAAGTTATTAGCTTTTGTTAAGATGTCTGTCAAGAATCTAGCAAACTGTTCCGTGGGAGAGCTAATTGATGCTACAATTGGTCTAACGGATAGAGTGGGTTTATGAATTTTCGGCAAGGCGTAGAACTTCGGTGAAATACCATTGAATTCAGTTAATTTTTTCCTCCGAATGTCGTCTATTTGTGATGAATCTTTAAGTTGTTTAGTTAACATGTTGCTTTTACGTTGAACTGATGTTGTAGAATCTTTTTTCAATTCGATGTAAGAATTTCTATTAACGATGATAGTCTCCGACAGCTTTAAGTATTGCTTTTTATTCATGATTACTGAAACATTGCCCAGATTGAATCAATACCAGGTTTGAATTTTCTTTGAGGAATTCTTTAGATTTTTCATATAAGTTTCTAAATAATGAAGAGTTGTTGGGGGACATTTAGGGGGATGCCTCCGATGCCTCCTTCCACAAAAAAAATTTAAACCTCCTCTACAACCTATTTATAGATAATTCATACCCTCCCCAACTGGTCAAAAGTGTATTGTTCAATACATCAATAGCCAATGACCCCGAGATTAACAATCCCCCAATTCAAAACATTGATGTCGAAGCAATTGCTGACAACCCCCCAATTTTAAACTCATTTTGCACTTTACCCTACATCAAAGAGATAGCACCCAGATTATCTAGAATTTTCAAACCCTTTCCACAAATAAGATTAGCTTGCAGAACGGTCCTACCTATAAAAAAATCTTTACTAAAATCAAAGACAAAGACCCACTAACTTCGCGAACAAATGCAATTCACAGCATTCCCTGTAGGGATTGTAACAAGATATATATAGGACAAACCAAAAGATCTATTAAGGACAGGTTAATATCGCATAAGAGTGATCGCAGATTACACCCTGAGCGTTGTGCATTAGCGGAACATGTGAATACACAAGACCATTCTATGAGTTTGGATCTGGTTAAAATTTTATCAGTGGAAAAAAATACAGTTAAACGTCTGTTTCTAGAAATGGCTTTCATCGCAGAGAAAATGAACTCTATGAATAAGAAAACAGACATAAAACAGTTAAGTGAAATTTATTCATATCTATTAACAATAGATTCCAATAATACAAGTGATGACAGGTCGAGGGAAATAACCCTGATATGAGTTCTGCTTCCCTTGAACTCAGAGAACTCTCCCAATAGACCTCTTATAGTCCAATTATTTCCATTGTTCATTCTACATAATTATTCAATAACTTTATATATTTTCATCCGATTCCTTGGCTGTTGAGTAACATGCTGGCTTAGTTCCATCATGACACGGTCGCCTGGCACCTATAAAGCATCAGCCATTATTAGCTGACAGTTACTGAAGAACAAATGAATAACAAAAGGAGAAGAAATATCATAATTGTTTTAACCTCAAAATGTTCACACACGTGCGGTATCATGCTCATTTTAAATTATGACTAAATAATTTTAATAATTTTTAAGACAAGTCTTTTTTATGACACTTACCTGTAAGTTTTGTTCTACTCATAGTCTTCATGTTTCTTTTAAAACCATATAATAACATCAATGCATACAACCTCACAAAGGTATGTCAATTAATTCAAACTAACATCAATGTAGTACTCACCTTGTAGTTCTCACTGAAGATGTTAATATAGGTTTCCGAAAGCTTGGACAACTTAAAAGAGTTTTTCTTCTTGCAATTGCTGCACCCCCCACTATTTTACTAGTTTCTACTCTAACTGGTCAGCAACGACTTCCCTTCCTATAAATCTACAGATATGGGGTTCTACTCTAACATCAAGACTACATATAGTGACATGGCTGTTAAGAAGTTGAAGCTGTGGTCTAGGACAAAGATGAGAACCGCCAAGGAATATAACAGAAGATGCTTCATCTTGCAATGTAGACGCATAGGCATTCTCCCAAGGCATATCACTGATGCAACATTACCTATACAGAACTTGCTGCTAAGACAAGAGGCCCATAACAACATTAATGAATATAACAACAGGTTAGGGTCAAAACTAATATATATAGAAATATCTTCAAACCATAAATTGATTACCAAATTAGAGAATTCTTTGAAGTCATTGAAAGCAGAAATCATATCTCTCACAAATGAACTCACCTTTCAAAACTTCTATTGCCACCAACCACCAAGATATAACAACCTGTTCCATGGGATAAAAGCTAAAAATGTTCAGAAAATTAATGGATTGAAAGTACATATAACAAATAACAAACTTCATAAAAAACCTAATTGGATAAAAAATATCTCCACTACAAATATACCAAATGACATTTCAAATTTCCTAGCCTTAGGCCCCAAATTCAGCATTGAACCCAGATTGAAACAAGGCCTACCGATTAAAAAACTTTTAGCATAAGTAGATTATATGATTGGATCCTTACCTAACGCCAACATCAGAAATATAACCACAGCGAGAATCACAAATATTATTACTAATCACATCAATATTTCCCCCAACAACTCTTCATTATTTAGAAACTTATATGAAAAATCTAAAAAATTCCTCAAAGAAAATTCAAACCTGGTATTGATTCGATCTGACAAGGGCAATGTTTCAGTAATCATGAATAAAGAGCAATACTCAGAGCTGTCGGAGAATATCATTGTTGATAGTAATTCTTACATCGAATTAAAAAAAGATCCTACAACATCAGTTCAACGTTAAAGCAACATGTTAATTAAACATCTCAAAGACTCATCACAAATAGACGACATTCAGAGGCAAAATTAAATGAATTCAATGGTATTCCACCGAAGTTCTACGCCTTGCCAAAAATTCATAAACCCACTCTATCCGTTAGACCAAATGTAGCATCAATTAGCTCTCCCACGGAACAGATTGCTAGATTCCTGACAGACATCTTAACAAAAGCTTATAACTTTGATAATGATTATTACATTAAGGACTCATTTGAAGTCAACAGCAAATTTAACAAAATTAAATTACCGCATAACTATGTTCTAGCTAGCCTGGATGTGGTCTCCCTTTTCAGTAATGTGTACTTAGAGTCTAGGGTCTATTCATAAAAATTGGTGGAGAATTAGTGATTGTTGTAACATCAATGAAGAATCCTTTATGGAACTCATTACATTTCTCTTCAAAAATACATATTTTAAGTTCAATAATAAATTGTACCAACAAACCTTTGGAACTCCCATGGGAGCCTCAATATCTCCAATTCTGGCTGCTTATGTAATGGACAATTTACTCGATACAGTTTTACAGGTACTTTCTTACAAACCTTTTTTCCTTCATAAATATGTGGATGATATAATCCTTGCCTCACCAAGAGATTGTATAGAAGAAACAATCACAACATTCAATAGCTATGACCCTTTTATCCAATTTACCATAGAAGTGGAAGATGCTCAACACTCAGTACCATTTCTTGATACTAGGTTAATAAGATCAACAGACAATGTAATCGTGGTTGACTGGTATAGAAAACCATGTAGCTCTGGAAGGTACCTTAACTATTATTCATACCATAAACAATCAATGAAAATAAACCTAGTGAAACAAATGAGAAATAGAATTATAAAAATCTCCGATGCCTCCTTCCACAAAAAAAAATTCAAATCTCCTCTTAAACCTATTTATAGATAATTCATACCCTCCTCAATTGGTCAAAAGTGTATTGTTCAATACATCAATAGCCAATGACCCCCAGATTAACAATCCCCCAATTCAGAACATTGATGTCGAAGCAATTGCTGACAACCCCCCAATTTTGAACTCATTTTGTACTGTACCCTACATCAAAGAGATAGCACCCAGATTATCTAGAATTTTCAAACCCTTTCCACAAATAAGATTAGCTTGCAGAACGGTCCTACCTATAAAAAAAGTCTTCACTAAAATCAAAGACAAAGACCAACTAACTTCGCAATCGAATGCAATTTACAGCATAACAAGATATATATAGGACAAACCAAAAGATCTATTAAGGACAGGATAATATCGCATAAGAGTGATTGCAGATTACACCCTGAGCGTTGTGCATTAGCGAAACATGTGAATACACAAGACCATTCGATGAGTTTTGATCTGGTCAAAATTTTATCAGTGGAAAAAAATACAGTTAAACGTCTGTTTCTAAAAATGGCTTTCATCGCAGAGGAAATGAAGTCTATGAATAAGAAAACAGACATCAAACACTTGAGTGAAATTTATCCATATCTATTAACAATAGATTCCAATAATACAAGTGATGACAGGTCGAGGAAAATAAATCTGATATGAGTTCTGCTTCCCTTGAACTCAAAGAACTCTTCCAATAGACCTCTTTTCGTCCAATGAATTCCATTGTTCATTCTACATGATTATTCAATAACTTTATATATTTTCATCCGATTCCTTGGCTTTTGAGTAACATGCTGGCTGAGTTCCATCATGACACGGTCGCCTGGCACCTATAAAACATCGGCTATTATTAGCTGACAGTTACTGAAGAACAAAGGAATAACAAAGGGAGTAGAAATATCATAATTGTTTCAACCTCAAAATGTTCACACACGTGCGGTATCATGCTCATTTCAAATTATGACTAAATAATTTGAATAATTTTTAAGACAAGTCCTTTGTATGTCACTTACCTGTAAGTTTTGTTCTAAAGGTATGTCAATTAATTCAAACTAACATCAATGTAATACTCACCTTGTAGTTCTCCCTGAAGATGGAAATATAGGTTTCCGAAAGCTTGGACAACTTTAATGAGTTTTTCTTCTTGCAATTGCTGCACACCCCACTATTTCACTAGTTTCTACTCTAACTGGTCAGCAACGATTTCCCTTCCTATATATATATATATATATGTTATATCCTATTATCCCATTTGAACTTATAAAATAATATACGATTCATATTGTTATCTCTACCTACGCGACTCTAGAATTGCGAGAGTTGCATTTTCAGCATTTTCCTCGAGATGCAGTTCATATAATGAACAACAACAGATTACTCTCAACAGTCGAATAAGAAACTAGCTTTCGACTTGTTCATATCAAAATTACGTTTCTATCAATCAGTCTCGATCCAAGAAACATCTTCAAATCAAATAAACATTTTTTAAAAACCAACGAATGTCTCCCAAGTTATAAAATTGGCGCAGTCGTGACGGATCTACGAAAAGGTCGAAAAACCGCTCTGTAAAAGCGATTTAGTGAAAAACCAGAAAAGACTTTCTCAACAAAGTCAAACGAACTGTATTCCGGTGAAGACCAGTGGCACCTTTCCTGGACGAATCGCAGTGCAGTTTCCAAGTGCAAGACAATCAACAAAGCAACCCTCGAGCAGAACTTTCCAGCGGCACCTTTCCTGGAGAGTCCAACAACGAGTCGTCCTCTGGAACTCAGCGGCACCTTTCCTGAACCAGAATCGTCATCGTTCCAAGAACATCGACTACAGAAGTTAGCCTTGATGAAGCTCAAGCTCCTCATCGTAGCTCTGTAAGTTATTGTTTCTATCTTCTGATTATTGTGGCGTAAAGTAAACCTTTCCTGCAATTTTCCCCTCGATTCCCAAAGAATCAATCCAATTCCTTGCACACAAATAAACACAAATCAACACAAACAACACAAGAAAAACAAATCGAACAAAATGGCAGAAGCAGTAGGTTTTTCCTTGAAAGAACTTCGAGATATGATACCAGAATATGATGGAGAACAAGCAACCCTCCATGATTTCATCGAAGCATGTAATTTTGTAACAAATCAAGTTGACGAAAATCAAGAAAATGCTCTAATTTTCATAATAAAAAGCAAGCTAACAGGCAAAGCGAAAAGGTTTATTTCTAGTAGACAACTTCAAACATGGGAAGATATTCGTGTACTTTTGATAGGTCACTACGGTGATTGTCGTGACACAGAAGGATTGTTACGAGATCTTACTTCATCTTTTCAAAAATCAAATGAAACACCAAGATCTTTTGTTCAGAGAATAGAAGATTTACTAACAAAACTGAGAACCAGTGTTGCTCTTGATAACAATCTGAATGCACAAGAAAAAGCAGCATTAAATCAATCACACGAGAAAATATCTCTAAAAACTGTTCTAGCAGGATTAAACGAGCCTTTCGGTTCAATCATTCGCTCACAGAGACCAAAATCTCTCGATGAGGCAGAACAATTTTTGATAGAAGAAGAAAACATCGCATATTTGAAAAATTTCAGGATTTCAAAACCAAACCCAAAACCAAATCATCAGCAATTCAATCGTACTTTTCCGAAAGAAAATTATGGTATTCAAACAAATAAAATACAACAAGATCAGAAATTTTGCAATTATTGTAAAAAGACAGGTCACCTCATAAACGATTGTTTCAAACGTCAAAGGAACAACGGACAAAATGATTTACAATCAAATCAAAAAACGAATCAAAATCAAAACAGAGTTTCGAATTTCCAAAACCCCGGAACTTCTGGAACACAAAATGTTTCAAGAAACCAAGATCGACCATCAGTGATTCAAAGAAATCAAAATAACACTCAAAATCGAGTTAATCATTTAAACTACCAGGAGGAGACAAATTATTCGGGACTTTGCTCTCCTCAGAATCAGAAACAGAACCAGCCCGAATCACAGATACAAGAATTCGAACAAATGAGCGAATTCAACTCTCAGTACTAGGTAATCTCAATAAAAAACTGTTCTACATCAAAGATAAACAAGGATTCAAATTTTTAGTAGACACAGGCGCTCCAATTTCACTAATGAAAACAGATATTGCAAAACAAAAATCTCATATTCAATTCAACGATGAAAATTTCTCAATCTACGGCATAAATGGTTTGTCTAGCGAAGAAAAAATCAGAAAAAGTATTGACATAACAGTCGCACCAACAAAAATTCTAAGATACTATCTGATAGATTTCGACTTTCCATTTGATGGATTAGTAGGTATTGATTTTCTAGAAATAATGAACGCAGAAATTGATATTGCGAAAAAGAAACTGAAATTATTTTTCAAAGAGCTCGAACTCCATGTTCACCACCCAATTAATACAGAAAATACTCAAATAACAATTCCAGCAAGAACAATTCAAACAATTGAATTACTAATGCAGATTCAAGATGACATAATTTCGGAAGGAATTTGTCCAGAAATTTCAATAAATGATCAAATAAAGATTCCAAGTAGTATTGTAAAAATAAACGAGAATGATAAGTTCATAACTACCATTGCTAATTTTTCTGTGAAGGAACAAACAATTGAAATACCTCCAATTCAAATTGAATCAATAATTGAAACAAAAACGAATGAAACAGTCCAGATAAATAGTTTTCAAGAAATCAACCGAGAAGAAAAAATTATCTCAGAACTTAGACTAGATCATCTAAATCAAGAAGAAAAAATAGAAATAGAAAATCTATGCTTGAAATACCAAGATATTTTTTATTTGAAAAACGATAGTCTTTCGTTCACCAATCGAATTAAACATTCAATAATAACCGAAGAAAAATGTCCAATTTCTACCAAAACTTATCGTTATCCACATTCTTTGAAGCAAGAAGTAAAAAATCAAATAAGTGATTTACTCAATCAAAAAATCATTCAACCTTCAGTGAGCCCATGGAATAGTCCAGTGTGGATAGTTCCGAAAAAGTTAGATGCGAGTGGAATACAGAAATGGCGTATAGTCATTGACTATAGGAAACTTAATGAAGTTACCATCGGAGACAAATATCCATTACCAAATATAGAAGATTTACTCGATCAATTAGGTAAATGTACGTATTTCACAACATTAGATTTAGCGTCAGGGTTTCACCAAATTGAGATAGAAAAACGTGACATTCCAAAAACAGCTTTCAGTGTTGAAAACGGGCACTATGAATTTCTGAGAATGCCCTTTGGTCTCAGAAATGCACCAGCTACGTTCCAAAGAGTTATGGATAATGTTTTAACCGGAATTCAAGGAGAACTATGTATGGTATACATGGATGATATCATTATTTTTAGTTCTACCCTGTCAGATCACATTCAGAGGCTTGAAAAAGTTTTCGATAGACTTTCTCAGTGTAATTTCAAAATTCAACCTTGTAAATGCGAATTCTTGAAGAAAGAAGTAGCTTATTTGGGACACATAGTTACCAAAGATGGCGTAAAACCTAATCCAGTAAAAATCGAAACAGTAATGAAATTTCCAACTCCAAAAAATCCGAAAGATATAAAATCTTTCTTAGGTTTAACAGGTTATTATCGCAGATTCATAAGTAATTATTCTGACATCGCAAAACCTCTAACTCAACTTCTTAAGAAAAATATACAATTCAATTTTGATGAAAAATGCGTTAAATCATTTGAAACATTAAAAAAATGTCTAACTTCAACCCCGATACTTCAGTACCCAGATTTCGAGCAAGAATTTTTATTAACATGTGATGCAAGTAATTTTGCAATTGGCTCAGTCCTTTCTCAAAACAAATCAAATAAAAATCTACCAATCGCATACGCTTCAAGAACCTTGAATGGCGCAGAAATTCGTTATTCAGTAATCGAGAAAGAATTACTCAGTATAATATGGTCAGTAAAGCATTTCCGACCCTATTTATATGGCCGAAAATTTAAAATACTCAGTGATCATAAACCACTGAAATGGCTTTCTTCAATTTCCGAACCATCATCCAGACTAATGAGATGGAAACTCCAATTAGAACAATACGAGTATGAAATTGATTATATACCAGGTAAACAAAATATAGCAGATTCTTTATCTAGAATAAAAATAAACGTTTTGACAGACTTATCCAATGATGAAAATTCAAATAGTTCAGAAAGAAATCAAGACGAAAATGAAGTTTATTTCCTGAACAAATTTTATGAATTCATAGATAAAAGAAAAACGCAGTCCCTAATTAACTTCGACGTAATAAAGCAAACAAATGATAATCTTATTTTCGCATCGCATAATAATATCATATTACTTGTTCCACAGAACGAAAACAAAGATACTCCACATTTGCTCGCAGTAATTAATGATACTTGCATTGACCCTGAAAATCAGAAATTAAATCTCGCACAAACTCTTACGACTAAGCAAAGTCTCAGGTTTGAATACAGGAAGTATTATCTCATTCAATTACCCACTATGAAACTTGATTCGATAAGCTTAAAAGATTGTTTTCGAATATTTTATTCAATCAGAGACGAACTACCCGAAAATGTGAATTATTTCATAAACCCTCTGAAACACTTACCATTTTTAGATATTTTGAGTTTTATTTTCAAGGATAAAGAAAATATAACGTTTACTATTTGTCATGATATTGTAAAAGTACCTTCAGAAGATGAAAGAAAAAATATACTTGAAAATTATCATTCTAGTAAAACCTCAGTTCACAAAGGTATCAACGAAACATTTCGTAGGATCAGAGATCGTTTCGTTTAGCCCAACCTCAAAACAGATGTTGAGAATTTTATAAAAAATTGTACAATTTGTAATAAGACTAAGACTAACAGAAGAAATCTTGATTATCCACTAGTGATAACTCAAACTCCCGAAAAACCTTTTGAACACATCAATATTGATTTATTGGATATTAATCGTAATAATATTCTACTTACAATCGTTGACAATTTTTCGAAATTTGCTCAAGCGTACCCCGTTCAAAACAAACAAGCTATCACAATTATCGATAAACTATTGCTATACTTTCAGCATTACCCGATTCCAAAAAGAATACATTCAGATTCAGGTTTAGAATTCGATAACCAATATCTGAGAGATTTATCTAAACTATACAAATTTAAAATGACTTATAGTGCAGTCGCTCACCCCCAATCAAATGGTGTAGTAGAACGATTCCACGCAACTCTTCTAGATTCTTTACGAGCCTATCATTTGGAAAATCCAAATAAACCAATTTTAGAAGGAATTCCATTTTGTATAAAGTCATATAATAGAAGCAAATCAAATTCAACTAAGTACACCCCTGAAGAAATAATTTTTGGTCACATCAGAGATGATGACAATGAAATATTGTTTAGTGAAGATCAACTTCAGACAAATTACGTTAATGATATGAGAAATCAAGCTTCTTTTATTTTTGAAAATGTCAAATCCAACATTGATCAATCGAAACAGAAATCTAAAGACAGATTCGATAGACATGTGAAAACCAATCAACCTCAATATAAAGCAGGAGATTATGTTTATTTACGAGAATCTCAGATAGGAAATAAAATGAAAAACAAATATAATGGTCCTTATAAAATAACTCGTATAATAAATCCAACCACTGCTGAACTCGAAATAAATCAAAATAAGACTTCAGTTGTTAATTTCGACAGACTGAAACAAGCTTCATCTATTCCAGGTTCTTCTGCAGAGACTACAGATCCTCAGCAACAATAGAACATATTAACACACCAACTGGTATGTTTTTCCAAAAAGAAGGAATAGCGAAAATATCAAACGATGAATGGAAACTTGTCGTATACAAAAATATCTCTCTACTTCGAAATTCATTCAAACAAAGCCTGAACGTTCAAGAATCATTGAATACACTTTTGAACCATAACAATATTAACCCTTCATTCGAAATAGCATTTTCCGCCCAAACTTCGCTATTGAATAAGCAAATAAAATCGAAATTTTCCGAAATTCTCTTGGAAACATCAAATCGTTTCAAACGTGGACTTATTAACGGAGCAGGTTCAATTTGGAAAATTATTACAGGAAATCTAGATGCCTCAGATGGTGATTACTATAATGAATGCATAAACCAACTAGAGAAAGATGACAAAAATCTTCAACTTTTGATGAAAAATCAAATTCAAATCGTTTCCAGTACTATAAAAAACTTTAATAGTACAATTATGAAATTAAACATTGATGAAGAAACATTCAATGAAGACTTGAAAGCAATTCAAAGTGAAATGTTGAAAAATCGTGAAACGAAATATTATTTCGAACTTCAGATACAGATTTTAGAGAAAATCGAACAAATAATGCAGTCAAAAACTATAATTCTTGATCAGCTCAATGATATTATCAACAGCATCACTTTTGCTAGATTAAAAATAGTTCATCCTTCAGTAATAGATCCTAATTTGTTAATTGAACAAATGAATAAAATCCCTATGGCTTTATCTCATGGAAATTTACCTTTTCCACCGACACATCAACATATTTCAAATATCATTTCTTTAATCAAACTCAAAGCTTTTCAAACAAATGAAAGAATTGTTTTCATTCTACATATCCCTATTGTTGATAATTCAGATTATGATTTTTACCACATTTATTCTGCACCTACCAAAAATCCCAAAACGAATCTTTTCCACACAATTTTACCTTCCTATAAGTACGCAGCAATAGCGAGGGATAGTAAGCAATATATTACAGTTCAACTCGATGATTGTTCAGAAATAATCGAAAATCAAATTCGAATTTGCTTCAATCATTTTCCCAAAACGATATCTCAGGACTCTCCTTGTGAAGTTTCAATTCTGATAGAATCAAAGGTCATGCCTAATTGCGAAAAACTCGTATTAGGAATTGAAGACTATAACGTCCAAAAACTAGCTGATAACAAATGGCTCCTGACAATTTCTGATGAACTTCCTGTTACTACAAAATGCCCAGGTAGAAACTCAGAAACAGAAATAGTTCGAGAAAATTCACTTCTTACACTCGAACCCAAGTGTAGTGCATTTATTGGTACCACACGCGTATACGCAAGTCTCAATAACAATGAAACTATGGAACTTCAACTGTACATTCCTGAAATCACATATGATTGCTGTAATCATTTACCAAACAAAGATGAATTGCCAGTCTTGAAGCCAGTAAAAATCAATCATCTCAACCTAGATGAACTGAATATAGCTCAAGAAAAACTTCATGAATACGACCACAACCTAAATGATATGATCAATGAATCATTCAGTCAGAGACATTTGGGTACCTTCACGTATATTTGTATGGTACTCATTATTATTCTCATTCTATGGATACTCTTCAAATGTTGCTTGAAGAAGAAACTTCTGGGATATTTCAATGGCCGCACCAGTTCAGATGATGGACATCACCCCGGAGGATGTTGTCCTCAAATATTCAACTATTGTAACGTTAGATCGAATGTTTCAAGAAGGCCCTCGATTCATTTGTCCACTTTCAATGAATCATCCGAAGAGATACTCTACCAGACTCCAACGGCTCCAGTACCAGTTGCATCCCGCCGGAATCCCAAGAAGATTTGAACGAAGAATTTATATTTTTTCATATTATTTTATTCTATTATTTTTATTCATGTTCACTTATATACTCACCTTGTATTCATGTTCTGTAATTTTATATTCTTTCATCGAGACGATTTCAAAATGATTCCAATTCCAAATTCATAATTTTTTCTCAATCTTTCATTCATCTTTCAGATTAAGAAAAAATCTTAATGGGGGAGGTGTTATATCCTATTATCCCATTTGAACTTATAAAATAATATACGATTCATATTGTTATCTCTACCTACGCGACTCTAGAATTGCGAGAGTTGCATTTTCAGCATTTTCCTCGAGATGCAGTTCATATAATGAACAACAACAGATTACTCTCAACAGTCGAATAAGAAACTAGCTTTCGACTTGTTCATATCAAAATTACGTTTCTATCAATCAGTCTCGATCCAAGAAACATCTTCAAATCAGATAAACATTTTTTAAAAACCAACGAATGTCTCCCAAGTTATAAAATATATTTAGTGGAAGAGGAAGTATTTGCTGGCTTGTTAGGAATCAAACTAGGAAATATATTGGGGATATGCAGCATGTTAAAGAGTACTCTATGAATTTTGTCCAAGCTTTCGGAATTTTTATTTTATTCCATCATCAGGGAAACTAGAAAACATGTGACATGATGTAAGGCTCTTTTTTCGGTAAAGAGCCCTACAAAGGGCCTCAGGGCTTAGTTCTCTATTTACGTTAGAGCGGTTGCCTCGAGCGCCAGTTTTTTTTGAAGTGGTATGCTCCACTTTCTTCCAGAACTAGGAGTTCTTTGGAAGGCCCTAGGGTAGCTACAGTGAAGAAGGGACGCAGAGTAAATCCATACAATGCACCCCCTTGTGTAAACCAGAGGTCAGCTAGTTAGACCAGGATAACAATAAACTTCTAAGAAAATGTAGTCTTTAGTTACAACTCCTTAGACTAGACTGGAATACAAGCTACGTTAAACAGAATTGATGTTATTTTATTTTATTTTAAGTTTCGGTTTCAACAGGATTTATTGAAATTCACTAAATAGATAATAATCTACAGGCAAAATCAAATCAGAAATTCACTCAATAAAAAATTCGGGGTCGGTTTTTTATTATTTATTACATAAACTTCAACTTTCCACACTTTGTCAGATTTTCAGGAAAATATGAAATAATATCAAACAGCCTTAAAACAGTAAAAAGAAACAACACAGATAATACAGGAAATCCACCACTGAAGCAAAGGCAATGACAAATCGTTCGTTCTACTTTGATTCTATCGCGGATTTTATTATACAGGGCGGTTCGTGAGATCTGGGTCTTGACAAATCGGGAAGATAATTTATTAGATTTCAGGCGATATGCAATTTGAAACGGGTGTCAGGTTAAGTGCAATTCTGGTTTCTGGTTCAATGAAATTATTTTCTGGGTTGTTATAGTGATTCTCGGGCAGGATTTTCTGAACTGAATTTAAATACGACAGTGAAAAATCTCAGGAATTTTTATACTTTCAATATAACTCACGATTCTGGCTTACAGGGTTTCCGGGTGGTACGCAGCAAAATATACCACCGGTTCAGCTAATCCTTATTTTCAGGAACACTCTCACGATACAGGGTGTTTTACAGGCAACACTTTGCGGCACACAATTAATCGGAAACCCGGAAACAAAATCGAACACGGCTTCAAAAGTTTTTAATCACGGCTCACGTCTTGGCAATCACTTGATTCTCACGCACCCAGGTTCTAACTGACTCGTTTTCCAACTCACTAACTCAATGCACTCTTCGGTTTTCCAAAAAATCAGGATAAAAAAGGTACAGATTGTCCTTGCTTGACATTGTTTGTCATTGTTTGACCTCTAAAACGGAGCAAGAAATGAACCAAAATACACTCAGTTAAAAACAGGTAGCAGAGTGTTAGAAAGAATATAAAAAAAATACCAGGAATAACATTTCTTCTGAATAGGATATATATGAATACTTATAATGAGGAATGTACCAATATCTCCGATTTTCTGGAAAATTATATATCGAATCATTGCCCATGCTTTTATACAATTTAAACATAAGAATCTCGAAAACAGGAACGAAATATCAGATATAATATTTTACAACAGGTTAACCTAGCAAAATACTAATTATTCGAATAATATACCGAGGGTTTTATGTATCCGACCTGTAGTAATGAAGGTTGCTGAAAAACACTTCATTACAATGATAACAATGTAAAGATAAAAACACGAATAAGTAACTTACATCTTCTGTGAGATTGTTTACAGAATTCGTAGTTGAAAATTAAAAACATTGACATGGATAATGGATTAAAGCCATTTTAACCGAATTAACATTTTTGAAATTGTTGGAACATAATATACCTTGTTTCAATACGCAACACGTGCAACACGATAACCTTGTAGGTTAAAAAGTGAAAGTTAAAAAGGGGAGAGAACTCGTTCTCAATTAAGTTAGAACCTTTGCACAAGGTCAAAACCATGTTGGTACTGTTGCCCATTGGACCATAAGCATTACAATATTGCCAACAGATCTGAGTTGGTTACATTTGAAAGAGAATTTGAAGTGGAGGAAAAATTTGGATTATCCAACATCAACAAGAAAGAATATATTTCACTTAGGTGAATATTTGACATTCGGTGAAGAAAATGGAATATCAAGATTATTATTATCTAGAAGTGAGGAGTTATTAAATAATTTTTGTTTAATCAACGAACAGGGAAATGAATTTCCCAAAAACAGTTCCAACAGTATGTTTAGATTTTTTTGTGAAAACTATTATCTGAGATTCTTATCACTCTGTTTTTTAGCTGTCAAATATTCTACTTTACCATACATTAGATATATCACCTCCAAATTATACTTTCTATTTCATGACATACCGAACTTAAAAATAGCAAATAAAACCGTACTTACCATCCAAGATATTCACAGTATAATAAAAGATAAAACTCCTCTACTATCAAAAACGAATCTCATTTACAATATTCCTTGCCAAGATTGTGGTAGAAATTATGTTGGTCAAACATCACGCACATTGTCATCCAGAATAATCTCAAATAAAAGTGATGCTAGACTTCATCCTGAAAGATGTGCCCTTGCAGAGCACGTTAATACCTTAGATCACCGTATGAATTATGATGGCGTAAGCATATTGATGTCTGAACCTTTGCTTAGCAAGAGAACGTTTTTAGAAATGGCATTTATTTACCAACAAAATAACTGCATAAACAAAAGATCAGATATTAATCACCTAAGTGAAATATATTCTTTTTTGTTGATGTTGGATAATCCAAATTTTTCCTCCAATTCGAATTTTCTTTCAAATGTAACCAACTGAGATCTGTTGGCAATATTGTAATGCTTATGGTCCAATGGGCAACAGTACCAACATGGTTTTGACCTTGTGCAAAGGTTCTAACTTAATTAAGAACAAGTTCTTTCCCCCTACTCACTTTCACTTTCTTACCTACAAGGTTATCGTGTTGCACGTGTTGCGTATTGGAACAAGGTATACTATGTTCCAACAATTTCGAAAATGTTAATTCGGTTAAAATGGCTTTAATCCATTATCCATGTCAATGTTTTTAATTTTCAACTACAAATTTTGTAAACAATCTCACAGAAGATGTAAGTTACTTAATCGTGTTTTTATCTATACATTGTTATCATGTCACTTGTTTTCTAGTTTTCCTGATAATGGAATAAAATAAAAATTCCGAAAGCTTGTACAAATTTCAAAGGGTACTCTTTTACATGCTGCATATCCCCAATATATTTCCTAGTTTGATATATATATTTATATAATAGAAGGAAAGATATTGTGTTTGAACACAGAGCTAGGGTATGAAGTGAAAGGTTGTAGGTTGATTCCGTTTCGTGTGTGAATTGCCAACTGATGCAATACAGATCTGTTTCGGCTCGCCAAGCCTCATCAGTTGCACTAGGCCAGTCGACAATCCACCCACGACACGGTCACTATTTGAAAACCACAATGTAGTCTTAAACAGTGAGGAATACGGATTTTTGGTACAGTGCCACCTACTAGCACTAAACAGATTGTGCTTTTCGGGTAACGACGCAGGAGTACAGATGTCTCTGTTTCTACACCTACGTCACCCGATTGCACCTTGATATTGTGGTTAACCACAGGACAGAGAAAATAGAAGGAAAGATATTGTGTTTGAACACAGAGCTAGGGTATGGAGTAAAAGGTTGTATTTATATATATATATAACTTAAATAACCTTTTGAGCAAAGTTACTTTTTAAAAATTATTTATTTGATATCATGTGAACAATACTAATTCTGAATCTAGACTGAATATAAATTATACAATATCGGAATAAAGTGTGTATCGTAACCCTAAGCGGCTTCCTGGAAAATAGCGATGACACTGCAGACTCAGGAGTTCAATGTCGGTGTCATCGGTCGTTAACACATTACTATGCAGTTCATCTCGTAATATAACTCCTCCCCCATTAGAATGAAGCTTCCTCTGGAAGGTTCACTTTTCTTTCACGTGGAATGACCTCTGGAACATGATCTGCTGTTTCTTCAAGTTGATTCGTATTTTTCTTCGAACGTAGCCAAAAGAGAATCGTGCCTATCACAGGAATACTGATGTACAGGATGATTGTCCAGATGCTTGGTTTGTGATAATTGAAGTCTTGAATTTCCATTGGAATAATTCTGTTTGTTGGAATCTCTGCAATTTTGAGCGTCTTCAGGTTGATCTTGAAATCCGTGAAATTTTCATTTTCCAAGTTGAATATCAGTTTGCTCGCTAACAATGGCGTCCCATAAGTTTTATCTTGGAAAACCATTTCTTGTCCGTGGAACAACAGCTTGCATTTTGAATTCTTCAACAGGTACACTCCTGCTAAGTTTTTGGTTTTTATTTCCTTTTCGCACTGAAATTTCAATTTCTCTTCTTGTGGAAATACTCCTAAAATATTCGTCGATTTCTGGTATTCTCTCTATTTGACTTTGTGAGATTTCCAATCGGCTATATTTACAGTTACTAGAGTTTTCTTCGAGAATGATCTGTTCTTCACAGGTTGTCTTTGAATTCCTCAGCAAATAGTTCGGACATTGGAATGTTTTACCTTGGGTACATCTGTCATTTAGGGCTTTCAATTCATTATCTTTCGATTTCAGTTAATAATTTGAATTTGGAATGATCGTAAGGAATTCTGATTCATGTTTTGTGGGTATAGGAAGTAAATAGTAGAGATCAAATGTTGTCTTAAAATCGATGGGAATTGATAGGAAATAATAAATTTTATCTTTTTCTACTTTACATTTCACATCTATGATTGATTCGAAATCTATAATGTTTTCGTAAGATAATTCGAACGGGAGTTGATTTTTATAGTATGATGAGATTTTTTCAAGTTCGAGAAACAAATCTTTCGGTTTCATAATACTAGGATGCATAGTTCTGAGTTTGCAAAAAGTTAATGAGTTCTCGATGTTTTGCAAAATGTTGAGAATACCATTTAGGAGAATAATTATCTGATTTAAAATATCCTTACCGTATAGAATATTTTGATGTTGTATCTCTTCCTTCATAATTGTTTTCAATTGTAAAATCCTTGATTTTAGTTCAAGTTCGTTGTGTTGAATGTCTCGAACTGTATCATTGAATTTTTGGACAATTTGTGCATTCAAACTGTATTGATTCTTTATTTGTTCCTGAAGATTTATTTGATTCGATTTCAAGTGATCTAAAATATTATTTATTCTTTCGCCATCTTCAGCGTCGAGGTTTCCAGTTAAACCTATCAGAATTGATCCTAAACCATTAATTAGTCCTCTTTTATTTCTAGGCTTTGAAATATGAATTTGAATATTTTCGAATTTCCCTTTAATACTGGCTCGTGTATATTCTACAATAGTGGCATAATTTTCTACAGATCTGGCATAGATTGTGCTATTCTTGAGATTCTCGTAGACGTTGTCATACTGAGTGTTCAGATTGTTGTATTCATCGAGAAGCGGCTTGATGTCGTAAAAGTGGGTGAAAGTATGTTCCGTTCTTTGAAGTTTCGCGGGACCTAGCTTGATTGGAAGGATTCCCAAATTTTGAGTGATGTTTTCTATTTCTGTTGCGTGTCCGAAGTACAAGTAGAAGGATCTGAAATATTTTTCAATTTAATTTTTTGTCTAGGTCTTTTAATATTTGAAAGGTGAATTTTATCTACAGTGTTTTTGTGTGTTGGGTCAATTTTTGCAGTTTTGAGTTCTTGATTAACACTTTTGATATTTTCACGTTTGAATTTATTCAAGGTCTTTCTTTGCTTCTGCTTATTTTGGACATAAACTACTTCTGGAATTTCGGGAATCGGTTCTTTATCTTTGTTAGCTTTTTGAATCACATTCTCTTTGCTTTTTTGTAAGTCATTATTCAATTTTTCATATAACAATTTTATTTTATCTTTATGACTGGAAATATAAGTATTTACTAGTTGTTTTTCTATATCAATGTTAAATGGACAATCCGTTTCTAAATGACCAGTGATAATTTCGTAAGGTTTCATATTTGTTGCAGAATGAACAGTGTTGTTGTATGCTAATAGGGCATAATTCACTTTTGATTCAATTGAATCATCTTTATATTCTTGCTGATTATTGAGAAGTCGAATATGCTCCACGAGGGTCGAGTGGAATCTTTCAATGAGTCCATTAGATTGTTGTTGGGAACTTATGAAATGAATTTTGACCTTATGAATTTCGAGTAATTCTTTCACTAGTGAGTTCTTAAATTCTAATCCATTATCAGAAACTATTTGATCTGGTATTCTATGATGTGTGAAATATTTTATTAATTTATTCACGACTTCTAAACCTTGGGCTGAATCCAATTTATATGCTCGAGCATATTTTGAGAAGGAATCAATGATAGTCAAAAACTTTGCATTTTCCAAAGTTATGCTATCAATGTGCAATATTTCGAAGGGTTTTACAGGTGTAGGTGTGATATTGAATTCGAGTTTTAATGGTTTTCTCTCGTACTTCGTAATTAAACAAGTTTCGCATTCGTTAATGTAATTTTGTATTAATCTTCTTTGATTAGGCCAATAGTAAGATGATTTTATTCGTTTTTCTGTTTCATCCAAGCCTCTATGGTTGGTTTTACCTTCGTGATATTTCTGAATTATTTCCTTTATTTCATCTTCGGTAGTAACATCAATTAATTTTTTAGTACATCTGACAAGATTGATTTCAGAATGTTTGAAGAATTTTTGTAATACGTTCGAAAACTTTTCATAGATTGGATCTTTGAAATAAATGTGGTATTTTACTTTAGGTACAATAAATTCTCTAATGAAAGTTATAATATCTTGTTCGTAATCGTTTCGTGATATCTGAATCAGGATTCTTTGTTTTGTTTTATATAGCATAGTGACACTTGGTGTTGCTGGTTCATAATTCACTTCGGATATGATTATTTGATTTTTTCCAAAATTGACTGGACAATCGGTTATTGGGATTCCGACGATTGGGTTTTCAGAATTAGAATGAATAGTTTGGTCACTATCTTCTTCTGCGTTATTTTCTTGATCTAAGTCGTTAGCTTCAACAAACATCGACTGATCATCTATTTCGATATCGGTTTTATTTTTCTCTAGATCTTGATTGAATTTTGTGATGTATTCAAAGATATTACTCGGATCTTTATTGGTTGTCTCGTTCATATTGATTTCTATCCGTGATAGAGCATCTGCGTTTTTATTTTGAATTCCTTTTTTATATTCAACTTCGTAGTCGAATTCCTCTAACTTGAGACGCCATCTAAGTAATTTAGAATTTGGTTCTTTCGGTGAAAACAGCCAGAGCAATGGTTTATGGTCATAAACAACTTTAAATTTTCTTCCAAATGAGTATGGTCTGAAGTACTTAACAGCCCATACTATTGCCAAAAGCTCTTTTTCAATAACGGAATAGTTTTGTTCCGAATCATTCAATGTCCTGCTCGCATATGCAATTGGTAGGTCTGATCCAACTTTACCTTGAGACAAAACTGCTCCTATCGCGACATTACTTGCGTCTGTTGTAAGAACAAAATCTTTCGTGAAGTCTGGGTACTGGAGAATCTGTTCATTAATAAGCAAGTTCTTACACATCTCAAAACACTGTAACGTGAAAATTTACCTTCTTCATAAAATTTTCAGTTCCTTGATCTTAGTAGGTAAAGTTCATTGGGTGCCAGGTGTTTGGCTGATACCTTTCTATTCTCGATAAATAAAGATAAGCACTCACACGGTATGTGATGGTTTTTATTCAGTTCAAATTACATGACACTGCAATATTACTGGGTTCTGTTTCATGAAGTTCTTGGCCGTGCCTGAAAAAGAATAAATAGAATGTTAGACACAAGATAGGTTCGGCATGGTGATTCAATTTAATCTAGGAAGCGAGCTGGAAATATAAAGCAAACTCCGCTACTTACCCTGGATGGTGATCGATGCATTAAATGAATATTGGTGTTTTAAATGTTGAATCAATAAGTTTATCAATATTGTTTATATTTTGGAAATTGTTTGACAGTGACATATGATTAGGGTTATATCTTCTCATTCCCTTTTGAGTGACAGATGTATCGGTGTAGGTAGTTCCATTGGTATGGTCGCAGTGAGATGACACGGGACCAAAGGTTTAGCAAGGTTCTCTGTGGCAGGACTTCGAAGCGGGCTAAGTTCCGATTCATTCTGAGGTCATATAGTTTATGGCTATCGGGTTCGTACCTCGGGATAGATCGAGCAGTCTCTCAGTGATACTGACCAATCAGGGATCAGAATTATACTCACGGGACCGACGCTTCCGGCTGTCGTGGTGCGCAGAGGATTTGTATGTTTTTTCTTTATAGAATTTCGTTGAGAAATTTCTAGAAGGCGCCGGAATTGATATTGGCAGCTTCGGGGATCATTTCCGTCGGCACCATCATGGTTCGATCACAGGTTCGATACAAGATGACCAAAGATTATTCGTGTATAGATTTTTGTGGTGGTGAGGCCTCTCCTGATCTCAGGGGTAGTGTTGAGTTTTCGTGGGAGATGAGCTATCTTCTTTACCTTGTAATTTTAGTATACGGCATGCGATAAGGAGGGTTTTTTGTCACAGATTCGTGGGCCTCTTGGGTTACCACACGTGCTACGACCATTTTGCTTTTGGATCCGCTGGACTTCTCTTTGGTTGTTCCTCGTGGTACGGGGACTACCTTTTGGACGATCTCGTGGAAGATTTGGGGAGACCAATGGGGAGCTGTTTCTGCTGAATTCTCCGATGGAACATCTGATGACGACCTGCCGCTATTACCCCTGACGAAGAACTTCCAGACCACTAGAACATCTGACGACCGCAGTCTGCAGGTTTTGTTGCAGTCTCTTTCACTTGCCCTTCAGCAGCTTCCGGTGCAGGCTGTGCTACGGTATGCTCGGCAGTTTCTACCGCAGATTTATGAGCAGTACAACCAGCATTCTCCAGGGCAGTCGTTACTGCAGGCGTCAGAGCAGTCTTCGTTGATGCGGTCTCCGCAGCAACCATTATCGTGGCTAAGATACGCTGCTACAAGTTGGATTGGGGTTACTCTGTCATGGGGTTCGAGTAAGAAGTATCTGATCTTTTTTTCTTTTATTTTTGAAGTTGATACCTGTCAGTTCTGGTTAAAACCTCCAGTTAAAACTAGTGTAATTTTCACCAGATTGCATCATCATTTATTCTTAGTACTTATGTTAAATTTTTCCATATGAAATGTGCGCCCCAATATAGATCTATAACGGGAACATAGGATTCACATAAGAGATAGTGAATATTAATTCTATGATCATACTTTGGTTGTTTATAATTGAAATTTTGAGTGTCATATGATTTTACCATATAAATGTATGTCATCTGGGTTTAACAAGACACCATTAAACCACAATTGAGTTCACACAGTGTTTCTATTAATTTCTCTTACAGGAAAGTAAGTGAATCGTAGATCTATGTCTTTTCTTTGAAGTCTGATTCAAACTAAGTGGCGCCCTATCAACTCAACCTAATATTGAATTCACGATCACAGCTCACCAGATGAAAAGCTGCCGGTGCCTTGCTAATCAGTATTTAGAATAATTGTCTTATAAATAGCAACTCAAGATAAATTGTCTAAAGTTGGTTACAAGAAAGTGGAGCCCATAAACGTGGGGCCCGAATGAATTTGTTGAGTTGAAATAAATATTTTTTTCTTGTTGAAAGAACACTTTGTGAACTCTTTTGGTACTTGAATAAATTGAATCTGATCTGGTAGGTAAATGACTTCAATTTCGAATTTATTATTTTTCTGATTTTCTTACTCAATCTTCTAATTTTGGCCATGTACAGGGTGAACCAAAAATTGCTTACCATTTTTGAATTTTGAATTGAAACTTCAATAGTTTCATTATTTTGAATTTAGTTTTTTTGGATTTTAGGTGGTCCATTTATTGAAATTATAATAAGATTTCAGTGAATTTTTTTGAATTTTTGGTGACAGCTGTTAAGAACAGTTAGTCAATTTTGATGATTTTGATACTTGTATACAGGGTGGAATACCTTACAAGTTTATTAATTTTTCTGATATAGTCAGAATTTCAGTATAATTTTTTGCGTGAGCATTAGACAAATTGTTATATTCCTTTAAATTTTGAAAAATTTTGAATTCGATTGTGAATTTGAATCTGAATCATAGACATTGCATACGGTGTGAGTACCTTATAGAGGTTATAATTTTTTCCCTGGGGAATTCTGACAAGCTGTCAGTCCTCATTTAATTAACTAAATACTGAATAGATATTTCTAAATATTTTGAATAAATATTTTTCTAAAAAAAAATTTTGTTGAAAATGGATACGGTGAAGGCCAAGCATTTGTTAGTCAATGAACTGAACTATGAACTGAGAATCCGGGGAATCGTTACCAATAGGGACATGAATGAAAAAAGAAAAATTCTTGCTAAAGCTATGTCGAAGCGTAGTCCTATTCAGGTTGAACTGGTTGTTCCTGACTATTCATTTGAAACCGAAGCTGTGGAAATTCAATCGTCGCTTGATAGTATTAGGGTTTTGATTAACGATTTTGAAGGTTCAACTACTGACTCTGTTTATCAAAGACTACGTTCTCGCCTATCACATGTTGGCGCTAGAATTCAACGGATAGATGTTTCTACTGGCGTTAAAGAACACATAGAATTCAAACAAGAATCTTATGCCACCTGTATTCTTTTAGAATCTGAATTAGAAGACCGTGTTGTGACTGAGGGAGTGCCTCCAGGTCATATGGTGGATCTTTCGCAGTCATTTATGTCTATGGGTAATGCTCAGGCTACTCAGGTTTCAAACCCATCATCCAAGCCAGTATCATTATATAAGTGGGATGTTAAGTTTGACGGTCCTAAAAAAACTTATGGTGTCAAAGCTTTTTTAGAAAGAGTTCATGAGCTAGCAGAGGCTAGACATGTTTCTAAGGACCAGCTGTTTGAGTCAGCTGTTGACTTATTTTCAGGAAATGCCCTTTTGTGGCTGAGACATTTTAAAGATTCGGGAAATGTTAATAATTGGGATTCTTCAACTAATAGATCAGAACAAGATTTTTTCAGCAAAGATCATGATGAAGAGTTATGGGATCTGATAAAACATAAAAAACAAAGTGAGGACGAATCAACAATTATTTTTGTTGCGGTAATGGAACAACTTTTCAACCGGCTCAGTTCTCCTCCGGCTGTTGTTACCCGAGTAAAGTGGATTAAGAAAAACTTGAGAAGTGCATTTGTGGATCGATTAGCTCTTAACACTTATAGCTCTGTTGAAGAATTGATAAGGGATGTCAAGATTTTGGAGGAAGTTTTTAAAGAATCTAAAGATAAATCACTGAGAAAATCTCATGTTAGTACCCTTGAATATGAATTGGCAAAGAATGATGAGGCTGGAACTGGTAGTGTTAATAATTCCTCAAATAGAAATTCTGGAGCCAGAAATTTCAGAAACACAAATAGGTCAAAATTCAATCGTCCTGGTAATAATAGTGGTAATAATGTTTCCCATGGTAACAATCAAGGTCACAGATCAGGAGGTAGGGATGATCAAAATGTTAGAAAAACAGTTACCTGTTGGAACTGTAAGTTAGCAAACCATACTTTCAGGAATTGCACTCTGAAAAGAAACATTTTTTGTCATGGTTGTGGTGAACCAGGGAAAATAAAGAGTAACTGTCAGAAGTGCTCGGGAAACTCGCAAGGGAGGTAGAATATTTTTCTAGCGGCCAACATTCTCCTCCTTTTATACCGGCCAAAGTTAAAACCATATCCTTCTCCAGAGCAAGCTGAAGGAATAATATTCATCAAAAATTTTTTGTCCAATTTGAATTCTGAAATTTCTACAGCCCCAGTATTTGTTGAAAAAGAACGGGATAATAGACCCTTTATATCGGTGAACTTGTTTAATAAAGAAATTATTGCATTATTGGATTCAGGTGCGAATAATTCCATTGTCGGAAGTAAAGGGATTAGCATAATTGATTCACTGGGTTTAAAAATTGATAAAACAGTTCATTCTGTATGCACTGCTGATGGTGTCAAGCAAGCTGTAATAGGTTCAGTTTCACTGCCTATATGCATTGAAAATAAATGTAAAATAATTCCATTTTTGATAGTACCCTCCTTAAAGTACAGTTTCATTTTAGGAAGTGATTTTTGTAAGGAGTTTGAGTTGAGAATAAATTTCAAAGATAATATTTGAGACATTAACTCAGATTCAAGTATTAATGTCAACTGTGTGTCAGCTTTGAATTTACCTGAACATTTTGACAGCCACATTTCTTCCTTGCATAGTTTGCCTGGGGATGAATTAGCCACTGCTAAGGAGGTAATTTCTTTATTTCAAGATCTTGGTAAAAATAAGGCATTAGGTAGGACTGATAGGATGATCTACCATATTGACACTGGCGACGTTCCAGCAGTCAAACAACGACAGTACGTCATGTCTCCATATATGCAGGGTCACTTGAACAAGAAACTTGATAAAATGCTGTCACTGGGAGTAGTTAAACCTTCAAAAAGTAGTTGGTCATCTCCAGTACTTCTTGTCAAAAAATCAGATGGTAACTTTAGATTCTGTTTTGACGGCCGAAAATTAAATTCATTAACGAAAAAAGATAGTTACCCTTTGCCAGTAGTAGACCGTATCTTGTCTATGCTGTGTCATTCAAGATTTATGTCTTCAGTAGATTTGCGCAGCGCTTTTTGGCAAATCCCTCTTGATGAGAGTTCTAAAGAGAAAACGGCTTTTTCTGTCCCGTCACGTGGGTTGTTTCAATTTGAGGTTATGCCGTTCGGCTTAGCGAATGCCGCACAATTTCAACAACGTTTAATGGATGCAATTTTCGGACCAGAATTAGAACCAAATATTTTTGTATATCTGGATGATTTGATAATCGTTAGTTCAACTTTTGACGAACATATTAAATTACTTAAAGAAGTAGCAAAGAGGCTAAAGGACGCGAAGTTAACCGTCAATTTTGAAAATGTGAATTTTTTAGGGAATCGTTAAAATATTTGGGGTTCATTATTGATAAGTTCGGACTGAGAACTGATCCTAATAAGGTCAAGGCGATGGTTGAGTTCCCACAGCCAAGGAATACAACAGAGATTAAACGGTTTACTGGCATGTGCAGTTGGTACAGACGGTTCATTCCTCATTTTTCATCCCTTATGGCACCAATAAACGACTTATTTAAGGACAAGAAAAAAGGTCAGAAGATTAGCTGGTCAGATAAGGCAAATCAAGCATTTAAAGATATCAAACATGCATTGGTTTCAGCACCGATTTTGTCAAGTCCAAATTTTTCATTAGATTTTACTATACAGTGTGATGCCTCCGACTCAGGACTGGGTTGTGTTCTAACTCAGATACAAGACAACCAAGAACGGGTGATAGCATTTGCTTCTCGAAGTCTATCCAGGAATGAAAGAAACTACACAGTCACAGAGAAAGAGTGCTTAGCATGTATTTTTGCTTGCGAAAAATTTAGAGGTTATATTGAAGGGGTGCATTTTACGTTGATCACTGACCATGTGTCACTTAAATGGATGTTCAACCCATTGGTAGGATTGCCAGATGGAGTGTTAGGTTGAGCCAATTTGATTTCACAATTGAACACCGAAAGGGAAAATTCAATGTTGTACCAGATGCCTTATCTAGAAGTCCAGTAGAGCCAGCTGTGCAAGAACCAGATATTTGCGTACTAGAAGAAAAGGGGTGCATGAATCTGAACATTACGTTGGAAAATTTAGATTCATTTTATCAGAATTTACGCAGTAAAATTTTGAGAAATCCTGATACTTATCCACAGTGGTCAGTAAGGGATAATTTTGTTTATAAATTGGTACCTTCCAAATGTCCTGTAAGCACCAATATTTCTGATTGGAAATTATTAGTCCCGAAATGTCAGCGATCTGAAATTATGAGGTTATGTCACGATATTCCTACTGCGTCCCATATGGGCTATCATAAGACGTTTTCTCGAATTGCGCTCACTTATTATTGGCCAAAAATGAGGCATGATATTTTTCGGTACATTAAGTCCTGTAAAGTTTGCTCAGCTCAGAAATCCACTAACTATGCCAAGTTTGGATTGATGGGTGCTGAAAAAAAGGTTATATTTCCATGGCAAGTGATAGCACTGGCCCTTATGGGCCCGTTACCACGTACTTCTAGTGGATATCAATATATTTTGGTTGTGAGCGATTGGCTAACCAAATATCCGGTTTTGTGTCCGCTTAGAAAAGCTACATCGGTTAGTATCAATAAGTTTTTAGAAAACGAAATTTTTTTGGTGTATGGTGTTCCCCAACATATCATTTGCGATAATGGTAGGCAGCTGATCAGTAAATCGATCAAGGAACTCGTTAAGAGCTATGACTCCAATATCTTTTACACTGCTTACTATCATCCGCAAGCCAACTATGTTGAGCGAACAAATAGAACCATCTGCACAGCTATTCGCAGCTATTTTAATAAGAATCATAAGTTATGGGACAAGGAATTGGCAAAAATAGGGTATGCTTTAAGGACTAGCGTGCATGAAGTCACAGGGTATAGCCCAGCATTTTTAAATTTTGGGAGAGAAGTACCAGGCAGTGGTCAATATTATGGGAAAGGTAATGTAGATTTAAATTTGGTTAATCGCGATTATTGGATTCAAAATCTGGGTAAAATTTCAGAAATTTACGAAGATGTTCAGAATAAAATTCATCTGGCACATCAGAAAAATGCTAAATATTATAACTTACGTAGACGTGATAAGGAATTCTTTATTGGGGATAAGGTTTGGAAAAGGAACTATGTTCTGTCTAATGCTAGCAATAATTTTGCACAGAAACTGGCACCGCGTTTCGTACTTTGCACAGTAGCAAAGAAAAAATCAAAATTAGTATATGTCCTTAAAAATGAAGATGGCTCTAATGCCGGAGTTTGGCATATTCAAGACCTAAAACCATACCATGGATCGATGTCCGACCTTTCTGTAGAAGAAGGAGCGGGATCTGAGGCATCCGATGAGTAGTTTGGGTCAATCAGTTTAATAGCTTGATGCATATCTGAAGTGGAATAATTGTACATACATAGTGGCCAATTAAGTTATTCTAGGATTTTAGCATATTAGGAATAGCTAAGGATTAGTTAGATTAAGTTAGTATAAGGCACGCCTAGCTTTAGAAAAATTTTTTTTTTGAATTCACTACTGAAACGGTTTTGGTGAGACTCATTTTACAGTCAGGAAAATTTCAACGAAAAATTTTATGTTCTAAAATTTTTCTATCATTTGTGAGGGGGGGGGGGTGAGTGTAACGTGAAAATTTACCTTTTTCATAAAATTTTCAGTTCCTTGATCTTAGTAGGTAAAGTTCATTAGGTAGTAGTGAAACAAAGCGGGCACCAGATAGAACTTCCAATTTTCGCCACCAGATGGCGCCATGGTGGCGCTGGTGTCGCTGCGTTACATGTCGCTGATAACTGCTTAATTCATGATGACGTAGTCTGACGTCACAAGGTTGCCGCTTTGACATATGTCAATTGGAGAACCTGTCATATGTCGGTGGCGCTAGTGGCGCTTGTGTCATTGTTACAGGCCTCGATGTAGAGGTGGCGCTAGTGTCGTTCTGCAGTCCTCGATGTAGAGGTGGCGCTGCTACAGGCCTCGAGGTAATGGTGGAGCCATATCGAATATGCCCATGTAACAATTTGACATATGACATGGAACACTTCCCAATCGACATCTTGTCAATTGGGAAGTGCTCCAAGTCACCGTTGATTCATCCAACAATTAAAAAAACCTTCGACGACGATGGGATTTGAACCCGAGACCATCGGACCAGCGTTCGCTTGTTACATTGTTGCCGGACGTTTGAAATAATCCGAGTAACCGTCGCGTATACATAGTTGCCGAAAATATGTCATTTCAGATGTGGATGGCGACGAGAGACCGCGCGCTCGCGCTGCATGACGTAATCGAGCTAGATCCGTTTCAGTGATATCTAAGTGGTGCGTTCGCTTGGTACATTGTTGCCGGACGTTTGAAATATTCCGAGTAACCGTCGCGTATACATAGTTGCCGAAAATATGCCATTTCAGATATGGATATATTAGGGGGCTGCGTGGGGAGCCGGGGGGGTTCTAAGACGATAGGTTCTTCGTGTTTCCACTTGACTTTTTTCTATTTGCAAATTATAGAGAGTCAGGTTGGCCGAGCGGTCTAAGGCGCCAGCTTTAAGCCCTGGTTCCCGAGAAGGAGCGTGGGTTCGAATCCCACACCTGGCAGAGTTTTTTATAAGACTTTATATTCTCATGAATCGTCTGGCGATGTACCCATTCAAGTCGAAGCATGATGAGGAACACATACAATTTGGAATATCGTTGTTCTGAAACATCAAAACGCTATTGCTGCAGAAAAAAATGTTTTTCCATATCAGATCTCGATGATGTAGTTGACGGAATGGCATGCAAAGTGTGCGAAAACTTTTGTTATTGCGCATGCGCATGTAATTCTAGACGTAAGAATGATGTAGTTGGGTGTTTTGTAACAGTTGCCAGATGTCTTTGGAAGAGTATAAACGACAGCTGCAGAAATTCCAGAAGAAAATAAGAGAACTCAACTACATAATTCAACACTACGAAGATAAACAGCAGATGATTAGAACTTTTTCGAAAATTACTTTATTGGAAACGATATCGAAGAAAACATCATGGCAATCTTGAAATCATCATTTATATTGCTATTTTCAATGATGGAAAACATCTTGTACATGAATGTACCCAACAAAGTTAGCGAAGCAGGAATTTGCTTCAATAATGATACAACATGTCAGTGGACTGCTATGAAGAGAGTATTCATCAATGGTGGTCAAATGGAAGTGTTCTCGATAGAAGTGCTGCCGCCGGGGGGAAATGAAACAAAATTCAAAATTCGGTTGATTTTCGACGATAGAACCTTTGGGGAAATGGGAGATTGGCAGCAGCTTATTCCATCACCTATGTCAACATCGCCACTACCACCACCACCACCACCACCGCCACAAGTGGATTACGAAAAATTCTTCACAAACTTGGATACTTTATTATACATCAATTTAGCATTTGTAGCTATGCTAATATTACTCATTATTGTACATCGTTTCTGGAAAGAAATAAAAGTCTATGTGTTCTAGAACAATATTTTTTATTTAGGTAAAATAGTACAAAACCAATTGTATAGAGTATGAATATTTTGAAGACTGCACTGGAACTTTTCTCCTCCTCTTCCATAAAGATGATTCATGCATGCTGGAGTCGTAGGTTGAAATGTGACAGTTTGCCACCACGACGCATCAAAGTCCTCCAAATTGACGATATCACAGCATACCTCCAATTCCTCCAACTTTTGCTTCAAGAACTGTATCTTTTGATGACCTCTTACGTAGATGAGATTTGCCTGATGCAGATTATCTTGTAGAATTTGATTCATCTCATCAAGATCCACATAGCCACTAGAGTATTTCAAGCCATGAACGTAGCGTTCAACATAGTTTACCATCTTTTTATCTTCTTTGCTCAAATTAGCGTACTCTGTGGATGGCTTAAATAGAAAATTACTGATTTTCATGCCAATGCGAATTGACATCTCCTTCGGGATGAATTCTCCAGCAACGACGAAGCCTTGAATGTCAACCAGTGCGATCTCCATGACGTCTTGGAATGAACTGAATGAACATCCCTTCACTCATCAATCGATATTTCGAACAATTTCGCTGAGTGGGAGGTGTTCCATGATTTGATCATGAATAATGATGCAATATGCCTTGGTGTTTGCAGGAAAGCCCATGGTTGCTTCAATATCCAACTTGATGTCGACTGTCGAAGCCTTCGGACCGAGACTTCTTCTCGAACAATCAATGACAAACATTGATCGAATTTTGAATTCGGTAAAGTTCATTAGAGAACGCTTCAAGAGACAATTGTGATAGCTCTTGTTGAATTCGGAATAATTGTGGTAGGCGTCAGAGTATTGACCAGTGGAAAAGTCTAGAAGTGCTCGTTCTTGCGGATAGTAGTCACCGTTCAGAGCCAAGCGTATGGATTTGATGTTGGCATGATCGAACAATGTAACATCCTCATGTATATCATCAATCTTTTTGGTTTGGAAAAAGACAACGACATATCTGGGGCTCTCCATTGCCGTACAAGTTTTGACAGACCAAATTTCGGTGGTGGAGTTTTGGGTTAGTGCAGGCAGTTCGTGCAATTCCCATTTGCGAAACGCTATCATCATAGGTTCATCTGCTCGCACACGCTTCAACAGCTGGAATTTTATATCATCATTCGGAGTGAGGTGTGGCACTTTCAAGGTTATGCTTTCGATTGTAATTTTAGCAGTGCTCTTTGTCAGACCACTTGCAGGTACATTATTGCCGCCAGTAACCGCCTTTTCTTCAACTTTCACGCTGTTGGCATCACTGCGCGATCGAACCAAACGAATCGACTGCTTTCCCAGTGTCGCCACCTGATGGTCATTGAATATGGAGAACAAGTGTTTCAGTGGAATGTTTATGGTGAATGTTTTGTCTGCATTGAGAATGGGAGCATTTGGATAGTTCCATCCTGCTATAGCTAGATGGCGCGAATCTTCGGGGGCATAGCACAAATATCCTCTAGCTGTGCTCGTTATTCCCGGATATCTGGCAGCATCCAGTTCCTTATTGCACAACTCATAACTACAAGAATCAAAGAGATATGCACCAGCATTGTGAGTTAAAGTACCCGTACCACCTCCAGTTACATCTAATTTAGCCTTGATGACGAGAACACCTTCAAACATGGCGAGCCATACATCTGCTTGATTGATAGTAATGTCTATGACATCATTGTTCTCAAACGACATGACGTACGGATGATAGGTACGCCACTCCACTTTGGTGATGGATTCATCGAACCTTGGTTTGCGAAAGACGTCGAATACTGGAGCCGTCATGGACATTGTAACCGATTGATTTGAGAAATAGGATATTGGATAATGTCAATTGTTTCCTCGAACGATGACGGTGCACCACGTCTGTCTTGCTCAAGGACGTTCTTGAGACTGATGTGGAAGTAGGATACTCTTCAGATTTATAGACAGAGTTATCAAACACTAGTCCCATCGCTGAAGTTTCTTCAATTCCAATCTGATTATGATCTCTTCACCTCTGAAATTCACCTGCCTCAAGTCTTGATCTAGTATTTGCAGTGTAATATTTGGCAGTTCTCGTCTACTAACTATGGGTAGATAGATAAGATTTCTTGGAGTTTCGTCTATTGCGTACCCGGGATCGACCGAAATAGCAAATTCGTATATCGTATGTGAAGGTCTGTCGTTGTAAAGAGCTCCAGCAGTGACGTTACTGTCAATGTGAATGGTTCGGACTTTGGCTATGTTAACAGGCAAATCAGAACAATGAACTTTTTGTGCTTCCAGCACAGAGTCTGAGAATCCCAATACTTTAGCAATACTATCCTTGGGTGTAAAATCAATGTTGAACTTATTGCTCGAGATCTCACACTTTAATGTATTGATATTGGGTTTCAACGAGAATATATCGTCGACGTTTTTTGCACTCGAAATATTCAATTCTTTTCGAATGAATTTCTCAATGTCGATAATGTCGTATGATCCTTCAGGAATTTCTATAATTTTTGTGGTTTTAGATGCTGCGTCCTGCAGATAAACTTTGGAAGCACCTCTTTCTATATTTGGAATGCTATTGTAGCAGTGGAATCCCAACAATGCTAGACCGTAGTCTGACTCCGGATCGAGCTGTAGTGGCGTGAGAAAGTCTATGGAGAGCGTAGAAGTGCGACTCTTCAACGTCAATATCAAAGACATGACTGATGCGTCATGCGTCATGTTATTTGTTTTTATAGAGAAATTCCAAGCAGAGACGTCCACAATTACTTTGTTTATAATTCTGATATTGATCATTATTATAGAGGATTTTCACATTTTCACCAAAGTATCGGGCCAATTCTTTTGGTGGTTTCAACATTCCATAACTATCGAAATATTCCACAACATTATCATGTTTCTTGTAAGCTACCCAATGTGTACCAGAATGATTTGAAGTATCCAAATTTATGATTGCACACTCGTCGCGATGACGCCATGGGCCGGTAGGTGGTAGAGTGTCTCGCATAAAAACACCTCGAAAATGTGGTATTTTCAGTTGTTTGGCATACTTTATTATTTCTGAATCGTACATGGATTTATTGGGTAGCTTAGCTAGTAGTTTTTTTGTTGTTTCTTTAAAAATAGTCCGAATCCTCGTGGTGTCTTGCGCAGATACAAGCCCGAACCGATAGCCTCCATCGCTTTATTATGACGTCGATCTTCTTCCAGTTTCTTTGTTGCATTTTTAGCATCAATAACAGTCTTTGCGACTGCACCAGCTCCACCAGCCAAGGATCCTAGAGCTCCCAAAGCAGCAAAGATCGGAATCAGCGGAAAGATACCACCACTTTTCTTTTCTGAATCGAACGGTATGATTCTTGGTACTCGAATCTTTTTCTTGCCTCCGGCTCTCTTGATGGCAATTCTAGCTGCTCTAAGTGCAGCCAGTGCAGATTTTTTCAAACCACTGCCTTTATGATTATCACTACTACTACTACTACTACTATTGGATTTTGAAAGAACATTTTTTATGAACTTTATAACATTGGCAAATGTAGGTCGCAGACCCATGCCAAGCTTGCGTTTAGCTTTCATCCCGGTAGTAACTAGCCAAGCTGCAGCTTTTTCTTTGAATTTTGCGTCTTTTGCTTTGACTTTTTCCCACGCTCTATTCTCGAGTACCCAATCGGCTTTGTGACGCTCCTCCAAAGATTGATTTTGTGAATATGCAATGTCGTGTTGTCGACAGGCGTCGTCCAATGGATTAATGCCTGTGTCTCCTCGAGCAAGCCTCTTTTCTAGCTTTGTACCTGGTCCACAAAATCTATAGCCTGGTATGTGTAATTCGATGGGGAGCTTATTGATTACAGAATTCAATACACCCTCACCGTGGTAGAGCAACATGTAGAATGATGAGTATGAAGAGCGCCACCTATATTTATAGCAGCGTACCTCAATGCATACGGTCACATTATGGAGGTCGTTCAACAGAAACGGACGCTACCTATCGAGAACTTGGATGTGGTAGCTAATTGTGAATCGATAAGTAGTAGTAGTAGTGGTAAACATGGGAAACTGCTTCCGCATTCCTTCAGAGCCATCTTCTGTGGACCCAGTGGATGTGGAAAGACCAATGCAATGCTGTCCTTGCTTTTCAGTCCGAATGGCGCGAAATTTAAAAATGTTTACGTGTATTCAAAGTCGCTGTACCAACCAAAGTATCAGCTGTTGCAACAAGTGCTGGATTCAGTGAAAGGAGTCGGGTATTTTCCATTCAAAGAGAATGATGACGTCATCGACCCATCGAAAGCGAAAAACAACTCGATATTCATCTTCGATGATGTATCATGTGACAAGCAGCAAAAAATTCGTGAATATTTTTCAATGTGCAGGCACAAGGACATTGACGTTGCATACCTGTGTCAAACATACTCAAAAATTCCCAAACAGCTCATTGTGTTATTTCGGCAGGATGAAATGAACTTGAAGCATGTTTTCGATGAGCATGTCTCACCAGACATGTCATTCGATCAATTTAAAGCGCTTTGTTCAGAATGTTGGAATGGCAGTAGTCAATTTGGAACACTAGTAATTGCAAAGACATTCGACATTAATGCTGGTAGATATAGAAGTGGCTTCGATAAATATATAAAGGTTTGATAATTATTCATACATCACCATTAATCATCATGACGACAACCGATAAACATGGTAGTGTTGATGATGCATTACGCAAGAAAAAAATTGGCGAATTATCTAAATCGATTAGAAGAAAGTATTTGGCATTGAAGATGGGCAAGTCTGAAGATGATGCTGCACTTCAGAAAATATTTCAACCTCTGACAACGCCTCTCAAAGATATTGCCACTACGTCCAAAGGAATTCGAGAAAAACTTGATGGATCATTTCTACCAAGAAAGAAAATTAAAAAGGACATTGATGAACAGGAAACAAAGAAGGAAAAACCTGATTTGGATGAAACCAATTTCTTACCTCTCGTGGACGTAGCTGAAACTGATTCTGCTGCTGCTGCTGCTGACAAAGATGATGATGATGATTCTGATGAGGATGATGACGTTTTCACTGACCCTCAAAATATTTCATCGGCTGCCTTGAATGATTACATTGATCAATATCCTCCGATGGCACAAAAATATCTTACACAATACTGGACAGGTGATGAGAATATCGATAAAGTTTATGGTCCTGTGTACGATCCAAAAACATCGAAATGGTTCCTAAACAAGAGTGAACTGAATTTCCATCAAAGGACTGGAGATATACTTGTTAGAGGCTATCGCTTTCGCGGCACTCCAGGACTCTATCAATTGCTATTCTACAATGATCCGGCCTATGCTGAAGATGACCGAGTTCAATACAAGAAATTACTCACGCTCTCCAAGGCTCATCAGAATGCTCTTGGAAATATGAAGGGTTCGAGTAAATATAAATACAAGGAAATTATTCGACCAATGTTTAGATCCAAGACGACCGGTGGTCGCGGTTTGAACATGATGACCTATAACACCACCCCAATCGAATACATGTATTGGGATGATCCAAATGAGTTGGTTGACCGCTTGAAATTACTCATCGCCTCACAGCAGGCTGGAAATACATCAAACGACAATGAAATTGTAGCCATCATAAATGAACTGAAGGAGGCCAGCATAATATCTGAAGCGTGAAGCGTGCGTCAAACGTGCGTCAAACGTGCGTCAAACGTGCGTCAAACGTGCGTCAAACGTGCGTCAAACGTGCGTGAAACGTGCGTCAAACGTGCGTCAAACGTGCGTCAAACGTGCGTCGCGTTTTTTTCTTACGCCGAGTATACAAATATGTGTACATGCATTAGGATATCATTTTCATAATGAGTCTCGACAAGTTCGGTTGTGGCAGGGGCGGTGGCGGTGGTAGTGGTCATTCAACAACGATAGTAAGATCAGGATTTTCCTATACTCCCTCCGGAGACATTGACATTGGGCATTTGAAATTGTGTAATGTGAAAACACCCACTGATGCTGCAGATGCAGCAAACAGGGAATACGTTGAACTCGGTCTTTCACAAATACAAGTGGATTTCAAGATTGCATTCGATAATTATGGGAAAAAAATTCAAAAAACTATTGATGACTTTAGAAACATAATGGCAAATTTTGGAAATTCGATCAATGATTAGACAAACAAACATATGACGCTCAATGGAAACTTGGTACAACTGTCGATGATGATGCAAAAAATCGTACAGCAATCAAACCGATTGGACAATGATTTGGTGCCTAGACTAGAGAAGAAAATCAATTCAGATTCAAAGGCCATCAAATATTTGATAGAGTCGCTCGAAAAAAGCATTGATATTTTAAAGACTGAACAACAAAAAAGCAAGAATAAGGAGATACAACATGCCGCCGATATTAACAAACTCAAAACTGAGTTGGCTAAAAATGTATATACTGTTGTACAGCCGTCGTCTTCGTCAAAACCCATATAACCGTTATACTTCCATTTTTCAAATCACTCTGTGCTATAGTGAGCAATAAAAAACATGTCGTCATCGTCTTCATACTCCAAGGAAAAAGTTCAACTCGTCAATGAGCTGCATAAACCTGTGAGAAAAAAATTTCCTCGTCGTCGCACCATCATTAAAGGATTAGATGATTTATGGCAAATGGATCTAGCTGAGATGCGTCCATATGCATCGAAAAATAAGAATTTCAAACTGATAATGGTCGTGATTGATTGTTTTTCCAAATTCCTATGGACACGACCACTGAAATCCAAGACTGGCATCGACATTGCTCGAGCATTCACCGATATTCTGACGCAGCACACGAACCGTTGTCCGAAAAATTTGCAAACTGATCAAGGCACCGAATTCTTCAATGAAAAATTCCAAAGTCTAATGAACAAATTTTCAATCAATCATTACAATACGTATTCGGTGAAGAAGGCAGCAATGGCTGAACGTGTTATTCGCACTCTGAAGGAGAAACTCTACAAATATTTCAGCTTGAGTGGATCATATCGCTGGATTGACGTTTTACCTGAGATTACCAAAAATTATAACAATCAAAAACATAGTACTACAAAATTTAAACCGTGTGACGTTACTAAAGCCAATGAAGAAGAAATTCTCAAATCTACATACAATCACATTAAAATAGCGGGATTTCGAAAATTTAAAATTGGTGATTTGGTGCGAATCAGTAAGGCCAAACATGTCTTTGCCAAAAATTATACTCCCAATTGGACTACGGAATTATTCAAGATTGCGCAAGTTCGCATAACGAATCCTACCACCTATCTCTTGGAAGATATGCAAGGAGCGCCAATCAAAGGAGCCTTTTATTCGGAGGAACTTCAAAAAACTGCAAATCCTGATGTTTACTTGGTAGAGAAAATATTACGACGAAAAGGCAAGAAGGTGTTTGTTAAATGGTTGGGGCTCGATAAGACACACAACAGTTGGATTGATGCTAATAATAGATTATAATGCAAAACTAGCACAAATCAAGCAAATCGGGGGAGCCTTTCGCACACACACACACACACACACACACACACATCGCATTGGAATTAGCTTATCATCCAGCCGGATGTATAGTGGGAATATAAAAAGCTTTGAGCAGCACAGCATTCGCATCAGTTTACAATTATTATTATGAGTGAAGACTCTGGTTATCATTCATCCTGTGAAATGAATTTTGAAGATGATAGTTCTTCATCACCGCCAGACTACTTTGCTGAAGTCGATAGATGTTTGGAAGTGTTTGAGAAGGCTGCGCAAGCTGAAACACATTACCTGCTCAATACTTCGTTCCCGCTTTCCACCTACGAGATTCAGTGTGGGTTGAGTCCAGCTAGACAATTCAGCCCTGCCATCGTTCTGAAGAAACCCCATTATCCAACAAAGATTTCGTTCGCTACTTACGAATGGGCAACCTTCATTGAATTGCTGCGAGATCTTCAACAAGATTTTTTCTACCAACCTCTGCCTGGCTTCATCGACGAATATGATCCTGTGGTGAGCGCCTGCGGGGACTATGCCACCGTAACCCGAGCTGTTTGGGATGGCGTCAAGGTGCTAACAGTGGCCAAACATCATGTGCAATTTGATTTGATGGAAGAAGATGTCGTCGATATTTTGAGTGTTGAAGTGCAACTTTTATCACATCGAGTTAATATGATGAATGAATTGGACTTTTGTATATACTATAATAATCTTTTAGATACTGCAGCAGATTGGATTAGAAACAAACAGACTGTATTGAGTGTGGAAGAAATTATATATGGATTTTGTAATGCTGCTAGTAGTATGTCAAGTAATGCACTTTTAGAATATCTTTATTACTGTAAAGATCGAATAATATCTGATTTGAATAAAAGACTTTGAAAATAATATGTTTTTTCATCACACCTATCATACCATACATAAATAAAACAAACGAATTTTTTCACATCATTTATATTTAGTATTATAAACAAAAATTGAGTAACATTGTATAGAGAGAGTTATAATTGAAGCTCATACAATAATTGGCTGACAAAGTATAAAGATTTCCATGTTGTATTACTACTACTCCATTATTCGAAAATGTCCCCAGGGCAAGGTGTCGTGACTATTTTGTAGCAAATATCGTTTATCGTCGAAAGGTGACAGTGCAATTTTTGTCTGCTCAATACTATATACGTTGTGAGCAAATGAGCGTATGCATCGTTGTGTGACAACATTGGGGGCCTTATCAAAGAGACAATCAACATAATCTTGAAAAGTGATGGTATTCTTAACAACATTATTTCGAACGCCCTTTGATTTTTTAACGCATTTCCCCCCTTCAACCAAGAACGTATACATCTTGGAACGAAGTCCAATAAAGTTAGTCATTATCGCAGAATTGGCTTCATCTTTCATCAAGCCTGGCACCTTTTTATTTACTTGAGGAATACCGAAACGATTATCTGAGGGATAATCACTCGTATCGAATTTTTGGATATCTGCTTTCAAAACTTCTTCGTGAACATCATCACATTTTATTTCATAAATAAGGCTGTCGGTGTCAGTGTAGAGGAGCTTGCATACACTATTGTCGAATTTGTTCAGCATGTAATCGTAGTGAAAGTTGTATACGCAAGTCTTGGATATATCCAGGATTGCCATACCAATATACAGGGGTTTGTTAAAAACAATATTAGTTTTTGACAATTCTATAGCCATTAGGTCATCTCCTTCGGAATCATCGCCGCTGAAGATGGTGCGATTATGGAAATTTGGTGATGCAATAAGATTTTTTGCTCCATAACGCCCCTCCCACTTTGACACAAGCTTGACTACTCGATGTTTACGAACATTCTCCATCGTTTTCCCAAATATGGCATTGATAAAAAGCTTATACAAATCTTTGGCAAATGCTGTAGTTGCCTGAGCTCGTAACATTGTGTTGAGCTCAATATAGGGCTTCAACCAAGCAGACTGCTTGAATTTGAGAATACGATGGATTTTCGTAAGTATCAAACCGTTTGCCAGCGCCTGTTTCAAATTCCTATAATGAATAATGTAATGTTCCTTATTATACAATGTAGTCATCAATTTGGAAAAATTCGAACCTGGTGGAATTCGATGTTCTGCACAAAGAGGAAAATCTTTATGTTTATCGTGCAAGTTTTCGGGATACTGTAAATCTACCTCCAAAATATATCCTTCATTTGATTCATCAGATATGGAATTGACATCAAAGTTATTAAAGTCTTCTACCCACCCAAACTCGCCGTAGGGGAGAAATTCTGACATGGCCCAGCCATAAAGATTATTCACATCCAAGTAGAGTAGATACTTTGATGCTTCATCAGGATTATAGTTGTTCATATATTTGTTGTTGGCTTTCGAAAATCGATTGCAACATTGAGAAATACCTCCCCTAATTCCACGTTCAACAAAAAGTAACATATCTACATCACTTATTAATTCTAGTTCACACCCTGTATATCGAAGCATACAATCCCAGGTATAACCAGGCATTGTGAAATACCACGCTGGATCAAGGCTATATGTTTTATGTGCTTCTTCGCGGAAATTTTCAAAAACATCTGATAACAACAATATATCAGTTTTCATATATAAGTCTGAATATTCACCAAGCGAAGTCAAATTGAATGTATGCCATACATTCTGCGCATGCGTATAATCTTCATCACTAATATTGCAGTCATGCAACTTATTGTAGAATCTCTCGATAGGTGGTAGTGATGTATCTTGAAGTTTTTCCCAAGAATCTATGTAATCATAAGGAAAAATACCTTTACGACTTAGTAGTTTGAATGCTTCGGCATTCAAATTGCTGAATTCACGTCTGAGATTCTTAAAGTGTTCTTCCTTTAACGCCGATACCAGATTTTCGAGGGATGTTCCCATGAAGCGAAACGAATCAATGAAACGATATTTTATGTCTGTTTCACAATCATATTGTGTGAACGATATATATTTCTCTTTATTGATTGGTAGTAGACTCACTCTACCTCGTTTAGCTATATCTTTAATCAGGAAGTGACTATCATAGCCAGATAGATTGTGAAATACTATGGGAACAATAAAAGATTTTTGGTAGTTCAAATTACAGTCCTGATGTGCCCACCCCCTAAATTTACCTGTAAAATGGCAGTGGTCACGCACAACAACCTGTTTATTTGCTGCGAACGTCTTCCCACAAATATGACAGTTCGTGACATCCGCCTTATTAGGAAATTCAGTCATGGGTACAATATCTAATATTTTATCCTGAATAACTATAGCAATTTGCTGCACTTGATTTGCGAACCACTCCATACAATCGATGCCTCGATAGCTCCGGTAAAACGATAGTTTATCATCATAGGAGCATTTCAAGTATAGTCCAGCACTGAAAGCTTCGTGTTTTTGGTACTTTAATGTTTTCTTTTCTTCGCTCGCATTATCATTAAACGGTAGCAATATTGATTCGAAATCCGCATATAAAACAAAAGGGGCTTTTTCTTTATTTACAAAATTTTTGAATTTCACCGAGTCGTATTTGGGAAATGAAATTTTACTTGTATTTACTTTCTGGCAGTTCACAGTATGACTATCCAATTTATCTTGGCTATTGAAATAATTCAGACATATATCACAAATATATAATTTATATTTATGTTTACTCATTTGCTTACTTATAAGTCGAGATAGATCTTTGATCCAGCAATAATGGTACTTTATGTCGATAGTTTCATCATAGTCAATTGGAGCATCATACTCATTCAATTTTGGAAAATACTGACTCTGAACCATTAATAAATTAACATGTTTTTCAAGTTTAGTCTTTGTCAGTCGAATTGGTGTAGTGGTGAATAATGTCTTGTCTTTTACCTCATTCATTTCTAAAATTAAAAACGTTGATCGAGATGTTGTTCAATTTTTCAAATTTGGAAATTTGCCTTAGAGACATTGGCATATCTAAACCTGTTAGGTTCAGAACAGTAGAGGGATGTGGGTACGAAGAAGTTATAGCGGTATTTTTATCCGCTGGATATAGCGCAGATACAACTGCCCAACCAAAACATAAGTTATCCAAATTTTTGACATTGATGCATGCTTGTTTTTGAGGATTTCTGGTGGTAATTTGATGAAAGATGAACCATTTCCAACTTCGAATTTATTGAAGTTGATTTCCAAGCTGATAATTTTGTATAGAGCCCACCCACTGCCACGTTCTAAAAATTCATCTAATTTCAAAAATACCGAATCAATGATGGTGTCCCTGAACCAATCTGCATAGTCCATCCCGGCATCTATGACACCATTGCGAGTGTTGAAATATTTGAATTCTAGAATTTCCGAATCTCCAGATTTCTTGATGAATTCCCCACAAAATACTGCATTGCACTTCAATACTCGCAATTGTTTCAATGTATTGCATACTCTTGATTTGAATAGGAAAAATGAGTCTTCCAAAAATTGAAGAGGGTCTTTATGAACTAAATTGATAACCAAACCAGAGCGAACACGCCCCTGGAATGCTGATTTGAGTTCCTTCCATATGACGCGATCACTCCGGTTTCGTTTGAAACTAGGATTCCGTCCTCCTCCAACGATTTTTTGTTCTTTTATTGCCTTGGCAATTAATAATTGATAGCGTCTCAAATGTCCTAAATTTGTGTTCAGTTTGAATAAGGTGTTATGTGAACAATTGCCTGATCTTATCCCCCTTTGAATGAATTGAATATTTTTCCTGATCAACTTCAACCACTTTTGTTTTTCTCCCAAAGATGAATTATTAGCAACTTCCGAGAAAGCATTTTTCGATATTTTAACAAGATTGTCACTCATCTGCCCGATTTCATTAGACATTTTCGAATAATATTATAGAAAACAATATGAAAATCTAACCTTTTATTTATCAAATTATAAAACACCGAAGTTGGATGGCCAAAGCTATTTTACTCCTCGTCCTTCTTAGCTGGGTTGCATGGGAGCTGCAAGAAAAAAATCAAAATGAAATATATAGCCAAAAGGTTGGGCTTATCATAATTGAAAACAACTCACTTTTAATTTTCGATAATCTCAAAAGATGCCGCTGGATGTTGCTTGCCCACTTCTTTCATTCCCCGGAATACTACTGAATATTTCTGTGGAATGAACTGCTCTATGTGGGGCTCGTACTCTTGGGTCACCCTATGTGGCAGGAACACAACTGATTCTTCCAGGTCTAGTAAAATAACCTTCCCGAATTTTGAGTTTACTAATTTAACAGCTTCGATGGCGTGTGGTTGATCGATTGGTAGATCCCCCAACTTAACGATTGGTTTCCTCTCCACCAAGGAAGTTTTATTTAGTTTGGTTAGATCCATCTGAAGATAGTAAAAAAAAAGCATCTTCAACTTTCTCACAGAAACTAAAATACCAAAATTATCTATAGGATTGTGAATCATTGAAAAAATTAAAACTCAAAATTGTATGAAAATAAATTTTGAATTGTGAACAGGAAAAATCACAATCGAAAATGTCGAGAATAACCGTGGATTGAAAAACAAAAATGAAAATAAACGTAGGAATAATTCAAATTAGGGTAGTCGAAAGGCTTGTGAAACACTTGATAAAAAATAAGTACTCACTATTATTGTTATTTGAAACACACACACACACACACACAATGTAGATATGCTGGAGTGAAGACACAAAATACAACTTTTGCGAACGAATGCTGGGGCAGAACTGATTGCTGGCTCTGTGCGATTGAGTTTTATCCTCTAAAAGGAGTGAGGAGAAAGAGCATATGGCGACCTGATAACATTTTCCCAGAACGCCGGCTTGCGGTTTGGTTGCTGCTGCTGCTGCTGATAAAAACATCGAATTCCAGAATGAGGTTTTATTCGACTGGAAGCTTACTTGCTTATCTAGACTGTTGGAAAAACACGTGCAGGAAGTTGTCCATGGTATCAGCGCGATACCAGGAAATGCTTAACCGCAATCGCACGAAGTTTGTATATCTAATTGCAGGATGTTGTTTTATCCTCAAATGCTTATCTAGCCTGTTGGAAAAACACATGCAGGAAGTTGTCAATGTTATAAGCGCGATAACAGGAAATGCTTAACCGCAATCGCAAGAAGTTTATCAGCAGATATTCCAAACAAATGAAGATGAAAATATTTCTTCATAACGATGGATATGATGTAATAAAACAAACATATTTATATACTATTTATTAATAATTTATGGTTCCTCTACATTTCAAAAAATAATTACACCCGTGGCAATCGTGCTGTGAACTGACCGGTCCATCTACCTGGGTTCGAGAATCCGGTCTATTATAATGAATGAAACATGGTAAACTAATCCTCAACTCAAAATTACATTGGTATTCGTTTGGTAATTTATGCCAAACATCCAACAATTCCCAAGGTCTAGCATGTTGGATCAAATATTTGATTGGAAATTCTTTCAATTCATCTTTGGAAAAGTCTTGCAGCCTCTTCTCACCGTGCAGGAATGCTAGAACGGCCTCTATTATTATTGTACTGTAAGCAGCGATGTTCGCAGTTCAAATGATTATATTTGATGATTGTTTTTTTTTTTTTTGGTAATCCTCCTCCTCCCCCACTCTTCATAGCAAAGATTGCTTTGAATTGTCCTGTGCTGTGCAGGGTTCAATGCGTCGCAATGGATATCTTGCTTGAGGTAAATTGCGTTTTGTGAAAACTTCATCCCAAACTTTTCTAGCATTTTCTTTCTCTTCATAAGTCTTGGATGATTCTCGTACCAATCTACCGAATTCCTTGAGCCTACAACTGCATTCTTCAGAGTCCATATTGCTACTGAGATCGAATATGATGTTCTCTTATATCACACAATCTCCACGAAAAACCCCGTCGTCTTAGAACCCCCCCGTCTCCCCACGCAGCCCCCTAATATATCCATATCTGAAATGGCATATTTTCGGCAACTATGTATACGCGACGGTTACTCGGAATATTTCAAACGTCCGGCAACAATGTACCAAGCGAACGCACCACTTAGATATCACTGAAACGGATCTAGCTCGATTACGTCACGCAGCGCGAGCGCGCGGTCTCTCGTCGCCATCCACATCTGAAATGACATATTTTCGGCAACTATGTATACGCGACGGTTACTCGGAATATTTCAAACGTCCGGCAACAATGTACCAAGCGAACGCACCACTTAGATATCACTGAAACGGATCTAGCTCGATTACGTCACACAGCGCGGTCTCTCGTCGCCTCGAATTCCACCGTTAATTATACTATGTAGTGGTCGTGACGATGATGTTACGTATCGGATTCATAGTCCGATGGTCTCGGGTTCAAATCCCGTCGTCGTCATCGTCGTCGAAGGTTTTTTTTAATTGTTGGATGAATCAGCGGTGACTTGGAGCACTTCCCAATTGACAAGATGTCGATTGGGAAGTGTTCCATGTCATATGTCAAATTGTTACACTCTACATCGAGGACTGCAGAACGACACTAGCGCCACCTCTACATCGAGGCCTGTAACAATGACACAAGCGCCACTAGCGCCACCGACATATGACAGGTTCTCCAATTGACATATGTCAAAGCGGCAACCTTGTGACGTCAGACTACGTCATCATGAATGAAGCAGTTATCAGCGACATGTAACGCAGCGACACCAGCGCCACCATGGCGCCATCTGGTGGCGAAAATTGGAAGTTCTATCTGGTGCCCGCTTTGCTTCACTACTTTAGGTGCCAGGTGTTTGGCTGATACCTTTCTATTCTCGATAAATAAAGATAAGCACTCACACGGTATGTGATGGTTTTTATTCAGTTCAAATTACATGACACTGCAATATTACTGGGTTCTGTTTCATGAAGTTCTTGGCAGTGCCTGAAAAAGAATAAATATAATGTTAGACACAAGATAGGTTCGGCATGGTGATTCAATTTAATCTAGGAAGCAAGCTGGAAATATAAAGCAAACTTCGCTACTTACCCTGGATGGTGATCGATGCATTTAATGAATATTGCTGTTAAAAGTTGAATCAATAAGTTTATCAATATTGTTTATATTTTGGAAATTGTTTGACAGTGACATATGATTAGGGTTATATCTTCTCATTCCCTTTTGAGTGACAGATGTATCGGTGTAGGTAGTTCCATTGGTATGGTCGCAGTGAGATGACACGGGATCAAAGGTTTAGCAAGGTTCTCTGTGGCAGGACTTCGAAGCGGGCTAAGTTCCGATTCATTCTGAGGTCATATAGTTTATGGCTATCGGGTTCGTGCCTCGGGATAGATCGAGTAGTCTCTCAGTGATACTGACCAATCAGGGATCAGAATTATACTCACGGGACCGACGCTTCCGGCTGTCGTGGTGCGCAGAGGATTTGTATGTTTTTTCTTTATAAAATTTCGTTGAGAAATTTTTAGAAGGCGCCGGAATTGATATTGGCAGCTTCGGGGATCATTTCCGTCGGCACCATCATGGTTCGATCACAGGTTCGATACAAGATGACCAAAGATTATTCGTGTATAGATTTTTGTGGTGGTGAGGCCTCTCCTGATCTCAGGGGTAAGTGTTGAGTTTTCGTGGGAGATGAGCTATCTTCTTTACCTTGTAATTTTGGTATACGGCATGCGATAAGGAGGGTTTTTTGTCACAGATTCGTGGGCCTCCTGGGTTACCACACGTGCTACGACCATTTTGCTTTTGGATCCGCTGGACTTCTCTTTGGTTGTTCCTCGTGGTACGGGGACTACCTTTTGGACGATCTCGTGGAAGATTTGGGGAGACCAATGGGGAGCTGTTTCTGCTGAATTCTCCGATGGAACATCTGATGACGACCTGCCGCTATTACCCCTGACGACGAACTTCCAGACCACTAGAACTGACGACCGCAGTCTGCAGGTTCTGTTGCAGTCTCTTTTGCTTGCCCTTCAGCAGCTTCCAGTGCAGGCTGTGCTACGGTCTGCTCGGCAGTTTCTACCGCAGATTTATGAGCAGTACAACCAGCATTCTCCAGGGCAGTCGTTACTGCAGGCGTCAGAGCAGTCTTCGTTGATGCGGTCTCCGTAGCAACCTTATCGTGGCTAAGATACGCTGCTACAAGTTGGATTGGGGTTACTCTGTCATGGGGTTCGAGTAAGAAGTATCTGATCTGATTTTCTTTTATTTTTGAAGTTGATACCTGTCAGTTCTGGTTAAAACCTCCAGTTAAAACTAGTGTAATTTTCACCAGATTGCATCATCATTTATTCTTAGTACTTATGTTATATTTTTCCATATGAAATGTGCGCCCCAATATAGATTTATAACGGGAACATAGGATTCACATAAGAGATAGTGAATATTAATTCTATGATCATACTCTGGTTGTTTATAATTGAAATTTTGGTGTCATATGATTTTACCATATAAATGTATGTCATCTGGATTTTACAAGACACCATTAAACCACAATTGAGTTCACACAGTGTTTCTATTAATTTCTCTTACAGGAAAGTAAGTGAATCGTAGATCTATGTCTTTTCTTGGTTTAAAGTCTGATTCAAACTAAGTGGCGCCCTATCAACTCAACCTAATATTGAATTCACGATCACAGCTCACCAGATGAAAAGCTGCCGGTGCCTTGCTAATCAGTATTTAGAATAATTGTCTTATAAATAGCAACTCAAGATAAATTGTCTAAAGTTGGTTACAACACTTAAGATATTCTGGATTTTTTATATCGATTTGCGCTTCTTTTTTCAGACATTTCGTCAATGGTTTCGTAATTTTGGCAAAATCTTTAATAAATTTCCTATAATAACCTAACAGTCCTAAAAAGCCTTTGATTTGTTTAGTGTTTTTCGGTAATGGGTAATTTAGAATAGCTCTAATTTTGTCTGGGTTCGGGCGAACACCTTCAGGCGTTACAACCCAGATAAGCCACTTCTTTCCTGAGAAATTCTGACTTGTCTAATTGGATTTTGAAATTAGAATTACTCAATCTCTCGAATACTTCTCGCAAACGACTAATATGTTCTTGAGGACTTGTGCTGAAAATAATGATATCATCGAGGTAAACAAGGCATTTCTCATTTTGTATCCCTCGGAGGATATTATCCATAACCCTCTGAAACGTGGCAGGGGCATTTTTTAAGCCAAACGGCATTCGAAGGAATTCGTAATGACCGTTGCCAGTATTGAAGGCGGTTTTTTGGATATCACTTTCGTCCATTTCGATTTGGTGGAACCCGGAGGCCAAATCGAGCGTTGAGAAATATTGACATCTGCCAAGTTTGTCTAGTAGTTCTGTGATATTCGGCAGGGGGTATCGATCGCCAATAGTTTTATCGTTAAGTTTCCGATAATCTACCACGATACGCCATTTTTTCTTGCCGGAAGCATCTAACTTCTTAGGTACCACCCAGATTGGTGATGACCATGGCGAGTGAGATGGCCTGATTATATTTTGATCTAACATGTTTTGAATTTGGGTACTAACTTCTTGTTTGTGTATTTCAGGGTACCTATAAGTTTTAGTATAAACTGGTATCTCATCAGAAGTTTTAATGACATGTTTAACTCTACTAGTGAATGATAGTTGGTTTCCTTCAATATGAAAAATATCAGAATATTCTTTGATCAATTTAGTTATTTCGTGTTGTTCTTCCGAATTCATGTGTTCGGTTCTGATTTTGGAAATATCAAATTGAAATTTTTCAAAGTTTACATTATTCAAATTTGGACTAGAAATTGTTTCATATTCATCAAAGATTTCGGCATCCATTGGTTCTGTCATGTCTACAAACAATTGAGAATTTGATGGATTCAATATTGTGCAAATAGCTTGATGATTTTTTACATAAGTCAAGTTTTCTGGTATTTCTAACTGTGAAATTTTTGTATACGGAATAATTACTTGTCCTTCATTGATATTTCTAATATTGACTTTGATTATTTGTTCAGATCTTGGTGGTACTACTATAAAATTTGTACAGGGAGATATTTTATGGAAATTCAACTTTATTTGTGAACTTGGAGTAATCAACACATTTTTATTCAGATCTATTATAGCATTCAATAATTTCAAATTTTCGAGTCCTAAGAGACAATCAAAGTGATCATGGAATTTAAATAAGTAAAATTTCAGAGGTAATTTTAGTTTATTGAGTATTTTGGAACAGGGTATCAATGTACTATATTTTTCAGTTGATATGCCATGTGCAGTTGTAATTTGGAAAGGGTCATTTTTAATTGATGATTTAAAATGGATTTTGGCAATATCAGGTCTGATAAAAGATTTCGTACTGCCAGTATCTATCAAAAATTTCAAATTATTTTCTGGAAAAACAATGTATGGAAGTTCGCTTGTATTATAAGTTAGATTCATCAGTTCAAACTTATTTCGTTCTCTATTCCCGAGGCTTCTTGTTCTAAAAAATATTCATCAGGAATTTGTTCTAAGTCTTCTGGGTATTCAACTATACGTTGATCAGGTGGTTGATCGAGTGGTTGATCGTCTATATTGAATAATTCTTCAGCAATATAGTTGGGTCTATTTTGTCTAAAATTCGGATTTTGATTCAACCGATAGTTTTGATTTGAATTATTCGGTTGATTGGTTCTCTAAGTATTTCTGGTTGAAATACTCATTGGTGTAGGTTTCGGTAGATTTTGCATTCGATTGGGTCCAAATACGTTTCTATTTTGATTTTGGAATGAGTTTGGTTGTTGGTTTTGTTGGAATGATTTATTTGTTCTATTAGGTGTTCGAGAATTTTGACTGAAATTAGTGATTTGTAGTGGTGGAATAATGCGTGGTCTATTCTGAGAGTTTTGGAATGATGGTTTCGATTGAAATTGATTTCTTGATGGTTTCTGTGAACCCGCGTCTAACTGAAAATCATTTGTTAGCATATTCAGAGCATCATTCAAGTCTTTCGGATTTCTATATGACATAGGTACTTACAGCAAAATCCAAATCCACTTCATTTGTCCAGGGCCAGGCATTGGAAGAGACAGCGATTGTCCTTCTCGGTTGCTGATGTTTGGAAACGAACGGATTCTTCTCGTCAAGCTACTCAGTTCACCTGACTGGATTTTCTGCCGTACGCGTACCGATTTTTCGAATAGGTCGATAAATCGTTGAAACGAATCAACTTGTTATATTCACTAACCGTTGATCGACCTATCCTACCGACTGCGCCACTTGAATAACCTGTTGAGCAAAGTTACTTTTTAAAAATCATTTATTTGATGTCATGTGAACAATACTAATTCTGAATCTAGACTGAATATAAATTATACAATATCGGAATAAAGTGTGTATCGTAACCCTAAGCGGCTTCCTGGAAAATAGCGATGACACTGCAGACTCAGGAGTTCAATGTCGGTGTCATCGGTCGTTAATACATTACTATCTCGTGATATAACTTATATATATATGAAAAGGAAGATTATCGAGGGTAACTGTATAAAACAAAGTGAAAAAATTTTTTGGACATAGCCCTCAAGGAAGAATTGTTAACCGTAGACACGTGTTTCACTTTGTTTTATACAGTTACCCCCGATAATCTTCCTTTTCATGTTTATATTCTTGGACTCGGATGTCACGCAGGTAGCTATAGCTGCCTCCGTGGTGACGTTGGTTGTTGCCCTGGAAAGCAGGGTCTGCTGACCGAAATCACAAATGTGCGGCTGGCTTCTGTTTGTTGACTCCGTTTGTTTGTAGTTTTTCTTGATATCCAAGTGTTGTTCATCCTTACATTTGTTTTCACCGTACTGATGAGGGCCGAAAGCCCGAAACACGTGTCTACGGTTAACAATTCTTCCTTGAGGGCTATGTCCAAAAAATTTTTTTTCACTATATATATATATGTATATATTTTTGATTTTTCTTTAGAAGTGGGGCGAGTGTTACGTTATACGTTAAATTCGTAATTGAGCTCCGAGGAAGGTATGCAACCATTTGTACTGGTTCACCATTTATCAGTAGGATCGCCACCCGATAGCTGCTGCCATCGCCAGTAAAATTTACAAACTTATTTTTTTGTCAAGATTCAAAAACATTCGAGCACAAGAGCAGATAGAAATAACATGGATTGATATTCTATGCATTAGATTTTGGTGTTTAATCTTTTTATGCTATAGGCGGATTGAATCCATAAGCTTTTTCTGTTCGACATTAAGATTTGGTGACTCAGTGTGGTTTACTGTCGATAACTCTCGTTATGAGAGGATTTTTGATATCAACAATTGTTTTGAAGAAGATAACCAACGTCTCGCGATTGTTAGGGAATCGATAATCGGAGGTGAGTTTTTCATCATTGTTTTGTTTTGCTCATTCAAGTGGGCATTCTGTATTCTTCGCTCTGAATCATAATTCTTTTTTTTATACATAGCTTGAAATATAAACGCGTAAATTATTTCTAGGCGTTTACGGGGGTACCTAAAATTATCCAAAAAAGGCGGATACAAAAGTGCCGTCCGATTGATATGGTGATAGGACCACGAATCTTCGGGTGTACCGCATATGTCCCCATCCTGAGTGGAGGCTAAGTACCGCATAGCGGTTTTGGATATCTAATGATATTTTCTACTATCAGTACGAACCCCATCTTCTACGTGTCCCCAAAAGGAAAATCTATACGAGTCAACATCTTCGTGCCACTAACCAATATCTTTTCTTTGTTATTAGAATAATTGTCTTATAATAGTCCCTGTGTATACATAGATTTGTTATTGTATAGGAGACTGGATAAATCCTGCCGTTTATTGGATCTTACCTACTCTTCTCCCCTCACGCGAGAGCCCCGTATCGTGCACGATATCTTGTATAGTATAATCAGTACCTGTATACATATGAATGCTAATAGACCTGTCGATTTAGTTATTTCTCTTTTCCCTCTTTTGATGCCCATTCATGTTGATTATACTGGGTTACCTATATACTAGAATAAATCTTATAGGTTCCATTTATCTATGTTTTTTTTTGTTGAATTAGGGAAAATCACTGGAATCTGTTGGCGCCCTCTGAATAACATTCATTATATAAGGACCCACACTCCTCTCCCTGTTTCAAAGCTAGTTGTGAGCAAAATCCTATTTCAACCTTGTTAACGTAACCACGTAGCTTCAAAATCAATAAGAATAATACTCATTATACGTAACAGGGTTCTCAGCATCGACTTGGTCGGTACACTTCCGAGGTCAACTGCCGGATATACCCACATATTATCAGTATTGGATATATTCTCGAAATTTATTCTGGTATCTCCTCTCCGATCAGCAACGGCCGCTGAGGTGACTGAGGTTTCCGAAGAGAACGTCCCTCTACTATTTGGGGTACCCAAGAGGGTGATAATGGATAACGGAGTCCAGTTCCGAAGTGGCCTTTTCTCTTAGTTGCTCAAGAAGTACGACATTATTGCCAGACCCATATCCAACTACCACGCTCAGGCAAATCCGGTTGAACGTTGTCACCGAGTCATTAAGACGATTCTGACCTCCTACGTCTCCGAGAACCATTGTACCTGGGACAAGTTCCTACAGCAGGTTGCTTGTGCTATTAGAAGCGCCCGACATGAAACAACGAAGTTAACACCCAACTTCATCGTGTTTGGACGCTAGCTGAAACTCTCTGGAGAGGACCTGCACCCGCTGGCTAATGACCTCTATGAAATCCCATTCGACCCAGGTATTCGGAACGCCGCCCTGAGGCAAGTATATCAGGATGTCAATCAAAGGTTGCAGGAAGCCTTCGCTAGGAGTAGCAGACATTACAATTCACGGCGCCGAGAGGAACGCTTCCAAGTGCGTCAGAAGGTGTGGAAACGCAACTATGCAATCTCTGACTAAGCGCAAGGAATCACTGCCAAATTCCGAAATAAGTTCGATGGGCCATATATCATCTCCCGGATTTTATCAGCATGGTCCTACGAACTGGTTGGACCCACCAGCAAGAATGTGGGCGTGTGGCACGCAAAATACCTGGAAGCTCATCCTCCAGACGGGGATGAACTCGAATCCGATGAATGACTCGACGAATCGTTCTTCGCGAGGCTATGGTTAGTCCCTATTTTTTTCTCATTCGAAAAGTTTTTTTTCTTGCAAAAAAAAATCTTTCAAGAAGGGGGGTGTTGTTACGGTTCAGAAACCATTATATATTTATGCCCGTGGAAAATCCTAAAGGGCCCTGATATTTCAGGGCATACAGCAGATTTACTGGGTATTGGTTTTATTATTAGTCACACTGAAATATACTACTATACACTGGGCTCTATTCGAAGCAAAATATTGTGCTTCATGGTCTCAACTTTTCTTCTGGTGGTAGACCTCCCCTCTAATTTCCTGAAATTGTCTGAATATCAGTTATGCAGTAATTTCACATCATGTTGATTCATCTCCTGGTATATATATTTAGTCTAAGTGGGTTTGTTAAATTCCTGCATTTATCAGTTGGTTGAAAAGGTTGACAATGGTCCTGACAGGTGTCAGCAGACTAACAACTTCCTCTCTCAGAGAGGTTATAGTGGGAAATTTTGCCTCCAAAACGTGAGGTCTAACCTTATTCTTTCTGGCTCTTTCCTCAGGATTGCTTGTGCTTCTGAAAATCGCAAAATTGCGGATTTGTTAGCCTGAAAAATAATCTGGGAAAAAGTAGAATCAATCTAGTTGATTATTCTTCACCGTGGGTGGATTTTATTTTTTCTAGCTATTGAAAACGTTTCTCATCGAAACCTTCTTAAAGGCCACACACCATCACAGGCAAGTAACACATAGACTTCTCCTGGACTCTACTCTCCATTCTCATACCTATTCTCCCCATTTCTTTAAAAAATACTATATTTCAGGCCTTTTTGGTATACCTACCCAGTTAACCAGTTCCGGTGGCAGAAAAGTTGCAGGGAATTACTATGTGGTGATGCGACTTCACAATGTTGATATAAAAAAGGCGCTACAGTACTTATTGGCGATTGCTTAATGTCCGCAACCTCACATATCGCCAATAAGTTGCCAGAATATCGCAATGAATATCTATTTTAGTTACCATATACTGCAATTATGCGACGTCTCTTTATGGTAGAACATTAAACATCTATGAAACAATAGTGTGAACATCGGAATGAAATCCAATAAAACTTTCGTGGACGTTGAATCCGTGCAATTACCATACACATCGCAAAAGGTCATTCCATTTCACGTTGATGAATACGTGAATGGAATGTCTACTATCGCTTTCGAATATGTAAATTAATTTTTCATTTTATAATGGAAATCAACATAATGTTGATATTATGAAGTTTACTGAATAACACGGGGGACAGTCGGTCAGAGTTCCATGCTTGTGTATAAATGGTAATTATTTTGTGAAGTATTTGTTACATTTGGGTAGATTATCTGCGGTTGTTGGTAAGGAGCGCCATCTCTCGATTAGGTATACCCATTTACTCATTTGAATAGGCACTGCAGGTGATATAATTTATTTCTGCATTCGATAAGAATTTTCGGATGTCGGGTAGTACTGTTACAAATTCGATTATGCATTTTCGTGAACTGAATGAAATACAACTGAGCTTATGTGCAAAAATTGTACCTATTCTTGGTGCATCATAAAAATGATCGAAAATCGTTTTTTTTTCTTTTTCTACCGATTATATTTTCCGAGAAGATGGGACACAACTTTCTCAACATGATTGTGACCTCTGGCATCTTATTACATTTATGTCTTTCGGTCTCCTGAAGTCCTGGATACATTGATTTCTTGCGATAGTTCATGATCCAGGCATTTGATTGGGCACCAGAATGTGAAACATAGCATTAATTTGAACTTTGTTTTTTTTAGGGATGAAATTCATGCATTGCAAGAGATATTTTATTCCAAAATAAAAAATCTGATTTTTTTATGAATATGCCCAATTATTGAGATACTGATGAATTCATTCTATTTGGATATATATTTTACATCAATATTATAGAGTTCAGTAGCTACCAAAACATGAGAATTGAAGCTAGATGGGTACTGGCAATTATGGAATGCATTATGCATATTCAGATGAACCATTAATTGACATAAAATGTGCGCATGAAGTTTATCGTTGGGTTGTCGCAACGTGTCATTAAATAGAACATCTTAAAAATTTTACAAAAAGACTTCCTCAAGTAGTTGCACGGCTATAGTTAGAGGAAGTTCACTTATGATATATTATTTGAAATTCGATTAATATCACGAGTTCGATATTCGATAAAAGTGAATAGGGATATGTCGTATAGTATTAGCAATGTGCACTTCATCAAAACTTCTCAATATATTGTCGCATGCGATTCCTATAGAAATTGATTTGTAGAATTCACAGTGCCAACAATAAGCGGATGTTGATGTCCACGTAGCGAAGTTCTCAGTAAATCTTTGATAAGTCGCCAAGATGATTACCATTTTTACAATTTCCTCACATTTCCTGCGACTAACTGTTACTTTTTTGGTTGACTGGGTACCTGCATAAGTCAGATATATACTGGGGTAAAGGGGATCTAGGTCTTAAAAGGAAGCCTTATTCAGACAGGAAACCTGTCCGGGTATCAGAAGAGACCTATGGTACATCGATAGGTCTCCTGGTAATATAGTTGCTGTGCTGAGCTACCTACCTGTCTACGCTCAAGTAAGATCTGTCCTATTTTTCTCTGACTGGCTTATCGCTTCTTGTGGAAAGTGCATGAACTTTAGTCCTGCAATACCGTCTCCGTGTTTCATTTTCAATTGTGCTAACGCTGGATACCAACTTATATGTTCGAAGAAATCACAGTCATCATATAATAATTACTTAATTTGCTATACATGTGAACCTTCGGTATATATACCTATAGGGCTCCCTTCTGTCACTTATATTGGTACCTGAAACTCTTTCTTTTGAATCTTGTGCTATATTTTCTCTATTTACTATTAAAAGTATATATTGATCAACCTGACCTACCTTGTAAAATATTGACATCTCACATACCACATATCATTTATCAATTCAACTCTGGGCGAACTGAATCGGGGCATCTGTCCTAGGACAGTGCCGTCCCACCTCGGAGTTTTGTTGAACATACAACTAGAAATACTCGGCTGAGTGGTTTCAAATTTGATATCTCTCACCCTCGGGTATTCAGAAGAAATAAAATAGTACCAATTCCCTGAGCTGAGTAGTACATAGATTTCTATTACGATTACTATCAACCCATACTTTTCCCGTTTTATCCCTAGAAAGGAACAAAAAGGGGTAATACCCATTATATTTCGTCATTCATTTTTCGATATAAAATGTCATTTTTGCAGGTGTGATTTTGAAAATGAATTTTATTTTCAGGACATTCACGAGAATTCAATATATTGACTATTTTCGTGATTTCTTCATCTTGTACTTGAACAGCCTTCACCCACTCTGATTCATCAAGATTTATAATGTTATTAGTAATGAAGTCGTCGCTGTTGTTTATCGGATTTCGGCTGAGAAAATCTACATGAGTCATATTTCCAGCTTTTCAATACTTTACTTCGAAATCGAATTCCTGAAACTTCAACCACCAACGAGCGATTCTATGAATCAAATCTTTCTTCGTTGCTGTACATTGGATTGCTTGGCAATCAGTGTATATAATAAACAAGAGCCCTCATGAATATTCTCGAAAATGCCTCAATGCCATGACAGCTCTCTAACTCATAAGAATGATATTTACTTTCTTCATATGTACACTGCTTGATGAAGTATGCAACCGGATGCCAACCGTCTTGGTGTTTTTGCAACAATATTGCTCTGACACCCAAACTGCTCGCATCAGTATGGAGTTTAGTTTCAAGTAATGGATCAAAAATTTTCAAAGTTGGACAATTTATAAGGCTCTGTTTGATATGTTCCAATGCCTCATCTTGTAATTCACCCCAATTCTATGGTGTTCGTTTTTTCAACAGAATTGTGAATGGTTTTGCCAAGATTGCGTAATGTTTTATGAATTTCCTGAAATATCCTGAAGTCCTAAAAACTGTCTCAATTGTTTTATATCTATAAGGCAAACGATTTTTAAAACTGCTGATACTTTATTTTCCAAGATATATTATTTTACTTTGAAAAAACTTACATTTTGTGATTTGCAAAGTGAGGTTATATTTTCTGAGGACTTTCAAAACTTCTCCCAACAATCGAATATTTTCAGAAATTGTATCAGTCGGTATAATTATGTCATCGATATATGGAAATTTGTTACCAATTTTGATTTTTGAAATTATTCATTCTAAAATATTCATATTTTCCCTCAGGTGTTATGAAAGCAGTTTTTTCAATAGAATCTTGAGCCATTGAAACCTGATAATAACCTGAATATAAATCTGAACTGGTGAAAACTTTAAAGTTTCTCAATTCATCGATTTGATCATTAATTAAGGGAATCAAAAATGTTTCTTTGACAGTAATCATATTTAATTTACGATAATCCACGCATAATCGGAATTGTTCATTTGGCTCAAGTACCAATTTAATTGGACTTGCATAAGATTAATTCGATTCTCGAATAAAATTATTTTCTAACAGTTCCTTGATGATTTGATTAACTTTTTGTCTATGATACTCCGAGAGCCTGTACGGATTATAAATTACAGGGCTAGGAGATGTCAGTTTTATATTCATTTCGATACAAGTAGTTTTAACAATTTCCGACATATTTGTTGCTATGCAATCCCTATATTTATTCAATAATTTCAACAGATCGGTGAGCTTACCTTCACATTGAATCAAACCAATTGTGATTTCACTAAAACTGTTTACTGTATTCACCTGAGTGATATCAGCTGCTAAAAAAAAATTAATGTCCGTACAATTTTTGCAAAACATCACATGTGCTTGATTCGTAAATGAATGTCCAATCAATACATCTGTCAAACAATAAATATCAGGACCTACCAATATTTCAACAGTAGCAGATACACCATGGTTATTTCACATGCTGGTATTTTATTTGCCTCGATCACAGTTTGTGAAAACGTTTTTATGTAACATATTTCTTGTGACATTTTACACTTCAATTTATTTGGGACACTCTGTTTGATGATGGTAGATTCACTCCCTGTATCAATAAAACCAGTGAAATTTCCATTTTCTATGAAAACGTCCTTGAATATAAATTTCGAAAATGATTTCTAAGGTGTTGACTGTTTTCGTTTATGCCGCCTCTTTCTGTCTAAAAACATTATCAGTATCCCAGTTAACCAGTTCCGGTGGCAGGGAAGTTGCAGATAATAACTATCGTGGTGATGCGACTTCACAATGTTGATATAAAAAAGGCGGTACAGTACTTATTGGCGAGTGCTTAATGTCCGTAACCTCACATATCGCCAATAAGTTGCCAGAATATCGCAATGAATATCTATTTCAGTTACCATATACTGCAATTATGCGACGTCTCTTTATGCTAAAACATTAAACATCTATGAAACAATAGTGTGAACATCGGAATGAAATCCAATAAAACTTTTGTGGACATTGAATCCGAGAATTACCATACACATCGCAAAAGGTCATTCCATTTCACGTTGATAAATACGTGAATGGAATGTCTACTATCGCTTTCGAATATGTAAATTAATCTTTCATTTTATAATGGATATCAGCATAATGTTGATATTGTGAAGTTTACTGAACATCACTGGGGACAGTCGGTCAGAGTTCCATTCTTGTGTTCAAATGGTAATTCTTATGTGAAGTATTTGTTACATTTGGGTAGATTATCTGCGGTCGTTGGTAAGGAGCGCCATCTCTCGATTAGGTATACCCAATTACTTATTTGAATAGGCACTGCAGGTGATATAATTTATTTCTGCATTTGATAAGCATTTTCGGATATCGGGTAGAACTGTTACGAATTCGATTATGCATTTTCGTAAACTAAATGAAATACAGCTGAGCTTATGAGCGAAAGCTGTACCTACTCTTGGTGCATTATAAAAATGATCGAAAATCGGTTATTTACTTTCTACCGATTATATTTTGCTAGAAGATGGGACACAACTTTCTCAACATAATTGTGACCTCTGCCATCTTATTACATTTCTGTCTTTCGGTCTCCTGAAGTCCTGGATACATTGATTTCTCGCGATAGTTCATGATCCAGGCATTTGATTGGGCACCAGAATGTGAAACATAGCATCAATTTGAACTTTGATTATTTTAGGGATGAAATTTATGCATTGTAAGAGATATTTCATTCCAAAATAAAAAATCTGATTTTTTATGAATATGCCCAATTATTGAGATACTGATGAATTCATTCCATTTGGATATTCCACACTGTATATTTACGATTTGAATATCAATTGATCATTACCAATCTGATAAATGTTTTCAATTATATATCTTACATCAATATTATAGAGTTCAGTAGCTACCAAAACATGAGAATTGAAGCTAGATGGGTACTGGCAATTATGGAATGCATAATGCATATTCAGATGAACCATTAATCAACATAAAATGTGCGCATGAAGTTGATCGTTGGGTTGTCGCAACGTGTCATTAAATAGAACATCTTAAAAATTTCACAAAAAGACTTCCTCAAGTAGTTGCGCGGCTATAGTTAGAGGAAGTTCACTTATGATATATTATTTGAAATTCGAATAATATCACGAGTTCGATATTCGATAAAAGTGAATAGGGATATGTCGTATAGTATAAGCAATGTGCACTTCATCGAAACTTCTTAATATATTGTCGCATGCGATTCCTATAGAATTTGATTCGTAGAATTCGCAGTGCCAACAATAAGCGGATGTTGATGTCCACGTAGCGAAGTTCTCAGTAAATCTTTGATAAGTCGCCAAGATGATTACCATTGTTACAATATTTTCCATTCCCAGCGACTTACTGTTACTTTTTTGGTTGACTGGAATGTCCCGGCTTTTTACGAAAGTAACAATATCTGCTTGTTGAAGGTCAATTAGAACGATGTAAAAACGGATTGTCACTTTCATTTCGACTCAACGGACACTCGGCTTTTTTGTGTCCCACAGAATTGCATCGAAAACAATTTATTTTATTAGCTTGTTTATCGACACCTTTTCGCGATTGATCACAACTTCTGAAAAAAGTTAATAGTTCACTCAAGTCTTTGAAATTGCTGGCCAAAGCACTTTGTTTCAAATGTCTATTATCTATGCCACTGATTATTTTATTTATTTTATCTGATTCTGCAATTTTCAATGTTAGCTTTTTTAGTCTAATGATTTTATTAGTGAAATATATGACATAAGAAATTTAACTCGATGACTGATAATTAGCAGCCTCTTTGAAAAGTTCAGCGATTGCTTTTGGATCGACATCAGAAGTATTACGCAATGATATTTTCAAATCTTTCCAATTTGAACACATATTTTCAGTATTGAATAACCATTCACGAGCTCTATCTGCCAACTTAAGGACTGCAAAATGCGTGGTAGAAACATCATTCCAACTACAGAAATATGCTTTTTCTTCTACTGAACGTATCCACCAATTTATGGTTATGTCCTTGTTCATCGGGTCGAAGTTGGGAATATCTTTCCAAGTGGAAGTTTTTTCACTCACCTCGATTTTACCTTTAATTGAACTCAATTAATTTTTCAACGATGTTACCTGTTGCAGCGAAGGTAATGGTGGAGTACCTCCTCCATTCGTTATGGAAGCCGTTGGTGGTGTTTGGAATCCTAACTGATCTCTCTCCATTGTCACTTTTTTCCAATAAACCTGTGTGGAACTTTTTTCGAACAAGCTAAGCTTTCTGCTGCGATGAAAACAATATTCACAAATATAATGATAACGTTATGATCAATATTTCCAACACTTCTGACAAATGTAAGAGCTATGGGGTTTAATTATACAAAGCCGATTGATTGTGATTACGCATATTCATTCCAAACATAGCAATATTGAGACATTGCTTTGTTATCAAGAATCCAATGATGCAGTGATGATAATTTGGGTATATTGATTGATAACCACAATGCCACTTCCACAGATAGTGTCAAATTTCTAATTGAAAACTTTGTCATCGAGCAACTTCGCAACGAAGTCTATTCGAGATCATCACAATGTTAACATGAAATGGATGAAATTTAAATTCTTCTCTGAGTGCGTCAATTCATGTTCCCAATGAGGCTGTTTATTCTTGTGAATATAAGTTGCATTTATTCGCACATTCACACGTTGTTTCTATATTTCGAGCTGATCATTGACAATATGGATGAACGATTTTAACTTTCATATACTTCATGGAATGAAGCATCCGACATTTAGATTCAAAAATTCCGTCTTCTGAGTGTTATTTGTAGCAATCCGAAATTGATTCACCTTTGGCCATTCAATTGAAAAAAATATTAGGCTTCAACTGTACCTAAGTAGATGTTTTTCGCCAGTTCTAGACCTCCTCCCAAGGTCACACACCTCCACGTGGCCTTGGGGGTCAATGACCTTGGGGGGTCAATGACCTTGGGAGGATTGACCTTGAGATGAGTGACCTTGGGGTGAATTACCTTGGGAGGAGTGACCTTGAGAGGAGTGACCTTGGGGTGGATGACCTTGATGCGATCTTGGGAGGAGTGACCTCGAGTTGGCGACCTTGAGAAGAGGGTGCCCTTGGGAGTTGATGCGGCCTTGAGAGGAGTGCGTCCTTGAGGGGTCTCTCTTTTTCTGTGAGCATGACCTTGTGTTTTCACATCTCTGAAATGGGAGGGGGTGCGACCTTGAATGCTGCTGCTGCATGCGCATGCGCCATTACCCCACGAGAGTTCAAGATCGCGTTGGTGAGAGTGGGGGAGTTCCTTTAAATTGGCGATCCAGTGCTATAGTTGTCACAAGCAGTAGCAGCAGCATAACTAGCAATCAATAGAAATAAATATTCACTCGTAAAGCGTGTGTGTGTCCTTGCGTGATAACAAGTGTTATTTTTATGTAAGTAAATTCCTATATTCTATATATTCTTCTGTACTCTCTTTCACGTGTTTAATCTAGAGATGAGTTCACCTAAAATTTATTTGATCGCGATCAATAATCAAATCGCTGAAGGGTATGAATTCACCAAGCAAGTGCTGATATGATATGATAACTAGATTTGGTAGATCTGCCACCGTTATATTATTAGATGAAGAAAGTGGGGAAACTGTGGAAAGTTGGTTGCTCAAAAGAGTTTCAGATGTGATTGAAGAAAGTGATCTCCATTTGATCAACTCCCGCGGGCTTTATACAATAGCATACCTGGGGCAGAGTGAACCATTATATGCTGGCGCGAAAACGCGAACGCTTATGAGGTTCGGCATAAAAGAAATACCCCTTAGCGAGACTTCGCCTCAGTAATTAATTGAATTATTTTTATGATTAGTTTAGTATTAGTGAAAGGGAATTTAAATATTATATGTATATAGTAGTTCTTACATTCTCGCCACCCTCTTCGTCGCATTTACCATTTATGGTGAGTAGTTTTTTTTCAAGCTGAGGGTATGAGCTATGTAATATGAAACGTATTTGTCGAATTATCTCCCGAACTCTTTTTTGTTTATTTATTTGTAGACTCCAGTACTCAACTTCTAAGGTTATGTGGATGCACTATTCTAGCCAGTTTTGGCCAGCTGCTGAAGACATCGAATCAGCAGTCAGCAGACTTAAATATGAACTCATCGATTTGGAGCGTGATTCACTCCATGCAGTCAACTATGATATGAGCGCATGTTTCAATCAAGAACGAGCCCGAGAGATTTTAGCGGATGCTGATCGATATAACATCGGTCATTTTCTATGCAGTTGCCTAGAACACGGGAGTATAACTTTGGAGCAGTTTCTTGAAGAAATGGTGAAGGAGGGTTTGGAATGCTTCCTTCACGATTTAGTTGAATTCCTACCAACTATCATCATCGAAAAATACGGTTTGAGGGAAGCTTCAGAAGAAGAAGGTGGAGAAGGCGAAGAAGATGAAGAAGAAGTTGGGGAAGAACGATAAGGTGGCGGGGTACAAGGGAGTGTCTAGTATACTCTTATAGTCTCAAGACTCACTATTTCAATCATTGTACATAATTGGAAAAATAAAACATTATTCGACATTTTACATCTTTTATTATCTGAAAAAAACTGCTACAAATTTATATCTTAAACTATGGTGGTAGTGATTCATCTGATCATAGCTTCATAATTCTTCGTTCACACACCCATCTGTATGGAGCCATCTAGAGCGCTATATGTCATGACTGCGTCATGTAGAATGAGCGCATACACTCTTGTATTGGCTGAAAATTTTGAATTGCGAGTCTCAAATTCCAATTTGATATCTACTGTTGAGGATTTCACGGCGTCGGCTTGATGGCTGCAATCGATGATAAATAATGGGTTCCTCCTGAATTCTTCTATACCCATCATCGGCTCACTCATATCTTTACCATAGTAACTCTTTTGAAAATTTTTGTAAGCATAATAGGCTATAGCATCCAACTTCCTGTCGAATTTTAAATTACACCGCTCGTATGGGTATACTTCTGAATTCAAATACACTCGAATATTATCAATGTCAGCATTAATGAATTGGTTGGCATCTTGAGATACATCATCCGTATTAGCAGATTTCTGGAATCCTATGATAATGTATCGCGGTCGCTCGAGGCTGTTGGTAGTTTTGACAGCCCAAATGTCTGAAGATGTTTCACGGATAGTTGGTAACTCATACAAATCCCACATCCTATATGCTATTTTTATCTTCGCAGTGGAACTTATATTGATGCGATTCAATAGTTTGAGTTTTTGTTTATCTGACGGCATGATATGCCTTATTCTCCATTCAATCTTATCAATTTCTATTTTCGCATTAACTACTTCCATGTAGGAGTTTTTGAATGAGCGAGCAATGATTAGTATCAACTCTTGTTTTATATTCAAGACACCCTTATTATAGTCCTCAGCGAATCCCATCAAGTATTTGAGTGGTAATTTTCCGCTGAATACGTGATTGACTTTGTCTAGGATCGGTTGATCATTATCATTAATTCCTCAACCGAGAGTCTCTAGAAATCTTTTATTCGATTCCCCATAGGAGATCATACATTTCATAGCTGTAGTGATGCCTGGTTTTCGAATCATACACACTTGTTCGCCACCCATCTCATAGCGAATTTCATCGAATAGGAATGCTAAAGCATTATTGGATAAATAGCAATTTGCTGTCAAATCATCTGGTGTGAATTTTCCTTCGATGTAGATGTAGCTCTCTGCAATATCTAATATTAAATCTTGAAAGTTGACAGCTATTCTTATTTCGTCATAGTTCTTGAATGATGGTGAACCATATAGTTTGTATGTGTGTTCATGCAGGCTGATTAGGGAATGATCGAAGATTGGTTCATCAAACACTTCCAATTGGAGACTAGTAGAAGTTGTGGAAACCATCTCTAAATTTTCTGTAGCACTTTCAGTCCGATAGATTTCAAGAAATCAATATCGCTCTCAGATAGGTTATGATGCCGCCTTGTCTGATTGAGACGTCGATCGCGAATGAATCCGCGACCGCGTTTACACTTCTTTTTATCATTTCTGCGATCATTATGGGGTGTGGGGGTGGATATTCGCTTTGATTGGTTGCCGAAGCAATTTTTTCGAGATCAATCTAGTTGTTTCAGTTCAAGCTTCATTATAATCTTCTCTCCTCGGAAATCGACCAAACAATTTTCATCATCCAAAATTCTCAGTGTAATGTTATCGATAGACTGACGTCTGGTCGGGCTGATTGGTAGATATATAATGTTTTTCGGTTCCTTCGACAGCTTATATCCAGGATCCACATTGATGTCGAATTCATACAACGTGTGAGGTATTGGTCCATCGTTGACATCACCACCGACTGATTGATTATCGCATTTCTGATTGCCATCATGATGATGATCCTCACAAAATTGATATTTCGACACCTCTGGATCGTTCTTTAATCGTTGCGGTAGCTTATCCCATACTAGAGCAATCTCTTGGGAGGCCAATCCGATCAGTACTTCCCTTGGTAGGTCGGCGAGTTCTTTCTCAGTCATTTTCAAGAGAGAGCGTGATTTAGAGTAAGCTAACAACGCATGGGCCATTTCTTTGATGCTTTCTCGATCCATGATGAGCTACTTTTCGTTTGTGTTCTTCTTTGAGAGAAATTTCAAGCACAAATGACTGTGTTGTATTCTTGTTGGCGCTCATAGTTATATACTATTTTGGTAGCTCTAAGCGTTATAAAGTTATAAACTCTTTTGGTAGGGGTAAATCATAATACTCGACTACTTTACCGCTTTTTTTATATGCGACCCAATGTGTCCCATCACCTTGTTCGCTATCTAAATTCAATATGGCGGATTCTGTACGGTATGGGCCGTATGAGGGTAAATTTTCCCTCATATATATACCTCGAAAGTTCGGTATTTCAATCTTTTTTATATGTCGTGATCTGTTAGAGCCCTTCGAGGTAGGCCATCTAGTTTTTTGGAGTTTGGAACTTCAAATAGATACCCAACCCTTTGCGGTATGGTTTCAGATAGACCCCTTTGCCCATTTTACCTAGAGCAATAGCCTCCATATGTGTGTTGTGGCGGTTCGTCTCAGCGAGTTTCTCCTTACTCTCTTTGGCGGAAATGATAGCACGAACAACACTTGCACCGCCTGCAGCCAAACTACCCAATGCTGATAATCCCGCAAAAATTGGGATTAGTGGGAGAATGCATCCAACCTTGGGGATTGGTATTATGCGGGGTGTTCGAATATTTCTCATTTCTCCTGCCATTCTCACGAATTTTTTAGCTGCACCGACGGCCTTTAGAATTGTTTCACCCAAGTTTCTGGTGAGCGTTCCCCTGTTCCCCATTTGGCGTAGCGCATATCGAACTTTGTGCACTATTCCCGATCCAAAAGCTATCTTTCTCATGTGTTTGGGCGTGGCATTTGAAATTGCTACAATGAATATTTTGTTTTTTTGTTTATGAATAAACTCAAGATAGGGAACATACTTACAAGACATCTGATCAATTAATAATAGAACGATCCTCACTGAAACGTTTAATGACCATAAAGCTTTTTGATTCATAAATACCATCATAATTTTCTGAACTATAGTATCTTCTGATAATCAGTACACCTGTGGGATATGATGATTTTAACCTCAGGCTTGTGCTCATCCACCGTAAACAGGTTCTGAAACAGGAAAATTTTTCTTCTGGTAATCAGTACACCTGTAGGATAATGAGTCGAGCCTCGGGTTGTGCTGATCCAATGTAAACAGGTCTGAAACAGAGAATACTGTAAGTATACGATCAAGTCCTGTTGTGAATCAGAAAGTATCGTGATCATCGAATGTGATTTTCAAATAGGAAAGTTATGTGACTTACCCGCGGTGTTCCCTAGCATTTCTTGAGGATTTTCAGGATGAATTCCTTTTATTTTTCTGGGATATTTTTGAAGGTTAAATATAGGTTAACATTTCTTGCAGCGCGAAGTGTCAACTTTCGACGGCTACATTCAGAGTGATCTGTACCTGTCTTTTGTTTAATGCTGTTCTGTCCAGTGTGCGCCACTGACTTAAACCTGCTCGTTAACTGACCAATAGGATAGCAGAATTTTTTTGAGGGTCAGCTGGAGTTGTCAAATTGGAATTGCAGGTAGTGTTTTTTTTTAAATGTAACTACGTATTTTCCGGCATCTTGCTCGAGGCTTTTTTCGGGTGGCCATGATGGAGTTCACAGGTGTCGGCAAGTAATTTTCCTTTGACTTGATGTCAGCACCCTGATGGGGGATCTGTAAGATTAAAATTCACTTCGTCGACCGTGCCTTCGTTGCTGGACCTTTTGGTCGTTTTGTTCTACCACCTGGAGACTGCCAAATTTCCTGAGAAGCCCTGCAGCATGGCCCCATTTTGTTTTCGCGGAAAGTGGTAACCCTTCATGGAAGGTGAGTGGCAATTCTTGGCAATGCAGATCACTTTGTATTGTTGCCTGCGAATTTTGTTTTTTTGTGTCTGCAAGAGATGTTAGAACCCATATTTCTACGAGGGTGGTTGGAGGAGTCCAACTTTTGAGGTGTTAGGCTATTGGTAGGGTCACTACCAGCTTCACCTGTGGTACTTCTGTCTTGATCCCATCAAGGACACCTTGGACACTCTTCCCTTGCCAGGACTCCTGGGAAGGGCCTCATTAACAACAACCGGATCCTGGCTGGAGCAGACAACCCTAGGACACCTTGGTGGTTGAGCAGCTCAGCAGGGAGCTCATCTGGGACTGGTAGCGGGCTTACCAACAGCCCATCTTCAGGGTGGATTCGTCGGCGAGGACCTATGCTGCCCATCTTCTCATCAGGCCAACAATCGACCTTGGATAGGGGTGATAGGACTTATGAAGAGGACTTCGACATCAGGACAGGTTTTTTGTTAGGATGTATTTTTCACTTTTCAGAAGTAATTTTATATCACAGTGAGACACCCTGTCCACTTTTCCTCATAGTACTATGCGGTAATAGTTTCAGTTTCACCTTTACTGATAATCACTTCCCATCATTTCTACATATTTCTGATTAAGTAGGTATATCTTAATAATCCTCATATATAATTCTGTCCTCTGCATCATTCTACACAATCACCCTGTCTATTGTTCGGCATATTAAATAGGTCTTTTAAACTATTTGGTATTTTTATTCATTTATCTGTGTACTATGACAATCTAGTGAAATGAGTATTTGGTATTTTTTTTATTTTCAGATCAATATCAACTTGATACTCTTAACTACTTGGTTTTCTCAATTATCCTAGTTGAATATCTTTCATAATCAATTGAGTGGCGCCCTAGGTACTTGAATTTTATATACTATTTCAGGCCCCGGATCCACTTTATCTGTTCTCTGGCGAACAGCTGCCGTCAGCACTTTGTGTTCTATTTTTTTAATTTCATTTTTGAATATAATAAAGTAGGCCACATAAATGGCGCCCAACGTGGGGCCCCGAAAATTCAATCATCAAAGTATCAATATTTCCTAGATTGTTGTGGGGACATATGGATGAATGAAAAAATACTTTCAAGTTCTATTGAGAGGTGGGTTTTATAGGTGCTAATAAACACTTTTTCAAGATTAGGAAAGTTTTTGTTCTGTTAATTTTTTTGTTGTGATTGGGAGCACTGCAGGTGATTCTTATTGTTTCCTGTAATGATTCACAATTTTTAGAGCTAGATTTTGAAGCTGATAGTATCATTTTTTGGCATAATTAGTGATTTGATAAACTTTACATTTCCTCATTCTTGTGATATCTTGAGATAGATATTTCATTTGCTTTCTCTGTTGAATTGGGAAGGTTAATAATCAACATGGATTCTATTAAAGTTAAACATTTGTTGATTGCGGAAATCAACTATGAGTTGAGAATTAGAGGTGTTATTTCAGAAAGAAACATGGATGATAAAAGGAAGATTTAAGGTCGTCTTCTAGCTAAGGAAGTACAACAGGGGAAGGATGTTCTGACTTTATTTGACCCTTCATTTAATTTTGCATCAGATAAAATTGAGATTGAAAATACTCTAACTTCAATTGAATTCTTGATTAATGATTTAAGAGGGCAGTATCTAGGATATGCCATGTTACAAATAGGATTCAGAGAATTTCTTTGAATAATGAAGATGAAGAATTTGAAGAGAAGTCAATTTTTAAGAATGAATCTTATGCAACTGCTCTGCAACTTGAGGCAGAATTATTTGAAAGAGTAACTGAGTCGGAACAACCTGTTCCAGTAAATGTAAATTTGCTGAACTCTACTACTGTCAGTCCATCTAGCGGAAATGTCCAGAATACTTCTTTTTCACAAAGTGTACCTAAATCAATTCCCGTTTACAAGTTAGGAGTACAGTTTGATGGCGAGCCTAAAAACCTTCTGACCTTCTGACCTTTTCACCGGAAAAGCTACTTTTTGGTTTCGTTATGTCAAGCCTCAAGTTAATGATTGGGAATCCTTAGTTTCAAAACTCAAGAAAGATTTTTTAGTATCTGATTTTGATGATGAAGTTTGGCAACAGATTAAGAATAGGAAACAAGCCAATTCAGAACCAGTGGTCATTTATATAGCGTGCATGGATGCACTTTTCAACCGTCTTAGTCATGGAGCTGCGAAAGTTACCAAGATTAAATATATTAAATTGGGATTAAAGGCTGATTATAGGCGTAGGTTAGCTCTATGTGATATAGACTCTGTTCCCCAGTTGGGAAACCTGTGTAAGAAATTAGAGGAAGCTGATTCACAGGGTGCCTCGACTTCTTCAAATTTTAATTCCCAAAATAGTAGATTCATTTCTTCACTAGATGACCCTGAAGTAGCATCTATTCCTAATAATGTTTCTGACAATCATTCCAAGCCAAATTCTCATCGAAACAGTAGATTTTCTGGAAACAAGTTTCGAAAAAATAAATCTAAAGTTTCTTCTACCTCTAATAGCGCCCCTAATTCTTCTTCTCAATCTGCTGTTTCCGATAATCCAAAAAAGAAACAAATTGTATGTTGGAAGTGTAACTTAGCCAATCACACTTTTCGAGACTGTAAATCTGGTATTAAGAAAACCTTTTGTTTTCAATGCGGTACACCAAATGTTACGGTAAAGGATTGTGATAAGTGTCAGGGAAACTAGTAAGGGAGAATCTTGATAAAGGCTCACAAGTTTCTCCAGATTTTCGAGCCAATTCTAGTGGGAATATTTCTGACATTAAAATAGAGGATGAATTTCAAGGAGATGTAGCTCCTCTATTAATAGAAAATGGCAATGATAATAGACCATATATATGTGTCCAACTTTTTGATACTGATATCACAGCACTTTTGGATAGTGGTGCCAATATTTCAGTGATAGGTCAATGAGGTATAGAAGTTATAAAAAATCTTGATTTCATTATCCGAAAGCCTCACTTGAAACACATTTTCACTGCTGATGGTGCTAATCAAGAGGTTAAAGGGATAGTAGATTTGCCTATAAATATAAATGGGAAAATTCAGATTATTCCTGCACTAGTAGTACCTTCCTTGTCACAATCTTTTATTCTTGGTAGCGATTTTTGTAGAAAATTTGGTGTTACTATATATTTTCACGACTTTAGTTGGGACGTTAAATGTCGAATTTTGGATGAAAATGTCGACATTGTTGCCAGCTCCTCAGATTTTATGAATGTTTCTGAATTGTGTGTTGATTCTGAACTCACCGAGGATCAAAGAAAGCGAATGAAAGATCTTATCAACTCATTTGGTGACATTAGTAGTGATGCTCGTTTAGGTCGGACAAACAAGATTACACTTGAAATAGATACGGGAGATGCGAAACCTTTCAAGCAGAGACAGTACTTGATGTCTCCTTTTATGTTAAAGATTCTTAATGATGAATTAGATGACATGATCAGATTGGGTGTTGTTGAACCATCACATAGTCCTTGGAATAGTCCGGTTCTGCTAGTTAAAAAATCATCTGGAGAATATAGATTTTGTTTCGATGGGCGTAAGCTTAATGAACTCACGAAACACGATAGTTACCCATTACCGCGTATAGATCGAATCTTAACTCTATTAAAAGATGTAAAATATATATCCAGTATAGATTTACGGAAAGCATTTTGGCAAGTTTCATTAACAGAATCTTCCAAGGAGAAGACTGCATTTAGCGTTCCTGGTAGAGGTCTCTATCATTTTAATGTGATGCCATTCGGCTTATGTAATAGCGCGCAGACGCAACAAATACTATGTGATGCGTTGTTCGGCCCCAAGTTTGAACCGAATCTATTCACCTATTTGGATGACATCATTATTGTCTCTTCTTCATTTGATGAGCATGTAAGGCTTTTATCAGAAGTAAAACAAACTTTACAAGAAGCTAATTTAACGATTAACTTGAAGAAATGCGAGTTTTTTAAGACGTCTCTTCGTTATCTCGGTTTTGTAATTGACAGACAAGGTATCAGGACTGACCCTGCGAAAGTTTCGGTTATGGTTAACTATGCTCGGACAACTACAAGTACAGAGATTAAACGTTTTATGGGTTTATGTTCGTGGTATAGAAGGTTTATAGATAATTTTTCCACATTAATTGCTCCTATCAGTGCTTTACTGAAGGGAAAGGGTAAGAAGCAATCCATTGAATGGACTTCTGAGGCAGAAGCTGCCTCTCTTGCTATCAAGAACGTGCTTGGGTCAGCACCCATCTTATGTCCACCTGACTTTTCATTGCCTTTTACCATCCAGTGCGATGCGAGTGATGTGGGCTTGGGTGGAGTGTTGACTCAGGAGGTTCAAGGTACCGAGAGGGTGATAGCTTATGCCTCAGGAACCTTATCACGATCAGAGAGAAATTATATTATAGTATTCAAGGTGACTACTGATCACCATAGTCTTCTTTGGTTGAATAATTTGAAGTACCCTTCCGGTCGATTAGCCAGATGGGCTGTCAAGTTGCGTCAACACACCTTTGAGTTGACATATAAAAAAGGTGTTAATAACCGGGTTCCTGATTTTTTTATCTAGAATTCCTTCTTCGGAAAAGGACACCCCTGAAGTAAATTTAATAGAAGTAAAGTCTGAACAGTCAGATACTTGGTACTCCTCATCACGGAATAAAGTTTTAAGAGATCCTGATGCATATTCTCAGTTCAGAGTAGAACATGATTTACTCTATAAATATGTCCCTTCTAAGATACCCATTAAAACGAACATAGTCGAATGGGAAGTAGTTGTCCCGAAATCGCAGCGGTTATCTGTAATCAAAGATTCACATGATCCACCTACATGTAGTCATTTCGGTTTTTTCAAAACCTTTTCGAGAGTACAGCAGCACTACTATTGGCCCAAAATGAGGAGTGATATTGTAAGGCCGGGAACATTCAAACAACTTGAGGACCATGTCAGACCAAGTTTTCTTTATTAATAATCATTCAAATCATTTTCATAGTCCACATCACTTCGGTATTATTCCACCATAAAATTGCTTACATTGTATTAATCGATGTAGGTACAATAATTCAATTGCCAAATATTAAACATATCAAATAAATGAATCATCATCTTTAATGAGGTTGGTGAAATAGTTTAAGCAATAATAAAATGTTTTGATTATTATGAAAATAATTGATTTGATGAACCCGAGAATGAACCTGAACTGTTACACCTCCCTTTCGCAGAAAAATGGCCTTCACTTCATGGCCAATTGTGAAGGTCATTTTCCACTATTATTGATGCTGAAACAGTTAGAAAATACTTGACTGTTATTATATCAGTAACATATATAAAAATACAAAATACACCATACAATATGATATTTCAGTATGTAAATGATTTCAAAAAAATATATAAATCACCCTGAAATCAAACATCGTATAATTGCAACATGACAGAGAAGTTACAAAACAAATAATATACTAATAAGTACACACAATCCAATGCACATGAATGATTACTAGGACTATTGGTGACAATATTACTAGAACTATTGGTGACAGTATTACTAAAACTATTGGTGACAATATTACTAGAACTATTGGTGACAGTATTACTAAAACTATTGGTGACAGTATTACTAAAACTATTGGTGACAGGCCTGTCAAACTTATGATCTAAATTAACAATTTTCATATTTTTTCACTCTATTTTTATGCAACGTGATATGTTTGCCTTTACTGTTTTTTATCGTACAGTTTGAGTTCTCAATGCCAACTACCTCAAAAGGACCGTCGTACCAGGAGTCAAATTTTGTGCGGTTTTCGTTTGTCGTGATAACCAAATCTCCAATTTTCAGATCAATTTCGGTTGCTTTCGTATCATAACAAGCTTTACGATTTATTTTAGCTTTCAGAAGAGTTTGTTTTGCTTTGTTATGTGCCAATTGCAGTCGATATCGAACTTCTTGATCATACGCGTCTATATTATAAATAGGATCTACGCGAGAATCAGTAAAATTTGCTAGATTCACTTGCTTAGCATAAACGAGTTCGTAAGGAGTGTAATTATGATAAATACTTGGGGTGGTATTGTAACAAAATGCGTAAAATCGAGTCCAACTGTCCCAATCAGTTTGAGATTCATTTATGTACATGCGTATGTATTCGTTAAGGACCCTATGATTTCTTTCGCAACCCCCAATAGTCTGGCTGTGATACGCCGTAGATACTTTATGCTCAGCTCCAAATAACTTCCAGATGTTATCAAAAATTTGATTTTTATATTCCAAACCCATGTCCGTTCTAACTTCTTTGGGTGGACCATAAATTAGAATAAAATTATCAACAATGGCCTTTGCGACAGTTGATGCCTCTTTATTCGGTATTGGTATGATAGTAACATATTTAGACAACTCGCATTGTATAGTTACCGCATATACGTTACCTATGTCAGTTCTTTGAAACGGACCTATTGTATCTATGCATATTATATCGAAGGCACTCTGAGGAGTTGGTGTAATAACAAGTGGTTCAAAATGTTTAATTTTTTCTTTGTTGACTTGACATTCGTGGCAGTTTTTGATAAAGTTGGCTACATCACGCGACATATTTTTCCATGTATAAGTAGATTTTAACTTCTTAAGTAGTCGTTTTTGACCACAGTGTCCTCCCAAGATTGGGTTTCTATGAAATTTTTCTACAAGCTTTAACTTTTCTTCCTTATTGATTATAAGCTTACTTGATTTAAATAATGAAATAATTAAATTTTTCAAATGAATTTCTCCTAAGTAGTTGAATTCATTAATGGTGCACCTTTTAAATATTCCATCTCCTAGGCTCAATTGAACTTTTTTAATCTTACTATCACCAGCCATTTTATTCAGCTGCGACATCACTTGCTCTAACGCAATGGTGTCTTTAGTGATTGGAATTCCATTTTCAAAAATAGTTTTATTTTTATTCCTAACGGTTATCCTAAGATAAGTAGGTTTGAGCTCAAATTTTAAACTTGGAAGTTTAAATACTTCTGTGTTATCTAAAGTTTCATGAACTTTTGGTTGACTAATCTGGGATTTTTCTTTTGGAACTTTATCTGTGCAGTTTTGTATTGATTTTGACTTAGAACGTGTCGTAATAAAAATATCATGTGTGTTATAAGACATTTCCTTCAAGGTATCTACACTAATCCTTGATAAGGCATCGGCTGTTACGTTATCTTTACCTTTGATGTATTGAATTTCAAAATCATATTCTTCCAAGTCAAGTCTCATTCTAGTCAGTTTCGACGATGGATCTTTCATTGAGAATAGAAAAGCAAGTGGTCTATGATCCGTTTTAATCAAAAATTTTTGACCATAAAGATAACAACGAAAGAATTTAATTGCCCAATGGACCGCTGTCAGTTCTTTGAGAATTGTTGGTTTATGCGATTCGCCTTTTGTAAATGTACGAGAAGCGTACGCAATTGGTAAGTCTTTTCCATCAAAATTTTGGGAAAGTACTGCTCCACACGCTTTGTCAGAAGCATCAGTGGTAACAATAAATTGCTGCGAGAAATCCGGGTATTGCAAAATTTGTGGGCTAATTAACGCATTTTTCAACGAAATAAACGCACTTTGACATTCTGCTGACCAAACAAACTGAACATTTTTCCTAGAGAGCTTATTTAATGGTTGTGCTATTAATGCAAAATTTGGAATAAACCTACGGTAATAATTACAGAATGCAACAAATCGTTTAACTTCGTCAGCAGTTCTTGGAACGGGATATCTATGAATAACATCGTATTTAGCGTCATCTGGTAAAATGCCTTTGTCGGTGATTTTGTGTCCTAGATACGTTACTTCTTTCCTAAAAAATTGACATTTTTCCGGATTTAATTTTAGGTTGAATTTTTTACAAGTTTGAAAAACACTTTTTAGATTACTTAGATGATGTTTTTCCGAGCAACCAATTACTATGAGGTCGTCCATATACAGAAAAGCTTTTTCAGGTGTTATGCCAGCAAAGGCAATCGACATCATTCTCTGGAAGCTATTTGGACTTACCGAAAGCCCAAATGGCAACCTTTTGAATCTAAAGGAACCAGAGTCCACGCTGAAAGATGTCACGTCACGTGACTCTTCATCCAAAGGAATTTGGTGAAATCCTGATATTAAATCAATAACTGAAAACCACTTAGCTCTACCTAACTGATACAGAATGTCGTCTATTCTTGGAAGAGGAAATTTGTCCGCAATAAGCTTATTTTTATTTATACATCTGAAGTCAATACAAAGTCTCCACGCTTTTTGTCCATTAACTGATTTTTTGGGAACTAATAGAACTGGGCTATTATATTCCGATGTTGATGGTTCTATTATGTCATTATCTAACATTTTTTCTATTTGTCGATTTATTTCATCTTTTTGTAGCTTTGGAGTTCGATAGTTCTTAATATAAACCGGTTGTTTATCCAAAAGTTTGAGTTTTTGTTTATAAAAATTGTTTACTGTAATTTTGTCTGTTTTTAACGCGAAAATCTCAGAAAATTCTAAACAAAGACTGAGAACATCGTTTTTTAAATATTCGGGTACATTCAGATTCAATTGTTTCAACAAATTGGAACATCGATCGGTCGTTTCCGGTTCTATATTATAAATATTGAATTCATCAAGGTTAGCGGTTTTGAGTTTAAGATTTTTAATAGAAACCGTTTTACTTGTAGTGTTGATTATTTTAACGATTGGATTATCTTTAGAAACTATTGATCTAGCAACGAAAATTCCGTCTTTTATTTCTCCATTCATCACTAGAGCATCTTGTGAGAGTGATTTTAAGCTGTTTATTTGTCGGAATATTTCACACTGGGGAGGTATAATTATAATTTCGTCCTGAGGGCTATTATAAATTGGAATGCAGATTTTTTCACGGCCTATTGTAAGCGTCATAGTCCAATTTGAATAATCCAATAGACATTTATATTTGGAAATAAAATCTCTGCCAAGAATACCGTCGGATGGGATAGGAAATTCATGACTCACTACATGAAAAGTATGATTTAGTGTATGCCCTTCAATATGAATATCAGTTTCTGTAGTACCTAAAGTGTCTTGAATACCTTCAGTAACACCTTTGATCTTGCAACAATTTGAGGTAGTAACTGTCTGATATGCATGAATTTTTGTTCTTTTGAAAACCGAAATATCAGCCCCTGTATCTATTAGTAGTGTAATGTTTGCGTCAGTCATTCCGCAAGAAACAATTATGTAATTCGAAAAGGATAAATCCATTTTGAAAATTCTTAAATTTCCCCCAACCGGTCCTGTTGGGGGACCGGTGGGTTTCCCGACTCATATTCCGCGTCATATTGTCTTATATTAACACCCGAGTTACCCGAGAAGTGACCCCGTTGATTTCCTCTGTAATTACCGCGCCTATGATACCCGCGTCCTCGCGTGTTGAAGTTATTGTCATTATTAGCCTGACTGTTATTTTGATTTTGACTTCTGTTATGATTGAAATAGGTATTACTAGGTCTTCCACGATTGTTGTATCTATTGAACCTATTACAATTTCTGCTACCTCTATTATTGTCACCTCTATAATAAAAAATATTCGTATTGCCAGCATTACCAGGATTTATATTGATAAATTTGTTAACAGCTTCCTGCACTGTACCAAATGACCCAGCTTCCATTACTATTCTAACCTTTTCTGTATTGGCATTTTGACTTAAAGCCTTCACGACAGTTTCAGTTGTATAAAGATTAGCAGTATCCATTGGCACACCCTCGCTAATATAAGCCCTTTTCAGCTTTTCAGCTAGAGTCGTAATTTCTGATGAATATGTAACTGAGTCCTTGTTATTTTGTTTGAGATTTTGTAATTTGGCTGTTAATACTCTAGAATTATCTCCTTTTATGCCATTTTTCAAACATGTACTTATACCGTCAATCGAATCTTCGTTCGTTATTAAATCTCTAGCCTTTCCTGATAATCGCGTTTTAATAAATGCTACAGCATTTCGCTCATGTCCTTCCGAATTGTTTTTCAATAATTCAATCGCATCTAAAAATGATCTCAATTTATCTGGAGAACCGTCAAAATCTTGTGACACTATTTTACTTGCAAAATTGAAAAATTCTACAGCAGTCAGCGGCATTTTTTCGGAATCGTCTTTAACTTCTTCTATCTTAGCTTCAACGACAAAGTCCTCGTCTAGAACTAAAGGGTCAATCTGTCCCGTACATGATATAGGAACCTTGAAATTAACATCAATAATGAGGAATGCTCTGACTACTTTGTCTCTGATATACCAAAAAATTTGACGACTTATAGTCTTTTGAGCATCGTCGAGAGAGTTCCAATATACTTGGAGTATATTTGTAAATTCATTAAAAAGTTTGACCAAATTATCACGAATTTCGTGACGCACTGACTCACCCTTAGGTACTTGGTTTTTAATTACTCTTTTTGATTGATTAATCACGTCTTGTTTTATTTTGTTCAATTTTAAATTAATTTGATTCCAAGTTGGCATTAAAAACTGAAAAAAAGTAGATTAGAATTTAACTAAAATGAAGTTTAAAATAAAAATACTCCATAAACCCCTGACATTTGAAACAAACTACACCCGATATATAGGGTGAAATTGGGTACAATTGTAAAATATTAATTTTTCAACTGTTACAGGAGAAAACAAAAATATACGCCCATACAATAGATACAAATTGATTGTTACCTTAGTTCTTTGTCTTCGCGCACATCACATCACAACACAGGCACTCGGTTATTTCCTAAACGGCTCCAACGCTGGTCATGGAAACGGCATGATTTCTTTGCCAACGCTTTTTCAAACTTTTCCTGTATATTTGGAAGGATTTAAGCAGGAACAACAGCAACAAAACAACCACTATGATGTACAGCATCACTTTTACGTCTTTAGAGACATGAACTTCTTCCTGCTGCACTATGAAGTTAGAGTTGACTACTCCATTTTCTGTTAGATCTTGATGTTGTGATTTTGAATTACCCATTTTTTAAAATTTCGTAGAATCTCCCATAATTGTCCTTTTATACTATCAGGTATTATATACCTAGCACTCCACTAGTGCTCCTCTACGTTCCTGGAATTGGTCAATTCCAAGGCAGGATCGCCATGTAAGGCCGGGAACATTCAAACAACTTGAGGACCATGTCAGACCAAGTTTTCTTTATTAATAATCATTCAAATCATTTTCATAGTCCACATCACTTCGGTATTATTCCACCATAAAATTGCTTACATTGTATTAATCGATGTAGGTACAATAATTCAATTGCCAAATATTAAACATATCAAATAAATGAATCATCATCTTTAATGAGGTTGGTGAAATAGTTTTAGCAATAATAAAATGTTTTGATTATTATGAAAATAATTGATTTGATGAACCCGAGAATGAACCTAAACTGTTACAATATCATGAGATATGTTAGGTCCTGTAAGATTTGTCAATCACAAAAATTATCAAACACTGCTCGTATGGGACTTATGGGTGCTGAGAGAAATGTCAAGTTTCCTTTTCAGACCATTGCTGTAGATATCATGGGACCGTTTCCCAGATCATCCAAAGGCTTCACATATTTGTTAGTTGTTTCAGACTTTTTCACTAAGTATACATTGTTATGTCCTATGCGCGATGCCAAAGCTCCTAATGTGATTAGATTCATGGAGAATAAAGTTTTTCTGGTTTTTGGTGTTCCACAATTCATAATTTGCGATAATGGACAGCAATATGCTGGTAATATCTTCAAAAAATTAGCAGATACATACAAAGTCCAGAAAATTTGGTATACTCCGCGATATTCAGCGCAATGCAATTTCGTGGAAAGGACTAACAAGACAATAGGGCAAGCGATAAGAAGTTACGTTGAGGAACATAAGGATTGGGATAGGGAATTGTTCAAAATTCAGCAAGCCATTAATACAGCTACCCATGAGGTGACCCAATTTAGTCCAGCGTTCTTGATTTTTGGCCGTGATGTACCGATCTCTGGTGAACAGTATGGTAACCTTTCTAGTACTCAAGATATTGAACTTTTACCTGACAGCAAGGATAGTTATGTTCTGGATATCAAGGGGCTTCGTGATGTTTTTCAAACTGTAAAAGAAAGATTACATAAGGCCTATCAACGAAATGTATCTAGTTACAATCTTCGTAAAAGAGATCATGTTCTCAATGAGGGCGATAAAGGCTGGAGAAGAAACAAAATTTTATCAGATGCTTCAGCCAAATTTAGCGCAAAACTAGCTCCAAAATTTGTGTTATGTACAGTGAGGAAGAGAAAATCTTGCTTAGTCTATGTCTTAGATAATGCTGATGGTTCTCCAGCGGGAGATTGGCATATCAAAGACTTGAAACAATACTACGGATCCAATTCAGATGTCTCTGTTGGGTAATATATTTTTATTCCAGCCATATTTTGGTTCGTGTATAAGGTACACATATAGGGCTGGTAATAAAAATTATTTTTGGGTAAATTTCAGGTCCTCTATGGACAATATATTCTTATTCAAACCATTTCTTTGGTTCGTGTATAGAATACACATATAGGGTTTTGAATAAAAATTAGACCTTTTTTTGTTATTGAAGTTGAACGTTCAACAAAATTTGCTGGTGCACTTTAGAAGCTATATGCTTGTAGATTTTTTATAGTCACAATTCGTGGGGAACGAAATTGTTAATTTAAAATTCTTCCGGAAGTTATTCATATGCATATGGGCCGTGTAGATATTCAAACTTTGTTTGTATATATCATTTCATTGATTTTACTGATAATGGTTCAATCAGGACTGATCAACCTGAACATCATAATTGTAAAAATCCTTCAGATTTTTTTGTTCTTTTAGTATCCTTGGATGAAATTGGATTAGTCTCTAACCGATTTTGGCAATTTGACCGATTATGACAATTTTACCGATTTTGACAATTTAACCGATTTTGACACCAACCGATTGTGACATTTCACCTGAATTAAGATTTTCACGATTTTTTTTTTGACTTCCAGTAAAGGAACGTTTGCTCCGCGCAGTTACCAGTCATCCAAATACATCACTTATATATAGTTTTGATTTATTTTATCAAAAAAATTGTAACCAATTTTTTCTCTTAGGGGAGGGGTAGAAGTAGCATTAAAAATTGCTACAATGAATATTTTGTTTTTTTGTTTATAAATAAACTCAAGATAGGGAACATACTTACAAGATGAAAAAATGGATTAGCCATAAATTGGACAATAAAAATTTTTTGAAAGAGAAAAATAGTCTATCCAATTAAAAATATCAAACATAGTTTGAGATGAATGTCTGGTAGACTACGAGCAGAAAACAACTACTTTCCTGGTAAATACCACGTTTCCACTATTTTTCTCTTTCAAAAAATTTTTATTGTCCAATTTATGGCTAATCCATTTTTTCATTTATTGAGCTTATTCAAGCTCTTAGCCACTTCCAAGTTCTGTGAAACTTGGGAGATTCGTTCCTGGAGTGTTTCTTTCTTCTGCCGCATGATGTCGCCACTTCCAATTGTCTGTTGGAACGCGGCTCGGTGCGGTCAAATAGACGCTACGAAAATGCATTGGGACAGGCAACGCTTCGAGTGGAGATCTTACGGTCTCTACTCGGATAACTACCCTGCACTGATGAGGGCCAATAAGCCCGAAACCGGTCTGTAGGTTGTTAGGCGTGCCTGTCTCGATGTGAATTTGTCACGTCTTAGGAAGAAAGAAACATTTGCGATCTGCATTCACAGTGTGAATCGTTGCATGGACTACAAGCAGATATAATTCAATGTTCTGCGTGGTATTTACCAGGAAAGTAGTTGTTTTCTGCTCGTAGTCTACCAGACATTCATCTCAAACTATGTTTGATATTTTTAATTGGTTAGACTATTTTTCTCTTTCAAAAAATACTTACAAGACATCTGATCAATTAATAATAGAACGATCCTCACTGAAACGTTTAATGACCATAAAGCTTTTTGATTCATAAATACCATCATAATTTTCTGAACTATAGTATCTTCTGATAATCAGTACACCTGTGGGATATGATGATTTTAACATCAGGCTTGTACTGATACACCGTAAACAGGTTCTGAAACATTGAAATATTTCTTCTGGTGATCAGTACACCTGTAGGATAATGAGTCGAGCCTCATGTTGTGCTGATCCAATGTAAACAGGTCTGAAACAGAGAATACTGTAAGTATACGATCAAGTCCTGTTGTGAATCAGAAAGTATCGTGATCATCGAATGTGATTTTCAAATAGGAAAGTTATGTGACTTACCCGTGGTGTTCCCTGGCATTTTTTGAGGATTCTCAGGATGAATTCCTTTTATTTTTCTGGTATATTTTTGAAGGTTAAATATAGGTTAACATTTCTTGCAGCGCGAAGTGTCAACTTTCGACGGCTACATTCAGAGTGATCTGTACCTGTCTTTTGTTCTATGCTGTTCTGTCCTGCTGTGTGCGCCACTGACTTAAACCTGCTCGTTAACTGACCAATAGGATAGCAGAATTTTCTTGAGGGTCAGCTGAAGTCAAATTGGAATTGCAGGAAGTGATTTTTTTTTAAATGTAACTACGTATTTTCCGGCATCTTGCTCGAGGCTTTTTTCGGGTGGCCATGATGGAGTTCACAGGTGTCGGCAAGTAATTTTCCTTTGACTTGATGTCAGCACCCTGATGGGGGATCTGTAAGATTAAAATTCACTTCGTCGACCGTGCCTTCGTTGCTGGACCTTTTGGTCGTTTTTTTCTACCACCTGGAGACTGCCAAATTTCCTGAGAAGCCCTGCAGCATGGCCCCATTTTGTTTTCGCGGAATGTGGTAACCCTTCATGGAAGGTGAGTGGCAATTCTTGGCAATGCAGATCACTTTGTATTGTTGCCTGCGAATTTTGTTTTTTTGTGTCTGCAAGAGATGTTAGAACCTATATTTCTACTAGGGTGTATGGAGGAGTCCAACTTTTGAGGTGTTAGGCTATTGGTAGGGTCACTACCAGCCTCACCTGTGGTACTTCTGTCCTGATCCTATCAAGGATACCTTGGACATTCTTCCCTTGCCAGGACTCCTGAGAAGGGCCTCATTAACCACAACCGGATCCTGGCTGGAGCAGACAACCCTAGGACACCTTGGTGGTTGAGCAGCTCAGCAGGGAGCTCATCTGGGACTGGTAGCGGGCTTACCAACAGCCCATCTTCAGGGTGGATTCGTCGGCGAGGACCTATGCTGCCCATCTTCTCATCAGGCCAACAATCGACCTTGGATAGGGGTGATAGGACTTATGAAGAGGACTTCGACATCAGGACAGGTTTTTTGTTAGGATGTATTTTTCACTTTTCAGAAGTAATTTTATATCACAGTGAGACACCCTGTACACTTTTTCTCATAGTACTATGCGGTAATAGTTTCAGTTTCACCTTTACTGATAATCACTTCCCATCATTTTCACATATTTCTGATTAAGTAGGTATATCTTAATAATCCTCATATATAATCCTGTCTTCTGCATCAATCTACACAATCACCCTGTCTACTGTTCGGCATATTAAATAGGTCTTTTAAACTATTTGGTATTTTTATTCATTTATCTGTGTACTATGACAATCTAGTGAAATGAGTATTTGGTATTTTTTCATTTTCAGATCAATATCAACTTGATACTCTCAACTACTTGGTTTTCTCAATTATCCTAGTTGAATCTTTTTTATAATAAATTGAGTGGCGCCCAAGGTACTTGTATTTTATATACTATTTCAGGCCCCGGATCCACTTTATCTGTTCTCCGGCGAACAGCTGCCGTCAGCACTTTGTGTTCTATTTTTTTAATTTCATTTTTGAATATAATAAAGTAGGCCACATAAATGGCGCCCAACGTGGGGCCCTGAAAATTCAAGTATCAAAGTATCAATATTTCCTAGATTGTTGTGGGGACATTTGGATGAATAAAAAAATACTTTCAAGTTCTATTGAGAGGTGGGTTTTATAGGTGCTGATAAACACTTTTTCAAGATTAGGAAAGTTTTTGTCCTGTTAATTTTCTTGTTCTGTTTGGGAGCACTGCAGGTGATTCTAATTTTTTCCTGTAATGATTCACAATTTTTGGAGCTGAATTCTGAAGCTGATAGTATCATTTTTTGGCATAATTCCTTTCTTGCTATCAAGTACGTGCTTGGGTCAGCACCCATCTAATGTCCACCTGACTTTTCATTGCCTTTTACTATCCAGTGCGATGCGAGTGATGTGGGCGTGGGTGGAGTGTTGACTCAGGGGGTTCAAGGTACCGAGAGGGTGATAGCTTATGCCTCACGAACCTTATCACGATCAGAGAGAAATTATAGCGTCACAGAACGAGAATTGCTAAGTCTAATTTTTCTAATTGATAAATTTCGTCCGTACATAGAGGGTACAGTATTCAAGGTGACTACTGATCACCATAGTCTTCTTTGGTTGAATAATTTGAAGGACCCTTCTGGTCGATTAGCCAGATGGGCTGTCAAGTTGCGTCAACACACCTTTGAGTTGACATATAAAAAAGGTGTTAATAACCGGGTTCCTGATTTTTTATCTAGAATTCCTTCTTCGGAAAAGGACACCCCTGAAGTTAATTTAATAGAAGTAAAGTCTGAACAGTCAGATACTTGGTACTCCTCATTACGGAATAAAGTTTTAAGAGATCCTGATGCATATTCTCAGTTCAGAGTAGAACATGATTTACTCTATAAATATGTCCCTTCTAAGATACCCATTAAAACGAACATAGTCGAATGGAAAGTAGTTGTCCCGAAATCGCAGCCGTTATCTGTAATCAAAGATTCACATGATCCACCTACATGTAGTCATTTCGGTTTTTTCAAAACCTTTTCGAGAGTACAGCAGCACTACTATTGGCCCAAAATGAGGAGTGATATCATGAGATATGTTAGGTCCTGTAAGATTTGTCAATCACAAAAATTATCAAACACTGCTCCTATGGGACTTATGGGTGCTGAGAGGAATGTCAAGTTTCCTTTTCAGACCATTGCTGTAGATATCATGGAACCGTTTCCCAGATCTTCCAAAGGCTTCACCTATTTGTTAGTTGTTTCAGACTCTTTCACTAAGTATACATTGTTATGTCCTATGCGCGATGCCAAAGCTCCTAATGTGGTTAGATTCATGGAGAATCAAGTTTTTCTGGTTTTTGGTGTTCCACAATTCATAATTTGCGATAATGGACAGCAATTTGCTGGTAAGATCTTCAAAAAATTAGCAGATACATACAAAGTCCAGAAAATTTGGTATACTCCGCGATATTCAGCGCAATGCAATTTTGTGGAAAGGACTAACAAGACAATAGGGCAAGCAATAAGAAGTTACATTGAGGAACATAAGGATTGGGATAGGGAATTGTTCAAAATTCAGCAAGCCATTAATACAGCTACCCATGAGGTGACCCAATTTAGTCCAGCGTTCTTGATTTTTGGCCGTAATGTACCGATCTCTGGTGAACAGTATGGTAACCTTTCTAGTACCCAAGATATTGAACTTTTACCTGACAGCAGGGATAGTTATGTTCAGGATATCAAGGGGCTTCGTGATGTTCTTCAAACTATAAAAGAAAGATTACATAAGGCCTATCAACGAAATGTATCTAGTTACAATCTTCTTAAAAGAGATCATGTTTTCAATGAGGGCGATAAAGTCTGGAGAAGGAACAAAATTTTATCAGATATTTCAGCCAAATTTAGCGCAAAACTAGCTCCAAAATTTGTGTTATGTACAGTGAGGAAGCGAAAGTCTCGCTTAGTCTATGTCTTAGATAATGCTGATGGTTCTCCAGCGGGAGATTGGCATATCAAAGACTTGAAACAATACTACGGATCCAATTCAGATGTCTCTGTTGGGTAATATATTTTTATTCCAGCCATTTTTTGGTTCGTGTATAAGGTACACATATAGGGTTTTGAATAAAAATTAGACTTTTTTTTGTAATTGAAGTTGAACGTTCAACAAAATTTGCTGGTGCACTAGAAGCTATATGCTTGTAGATTTTTTATAGTCACAATTCGTGGGGAACAAAATTGTTGATTTAAAATTCTTCCGGAAGTTATTCATATGCATATGGGCCATGTAGATATTCAAACTTTGTTTGTATATATCATTTCATTGATTTTACTGATGATGGTTCAATCAGGACTGATCAACCTGAACATCATAATTGTAAAAATCCTTTAGATTTTCTTGTTCTTTTAGTATCCTTGGATGAAATTGGATTAGTCTCTAACCGATTTTGGCAATTTAACCGATTTTGACAATTTAACCGATTTTGACAATTTAACCGATTTTGACAATTTAACCGATTTTGACACTTTAACCGATTGTGACATTTCACCTGAATTGAGATTTTTACGATTTTTTTTGACTTCCAGTAAAGGAACGTTTGGTACGCGCAGTTACCATTCATCCAAATACATCACTTATATATAGTTTTGATTTATTTTATTAAAAAAATTGTAACCAATTTTTTCTCTCAGGGGAGGGGTAGATGTAGCATTTAAAATTGCTACAATGAATATTTTGTTTTTTTGTTTATAAATAAACTCAAGATAGGGAACATACTTACAAGACATCTGATCAATTAATAATAGAACGATCCTCACTGAAACGTTTAATGACCATAAAGCTTTTTGATTCATAAATACCATCATGATTTCCTGAACTATAGTATCTTCTGATAATCAGTACACCCGTGGGATATGATGATTTTAACCTCAGGCTTGTGCTCATCCACCGTAAACAGGTTCTGAAACAGGGAAATCTTTCTTCTGGTAATCAGTACACCTGTAGGATAATGAGTAGAGCCTCGGATTGTGCTGATCCAATGTAAACAGGTCTGAAACAGAGAATACTGTAAGTATACGATCAAGTCCTGTTGTGAATCAGAAAGTATCGTGATCATCGAATGTGATTTTTAAATAGGAAAGTTATGTGACTTACCCGTGGTGTTCCCTAGCATTTCTTGAAGATTTTCAGGATGAATTCCTTTTATTTTTCTGGGATATTTTTGAAGGTTCAATATAGGTTAACATTTCTTGCAGCGCAAAGTGTCAACTTTCGTCGGCTACATTCAGAGTGATCTGTACCTATCTTTTGTTCTATGCTGTTCTGTCCTGCTGTGTGCGCCACTGACTTAAACCTGCTCGTTAACTGACCAATAGGATAGCAGAATTTTCTTGAGGGTCAGCTGAAGTCAAATTGGAATTGCAGGAAGTGATTTTTTTTAAATGTAACTACGTATTTTCCGGCATCTTGCTCGAGGCTTTTTTCGGGTGGCCATGATGGAGTTCACAGGTGTCGGCAAGTAATTTTCCTTTGACTTGATGTCAGCACCCTGATGGGGGATCTGTAAGATTAAAATTCACTTCGTCGACCGTGCCTTCGTTGCTGGACCTTTTGGTCGTTTTGTTCTGCCACCTGGAGACTGCCAAATTTCCTGAGAAGCCCTGCAGCATGGCCCCATTTTGTTTTTGCGGAAAGTGGTAACCCTTCATGGAAGGTGAGTTGCAATTATTGGCAATGCAGATCACTATGTATTATTGCCTGCGAATTTTGTTTTTTTGTGTCTGCAAGAGATGTTAGAACCTATATTTCTACTAGGGTGTTTGGAGGAGTCCAACTTTTGAGGTGTTAGGCTATTGGTAGGGTCACTACCAGCCTCACCTGTGGTACTTCTGTCCTGATCTCATCAAGGACACCTTGGACACTCTTCCCTTGCCAGGACTCCTGGGAAGGGCCTCATTAACCACAACCGGATCCTGGCTGGAGCAGACAACCCTAGGACACCTTGGTGGTTGAGCAGCTCAGCAGGGAGCTCATCTGGGACTGGTAGCGGGCTTACCAACAGCCCATCTTCAGGGTGGATTCGACGGCGAGGACCTATGCTGCCCATCTTCTCATCAGGCCAACAATATACCTTGGATAGGGGTGATAGGACTTATGAAGAGGACTTCGATATCAGGACAGGTTTTTGTTAGGATGTATTTTTCACATTTCAGAAATAATTTCATATCACAGTGAGACACCGTACACTTTTCCCCATAGTACTATGCGGTAATAGTTTCAGTTTCACCTTTACTGATAATCACTTCCCATCATTTCTACATATTTCTGATTAAGTAGGTATATCTTAATAAGCCTCATATATAATCCTGTCCTCTGCATCAATCTACACAATCACCCTGTCTATTGTTCGGCATATCAAATAGGTCTTTTAAACTATTTGGTATTTTTATTCATTTATCTGTGTACTATGACAATCTAGTGAAATGAGTATTTGGTATTTTTTTTATTTTCAGATCAATATCAACTTGATACTCTTAACTACTTGGTTTTCTCAATTATCCTAGTTAAATCTCTTTTATAATAAATTGTGTGGCGCCCTAGGTACTTGAATTTCATATACTATTTCAGGCCCCGGATCCACTTTATCTGTTCTCTGGCGAACAGCTGCCGTCAGCAATTTGTGTTCTATTTTTTTAATTTCATTTTTGAATATAATAAAGTAGGCCACACATAAAACATTATCCAGAATAATGAACCACTGTTTGATTCTATCAGGGCCAGTTTCCAGATATAACTTTTTCAACACACTTTTACAAAAATCATCTTCCGCCTGTTCTACACTAATGTTTTTCATATTTCTAGAGACCGAGAGATAATCATGATTGACAACAAATATTTCTACTAGATCGGTTCTACTTGCCTCTTCTCTCGTATTATTCATGTCAACCGGATAACAATCAGCCGTCATGTTCTCCTTTCCTGCACGAAAAACTATCTCAAACGAATATTCCTGAATAAATAAGGTCCAACGTGACAATCGCGAATTCAAAAGGCGACATTTCAAGAGAAATGACCAGTAATATCATGATCAGTAATAATAGTTAAAGGTTGTCCTAGAACTAAGGTTTGCCACTGCTTTGAAGCATGTACGACAGTAGATGTTTTTCGATGATTATAGATCTCCTCCCAAGGTCACACACCCTTATGTGGCCTTGGGGGTCAATGGCCTTGGGAGAAGTGACCTTGAGAGGAGTGACCTTGGGGTGAATGACCTTGGGAGGAGTGATCTTGTGAGGGGTGACCTTGGGGTGAATGACCTTGATGCGATCTTGGGAGGAGTGACCTCGAGTTGACGACCTTGAGGGTTGATGTGGCCTTGAGAGGAGTGCGTCCTTGAGGGGGGCTTTATTTTTCTGTGAGCATGACCTTGTGTTTTCACACCTCTGAAATGGGAGGGGGTGCGACCTTGAATGCTGCTGCTGCGTGCGCATGCGCCATTCTCCCACGAGAGTTCAAGATTGCTCTCACCAACGCGATCGGTGAGAGTGGGGGAGTTCCTATAAATTGGTGATCCAGTGCTATAGTTGTCACAAGCAGTAGCACCAGCATAACTAGCAATCAATAGAAATAAATATTGAATCGTAAAGCGTGTGTGTGCGAGCGTGATAACAAGTGTTATTTTTATGTAAGTAAATTCCTATATTCCATATATTCTTTTGTACTCTCTTTCACGTGTTCAATCTAGAGATTCGCCTGAAATTGATTCGATCGCGATCAATAATCAAATCGCTGAAGGGTATGAATTCACCAAGCAAGTGCTGATATCATCGCTGGTCTTGAATAAGCCTTACCTGATCAAGAAAATGACGATAACCAACGTAGGTGATCCATTTCATACAGTGGAGGTGAATATTATAGGTCCAATGGGGTAGAACTTACAGTCGAACTCCACCAAAAATGTTATTTAATAAAGTCAACAGACTATCATAAGGACATGTTTCGAGGGATTGATCCCTCATCATCAGCTTACATAATATAAAAGAACATCTAGAGATAGAATTACGAAGTTATCATCTTTACATAGTAAAAAATAGAATGCTCAAGACTTACCATTGGTGAAAAAATTCATTAGTGAAATACAAATCAAAATCAATGTAAAAAAAATATTTTTTATCTTTTTGACATTGAGAGCCCGAGAGATTTTAGCGGATGCTGATCGATATAAAATTGGTCATTTTCTATGCAGCCGCCTAGAACACGAGAGTATAACTTTGGAGCAGTTTCTTGAAGAAATGATGAAGGAGGGTTCGGAATGCTTCCTTCACGATTTAGTTGAATTCCTACCAACTATCATCATCGAAAAATACGGTTTGTTGGAAGCTTCAGAAGAAGAAGGTGGAGAAGGCGAAGAAGGCGAAGAAGGTGAAGAAGGGGAAGAAGAAGTTGGGGAACAACAAGAAGGTGGCGGGGTACAAGGGGGTGTCTAGTATACTCATAGTCTTTAGACTCACTATTTCAATCATTGTACATAATAGGAAAAATAAAACATTATTCGACATTTTCCATCCTTTATTATCCGAAAAAACTGCTACAAATATAATTATCTTAAACTATGGTGGTAGTGATTCATCTGATCATAATTCTTCGTTCACACACCCATCTGTATGGAGCTATCTAGAGCGCTATATATCATGACTGCATCATGTAGAATGAGCGCATACACTCTTGTATCGGCTGGAAATTTTGATTTGCGAGTCTCAAATTCCAATTTGATATCTACTGTTGAGGAATTCATGGCGTCGGCTTGATGGCTGCAATCGATGATAAATAATGGGTTCTTCCTGAATTCTTTTATACCCATCATCGGCTCATTCATATCTTTACCATAGTAACTCTTTTGGAATTTTTCGTAAGTATAATAGGATATACCATCCAACTTCCTTGAATTCTAGATTCCACCGCTCATATGGATATACTTCTGAATTCAAATACACTCGAATATTATTAATGTCAGCATTAATAAATTGGGTGGCATCTTGAGATACATCATCCGTATTAGCAGATTTCTGGAAACCTATGATAATGTATCGCGGTCGCTCGAGGCTGTTGGTAGTTTTGACAGCCCAAATGTCTGAAGATGTTTCACGGATAGTTGGTAACTCATACAAATCCCACATCCTATATGCTATTTTTATCTTCGCAGTGGAACTTTTATTGATGCGATTCAATAGTTTGAGTTTTTGTTGATCTGACAATTGATGATATGCCTTATTCTTCATTCAATCTTATCAATTTCCATTTAAGCATTAACAACTCCCATATAGGAGTTTTTGAATGAGCGAGCAATAATTAGTATCAACTCTTGTTTTATATTCAAGAAGCCCTTATTATAGTCCTCAGCAAATCCCATCAAGAATTTGAGTGGTAATTTTTCGCTGAAAACGTGATTGACTTTGTATAGGATCGATTGATTATCATCATTAATTTCCCAATCGAGAGTCTCTAGAAATTTTTTATTCGATTCCCCATAGGAGATCATACATTTCATAGCTGTAGTGATGCCTGGTTTTCGAATCATACACACTTGTTCACCACCCATCTCATAGCGAATTTCATCGAATAGGAATGCTAAAGCATTATTGGATAAATAGCAATTTGCTGTCAAATCATCTGGTGTGAATTTTCCTTCTCTGCAATATCTAATATCGAATCTTGAAAGTAAACATCTATTCTTATTTCGTCAGAGTTCTTGAATGATGGTGAACCATATGGTTTGTATGTGTGTTCATGCAGGCTGATTAGGAAATGATCGAAGATTGGTTCATCAAACACTTCCAATTGGTGGCTAGTAGAAGTTGTGGAAACCATCTCTATTTCTTCTGTAGCACTTTCAGTCCGATAGATTTCAAGAAATCAATATCGCTCTCAGATAGGTTATGATGCCGCCTTGTCTGATTTAGACGTCGATCGCGAATGAATCCGCGACCGCGTTTACACTTCTTTTTATCATTTCTGCGATCATTATGGGGTGTTGCGCTTTGATTGGTTACCGAAGCAGAACCCCATCTTTTCTCTGCTATTTTTTCGAGATCAATCTAGTTTTTTCAGATCAAGCTTCACTATAATCTTTTCTCCTCGAAAATCGACCAAACAATTCTCGTCATCAAAAATTCTCAGTGTAATGTTATCGATAGACTGACGTCCGATCGGACTGATATATAATGTTTTTCGGTTCCTTCGACAGCTAATATCCAGGATCCACATTGATGTCGAATTCATACAACGTGTGAACCTCTTCCCCATTCAGGTACGCCCCGCTCGTGATATTGCAATCGATGCGTATTAGACGAACTTTAATAATTTTCACCGGCTTTGTGGATTTATGTAGAAAGTTGGATGGGTGAAATTTTTTCTCGAAACCCAACACTTCGGCTATGGAATTCTCAACTGACAACATAATTCCATATGAAGATTTCATTTCACACATTAGAGTGTAATTATTAGCGCGAAGATAAAATACGATATTATTTTTCTATCAGAGGAGGAGTTCGAAGATGCTATAGCTTTTTGTATAACTCTATTGATTTCTAGTATTTCATAGGCGCCCGGTGGTATATAAATCATTTTCAAGTTCCCAGGGATGTGGCCTTCTTTCTCATCCCAATAACCCAAAGCGTTATCTGTCTCATCTATATTGGCTATGGAATTGTAAGAATAAAAGCCATGTAATCCCAAACCGTAAGTTCTTCCCGCATCTAGTTCAATTGGTGGGTAAAAATCAGCACTCAAAACACTCACTGTTTGCGACATAATGTTGGTGGTGTGTAAATAAATCGGCGAAAATGGGTAACAAACCTCAATGAACATTCAACAGCTGCAACTTGATCGCTATGCGAGACATTAAAGAATGTTTTTGTTTTCGCATTGATTATTACATATCGCCACATCTACATTTTCATTCGACAAAAGCAGCAAAACACTTTTCGAGGTATTGGTCCATCGATGACATCACCACCGCCTTGATGATTATCGCATTTCTGGTCGCCGCCATGATGATGATCCTCACAAAATTGATATTTCGACACCTCTGGATCGTATTTCAATCGTTGTGGTAGCTTATCCCATACTAGAGCTATTTCTTGGGAGGCCAATCCGATCAGTACTTTCTTTGGTAGGTCGGTGAGTTCTTTCTCAGTCATTTTCAAGAGAGAGCGTGATTTAGAGTAAGCTAACAACGCATGGGCCATTTCTCTGATGCTTTCTCGATCCATGATGAGCTACTTTTCGTTTGTGTTCTTCTTCGAGAGAAATTTCAAGCACAAATGCCCGTACCAGACTGTATTCTTATTGGCGCTCATAGTTATATACTATTTTGGTAGCTCTGAGCGCCTGCTGTCCTCTATTCAGATATTTCACCAACTCTTTTGGTGGGGGTAAATCATCATAGCTATCATAATACTCGACTACTTCACCGCTTTTTTTATATGCAACCCAATGTATGCCATCACCTTGTTCGCTATCTGAATTCAATATGGCGGATTCTGTACGGTATGGGCCGGATGAGGGTAAATTATCCCTCATATATATATACCTCGAAAGTTCTAGTTTTTTGGAGTTTGGGACTTATAGATATTCAACCCTTCGCGGTATGGTTTCAGATAAACCCCTTTGCCGATTTCACCTAGACCTTTGTGTGTTGTGGCGGTTCGCCTCAGCGAGTTTCTCCTTACTCTGTTTGGCGGAATTGATAGCATGAACAATACTTGTACTGCCTGCAGCCAAACTTACCCAATGCTGATAATCCCGCAAAAATTGGGATTATGGGAGAATGCCGCCAACCTTGGGGATTGGTATTATGCGGGGTGTTCGAATATTTCTCCTTCCCCCTGCCATTCTCACGAATTTTTTCAGCTGCACCGACGGCCTTTAGAGTTGTTTCTCCCAAGTTTCGGGGGAGCGATCCTTTGTTCCCCATTTGGCGTAGCGCATGTCGAACTTTGTGCACTATTCCCGATCCAAAAGCTATCTTTCTCATGCGTTTGGGCGTGGTCCGCTTATTCTTCCTTTTTAGCACACTACCGCCGCACCCCATACCAAAGCGCCTTTTTCCCTTCATTATATTTGTTGTTTTCCCCTCACGGCAAATACGCCAACTTTTTTTCTTTGATGAAGTGTATCGCTTGGCGTTCATAATAAAAATGGGCTTTGCGATACTCGCAGATCATTATAAAGTACTTGACAGTCGCATGATGCAGATTGTTCGACAAAATGAGACATTCAGTGTGGAAAATTTTGATGAAAAAGTTGGGTTAGGTAATAGTGCAATGCCACAGCGTAGGCATGGGGATCTTTTTCTCAATACAATTCGAAGTTTGATTATTGGCCTATCAAATTGTGGCAAGACGAATGTTATGATATCACTGCTCACCAATCAGAATGGCTTACGATTCGCCAACATATACTTCTTTTCAAAATCATTGTATCAACCCAAGTATGAGTATTCACGTAAAGTATTGGAACCGATAAAGGGGTTGGGTTATCACACTTACAGTAATAATGCAGACATAGTTGAACCAGCCGATGCAAAACCTGAGAGTATATTTATATTCGATGATGTTATATGTGAGAAACAGGATGTGATTAGATCTTATTTTTCGATGGGGCGTCATAGAAATGTCGACGAAATAAATCTTCATCACATATTTTCCGATCATGTATCCCCAGATGTGACATTCAATCAATTTCGGGATATGTGCGCACATAGTTGGACGGATAAATATGGTTTTCTCGTTATCGATAAGGATAGTGAGATTTGCGAGGGACGCTATAAAAAGGGTTTGATTGCTTCATAAATCCAGGATACCCTGATGTGGTTGAATCATTCGATCGCTGGATGGCAAAATGAGCGCATCTAGCAGTGAAAAAATGGATGAAATATGTCTCAAGCAGAAACTTGTCGAAGCAACTGATGCGGTGAGAAAAAAATTTGAAAGTTTGAAGAGCACCCACCTCAGCGATCAGATAATGCTTGAGAAAGTATACAAACCGCTAACGAAACCATTGAAAGCTATCTCAGAGGCTGCTGCGGTAGCGATAACCCCCTCCCAAATATAGGGTCTGAAAGTACCGCCTATCCTTAAAATACCAGCATACGCATCATTTTACGCCGATACGTAGAAAAACGGTGGGAGATGCTACAGAAATGTTTGATGAACATTTAGAATCTGGAAATTCCAGCAAAAATTCGCAATTGATGCAGAGCGAACTCGATTATGTGACAATGATGGAAACACCACCAACATCATCAACTTCACACATTTCTAGCGATAATACTACCGCTATTGATACAACAACTCTAGAAGATCGAGTGCAGCAGCATTTGGATAACTTGAAAACTGGAAAATCTAATTATGATACAGTATATGGTGTTCACATCGATCCCAAAACGGGTAAATTGAGGATGGGTAATATGGAAATCCGTTTTTTGAACGATCAAATCGAATTATGGCGTGTTAATGGAAGGAGTAAGGTATTTCTAGCTTCTTCTGAACTATATGATTTGATTTTTATGAATCAAGCACCGGGATCTATTAGCGATCGAGATAAGCAGATATATACCGCCATTCTGGAGACTACAGGGTCCGCATATAAAAATTATGATATTAGAGGAGGTTTTAATGCCGAATCCTCTAACTCGAAAAACAAATATCGACAAATCATCAAACCCCTCATAGATAGTCCACATTATATGAGGGGTCATCCTCAACGATTTGATATCAAAGGCGGTAAAGGAGTGGTGGGGGCAATACCGCACAAACAGGTCCTGAATAGAAAACGGAAAGAATTTGTTTATTGGAATGATGCTGCAGAATTGGTGGAACGTCTTCGATTATTGTGGAGTTCCAAAATGGTTGGCCATACAGGGCATGATAATGAAATAATGCCGATAAAAGAGGAATTGCGTGAAGAAGGTATCATACGTTGATTTTGATATTGGATATTGAAAATTGACTGTCGACTTGGCTGTACTAGATTTGTTCTTAATTTCAAATCTGATATATTGTTTTATTGTTTAACCTAACCTTTCATAATTTTCTTTTATTTTCTCAAGGTTCAGTTGTAAAACAGCACTAGCTGACACTGCGCCTTTTCATCTCACATTATATGATTAATTTTTTGTTAATTTGATTACAAGGTATTGGACTTTCAAGTATTATGTGATGTTCTTGAGATGAATGAAGACGATTTATTATTATTATTATTATTATTATTATTATTTTTCGAAGTGTGAGCGCCATATGTATATGCGAGTTCGGAAGATTGGTTATTAGTATATGAATGAAAGCCGAAGTAATCGCAGCGGGAAATCTACGAAGTGGAAGATGAAAATAAACCCAACCAAAAGGGCGATTGCTAATGAATTACACAAACCCGCGAGGCGTAACTTCAAAAGGAGGAGAACGATAATCAAAGAATTTGCTGACCTGTGGCAAATTGATTTTACTGAAATGCAAATATATGCAGATGAGAATATGGGCTATCGATATATACTATTCGTTATCGATTGCTATTCAAAATATTTATGGGTTGAACCTATAGAAAATAAAACTGGTGTGGAAGTGACAAACATACATACAACAATATTCTCCAAAAAATATTCAAAGTGATTTAGGCAAAGAATTCTACAATTCACGCTTCAAAAATTTGATGCAGAGATATAAGGTCAATCACTATTCAACTTATAGTATAATGAAAGCAGCTATTGTGGAGCGAGTAATTGGAACATTGAAGACTTGGATCTATAAAGAATTCTCCGCCACACATCTTTACTAATATTTACCATAATTTACAATAATTTATTTACATTCTTACAACTATATATTCATCTTAATTTATATCAACAACTAGGACCCTAACTAAAATTTACAAAAAAACTATATACAACTGGGTTTCCTTCCCCAGTAAAACAGCACTCGCGTCGGCATGTCGACGACGATTTCGCGCCACAAACCTTCAATTTCTTGGTTTGTGCCGCGAAATCATGAGCATTGTCATCTTCGGGCAGGCTTTCAACCAATATTGACGCTATGTCCGAAAGCGCCATATCCTCCTCATTCACCGACGATGAAGATGATTCACCCACCCTGCGACAGCTCATCTTAACCCCCTTGGAAGATGACCCTCTCGACATCGCCGGCCTCTTCTTACCCTGGGTGTCAGCCATACCCGTATTATCATCGCCGCACATGCTCTCCCACGTGGTAGTAAGAAGGGCTCCAATATCAATCTCATCATCTTCGGGAACATCAAATGCGTCCATGGTGATGTTCTCGAAAAATGACGAATTGAGAAAGAGTAGAAATTAACATACTTAATTGCTGGAGCTCCTCAGAATTGGCGGGAGCGGCAGAGGATTCAGCGGCGGCGGAGTTGTTGGAGGCCATCTTGTATTTCTATAACAATGAAAACATGTTGAGTCGTGTATTGCAATGTATAGAGAAGTTATGAAATTATCGCAAAGAAAAAATATTATAAGTTATAGGTTATTATAGCACTTAGCAAAACTCGACTATATCACAATGAGAACGAAGTATGTTATAGAACTCGAAAATTTATATTTCACTATATGCATTCACAAGAAAATACTTACAATTGGTTCAGAAGTGATACTCCAAAAAAAAATTAGCTGGTGGTCTGGTAGCTCGACAGGAGGGCAGGCAACTGTGTCTTCTAGACCAGGTCCAAAAAACACTTGAAGATTCTATCACTTGGAAAATGATTCAATATTAGTATAATGAGAAAAATAACATGAGTAAGAGTTTTCCACTTCGGAAAATAATTCGACATTGAAGCAAAGAGGAAAAACATTCAGAGTTGGAGAAATAGCAATAATCCAATGTTTTCACAAGGAGAAAAATGTTCGAGTCCCAGCTTCTGTCACTTTGAAAATGGTTCGATATCAATGCAATGAGGAAACATTCAGAGTCAAAGAAATAGAAATAATCTGATGTTATCACAATGAGAAAAATTAACAAGTCCTACATTCACCACTAAGAATATAATTCGATTTCACAAGTACAAAAATATGAAGATGTATACGAATTCACTATACACACTTCGAAGGTGATACTTACAGTTGGTCTAGGAGCGTCTAGTCTGAGTAGTCCAACAGGAAGGCAGTCAACAAAATGAGTTGAAGATGGGAACGGTTTGCAGATTCTATCACTTGGAAAGAGATTCAATATTAGTATAATGAGAAAAATCACAAGAGTTGGACTGTTCCACTTTGAAAAATGATTCGAAAAAGAAGCAATGAGGAACAAACATTCGGAGTCGGAGAAATAGAAATAATCTGATATTATCACAACGAGAAAAAATGTTAAAGTCCCAGCTTCTACCACTTTGAAAATGATTCGATATCTATGCAATGAGAAGACATTCAGAGTCAAAGAAATATAAATTATCTGATGTTATCACAACGAGAAAAATCTACAAGTCCCAGATTCACCACTTAGAATATAATACAAAATCACAAGTACAGAAATATAAAGATATTCACTATACACACTCAAAAGGTAATACTCACAATTGATCTAGCGGCGTCTAGTATGTAGGTCTAGTCGAAGAGGAAGGCAGGCAGCAGAATGATAATTTCGAGTGCGCGCTTCGCTTTTGTACTCTTTCCCCCCTCCTAGCTGAGAGTGGGAGTGACTGATGACGGGTGACAGATGACAGGTGGCGCTACTGATGGCGGATGACAGCTGACATGAAACACCCCAACGATCAACTACGGGCACGGAACACTTCGCGATAGTTTGGTATGGCAAATAATAGTGATTGTGATAGATGGAGCTCCTGTTTCAAGGTCATTAGCCTTAATGGTAGGTGACGCTACTGATGGCGGGTGATAGCTGACATGACAGATGACAATTGACTGTCACGGCGGCCATCTTAGGCGGAAAGAGTATTGAATAGCAATTTTAATCATAGCGGTTTCAACTCCCGAGTCGACCACTAGTTTGAGAAGAACTCCTCAATTATTCTCCAGCCAATATGTATCCTAGTGCCTGGGATAACAAGCCAATCATTGCAGTGAGGCCGCTTATCGCGAATGGGGCGATATGCTGCCACAATTGCGGGGACTCCTTCGTGCCAGGAGACCTTAATCCCAGCACGGGAATGTGCCTGCGTTGCTCGTTGGCGAATACGGCAAGAACGGGGTCCCCATCTCCTGTACCAGCGCAGTCACCAAGTTCCGGAGCCCAATGCAATAGGTGTAGTAAGAAGCTGAGGAATTCCAACTTTGGAATCTGCCGCCCAACGTGCCGGGAATGCAGCATGGGTGGAAGGCTGCACTTCCATAGGTGTAGAAGCTGCCGGCAATATCGGAATGATTGCTTGCAAGGGATTTGCAGAGGCTGCAATTTTAGCAGGAAGTTCTTTTGTGAGATGGTGGGCCACTTTTATATGGGGCACTCCAAACATTTGGACAAGTGTTGGTGTCTACCCTTCGAACAGAGACTTCGAAGGAGGGCTAGGGATTTGGAGGTGCCTGCTCCAACATTTCGGTATTATAGGGATGATATCGATGGAGACTATTGAATTAGTGTAAATATTTGATTATTTATATTTCTATTCATGAGTTTTTATTTTGTATATATTTATGTATTTCTAGTTCATAAGATTTTAATTTGTATATATTTGAAATTTAAGGGTGTAAATATATTTATGTAAGAGTGTACAATGTATTGTAAGGCCGGGAACATTCAAACAACTTGAGGACCATGTCAGACCAAGTTTTCTTTATTAATAATCATTCAAATCATTTTCATAGTCCACATCACTTCGGTATTATTCCACCATAAAATTGCTTACATTGTATTAATCGATGTAGGTACAATAATTCAATTGCCAAATATTAAACATATCAAATAAATGAATCATCATCTTTAATGAGGTTGGTGAAATAGTTTTAGCAATAATAAAATGTTTTGATTATTATGAAAATAATTGATTTGATGAACCCGAGAATGAACCTAAACTGTTACACCTCCCTTTCGCAGAAAAATGGCCTTCACTTCATGGCCAATTGTGAAGGTCATTTTCCACTATTATTGATGCTGAAACAGTTAGAAAATACTTGACTGTTATTATATCAGTAACATATATAAAAATACAAAATACACCATACAATATGATATTTCAGTATGTAAATGATTTCAAAAAAATATATAAATCACCCTGAAATCAAACATCGTATAATTGCAACATGACAGAGAAGTTACAAAACAAATAATATACTAATAAGTACACACAATCCAATGCACATGAATGATTACTAGGACTATTGGTGACAATATTACTAGAACTATTGGTGACAGTATTACTAAAACTATTGGTGACAATATTACTAGAACTATTGGTGACAATATTACTAGAACTATTGGTGACAGGCCTGTCAAACTTATGATCTAAATTAACAATTTACATATTTTTTCACTCTATTTTTATGCAACGTGATATGTTTGCCTTTACTGTTTTTTATCGTACAGTTTGAGTTCTCAATGCCAACTACCTCAAAAGGACCGTCGTACCAGGAGTCAAATTTTGTGCGGTTTTCGTTTGTCGTGATAACCAAATCTCCAATTTTCAGATCAATTTCGGTTGCTTTCGTATCATAACAAGCTTTACGATTTATTTTAGCTTTCAGAAGAGTTTGTTTTGCTTTGTTATGTGCCAATTGCAGTCGATATCGAACTTCTTGATCATACGCGTCTATATTATAAATAGGATCTACGCGAGAATCAGTAAAATTTGCTAGATTCACTTGCTTAGCATAAACGAGTTCGTAAGGAGTGTAATTATGATAAATACTTGGGGTGGTATTGTAACAAAATGCGTAAAATCGAGTCCAACTGTCCCAATCAGTTTGAGATTCATTTATGTACATGCGTATGTATTCGTTAAGGACCCTATGATTTCTTTCGCAACCCCCAATAGTCTGGCTGTGATACGCCGTAGATACTTTATGCTCAGCTCCAAATAACTTCGAGATGTTATCAAAAATTTGATTTTTATATTCCAAACCCATGTCCGTTCTAACTTCTTTGGGTGGACCATAAATTAGAATAAAATTATCAACAATGGCCTTTGCGACAGTTGATGCCTCTTTATTCGGTATTGGTATGATAGTAACATATTTAGACAACTCGCATTGTATAGTTACCGCATATACGTTACCTATGTCAGTTCTTTGAAACGGACCTATTGTATCTATGCATATTATATCGAAGGCACTCTGAGGAGTTGGTGTAATAACAAGTGGTTCAAAATGTTTAATTTTTCCTTTGTTGACTTGACATTCGTGGCAGTTTTTGATAAAGTTGGCTACATCACGCGACATATTTTTCCATGTATAAGTAGATTTTAACTTCTTAAGTAGTCGTTTTTGACCACAGTGTCCTCCCAAGATTGGGTTTCTATGAAATTTTTCTACAAGCTTTAACTTTTCTTCCTTATTGATTATAAGCTTACTTGGTTTAAATAATGAAATAATTACATTTTTCAAATGAATTTCTCCTAAGTATTTGAATTCATTAATGGTGCACCTTTTAAATATTTCATCTCCTAGGCTCAATTTAACTTTTTTAATCTTACTATCACCAGCCATTTTATTCAGCTGCGACATCACTTGCTCTAACGCAATGGTGTCTTTAGTGATTGGAATTCCATTTTCAAAAATAGTTTTATTTTTATTCCTAACGGTTATCCTAAGATAAGTAGGTATGAGCTCAAATTTTAAACTTGGAAGTTTAAATACTTCTGTGTTATCTAAAGTTTCATGAACTTTTGGTTGACTAATCTGGGATTTTTCTTTTGGAACTTTATCTGTGCAGTTTTGTATTGATTTTGACTTAGAACGTGTCGTAATAAAAATATCATGTGTGTTATAAGACATTTCCTTCAAGGTATCTACACTAATCCTTGATAAGGCATCGGCTGTTACGTTATCTTTACCTTTGATGTATTGAATTTCAAAATCATATTCTTCCAAGTCAAGTCTCATTCTAGTCAGTTTCGACGATGGATCTTTCATTGAGAATAGAAAAGCAAGTGGTCTATGATCCGTTTTAATCAAAAATTTTTGACCATAAAGATAACAACGAAAGAATTTAATTGCCCAATGGACCGCTGTCAGTTCTTTGAGAATTGTTGGTTTATGCGATTCGCCTTTTGTAAATGTACGAGAAGCGTACGCAATTGGTAAGTCTTTTCCATCAAAATTTTGGGAAAGTACTGCTCCACACGCTTTGTCAGAAGCATCAGTGGTAACAATAAATTGCTGCGAGAAATCCGGGTATTGCAAAATTTGTGGGCTAATTAACGCATTTTTCAACGAAATAAACGCACTTTGACATTCTGCTGACCAAACAAACTTAACATTTTTCCTAGAGAGCTTATTTAATGGTTGTGCTATTAATGCAAAATTTGGAATAAACCTACGGTAATAATTACAGAATGCAACAAATCGTTTAACTTCGTCAGCAGTTCTTGGAACGGGATATCTATGAATAACATCGTATTTAGCGTCATCTGGTAAAATGCCTTTGTCGGTGATTTTGTGTCCTAGATACGTTACTTCTTTCCTAAAAAATTGACATTTTTCCGGATTTAATTTTAGGTTGAATTTTTTACAAGTTTGAAAAACACTTTTTAGATTACTTAGATGATGTTTTTCCGAGCAACCAATTACTATGAGGTCGTCCATATACAGAAAAGCTTTTTCAGGTGTTATGCCAGCAAAGGCAATCGACATCATTCTCTGGAAGCTATTTGGACTTACCGAAAGCCCAAATGGCAACCTTTTGAATCTAAAGGAACCAGAGTCCACGCTGAAAGATGTCACGTCACGTGACTCTTCATCCAAAGGAATTTGGTGAAATCCTGATATTAAATCAATAACTGAAAACCACTTAGCTCTACCTAACTGATCCAGAATGTCATCTATTCTCGGAAGAGGAAATTTGTCCGCAATAAGCTTATTTTTATTTATACATCTGAAGTCAATACAAAGTCTCCACGCTTTTTGTCCATTAACTGATTTTTTGGGAACTAATAGAACTGGGCTATTATATTCCGATGTTGATGGTTCTATTATGTCATTATCTAACATTTTTTCTATTTGTCGATTTATTTCATCTTTTTGTAGCTTTGGAGTTCGATAGTTCTTAATATAAACCGGTTGTTTATCCAAAAGTTTGAGTTTTTGTTTATAAAAATTGTTTACTGTAATTTTGTCTGTTTTTAACGCGAAAATCTCAGAAAATTCTAAACAAAGACTGAGAACATCGTTTTTTAAATATTCGGGTACATTCAGATTCAATTGTTTCAACAAATTGGAACATCGATCGGTCGTTTCCGGTTCTATATTATAAATATTAAATTCATCAAGGTTAGCGGTTTTGAGTTTAAGATTTTTAATAGAAACCGTTTTACTTGTAGTGTTGATTATTTTAACGATTGGATTATCTTTAGAAACTATTGATCTAGCAACGAAAATTCCGTCTTTTATTTCTCCATTCATCACTAGAGCATCTTGTGAGAGTGATTTCAAGCTGTTTATTTGTCGGAATATTTCACACCGGGGAGGTATAATTATAATTTCGTCCTGAGGGCTATTATAAATTGGAATGCAGATTTTTTCACGGCCTATTGTAAGCGTCATAGTCCAATTTGAATAATCCAATAGACATTTATATTTGGAAATAAAATCTCTGCCAAGAATACCGTCGGATGGGATAGGAAATTCATGACTCACTACATGAAAAGTATGATTTAGTGTATGCCCCTCAATATGAATATCAGTTTCTGTAGTACCTAAAGTGTCTTGAATACCTTCAGTAACACCTTTGATCTTGCAACAATTTGAGGTAGTAACTGTCTGATATGCATGAATTTTTGTTCTTTTGAAAACCGAAATATCAGCCCCTGTATCCATTAGTAGTGTAATGTTTGCGTCAGTCATTCCGCAAGAAACAATTATGTAATTCGAAAAGGATAAATCCATTTTGAAAATTCTTAAATTTCCCCCAACCGGTCCTGTTGGGGGACCGGTGGGTTTCCCGACTCATATTCCGCGTCATATTGTCTTATATTAACACCCGAGTTACCCGAGAAGTGACCCCGTTGATTTCCTCTGTAATTACCGCGCCTATGATACCCGCGTCCTCGCGTGTTGAAGTTATTGTCATTATTAGCCTGACTGTTATTTTGATTTTGACTTCTGTTATGATTGAAATAGGTATTACTAGGTCTTCCACGATTGTTGTATCTATTGAACCTATTACAATTTCTGCTACCTCTATTATTGTCACCTCTATAATAAAAAATATTCGTATTGCCAGCATTACCAGGATTTATATTGATAAATTTGTTAACAGCTTCCTGCACTGTACCAAATGACCCAGCTTCCATTACTATTCTAACCTTTTCTGTATTGGCATTTTGACTTAAAGCCTTCACGACAGTTTCAGTTGTATAAAGATTAGCAGTATCCATTGGCACACCCTCGCTAATATAAGCCCTATTCAGCTTTTCAGCTAGAGTCGTAATTTCTGATGAATATGTAACTGAGTCCTTGTTATTTTGTTTGAGATTTTGTAATTTGGCTGTTAATACTCTAGAATTATCTCCTTTTATGCCATTTTTCAAACATGTACTTATACCGTCAATCGAATCTTCGTTCGTTATTAAATCTCTAGCCTTTCCTGATAATCGCGTTTTAATAAATGCTACAGCATTTCGCTCATGTCCTTCCGAATTGTTTTTCAATAATTCAATCGCATCTAAAAATGATCTCAATTTATCTGGAGAACCGTCAAAATCTTGTGGCACTATTTTACTTGCAAAATTGAAAAATTCTACAGCAGTCAGCGGCATTTTTTCGGAATCGTCTTTAACTTCTTCTATCTTAGCTTCAACGACAAAGTCCTCGTCTAGAACTAAAGGGTCAATCTGTCCCGTACATGATATAGGAACCTTGAAATTAACATCAATAATGAGGAATGCTCTGACTACTTTGTCTTTGATATACCAAAAAATTTGACGACTTATAGTCTTTTGAGCATCGTCGAGAGAGTTCCAATATACTTGGAGTATATTTGTAAATTCATTAAAAAGTTTGACCAAATTATCACGAATTTCGTGACGCACTGACTCACCCTTAGGTACTTGGTTTTTAATTACTCTTTTTGATTGATTAATCACGTCTTGTTTTATTTTGTTCAATTTTAAATTAATTTGATTCCAAGTTGGCATTAAAAACTGACAAAAAGTAGATTAGAATTTAACTAAAATGAAGTTAAAATAAAAATACTCCATAAACCCCTGACATTTGAAACAAACTACACCCGATATATAGGGTGAAATTGACGTCAACATCCCTTTAACAATACTGGTCATAGTCATATATACTGGTACAATTGTAAAATATTAATTTTTCAACTGTTACAGGAGAAAACAAAAATATACGCCCATACAATAGATACAAATTGATTTTTACCTTAGTTCTTTGTCTTCGCGCACATCACATCACAACACAGGCACTCGGTTATTTCCTAAACGGCTCCAACGCTGGTCATGGAAACGGCATGATTTCTTTGCCAACGCTTTTTCAAACTCTTCCTGTATATTTGGAAGGATTTAAGCAGGAACAACAGCAACAAAACAACCACTATGATGTACAGCATCACTTTTACGTCTTTAGAGACATGAACTTCTTCCTGCTGCACTATGAAGTTAGAGTTGACTACTCCATTTTCTGTTAGATCTTGATGTTGTGATTTTGAATTACCCATTTTTTAAAATTTCGTAGAATCTCCCATAATTGTCCTTTTATACTATCAGGTATTATATACCTAGCACTCCACTAGTGCTCCTCTACGTTCCTGGAATTGGTCAATTCCAAGGCAGGATCGCCATGTAAGGCCGGGAACATTCAAACAACTTGAGGACCATGTCAGACCAAGTTTTCTTTATTAATAATCATTCAAATCATTTTCATAGTCCACATCACTTCGGTATTATTCCACCATAAAATTGCTTACATTGTATTAATCGATGTAGGTACAATAATTCAATTGCCAAATATTAAACATATCAAATAAATGAATCATCATCTTCAATGAGGTTGGTGAAATAGTTTTAGCAATAATAAAATGTTTTGATTATTATGAAAATAATTGATTTGATGAACCCGAGAATGAACCTAAACTGTTACAGTATTAATGAAAAAAATACTAAATGATCTATTTTATTTCGATAAATTGGATAAGAGTTCCAAATTATATCACCCAGAATTGAATACAATATTTTCAAAAGCTGAAAAATGTATGAGCTTCAAATAATATAACTGTAACTGAGAAAACTGATTCCTTTGCAGTGAGAACAAAATTCAAAGTTATAGATTATAATGTTTGGAAAAGTAAAGTAAAGTTTTATACTTCATCATCTAGGAAAATATGATTCGGCATTATCACAATGGGAAAACTATCAGAGGTAGGGATTGTTGAACTTAAAAATCCTATGTTATCACAACGGGAAAAAAATATAAGTTTAAGGGTGAAAATTGCAAGCCTTAGGTTATATAGCTCCGGGAAGAGTTGTTTCTCCCATATTTCGAACCACTATTTATTTTTGAAAGTAGATAATGTCTAACGCGACAGTTGGTATGACTGGTGACATCTGGTATGAGAAATGGCAGTTTGTAAATTATAGTTGTTACGGTAGATGGCGCTTCACTTCTGTCAAAAGTCACACGTCCCAAATACAACCAATAACAGGTACTGAACACTTCCTAATTGACAGTTGGTATGATTGGTGATAGCTGACATGACAGATGACAATTGGCAGGGCAGCTGTCACGACGGCCATCTTAGGCGGAAAGAGCATTGAAAAGCGGAGGAGGTAGCAATTTTAACCATAGCAATTTCAACTCCTGAGTCGAACAGTAGTCATTGAATTGTTATAGATCCTTAGAACCATCTACAAGCAATCATTATGTCTGGACAATACCAGAATATGTCCATGCGGCAAATGGTGGACGCCATACGGCAGAGGCAGCGCACCAACCCAGTGGAGATCGATGAAATAACTCAGAGGCACTTGGACGAGCGGCGGGCCGACGAAGTACTGCAGGAGTTAAGGGCTGTGCGGCGGGCCGAGATGGGGCACAACAACGTGGAGATTCCTGAACTCGACTCCGACGAAACAATCATTCTAGCTCCTGTAATCACAAGAAGGGAACTACGCAGAAAGAAGAAATCAAAATTTCCGCCTTATACGGCTATAATGCCGAAGCCGAAAGTGAAATGAATAAACATGTATCGTTTTTATATTATATATTTAAATAAATGCTTTTCGTAATACAAATTGTTTGTCATAATTTGAATACATCATTAATAAGTAAGAAGTGGTCCTCGAGTGTCTACAGTTTCAATTTCTCTCGTAGGTGCCTGACTGTTCTCACAAAAGAAGTGAAAATCCCATATTTATGTGAATCACAGTCGCACACGCAATAACAATAATGCATACATTTCCTGCATACCAGCCCATCTACGACATCGTCGTATTCGAATAGGTAGAAACATTTTCTGCGGCAGCAATAACGCCTTGATGTAATTGAGCATTGATACTCCAACGTGCGAACCATGTTAGGCGAAGTTTAAATGATGTCTGAGAAGTAGGGCGAATATTAGAAACCAAAGTGGTGGGCGTTAACAACAAGCGGGCCAGTGTAATGACGTCCGAGCGTAACGACCAATGGGGGAAGCCAAAGGGCTGGGCCTCAACAAATGGGCGGGTCCCAAATTGGCCACGCCTTGTCCCATCTTTCATTTTGCCGACGATCGATTCTGTGCGAGGCATGTTGAAGTTATTATTCACAGGATAATTAGATGTGTCGAAATATTCTATGTCTTCTTTCATAAAATTATAGAAATTTTTTGCTATCAATTTTCAAAATGAGGAAATCAGTATCGACTAATGATGATGACGTTCCCGGAAAATTTTTCTTGATACAATCATATAAGAAATCATAGATTACAATTTTCGACACATCTAATATACTGAAGCCCACATAGAGCGGTTTATCATAATGCACGCTAACCCTACCCATGTGAATTGCAACGAAATTTTCATGAAATATCGTGCAAGTCTTATAATTGGGAAGGGCCGTCAATGCATTAGCACCCTTCCGCTTCTTGATACTCTCCCAATGGGTCACAAGTTTGATATCGGTCCTTCTATCGACATTTCCCATAGTTTTACCGTGCACACTGTTGACCATCTTTTTGAATGAACCGTTATCGGCTTTGTTCGTACTTTTATTGCGCATCTCAGTATTGAGATCTACATATTTCTTCAACCAGCGAGATTGATTGAATTTAAGAACTCTATGCATTCGCGTCAAGATTAAACCATTTCTAATCGCCTGTTTCAAATTTCGATAATGGATTATATAATTTAACTTATTCGATAAATTTGAAATCAGTTTCTTATGAGCGGATTTTGAACCTGGCGGGCTGATAGATTCCACAAGAAAAGGTAAATCCGAGTGCGCATCATGTAAATTTTCAGGGTAGTGAATATCTACTTCGAGAACATACCCGCACGGATCATCATCTGCAACATTCAAGTTATCCAAATTTGAGATTTCAACATCAGTTAACCATGTGAAACCAGATGTAGGTAGTGGTTGCGACATACTATGCCCATACAAGTTGGTCGCATCCAAATACATTATAAACGATGATGGATCATCAGGGTTGAAATTTGAAAGGAATTTATTTTTAGCCACATGGCTTCTCAAACTACACTGGCTGACACCGCCTCTCATTCCCTTCTTGAAGAAATTCACTATGTCGATGTCAGTTGAGAGTTCCAATTCCACTTTTGTGTAGCGCAACATAGCATTCCATGACAGACCAGGGGCTGTATAATATTGACACGGGTCCAACTTGTATGTCTTCAAACTAACCTTCCGAAATTTATAGCTATCTAAAAAGCGCAACTTCATGATCATTTTATGATTTTTCCCATCTTTTCCCAAATACTCATCAACTAAAACATGTTTAGTGAATGAAAGGTATTTTTCCTTCGTTTGAGCGATACAATCCACCCTATCTTCATGATCGAACAATTGTTTGATGAAGAGGTGGCTATCATACCCGCTCATATTATGAAAAAAGACGGGAATGAAGTTAGGTAGCTCAAAATTCAAATCACATTTAGAATGTGCGGCGCCTTCTCTCTTTTTACCAGTCAGGTGACAGTGGTCTCTAACTTTAACATCTGCGGAATCAAGTGGCTAATCACAAATGTTGCAAATTGTAGCAGTAGCGGAATCAAGCTTTTCTGCAGCACTCAATTCAACCATAGGAACAACATGTTTCAAATGCCTCAACATTATCGACTAAACTGGAGACAAAATTGTTTGCTACACCTTTTCCTCGGAATGAAACAAATTTAGTGCGGCTTGTGAGCGAATGTTCTATTTGTATACGACCCCGTAGGATCTTGTTCACAAGTTTGGATAGTTTCAGAACAGATTCAAAATCCGCATTAATAACGAATAGTACTTTCATCTGTTTCTCAAAACTTTCGAAGTTTAAAATATTCCCGGGAGCGCTATTTCCGAATTTATCAACCTTGATTTCTGGAGATGGAACCGTAGTGTATGTATGATTGCAATCATTCAATCTATGACGTAGCAACTTCGACTCATCGGAGAAACATATCAGACACCCATCGCAAAAGAAATTCCTATGCTCGCTGGCATTCAATTGGCTTGACACTAATCGCGATAAATTTTTAATCCAGCAATAATGCGCCTTACCGGAATCGTCTGAGATATATAGTAAGTTTACATGCCTACCCAACCTATTCTTAGCATAATGAATTGGCCCAACAACCTCATATTTCATTTTTGATCCTCGAATATGCTCTCTAACCCATAAACATTGTTGGAGCAATCATTTTGATTTTCGAACTTTGGAATATCACTCACTTTCATAGGAAACTCTATACCAACCAGATTCAATACTGTAGAAAAGTGTGGGTAGGAAGATGTTTCGATAACCCCTACCCTCGCAGGATACAAAGCTGATGTAACTGCCCAGGCGAAACAGTGCTCATCCTGATTTATAATGTTTACCACCGCTTTCTTGTTCGCAATATAGGTGGGCAGCTTCATGTGAGATCCGCCTCCTAATGGACTATATTTATTAATATTTATTTCTAGGAACAAAATCTCTTTTAAAGCCCGACCTGTTATATCAAAGTGAAAAAAAGAAATGAGCAAACTTAGTCGACATCTGATTTTTTTTAACAACTCACCAGAATCACGTTTCTCGAATTCGATAGCTAGATTCGAAAGACAATATCGAAATGCGTCAACGATATCTTCCAAATCTGGCGATGAAGCAACTATGCGATTCGGAGCCATGAAAGATTCCACATCTCTCACATCTTGGGTTTCAATGACATATCTGCCAAAAACTTCCATGTTCACTCTAATCGAGTGATGAATCAGAAGCATATTATCCAATAGAGATATAATTGTAGCTCTATTCTCATTGAAGAACGCATTGTAATCCAAAATGTTCGTTCTACACTCTAACCTGTAGCTAATAATGCGGCATTTGAACGCGCTCTCGATCGCATATACGCCATCTCTGTAGTGCATGCACGCATTAGAGCGATTTTACAAGGTTCTCTTATGAGCACCCATCCTTTATAATGGAACATCTTTAGCGCAGGGCACACAGCTTCGCATACTTCCAGATGTCGATGGCGCTGGCGGATTCGAAATATCCAATCGAGCCCTTTTAGCACTAGGTTCACCCAAATCACCCAAATCACCAACACATGAAATTCTTTGATGGCGGCGTAAATTATCACTACGCGTAAAGGTTTGGAAACAAGCACTGCAGGTCAACATGATGATGATGATGTATAAAAACGCTTTTATCACTCACGAACAAACAAAAAATACTGATTAATATGTATTCCCAGGAAACTGTGCTTCACTCTGCGCGTCCTTGTATTTATAGAAGTAACGCCTCCCCCACTCTCACCATCGCGATCTTGAACTCTCGTGGGAGAATGGCGCATGCGCACGCAGCAGCAGCGTTCAAGGTCGCACTCCCTCCCATTTCAGAGGTGTGAAAACACAAGGTCACGCTCACAGATAAAGAGAGCCCCCCTCAAGGACGCACTCCTCTCAAGGCCACATCAACTCCCAAGGGAACCCTCCTCTCAAGGTCGCCAACTCGAGGTCACTCCTCACAAGATCGCATCAAGGTCATTCACCCCAAGGTCACTCCTTTCAAGGTCACTCCTCCCAAGGTCATCCACCCAAGGTCACTCCTTTCAAGGTCACTCCTCCCAAGGTCATTGACCCCTCCCCAAGGCCACGTGGGGGTGTGTGACCTTGGGAGGAGGTCTAGAACCGGCGAAAAACATTTACTTACGACGGCCAAGGCCTGAATAAGTTTATCTTTTGTAATCTCGTCCACTTGATACAAACAAGCCCCAAGCCCATATCCGGAACTGTCATTTTCAATGAAGAACCTATGACCTCTCATTGGATACCGCAAAAATCCGACTTTCAAATACGATTCTTTGATAGCTTCAAATGCGTCCTCCTCCTTCTCAGGCCATACCCATTCATTATTTTTACGCAACAAATGTAACGAAGGCAATCAGACAAAGCAACGATTATAGTCACAGGCTCCCAAAAACGAACGCAAATGCTTAATATCCTTTGGTCTCGGAAACTCTTGAATTGCCTGTACCCGTTCTTTATCCACATACATTCCAGTCGGAGTAAAAATGTGTCCCAAAAAAGGAACACTATCTCTAACAAAATGGCACTTTCTTAATTTTACAGTTATCTGAGCTTCCGAAAGTTTGGCCAGAATGTACTCTAAATGAACTAAATGTTCTCTGAAAGACGACGAAAATATGAGGATATCATCTACATATGAAAATGCAAAACGTTCAATATCGTCTCCCAAAATAATACTCAAACCTCTAATAAAACTTCCAACACACGTGCTCATTCCATAAGGAAGTGTCTGAAAATAGTATGTTTTGTTTTCAAATTGGAATCCAGTATATTCTCGACTATCAGGATGAATCGTGATTTGCCAGTATGAAGCAGTTAAATCTATTGTCGACCAACAACTGACATCAGAAAATTCAAGTCGAAAATAATCCATATTCGGCGGTACCACATGATCCTTGACCATCCGAGCATTGAGGTACCTCGCATCAAGGCAAACCCGGACACTTGCATCTTTTTTTCTGACTACCACCAAAGGACTCACATACTCCGTATGACAAGATACAATCACCCCCCATTCTATCATTTCCTGAATCTGCTTCCTTATCTCTTCTTTATACACTTGAGGAATTGGGTAGGAACGAATAAAAAATGGCGTTTCGTACCGTAGTTGGATAACATGATAGTACTCATCTGTTAAACCTGGTTGGTTGGAAAACACATATTGATGTTTCTTTAGTAATGAAAATAAATTATTTTTTTGGTCATCATCTAACGTATTAGATTTATCCGAAATTGTTTTCAAATCTTCCTTAGAATGATATATTTTTTTATCTACTTTCGATGTTGACTGAACTATAAACTTTTCATCATATTCTACATCAGCAGATATATGAAAAACCTCCCTACTCGATTCCGTACCCACGAAATTCATAACTATTCGACTTTCACCGATTACTAACTGCATGCATCCTTTACTCAGATCAATTCTTGCCTCATACTGTCTCAAGAATTCTATTCCTAATATTACAGATCTCGCCAACGTAGGAATAACAATACACGGTACTTCCAATACTAGGCCACCTACTTTCATTGACTATAATATCCGTTGATTAATTTTTTTTTGCTTCTGTTGTTTCTACCAATAATTTATAAAACTCTTCCGAAACACAATTATAACAACTACCGGTATCCACCAATGCTTGAATTTTTTCTATACCCACAATTAAATTCACTAATGGCCAACGAATTTCATTTTTCGACAAATCGTTATGCCACTGATTTTTCAAATCTGGTTCTGATAGTAAATCACCCTCCATTTCCTTATTGAAGGTCGGTACCTCCCTCGGTACCTCCATACCTAGTAGATTTGTTTTTTCATTCCCATTTATTTCATTACAAATATCCCCATCTATCTGAGACTCAACACTTAAAAAAATATAGACATTCATTAGGTGTATTATTTGAACTCTGACCAATATTTTCTACCTGATTATCAGATGAATTTTTATTATAAGTGTTCTGACCCGGCTGCCTAATTATCTCTCGATGAGTACTGGTTCCGCCCCTCTGAAAACGATTGTTATTTCTGAATCCATAATTCGGTCCATTATTATTATTATTTGGACCTCTCACTATATTCGATTGATCCTGATTTACGGGCTCATATGTTTGATCAATTTTTCTCAAATACCGCTCTATCTCATCAACTTCAAACAACCCTTCACTGAGAATCCCTCTCCTTATTTCTGGCTCAAAATGTTCAATCAAACATTCAACCAATTCCATGTTTGTTAAACGTTTTGCTAAGATATGTATTTTTCCTAACTAAACTCAAGAGATAATCAGCTCTATCCCCTGATTCATGTTTTCCATATTTTATCCTAAAAAATGTACGTCTCTCTTTTTCAGCACCCCAGTATCTTTTAACAAATGCCTCTGTAAAATCACGATATGTATCAAAACTACCTTATTTCGCATTTATGCCCAATTTGCTGCTGAACCTCTCAAGCAAGAAATTGCTTAACCAATCTTTTTATTATCTGGCACACCGACGTCTTCTAAAATGCTATATAATTTCCTTAAAAATTCTACAGGATGATTAGAACCCCCCGGAATGAAAACATCATTATTTCCACCTAAATCCCGACAAAGAGTAATATAACACCTATCAACTTTCTCTTCCTTACTCCCCTTTATTTTTCCTGTCTTATTAGAACCTACTATAGTATTCATCAGTTCACTTGTATATTTATTATCCTCTAAACTCTCATTTCCTTTCAGAGACATGGTTGAAAAAACATCATCTGATGTTTTCTGAAGGCCCTCTAAATTCTTTTGGAGTTTATCAAATGTTACTCCTGAATTCTCTATCCGCTCCTCTACTACTATTTCGTCAGATTGACTTCGTTTTCCTTTCGAATACATTTCCACAAGTTTATATTTTCAAATCATACAAAGTATTGGTACGGGTCGAATTTAATAAATCACCCCGTACACATTCAAAGTGAAGGAGAATAATTTAATTGCAACATTTATTGTCATAGTTGGTTACTTACTACAAAGTGAACACTTCACTTCAACAACTTAGGACGCTCTGAGGCTTCACTGCTCATAGATCGAATCTTTTATCATGTATTAGCTTGTAATCATCTTATCATCCGCACTATAAAACGGCAACCACTCCAATAAATATCGAGTTGAGGGCAGGTCGAGAACATACCTGTATTTAGCAGGTAACGCGATTCATTACATCACATCCTATGTAGAAAAAGTTGGTGAAACCCCTTCGCTTGGATTCTACCCAATTACAGATTGAATGATGATATAAAGTATAATTGGATCACAAAATGAACAATAACCCAACCTATATCAGTATTTATTTGATCAGTTAAACATTTGGCTTGACTTCGTTTCATAGTGACATGGGAACATAGAACGGCATTTTGTATTATAAATTGCTATCATAGAAAACACTTATTGCTGTGCGTAAAAATATCAGAATTGACAGCAACGGGTCATGGAATCACGGTAATCAACTATCTGTACGCCGACTCCGTTCGTACAAACAAACGGATTTACGTCTAGTCACTCCAACCAGGTGAGCACAACAAAGACAGCACGCACAGAGTTTTGAGTGATACATATACCGTTGATTCTCAAGAATCGGGATGTGTGAGATGGGCGATGTTGACAAAGTTTTTTTTTTGAACTTCGAATTAGATATTATCCACATCTCCTTCGATTTCTAGAATCGTTCGAAAAGCAGACATTTTAGAGGGATCGAAAAAAAATTTCTAGATAGGACAAAGACAACTTGGTTCATATGATCGTTATCTAATTTCAAAAATATATATATATATATGATAATGGGATAGAAGAATTGGTATCTGTCATAAGGAACCCGGTTCATAAAATTGTAGATGTGCCAATATTTTTTTTGAGGAGAACCCTCTATGAGGGTTTTTGGTGCGGATGTCATTGACTGACGGGGTTGGACGATGAATATTGAAAAAATAACCGTCGTTGTTAGTACTGGGAAAAAACCATAGGATTTCTGGTTGGTCCTGAGGTCATTCCTTTTTTTTTCGCGAGGAGGTGCGGACACGGAGTGAAACCTTCTAGTTACATGTAGTTAGTCCATATTTAGTTTTGGGGTTACTGTCTACCCTACTATATTGAGAGATATAGATACATCAGTCATGATCACTGTCATTCAGAATAGGTAGATATTTTCATAGGCACACTTGAGAGTAATATGTTATGCTGCACTATTCTTTTGTAATCGGCCCGTGACGTCACAGACCCGACAGTAGTGCTTGGTAGTGCGAATATTTCTTAGACTTAGGAATAAATAGGCATAGGAATTTATGTTTCTTGAATTATCTATATGTTATGAACCCTGATCTATAGATGAAGGTTTTCGTCATTGTTGGTAAAATACAAAAGGAAATTAATATTGTAAGCGGTTGTTTATAGAAGGTTGTCGAGTAGTCCTTATTGGTCTCATCATAAGTAGATATTTAGTTAAAAAAAACTAATATGAATCTTGAGCCTAACAATCAAATACTATTCTTGGGGTAATAATTTGTTTTAATATTGAAATAGACTTGGTTGGGCCTAGAACATCGTGGAAGCCTACTGGTTAAGGCTAAATAATTATAACCAGTGGCGCCCTTATTAAGATCTGAAGAAATAAATATAAAAAACTGAAATCAGACTCACACCCGTGACTGAGCTACAACGGAGAGTGGTTGCGCATCGAACCAACCTTGTTTATATATCCGAGATGTTATTTTTTTTGAATATAAATTTTCAATCATCATTCAATTCTCTCAGGTGCGTGACAATATCAAAAGAAGACAATCTACAACAACCAATATCCTACACAGTAGCCTGTTTATCGATAATATTACTATGATTTTCTACTAGCCCCACGTTGGGCGCCAAATATAACTAACCCCTATTCGGAGAGAGGTGGACTCTTAGTAAAATCAATAGTAATCACAATAAGATATTCATTTTGATTCCCACGATACATTAGTTTACCGGTCAAACAGCAACGGCACCACTAACACCTAAATATTAACTAAAAACTATCCTAATCCTAGTATTCCTAACTACAGTTCCCCACTTTGTTGTTCGCTCTCTGACTACGGCTCGACACACAAATTGAACGGAATGTTCTTTCGGATCTTTTACCATCAACAGATAGCGATTGAACAGCATTCACGATGGCCTTTCGGTTGGCTTTTCTCGCCAGTTTGGGTCGATCACTTTATTTTTCACCACAGTCGGACATAAGGATGAATCCTTTGCTTCGATCACTTTTTCAACAAGCGCAGTCATTCTCCCGTTCGGAAGTGCCCGAACCAGTCTGAAGCCCAACACATAAACAGACAGGACCGTACTCAACACTGGACTCGTTACATGTACTACGTAGATATATGTAGAATCAATTTCCTCGCATGCAGATCCAATCGATACCATCTTTGAATGATACATTCAATTCGAAAGCCAGATTATCGACTCTACTTATATAAATAAAGGAGAGATCTGTCGATTTAGTAGTGACATTAATCGTATAAACAAGATATCTACAGGTGACTCTGGTGAATTACCACCTTCTTTCAGTGCTCTGATTTAAATCAAGATCTTCTCCTATCTTCAATATTCGTAAGCCAGAGTCGATGCTAAAAGCTCCGCTCGACTTTTCGAATGGATCCCCGAGTGGAAAAAAATTCATGAACGCATTTATGAAGATGTCGATATTGTTGGCCGACAAATATTATCGAAGATAGACTTGGCACTTTCACTATGGCGGTTGCCAAATCTTCAGTGATGAATTCTGAAACAGGAATAAATAACATACTCATTTTCTTATTTTCAGTTGAGAATCATGGAAGATGATAAATTAGCGTTTTTGGAAGAAACAGGTATCAAACTGGAAAAACAAAAAAAAATCATCATCAATCTCAGTTACGAAAGAAATAAGATCGCTGAAGAAAATACAACTGCCACATGCAAGAATCAAGCAAAAAATGATCAGAAGCAAGATAATATTATCAGTCAACTACTCAATGAATTCGAAGGATATGATACTCGTTCCAGAAATGAGAAATATCAACTCGAAGAATTCGGTTATCAGATCGAGAAGGTACGTATTTTCAATATAATTGAAGAGTTACTTCTTCTCGGTCAGCTTCGATTGTGGTGATTGCGTACACAGGGGTTGTTATCACAGGTTAAATTATTTTTAAATTCACCTCTCTTTGTTGGCATTCCATCTGTTTCATAGTGAGAGTGATAAGATAATTTACTCGGAACCTGTGTTTCATATGTCATATGTCATGTCATATGTCATGTCATATGTCATGTCATATGTCATGTCATATGTCATGTCATATGTCATGTCATATGTCATGTCATATGTCATGTCATATGTCATGTCATATGTCATGTCATATGTCATGTCATATGTCATGTCATATGTCATGTCATATGTCATGTCATATGTCATGTCATATGTCATGTCATATGTCATGTCATATGTCATGTCATATGTCATGTCATATGTCATGTCATATGTCATGTCATATGTCATGTCATATGTCATGTCATATGTCATGTCATATGTCATGTCATATGTCATGTCATATGTCATGTCATATGTCATGTCATATGTCATGTCATATGTCATGTCATATGTCATGTCATATGTCATGTCATATGTCATGTCATATGTCATGTCATATGTCATGTCATATGTCATGTCATATGTCATGTCATATGTCATGTCATATGTCATGTCATATGTCATGTCATATGTCATGTCATATGTCATGTCATATGTCATGTCATATGTCATGTCATATGTCATGTCATATGTCATGTCATATGTCATGTCATATGTCATGTCATATGTCATGTCATATGTCATGTCATATGTCATGTCATATGTCATGTCATATGTCATGTCATATGTCATGTCATATGTCATGTCATATGTCATGTCATATGTCATGTCATATGTCATGTCATATGTCATGTCATATGTCATGTCATATGTCATGTCATATGTCATGTCATATGTCATGTCATATGTCATGTCATATGTCATGTCATATGTCATGTCATATGTCATGTCATATGTCATGTCATATGTCATGTCATATGTCATGTCATATGTCATGTCATATGTCATGTCATATGTCATGTCATATGTCATGTCATATGTCATGTCATATGTCATGTCATATGTCATGTCATATGTCATGTCTGAGATGCTTACAATACATGGTGAACAAACTCAACGCTGGTTGCCATGGTTACGTTTGTAAAATAATGGCGACAAAATAGCGTTTCAGGTACACCAACGTCCAGAAGGGAGCGCCAGTATCGCATAAGTACAAATGGCGGAATGTTTGTTGCAAAAAGAAATACGTAGTGTTTATTCATAATTGTATTGTTTGGATGCGTTTTTGATTGATGTGAAATGTTCATATTTCACTTGTGTAAATCCAATATACATTTTAACATGTTAGATGATGTGTTGTATTGTGGAAATTCGTCGTGCGAAAACACTTTTGAGTATGTAGGTAAGTGAATTCATATAGTTGTTGTTGTGGCGAATTTATCCACAATGTATATTCATTGTTATTCTCTAGCCTCTTTCCATCGAATTTCTCAAGAATTTTTCTTCAATTGAGATATGGTCATTGAAGATTTTTCATGTGAGCATTATTTTTATTGAATCATAGAATCACCACTGTGGTTACAAAAGAACAGCAGTAGTACTTTGTCGATTTGCTCAAGTTTTTCAAGAAACAAGCTTGAATCTCCCATGCACAATTCACATTTTCACTTCATTTGCCATTGAATTATGTATATTCACCTCAATATTCACAGATATATGATAAACATTATGCCCCTGCATTTCTGAAAGGTAGGACTATTCTATTTTGTTTAATTTCAGTATCCTGTAATTCAATTCACATCAGTCACACTTGTGCATTAGATAATCTATAATATTATACACCTACCAATAATGAAGTTCAAAATCAAAGGACTTAATTGCTCCAGATAGGTAGGTATCTATGATTTGTCTTATGCTGAATATCCAGACATTTCAATGTGTCCTTACCACACCATCACTAAATAAGTTCCATTATTTGTAATAAATTCAAAAATAAATACTTCACAAATATAATAGAGATTATTACATCCTGATACTTCTCTCAAAAATAGGTGATTTGAAAAATCAGGAAATTTGGCATAACAAATATTTTAACTTTTATTTTCTAGGGCTTCCAATCAGTGAATTCCACAATTTGTTCAACATCACAAGAAAGAAGGAACATGATCAAATATTCAGCAGTAGAAGCGAGAGTAGAACCCTGAGTAGTTCCTATCACGAAATCAAGACTTCATCCATTGGCAAGCATGTCTGACAAATACTGAAGGTAAATAATAGTAATTCTGGTAATTTTATGATTTTTTCCCATTATCTTCATAATGGCATATGTTATAAAGTATTGGGTTAGAAAAAGTGACCCCTATTGAATTAAATCAACTTCAAAATGTTAAAATGGGTCAAAATTGATTTATCAATTATCCTGAAAACACTTTTCCATGATTAATGCTTTTATTTATCTAATTAAAATATTAAAATTTGAGAATAATGAGAATTATTGCTATATTACTTTATTATAAAGCAATTATATACTTGTGTGGCTGATGCTAATACAATGCATGGCATTGAACTGAGAATACCAGTTGAATATTTAGAATAGGAATAATTTGATGATGAGATAACACATTTTTATTACCAGGTTAAAGAAGCAAAATTATCAATTCTATAAAAAATCCCAATTCACTCAAAATTCATTTATAAAATACATCACTTGCTTGAAGACATACTTGACAATGCTTATTGTGAATTTCTCTTACCATTGGCATATGTTAATGTTGAAGAGTAGCAGAGTACCAATTGATTTGTAGGAAGTAGGAGATGAGACTTCTTCATCAACTAGTTCTTTAAGAAATCATTATAGCTCAAATGATAGTATATAATAAATCATTATAGCTCAAATGATAGTATATGAATCATTATAGCTCAAATGATAGTATATGAATCATTATAGTCACTCCAAAATGTTAAAAAATATATAAAAAATATCTGTATAGATTCTTGTGAAGTCGAAGAATCGGGATAGGTAGATTGTAGGCACTTTATATAGTAGGTGGTTATTTATTCACCATAAGCAAATACATTTAAGTATGAACGATGTTTCTACATCGAGCGAAGTTTTTATAATTGATTCCCCATAGATGATATAGCTGACTAAACATTATCATATTATAACCAATATACTAGGTGTATAGCTGATGTATAGCGCACCTCCCTATCCGAGAGAATGACCTCCATTCTGCAGTAATGGAGGGCATTCAATTTAAATACTCAAAATATAAAGTAAAATATAAAATACACTACATAAATAAGATATATAAACTGAAATGTCTCCTTTACCCATTGGCACTATTCAAGTATGAAATATAATGAATATAACAGAAATTACTCATTTAATGGTTAAAATATTTCTGAAATCGATTTCTGGATAATAATAAAATATTTCTATATCCTAGTCTAATAATATGGAATATCAGTAGATGATATACATTAGAACATAAATAAATTTTAATCAAAATCACTGCTTATGAATGTGATGTTCCGTTTTGGATCTTGTGATTGATTCAATGATGATTACAAAGTAGGAGGTGATACTTTTCACTTAGGCTATTTATTGACGTGATATAATATATGTTATAATAAACTTTTTCCAAAACTAGTAACAAGCGCGTGACACCGTCTTCGCTGTCGGTTCCGTACTGAAGCGGCGTTGCCGAGTCTTAGAGAATAACCGTAGTACTACATACATCATACGCCCCCTTTAAAGGAGATAACAATAATAATTACTATTGTTCGATGATGATTATCTGCGGATTATTTATAGTTATATAATCAAACCAATTTCATCACAGTCAAGTATCGTTCATTGTTTTCATTGATATTATTACCCCGCGTTACCTACTCATACAATGCACGAGGTGATACGCCACTGTCGGCTGCCACGAAGGCACCAAGGTGAAAAAAGTAGTACGAAGCTGCTGACAACGCTAGAGACGAATTTTCGATTTCACGATCTTCGTACGCTGATATTTTCACTCGTGATTTTCTCTCTCTCGAAACGTGCTCCAGAACTTATTTTTATTCATCAAGTGCCCAACAACCTGTGTCTTGACGAGAGAAAGGAGAGTGGTCATCAAGCTTCAAGGAACTGCCGACAATAACAAATACCGGTAAGTCCCTCCTGCATTGTCGTCAACCGCGATTTTATCAAAGTTGGATGAATGAATCAAAATATACAGTCCATTGCTCAATCTCGTACATTTAATGATCCTTCTCAACGGATTTGAAGATTTTGATGAAATTCGTTTTGGTTATCGCAGTAATTAGGTTGTTTTGAGATTTTTTTTCAATATACAACTTTTTATTCATTCCTGAAATCTCCTGAAGTCGCTTCATATCGCTTGTTCAAATTCTGAACGCGGAGAACCGTACGCGCAGTGTGCCCACGCATCTAGGAGTGACTATCGCCTGCCTGTGCTATATCGCGCGAAATCAAATTCCAGGAAATCTACTCTCGCTCTCACTGTTATTCTCACGATAACTATTTTCAGTATTTCCTCATTTTCTCTGTTTTTCGAAAGCGCTCCCAATTTCACTTTCGTGAATTCGTTTTGCCAAGTTCCTCTTAGTAGTTTACAATAATATATAAAATTGTATTCACGCTCTCATATTAAAATATACTGTACCTGTCATTGTAGGAAATATTCATTTTCTTTTCGTAGTCTCACTGTCTCAGTGTGCTGGCGCTGTGAGTTTGTGCGTTCACAAATTATTGTCAGTGGCGTCCTCAATTATTCATACATTTTGATTTGCATTTGATCATATCTATTTTTGTTTTGTATTATCGGATTCCACAATGTCAACAACGGCGACCAAAATTAAACATCACACTGCTCAAAGGCAAATGGAAATTGTAAAACTCAACGAACTCAAAAGGGTTGCTGATAATGCCGTTTTAGATCAGACAGTTCATGAAAATTTCAAGTGCAGGTACAGATTCATTGACGTTATTCATGAAAACTTTGAAAAGGTCAACACCTCTTTGCTGAATTTACTCGCCACTCAAGAAGGAGTTGATATACAGGAGCCTAATCAGACTTTAATTGAGTTTGAGAATGATTTCTATCACATAATGACTGTTTATAAATCTCTGTTTGGTGATGATTCTCAACAAAATCCGTCGCCTGAACCGACTCTCACTCACTATAATGTAAGACTTCCGAAAATGGAACTACCTATATTCGATGGAGACGTCAAGGGTTGGCAAACCTTTATAGACATGTTCGACTCTATCATTCACCTCAATGATAAACTCTCCAATATTGAAAAATTTAATTATCTCATTAGTTCACTGAAAGGATCCCCCTACAATTGGTCAAATGCACCCCCTTGGCAAGCCAAAACTATTTAATTGCATATAACGCACTCAAAAATCGTTACCAAAATACTCGACTCATTGCTACATCTCATTGGCATTCAATTATCAATACAAAAAAGATAACTAACCCAGAAAACTCTTATTCGTTGCGACATTTATTGGATACATTTAATGAAAATATTGCTGTCCTTGAAAGCATGAATTTTCCCACAAGTGAATGGGATTTTATTTTGTTCAATTTATTATTTGATCGCCTAGACTCGGTGACAGCTACTCGATTTGAACTGAAACATTCCACTTTAATTGATGGGGAATATTATAAAACATTAGTGATTTTTTTGAATAAACAGTGCTCAGCGTTGGATACAGTGAGCTATTCTAAATCATCTGCTAAACCAATGGATGTAATGAAAAATAATTTCTTGACGAATAAACCTCAATTTTCCAAATTCAAATCCACTTCAACATTCGTTGTGAACTCAAATCAGAAACTAACCTGTCAGGTTTGCCAAAGGGAGCACTTGTTTTACAATTGTTCTAACTTCATTTCTAAAACTCCTGAAGAACGTTATGATTTGGTCAGAAGAAACAAGTGGTGCACCAATTGCTTGGGATCAAAGCATGATTCTAATTAGCACCCATGCAACTCACGGGGTCACTTGTAACCTCAAACCTAGAAATAAAAGTGAACCGGATTTCACTCTAGATTTTATAATTCTACCTCAAATATGCTCTGATCTTCCGGCAATTACTATGTCGGTAGAAATTTTCTCTGAATTCTCTAATCTCGAATTGGCAGATCCAACTTTCAACATATCACAACCAGTTGATATGCTGTTAGGTGCCGATATGTTTGCCTATATCTCGAAAGGCTCGTTTCGCCATCAAGATTTCAATAATCCTTCGGATAATCCTATTGCTCTGGATACCTCATTCGGTTGGATTAAAATGGGGAAGGTGAAATCGACTCCTCAAACTCACTCTCTAGCTGTAGCCATTGATTCTCGTCTCAAAAAATCCCTGAATAGATTTTGGGAACTCGAACAAGTTGCCTCAGCCCCTACCTTCACTCCCGAAGAAACACGAGCAGAAATGTTGTACCAAACTACTGTGGACCGTGATAACTCTGGAAAATTTGTTGTCTCTTTACCATTCAAAGATGATCTGCCAAGTTTTCCAGATTTGAGGGATATTGCATTGAGGCGCTTTCTTTCCCTCGAACGGAGACTGAAAAAAGATCAAAATCTTTATAGGCAATACTCTGATATCATGTGAGATTATCTCGAATCAAAATACATGGAAGTCATATAGGATATTACTCCAACTCCTTCATCCTACTATATACCGCATCATTGTGTGTTGAAACCTGAAAACACTACTACGAAATTACGCGTAGTCTTTGATGCATCTTCACGATGCTCGAACAACCTTTCTCTTAACGATACCCTCTTGATTGGTCCCAAATTACAACCAGATATTTGCTCTGTTCTATGTAAATTTAGACTCCATCCAATTTGCTTCACAGCTGATATAAAGAAAATGTATAACCAAATTTTAGTAAAGGACGTACACAGAGACTTTCAGAGAATACTCTGGCGATTTTCCAGTTCCGATCCTGTTCAAGATTTCCGTTTAAATACCGTGACTTTCGGTGTAAGTAGTTCTCCCTTTTTGGCTATCCAAACCATCCAAGAATTGGCCAATAATTATTGCCATCAATTTCCTATAGCTTGTAATATCCTGAAAAATGATGTTTTCGTTGACGATATTGTCACTGGATGTTCTTTAATTGATGAAGCAAAACAATTACAAGCGGATTTGATCGCCGTACTGAAAATGGCTGGTTCTGAGCTTCGCAAGTGGGCAAGTAATGATGATAACTTGATATCTCACCTTCCTCCAGAAATGCTGAAAATGGATCCACTCCATTTGGATCTTGAGAACATTTCTACTCTTAAAATTCTCGGCTTGCAGTGGAATGCTAGACAGGATTATTTCTCATACCAAGTTGAACCCCTAAATAAACCATGCACCAAGAGAACTATACTCTCCGAACTGTCTAGAGTGTATGATCCTCTAGGATTTCTAACTCCCATCACGTTACATCTCAAGGTTCTCCTTCAGGTGCTTTGGTCAGCCGGTGTCGAATGGGATAGCACACCTCCCGAAAATGTAGTTATACAATGGGACAATTTCAAGAAATATTTGCCCAGTTTGTCAACTCTCCAGATACCACGTCGAATTTTTTCCTCCACTTCTAGATCTTTCGAAATATGTGGTTTCTGTGATGCTTCAAGAACGCGGCCGTTGTATATCTACGAACCCAAGAAAATGGTAATTTTATGACCCACCTCTTATATGCCAAATCTCGAGTAGCGCCACTCAAAACTATCTCAATTCCACGTCTTGAGCTTTGTGGAGCAGTAGAAGGTTTAAGCCGATTCCAGGTCTCCCCCCAAGGTCGTCCCCCCAAGGCCACCCCCCAAGGCCACCCCCCAAGGTCGCATCACATATTATGCTTGCGGTACGCCACTGGTGACCTTGGGGAGAGTGGTCTTGGAGGGTGTCCTTGGGGGGTAACCTTCGATTGGGAGTGATTTTGCGTTTGGATGACCTTGGGAGAATACAGTGATCTCGGGTGGAGTGGCCTTGGGAGTATACGTGCACTCTTTTGAGAGACGACCTTGGCGATTGATGATATATGCGCTCTTTTCGCGACCTTGGGAAGATGTGGAAGAGTTCCTCTGACTCAGAGAGTATGTGACCTTGATGGCATGTTGGCATACCATCACCATATATCGTTCACGGTAGTAGGGGTTGTAATCAAATATAAATTCGGGGTCCGCCACGCACAGGATTATAGTTCTCTCTTTCCATAACATTGAGCTTATAATCCACCGACGCAAGTTGAAAAGTTATTGTGCGCTTATAGTTCTGATGTGTTTTATGTAAGTACACTTATTATTATATTTTTTCGTTCCCCTTTCACTCAGGAAATAATAATGGCTGATTCAAAAATTAATTTAGTTGCGATCAATGAAAAAATCAATGAGGATAATGAAATAATCAAACAAACCTTCATATCATCACTACCTCTCAATAAAAGCCACACAATCAAAAAAATTTCATTGTGTGGGACTAGATATGGTAGATGTGGGACGGTAATACTCTATGATGAAGAGACTGAAATAAGTTTGACATGTTGGTTGCCAAAAAGAGTTGTCGATCGATTGATGGAAAGTGATACTGATGAGAAGAATTCTTCTAACGGTCATTATACTTTAACGTATTTGGGTCAGAGTGAGCCTACCTTTATTGGTGCGGAGACAAGAACGCTTATCAGATTCGACACCAAAAGAATATGAAAAAATATTAATATAATCAGAGTTCATAGATATGTAAAGCTGATTTATATAGTGAAAAGGGGTTCGAATTTGTTATAATAATAATTATCCCCACATATAACATAATCATTATCATTGCGCACCAATAATGACGGTGAAATTATTTGGTAAGTGCAACAGAGGTAGTACATACAATAATTGATTGAAATTATGATTCACCAATTTTTTTCGAATCTAATTATTTTTTATTGTTTGCAGAATACACCGATCAACCTCTATAGATATATGAAATGTGGATGCATTATTCTAGTCAGTCATGGCCGATAGTGGAAGATATCATGTCAGGTGTGAGGAGGATGAAATGCCAATTCGCTGATTTGCAGCGTGATATTCTACATGCAGTTAATTATGACGTGAGTTTGTGCTTTGATCAAGACCATGTTCAACGCCTATACAAACAGGTTGAACAATACAAAAATGGCTTCCTGCTTTGTTCCCGATTCGAATATAGTAACATCAATCTGGAGCAATTCGTTGAAGCAATGTTCGGAGGTGACTTGGTACAATACCTTTATGAAATTTCCGATTTCCTACCCAATTACCTTGTTCGAAAATACAACATTGGTATAACTCCAACGTCATCTGATGCTGAAGTAAATTGTCTATGATCCTATATCAGATCCTTATATGATGCGTGAATCTGTATATATATCTAAATAAAAAATATTGGTGTAAAAATAAAACAATGCTATATATATATATTTTTTCGTTTTATTCAGTATAATATTCGAACCACGTCTATAATAATCAATTATATATGTTATTCGAGTTATGATAAAAATAGTTGTAGGAATTTGATATTCATACGGCACCCATCTGTATGGAACCATCCAATGCACTATACGTCAAATATGCGTCATGAAGAATCAGTGCGTAGACCTTGGTATGGGACGGAAACTTTGATTTACGTGTTTCAAACTCCAACTTGATGTCGACAGTTGAGGATTTCATAGCATCTGGCTGATGGTTGCAGTCAATGATGAATAGGGGATTTTTACGGAATTCTCCGATACTCATCATTGGTTCACTCATATCTTTGCCATAGTAACTGCGTTGAAAATTTCCATATGCATAATAGGCTACTGCATCCAATTTCTTATCAAAATCCAAATTCCATCGCTCGTACGGATAAACTTCCGAATTTAGATACAGGCGAATATTGTTCACTCCTGCATGGATGAATTCTGTTACATCCTTAGATCTATCGTCTGTATTATTAGAGTTTTGGAAGCCTATGATGATGTATCGAGGTCGTTCAAGACTATTAGTCGTTTTGAAAGACCAAATGTCGGAAGCCGTTTCCCGAATTATTGGTAATTCGTACATGTATGTACCACATTCTGTATGCAACTTTCACTTTCGCCGTAGCACTTTTATTCAAACGATTCAGCAGCTTCAATCTCTGCTTATCTGATGGGATAACATGCCTTATCTTCCACTCAATTTTGTTTATCTCCACTTTCGCATCAACCTCTCCCATATAGGAATTCTTGAATGAACGAGCTATGATGAGTATGAGCTCCTGCTTAATATTCAGAATACTCTTATCATAATCTTCAGCAAACCCCATCAGATACTTGAGCGGTAATTTACCACTAAAAACGTGACTAGTTTCATCCAGAATTCCCTATTTTTTATTATCGAGGCCCCATCCGACTGTTTCTAGGAATTTCGCATTCGCCTCACCATATGACACCATACTTTTCATAGTAGTGGTTATACCTGGTTTTCGAACCATACATACTTGTTCACCACCCATTTCATATCGTATCTCGTCGAATAGAAATGCCAAAGCATTATTCGACAAATAGCAGGTTTTAGTGAGATCATTGGGTGTGAATTTCCCCTCGATGTAGATATAACTCTCAGAAACGTCGAGAATTAGATCTTGGAAATTGATTGCAATCCTTACTTCATCTGAATTCTTGAATTATGGTGAACCATATGGTTTGTATGTGTGCTCATGTAGGCTTATGAGCGAATGATCCAAAATTGGTTCATCGAATACTTCCAATTGCGGATTGATTGAGTTTGTAGCAACCATTTTCTCGCTGTTTATCGCCGCAGCTTGAGACCAGTTGACTTCAAGAAATGTTTATCGTTTGCAGACAATATATGTCTAACTCGTCCGGGTAGCTCAGCTCGAATGAATCCTTTACCAGTTGTTCCACCCTTCTTATTGGTTTTCTGACGGTGAGTGTTGGTATTAGTTAGCAAAGTACGTTTTGATTGGTTCCCGAAACAAAATCCCATGTTCCTTTCAAAATATCCGATTTCTAAGCAATATGTTTCAATTCAAGCTTCACGATGATTTTTTCTCCTCGAAAATCAACTGGAAAGCTATTATCGTCCAATATCCGCAGTGTAATGTTGTCGATGAACTGACGTCCAGCGGGGCTGATGGGTAGATATATAATATTTTGTGGCTCCTTTGACAGTTTATATCCAGGCTCCACATCAACATCGAACTCATATAGTGTATGCACCTCCTCACCATTCAGGAATGCTCCTGTGCTAATATTACAATCCACTCTTATGAGGCGCACTTTTATTATATTTACAGGCTCTGTGGATTTATGCAACACGTTCGGTGAGTATTTTTTCGCCTCAAATCCCAACACACTTGCAATAGAATTCTCGAATGTCAAATCCACCTCATGCATGCATTCCATTTCACATTTGAGAGTATTATTATTATCATGGAGATAAAATATTTCGTCAATGTTTCGATCATCTAGTGTTTCTAATCTTGCGAAACCATTATGTAGAGCTTTATTGATTTCATCTATTTCATAGACACCGGGTGGTATAAAGAGTACTCGATGGGTAACCGTAGCTCCTGATTTCACCCAAATATCCAAACGATTATTCTTCTCATCTATATTGAGTATAGAGTTGTATGAATAGAAACCATGCAACCCCAAACCGTAGGTTTTTTTTGTATCAAGTTCAATGGGCGGGTAAAAGTCGACACTGAGAACACTGCGATCTCCAGATATGGTGAACGTTTGTGACATGGTATCTCGAAGAAAAAAACGACGGCGGCAAACGGTGGCAAACGTCAATATATGCAACAACAACAACCTTATTGTTGCTTGCAACAATGAAGAATGCCGCTATTTCCGGAAGATGAAGTATTAATATCAAATTTATTATCAGTTGCCACATTCACATCATTGATTTGACAATAACAGCAAAATATTCTTCTTGGCGCTGGCCCATCATTGACGTCACCATTGTGTGGTCTGCCACCCTCTTCACCGTGATGTTCCTCACAAAATCGATATTTTGAAATATCTGGATCACTCTGTAACTTTTCAGGCAGCATATCCCACACTAGAGCAATTTTATGTGAAGCACACCCGATGAGAACTTCTTTTGGCATGTCTGCAAGCTGTTTTCTACTCATCTTCAGCAAGGAACGCATTCTTGAGTAAGCCAATAATGAGTGACCCATTTGTTTGATGCTTTCTCTATCCATTTTCACTGCGACTGTTTTTGATTTTTTTGTTCGTCGAGAGACCTCTCAAGCACAAATGACCACACCAGACTGTGTTGTAATCTTGATGGCGCTCGTAGTTATATGTGATTTTGATGGTATTCGGAGGTTTCAAACCCCTCTCCCAATATTCCAGCAACTCCTGTGGTGGGGGTAAATCGCCATAGCTATCGTAATAGTTTATTGCTCTGTTGCGTTTCTTGTATGCAACCCAGTGTGTACCTCTACCTTGAGCACTATCTAGATTTATAATAGCTGATTCGATGGTGTGTGGGGCGGACCTTGGTAGGCTATCTCTCATGAATATACCTCGGAAGTGTGGAACTTGCATTTCATCTATGCAATTCAATAGATCAATGTCTGTTAAAGGCCTCCGAGGTAATTCATCTAGTTTTTTGAATTTTGGGGCTTCAAATAGATACCTAATCCCTTTCTATACGGTTTCAGATAAACACCGCTACCAACTTTTCCGAGAGCAATCGCCTCCATATGTCTATTGTGACGATTTGATTCGGCAAGTTGCTCCTTACTCTCTTTGGTCGAATGAATTGCGCGTGCTATACTAGCGCTTCCTGCAGCCAAACTACCTAACGCTGATAAGCCTGCAAAAATTGGTATGAGTGGAAGGATTCCACCAACTTTTGGGATTGGTATTATTCTGGGTGTCCGGATATTTTTTTTTTCCACCAGCCATCTTCACGAATTTTCGAGCAGCTCCAATCGCCATAAGTGACGTTTTATTCAAATTTCGGACGATATCGCCTTTTTTACCCATTTGACGTATTACGTTGCGAACCTTGTTGACTACACCAGAACCAAAAGCAATTTTCCTGATACGCTTCGATTTACTCATCTTTCTCGTTACTCGGTGTCTATTCAACCCACCGTTCTTATCTTTACACCCCATACCAAAATGCCTCTTCCCTTTCATTAGGTTGGTTACTAACCAGGATGCTGTCTTTTCACCCACGTTAGCGTCCTTCGATTTAACTCTTTCCCAGGCAGCTTCCTCCAATCTTTTATCAGCTGAATGCCTAGCAGTTAAATCGTTTGGATGCTTGAGATAATATCGTGTTCCTTGCAGGCTCTATCAAGTTGATTTATCCCCAGATCACCTCGAGCTAATCTTTTCTGTAGTTTTGTTCCAGGCCCACAATATTGATAACCACCGGGAATATGTTATTCGAATGGCAGTTTATTAATCAGGTTGTTGACAAGCCCGGCTCCACTTTTATTTTTTCTTATTATGTGCAGTGTGCCACACTCATAATATAAATGGTGTGAATATGTGTTGCGCTTCCTTATATATCATTCGACCGTCATACGATGCGGATTGTCCAGCAGTCAGAAGTGTTCAATGTGGACAATTTTGATGGGAAGGTGGAATTGGGAAATGGTGCAAATACGCAACGGCGGCATGGTGCATTATTTCCAAACACGATGCGAAGCCTCATAATTGGTCCATCTAATTGCGGCAAAACGAATGTTATGATATCACTTCTCACCAACGTGAATGGTTTACGATTTGCCAATGTTTACCTCTACTCAAAATCACTATATCAACCAAAGTATGAGTATCTGCGGAAGGTGTTGGAGCCGATCAGGGGGTTGGGATTCCACACTTTCGATAATAATGTAGACATAGTAGAACCGAGCGATGCAAAATCTGATAGCATTTTTATATTTGATGATGTTATTTGTGAAAAACAGGATGTTATCAGATCTTATTTCTCTATGGGGCGACATAAGAATGTGGATTGCTTCTATCTGGCACAAACATATTCCAGAGTTCCCAAGCAGCTGATCCGTGATAATTCAAACTTCATAGTGATTTTCAAACAAGATGACATGAATCTACATCACATTTTTTCCGATCACGTGTCTCCAGATGTGACTTTCAAACAATTCCAGAATATGTGCGCACAAAGTTGGACAAGTAAATATGGGTTTCTCGTTATCGATAAAGATAGTGAGATTCATGAGGGACGCTATAGAAAAGGATTCGATAATTTCATATATCCATGACATGTCAGTAAAATTTGATCCATTCAATCTTCAGATGCGACAATGGCTACATCTAATGAAAACAGTTTCGGGACGGAATCTGAAATCATCCTAAAACGTGAACTCATAGAAGCAACCGATGCAGTGAGGAAAAAGTTCAGAAGCCTCAAGAGTGATCGTATGGATACTCAAATGGTACTCGAGAAGATGTATGAACCTATAACAAAACCATTGAATGCTATTTCAGCTGCAACTTCTGTGGGTGATAATATTGCAACTACATCATCTATGGTGAAGAATATCGATGAGAAACCAGTCAAGTCTATGATTACACAACCTACGCATTATTCCACACCGATGTCGGGAAAAGAGTCGAGTGTTATGAAATCATCTAGGAAACTCATGAAAACAGACAGTTCTGCCGACGATTTTGCATCATTGGATGGTGATGAAGACGAAGTAGCCCCCAATTATCTAACAATGTTGAATACACCGCCAATATCATCAAACTCGCACATCTCCACCGATGCCATTTCACCAATTAATAGCACAATCACGAGCGAATTGAGTCAACAGTTGAAAAAACATTTAGAAAATCTGAATTCTGGCGACCCCAATTATGATACCACATACGGTGTCCGTATCGATTCTTCCACAGGGATTATGATGATGGGAAATATGGAGATTCGTTTTCCCCCAGAACAAATCGAATTATGGCGCAATAATAAGAGGAGCAAGTTTTTTCCAGCTACTCCCGAGCTATATAATCTGATATTCATTAAACATGTTCCGACATCGGTGAGTGATAGAGATGGGCAGGTGTATGCACTAATATTGGAAATTACCAGAGCACCATATAAGGAATACAATATACGGAAAGGATTGAATACAAGCACAAAATCGGGAAAAAAGTTTCAGCAGATCATCAAACCATTAATTGGTTCACCCCATGACATGAGGAGTAAGCAACGTAAGGGTATAGGTGGGGGGAGAATAATGCAACCGATACCTTTTGAAAAGCTTGTAAGTGAGTGCCCTAAGGATTATGTATATTGGAATGTTGCTACAGAATTAGTTGACCGGCTTCGACTACTGTGGAGTTCGAAAATGGCTGGCCACACTGGACATGATAATGAGATAATGTCCATAATTGAGGAAATGCGTGAAGAAGGTATCGTGTATTGAGTTGTGCTGAATCTCACACACACAATTTTTCAAATATATAATATCCATATCGTAGGAGCTATCATACTAGTATATAAACGTTATTCAAAGAGGTCACATGCATTTTGCATTGGCATATTACTGGCGTGGGGATGAGTGCGACAAAGAGGCAAATCGCCAATGAATTGCATAAACCTGCAAGACGCAACTTCGAGAGAAGAAGAACTATAATGAAAGGTTTCGCAGACCTGTGGCAAATAGATTTAGCTGAAATGCAAACATATTCGAAAGAAAATAGCGGTTATCGATACATATTATTTATCATCGATTGTTATTCCAAATATCTATGGACTGAGCCAATAAAAAACAAAACTGGTCCAGAAGTGACACGCGCCATGGAAAGGGTATTGGAAAAGTCTGAATATTCACCGAAGAATATCCAAAGCGATCTTGGAAAAGAGTTCTATAATAAATCCTTCACTTCTCTGATGGCAAAATATGGAATCAATCATTATTCAACGTATAGTACTATGAAGGCTGCGATCGTTGAAAGGGTCATAAGAACATTGAAAAATTGGATTTATAAAGAATTTTCTGTGAGAGGTGAATATAAGTGGTGCGACTTTCTTTCACACCTAACCGAAATGTATAATGACAGAGTACATAGAACAATTGGTATGAAACCCTCTGACGTGACACCTACTACAATGCTACATGCTTATAGCCACATTAAAATAGCACCAAAGGCAAAATATTGTACTGGTGATGTCGTTCGTATAAGTAAATATAAAGCATATTTGAAAAAGGATATACTGCCAATTTCTCCACAGAACTATTCGACATAGTCAAGGTAAATATGACGAACCCTAGAACGTACAAACTTGAGGGTATGGAAGGTGAACCAATCGAAGGATCTTTTTATGAAATGGAATTATTAAATACTGACAATCCTGATGCATATTTGGTAGAGAAAGTCTTGAGGAAGAAAAACGGGAGAATATATGTCGAATGGCTCGGATTTTCCAACAAACACAACTCTTGGATTGATAAGTCCGCAATTATTTGAAGTGTTAATATTTAATATTACCTACTTTATTTCAATGAATATTTTCAGATCAATTGTTCGAATATTTATATATACATCACCCCTGACCCAACAAAAAAAGTCATATTTGCTTATTGAATGATATTTTTATTATATATAAAATGGAAACAAATACATTTCGGAACTAATCTTCGTCGGAGGTTTCTGCTTCCGGCACAAAGTATGATTCGGGTGGAGGTTGATTCAGACTTCGTCGAAACATGCGCCTCTCATAAGGCAAACACCAACATGTGCTGAAATGGTGGCCAGCAGATCTATATATGTGGCCAACATTCTCGCAGAAGTAGCTGACACTTGAACATCCAGCACACACCCCATTCCAACAATCGTTGCGGTATGTGCTACAGCTGAAACATCGACGAAAGTACAGCCGATCCACCATGCTGCATTCTCTGCAAGTATTCCTGCATATTCCCATATTCGTGTTCCGCAGCAACTTCGAACACTTAATGCATTTTGGTCCGATCCCATTTTCATGATGCACATTTCTAGAAGGGTCTTGAGGGCCTCGTAGTCTTCTATTCTCCAACGTGCAGTGTTGGCACATCCCGGTGCAGGGGTTTATTTCAATGGCTCTCCAACCAACGTCAAAATTGTGGCATATGATGAAATCATTAACTCTCACCGGGTTCACAGCTACCACTGGTTTCGAATCCCAGGATTTGGGGTAGGACATATTTCCAGAGTGAATAAAACTCAACTTCCTCTTGAAGACTATTTTGTGGAAGGTAGAAACACTATGATCGAAAATACTGACATCCTCCGCTTTTAAATGCTTGAATCCTCCCCTCCTAAACATTTTGTGCGCCTGACATATGAAAATGTCTGGAGAAAAAAATTGTGTGTTAATTCAAAGTTGGATTGGGTTTATTGCGAAAACATCATGTAAAGACTAGTTCAGATTATGAAAAATCATACACCATTTCAACTGAATAATAATTTTATTGAAACTTGAATACATATTCAATCTCTTATGAAATCTTCGACGAATTCATGCAGCCCTCTTTCGTCATCGCTGTCAAGCTCCATATCTTGCCGCATGAAGTCGTCTATCCCATAATATTCATTCCTCCGCTGGTGACGGAGGCGACGCCTCTGTTGTCTGCTCTCTGCTCTCAGCTCTTGTCGCCGATCTTCTTCTCTCTGAAGTGCAGCCCTTTGTTCCTGGCTTCGACGTCGTTCTCTTGACGCCTCGTCTAGTTCAGCCACACCAACTTCCAAATCCCTGAAGAAGTTATCGATGTCTTCCTCCATATCATCGAACATATCGGCTACTGCTTGGTGCTCTCCGATGACGCCCTCTGCGCCCCGTCTATTCTGTACCTCTTCGATGAGTCCGTTGAGGGAGAAGTCAGTCTTCGCTGTCGTCGAATCGCACGGTCCTGGTGGTGCTAAGCGACGGGTGAATGACATCTCATTCCCGTCCCTAGTGGTGGTGGTGTCAGCTTCTTGTACAATGATGACACTTGGAGAACTCATGTTGAAATTCAACTGAATGATTTCAGAGGAGCGGGTGCATTTATATACGATAAAAAGAGGAGTGGCTATGCGGAAACAGTGGTGGGGATAGATAAGTCGAGAGGAACATGAGACGGGCGGAGGAAGATACTGAATTTGTCTAGCACATATTATTTATTCAAGAATATCTACAAAATATCTTAGTACAGTATATAAACAAAATAAATCATATCATATACGCCTAATATTATTATACATCACTTAAACCTAACTAAATACATGGGCCTCAAATATAAATACAACTACATATCCTTCAAAAATTCCGTATTCAGCCGAGCATAACGCTCAAAGAGGGTTCTGCCTTCTTCACAGTCTCGCTGAAATTTTTCTTCAGCTTCCAACTGTCGAAGCAGTGCGTCTCTTTGCTGCAAGATAGATTCACATTTCTTTCTACTCGCAGCAATCTTAGCATCCATTCCATTGCTTCAAATCAGCATCATACCGTTTTACGTAGTCGATCAGCTGTTTTGGCGGCAGTGGAATAGATGTGGGAATGCGAGCATCATGGTCGGCTGTATCTGCCACGCTATCATCAACAGGCTGTACATTCTCATTGGCCGGGCGTACAACATCAACACGAATCACATTTATTTCAGGCCTCGATGGATTCGTGCGTTCTATAGCCGTTGAGGGAGCAGCAACTTTCTTATGGGGCCTATACCATTTTGAAATCTCGCCTCCTCGGTATGGGTTTGCCTTGCTCGTGTGTTTGAGGAATTTTTGAAGGACTGATGAAGATCCCGCTTTCTCCTTCGCAGATGGCGACGACGACGACGATAGTGGCAGCAGCGGTAATGATGCTGATTTCCTTTTTTTCGAAAGGTGTAGTTTCCTACCCTTCTTAGGTGATTGGAAATCGCCATCGTCATCATGAGCATAATCACCACCAACTCCCTTAGATGTCGATGGCATCGGCGATGGCGGAGGTCTCTTGAAACCTTTGGAAGATCTCTTCATTCCACTCCCGGAGTCGCTATTGCCGGCTTCAGATGGTCCTTTAGGGCAGAGAAGGGGTATATCCTCAACAACCAATGAAGGAAGTGTGTGAGGTTGTTCTGATGGGTCAGTGAATGCTTCATCCCCTTCCAAATACTCTCGTATTTGTCCACTAAGCCACTCTCACTGGGACTCGGTCTGGTCCTTTGGATCCATTGGTAGATCGCTGAAGCTCTTCTCCATATCTGCAATAGTCGAAGTATAAAATGAAAAATTGTTGAAGCGAACAGTTTTATGACAATAAACTCACTTAAGATGGGTAGAGCTTGTTCTGCATCTTCCCCGAAGAAGGCATCGTTGAATATACTACCATCGGACATATCTGAAACAATAAAAATCACATTCGATACCAAAATTGGTACTCACTCATCATGTTTGCTGCTGTAGTGTGGAATAACGATTGACGAAAGAGGAGGAATATTCTGGTGGTAGACGGCGTCTGCTAACAGAATGAAGATTTGGTGTGCGCGTCACCGGTTTTGTCAACTCACTCCCCACTCTCAACCCTTTCCCCTTCTATTCACAACCCCCTACTCCAGCATTCACCTTGACTTGATGCAAATCGACCTTGTTGCAGAGTGGCCCAAGGTCGCAATAGAATGTATATGAGTGGTTCCGAAAAACTTGAGATAATTTAGTAAAAAGAAATTGCAGAATTGAAAAAATATGCAAAAAAAAACAGAAAAAATCCCAAAAAAATTCCGAAAACTTCGAAAAAAAAATTCGAAAAAAAGTGAGAAAAAAAATTAAAAATTCAAAAGAAAATCGGAAAAAAAAACAAAAAAAAAATGTTTCGACCTGGGTGCGGCATAGAAACCGCCGGAAAAAAAAACTTTTTGACACAGGTGTGGGGCAACACACATGTGTTTAAAATTTTTTTGGAGGCGGTTTCGCCGCACCCGGGGCCCCCCCACCCCCACGGGCCGAAAAACTTAAAAAATACCTAACCAGCGCGGTAGAAAAGAACTTCGATTCAATGAAAATCAAATTATAAAATTTATAATTTTTATTTGCTAAAATGTACAATAAAATCACGTTAAGATAGAGACCTACTAATTTAGTTGGGAAGTAACAAATCTTATCATACGTTCTAATTGAGATATTCTATCAACACATTCCTTCAATTTGATGTCGTAGCTCGATATCGTTTCATCTATTCTTTTAGATGTGAGATTCACCGCTACAATTGAATCATTCAATTCGAGTGACATCGTGAGAACCTTCTGGCAGAATTGTGGATAATCTTTGACGAACTTCTTCAACCCGTTTACTGCTTCTTGCATCTCAGACATTTGTAGGTTGTGGAATTTCAGTGGTATACCATCCCCATCATTTATTGGATAGCCAATATTCACTAGCCGTTTACCCTGCATATCATAATTTCCACTGTTGTCGAATTTGAATCCGATTCCTGGGCGCCCTTGTGAAAAACTTATCGATTTTTTCTTCTTTCGACCAAATTTATCGATAGTATTATACATCCTTCAACCACAACAGCTCGACGTGAACTAACTATATATTACTTGAATATCGAACTGTGTACGAATGCATCTCTTCTTCCCACCCCACCTCCACTTCCAAGAAATATATTTATACATATATCCCATTCAACTCCATCTCTATAAAGTTATTGAATATTTTTGTTCCACAGAAATAATAGGCATTGCTGCTCAAAAATGTTTTATTCTAGAATAGATTTGCATACACATATTCATCTCCATCTTCATATGTTGAAAGGAATAGAGTAATCATAGAATACATTCAATAATTAAACATTTCATATTCACAAGATACAATTCGAAATGGATATAATATGATAAATAATACATCGCTTTCTTCTTCTTTGTATAGGATGATTCAAAATATTCGAAATTCGAGATCTACGTCATATATAGAATATCATGAAATAAAAATTATATGTACACATAGATATATGAAATATCATTCCGGGAAAACAAAATAAATTAATCACTTTTTCGTGGGTATAGAGTTATCTATTGAAGCCCTGTTTGTTCCATTTCCAATAGTCTTATCAGCCCATCTAACCCGCTATCGTTTGAATTTTTGTTTCGGTCCGATTCCGCATGAGTAATTGCTTGCTGTAGCCAAAGCACATTTTGTTCAGGACTCACTTTATAGAATTCGATGTCATTATGCCCCCACGGTAGAGTTTTTGGTGTGTTAGGTATAATGAAACGTTTATCGTCATGATATGAAAGGGCAACTTTGTTTTTCATTTCCGTATAAATATCATGATGATCACTACGGAAACAATTCATTTTTCTGAAGATAAAGCCGCCTTTCTGTACAATATTTTTGTAATCATCCAGTTTTAATTGGGTTCTAACCACAGATCTTGAAATGCCTTTTGCTTTCTTCAATTCACTACCTAAAGATCGAACACAATATGCTTTGGCCCCAGTTCCATAGAAACTCACAATAGAATCATCTGGAAATTCATCCTTCATATTTCCCACGACTGATTTCGTAATCGGCATACCCATTTTATTGTTCACGGGGTAATTGGATGTGTCGAAATACGCTATGTTTTCCTTCATGAAATTGTAAAAGTTTTCTGTCTCTATTTTCAGGATCAAGGAATCTGTATCAGTATATAATAATTGTGATCTGCTAGCAAACTGTTTCTTGATACATTCATAAAGAAAATTATATGAGACGACTTTCGACACATCTAATATACAAAAACCCAAATAAAGTGGTTTGTCATAGTGCACCCTTACTTTACCCATGTGGATCGCTACAAAATTCTCATGAAATATTTTACAGGTTTTATAATTCGGTTGCGCGATCAATGCATTGGCACCCATCCTTTTTTTGACACTATCCCAATGAGTAACCAGTTTGATATCAGTTCTTTTATCTACATTCTCCATTGTCTTGCCATAAACTGAGTTAACCATATTTTCAAACAGATCTTTATGCGCCTTATTGGTACTCTTGTTACGCATTTCAGTATTGAGGTCTACATACTTCTTCAGCCACGGGGATTGATTGAATTTAAGAACTCTATGAGTTTTCACCAATATCAGCCCATTCATCAAAGCTTGTTTGAGGTTTCTTTGATGCACGATATATTTAGATTTGTTGAACAAATTTGAAATCAATTTCAGTAATTTCGATATCGAACCAGGAGGCAACATTGACTCTACGAGAAATGGAAGATCCGAATGAGCGTCATGTAATCCTTCGGGATAGTGTACATCCACTTCAAAGATATACCCGCATGGACCATCGTCCGCCAAATTCATTACATCCAATTCTTCAATGTCTTCAGAAGATAACCACTCGAAACCAGAAGTAGGTAGCGGTTGCGACATGCTATGCCCATATAAATTAGTTGCATCAAGATACATAATAAATGATGTTGGTTCATTTGGATTGAAATTCGGAAGAAAACTATTATTTGCTACACCCCTTATTCCTTTCTTGAAGAAATGTATCATGTCTATGTCGATTAGTAATTCCAATTCAACTTTGGTATATCTCAACGTAGCATCCCATGATAAACCGGGTGCTGTGAAGTATTGGCTAGGATCTAACTTATATGTTCTCAAACAAACCTTTCGAAAGTTTTCGAAAACATCGCATAGTAATAGAACATCTGATTTCAAGTAAATGTCTGAGTAATCTCCGAGAGATTTACACTTGAATAGGTTCCAGACAAGCTCAGCTCTCCGATAATCTCCATCCGAAATGTGTTGGTTGGAAAGGTTATCATAAAAATCATTTTTTGATGGTAAAACTTGAACGTCCAATTTATCCATTGAAGTAATGAAGCTATATGGGAAAATACCTTTTTTAGTCATGACTTCAAATTGTATTGGGTCTCGGAAATGCTTCATAGTTTCAATTAATTGATTCGATTTCAAATTTCCAGCTAACGTTTCAAGGGATTGTGGAAGAAACTTGTAGCTATCTAAAAAGCGGAGTTTGAGAAATATGTCATGATTGTGGCCATCTTTTCCCAGATATTTGTCAACCAAGATGTGCTTGGTGAATGAAATATATTTCTCCTTTGTTTGAGCCACGCAATCTATTTGTTCATTCTGATCAAATAATTCTTTGATAAAAAGATGGTTATCATAACCGCTCATATTATGAAAGAATATGGGAATGAAATTTGGAATTTTATAATTCAAATTGCAAATTGAGTGTGCTGCTCCAAATCTCTTCCTACCAGTTAAATGACAGTGATCTCTCACTTTAACATCACCATATTCGAAGGGTTTATCACAAATACCGCACTCGGTTGCTCTGTTAAAATCAAGCTCTTCTGCTCGAGTCAATTTCTCCATCGGAACTATATGCTTCAAATATGTATTGTATATATTTTTTGAATCATTCACTAAACTTGAAACAAATTTCTTCGATACACCTTTGCCACGAAAAGAAACAAATTTCGTGATGGAATCATCGTATGAGCATTTTATCACATATGCAAATGAGTTTGGTTCATGAATGAATGTTCGATTAGTGAACGATTTCTTCGAATATGGTTCACAAGTATGTATCGGCTTCAATACTGACTCAAAATCTGCATACATAACGAAGGGTACCTTCATCTGTTTCTCGAAATTCTCAAATTTTAAAAGATTTTCTTGTGTATCATTACCAAATTTATCAATTTTTAGTTTTGTAGACGGTGTTGTTGTAAAAGTATGATTACAATCATTCTGTTGATGGCGCAACAACTTAGACTCGTCAGAGAAATATAACAAACATCCATCACAGAAATATTTCTTATGACCACTCGAAGATATTTGACTTGAAACCAATCTAGACAAGTTCTTCATCCAGCAATAGTGACTATTACCAGAATCATCTGTCATCAATAGTAAGTTAACATGTTTACTCATTCTCTTTCTAGCATAATGAAGTGGGCCAACCACTTGATACTCAACTTGCTGATTTTCAAAGACGCTTTCTAAACCATAAACATTTATGGAACAGTCGTTTAGGGCCTCAAATTTAGGTATACTTGCTACCTTGACAGGAAACTCTATACCCACCAGATTCAGGACTGTTGAAAAATGCGGGTACCTACGAAGACATTTCACACGGCTTGCTGTATGCTGGATATAGTGCAGATGTCACAGCCCATGCGAAACAGCATTCGTCCTGATTAATCACATTCACCACCGCCGTCTTGTTCTCGATGAATCTGGGGAGTTTCAAGTGGGAACATCCTCGCAGCGGGCTATATTTATTGATGTTTATCTCGAGAAATAATATCTTCTCGAGAGCCCACCCTGTAACAATAGAAAATATTGAGGTGACAATATTCTTCAATGGGTTCGCATAAATAGCTAAAATGTTACAATTGAACTCACCAGAATCACGTTCTTCGAATTCCGTTGAAAGATTCACAATCATCTCCTTGAATGTATATATGCAAGCTTCGAGATCGAGGGAAGAATCGATGATATGATTGGGTGTAATGAAAGATTTATTATCACGAATATCCTTAGATTCAATCAAATATCTCCCAAACATTTCCATGTTCACTTTGATGGTGTGGTGAATCGAGACCATATTGTTTAATAATGATATGATAGTCGCTCTATTCTCATCAAAAAATGTATTATAATCTAATACTCCAGTTCTACATTCCACTCTGTAACTGATGATGCGGCATCTGAATGCGCTCTCAATCACGGATATGCCATTTCCTTGATTGATACAAGCATTCGTACGATGCTCCAATGACCTCTTATGTGCCGCCATTCTGTCTGCAGGAACTGTTTTATCACATACAGTGCATGTTTGCACATTTCCAATCGCTGATGTTGATGATGCACCAACATCATCTAATCGTGACTTCTTTGCCGCAGATGGACCAACACTCCCTATACACGACAATTTCTGATGGCGCCGCAGGTTATCACTTCGTGTAAAGGATTGGGCACAAGCACTGCAGAACAACATTTCGATTAAGCGAATGCAAAGTACACTTTCGAGAATGAAAAAGGAGAGTGTGACAATCGAGAGCAATGGGAGAACTGAAGTCTAACGAACACACCTTTCAATTTATAGGGGAGAGGAGTGATGACGTAGAACTCTGCAAGGTTATTCCCTCCTAACTGAGTGACCTCGAGTGTAGGATGTCGAGCGAGCCATCAAGGTCACATACTCTCTGAGTCAGAGGAACTCTTCCACATCTTCCCAAGGTCGCGAAAAGAGCGCATATATCATCAATCGCCAAGGTCGTCTCTCAAAAGAGTGCACGTATACTCCCAAGGCCACTCCACCAGAGATCACTGTATTCTCCCAAGGTCATCCAAACGCAAAATCACTCCCAATCGAAGGTTACCCCCCAAGGACACCCTCCAAGACCACTCCCCCCAAGGTCACCAGTGGCGTACCGCAAGCATAATATGTGATGCGACCTTGGGGGGTGGCCTTGGGAGGTGGCCTTGGGGGGTGGCCTTGGGGGGTGGCCTTGGGGGGTGGCCTTGGGGGGGACGACTTTGGGGGGAGACCTGGAATCGGCTTAAACCTTCTAGCTCTTCTTCTGGCAGGCCTCTTGAATGTCATTCAGAACACATTCCTAAATAATTTCGATATTACTAGATTTTCAGCCTTCTCTGACTCCATGATAGTTTTGAAATGGTGGCATACCTCTCCTCACGAATTGACAAAATTTGTGTCAAATCGGATGTCTCAAATTCAAGAAAAGGTTCCCCCTTCTTTATGGTGCCATGTCAAATCTCCAGACAATCCTGCTGATCCAACTTCTCGAGGTCTTCTGCCTCATGAGCTCATCTCCTGTTCCCAATGGTGGGCGGAGCCTCATTGGCTTCGACTACCAAGAGAATTATGGCCTGAAAACTGCGGAATAAATGATTTTTCGAATATTCCTGATGAAGAGCTACGCCAGAACAGTGTTCTTACATCAATTGTGGAAGAAAATCCTCTTATATCCCTTTTGAATCACCATAGCTCTCTCTCAAAAATTCAGCGAATCATTTGTTATGTGATGAGGTTTATATTTCATCAGATTCCCTCCATGAAATACTCACCCATTTCCCCTCCTGAAAAATCAGGTCCTGTCTCTATGTTTGAAATGGAAGAATCTCTAAGGATTCTGATAAAACTCACTCAGCAAACATCATTTGCCCATGAAATATCTCTTCTCAAACATAAAAAACCGCTACCAAAATTCCTGCGAAAACTGACTCCATTCGTTGATGATAAAGGAATTTTGAGAGTAGGTGGTCGTTCAACTCTTCCGAATTTGTCATTCGATTAAAAACATCCCGCACTCTTACCCAGTAATCACAGATTCACAGACTTGGTTATTTTATACACCCATTCTCAGTATCTTCATCCAGGCTACCAGACACTACATTTTCTCCTTGCTCAGCGATATTGGATACTTGCCTCAAAAAGGACAATTCGTCGAGTAATTGCAAGTTGTCTCAAATGTTTTCGACTTCATCCAAAATCTCCACAACCACCAATGGGCAATCTCCCAACCTCACGTATAGCTCAAGTCAAGCCATTTTCTCAAGTGGGAGTGGATTTTTGTGGACCTTTTAAAATCACCATGTCTTAAATTCGTGGAGCTAAAGTGCTCAAATCATATATTTGTGTATTTTGTTGCATGGCAACCAAAGCCATTCATCTTGAGCTCACTTCTGATATGTCAACTGACAAATTTCATGCAGCTCTTCGACGTCTTGTGGCTCGAAGGGGTACCGTGACAGACTTGTTTTGTGATAATGGCACAAATCTGGTTGGAGCCAGTAATGATCTCGAAAAATATATGATACATGCTTCTGATCAACAGGGCATTCGCTTTCATTTTATTCCTCCCGCTAGCCCTAACTTTGGAGGTATCTGGGAAGTTGGGGTGAAGTCGGTAAAAACCCATCTACTTCGAGTTGTAGGTGATCAAACTCTCACATATGAAGAGCTGTATACCACTCTAGTACAAATAGAGGCCATTTTGAATTCCAGGCCATTGTGTGCCTTGAGCTCAGATCCCAACGATGATTCAGTGCTCTCTCCTGGTCATTTTCTGACATTAGAGCCCCTGAATTCTGTACCAGAACCCCAAAAAGGAAACCTCGTGCTCGGACGCTTATCCCGCTGGCAACTGGTCCAACGACTCCAACAAGACTTTTGGAGACGCTGGCACCAAGAGTATTTGCATACCTTGATGCAAAGAAGTAAATGGACCGAACCCTCGACTCCTATCGAATTAGGAACAATTGTTCTTTTGAAGGACGACTTATCTTCTCCTCTCAGATGGCCTCGCAGACGGGTTAGTCAACTCCATATCGGTGCTGATGGCATAACTCGCGTGGTTACTGTGAGAACTGCAAAAGGGTTGTTGAAAAGACTTGTCACAAAGGTCTGTCCACTGCCCAATTGTTAATTTTTTGATTAAATTTCTTTTTTTGTTTTCTCTTAGTATTTCAATTTTCATTAGTTCAATATTATTTATCATAAATTCAATTATATTTCCTTACCAAGGTTATCTAATTATTAGTATTAAATTTCACGATTCTCTACGTCCTATAGTCTAAAATGTACCATTTTGGTGGGCGGTTTGTTCGATGATGATTATCTGCGGATTATTTATAGTTATATAATCAAACCAATTTCATCACAATCAAGTATCGTTCATTGTTTTCATTGATATTATTACCCCGCGTTACCTACTCATAAAATGCACGAGGTGATACGCCACTGTCGGCTGCCACGAAGGCACCAAGGTGAAAAAAGTAGTACGAAGCTGCTGACAACGCTAGAGACGAGTTTTCGATTTCACGATCTTCGTACGCTGATATTTTCACTCGTGATTTTCTCTCTCTCGAAACGTGCTCCAGAACTTATTTTTATTCATCAAGTGCCCAACAACCTGTGTCTTGACTAGAGAAAGGAGAGTGGTCATCAAGCTTCAAGGAACTGCCGACAATAACAAATACCGGTAAGTCCCTCCTGCATTGTCGTCAACCGCGATTTCATCAAAGTTGGATAAATGAATCAAAATATACAGTCCATTGCTCAATCTCGTACATTTAATGATCCTTCTCAACGGATTTGAAGATTTTGATGAAATTGGTTTTGGTTATCGCAGTAATTAGGTTGTTTTGAGTTTTTTTTTTGAATATACAACTTTTTATTCATTCCTGAAATCTCCTGAAGTCGCTTCATATCGCTTGTTCAAATTCTGAACGCGGAGAACCGTACGCGCAGTGTGCCCACGCATCTAGGAGTGACTATCGCCTGCCTGTGCTATATCGCGCGAAATCAAATTCAAGGAAATCTTGCTCTCGCTCTCACTGTTATTCTCACAATAACTATTCTCAGTATTTCCTCATTTTCTCTGTTTTTCGAAAGCACTCCCAATTTCAATTTCGTGAATTCGTTTTGCCAAGTTCCTCTTAGTAGTTTACAATAATATATAAAATTGTATTCACGCTCTCATATTAAAATATACTGTACCTGTCATTGTAGGAAATATTCATTTTCTTTTCGTAGTCTCACTGTCTCAGTGTGCTGGCGCTGTGAGTTTGTGCGTTCACAAATTATTGTCAGTGGCGTCCTCAATTATTCATACATTTTGATTTGCATTTGATCATATCTATTTTTGTTTTGTATTATCGGATTCCACAATGTCAACAACGGCGACCAAAATTAAACATCACACTGCTCAAAGGCAAATGGAAATTGTAAAACTCAACGAACTCAAAAGGGTTGCTGATAATGCCGTTTAAGATCAGACAGTTCATGGAAATTTCAAGTGCAGGTACAGATTCATTGACGTTATTCATGAAAACTTTGAAAAGGTCAACACCTCTTTGCTGAATTTACTCGCCACTCAAGAAGGAGTTGATATACAGGAGCCTAATCAGACTTTAATTGAGTTTGAGAATGATTTCTATCACATAATGACTGTTTATAAATCTCTGTTTGGTGATGATTCTCAACAAAATCCGTCGCCTGAACCGACTCTCACTCACTATAATGTAAGACTTCCGAAAATGGAACTACCTATATTCGATGGAGACGTCAAGGGTTGGCAAACCTTTATAGACATGTTCGACTCTATCATTCACCTCAATGATAAACTCTCCAATATTGAAAAATTCAATTATCTCATCAGTTCACTGAAAGGATCCCCCTACAATTGGTCAAATGCACCCCCTTGGCAAGCCAAAACTATTTAATTGCATATAACGCACTCAAAAATCGTTACCAAAATACTCGACTCATTGCTACATCTCATTGGCATTCAATTATCAATACAAAAAAGATAACTAACCCAGAAAACTCTTATTCGTTGCGACATTTATTGGATACATTTAATGAAAATATTGCTGTCCTTGAAAGCATGAATTTTCCCACAAGTAAATGGGATTTTATTTTGTTCAATTCATTATTTGATCGCCTAGACTCGGTGACAGCTACTCGATTTGAACTGGAACATTCCACTTTAATTGATGGGGAATATTATAAAACATTAGTGATTTTTTTGAATAAACAGTGCTCAGCGTTGGATACAGTGAGCTACTTTTAATCATCTGCTTAACCAATAGATGTAATGAAAAATAATTTCTCGACGAATAAACCTCAATTTTCCAAATTCAAATCCACTTCAACATTCGTTGTGAACTCAAATCAGAAACTAACCTGTCAGGTTTGCCAAAGGGAGCACTTGATTTACAATTGTCCTAACTTCATTTCTAAAACTCCTGAAGAACGTTATGATTTGGTCAGAAGAAACAAGTGGTGCACCAATTGCTTGGGATCAAAGCATGATTCTAATAATTGCACTTCCAAGGGTTTTTGTCGACTTTGCACCTCTCCTCGGAAACACCACACTCTATTACATTTTCCAAATAATCCTCGTACCGGAAATAATCTTTTCAACTCGAGAACTAATATTCCCAATCCAGCTCACACTAGTTCTCAAGAAACACCTACCAACCTGTCAGAGTCCTTCTCGATAGTGGCAGTCAGAGCCATTTCGTATCTATCAAATGTTGCACTAAACTTGGTCTTCCTCGTAATCGTCTCTCCTTGGATATACGAGGTGTTGGAAAAATTAGCACCCATGCAACTCACGGGGTCACTTGTAACCTCAAACCTAGAAATAAAAGTGAACCGAATTTCACTCTAGATTTTATAATTTTACCTCAAATATGCTCTGATCTTCCGGCAATTACTATGTCGGCAGAAATTTTCTCTGAATTCTCTAATCTCGAATTGGCAGATCCAACGTTCGACATATCACAGCCAGTTGATATGCTGTTAGGTGCCGATATGTTTGCCTATATCTTGAAAGGCTCGTTTCGCCATCAAGATTTCAATAATCCTTCGGATAATCCTATTGCTCTGGATACCTCATTCGGTTGGATTATAATGGGGAAGGTGAAATCGACTCCTCAAACTCACTCTCTAGCTTGTAACGATATATAAATCGTTACATTTTGTTTTTATGTAGTCATACAAATAACATCAATAAATAGTTGTATCAGATCACTTAGCGACATCTCGTAAATTAATATAAAATCAATAACAAAGACATCTTCTTTTGTACAGGTACCATCAAGATATCTGCAATTAAATTCAAAATCGACGCATGATAAACAGGTTTCTGTATCACACTTATTATTGCAGATATTTATGAATTGTCAATTTGTTGTATTGCCGTTGTACCAATCAAGATGATCCTTGTTAATCACGTGATTAAAACGAACAGTTGGGAATAAACGACGTAGGGTCGCTCTCTTGCTTTTTAACTTCTGAGGTGAAAACTTCGAGCAATTTTTTTGAAAATTCCTATTCTCCCGTAATAAGGGATTTGAAGACTCAGGTTTTCTGAGATTGCTTGGGATATCAGGAGTGAATCAAGGTATGCCCTTTTTGATTTCAATTTAGGATGGTTCAGATTAAACAAGATTAATAAGAATTAATTAACCGGTGCTTCAGGCAGCCATTGCTGCATAGTTGAAGACAGAATTTATTTGGATATATTTTGGCTTTGATCTTTCTCATGGATTGAAAGATTACGAATTCTGCTTGGTAGAATTTCTACTGGTATTTTGAGGATAGATTTTTGAGAATTTTTTTTTACACAGAGCATGTGTAAATTGTAAAATTTGGCTTGAGTGAATAGTCTGTGGTTTTTTTCTTATTTTTAGCTTGAATGCAATTCCGGAAATGAAGTTGTTCGAACTCAATAAATCAATATTTCTGGTGTGAATTTGGAGTGAAACCATAGAGAAGTCTGGACTCTGGACAAGAAGAGAGATAATGTTCAGGTGAGTGTACAGTGAAACCTCAACTTTGAAATAAATTCATGTGTTAACTGTTACACTCATCTATTCATTTCTTTCCTATGGAAAAGAGTTTATGATTCTCTTATTCATGAAAGCAATTAATTTTACCTGGTGAAATATAATTTACTATCTGAACAATCTGTAATTGAGTGGAAGGGTTTCGCTTGACGTCGCTCTTGATATCTCAGCAATATTTTTTTTATTTTTGAATCTTTTTGAGCCTGTACTTGCATACATGTGATAGGCCAATCACTTGAATGCAAGATTTCTTTATTGATTAATTCAACAAATATTGAAGCAAAAAAAAAATAGAGTATAGAAAATAACATTGATGTATCTTTTATATTCTCAGTGTTGAGAATGTTATAGTGTTATGGCTTATTGAGGATATTGTATAATTTTCGATCAATCAATCAGCTAAGCTCAAAACCACAAATTTTGGACCTTCAGTTCATACCTCCCTGAAACCAACTGATTTCTATTACGACTTTTCATGTATGTCGACGATAAATGAGTGATCAATCAACGTAGAGAGGACCTCTATCATTTGCTGAGTAGACATCAGAGTCGTCCAGTTTTCCCCCAGTTTCAGTGCTGAAACTAACACAACTTCAGAGTACAACCTTCCACTGTGAGCTAGAAGATAGAGGGTGTAAACTGTACCAGTAGGAGAGTACTGACCTGGAGTAGGGAGTTGTCATCGTAATTGGGGAACGACATCTGACTCGCAAGTATAGAGCAATAATCCAAGAGATATTGATCAAAATCGTAGAAAGAATAGAAATCAGGAGGATAATTGTAAAAATCACTTGCATAATTTCTAGCTATTGATTACTATCACACTCATTGTTGATTACATTGTTATACTCATCAATTTGTACAATAGATCATTTTCTTGTTTAATATAGTTTTATTGCTCTGACTAAGATAAGAGAGAGTCCTTGAAAGATAATCTATCTATATATATATTTTTTTTTGATCATTTTTTGTCTATATTTTTACACTAAAATAGACTGGCGCTCAACACTGCTTGACACAATAAAAAAAAATCAAAAATAGTCCAAAGAACTCACCCCTTTGAAATTCATGCTATGAACATCATTACACATGGCGCCCAACGTGGGGCCCGAACCCACGACCCTGAGATTAAGAGTCTCTTGCTCTACCGACTGAGCTATCCGGGCTGTCATTGGATAGGAATCTCTGACAGTCACGCTATTTACTTTTCTAGAATCAAGAACTACCCTGTATTCACCGGTTTTCCTCTCAACTAGCCACAAAGGATTACACCAAGGGGAATTAGATGGTTGTATGACATCTAGTTTGAGCATTTCATCAATTTCCTTGTGTAGATGTTTCTGCATAGCAGGTGACAAGGGATATTGTCTTTGTCTGATAGGAGAAGCTGATCCAGTGTCTATAGTGTGTTGTAAGAGAGAAGTCCTACCAATTTCACCTTCCGGAGCAATGATTGAAAATGAATCAACAACTTGTTTCAATTTTTCTTTTTCCACTGTAGATAACTCTTCAGCTGAGTGAATACTGTTTACCACACAAGTCTGTTCAGATCTTCTAAAGTCATATGAATAATTACCAAAATTTGCCTTGATATGAAAGCTTTTGAGAAAGTCTATCCCTAAAATCAAAGAGTGTCGTACAGAAGGAATCACTAAAAATTTTTGAGTCTGGCAGTTCCCTTGAAGAATAATAGGTAGAGTGACAAATCCCAAACAATCTTGAGGCTGCTCATCTGCAGTTGTAACCTGTAGCTGTCCTCCACACTGAATTTCAACTTTCGATTTTCTGAGTAATGAAAAACTATCAGAACCTAATATGGACGAACAACTACCAGTGTCAACCAAAGACAGAATATTTTCCCCAAAAATTTCCACATAAAGATATGGGCGATTATCGTGAGTTTTCCTAACAAATATGGGGTTGAGTGAGGGAGATTGAGTGACTGAACAAGATAAAAATCGTTTAACCTCTCCTAACCATGTCTGCCATTCAAGACGGTCTTCATTGATTGGCTTTACTTGGAATTGTTTTTGGTACCTTTTTCCATCTTTTCTGGACTCGATGTCATGGCAACGGCGTCCAGAGTCCCAGAACCACGCCTGACGTTTTTTGGATTGCATTTTGGGCATTTAGGATTTATAATATTCTTTGTACCACAGCCATAACAAAAAACAGTCTTAGTTTGGCGACAATCACGAGAAGTGTGACCATTCTCTAAACAATTCCAACATTTGATAGTCCCTACTGCTGAAACTTCCCTATTCGAGGTGAATGTTCTTCTAAAAGAATTGTTAAACTCAAAACCAGAAGGACAACTCAGGTCTGGCTCCAAAAGATTTGATTTTTTGTAAGAAGGAGGTCTATAACGTTCAGACCATTCTCTAGATTCTTCTGATTTTTTACATAAGTTATAAAGCTCTGACATTGTATCTATTTCCTTCAAAGCAAGTTGTGAAATATAACAAGGTAGCAAATTTCTCTGAATTTTGTTAACCATATCTTTTTCCGATGGCTTGACAGTTAACCTATTAAACAGACCCTCCATGGCAGAGATATAAACTGAAACTCTCTCATTGTTACCTTGGGTTCTATTATCGATTTCCCTAATCAGAGATTCATCATAGTGATAAGGTAAAAAGTCACTTTTCAATTTCTGAACTAATTCATCCCAGTTTTGAACACGAGATTTGTTGTTGTTATACCATGTCCAAGCAAGATCTTTGAACAAGTCACCAGCAGTCAAAAACAATTGATCTTTAGAAACATTTCTTGAACATCTAAAAGATTCTACTTTTTCTAAGAAAGCTATCAACGACTCTTTTCTGGTATCACCACTGAAAGAGATATTCCATTTGTATGGAAGAATAGGTTTGGAAAATGAAAATTGTTCAACATTATTTGAAGATAATGAATTGTTGGTTGGTGTAGAAGTTGCTAAAGCACCAGACATTTTTTCACTAAATTCTGCCTCTATTTCAAGAAGTTTCAGTTGAACTTGTTTTTTAGCTGCTTCTTCATCTTCCGTATCAATTTTCAAACGATTGATTCTACCAGAAATATGAGTTAATCTTGATTCTAGGCGTTTGCGTTCAAGAGTATTACCAGAATATGACCTAATCTTTGCATCCAAGTCAGTTAAAGTTTCTCTTATCTTTACCATATCTTCTTCATGAGTATAACATTCAGACAAATCTCCCACAAAACTGCGATTTGCAGATTGTTGACTAAGTAATCCCCTCAATATTTTTCTTCTTTGATCAACTGTACCAGTTGGTTCAAAGTTCCTGATACTAATTTCATAATTTAGTTCATTTGAAAGTAAGTGATTCGGTTCCATTTTGAATTCAAAGAAATTACCAAGAGCAAGAAATCTAGATACAATGTTTTCACTTACTGTAAAGCAAAAATGTCTCAAATGAGTTCTATAAGATATATAGATGAAACATAAACCGAGATAAAGGTCTATAACCTTCAGTGTCAAAATATGAAAATAATAATATTTTGAAATTCAGCAAATATTGATCAAAATATTATTGCTCTCACTAGAAAGAGTTCCTGAAAGATGCTTAACACAATAATTATAGTCACCAAATTAGTTGGGCGCCATGTGTAATGACTTGAAAATTGACCCCACTCATCTTGATTCCGATGATGATTCAGAAACTGATTCTCATGATAGCGATATGGATTTAGATGGATCTTAGAATATCTCGGTAAAATTTTTTCGGCTGTGCTGAGTTCGGCCTAAGAATTGCTCAGTAGGAATTGACCTTCCTGGCGGTAAAAGTCCGACCAAATTGGCATATCTTTATCTTTGAAATCAAATCTTTGTCTTGAAGTCTTATTTTTAATCTTTGAAATAGTAATATCTTTGTTTCTTTGGTTTTATATCTTTAACATCAATATGAGTTATCTAACTCTTGAAATCCTATCTTTGAAAATACATTTCTTTATTGTGATTGAAGATACTTTAATTTGTTGATCTTGTTTGATTTTTGCCTGGTGGCGTGTATCAAAAAAAAATATATATTATAGTTTATCTATATCTTTGAAACTGCTGTGTAGCAAATATTTATCTTGATTGAAGATGCTTCAATGTGATAATTTTATTTTTTTGAATTTTTGCCTGGTGGCGCGTTTTTAGAATTATCACAATTTTTGCCTGGTGGCGCATATTTGGAAGCATCACAAATTTGAGATATTTAATTTCAGTTGATATATTTCTCTTGGTATAAGAAAGATGGATTTCAAGGTTATTACATTTTTTTTGCCGTGTTGAGTCCGGCCGTAGAATTGCTCAACAGGAGAAAGCCTTCCTTGCGGTAAGAGTCCGTATAAAATGGACCTTTTTTGAAAGGGTGAACTGAGATATTTTCGGAAAAGTCACAGTCACATTCCATAGAGGTAATTTTTTGGATTCATAATTTCAGTATTTGATAAATTTTAGGTATTACCAAGACAACTTGAAGTTGTTCGATATCTTTTGAATTGGAATTTATGAACATCCTGTACATGATTTAACATCATTTATCATCCTCTGTTTCGTGTCGGGGTTTGGATATTTGGGGTGGATTTTCAGGTCGTTAATTATAATTGGTTTTGCATTTTAATGTAAAACTTGATTTTTGTGAACCAGTCCGCATTCCCATTTTCGACTCTGATATTTTACCTGTGACATTTCTGAACTGATCTTGGTCTCCCCCTGAATGTCTTTGTTGGTTTCAATATTTGAGGACTATATCATCGTCTCTCTTATCTTTCTTCTTATTCTTTATATCTTTCTTTTACTTTATATCTTTCTTCTTGTTCTTTATTGCGTGTGAGATCACTGAATTTTGTTCAGGGTCAGGAGTTGTTGATGATTTTTTTTTGTTTGATTGGTGGTAGGCTTTTGGAGAGCACTTTTGTTCTGATGAAATTGAGTTATTGTGACTTAGTGGAATCTTTTAGATTGGTGCTAGGCTTTTGGAGTGCACATTGTCAAGTTCATTATGAGCAAGGTGACCTACTGGAATCATATTGGGTTTGGGATTTTGGTTTTTAGTCTGCAACTTACTGATTTTGAACAGGGTTAGGTTTTTCATAGGTCAGTACGTCTATCTTTATCTTTCTTTGCTGTCGTATATGAGATTGTCTGATTTAGTTTGGAGCTTCGAGTGTTTTTTTTTTTGATTAGTGGTAGGCTTTGGAGTGCACTTCGTTCTGATGGAGATGTAATGTGACTTAGTGGTATCCTTCAGATCAGTACTAAGCCTGGAGTGCACATGTCTGATTCATCAAGAATGATGTGACCTACTGGAATCACATTTTATAGAAATATGGGGATTTTTATTTGCAGCTCAGTTCTAGACTGAATTCGGTTTCTCATATACTCTGTCAGATCTAGGTTTGGATAGTTTGGATTCTTAATTTCAGAGGTTTGATGAAGGCTAGATCTCATTTTTATCCGTCTTTCGATTTTGGGATAGAAACATTTTTCTGGATTGAGATATCCATTCTGAACAACCTGGACTCTGGTTTGTTTCCGTTTTCTTTTTATTTTTATTCTGTTGCCTTGAGGTCTATTGATTGGGAGTAATCATAGTATTGGTAGTTTTTTTGAATAGGGACCTGATTGAGTGGGTGTGGGCCTCGCTCATTTGGACTACCTTCAATGGTGAGATCTGTAGAAGGGGCAAGTATTGGGGGGTGAGCAGTGAACCCGGTAAATTCTGCCTACGGGGGACTACTCACAGCGTTCGTTGCTCACTACTGTGCTTGTTTCGAGTTCTGCGAATCTGTCCACTTGAGGATTGGTTCACAGTACTCAATCAAGGAATACTCCCGCTTAGAGTTTTTGCCGACTTGGCTTCACCAGTCGTTTTAGTTGGTATACTTATTATACCCCAAGTGTGGTGGCATTTGGTTATTTTTATCTTCATAATTTCCATTTTGTTTTGTTCCACCGGTGAGTCTTGTGATACTGCTGGTCTATCTGTCTGGGTCATAGCGTTGCGGGTGCCAACATGGAAACCTGGGGGCGAGTGGTGATGGATTGTTCAACGGCGCAGCATCTAGATCTTGCAGCGAAACGAACATCCTGGCCAGGTTTTCATGGTGTTATCTGTGTGTTGTGGTCTGGATGGAGACAACCAGTCCTCACAAGATTCACCCTACCACCTATTAATGTACAGTAGAGTGGTAGTTTTTATTTTCTTTTCAGTGTGGTAAATACTAGAATTTACTAGGGGCATGACTGTTCTGCTCCTTCCTTTATGGTAAATGAACCTTCCACATATATGCTAATGAACAGCATAGTGGTTTGGTATTTATTAATTTCTCTTGGTTTCAGGTCAGTTTCATTTTTCCTATCTCTTGCGTTGGTAAATTCAGTTTGGTCAAAATTTTTTATTGGGCTTGGCTTTAAAATTTTCAGATTTAATGTGAATTCTTTGAAAACTCTAAAGATCAATTCAAATTTTCTATGCAGATTATGTCTCACATTAGTTTTTCGAGAATTCTAATAAAAAAAAATTTGAAAACTGCGAGTTTTCAAGTTTTTTTTCGGGAGAAAAGGGGATGTGTAACGATATATAAATCGTTACATTTTGTTTTTATGTAGTCATACAAATAACATCAATAAATAGTTGTATCAGATCACTTAGCGACATCTCGTAAATTAATATAAAATCAATAACAAAGACATCTTCTTTTGTACAGGTACCATCAAGATATCTGCAATTAAATTTAAAATCGACGCATGATAAACAGGTTTCTGTATCACACTTATTATTGCAGATATTTATGAATTGTTAATTTGTTGTATTGCCGTTGTACCAATCAAGATGATCCTTGTTAATCACGTGATTAAAACGAACAATTAGGAATAAACGACGTAGGGTCGCTCTCTTGCTTTTTAACTTTTGAGGTGAAAACTTCGAGCAATTTTTTTGAAAATTCCTATTCTCCCGTAAAAAGGGATTTGAAGACTCAGGTTTTCTGAGATTGCTTGGGATATCAGGAGTGAATCAAGGTATGCCCTTTTTGATTTCAATTTAGGATGGTTCAGATTAAACAAGATTAATAAGAATTAATTAACCGGTGCTTCAGGCAGCCATTGCTGCATAGTTGAAGACAGAATTTATTTGGATATATTTTGGCTTTGATCTTTCTCATGGACTGAAAGATTACGAATTCTGCTTGGTAGAATTTCTACTGGTATTTTGAGGATAGATTTTTGAGAATTTTTTTTACACAGAGCATGTGTAAATTGTAAAATTTGGCTTGAGTGAATAGTCTGTGGTTTTTTTTCTTATTTTTAGCTTGAATGCAATTCCGGAAATGAAGTTGTTCGAACTCAATAAATCAATATTTCTGGTGTGAATTTGGAGTGAAACCATAGAGAAGTCTGGACTCTGGACAAGAAGAGAGATAATGTTCAGGTGAGTGTACAGTGAAACCTCAACTTTGAAATAAATTCATGTGTTAACTGTTACACTCATCTATTCATTTCTTTCCTATGGAAAAGAGTTCATGATTCTCTTATTCATGAAAGCAATTAATTTTACCTGGTGAAATATAATTTACTATCTGAACAATCTGTAATTGAGTGGAAGGGTGTCGCTTGACGTCGCTCTTGATATCTCAGCAATATTTTTTTTATTTTTGAATCTTTTTGAGCCTGTACTTGCATACATGTGATAGGCCAATCACTTGAATGCAAGATTTCTTTATTGATTAATTCAACAAATATTGAAGCAAAAAAAAATAGAGTATAGAAAATAACATTGATGTATCTTTTATATTCTCAGTGTTGAGAATGTTATAGTGTTATGGCTTATTGAGGATATTGTATAATTTTCGATCAATCAATCAGCTAAGCTCAAAACCACAAATTTTGGACCTTCAGTTCATACCTCCCTGAAACCAACTGATTTCTATTACGACTTTTCATGTATGTCGACGATAAATGAGTGATCAATCAACGTAGAGAGGACCTCTATCATTTGCTGAGTAGACATCAGAGTCGTCCAGTTTTCCCCCAGTTTCAGTGCTGAAACTAACACAACTTCAGAGTACAACCTTCCACTGTGAGCTAGAAGATAGAGGGTGTAAACTGTACCAGTAGGAGAGTACTGACCTGGAGTAGGGAGTTGTCATCGTAATTGGGGAACGACATCTGACTCGCAAGTATAGAGCAATAATCCAGGAGATATTGATCAAAATCGTAGGAAGAATAGAAATCAGGAGGAGAATTGTAAAAATCACTTGCATAATTTCTAGCTATTGATTACTATCACACTCATTGTTGATTACATTGTTATACTCATCAATTTGTACAATAGATCATTTTCTTGTTTAATATAGTTTTATTGCTCTGACTAAGATAAGAGAGAGTCCTTGAAAGATAATCTATCTATATATATATTTTTTTTGATCATTTTCTGTCTATATTTTTACAATGAAATAGACTGGCGCTCAACACTGCTTGACACAATAAAAAAAATCAAAAATAGTCTAAAGAACTCACCCCTTTGAAATTCATGCTATGAACATCATTACAAGCTGTAGCCATTGATTCTCGTCTAGAAAAATCCCTGAATAGATTTTGGGAACTCGAACAAGTTTCCTCAGCCCCTACCTTCACTCCCGAAGAAACACGAGCAGAAATGTTGTACCAAACTACTGTGGACCGTGATAACTCTGGAAAATTTTTTGTCTCTTTACCATTCAAAGATGATCTGCCAACTTTTCCAGATTCGAGGGATATTGCATTGAGGCGCTTTCTCTCCCTCGAACGGAGACTGAAAAAAGATCAAAATCTTTATAGGCAATACTCTGATATCATGAGAGATTATCTCGAATCAAAATACATGGAAGTCATATCGGATATCACTCCAACTCCTTCATCCTACTATATACCGCATCATTGTGTGTTGAAACCTGAAAACACTACTACGAAATTACGCGTAGTCTTTGATGCATCTTCACGATGCTCGAACAACCTTTCTCTTAACGATACCCTCTTGATTGGTCCCAAATTACAACCAGATATTTGCTCTGTTCTATGTAAATTTAGACTCCATCCAATTTGCTTCACAGCTGATATAAAGAAAATGTATAACCAAATTTTAGTAAAGGACGTACACAGAGACTTTCAGAGAATACTCTGGCGATTTTCCAGTTCCGATCCTGTTCAAGATTTCCGTTTAAATACCGTGACTTTCGGTGTAAGTAGTTCTCCCTTTTTGGCTATCCGAACCATCCAAGAATTGGCCAATAATTATTGCCATCAATTTCCTATAGTTTGTAATATCCTGAAAAATGATGTTTTCGTTGACGATATTGTCACTGGATGTTCTTCAATTGATGAAGCAAAACAATTACAAGCGGATTTGATCGCCGTACTGAAAATGGCTGGTTTTGAGCATCGCAAGTGGGCAAGTAATGATGATAACTTGATATCTCACCTTCCTCCAGAAATGCTGAAAATGGATCCACTCCATTTGGATCTTGAGAACATTTCTACTCTTAAAATTCTCGGCTTGCAGTGGAATGCTAGACAGGATTATTTCTCATACCAAGTTGAACCCCTAAATAAACCATGCACCAAGAGAACTATACTCTCCGAACTGTCTAGAGTGTATGATCCTCTAGGATTTCTGACTCCCATCAGGTTACATCTCAAGGTTCTCCTTCAGGTGCTTTGGTCAGCCAGTGTCTAATGGGATAGCACACCTCCCGAAAATGTAGTTATACAATGGGACAATTTCAAGAAATATTTGTCCAGTTTGTCAACTCTCCAGATACCACGTCGAATTTTTTCCTCCACTTCTAGATCTTTTGAAATATGTGGTTTCTGTGATGCTTCAAAAAAGGCTTTCGCGGCCGTTGTATATCTACGAACCCAAGAAAATGGTAATTTTATGACCCACCTCTTATATGCCAAATCTCGAGTAGCGCCACTCAAAACTATCTCAATTCCACGTCTTGAGCTTTGTGGAGCTCTTCTTCTGGCAGGCCTCTTGAATGTCATTCAGAACACATTCAAAATAATTTCGATATTACCAGAATTTCAGCCTTCTCTGACTCCATGATAGTTTTAATATACCTCTCCTCACGAATTGACAACATTTGTGTCAAATCGGGTGTCTCAAATTCAGGAAAAGGTTCCCCCTTCTTTATGGTGCCATGTCAAATCTCCAGACAATCCTGCTGATCCAACTTCTCGAGGTCTTCTGCCTCATGAGCTCATCTCCTGTTCCCAATGGTGGGCGGGGCCTCATTGGCTTCGACTACCAAGAGAATTATGGCCTGAAAACTGCGGAATAAATGATTTTTCGAATATTCCTGATGAAGAGCTACGCCAGAACAGTGTTCTTACATCAATTGTGGAAGAAAATCCTCTTATATCCCTTTTGAATCACCATAGCTCTCTCTCAAAAATTCAGCGAATCATTTGTTATGTGATGAGGTTTATATTTCATCAAATTCCCTCCATGAAATACTCACCCATTTCCCCTCCTGAAAAATCAGGTCCTGTCTCTATGTTTGAAATCACCATAGCTCTCTCTCAAAAATTCAGCGAATCATTTGTTATGTGATGAGGTTTATATTTCATCAAAATCCCTCCATGAAATACTCACCCATTTCCCCTCCTGAAAAATCAGGTCCTGTCTCTATGTTTGAAATGGAAGAATCTCTTAGGATTCTGATAAAACTCCCTCAGCAAACATCATTTGCCCATGAAATATCTCTTCTCAAACATAAAAAACCGCTACCAAAATTCCTGCAAAAACTGACTCCATTCGTTGATGATAAAGGAATTTTGAGAGTAGGTGGTCGTTTAACTCTTTCGAATTTGTCATTCGATCAAAAACATCCCGCACTCTTACCTAGTAATCACAGATTCACAGACTTGGTTATTTTATACACCCATTCTCAGTATCTTCATCCAGGCTACCGACACTACATTTTCTCCTTGCTCAGCGATATTGAATACTTGCCTCAAAAAGGACAATTCGTCGAGTAATTGCAAGTTGTCTCAAATGTTTTCGACTTCATCCAAAATCTCCACAACCACCAATGGGCAATCTCCCAACCTCACGTATAGCTCAAGTCAAGCCATTTTCTCAAGTGGGAGTGGATTTTTGTGGACCTTTTAAAATCACCATGTCTAAAATTCGTGGAGCTAAAGTGCTCAAATCATTTATTTGTGTATTTTGTTGCATGGCAACCAAAGCCATTCATCTTGAGCTCACTTCTGATATGTCAACTGACACATTTCTAGCAGCTCTTCGACGTCTTGTGGCTCGAAGGGGTACCGTGACAGACTTGTTTTGTGATAGTGGCACAAATCTGGTTGGAGCCAGTAATGAACTCGAAAAATATATGATACATGCTTCTGATCAACAGGGCATTCGCTTTCATTTTATTCCTCCCGCTAGCCCTAACTTTGGAGGTATCTGGGAAGTTGGGGTGAAGTCGGTAAAAACCCATCTACTTCGAGTTGTAGGTGATCAAACTCTCACATATGAAGATCTGTATACCACTCTAGTACAAATAAAGGCCATTTCGAATTCCAGGCCATTGTGTGCCTTGAGCTCAGATCCCAACGATGATTCAGTGCTCTCTCCTGGTCATTTTCTGACATTAGAGCCCCTGAATTCTGTACCAGAACCCCAAATAAGAAACCTCGTGCTCGGACGCTTATCCCGCTGGCAACTGGTCCAACACGACTTTTGGAGATGCTGGCACCAAGAGTATTTGCATACCTTGATGCAAAGAAGTAAATGGACCGAACCCTCGACTCCTATCGAATTAGGAACAATTGTTCTTTTGAAGGACGACTTATCTTCTCCTCTCAGATGGCCTCGCGGACGGGTTAGTCAACTCCATATCGGTGCTGATGGCATAACTCGCGTGGTTACTGTGAGAACTGCAAAAGGGTTGTTGAAAAGACCTGTAACAAAGGTCTGTCCACTGCCCAATTGTTAATTTTTTGATTAAATTTCTTTTTTTTTTTTCTTAGTATTTCAATTTTTATTAGTTCAATATTATTTATCACAAATTCAATTATATTTCCTTACTAAGGTTATCTAATTATTAGTATTAAATTTCACGATTCTCTACGTCCTATAGTCTAAAATGTACCATCTTGGTGGGCGGTTTGTTCGATGATCATTATCTGCGGATTATTTATAGTTATATAATCAAACCAATTTCATCACAATCAAGTATCGTTCATTGTTTTCATTGATATCATTACCCCGCGTTACCTACTCATACAATGCACGAGGTGATACGCCACTGTCGGCTGCCACGAAGGCACCAAGGTGAAAAAAGTAGTACGAAGCTGCTGACAACGCTAGAGACGAATTTTCGATTTCACGATCTTCGTACGCTGATATTTTCACTCGTGATTTTCTCTCTCTCGAAACGTGCTCCAGAACTTATTTTTATTCATCAAGTGCCCAACAACCTGTGTCTTGACTAGAGAAAGGAGAGTGGTCATCAAGCTTCAAGGAACTGCCGACAATAACAAATACCGGTAAGTCCCTCCTGCATTGTCGTCAACCGCGATTTCATCAAAGTTGGATAAATGAATCAAAATATACAGTCCATTGCTCAATCTCGTACAACTATCGATAATTAATAACAATTCAAAATTGCAATCTGTCTAAAGGTCTAACTGTTCTACCACTTCTTGTCTTGTATAATTCATTTTTTCTTTCGCTCAAAAGAGGACTGTTGATTTCAATGTTGGATCTGCGACTGGGAGAATCTGTGGAATGAAGTCCTGCTTCTGATTCACCTTGAACCTCGTCTGTTCGTGTCTCATCTCCTGATGCCAAGCTATTCAGAAGTTCGGATGTAACATCAGGTTTGGTTGCCCTCAAGAATTGCCTGTTTCTGCGATACGTTGCATCATCATCAATTTTCACATTGTAGTCAATTGGACCAGTTTTACTCACAACCGTGCCTGGTTTTCAATCTCGAGTACGATCCTTGATGTAGATTCGTTGATTAGGTTGTATTGTTGGTAATGGTTTGGTAGATCTATCGAAATATCCTTTTTGTTTTTCCTGACGAGCTTTCAATTTTTCTCTCACATTTTCAACTGGAAAATCTGGTTCCAATATGTCCAAGCTCACAGGTAACATTGTACGTATTCTCCTTCCCATTAACAGTTGAGATGGGGCCGGTAAATCTTGCTTGGCAGTTGCATTGTAATTTAGGATTGCCAAAAATGGATCCTGATTATCTCTGAAAGCTTTTGTCAACAGAGCTTTTACAGTCTGAATATGACGTTCTACCATTCCATTCGAGCGTGAATGTAGTGGGCTCGAAGTTGTCAACTCAATATTGTATTTTTTAGCAAATTCATGAAGTTCATGTGAGTTGAATGAGGGCCCGTTATCGGAAAATATTTCTAATGGTAGTCCTTGTATAGCAAAAAGATTTTTCAAAGTCGAAATCACGCAATATGCTGTCTTACTATGGATTTTATTTACGATTACAAACTTGCTGTAATAGTCTACAATGACTATAAAGTCTTCCCGTCCTGATGATTTGAAGTCCATTCCAATTTTTTGCCATGGAAGCGCAGGAACCTCGTGGGGACGCAAAGGCTCCCGCTGATTATTTGCGGAATAAGTCTGGCAGATTCCACATCGTAGGACTAAATTTTCGATGTCAGAGGTCATACCAGGATAGTAAATAGCTTCCTGGGCCCTTTTTTTTTGCAGGAGATTTCTCCTTGGTGTGACTGGTGTATAACATCTAACAGTTCGTGTTTCAGACTTTTGGGAACAATTATTCTCTTTTTGTAAAATAATATATCCTTATGTAGGTAGACATCATTTTTCCCAAAACTTTTTAACATCACTTGGGACACTAATTTTATGTTGTGGCCAGCCTGTGAGGACATAATTTTTAACTCTTGCCAAAGTTGTGTCTTTACTTGTTGCGTTTTGCAATCTGCACTCGTTTTCTTCCGAAGTTGCAATTACTGAAAGCACTCTGAGATTGTTATCCAGATAACTTGTATCTACCGTTTCAGATGTAGGATCACGACTGAGAGTATCTGGAATTTGCAACTGCTTACCAGGGACGTACTGCAACTCGAACTGATATCTTAGAAGCCGAATGGTTAATCTTTGGATTCTTGGGGATAAATCATCTAATAGTTTTTTCAAAATTCCCAAAAGCGGTCGGTGGTCTGATTCTATTTTGAAATATATTCCATATAAGTAATAGTGAAACCTCTCGCAGCCAAAAACCAATGCAAGTAGTTCTTTATCAATGTGATTATAACTTTGCTGAGTTGATGCCAGGGATACAGAAGCATATTCAATGGGTTTGTTGTCTTGCAATATAACTGCACCAAGCCCGAAAGGGCTGGCATCAACAGACAATGTAGTCTCTTTTGCTGGATCAATATAAGGAAGTCTCGTAGCAGAAGAGACTAGTTTTTTCAATCTATTGAAGCTTTCTTCTTCCAAGTCATTCCATTGCCATTCATATCTTCCACTGAGAAGTTTTCTCAATTGGGTTGTTTCTTGGGATGAGTTTGGAATGAATTTTGCCAGATATACAATCATCCCAAGGAAACGTTGCAGATCTTTTTTATTTTTTGGTGCTTTCATATCGCAGATTGCTTGAGTCTTCTTGGGGTCTGGGGCTATACCCAAGTCGCTTATTTCATGTCCAAGGAATTTTATTTTATTGACACAAAATTTCGATAACGAAATTTGTAAAAACGCAGAGGACGCATCTAGAAGACTGAAATATTTTGATCCAGCAAGCTGTGAGAATAATGTATCTTGTGTTGGAATTTCAAATTGTTCTCGTTTGATGTATATATTTAAATTCCATGGGTCCATACAAATTCGTATATCGCCATTTGATTTAGGGACAACAACAATTGGATGAACCCAATCAGTCGGTTCAGATACTTGTTGAATTATACCATCTGAAATCATTTGATCAATTTTATTTTTCACTCTGTCCTTCAGAGCCATAGGAATTTTTCTGGGAGCACTAACTGAAGGTATTGCATTGTCTTTCAAACAAATCTTATACTGTCTTTTCACTTTACCGATACCGTCAAAAACCGATTTATACGTGTTGAGAATGTCCTTGAGACCTTGAAGTGAATCACTTGAAATAGAATCTATAGCTTTATTAATTATTTTCAGTTCATAAACGGCTTCAAGTCCTAAAATTGAGCACTGTTTTTTAGAGTTCAACACGTGAAACAAAAGTTCAATGGTTTTCACTTTTTCCGAACTGCAGGGTAAGTTGATTTGTCCAAGTACTTCAATTTTGTGGCCAGAGTAGGATGATAATACCGAAGAAACTGGAGAAAGTTCTTTCAAAGGAATATTTAGTTTCTCGAAGTCACGGAAATTCAAGATATTGACTTGACTCCCTGTATCAATTTTCAATTTTACTCGATATCCAAAAATTTTCAACTCTTCTAGCCACTCAACTAAATTGACTTCAGAGTCATATACAGTCCACACGATATTATTAATCAAATTCTTACCACCATTATCAGTATTGGGTTCTTCGGGATATTGCTCGAAATTAGAATCGTCACTCGAGTCGTCAGACGAGTTCAGCACGCCATGTACATTATTATTGCAACAAAATTTGCGATAGTGTCCCCTCCGGTTGCAAGAACTACAAATTCTATTGAATGCAGGACACTTACCCTTTGGATGCATATTTCCACAGCGCGTGCATTTTCTATCAGCAAATCCCTTACCTCGTTCCAGATACCTACTTCTGGAAGAACCTGAATAACCTGCATCATCGGCCATTCTGGATCCACCCTGATATTCACTTTGAGAATCACCTCGGTAATCACTATTTTGATAGTCACTGTAACTCGAGAATTGTTTCTTATTACGAAGTTTATTTATTTCACTCACTAAAACTGAGTCTTTGGCAATCTCCTTTTGAGTAGCCATACTTGTTTCCATGGATCTGCAAATGTTTATTGCTTCACACAATCCTAAATTTGGATTATGCAGAAGTTTCTCTTGGATACGAGCGTCCCGTATACCGATTACAATCCGATCACGAATTAGCACATCCTTTTCTTTGAATTCACAAGAACTGGCTAATTGTTTGAGTGACGTGACAAACTGATCAAATGACTCACCCGGTAATTGGTCTCTCTTGAAAAATTTTAAATGTTCGTAAACCAAGTTTTTTACCGGGTCACAATATTCGTCGAACTTTTCTAGAACAACTGCTAATTTGTTTTTGTCTTGTATCTCTCTAAACTCGAAGGTATTGTAGTTCTGTATCCCTTCGTCCCCAAGTATATTAAGAAGAATTGCAACCTGAACATCCTCTGGTTTTTCCGTTTTTCCGGCTGCCTTTAGATATAATTCAAACTTTTGTTTCCAAAGCTTCCAGTTGATCGCAATGTTTCCTTTGAAATGAAATTCCTCTGGAGCTTTTCCATGTTCTGCCATTGTATCCAACTATTTTCGTGGGAACACTCGGTATTTTACGATTCACGTCTAAAACGCTTGTTTCTTCTACAGCGTAAACAACCAGCCGATTTACTAAATGTTTTGAACTCTTGAACACGAGCTCAACAGGTATTTGCATCAGCTATAAAAACCATAACCTAAGCGCGTTCTTCAACCGCTGCCACCATGTGATGTTCCGTTTTGGATCTTGTGATTGATTCAATGATGATTACAAAGTAGGAGGTGATACTTTTCACTTAGGCTATTTATTGACGCAATATAATATATGTTATAATAAACTTGTTCCAAAACTAGTAACAAGCGCGTGACACCGTCTTCGCTGTCGGTTCCGTACTGAAGCGGCGTTGCCGAGTCTTAGAGAATAACCGTAGTACTACATACATCACAATGAACTAAACTGTCGCACATGATTCTTGTGTACTGTCATTGATCTGCCTTTGTTATTTTTTATAACACAATTAGGACCATCAATAGAAATGATTGAGTATGGTCCATCATACCACGGATCTAGTTTATGACGATTTTCATTTGTTTTCAAGACATGATCACCAGGTTTCAAATAAATAGGTGTTGAGTTTTCGTCATAACGATCTTTACGCTGACTTTTAGCCATAACTAGGTATTCCCTTGCCCTTTTATGAGCTATTTGAAGTCTATACCGGACTTCTTGATTATATGAATCTACATTATAAAGAGGATCGACAATGGAATCTGTCAACATTTCCGGCCTTCTTCGCAAACACAAGTTCGAAGGGCGTGTAATCATGATATGAACTGGGGGTCGTGTTATAGCAAAATGTATAATATTTCAACCAATCTTCCAAATCACTGTGTGTTTCGTTGATATACATACGCAAATACTCATCAAAAACTCTATGATTTCGCTAACAACCACCTTTAGTTTGGCTGTGGTAAGCTGTTGATATTTTGTGGTTTATATTCAAAAGATTTGCAATATTTTCGAAAACTTGATTTTTATATTCCGTTCCCATATCAGTCCTAACTTCTTCCATAGAACCATAAATGAGAATGAAATTTTCGAAAATTGCTTTGGCTACGGTTTTTGCTTCTTTATTCGGTATTGGCGCTATGATAAAATATTTTGTCAACTCACACTGAAGAGTTATGGCATAAACATTACCGTTTGAAGTTTTGGGAAAAGGTCCTATGGTATCAATACACACAATATCGAAAGCGCTTTGCGGTGTGGGCGTTATTACCATGTAGCATTTAAAATTGCTACAATGAATATTTCGTTTTTTTGTTTATGAATAAACTCAAGATAGGGAACATACTTACCATAAAGCTTTTTGATTAATAAATACCATCATGATTTTCTGAACTATAGTATCTTCTGATAATCAGTACACCTGTGGGATATGATGATTTTAACCTCAGGCTTGTGCTGATCCACCGTAAACAGGTTCTGAAACAGGGAAATCTTTATTCTGGTAATCAGTACACCGGTAGGATAATGAGTCGAGCCTCGGGTTGTGCTGATCCAATGTAAACAGGTCTGAAACAGAGAATACTGTAAGTATACGATCAAGTCCTGTTGTGAATCAGAAAGTATCGTGATCATCGAATGTGATTTTCAAATAGGAAAGTTATGTGACTTACCCGTGGTGTTCCCTAGCATTTCTTGAGGATTTTCAGGATGAATTCCTTTTATTTTTCTGGGATATTTTTGAAGGTTAAATATAGGTTAACATTTCTTGCAGCGCGAAGTGTCAACTTTCGTCGGCTACATTCAGAGTGATCTGTACCTGTCTTTTGTTCTATGCTGTTCTGTCCTGCTGTGTGCGCCACTGACTTGAACCTGCTTGTTAACTGACCAATAGGATAGCAGAATTTTCTTGAGGGTCAGCTGAAGTTGTCAAATTGGAATTGCAGGAAGTGTTTTTTTTTTTGAAAAATGTAACTACGTATTTTCCGGCATCTTGCTCGAGGCTTTTTCCTGGTGGCCATGATGGAGTTCACATGTGTCGGCAAGTAATTTTTCTTTGACTTGATGTCAGCACCCTGATGGGGGATCTGTAAGATTAAAATTCACTTCGTCGACCGTGCCTACGTTGCTGGACCTTTTGGTCGTTTTGTTCTGCCACCTGGAGACTGCCAAATTTCCTGAGAAGCCCTGCAGCATGGCCCCATTTTGTTTTTGCGGAAAGTGGTAACCCTTCATGGAAGGTGAGTGGCAATTCTTGGCAATGCAGATCACTTTGTATTGTTGCCTGCGAATTTTGTTTTTTTTGTGTCTGCAAGAGATGTTAGAACATATATTTCTACTAGGGTGTTTGAAGGAGTCCAACTTTTGAGGTGTTAGGCTGTTGGTAGGGTCACTACCGGCCTCATCTGTGGTAATTCTGTCCTGATCCCATCAAGGACACCTTGGACACTCTTCCCTTGCCAGGACTCCTGGGAAGGGCCTCTTCAACCACAACCGGATCCTGGCTGAAGCAGACAACCCTAGGACACCTTGGTGGTTGAGCAGCTCAGCAGGGAGCTCATCTGGGACTGGTAGCGGGCTTACCAACAGCCCATCTTCAGGGTGGATTCGTCGGCGAGGACCTATGCTGCCCATCTTCTCATCAGGCCAACAATAGACCTTGGATAGGGGTGATAGAACTTATGAAGAGGACTTCGATATCAGGACAGGTTTTTGTTAGGATGTATTTTTCACTTTTCAGAAATAATTTTATATCACAGTGAGACACCCTGTACACTTTTCCCGATAGAACTATGCGGTAATAGTTTCAGTTTCACCTTTACTGATAATCACTTCCCATCATTTTTACATATTTCTGATTAAGTATGTATATCTTAATAATCCTCATATATAATCCTGTCCTCTGCATCAATCTACACAATCACCCTGTCTATTGTTCGGCATATTAAATAGGTCTTTTAAACTATTTGGTATTTTTATTCATTCATCTGTTTACTATGACAATCTAGTGAAATGAGTATTTGGTATTTTTTTATTTTCAGATCAATATCAACTTGATACTCTTAACTACTGGGTTTTCTCAATTATCCTAGTTAAATCTCTTTTATAATAAATTGAGTGGCGCCCTAGGTACTTGAATTTTATATACTATTTCAGGCCTTGGATCCACTTTATCTGTTCTCCGGCGAACAGCTGCCGTCAGCACTTTGTGTTCTATTTTTTTTAATTTCATTTTTGAATATAATAAAGTAGGCCACAACCATAGGCTCAATTTTTCTCACTTTAATTTTGTTTAATTTGCATTTTTTGCATTGTTTTACATAGTTTGCCATGTTTTTCCATTTATATGAAGACTTCAACTTTTTCAATAGTCGTTCATGTCCACAATGTCCACCTGTGATAGGATCATCGTGATATATTTCGATTATTTTTCATTTCTTGTCTTCATTCGTTATTATTGTGGGTACCCTGCACAATAATATTGTCAAATTTTTAAAAAATTCTTGGCCTCTCTGCTTTAATTCATATATAGTGCACTTTGTGAATGTATTATCATTCATATATAATTTTAACTTCATGAAACCGGTGTCAACAGCTAACGTTTCTAGCTGAGGTAATATTTGCGCTAGAGCAATATCACCATTAATGACCGGGATCAGTTTCTGGGCGCTCAGTTTTCCATTTTGCTTTATCATTATTCTAAGGAATAATGGTGTTATTTCAAATTTCAGAGTTGCTAACTTCATGTTTCGAAAGTAATTCAACTCTTCGTGTACACGAGGTTCAATAACTTCTGGCTCTGTCAAAGGTTTATTTAAAATTGTATGGTTTTTCAGCTTTGAGCGTGTAATTGCTAGAATTTGGGAAACACTTTGATGAATTTTCTGTAATTCACTCGTATCAATACGAGATAGGGCGTCGGCTCCTACATTTTCCTTTCCCTTAATTTACTCAATTTCGAAATCAAATTCCTCTAGATCTAATCTCATTCTAGTTAATTTATTGAAAATAAATAAACGAGTGGCCTGTGATCACATTTGACTAAGAATTTTTGACCATATATGTATGGTTTGAAGTAATTTATCGCCCAATGAATTGCTGCTAATTCTTTCTCAATGGTGGCTTTATTAGCTTCTCCTTTAGAAAATGTTCGTGAAGCGTAACAGATTGGTAAATCTTGTCCATCAAAATTTTGGCTCAATATTGCACCACATGCTACATTTGCAGCATCCGTTGTGATAGTGAATTGCTTTGTAAAATCTGGATATTGCAAAATTTGTGGGCTTAACAGCGATTCTTTCAGTTTTTCAAAAGCGTTCTGGCATTCCTGAGACCAAACAAAATCTGTCCCTCTTCTTGTTAATTTATTCAATGGATAAGTAAGTATTGCAAAATGAGGAATAAATCGTCGATAAAAGTTACAAAATGCCACAAATCGTTTGAGTGCATCTCCATTTTCAGGAACTGGGTAATTACTTATAGCACTGTACTTTGAATCGTCAGGTAAAATTCCTCAATCAGAAATTTTATGACCTAGAAATGTCACTTCTCTTTTAAAGAATTGACATTTTTCTGGATTTAGTTTCAGATTGTGTTTTCTACACGTTTCAAATACATCTCTAAGATTCGACAAATGGTGACTTTTAGAGCATCCGATTGCGATCAAATCGTCCATATATAGGAATGCTTTTTCGGGTGTTATACCAGAAAACGCAATGGACATCATTCTTTGGAAGCTATTTGGGCATACCGAAAGTCCAAAAGGTAATCTTGTGAATCTGAATGATCCAGCGTCTACACTAAATGAGGTAAAATCACGAGATGCTTCATCCAAAGGAACCTGATGGAACCCTGAGATCAAATGGCTCTGCCAAGTTGGTCTAAAATATCATCTATTCGAGGAAGTGGAAATTTATCGCCAATAAGTTTTTTATTAAGTTGCCGAAAATCTATAACTAAACGCCATTTTTTTTCACCATCTGTAGATTTTTTAGGTACTAATGAAACTGGACTGTTAAATTCCGATACTGAAGGCTCTATTATTCCATTTTGTAACATTTTATCAACTTGCTGATTTATTTCCTCCTTTTGCATCTTTGGTGTTCTGTAGTTTTTCACGTAAACAGGTCTATTATCTATTAAATTTAGTTTTTGTTTATAAAAATTATTCGTTGTTAGCAAATCTGTTTTTAGAGCAAAAATATCTGAGAAATCGTCACATAATTGCAATACATCTTTCTTCACAAATTCTGGCAAATCATTTTTCAGCTGCTTCATCAGATTTGAATGTCTATCACTAATGTCTGGTTCTATGTTATAAATATTAAAGTCGGCAAGGTCGACAGTTTGCAAATGAACATCTTTCAAGGTAACACTTTCGAATTTTGTGTTTATTATCCTGACTAAGGGATTCTCTCTGGAAACAATTGTTCGAGCAACAAGTACTCCGTTTACTTATTGTTGATTCATAACAAGAGCGTCTTTATCTATATCCAGTTTCACTTTTCTGATGACTTTCTGATAAATTGAAAACATAGTCGTCTGAACTATTTTTTATTGGAATTGTTATTTAATTTTTACATCCTAATTTCAAACTCATTGTCCAATTTTCATAGTCTAATTTACATTTATATTTGGCAATGAAATCACGGCCTTAAATTCCATCTGCCGGTATTGGAAAATGTTCCTCGACTACTTGAAACTCGTGGATTATCTCGAATTTGCCGATGAAAATTTTTGTTCTCGTTGAACCAATTGAAGTTGCATGTCCCTCTGTAATTCGTTTGATATTACATGTGTTAGAAATATTTATTAATTGATTACTATGTATTTTAGTTCTTTTGAAAATTGATATATCAGCTTTCGTATCTACCAGAAATGTATTTTGAGAAGATGTCATTTCAGTAGGAAGAAACACAAAATTCGAAAGTGATAGATCTAACGTGAAAAGATTTACATTTCCCCCAATCGCACCCGTTGGGGGTTCCATTGGTTTTCCGATACATCAGACTGATGTCTTTCATTCTGTTCATAAGTTCTCACAAACCTTGATCTAGATGATTGACCTCTAACCTCAAAACGATTACTAACATTTTGATATTGACGTCCATTATTTCTACTTCTCATTTGTGAATTTCCGCGCCAATGTTGAAAGCGACTGGTATTATTATAATAATTTTGACGGCCACCTCTACTGCGATAATTATTCCTATTATTGAAACGGTTACTGAAACCTCTATTGTTTCTACCGAAAAACAGAACATTTGAAGTATTCGACTCCGTGTTTATATTTACAAACTTTTCAATAGCATCTTGGATAGAGGAAAAGTTTCCAGCTACCATGACTAATCGTGTTCTCTCTGAAGATGCATTTTTAGTCAAAGATCTCACCGCCACATCAGTGGAATATGTTTGTGCTACGTTATTCGGTACTCCTTCTGCAATGAATGCTCTTTTGAGGCTAGTTGCCAATGATTCTATTTCGGAAGTATACTTAATCGAGTCTGAGGAATGCTGTTTCAAATTCAATAATTTGGAACTTATAACCCTAGAAGTTTCTCCATTTATACCATGTTTCAACGCACCGATTATATCTGGAAGACTCATTTCGTCTGTTATGAGATCACGAGCTTTGCCGGTTAATCGAGTTTTTACGAATGCCACTGCTTGTTCCACATGATCATCAGAATTTGCTTGTAGAAGAGCTAATGAATCTAAAAATGACTGTAATTTGTCAGGCGAACCATCGAAGTTATTTGAAACTAATTTACTGGCCAGATTAAAAAATTCTACAACTGTTAACGCCATTTTGTCCTCCTCTTCTTCGTCGTCAGATTCTTCTAATAAAAGCGGATTTATAGTTTCTAGTGAAGACGTGGGTATCTTGTACCTCACACCTAAACACTGAAATGATCTATCAACTTTATCCCTGATTTGTACGAAAAGTAGTCTGCTAGCTTGTTTTTGCTGTTCGTTCAAGGAATTCCAAGATAAGGCCAATGTCCTAGTAAAGTCGTTGAATGATTCTACCAAATTACTTCCAATTTTCGAACGTATTAGATCACTTTTTGGTTCTTTTTTCTTTATAGCACGTTTTGTTTCGTTGAATATATCTAATTTTAATCTAGAAAGATCCAAATGAATTTCTTCCCAACTACGAGGCATATATATGAACAATATGAAATATCAGTGAAAATGCACAATAATCGAGACGATAAATTGACATCATTTCGACACAATAAAATTGAAAGTTATTCACCTCAAATTACAACTTTCGCAATCAAACAATAATTAAATAAATAGATGAAGAGTGCAGATTTTACATTATTGAATTTTTATGAGGCTATTATGGAGCAATGATATAAGATTCAATATAACTAGAGTTCATTGAGTTTTAGTGGACTCTGCACTTCATGTTGAATTTTTCGCGACGTGGAATCAGAGTTGGAATGTAGGGCAGTTTGTATATATTGGTGAACTTGAGGTCACTCACCGATATCTTCGATGTCCCTTTTTTTTACTTTACCAGAATTAATTTCTTCTATAGCTGCTGATAGTGGTCCACATCTTCTTCTGTACACTTTTTCAGTCACTCAAGTCATTAGTTCACAAATCGCCTTGTCTATTGGATGTTATGAGTATCCTATTACTAGTCTTTGTTCTGAGAAATTTTATTTTCCAGTTTTAAGGTTGTGTCGCCAGGCTATGAACACTGAAGTCTCTCCTTATCTGTTTCTTCATCAGCCTTCTATAACTTTTGAAGATCTTGAGGGCAAATTGCAGGATCACGATCACAACGAGGATGTACAGCATCACTTTTACGTCAAAGCTTATGTTTTATTGTTTTTCTTGCACAATGAAATTCGAGTTTACCACTTCATTTTCTGTAACATCTTGGACAGTTGACTTCGTATTTCCCATCCTGTATACGATCAGCAAAAATGTCAGTTCAATTAAACACTTTTGGCACTGTGTTCAACTGGCAGGATCGCCATGTGAAGTCGAAGAATCGGGATAGGTAGATTATAGGCACTTCATATAGTAGGTGGTTATTTATTCACCATAAGCAAATACATTTAGGTATGAACGATGTTTCTACATCGAGCGAAGTTTTTATAATTGATTCCCCATAGATGATATAGCTGACTAAACATTATCATATTATAACCAATATACTAGGTGTATAGCTGACGTATAGCATAATATTCAATCTTCAAACTAAAAAAAATCTATTGGTAGTCAAAAGTTGACAAAAATATCATTATGTGTCTATGGTATGACAAGTATTATTCAGCTCTGGGATTATTCAATCCTATGACCTATCCAGGATTTTTCCACAAAGGATATGATTGATCATGTTTTCTAAAGGTAACAAACAATAATAAACTGTTAATTTTCAAATGTTCTGCTTAATATAACCACTTGCAAAACTGAGATATTTTTTCAACTGGAAGTTCATTTCAACAGTAGTTATAAAATAAAAAAGATAACAACAAAATTCTTCAGAATACCCAAAAATCTAAGTAATTAGTATCATTAGAGCTTATCATCTGTGGATTTTTTTTAAGGTCATAAATTATCCCCTGTGGCACAGCACAGATAGTACATAATTCAGTGGCTGAAAAGAAAATAGATAAGATGGCAATTGGAAACATACTATTTGATTCAGGATTATCATTTGTTCCAGGTATATTGTGCCCCATCAATTAAAAGTGGGAAATGGGAATGTGGTGGATTTTGTTTCAGAAGTTGTAACTAATGGTACAGAAGATATGGAGCCACTTGGATTTCTTGAATTGAAGCAGTACTTTTTTCAGTTCATGAGGATTTTATAATTGGAAGAAGTTTGTTGCTAGAATAAAGAAAATAGAATATTTTGTTCGCTCATTCCATTCTTGAACAACACCTAAATAATACAAATTTATTGCTTATGAGTTGAACATCATGGCAGTGGTTCATTTTGTGAACAGAACAAATACATTAATTCATCAAAACATTTTTCAATTCCATTGAATGATGATTATCATATGCAACAAATAATATTCGTCTGTTTATATTTCTTGGTCGTACAGCTGCATCTTTTCGATAAATTGTGCAAGGCTCAAATGTACATCCTTAATTCGTGATGGTAAAACTTCATGATGTATGAGTTTCTCCATCTCGTAAAAACACGACAAGAAAGCGCTCATTATCTTCCACATCGTCTGAATTTAAACGTATCAAATCATCTCTTCGACACGCACCAAAGATCCCAAACACTAAATTTGATTTTTATAGTAGATATTGTTCATCTGGAGCTTCACATAAAAATTTTGTTACTTGTTCTGGTGTATGGACTGACCTAACAAAGCATGCCAGCTATCTAAGGAAGGCTTGGCTGAAAATATGAATGGGGATATATTGATTAGAATAAATGTAGGAATATGTTATGCAGATTGACTTTCTGATGTTGTGACAATTTTCAATGATTTATCACTATCAAAAAGTCTATTTATTATATATATATATATTCACTACATATATTTTTGAATCAAGCAATATGAATCTTTCAGCAGAGAGGGGAGTGATTTATACCAAATTATTAATGCATATAATGATGGTGGGGCCCAACAGGACGGACAGCCTGACGACGACCGCGAAGAAAATGGACGCTTTGAGTGGACCGATGATCTCAGGGACGACCTTCTGCAATGCTACGAGAGCAGCGAGCCTGCGAGTAGAGGATACATGAGGCGAATGCATGCTCTGTGGTTTCAACTTCACCCAGAGCATGCAGCCTTCTCGGCACAAAATCTTCGAGATTATGTATCCCACCTACGCGAGTTATGGTTACACATCCCGGTCACTACTCCTGGAAACGCGCCGTGAGAACGACACGAGTTAGCATCATCAGCGAATTCAGCAGTTTCCGATCTCACCTTTCGTATGACATAGCACACTGAACCTTTGTATAATCTTTATTAAATAAAATCAGTTCTCTTTTGTATCTTGCACCAACAACTTGCTTTTTAAAAACGATCCTCGATTTTTCAATCTCCTAATTGGCGCAGTCGGAAGGATGTGGTGAAAAGGAAACTATCGCAGAATCCTTTTAAGTTTCAACTTTTGATTACCACATTCGAAAAAATTCGGACGGTTGTACGGATTTCGGGACATTCGAATTTTGGGTGAACTGAGTAGCTCAAAAGTTTGACAAACGAAAAGCAAATCGAAAACCGGGTACCATATCTTGAAGGTAGTATCGCACTATCTTGCGTGGATGCCGATTCTTCGAGTGCAAGTACATACAAAGAAGCTCAACTCCTGGTGAGGACAGACATCGCCGAAACCAGAAATCTAGCTAAGGACACACATCGCCGAAGCCAGAACTCTAGCTGAGGACACACATCGCCAAAGCCAGAACCCTAGCATAAGAATAGCCTAAGACCATGAGAATAGGAACATTGATCACAACGTAAGTGTGCTCTCCTTTTTCCTGTTTTCTTCACCCAACCTCACAAACCAATCTTGATATTTTTCTCGCTCATTGCAACTTTTCGTTTCATAGTAACAATATAAAAACTGGACGAATTAGTTAACCAACTAGCCCACCAGATTTGCAATTTGAATTTGGACGAATCAAGTAATTCAACAAATAAAAATATGCCTGAAGTGAATTATGCTCTATTACGATATCAAGCTGACAATATACCAGTATTTGATGGTAATGCTATACAATGACAAAGATTCATCAAAGCTTGTGAAAACTTTTTAATAGCTTTCCAAAACGCAGCAGAACCAGATGTGTTTGCTTGATCGACACAATATTCAGTAAATTGAAAGGCAGAGCCGCAGATTTAAAATGTTCACGTTCAGAATTAAGAACTTGGAATGCAATCAGGGATACACTTGTTAGTATTTTTTCAGATCGAAGAGGGATAGACTGTTTGATACAAGATTTATTATCTCTAAGACCACTCAAAAATTACCATCCATTAAACTTTGGAATGCGTATACAAGATGCGAGAAGCTTACTTTTTGCTAAATTAAATTCAACAAATGAACCAAATTAAGTGAAGTTAGTAAAAATAACACACTATGACGATTTTGCTCTAAAAACTTTCATCAACGGCTAATCATACCATACACAATTAGTAATAAGATTGAAAAATCCTAATTCATTAGAACAAGCAATGACTTTCGTCAAAGAAGAAGAAAATTTCAATCTGTTCCGATCAAGACAAAATCAAATTCCTCAGACACAATATAACCCGACTTCAAATTTCAAAGCACCTCAAACTCAAAATCATACTAAACCTTTGATGAACCAACCCCAATTCAATAGTCAAATGTCAAATTCTCCATCATATTCAAATCCTTATATGAAATCATATCCTATGATGAATTACTCAACAAATCCTAGTTTTCATAGACCACCATTTCCTATCAGAAATACTTACCAATCAAATAAAAATCCAAATTACCAATCACCTCAAATTCCTTATTTCAGAATGAACCCCAATTTCCAGAATCAACAAAGATTCCAACCGAATAACTTCAATATTCCTAGAACTAACGTTTTTGCCCCAAGATCTCAAAACTTTAGACAACTACCAAAACCAACACCTATGGACATCAACTCTGGAACAACTAGACGATGCTCATATCTCAATTATTTATCTGAAGAACTACCATCGCAAGATAATAACGAACAAGTAGAAGTAACAAATTCATCCGAACATTTTGAAAATGCATCAAACAATTATTATGAACCTAATTATTATGCTTACAATGATTGTGCACCTCCTAATGAACAATATCATTCAGAATTTGATAACTTTGATCAATCAAAATATTTATTGCCTGTGGATCAATATCAAATTGAAGATCCATCACCTAATCCTTATAACATTCAATTTCAAAATCCAGTTCAATCCGAACTAGAAAAGAATTTTTCCAAAACAACACCTTCCAAACCCCCGACATAATTTATTTGAACAATTATCTCGTAGACCTACCATACATCTTATTACCAGAAATCAATGCAAAATTTCTCGTAGATACAGGTAGTACACGAAGTTTCATCAATCCTAATGTAGCTCGTAAATATTTTTCAAATTTTATACAGAATAAATTATTTCAAGTGAGTACCGCACATGCTAGTTCTATACATGACTAAATCATTTATATTCCATTGCCACCAACTTTCAATTCAGCCGAAAATCATAAATTTTATCTCTTCGATTTTTCCCAAAAATTTGATGGTCATTCCTATACATTACACTAACAAGAATTTACATCAAATTTCTCCGAAACAGAATATCACTAATTTCTCAGAAACGAGGCTCGAAACAAAACCGCACATAACAATTGTTCCCCCAAGAACTCAAATGATAGCAAAATTGCCGGTGAAACAATATCAAGGCATAGGAATACTGAATAACACTGATTTCAATAAAATCGAGATGCCAGAAGCATTAGTTAATGTTGACAATAATTTCGCTATAACTACCTTGACGAATCCAACAGAAAATCCAATCAAACTCACTTTCTTTGAACCACTTGATATAGAAAAAATTGACACGAATGAAACTAATTTCATTGAAAACAATGACGAAACTTTTCACGAATTAAATATTTTGAAAGAGAATTCAAAAAATATCAGACTCGATCACTGTAATGAAGAAGAATACAAAGCAATTAGTAAACTCTGTTTCGATTTCAGAGATATTTTCTATTGTGAAAAAGTACCTTTGTCGTTCACGAACCAAATTAAACACGAAATCAAACTATCAAATGAATCTCCTATTTTTACGAAATCATATCGATACCCACATGTCCACAAGCAAGAAGAACATATCCAAATTTCGAAAATGTTAGAATCCGGTATTATTCAAAATTCAAATTCACCATGGTCAAGCCCCATCTGGGTTGTCCCCAAAAAATTGGATGCTTCAAATAAACGCAAATGGCGTGTAGTCATTGATTACCGTAAACTTAACGAGAAGACAATAGATGAGAAATTCCCACTTCCTAATATATCTGATATATTAGATAAGCTTGGTAGAAGCCAATATTTTACTACATTGGATTCAGCGAACGGGTTTCACCAAATAGAAATGAAAGCAGAAGATATTCAGAAAACGGCTTTTTCAACTGACGTTGGACATTATGAATTCAAAGGATGCCCTTCGGTTTGAAAAACGCGCCCTCTACATTCCAGCAAGTTATGAACAATATTTTAAGAGGACTTCAGAACGAAATATGTTCCGTTTATCTAGATGACATAATTATTTATTCAACATCGTTAGAAGAACATTTAGACCGACTGAAGAAAGTTTTCCATCGACTCAGAGACTCTAATTTCAAAGTACAATTGGATAAATGTGAATTTTTACGACATAAAGTAGCTTACCTCGGACATCTAATAACACCTGACGGAGTAAAACCCAATAGCGATAATTTTGGCAGTCAAAAATTTCCCAATACCCAAATCGGCTAAAGAAATCAAATCATTTTTGGGATTAGCCGGTTACTATCGCCGCTTTATCAAAGACTTCGCAGAGATCTCTAAGCCCCTGACTAAATGCTTGAAAAAAGATGAAAAAATGGTCCATTCCCCTTCCTTCATTGAATCTTTCGAACACCTAAAAAATCTCTTGATAAATTCACCGATCCTTCAGTACCCAGATTTTTCTAAGCCTTTTATCCTTACCACCGATGCATCTTATTATGCCCTAGGCGCCGTACTTTCACAAGTTTCCATACCAAATGACAAACCAATAGCCTATGCATCAAGGACGTTAAACGAGACTGAACAGAAATATAGCACTATCGAAAAAGAGCTGTTATCAATTGTTTGGTCATGTGAATACTTCCGCCTATTCTTATTTGGAATAAAATTCTCCATATATACTGACCACAGACCTTTAGTCTGGCTTTTTGAATTGAAAGAACCGAATAGCAAACTTGTCAGATGGAGACTGAAACTCGAAGAGTACGATTATACGATAATTTACAAAAAAGGCAAACAGAACGTAATCGCCGATGCTCTTTCAAGAATCCAGTTGAATGTAAACGAAACTCAATCAATAGCTAATAATCCTGGTGAAGTAAATGAAGATATAGTAGAATTTTTACGAAATTGTGCCGAAAACCCTATCGAAAACAATCCAACACAAGATTTGAATGACAATCCAGAAAATTCTAATAACACTGTACACACGAACGCTGAAGAAACACGAAATGACGGAATACCAATTTTGGACGAGATCATAAATAATAAATCCAACCCAATTATTCTAGACAGATATCCTCATCCTAATCTTGAAATCGAAGAAACTGAATTTGACGGACACACAATTAAGCATATCAAAATTTCCCTTAATGACGTTCTCCAAAATAAATATGTTCTTATGTACCATGGTAATCATGATAGAAACAACTATATATACTTTCAGAACAAAACACTGTTGCCTTTCTTTACCAAGATCTACATGCAAAACTTCAAAGCCTTGAAATTATACCAATGTACCAAACTAGTCAACAACGTTTCAAATGAAGATGAAAAATAACTGATGATAAAACATCAACACGAAAGCAAAACGAATCATCGTGAAATCACAGAAACTCACGATAGACTTAAAGCAAACTATTATTGGAAGAATAAATAAATAATTGTGAAATTTGTCAAAAAGCCAAATATTCTCGAGAAAACCCTTATGTACCCCTTGTTCATACTGAGACCCCATCAAAACCATTCCAAATTCTTCATATTGACATGTTTTTCTACGAATCTCAATCATTTTTAATGATATTCGATAAATTCACAAAACTCGGACAAGCTCTTTTTTGTACAAAAACATCAAAATCAGTTGTCGACAAATTAATTCAATATTTTTCTATGTACGGAGTACCAGAGACTATTCTGTCTCTTCTGTCACAGAACTTCTGAAAACCCAAAAAATTAAGATTCATTTCACAACACCTAATCATCACGAGTCGAACTCACCTGTTGAGAGATTTCACTCAACTCTGATTGAACATCTCAGACTTTTGAAAGAAAAAGATTCGAATAAACCAGTAATAGAGTTAATGCCATATGCAATTATTGCCTATAACAGCACGCTGCATACAGCAACAAATTTCACACCATTCGAATTAACCTTTGGTCATACCACATCAAGAGATCCATTCGATTTAATTCCTACAAATTTCTATTCTGACTATATCACATCCCATAAAGACAAATTAGACGCCCTGTACAAGACAATACAAGAAAAACAAGACAAAGACAAACAGAGAGTGATAGAAAAATGAAATAAAAATGGCGAGAATCAAACACAATTCAAAATCAATCAAACTGTTTACAAAAAATCTAATGCAAGAACGAAAAACAAGAATAAATTTATTGGTCCATACACAAAACTCGAAATGTTAGATAATAATAAAGACAAGGTGGAGAGTAATAAAACCTCCAAAATAATCACGGTTCATCTGAGAGACTTGAAGAAACCTTTTTCAGGTACCTCTACTTCTGCACCCTCTCATCAAGATACACCCTAAGTACACCATCATTCCACAAGGTAGATAACAACCCAGGAATTCCCCTTCAGAGTAGGCAGTGCCCAAGTAACAAAAAATTATTGGTCATTTATACATATTTTCGATTTAAAAATAATAATCAATGAATTCGTTACTCTAAAATCAAGATTCGATAAACTGAAACATTCATTTAATATTAGCGAATCGTATAAATCAGAATTTTTCAACTTATATAATATCATAAACACTATTGAAGATGAAATAATTAATCAAATTGAACAATTGAACCCACTGAATACAATCAAAAGACAAAAACGCGGTATTATCGACGGATAAGGATCAATGATAAAATGCATTACTGGAAATTTAGACCAAAAAGACGCCGAAAAATACGATTCAAAGATAAATCAACTGACAAATAATCAGAACAAGATAAAATACATTCTCGATCATCAAATGTCCATCCTCAACACATCCATAAACAATTTCATAGAAGTATCAAATAACCACTCTCACAATCAAGTAGTATTAAAAACTAAAATTCAGCAAATTACAGAACTAATTGAGCATAACAACTTCACCCATCAAAGAGGCGAGCACATGTTCACGATTCAAACGATTTTATCACAAATTACTTCCATGTTCCAAACATTCCTTTACGTATTAGATAAGATAGAAGTATCAATTTCATTTGCGAAACTTGATACCCTACACAACTCTATTATTAAACGTTCAGATTTGCTTGAAGAAATTCAGAAAATCGCAAAACTATTGCAAGACTCGAAATTACCTTTCGAAGCCACTAAAGAAAATTTACTTTTATCTGAAAACGTAATGAACATCAGAAGTTATTCAAAACGAAATCATATTATATTTATTATAGGAATCCCTCTAGTAGACCGAGAAATTTATCGATATTATCATTTATATCCTTTACCTATATCGAAAAACAACTCCTTCAATATCATTATACCCAAATCCAAATTCCTCATCATTGATGAGCACAACTATGTGTATTTCGAGCAGAATTGTGAAGAAACCATGGCCAATCAATACTTATGCAGTCAAGACAATGTTATCCAAACTTCTCAAAACACACCATGCGAAGTTCAACTTCTCAAATTCTCTAAAGAAATCAACAATTGCAATCAGATTCCAATATCCTTAACCGATACTCAAATTACAAGGATCATAGCAGATAAATGGATAATAGTCGTCCCTCAAGAAACTGTAGCAGTTAAAAATTGTGAAAATCTTCAAGAAAATATACCATTGCATGGAACATACATATTGGAACTAACTCCAACATGCAAGTTGTTGGTGCAAGATACAAAAGAGAACTGATTTTATTTAATGAAGATTATAAAAGGTTCAGTGTGCTATGTCATACGAAAGGTGAGATCGGAAACTGCTGAATTCGCTGATGATGTTAACTCGTGTCATTCTCACGGTGCGTTCTCAGGAGTAGTGACCGGGATGTGTAACCATAACTCCTTCCTGCCAAGATGAAAATATATCCATCGGTTATGTTTTCTCATATGCTGATATCTTCTTTCTTCTGGGATTCTTTTTTCTTGGGAAAAAGCTTCGACTTGATGATTTTCGTGTATATGAAATATAAAACTGCTAGAATAACCAGAATATATAAAATTATAGTCCATTAAGTTGTTCTTTGATGAATCGGTTCATTATTGATTCCTTCGATCAGCTCCTTCTGATTGTTTATATCGTTCCGGAGATTCATCAATTTGTGTACATTTATTAAAGACAAATCTAACGTTCCAGGCTCATACTTTATATAGGGTAAAGTTCGAATCAATGTTCACTTCGGGTAATTGAATCTGTTCAAAGAATATTTTCGGATTATTGTATGTCCGAATAATACGTTTATTGACAGAAATCTCGTATGTTGGAGTACCTAAGTTCCAATATATATGTTCCATGCAATGGTATATTTTCTTGACGATTTTCATAATTTTTCTGCTACAGTTTCTTGAGGAACGACTATTATCCATTTATCTGCAATGATCCTTGTGATTTGAGTATAGGTTAAGGATATTGGAATCGATAACAATTGTTGATCTCTTTAGAGAATGTGATGAGTTGAATCTCGCATGGCGTGTTTTGAGAAGTTTGGATGTCATTGTCTTGACTGCATAAGTATTGATTGGCCATGGTTTCTGCACAATTTTACTCGAAATACATAAAGCTGTGCTCATTAATGATGAGGAATTTGGATTTAGGTATAATGATATTGAAGAAATTGTTTTTCGATATAGGTAAAGGATATAAATGATAATATTTATATATATTTCTCGGTCTACTAAAGACATTTCTATAATTAATATGATCTGATTTTGTTATGAATAACGTTTTCAAAAAGAAGTTAATTTTCTTTAGTGGCTTCGAAAGGTAATTTCGAGTCTTGCAATAGTTTTGCGATTTTCTGAATCTCTTCAAGCAAATCTAAAGGTTTGATAATAGAGTTGTGTAGGGTATTAAGTTTCGCAAATGAAATTGATACTCCTATCTTATATGAAACGTAAAGGATTGTTTGGAACATGGAGGTAATTTGTGATAAAATCATTCGAATCGTGAACATGTGCTCACCTCTTTGATGAGTGAAGTTGTTATGCTCAATTAGTTCTGTAATTTGCTGAATTTCTGTAATTAATACTACAAGATTGTGGAAGAGGTTATTTGATACTTTTATGAAATTGCTTATAGATGTGTTGAGAATGGACGTTTGATGGTCGAGAATGTATTTTATCTTTTTCTGGTTATTTGTCAGTTGATTTATCTTTGAATCGTATTTTTTGGCATCTTCTTGGTCTAAATTTCCAGTAATGCTTTTTACTATTGATCCTAATCCGTCGATAATACCGCGTTTTTGTCTTTTGATTGTATTCAGTGGGTTCAAATTGTTCAATTTGATTAATTATTTTATCTTCAATAGTGTTTATGATATTATATAAGTTGAAAAATTCTGATTTATACGATTCGCTAATATCAAATGGATGTTTCAGGTAATCGAATATTGATTTAAGAGTAACGAATTCATTGATTATTATTTTTGAATCGAAAATATGTATAAATGACCAATAATTTTTTGTTACTTGGACACTGCCTACTCTAAAGGGGAGAATTTCTGGGTTGTTATCTACCTTGTGGAATGATGGTGTACTAAGGGTGTATCTTGAGAGGGTGCAGAAGTAGAGGTACCTGAAAAAGGTTTCTTTAAGTCTCTTAGATGAACCGTGATTATTTTGGAGGTTTTATTATTACTCTTCATCTTGGCTTTATTATTATCTAACATTTCGAGTATTGTGTATGGACCAATGAATTCATACTTGTTTTTCGTTCTTGCATTAGATTTCTTTCAAAAGTCTCAGATGTTCTATCAGAGTTGAGTGAAATCTCTCAACAGGTGAGTTCGACTGGTTATGTTTAGGTGTTGTGAAATGAATCTTAATTTTTTGGGTTTTCAGAAGTTCTGCGACAGAAGAGGTTCTTGAATTCAATGCCATCATCTACTACAATAGTCTCTGGTACTCCGTACATAGAATAATATTGAATTGATTTATTGACAACTGATTTCGATGTTTTTGTCCACGAAAGAGCTTGTCCAAGATTTGTGAATTTATCGAATATCGTTAAAATTATTGAGATTCGTAGAAAAACATGTCAATATAAAGAATTTGAAATGGTTTCGATTATGAACAAGGGGTACATAAAGGTTTTGTCGATAAAATTTGGCTTTTTGACAAATTTCACAATTATTCCGTCACATCATTTTTCATATTCTTCCAATAATAGTTTGCTTCAATTAAGTCTATCGCGAGTTTCTGTGATTTCACGATGATTCGTTTTGCTTTCGTGCTGATGTATTATCATCAGTAATTTTTCATCTTCATTTGAAACGTTGTTGAGTAGTTTTGTTTTTGTAGGATTGTTTTCGATAGGGTTTTCGGCATAATTTCGTGAGAATTCTACTATATCTTCATTTACTTCACCAGGATTATTAGCTATCGATTGAGTTTCGTTAACATCCAACTGGATTCTTGGGAGAGCATCGGCGATTACGTTTTTTCTGCATTTTTTGTGACTGATCGTATAATCGTACTCTTCGAGTTTCAATCTCCATCTGACAAGTTTGCTATTAGGTTCTTTCAAATCAGAAAGCCAGACTAAAGGTATGTGGTCAGTATATATGGAGAATTTTTTTCAAATGAGTATGGGCGAAAGTATTCACATGACCAAACAATTGATAACAGCTTTTTTCGATAGTGCTATATTTCTGTTTAGTCTCGTTCAATGTCCGTGATGCATAGGCTATTGGTTCGTCATTTGGTATGGAACCTTGGGAAAGTACGGCGCCTAGGGCATAATTAGATGCATCGGTGATAAGGATAAAAGGCTTAGAAGAATCTGGGTACTGAAGGATCTGTGAAATTATCAAGAGATTTTTTAGGTGTTCGAAAGATTCAATGAAGGAAGAGAATAATTTTCTCATATTTTTTCAAACATTTAGTCAGAGGCTTAGAGATCTCTGCCAAATCTTTGATAAAACGGCGATGGTAACCGGCTAGTCCTGAGAATGATTCGATTTCTTTAGCCGATTTGGGTATTGGGAAATTTTTGACTGCAAAATTTTTTATCGCTATTTAGTTTTACTCCGTCAGGTGTTATTGGATGTACGGGGTGAGCTACTTCATGTCGAAAAAATTCACAATTATCCAATTGTACTTTATAATTAGAGTCTTTGAGTCGATGGAAAACTATCTTCAGTCCATAATAATTTGATGTAAATTCTTGTTAGTGTAATGTATAAGAATAATCGTATTGTTTGTTTCAAAATGGTATGTATTCAGATTGATGTTTGTATTTAGTTGAGTTAGTAGATCTAATCCGATGAGACCGTCAAATTTTTGAGAATATAAATGATTTTGACATGTATGGAACTAGCATGTGCGGTACTCACTTGAAATAATTCATTTTGTATAAAATTTGAAAAACATTTACGAGCTACATTAGGATTGATGAAACTTCGTATACTACCTGTATCTACGAGAAATTTTGCATTGATTTCTGGTAATAAGATGCATTAAAGGTCTACGGGATAATTGTGCAAATAAATTAGTTCGGGGGTTTGGAAGGTGTTGTTTTGGAAAAATCCTTTTCTAGTTCGGATTGAACTGGATTCTGATATTGAATGTTATAAGGATTCGATATTGATCCACAGGCAATAAATAGTTTGATTGATCAAAGTTATCAGATTCTGAATGTTCATTAGGAAGTGCAAATTCATTGTGAGCATAATAATTAGGTTTATAGTAATAGTTTGATGCATTTTCGAACTGTTCAGATGAATTTGTTTCTTCTATTCGTTCGTTATCATCATGCGAGGGTAGTTCTTCAGATAAATAATTGAGATATGAACTTCGTCTAGTTGTTCCAGAGTTGATGTCCATAGGTATTTGTTTTGGTAGTTGTCTAAAGTTTTTAGATCTTGGGGCGAAAACGTTAGTTCTATGAATATTGAAGTTATTCGGTTGGAATCCTTGTTGATTTTGGAAATTGGGGTTTAATCTGAAATTAGGAAATTGAGGTGATTGGTAATTTGGGTTTTGATCTGATTGGTAGATATTTCTGATAGGAAATGGTGGTCTCTATGAAAACTAGGATTTGTTGAGTAATTCATCATATGATATGAATTTATATGAGGATTTGAATATGATGGAGAATTTGACATTCGACAATTGAATTGGGAATGGTTCATGAAAGGTTTAGGTGGATGAGTTTGAGATTCTTTGAAATTTGAAGTAGGTTTATATTGTGTCTGAAAAATTTGATTTTGTCTTGATCGAAACAGATTGAAATGTTCTTCTTCTTTGACAAAAGTCATTGCCTGTTATAATGAATTAGGATTTTTTAATCTCATTACTGATTGTGTATGGTATGATGAGCCGTTGGTGACAGTTTTTAGAGCAAAATCGTCATAGTGTGTTATTTTTACTAATTTCACTTCATTTGGTTCATCTGTCGAATTCAATTTAGCAAAGAGTAAGCTTCTCGCATCTTGTTTACGCATTCCGAAGTTTAATGGATTTTCGTTTTTGAGTGGTCTTAGAGATAATAAATCTTATATCAAACAATCTATCCCTCTTTGATCTGAAGAAATACTAACAAGTGTAACCTTGATTGCATTTCAAGTTATTAATTCTGAACGTGAGCATATTGAATCTGCGGCTCTGCTTTTCAATTAACTGAATATAGTGTCGATCAAGCAAACATTTATAGGTGCATCTGGTTCTGCTGCGTTCTGGAAAGCTATTCAAAAGTTTCCATAAGCTTTGATGAATATTTGTAATTGTTTAGCATTACCATCAAATACTGGTATATTGTCAGCTTGATATCGTGATAGAGCAACTTAAATGATCCGGACCACGGATTTGGTTTTTGAAAATAATAAATTCTATTGTCAAGTTTCTTACATCGATCTCAAGTCCAGACTGAATTAAAATTATTACAATGTTTTCGCGAATCGGGAATTGCCGAGTTGCGATTCAGCGTTTCTCACGAGAAAATGGTAAAATGCTGGTGATGCGATTCCTATTTCATTTCATCCGTGAATATCGCTCACGTAACTCCTCCATCCCTAGTGGAAAGCAAATTTCATGGATCGAAAATTGCTTGGGGGTTCTCTCGTAGTGTCAGCGTCGGCGTCGGTGTTGCCTCGGGTGCATCTTAGTAGTGGGACTCGTCAATTCGTTGAATCGTGGTGCGTATTCGGATTAGATGATAATTATTATACGTGGATTCCATTTGTAATAGTTGGAATACGCAGTCTTCTTCTTTGAGGCCATCCATTAGTTTTTCGTCATTACAGTAATAACCAGGATGCAAGGCCATACAGGGTGATGACGTATATTGATAGAAATTCTCATTCATGATCAGATAGGTATTAGGAGGCATAATTGTTGTTGAATTTTTTGTTGCAATGGAATATAGGTGGTAGTAATCGAATGTTTCAGAGTACACTATAGGTAAATGAAGAACGAAAACAATCTTCTTATCAGAGTAATATGACTCGATTTCTATTATTTCTGTCATTATTGATATCGGGAAAAATCTATTGTTCTAATGAATAACATTCTACGATAGATTTAAGTTCGTCAATTTTCAAAATACTACTATGAGGAACTTTCAACTTAGCAAAGATGATTTCATTCTCAATATCATTCAAAAGTTGTATTATTATATTCAGTGACAAATTCATTTGATCTAAAATATTCCTAGTTTCCAAATAGTCATTGAAGTTATAAATGAACTTATTTAATTCAGTATTATCTTCAGTCGGTCTGAATGTTCTTCTAACGATGTTGAATGAATAATTATGTCATCTAGATAAACGGAACATATCTCGTTCTGAAGACCTCATTAAATATTGTTCATAACTCGCTGGAATGAAGAGGGCCTGTTTTTCAAAACGAAAGGCATTCGTTTGAAATCATAATGTCCAACGTCATTGAAAGAGCCGTTTTCTAAATATCTTCCAGTTTCATTTCTATTTGGTGAAACCCGTTCGCTGAATCCGATGTAGTAAAATATTGACTTTCACCAAGCTCATCTGATATAGGAGGTGGGAATTTGTCATCTATTGTCTTCTCGTTAAGTTAACGGTAATCAATTACTACACGCCATTTGCGCTTATTTGAAGCATCAAATTTTTTGGGGATAACTCAGATGGTGCTTGACCATGGTGAATTTGAATTTCGAATGATACCGGATCCTAACATTTTCGAAATTTTTCGAAGTACTTCTTGCTTTTGGACATGTGGGTCGTAAAAATATGAGATTCATTAGATAGTCTAATTTAATGTTTGATTTGGTTCGTGAACGTCAAAGGCATTTTCTCACAATAGAAAATATCTCTGAGATCGAAACAGATGGCATCATTACAGTGATCGAGTCTGATATTTTTTAAATTATCTTTCGAAAGATTATCATGCTGCTTATTCAATTCATGGATAGTTTCGTTATTGTTTTCAATGAAATTAGTTTTATTCGTGTCAATTTTTTCTATATCAAGTGTTTCAAAGAATGTGAGTTTAATTGGATTTTCTGTTGGATTCGTCAAGGTAATTATGCGAAATTATTTTCAACATTAACTAATGCTTCTGGCATCTCAATTTAATTGAAATCAGTGTAATTCAGTATTCCTATGCCTTGAGATTGTTTCACCGGCAATTTTGCCATCATTTGAGTTCTTGGAGGAACAATTGTTATGTGCTGTTTTGTTTCGAGCCTCGTTTCGGCGAAATAAGTGATATTCTGTTTCGGAGAAATTTGATGTGAATTCTTGTATGCAAGGCCATACAGGGTGATGAAGTATATTGATAGAAATTCTCATTCATGATCAAATAGGTATAAGAAGGAATAATTGTTGTTGAATTTTTTGTTGGAATGGAATATAGGTGGTAGTAATCGAATGTTTCAGGGTGCACCATAGATAAATGAAGAACGAAATCAATATTCTTATCAGAGTAATATGACTCGATTTCTATTATTTCGTTATATTTGTGAATGTCATTATCGATATCGGGAAAAATCTATTGTTCTAATGAATAATATCTAGAGATTGATTCTACGATAGATTTGAGTTCGTCAATTTTCAAAATACTACTATGAGGAACTTTCAACTTAGCAATATCATTCAAAAGTTGTATTATTATATTCGGTGACAAATTCATTCGATCTAAAATGATCCTAGTTTCCAAATAGTCATTAAAGTTATAAATAAACTCATTCAATTCAGTATTTATGCGGTTCAACCCAGAAGTGATTACTTCTTGTTTATGTTTGATCAATGTTACCGTTTTATTGAAGTTATCGATTATTATAGTAGTAAGAGAAATCTTTATTCAATTTTCGTACAATTTCTCTCTGGTTATTTTCTAAATCGTGAATTGCTTGATCATAATGGATTGCATCGTTTGCATCACAGTTACCAGACATACCTTTTATAATTGTAGGTACCTCGTAACCGTCAATGAGACCACGTTTCATTATTTTATTAGGACAAATAGAGTTGAACTTTTGCTCAGCCGATTTTAATTGATATAATAATGCTCTTTCGAAATTTTGAAGTTCAAAGAAATATAGGTGACTAAGTGCATTTTGTATAGAATTCGTAATATTTCCATACTGTAGTCTTAACGACTGTAATTCTATTTGGATAGAGATGAGGTCAAAATAGTGGATAAAGGTGTGAACTTTATATTTAAGTTTGGCTAGGCCCTGCTTGGATGGGAGGATCCCGGATTTTTGTTCAGATTGGTTATTTCAAATTCCTGGAACATTGTCGGTACCGCTAGGTGACACCTGCAACAATTGGGGCTTATTAGCCGGAGGTCTTTTCAAGTTTTGTTTGTGAAGTATTTTGCGGGTAGTTACAACTTTGATGTTCTTATTTCGGACAGCTTTTTCTTTGGTGAATTTTTTTTACTTGTGGTTGATTTTCGGTAAATGTCCATATCAGGTTCGTACGTCAAGGGTTCTCCTCTGTCTTTCTTTAGATCGCTGTTTTTGTTCTACTAGTTGTTCATTTAATTTTTTATTTATAATTTTTGTCGTATCTCGGTGTTCTCGGATATAGTTATTCAAAATATTCTCATTTATGTTAATATCGAATGGGTCTTTAGTATCTAGATGTCCATCAATGATGTTGATAGGTTTTTGTTTGGTTACAGAGTGTAATGCACAATGGGCACACGTTCGTTTTTTCAACGTTTTATTCACGTAGTACTAGTTGAATGAACGTTTTTGGTTGAAGAGTTCAACGTTGAATTTGAGTTGAAATTTTCAAAGTTTAAACTAATCGTCTAATACACGTGAAATAATATTTTTTTCAACGTCGATTCGAAACGTTCGATTCATCTCGAAAAACAACCACCGTTTATTAGACGCGATTCTGTCACTTTTTTCTCCCAGTTTATGAAGGAAAACCTGAAGGAATGCGTCAACGTGTATTGATAGTAATTTCAAAACTATTTTTCATCTAACCGTCGAATTGCTGACGGTAAACAAACTTTCATCCGAAACTTTGGTTGAACCCTTGAAATCAATGTTTTTTCAACGTGATTCTATCACTATTTTTTTCCAGTTGGTGGAGAAAAAACGTGAAGTGAACTTTTTTCAGCAACGTGTTTCAACCGTCATGCGTCAACGTGTATCGATAGTTATTTCAAAACTGTTTTTCATCCAACCGTCGAATTGATGACGGTAAACAAACTTTCATCCGAAACGTTGGTCGAACCCTTGAAGTCATTGTTTTTTCAACGTGATTATATCACTATTTTTTCACAGTTGGTGGAGAGAAAACGTAAAGTGAACTTTTTTCAGCAACGTGTTTCAACCGTCATGCGTCAACGTGTATTGACAGTTATTTCAGAACTATTTTTTATCCAACCGTAGAATTGCTGAGGGTAAACAAACTTTCATCCGAAACTTTGGTTGAACCCTTGAAATCAATGTTTTTTCAATGTGATTCTATCACTATTTTTTTCCAGTTGATGAAGAGAAAACGTAAGTAAAACGTTTTTCATCGACGTTTTTCAACCGTTATCACAAAACGTGTATTGATAATAATTGTGATACTGATTTTCATCGAATCGTCGAATTTTTGACGATAAACAAACGTTGTACAAAAACATCAGTTAAACTCTTGATATTAAAGTTGCTTCAACGTTATTCTGTTACCATTTCATCACAGTTGGTGAACATTAACTTTGAAGTAGACATCTTCAAACAACGTGTTTCAACCGTCATTCGTTAACGTGTATTGATAATTATTGTGGAACTATTTTTCATCGAATCGTTAAATTACTGACAGTACACAAACGTTGATCCAAAACATAAGTTAAACTCTTGAAATCAATGTTTTTTTAACGTGATTCTGTCACTATTTGCTCTCAGTTAGTGGAGAGAAAACGTAAGGTAAACGTTTTTCAACAACGTACTTCAACCGTCATTTTAGCAACGTGTTTCAATAATTATTGTAAAACCATTCTTTATCGAATCGTCGAATTACTGATTATAAATAAACGTTTATCAGAAAAGTCAGCTAAACTCTTGAATTCAATGTTCCTTCAACGTGGTTTTGTCACCATTTTATCACAGTTGGTGAACATTAAACTTGAAGTAGACGTTTTTCAGCAACGTGTTGCAAACGATATTCGTCGACGTGTACTAATGATTATTGAGAAACTATTCATCAAATCTTGGAAATAGTGATGGTGAACAAACGTTTATTCGAAACGTTAGTTCAACTCTTCAAATCGATGTTTTTTGGTAAGTGAAATACCTGTGCATTGAGAAACGACATGAAAACGCGTTACCTAACAGATGACAAAAATTACAGCGAGTTACATAATAATAATAATAATAATAAAGCGGATTTATTCATCATTTGGGGAAAATATACAACAATTCAAGGCAATAAATCTTACAAATAAAAAGATACAAAAATTATGGAAGGCGAAGTGTCAGCAAGAGCTGTTTTTCAACTTAAACCTGAGAAAAATAAAATATATATATTTATATTAAATACACTAGATGACGATGGATCAACAAAACTTATTAAATCCAAAGGAGATGAAAAAAAAGAAGAGAAAAAAAATTTATACATTCTGAAAGTTGTTTTTATTTTTTGAGATCTTGAAGTTAACATCTTTGTTGCATAGAAAAAATCAACAGGCACATGCCGAGTTGGTAAGCAGACATCAACGATTGAAGGAAAACTGAGTATCACTTCTTAGTAGAAGTTTCAGTCTCTTTTTGAAATTTTATATCGTGTATGACCTAAATTCGTTGGGTAACTGATTGTACAATTTTGCCGCATTATATGAATAACTCCTGGTGAAGATTGCCGAGGAGTGAGGGAGTATAACAAGTAAGTTTCTATTGCGTGTTCTGAGATTGTTCATAGAAGAGAATGTATTGAGTTTTTCAAAGATATATTTTGGAATTTCACTTTTGAGAACTTTGTGCGTAACCGTAAGTAAGTGGAGATTCCGAAGTTCGTCCAACTTCAGCCAACCAGAGTCTTTGAACGCGTCGCTAATGTGATCGAATTTGCGAATGCCGTAAAAAAAAACGTATACAAGAGTTTTGTATTCTCTGGAGGCGGTTTTGGTCAATTTTCAGAAGGGCAGGTATATAAATACTGTCACAGTAAGACAACTTCGACATGATTAGGGTTTAGCATAGGTGCTTAGAAAGAAGATGCCTATTTGGAAATAATTCCCTAAGTACATTATAGGATGCTTGACAGAGATGGCTAACGTGTTTGGTGAATCTTAGAAGGCTGTCAATCCACAGTCCCAGGTTTTTACTTTCCTTAACTATTGGGAGTGTATCGTTTCCAATATTGATCAACATTTCATCGCGAACATCCTCCAGTTTTTTCTTGGAGCCAAATAGCATAACCTGTGACTTTTTAGAATTCAAACGCAAATTATGAGCTGTAGAGAAATCAAATAAATTATTTAAGTCATTGTTCATATGATCTTGAGCAGCATTGATATGAAGACTATTGAAATATATATAAAGTTGGGTATCATCCGCGTAGTGATGTATTCTAGCACTTTCAATGATTTATATGAAAATCGGAAATATATATATAGAGAAGAGTAGTGGCCCCAAAATAGATCCCTGAGGAACACCGTAATCTACATTCAAGGAATTCGACTCGACTCCATCCAACACAACACATTGGCTACGATTGGAAAGATAATTACTTATGATATCAACAGCACCGTTAGAAAAACCAAAGTATTTAAGTTTCAAGCATAGTATAGAGTGATCCAAAGTATAGAATGCTTTGCTATAGTCCAATAATACCAAACAGGACATGTCGCCATGGTCCGCTACTCTGAAAAGATCATCGGTGATTGCCATAAGAGCTGTTGTAGTACTATGTTCGTTCCGGAAGCCAGATTGAACATGGGTTATTATTCCATGAGTATAAATGTAGTCAGACATTTGATCTTTGATGATCATTTCTAGGGCTTTGGAGAGGGAAGGTAAAATACTTATAGGTCTCAAGTCAGAAAAATCAATAGGGGTATTACATTTGGCCAGAGGGAAAATCGATGCGTGTTTCCAGTCAATTGGAAAAGTACTCGTGTTTAAAGCAAAATTGAAAATAAATGTAAAATGATCTATCAAATGTGATTGTACCAACTGAATCATTCTGAGAGATATTTGGTCAGTTCCAACTGCATTACTTTTTATTTTATTCAGATATTTTCGCACAGTTTCAGAAGATACATTGCTGAAGGAGAAACAAGATTCACGGCTAACATTATTATATTTATCAAGGAGAGATATCTGTTAGTCAGTTTTGATTGGATGAGTGATGCAGTTGAAATTAAGGTTAATTTTATTAACATTTTTTAATTGCTCCGGGATACTTGGTTTTGACTTTTGTCGAAGAATTTCTAGCACCTGAGAGTGTTGTAAGTCTTTCTAGAATTCTTCCTTTTCAGAACGTATTCCAGATACCCCTTTTTTTCCCTGCGTATAGTTCCGGTAGTATAGTTCCTCAAGTCAGTATAACTTCTCCAAGATGCGATGATTTTCAATGTTTTATACATACATACGAAAATGATCATTGAATACAATGATTTTCAGCTAAGCGTTATTGATTGATCACTCCGTTTCCCCTTCCACGAGCGAGAGGAAGGGAAAGAGAGAGATGCCAGAACCAGCGCTCTCGATGTTGTAACATGGTACATGGTCGTTTTTCGCCTAGCAACAAGCCAGGCGCAGGTGTGATGACTGATGTGATCTGTGCGACTGTGCAGTCGCTCAGTCGGAGTCAAACGCGGACGGCGGAATGCTTCTACGCATAAGGCCATTGTCCATTGTTAGTTGATGAACGTCGAATAGAAAAGTGAAAGTGGTTTGTTTTCAATAATTCGGTGAAATTGAACAAGGTATGTTTTTTTATTATTTTGAGTTATTTTTGTCCTATTGTTTAATTGATATTTATATAATATTTGATAGTATTGTGATGTAATATGTGAAATGAATTTCACCTTGGTACTTCGTTTCATGATTAACTGCTGGTGGCTTGGCTTGAATTGAAATATACCTAGTTGAATTTAATAATGAATATTATGATATGGATCGAATGTTTTGTTTTTGCGCTAAATGATGATGGTGGTTCATTTTGTTTGAATCAGAATATACCAAGGTCTTGTACACTTGGTCCTTACCTTGAAAATCTAAAATGTTTTTCTCTTACAGATGAAAGAATCCGAGTGCAGCTGATGGCGGTGATATGAAGAATTCCAGATGTATTTAGTTTGTGAATATATCAAAAAATGTCGAATAAAGTATTTTTATCCAATCTGAAGTATCACTATCACTTGTTGAAAATACGTGGATTCTTCATATGAAATCAACGTTGAACAATAATAGGATTAAAACGATTATATAAAACGTTGAAAAAACATTTATGAATACCTAACCTTTTCTACTGAAAAAAGACGTTTGACATAATAGTTGAAAAGAAGTTCAACGAAGTCTTTAAAAAGACGTTTGAAGAAATTATTCAGAAAACGTTTAAATAAATGGTTGAGAAGACGTTCAACGAAATGGTTGAAGCGACGTTCGAAGAAATGGTTGGAAAACGTATCGAAAATGATGATTATTACATTACGATTATTACATTACGATGATCTGAAACGATGATAAAAAGTTTATGAACGATGTTTTTTCCCGTAGTTACTTTGGGTAGAAAGACGTTTTCACCTAACGTTTATTTTCATTTGAAAATTTGGTTAAAAACAACGTTTTATCTCGCGATATTATCTCCTTGAATCAACGTATATGAAAAATACTTAACCGACGTTTGGTTTTCAACCATTTGGCAACGTTTTTTCAACGACAGTGTGCCCATTGGGTGAGTTATTATAACCTAAAATTGCGTACGGCATGAGATTCAATATATCAATTTTGTCATTGTTTTTGCTTGTAATCACTCTCAAATGTTCTATGATAATAGAATGAAACCTTTTGATTGCTCCATTAGATTGTGGATTATTGACTGTTATATAATGTTTACTGATTTTATGAGTTTTGAAAAATTATTGAACGACTGAGTTCTTCAATTCAGTTCCGTTATCCATCACTACCAAATTTGGAAGTCCGTGATGGGTCATGAATATAAGAAGGGCTTTTACTACTGCTACGCCAGATATACCTGTAAGGGGGTATGCCTGTGCATATTTGGAAAAAGGGTCAATAATGGTTAGAAATTTTTGTCCTTGGGCTTGGAGAGTATCAATATGAACTATTTCGAATGGTTTCGATGGTGTAGGAGTGATCATTAGTTTTTTTTCGAAAGGATTTTTGTCAGATTTGTTAGTTTGACAAATTTCACAAAGTGTGATGTATTCAATTACATCAGATTTCAATCCAGGCCAGTGATAGTTCTTTTTTATTATATTTACTGTCTCCGTAATTCCGCGATGGTTAATTTGATCTTCATGATATGTTTTTGTTATTTTTTTCTGGGTGAAATTTTTATCGGTTATGTCTTTCAGTACAGTATTACATCTCACGAGTTTATAAGCAGAGTTTTTGAAAGTGATTCGAATTATTTCACAAAATTGGGGAATGTACGTGTCATCTTCGAAATATATCGCATAAGTGAACTTTGGTTCTAAATGATTCTCAAATAAATCAATTACATTTTTTTCTAGATCAAAAATTGATATTTGTGCAAGGAGACGTCTTTTTGTCGGAAATATTTGTCTTGTTGTGGGTCTAGCAGGGGAATGAAGTACGAATTTTATCATCACTTGATGATCGAAAACATTGAGTGATTCTTCAGATACCGGAATTTCTAAGATCGGTTCTTCATGGCTACAGTGAACACTGTTGCCATCAGATTCTTGATCTTCTGCAGAAATTATTTCTTCCGATTCTGGTTCATCTGTGTTTCTGACATCATGGATATTTGGTACTTCATTGACAGTTCCAATCATCGATACATTGTTATACGATGGTCTTGTTCGAAGTGATTTGAAGAATTCGTCCATATAGTCGTCAAGTTCTTTAGTATGAATTTCTATCCGAGACAATAAATCTACATTCGAATTGAGTCTCCCTTTTTTTAAATTCGATTTCATAATCAAACTCTTCGAGTTTGAGTTGGCATCGAACAAGCCGAGAATTTGGCTTTTTGTGTGACATCAGCCATTTAAGGGGTTGATTATCATTTAGTACCTTAAATTTTCTACCATAAAGGTAGGGGCGGAAATATTTCGTTGACCAAACAATAGCCAAAATCTCTTTCTCGATAGTACTGTAGTTGATCTCAGATTCATTCAAAGTTCTGGAAGCGTACGCCACTGGCTTATCACTCGATTGGCCCTTGGGATAGAACAGCACCAATATCTACGTTACTAGCATCGGTAGTCAGATTAAACGGTTTTGTAAAGTCGGGGTATTGTAAAAGAGGTTCGTTTGTCAATAGAGTCTTAAGTCTTCGAAACACTTTATGAATTGTGGTTTATGTACAATTTTTGCGTCTTTCTTTAAACAAATCATAAGAGGTTTTGTTAAACGAGCAATATCATCGAAGAATTTACGATAATACTCAAGTAACCCAAGAAATCCCTTAATTTCTTTAGTTGTTCGAGGTATTGGATATTTTTTTATAGCGACAATTTTATCAGGATTTGGTTTCACACCCTCAGGGGTTACCACATGACCGAGAAATGCCACCTACTTTTTAGTAAATTCCGAGTCGTTGAAATACTTTGTTTAAATTGACTATGTGTTTCTGCAAATAAGTGGAGTATATAATAATATCGTCTAAGTACACTAGACATATGTCATTTTGTAAACCACCCTCTGAAAGCTAGCGGGTGCATTTTTCAACCCCATAGGCATCCTCAGGTATTCATAATGCCCATTTTCCACATTTTGAATGCCGTTTTTGGAATATCATTTGGTTCCATCTCAATTTGGTGGAACCCACTGGCTAAGTCCAATGTCGTGAAACAATTGCACCTACCCAACTTGTCCGAAACATCTATTTTATTTGGAATAGGGTAGCGATCATCTATGGTCTTTTCATTTATCTTTCGATAGTCTACCACTATCCTCCATTACTTTTTACCAGAGGCATCAGCCTTCTTTGGAACGATCCAAATGGGCGATGACCACGGTGATTTACCGGGTCGAATAATCCCCTGTTCAAGCATTGAACCTATATGTCTCTCCACCTCAGGTTTGTGGATAAACGGATATCTGTATGATTTAGTTAAGACAGGAATTTCATCTTTTGTTTTGATAAAATGTTTAACTTGGTTTGTGAAAGTCAGTGGGCGACTTTTTGTATGGAAAATGTCAGAGTACTTTTTACATAGCCTCATAACTTGTGTTTTTTCTTCTGTATTAAAGTGATCTGTTCGAATAAATTTATCAACATCTAACTCTTGATTTTGATTTGAGCTATTATTGACGTCGAGATGGAATAATTTAAAAATATTGTCAAATGGGAATGTACTGATACTATCGTTTTGTCGGAATTCCGGAAATATAGGTATTTCAGCACAATGCTCGTGATTGGATGATTGAAATATAGTAGATACAGTATGAAATTTATATGCAATCTCTGGGTTGATGAATGATTTTGTTCAACCAGTGTCGATAAAGAGATTCAAGGATGGTTTAGAAATTTGAATATAAGGTAGTTCTTTTTTTTCTGTGGATAAATTATACTCGACTATGTTTCTTCCTGAACATTCGAATCCTCGGGAAAATTTTCCTGTTCGTTTGATTCAGAATGGTCGTAAATTATTGGTTGTTCATCAGAGTAATTATTTTCAGGGTAAATTTCATCGTAGTTAGATTGATCAAATAATTCGGTATTGAACAAATAGTTTGGTTTATGTCTTTCAAGTTGAGGACACGTATTGCAAGAAAAAACAGTCATAGGTGTAGGCCGATTTTGTGGGCTTTGGTTAGTCGGTTTCCAAACATTTCTGGACTTACCAAAAACTTGTGAATGTGTATGAAATTTTTGTGCTGGAGAATTTTGATGTCCTTACATGTTGACAGGTCCTTGGGAAAATTGTGAAAAGTCATATTGTGGAGTAAAATTTGGTCGACTCGGTTGGAATTGATTCTGATAGTATCGAGGCGGTTGAGGAAAATAACTTTGAGAATTCTGGTAAACGGGTTGAAATGTATTATTGGTCGGAGGTTTCCTAACAACGTTATTGCTTGTTGATGGATTAGATCTCTGATGGAATTTGATATTATCTCCTTCTGTAATGAATTGAAGTGCTTGAGCGAGGGTACTAGGTATCATTGCACGAATTATAGGTCCTGAAGGATCTCTCAAACCGGCAAGGAACGTTTTCAATGCTTGTTTCGTAAATAATTCTCTCTTACTCTCAACTTGAGTCACGGCACTGTTCAAATTAATATAATTGCAAATTGTATTCAAAAGATGCATAACTTCTTCATGGAACTGAAAATGCGTTTCATTGGGTCTTTACTTCAAATTAATTAAATCCTGTTTAAGACAATTTTCGTCTCTTTGGTCCCCAAAATTTTGTATGAATGCAGTTTTTATATCTTTCCAAGTTTGAACTCAATGAATTGCACAAACTTCTTCAGCTGTTTCTTCGAACTTATTCAAAATTCCAGTGAATAAAAGAATGTTCTGAAAATTGCTTGGATTATCACGATCGGCATAGTGCTTCAGAATTGCCTCGGATGCAGTTATGAATCTATGGAGTTTATTTGGATTTCCATCGAATTGTGGAATCACACTAAGATTCTTCATGTCTAATGAAGGCGGAGCCATATTATTTTTTCGAATATTTAAACTAGCTAATCGATCTGTTACTAAATCTATCTCTGAAGTCAGATTGATTTCGCTCAAAGATTCCATAGGTAAAGAGGAGTCTGACATAAAATGTGAATATGCTATTCACACAATCACCACCAATATCGCTATGCCCGATCTCATTCTAGTTCCTGGTGTCTTTCTGCAATGGCTGTCCTGGCTGGAGTCCCCCCACAGTTGAACACTCGGTGTTTTTTGTAAATTGTTCGTTTTTCGTTTAAGAGTTGAAACTCGAAGGACTTTGGAATTGAATCCCACGGAAAATCCTACCGACTGCGCCATTTAAATGATCCGGACCACGGATTTGGTTTTTGAAAATGATAAATTCTATTGTCAAGTTTCTTACATCGATCTCAAGTCAAGACTGAATTATGATTATTACAATGTTCTCGCAATTCGGGAATTGCCAAGTTGCTATTCAGCGTTCCTCACGAGAAAATGGTAAAATGCTGGTGAAGCGATTCCTACTCCATGGGAATCCGTGAATATCGCTCACGTAACTAGCATAATTCACTTCAGGCATATTTTTATTTGTTGAATTACTTCCATCGTCCGAATTCAAATTGCAAATCTGGTGGGCTAGTTGGTTAACTAGTTCGTCAAGTTTTTATATTGTTACTATGAAATGAAAAGTAACAATAAACGGGAACATATCGAGATTGGTTTATGAAGTTGGTAAGAGAAAACAGGAAAAAAGGAGAGCACACTTACGTTGTGATCAATGTTCCTATTTTCATGGTCTTAGGCTATTCTTATGCTAGAGTTCTGGCTTCGGCGATGTGTGTCCTCAGCTAGAGTTCTGGCTTCGGCGATGTGTGTCCTTAGCTAGATTTCTGGTTTTGGCGATGACTGTCCTCACCAAGGGCTGAGCTTCTTTGTATGTACTTGCACTCGAAGAATCGGCATCCACGCAAGATAGTGCGATACTACCTTTAAGATATAGTACCGGTTTTTGATTCGCTTTTCGTTTGTAAACCTTTTGAGCTACTCAGTTCTCCAAATTTTTCGAATGTGGTAGGTGAAAGTTGAAACTTAAAAGGATTCTGCGATAGTTCCCTTTTCACCACATCCTACCGACTGCGCCAATTAGGAGATTGAAAAATCGAGGATCGTTTTCAAGAAGGAAGTTGTTTTTGCAAGATACGAAAGAGAACTGATTTTATTTAATGAAGATCATACAGAGGTTTAGTGTGCTATGTCATACGAAAGGTGAGATCAGGAACTGCTGAATTCGCTGATGATGCTAACTCGTGTCGTTCTCACGGCGCGTTTCCAGTAGTATTGACCAGGATGTGTAACCATGACTTGCGTCAACCGATCACCACCGAGGTGGTTCGGAGAGCCCTAACGTGTTCTAAGAAATTTGCTGCTTCAGGTCCTGATGGGATCAATAACTTTAGGTGGAAAAAGTTACCCACTACCCACCACCATTTAGCCAAACTATTCAATGATTGGCAGAATGGGGAGCAGCAAATTCCGGAGTGGTTCACCGAAGGGCGAACCGTGCTCCTCCCCAAGAAAGGAGATTTGTCCAATCCGAAGAATTACAGATCAGAAACCTGTTCAAACGCATGCTACAAGTTGTTTACACGCATCTTGTACATGCGCATACTCCTAGTGGTAGACCCGGTTTACCAACGGATATATGAGCAACGTGGGTCAACGAGAAATGTCGCTGGCTGCAAGGAGAACTTGTTGATATATAGAACTATAACACAGGACTCCGTGCAGTACAAGCGAAACCTCTCTATGGCCTGGATCGATTAACGATAGGCATTTGATACAACGTCGCCCGAATTTCGGTACCCGATCCGATAGTGAGATGCATGAAACAACTGATGCCGCTCCAGCCAACTCGCTTAACCATAACATCGGTTAATGCGAAAGTCCAGATAAAGCCGGCCATCTTCAAGAGTGGGTTTTCCAGGAAGACTCCCTCAACCCTCTCTCATTTTGCATCTCACTGTTGCCGTTATCCGTTGAGCTCAGGGAAACCAAGGGCTACTACTACCACCCAGTCAATGGAAGCATAAGGTCACACACTCATTCTATGTGGATGACCTTGAACTCTATTCTCTCGGTGAGAGGGACTTAGACCAATCCCTCAGGGTGGTACAGGAGTATCCACAGGCTATTGGAATTCGAATGGAATTCGGGATGGACGAATGTGCACGGGTTCATCTTAAGAAAGGACGATGCGAGGACTATGACAAGGACGCGCAACTAGTGGACGAAAGCATCCTACATTATTTGGATACTGGAGAGACGTAAACGTACCTAGGTGTGGAGGAAAGCCACATCCATGGTGAAACACGCTCTTCGCAGCAAGTATCGGCAGCCACTCCGACAGATCTGATCTTCGGAACTATCGGTAAATAATAAAGTCGCTGCTACTAACATGCTTGCTGTTCCGATCCTACTCTACTCTTTCGGGGTAATGAAGTGGACACTCGCTGAGCTGCGCCAACTTGACGTTGGTACTAGCAAAATGATGCACCTTAATAGGAGCCTTCATCCAACTTCGTCTGTTCTACGGTTATACCTACCAAGAAATCAAGGACGCCGTGGAATATCTCCATAACAGAATGGTTTTGGATAACGCTTGCAAAGTCATCAGGAGTTCGTATCCCCTCCTGCGAATGGTCAAAAGCCATGAGGATGCAGGAGTAGGAGCATTTCTGTTCAAGGCAGCACATCGAGCAGCCGATGAACTCTCGCTGATTTTCGATTCCGAGCGGAGAGCCCGTGACTCAGTCACTGCGCTCGACCACGCTCAGAGGAAAGCTTGCATAAGAGCTGCAGAAGTTGATAAAACCCTGCAGCTTCACATGGATAACCTTCTACATTCTGTCTTATTCAACAACATCGAAGACAGTGGTTTATCCAAAGAGCTGACCTTTGCATTCTCAAGGTCAGGCGGACTCAAATAGGAAACGGAGGAATTCATCATTATAACCGAAGCCGAGTCATGGGTATATAGGTCCCTGATGTTAGATGCAGGGCCTGCCGTAGAGCGCAGAAAACACTGATGCACCTGCTTTCAGCATGCAAGGTGTATGCTGTTTCGGCCAATATCCACAGACATAATGCGGCATTACGAGTGCTCTATTTCTATCTGAGGCACTCGTACGGTATTGATGAAGCTCCAATGCTGATTTATGCTCCAGGTATATTGAGTCCGTTGTGGAGAATGAGAGGTGTCGAATTCATTGGAACTTCTCATTTCCCACCGTCAGCCAATAAACCTGACATATTCCTCCTCGACCACCAAATCAATGCGATGTTTGTGATTGAATTTTTGGTACCAGCCGAACCGAACATCGTTTTGAAGGAGGAGGAAAAATGGACAAAATATCGAGATCTTCTCTACGAACTCCGAAGACTATATCCAGACCATTCTGTTGATATGGTCTTCCTGATTATAGGCTTCCTCGGTGGTACACGACAGACGCTACTCTCGGAACTCCAGAAAATACAAGTTTGCCGAAATAAGGCACAAGTTTTGGCTGGGGCGATGCAGAAGGACGTCATACTTGGATCATTACGTCTACTCAGGGCACACGATATTCGGTCCCAGTGATAACTCAACTCATGGTAATGAGGAGTGCTCACTGATTTTTTTCCAGCTCGACCCTGCGAGGTGTCGAAATCGTAGGGTCGTGACTGGAATTGATTAAATTCAAATTTTGATGATAATAATAATAATGTTTATTCTTTCGAAGGTGATTGAATGGGACCAATCCTTGCCAGAGCTACAGTTTTCTCTGGTTTAAATCCATCGTTTCTTGTATTTGGAACCGCCGAAGGTCTTTTGTGATGACCGTGTTTTTTCTGCTACGAGCACCGAAATCTAACCCTTTCGATGAATCAGTTGAAAGAGACTCAAGGCGACCAAAAATACCGAACCCTATACCATAATAAAAGTGAAATCGCCGGTAGTGTATAATATCGAAAAACTACGAAGAAGCGAGTAAACCACGTTCATGTGGAAGATATGAAACAATTCCAAAATTCCCTAGTCAATTGTCTTCTCGCTGTTCAGTATGTCCCGATATGATACCGTCCTAATTCTGGGCCCTGTGAGATACCCTGCTCGAAACGGAGCCCGACCCAAGTAGAATCGAAATACATACCCAGAAGCCCCAATATAACCTGAAAAATGTTACCAGCGGCTCTCCACTACTAGTGGAAGCGAACATGTTGAGCACTGCCCCACCGGTGAAACGCTCGGTGGTTTCCTTACCACCGCATCGATGACGGAACGCTCTAACTGCCCCTCAGGAACCTCGAACCAAGGAGGTCATGCTGGTGCCCATTCCTGCGTCCGTTACCTAATCTAACCCCCACACATCGCCAGCCCTGTGTGAAACTTCAACAAATAAATGAAATCCTTTGAGCGATACACGAACTTCCATCATAGGCACATGAATTTGCCTGGGTGGTGCTCGCCCAATTACGTCAAACCCTGATGATCTTACCAGAAAGGAAGTCAGAGAGATAGTGGCGACCGAATTTGAGATACGGGTAGTGGAAGAATACCACCGACACAAGTCCTGCAGTACTTGGTCACTGCAATTCTGCGATGCGATGTCTTATCTGCGGTTCGATAATGTCCCCATAAATAAATGGCACAAGGTTCTGAGGAGCTCGAAAAACGGAGATCGTACCAGGAGAGGACTTCTTCAATATATAAAGCTGAGGATGATTTTCCTGATTCAGCAAACCACAAGATGTAAACCAACTCAGATATTTGTACCTCGCCACTTCCCGAGGACTGGGTAGAGATCATTCCACCAACTAGCATGCTGCCGAAGGCCTAGCTTCCGCCGCCTCAGTACTGCATTCCAAGTCAATGTCCGATCGCGCCCTCAATCACCCGATGAAGCCCAACATCGCCTGAAATGGTCTCTGATGATCCTTTTGCTGAAAACGTTCACTTTCGAATGAATTCAGGACCACCGATCAGAAAGAATTCTGAGGCTTTGGAAGACCGGAATTTGTTAATCGAATTCCACGTTCTTGACACACGCCGACTTCTTCGGCTAACCAGATGACTGTGCAATCTAGTTGCCAATGCAAAGTGGTTTATGCTGGAGATCCGGATATACAGGCCATGATAGATCAAAGTGTGAACGAACGCATCGGATCTTGATGTGGACGGCATTCGTTCTTGCGACTGTACCCCATTGCTAGAGGTACTGAATATCCGCAAGTTCCCAAAAGGTATTTTTTCTCGTCGTTTGCAGAAGTGGAATGTTAAACAGGTCAATCGTTATGTGTGACCTTTTGGGCAGACTATTCTTCTTTTTGAAACAATTTTATTGTTGAACAGTGTATTTCATGTTTGGAGACCAGTCCCTTCTGGAGTAGGTAATGTATTTCATTTATTGCTCATTCTTATTGTGAAACAGTGTTTTTCAAGTTAGGGAACAGTTCCCTTATGAAGACGTATATTTCATTTATGAGGCAATGATGTTAAATAGGTCCGAATGGAAAATCTGAGACTTGATTTAAAGTATCCACCCAATCCTCCTTCGCGATAGGGCGACATGACACAGTTTTTTCAATCACTCTCACCTTGCAGAGTCAGTTCTAGAGTAGTTGATATAGTAGAATTCCAATAGCCGGCCAATTCCGATTGCCCGGATATATTAATGTAGTGTACTTTTCGGAGAAGACGACCGGTCATAACTTTTCACTTGTTATATTCGCGAATTCAATTCCTGTTCATTTATGTCAACGTGTTTCTTTACAGAAACAGCATTACATTTTTCAATGAAATCGCTATCACCTTTTCGCATTCCGAAATTCATTTCCATTGTGTCAAAAGAGTCACAGATAGCTCCTTCTCGTTAGAGTGGTATTATTTTATGGAAAGTAGATTTGACTCTCGCAGAGCGCACAGGTTAGGTGAATGCAATTTCGTATGACAAATTTTCATGCTCTCGTGCCGGGGCCAGTTGGTAACAGAATATTTAAGCCTCAAGCTGTTTGTAACCTTTTAACCCTTCTACTTAGTATCACCTTCATCAAAGGAACAAGAAATGATAATTGTAGACGACAGTTATTCGCAGAAAGTACCAGAAAATTCAAGTTTCATGAGCGCTATCCAATTTATGAAAAGTTTTAATATATATATTTGAGTCAATTGTATAAACATAAAAAGGAGATTGGTGATAAATCCTGAAATTTGTTAACCAGCGATCGTAATCCAACCATGTAGTATGCATTGAAATTCAAAATTTCATGTTCACCTTGTGAGTGGAAACCGCTCTTCCATAGTACTATGAGAGAGCTTCACAAAAGCTCTAAGGGTTATAGTTGAGGAAAATGATGAATTTTAAATATCAAAAAAAGAAAACACTGAAAATGGGTAACTAGTTAACTTAAATGTGTATAAAAAATATGAAACAGTGAAGGTGAAAAAAACTTGATCGCTAGATTTTCTTCCAACAAGGTCCAGATTACCCCTATTCAAGGTTCATTTGGTGTTGAACTTGATGGTGGAAACAGAAAAGTGCCTACACAATCCAGCAAAAGGGCTCGGTGGTGCAGCTGAGCTGATCCTCAGCTATTACTGGGCCTTATCCGGGTTGCTTGTCAAATCAAATCAAATCAAATCAAATCAAATCAAATCAAATCAAATCAAATCAAATCAAATCAAATCAAATCAAATCAAATCAAATCAAATCAAATCAAATCAAATCAAATCAAATCAAATCAAATCAAATCAAATCAAATCAAATCAAATCAAATCAAATCAAATCAAATCAAATCAAATCAAATCAAATCAAATCAAATCAAATCAAATCAAATCAAATCAAATCAAATCAAATCAAATCAAATCAAATCAAATCAAATCAAATCAAATCAAATCAAATCAAATCAAATCAAATCAAATCAAATCAAATCAAATCAAATCAAATCAAATCAAATCAAATCAAATCAAATCAAATCAAATCAAATCAAATCAAATCAAATCAAATCAAATCAAATCAAATCAAATCAAATCAAATCAAATCAAATCAAATCAAATCAAATCAAATCAAATCAAATCAAATCAAATCAAATCAAATCAAATCAAATCAAATCAAATCAAATCAAATCAAATCAAATCAAATCAAATCAAATCAAATCAAATCAAATCAAATCAAATCAAATCAAATCAAATCAAATCAAATCAAATCAAATCAAATCAAATCAAATCAAATCAAATCAAATCAAATCAAATCAAATCAAATCAAATCAAATCAAATCAAATCAAATCAAATCAAATCAAATCAAATCAAATCAAATCAAATCAAATCAAATCAAATCAAATCAAATCAAATCAAATCAAATCAAATCAAATCAAATCAAATCAAATCAAATCAAATCAAATCAAATCAAATCAAATCAAATCAAATCAAATCAAATCAAATCAAATCAAATCAAATCAAATCAAATCAAATCAAATCAAATCAAATCAAATCAAATCAAATCAAATCAAATCAAATCAAATCAAATCAAATCAAATCAAATCAAATCAAATCAAATCAAATCAAATCAAATCAAATCAAATCAAATCAAATCAAATCAAATCAAATCAAATCAAATCAAATCAAATCAAATCAAATCAAATCAAATCAAATCAAATCAAATCAAATCAAATCAAATCAAATCAAATCAAATCAAATCAAATCAAATCAAATCAAATCAAATCAAATCAAATCAAATCAAATCAAATCAAATCAAATCAAATCAAATCAAATCAAATCAAATCAAATCAAATCAAATCAAATCAAATCAAATCAAATCAAATCAAATCAAATCAAATCAAATCAAATCAAATCAAATCAAATCAAATCAAATCAAATCAAATCAAATCAAATCAAATCAAATCAAATCAAATCAAATCAAATCAAATCAAATCAAATCAAATCAAATCAAATCAAATCAAATCAAATCAAATCAAATCAAATCAAATCAAATCAAATCAAATCAAATCAAATCAAATCAAATCAAATCAAATCAAATCAAATCAAATCAAATCAAATCAAATCAAATCAAATCAAATCAAATCAAATCAAATCAAATCAAATCAAATCAAATCAAATCAAATCAAATCAAATCAAATCAAATCAAATCAAATCAAATCAAATCAAATCAAATCAAATCAAATCAAATCAAATCAAATCAAATCAAATCAAATCAAATCAAATCAAATCAAATCAAATCAAATCAAATCAAATCAAATCAAATCAAATCAAATCAAATCAAATCAAATCAAATCAAATCAAATCAAATCAAATCAAATCAAATCAAATCAAATCAAATCAAATCAAATCAAATCAAATCAAATCAAATCAAATCAAATCAAATCAAATCAAATCAAATCAAATCAAATCAAATCAAATCAAATCAAATCAAATCAAATCAAATCAAATCAAATCAAATCAAATCAAATCAAATCAAATCAAATCAAATCAAATCAAATCAAATCAAATCAAATCAAATCAAATCAAATTAAATTAAATTAAATTAAATTAAATTAAATTAAATTAAATTAAATTAAATTAAATTAAATTAAATTAAATTAAATTAAATTAAATTAAATTAAATTAAATTAAATTAAATTAAATTAAATTAAATTAAATTAAATTAAATTAAATTAAATTAAATTAAATTAAATTAAATTAAATTAAATCAAATCAAATCAAATCAAATCAAATCAAATCAAATCAAATCAAATCAAATCAAATCAAATCAAATCAAATCAAATCAAATCAAATCAAATCAAATCAAATCAAATCAAATCAAATCAAATCAAATCAAATCAAATCAAATCAAATCAAATCAAATCAAATCAAATCAAATCAAATCAAATCAAATCAAATCAAATCAAATCAAATCAAATCAAATCAAATCAAATCAAATCAAATCAAATCAAATCAAATCAAATCAAATCAAATCAAATCAAATCAAATCAAATCAAATCAAATCAAATCAAATCAAATCAAATCAAATCAAATCAAATCAAATCAAATCAAATCAAATCAAATCAAATCAAATCAAATCAAATCAAATCAAATCAAATCAAATCAAATCAAATCAAATCAAATCAAATCAAATCAAATCAAATCAAATCAAATCAAATCAAATCAAATCAAATCAAATCAAATCAAATCAAATCAAATCAAATCAAATCAAATCAAATCAAATCAAATCAAATCAAATCAAATCAAATCAAATCAAATCAAATCAAATCAAATCAAATCAAATCAAATCAAATCAAATCAAATCAAATCAAATCAAATCAAATCAAATCAAATCAAATCAAATCAAATCAAATCAAATCAAATCAAATCAAATCAAATCAAATCAAATCAAATCAAATCAAATCAAATCAAATCAAATCAAATCAAATCAAATCAAATCAAATCAAATCAAATCAAATCAAATCAAATCAAATCAAATCAAATCAAATCAAATCAAATCAAATCAAATCAAATCAAATCAAATCAAATCAAATCAAATCAAATCAAATCAAATCAAATCAAATCAAATCAAATCAAATCAAATCAAATCAAATCAAATCAAATCAAATCAAATCAAATCAAATCAAATCAAATCAAATCAAATCAAATCAAATCAAATCAAATCAAATCAAATCAAATCAAATCAAATCAAATCAAATCAAATCAAATCAAATCAAATCAAATCAAATCAAATCAAATCAAATCAAATCAAATCAAATCAAATCAAATCAAATCAAATCAAATCAAATCAAATCAAATCAAATCAAATCAAATCAAATCAAATCAAATCAAATCAAATCAAATCAAATCAAATCAAATCAAATCAAATCAAATCAAATCAAATCAAATCAAATCAAATCAAATCAAATCAAATCAAATCAAATCAAATCAAATCAAATCAAATCAAATCAAATCAAATCAAATCAAATCAAATCAAATCAAATCAAATCAAATCAAATCAAATCAAATCAAATCAAATCAAATCAAATCAAATCAAATCAAATCAAATCAAATCAAATCAAATCAAATCAAATCAAATCAAATCAAATCAAATCAAATCAAATCAAATCAAATCAAATCAAATCAAATCAAATCAAATCAAATCAAATCAAATCAAATCAAATCAAATCAAATCAAATCAAATCAAATCAAATCAAATCAAATCAAATCAAATCAAATCAAATCAAATCAAATCAAATCAAATCAAATCAAATCAAATCAAATCAAATCAAATCAAATCAAATCAAATCAAATCAAATCAAATCAAATCAAATCAAATCAAATCAAATCAAATCAAATCAAATCAAATCAAATCAAATCAAATCAAATCAAATCAAATCAAATCAAATCAAATCAAATCAAATCAAATCAAATCAAATCAAATCAAATCAAATCAAATCAAATCAAATCAAATCAAATCAAATCAAATCAAATCAAATCAAATCAAATCAAATCAAATCAAATCAAATCAAATCAAATCAAATCAAATCAAATCAAATCAAATCAAATCAAATCAAATCAAATCAAATCAAATCAAATCAAATCAAATCAAATCAAATCAAATCAAATCAAATCAAATCAAATCAAATCAAATCAAATCAAATCAAATCAAATCAAATCAAATCAAATCAAATCAAATCAAATCAAATCAAATCAAATCAAATCAAATCAAATCAAATCAAATCAAATCAAATCAAATCAAATCAAATCAAATCAAATCAAATCAAATCAAATCAAATCAAATCAAATCAAATCAAATCAAATCAAATCAAATCAAATCAAATCAAATCAAATCAAATCAAATCAAATCAAATCAAATCAAATCAAATCAAATCAAATCAAATCAAATCAAATCAAATCAAATCAAATCAAATCAAATCAAATCAAATCAAATCAAATCAAATCAAATCAAATCAAATCAAATCAAATCAAATCAAATCAAATCAAATCAAATCAAATCAAATCAAATCAAATCAAATCAAATCAAATCAAATCAAATCAAATCAAATCAAATCAAATCAAATCAAATCAAATCAAATCAAATCAAATCAAATCAAATCAAATCAAATCAAATCAAATCAAATCAAATCAAATCAAATCAAATCAAATCAAATCAAATCAAATCAAATCAAATCAAATCAAATCAAATCAAATCAAATCAAATCAAATCAAATCAAATCAAATCAAATCAAATCAAATCAAATCAAATCAAATCAAATCAAATCAAATCAAATCAAATCAAATCAAATCAAATCAAATCAAATCAAATCAAATCAAATCAAATCAAATCAAATCAAATCAAATCAAATCAAATCAAATCAAATCAAATCAAATCAAATCAAATCAAATCAAATCAAATCAAATCAAATCAAATCAAATCAAATCAAATCAAATCAAATCAAATCAAATCAAATCAAATCAAATCAAATCAAATCAAATCAAATCAAATCAAATCAAATCAAATCAAATCAAATCAAATCAAATCAAATCAAATCAAATCAAATCAAATCAAATCAAATCAAATCAAATCAAATCAAATCAAATCAAATCAAATCAAATCAAATCAAATCAAATCAAATCAAATCAAATCAAATCAAATCAAATCAAATCAAATCAAATCAAATCAAATCAAATCAAATCAAATCAAATCAAATCAAATCAAATCAAATCAAATCAAATCAAATCAAATCAAATCAAATCAAATCAAATCAAATCAAATCAAATCAAATCAAATCAAATCAAATCAAATCAAATCAAATCAAATCAAATCAAATCAAATCAAATCAAATCAAATCAAATCAAATCAAATCAAATCAAATCAAATCAAATCAAATCAAATCAAATCAAATCAAATCAAATCAAATCAAATCAAATCAAATCAAATCAAATCAAATCAAATCAAATCAAATCAAATCAAATCAAATCAAATCAAATCAAATCAAATCAAATCAAATCAAATCAAATCAAATCAAATCAAATCAAATCAAATCAAATCAAATCAAATCAAATCAAATCAAATCAAATCAAATCAAATCAAATCAAATCAAATCAAATCAAATCAAATCAAATCAAATCAAATCAAATCAAATCAAATCAAATCAAATCAAATCAAATCAAATCAAATCAAATCAAATCAAATCAAATCAAATCAAATCAAATCAAATCAAATCAAATCAAATCAAATCAAATCAAATCAAATCAAATCAAATCAAATCAAATCAAATCAAATCAAATCAAATCAAATCAAATCAAATCAAATCAAATCAAATCAAATCAAATCAAATCAAATCAAATCAAATCAAATCAAATCAAATCAAATCAAATCAAATCAAATCAAATCAAATCAAATCAAATCAAATCAAATCAAATCAAATCAAATCAAATCAAATCAAATCAAATCAAATCAAATCAAATCAAATCAAATCAAATCAAATCAAATCAAATCAAATCAAATCAAATCAAATCAAATCAAATCAAATCAAATCAAATCAAATCAAATCAAATCAAATCAAATCAAATCAAATCAAATCAAATCAAATCAAATCAAATCAAATCAAATCAAATCAAATCAAATCAAATCAAATCAAATCAAATCAAATCAAATCAAATCAAATCAAATCAAATCAAATCAAATCAAATCAAATCAAATCAAATCAAATCAAATCAAATCAAATCAAATCAAATCAAATCAAATCAAATCAAATCAAATCAAATCAAATCAAATCAAATCAAATCAAATCAAATCAAATCAAATCAAATCAAATCAAATCAAATCAAATCAAATCAAATCAAATCAAATCAAATCAAATCAAATCAAATCAAATCAAATCAAATCAAATCAAATCAAATCAAATCAAATCAAATCAAATCAAATCAAATCAAATCAAATCAAATCAAATCAAATCAAATCAAATCAAATCAAATCAAATCAAATCAAATCAAATCAAATCAAATCAAATCAAATCAAATCAAATCAAATCAAATCAAATCAAATCAAATCAAATCAAATCAAATCAAATCAAATCAAATCAAATCAAATCAAATCAAATCAAATCAAATCAAATCAAATCAAATCAAATCAAATCAAATCAAATCAAATCAAATCAAATCAAATCAAATCAAATCAAATCAAATCAAATCAAATCAAATCAAATCAAATCAAATCAAATCAAATCAAATCAAATCAAATCAAATCAAATCAAATCAAATCAAATCAAATCAAATCAAATCAAATCAAATCAAATCAAATCAAATCAAATCAAATCAAATCAAATCAAATCAAATCAAATCAAATCAAATCAAATCAAATCAAATCAAATCAAATCAAATCAAATCAAATCAAATCAAATCAAATCAAATCAAATCAAATCAAATCAAATCAAATCAAATCAAATCAAATCAAATCAAATCAAATCAAATCAAATCAAATCAAATCAAATCAAATCAAATCAAATCAAATCAAATCAAATCAAATCAAATCAAATCAAATCAAATCAAATCAAATCAAATCAAATCAAATCAAATCAAATCAAATCAAATCAAATCAAATCAAATCAAATCAAATCAAATCAAATCAAATCAAATCAAATCAAATCAAATCAAATCAAATCAAATCAAATCAAATCAAATCAAATCAAATCAAATCAAATCAAATCAAATCAAATCAAATCAAATCAAATCAAATCAAATCAAATCAAATCAAATCAAATCAAATCAAATCAAATCAAATCAAATCAAATCAAATCAAATCAAATCAAATCAAATCAAATCAAATCAAATCAAATCAAATCAAATCAAATCAAATCAAATCAAATCAAATCAAATCAAATCAAATCAAATCAAATCAAATCAAATCAAATCAAATCAAATCAAATCAAATCAAATCAAATCAAATCAAATCAAATCAAATCAAATCAAATCAAATCAAATCAAATCAAATCAAATCAAATCAAATCAAATCAAATCAAATCAAATCAAATCAAATCAAATCAAATCAAATCAAATCAAATCAAATCAAATCAAATCAAATCAAATCAAATCAAATCAAATCAAATCAAATCAAATCAAATCAAATCAAATCAAATCAAATCAAATCAAATCAAATCAAATCAAATCAAATCAAATCAAATCAAATCAAATCAAATCAAATCAAATCAAATCAAATCAAATCAAATCAAAATATACTTTATTGTCAAAAGATGATCATCTCATGGACAAAGTAGTTGTTGATAAGTGTAAAAAAACGAAATATAAACGTCAGTTGCAAACAACACATAATGTTATGAATAAACTCAAGTTCAAATAGTTTCCTCACATTCAGGAATAAATAAGGTACATATACATGTAAATAAATGAATATGCACATACATATATGAATATACATCACTATACATATAAATGTCATATATACATCGTAGATGAACGAATAGTCAGACATTAACAGGAAAATAAAAGAGTTTATGAATGTATAAATAGATAATCAGACATTCTTCATAAATAATGGTTACAACAGGAAACATTTTACAACCAAATTTCATCCATATCTTTATCAAAGTACTCTTGAAGACTATAACATACCTGATTAATGAGAATCTGCCTCACAGATTTCCTGAACTGATCAGGTTTTTGGAAATCTTTGAAACCCGTCGGAAGATGGTTGTTTATTTTGGCTGCATTATAGATCAACGATTTCTTAATAAAACTTGATGATATAATGGGCAGCCTTAATTTGTCATTTTGGCGAGTGAAACCAACAATAACATCGTAAGATGACCTGTTCTTATGAACTAGGCACAACGTTTCTGGTATGAATAAAGAAGCGAGAGTTAGTATTTCTGCTCCTTGAACAAGGGTTTACAAGACACTCTAGGCCCAACTTTGCACAGATATCTAATGGCGCGCTTTTGGAGAGTGTACTGTATTGAAGTGGGGTCGGTTGCAGGTGCCCCAAAATGATATGCCATACCGTAGACGCGATTCAACTACAGCGTGGTAGACAATTTTTGCAGTCCTGAAGCTAGTTTTTTGCACACTAATTTAACATGATTCCAAGAAATTTATTAAATTTTCCATTTGTTATAACATCATTACCCATCGGAATGGCTGACAAGTTACAATTAACTGATATTAAATTGTTTTCTTCTATATTGAAGGAGAGCAGATTGGAGTTACACCACTCTCTTACTTTGACAATATCCAGTTTTATTTTGTTATGAAGGTTAGTGTATATATATCAGTGAATTTTTTTATATAATGCTGGCTTCTCAGATTCTTGGCAGAAGTACGTATTCCTTGAGTTATCCAAGCCTTGTTGATTTTGTTTTTATGTTTTATTTTCTACTCAGGAAATGATAATTCAAAACAATTGATGATACGACAGTGATAAGAAAAAAAGGGATCATCAGAGTTATATACACTATTCCAGTCCGCAATTAAACATATATTATAAAAAATTTGTAGTTTGTTCAACTCGACTCTGGCCAAGATTTGACAGCGACTCAGAGGGCTTTGTATGAATCTTGACCAAGGTCAAGGATCGCCACATAAATGAATGGGAAAAAAATATGCGAACTCATTGAATACCATCAAATAATGTTACAGAAATGAAACAGTACATCAAATATGGGTCACAGATGACAACATATTCAAACACGATTCCAAAATTTGGACGAATTCTTGAATTACCTCTCATACTATCTCTTCGTTCCGACTGCTCCTAAGATTGCCAATAGAATCAGAGATTAATCCACAACTATTACCTAAGCCATTCTTTCCTCGAAAAATGTAGATGCTTTGTTTGTTTCTCAGAGAAAACTTTACCAGATTATATTATATTTCCATTACAATGATGCTATCGAATGAATTTGATTGCATTCTTTGTTTATTTTAGTTGAAGCGGACGTTTCGAAATAATTTATTGAGATGCGTTCGAAAATAAATTATTCAATTCAAACAATTATTGAATTTTTCAGATGAATGACAATATTCAGAATATCAGACCAAGAGCTATTGTAGCAGATCATGATTATAGAAACCGCTTGAATAGTGGTTATAAATCCATTTATGTCTTGAAAAGTAGATTGGATATTGCCATACAAAGATTCAGTTTTATTCTGAGTTATAATAAGGAGCTGAGAGGAGACATAAATCATCTTCTGAATGACAGGTAAGAATGTTCTGCATTTCCTTGATTGGAATTGTATTGTGAAATTCAAATGCACCTCTTGATTTCGTGAGCTGGTTATCAATAGCCGTTTCTGATTGGCGTTTGGTTCTAGTAGCGGTAGACATTAAAAATACACAATATTTAACAGCGATTCAGTTTCTGATTCAATTGAAGAAGTCACACCGATTACTGAAATAAGTGAATTGCTCAGTCAGTTGCGGTACGAGAGCGCATATTATAATCTATGAATATATCGTTAGTTATCAATCTATAAAAACTGGAAATTTTGTTTAAAATTAAGGATATTCATCCATTCATTTGAAGGGTTCATAAGCCGACTCTAGAACAGGTTCTTTACAGACGAACTATGTTATTCAACACTCGCCACGGAGCACTTCATGAAATGTCTACTTCATATCGATCAGATGAACACGTCTCATTCATTTGAATGTTTGACTCGCTCGTATGTGCAACAGAAGAACAGTTACCAGAAGGGGATTACTTTATATACATATATACATCACCACGATATAATCGAATACAACTCAGATACAATTACCGTTCCGTCTATCGATTCAACTTTCTGTTCCGATTCAGTCGCTTATATGTAAAACGGAAAAACAGTACCTGGTGAGTATCACTATACATATAATATCACGATATATTCGAAGACAACCCAGATAAATAATCGTTCAATCTATGTGTTCAACCTTCTGTTCGATTCAGTCGGTTTCATGTGTAATGGAAGTACAGTTACCTGGTCAGTATTACTATATATAAAACATCACGATAAAATCGAATACAACTCAGATTGTTCAGTCTATCCATTCAACCTTCTGTTTGATTCAGTCGCTCGTATGAATAACGGAAGTACAGTCACCTGGTGAGTTTTACTATATAAACATCATCACGATATAATCGAATACATCTCAGATACAATGATAGTTCCGTCTATCCTTTCAACCTTCTGTTCGATTCAGGCTCTCGTATGTGTATCGAGAGTACAGTTACCTGGTGAGTATAACTATATATACAACATCACGATATAATCGAATACAATCCAGATGCAATGATTGTTCAGTCTATTCATTGAACCTTCTGTTCAATTCAGTCCCTCGTATGTGTGATGGAAGTACATTTATCTGGTGAGTATAACTATATATATAACATCACGATATAATCGAGCAGACTCTATTGAAGCATGAATGAATTCTGTACTGTATTAGTCGTGAATCAGAGACAGCTGCGGCATATATCGAGCTATGAATAGGGCCCCATTCGTTGAAATGGTCACAGTTCAGTCATGTGTGTTCAGCTGATGCCTATTTCCTTAGTCGCTTCCAAGTTTTCATCTCGATATAGTCAATATGTTAACTTGTGAATAAACTGTTGAACCTAAGACTCATAACTTCACAAAAAATGCAAAGCATTTGAAGAGAAAATTCAATTATTCATAATTGGAAACTCGTTGTGTTGGTTTATTCCCGACGCCAAAAAGGCGCCTTTTGTGTATATTGTACGTTGTTTTCACGATATCCGAGTTCTGTTAGAGGTGAATTAGGATCATTCATTGTAGGACCATTTCGTTCGTTCGAAGATTCCCACGAGCAGTGCGGAAATCACATAAAAATACACTTCCATAAGGCGGTACTTGAAGCTGCTAGATCATTTCTTGGAAGTTTGCGTGTGGATACACAACTCAATAATATAGGGTCGATTATTTCTTGCATTACATTTTGCGGGTCTCACGACTAAGCATTGCGAGGCAAACATTATAGAGAAGAAATTCTCCATGACTTCTACAAGCTATGATTGATGCAGGAGATATGGTTTGAAAAACAAACATCAAGCATGGGAGAAAATATGCAAGCTATCGATCGATTGATATCTGAAATAAAATTATCAGCATTTGTGGGAATGTACTTAGTGTTGCGTAGTTTAGTTTCCAAATGGATATTTCGTGAAAAACAATACTGAATCATCCGAAGAAGGAGGTTATGATCCAGTGGCTCGTATGGTCTTATTAAGGATGCTATTTGCTATAGCAATCGAAAGAAGAGTGAAAATCATCCAACTGGATATTAAGTCAGCCTTCTTGAATGGATATCTGTAGAAACCAGGAAACATGTACCAACCAAATGGATTTGAGGGCTATTCAAAGAAATACGTCGTGAACTCAAGAAATCACTGTATGGTATGCGTCAATCACCCAAATGCTCGTTCTTGCGGATAGTAGTCACCATTCAGAGCCTAACTTATGGATTTAATGTTTGCATGATCAAACAATGTAACATATCCATGTATATCATCAATCCTTATCGTTTGGAAAAATACAGAAACATATCTGGGACTGTCCATTGCCGAACAAGTTTTGACAGAGCAAATTTCGGTGGTGGAGTTTTGGGCGAGTGCAGAAAGCAATTGCAGTTTGTATTCGCGAAACGCTATTATCACCTATCACCTACCTCTCCAACGTTTCAACAGCTGAAATTTCATGTCATCATTTGGAATGAGGTGTGACACCTTCAAGGTTATGCTTTCAATTATGATTCCAGCTGTGCTACTTGTCATAACACTATTGCCGCCAATAACCGCCTTTTCTTCAACTGTTGGCATCACTGCGTGATCGAACTAAACGAATCAACTGCTTTCTCAGTGTAGTCACCTGATGATCATTGGATATGGAGAACAAATGTTTTAGTGGAACGTTCATGGTGAACGTCTCATCTGCATTTAGAAAGGAAGCATTTGGGTAGATTCCTCCTGCTAAAGCTAGATTGCGCGAAACTTCGGGGGCATAGCACAAATATCTTCTAACTTTACTCGTTACCCCTGGATATCTGGCAGCATCAAATTACTTATTGCACAAATTATAGGAACAAGAATCCAAGAGATATGCCTTGTTATTGAGTTGAAGTGTCTGTACCACATCCAGTTATATCTAATTTGGCTTTGATGACGAGAACACCTTCAAAGATGGCGAACCATGCATTAATGTCAATCATCATTGTTCTCCAACGATTTAACGTATGGTAGATAGGTACGCCACTCCACTTTGGTGAGTAGTGCACCTAGGGGATTACCATCTCGAGATGGCCGCCATGGGGCAATGACGTCATCCAAGATGGCCGCCATGGGGCAGCTGTCAACTATCATGTCATCTGTCATGTCAAATGTCAACTGTCATTTCGAATGTCAACTGTCATGTCATCTGTCAAATGTCAACTGGCATGTCATCTGTCAACTGTCATATGTCATCTGTCAACTGTCAACTGTCACTGTCAAATGTCATATGTTCCATGTCATCTGTCAATCAGAAAGTGTTCTATGCCTATTACGTCAGAGAGTGGGCTTGGGAACGCGACGCGTCATAACCAATCAGAAGCCGTCATAGCCCCACCCACTTTTTTGGCGCGAAATTCAAGTTATTTTTGAGGTAATGTATTCTGCTTGCAACATGGGATAGGATATTTGCCCCTCTGGCCCCCTCAGGTGCCCCCTTGGTCCCCTCAGGTCCCCACTGTACCCCTTTGGCCCTCCTCAGGTCTTCGCTGTACCCCCTTAGCTTCTTAGGTTTTCGCTATACCCCCTTGACCCCCCTCAGGACTGCGCCCCCTTAGTGCTCCGCATCTGGAAACATCTCAAGACGTCATATTTTATTTAAAAAAGTCCTTCTATCGGCAGGATTTGAACCCCAGACCACCGTATTACGAGTCCGATGCGTTCCCACAGAGCTACGACCACTATATAATTTAATAGCAGTCAATGTTGGAGCAACAGCGTGAAGTAGTCGAGCAGATCCGTCCCAAAGATTAGAGATGAACCGACGACTAACATTGTTGTCAGACGTTAGAAAATATCTGAGGATGCACCTACAGCTCTTACAAGTGGAGTCCGAACCACCACGTGTGAATACCCAAAATTGATGTATACAGGGTGTGCTTGCTGAAGTTAGGAGTCCGACATCTAACGTTTGACAGCCAAATGTCAAATGTCGTTCAACGTCTGACATTCGAGCACTGATGTCACAGAGTTGCCAAGTGTTTAGTAATTCCGTGATTTTTTTATCACATGATTACTAAGAGTTCTATGGTTCACTGATATAAAGTTGAAATATAAGAATGATAAATACGAATTATTCATCTTAGTATCACAATGACTCCAGACGAGTACAGAAGGAAACTAGAAGAATTCGGTGAACGTGTCCGTCAGTTGAGTAGAGATATAACTTTCTACGAAGAAAAAACTAGAGTATTGAAGAAGTTGGAGTATCTGAGTTTGTGAAATAAAGTTTTCAGTTGCCAGAGTAGAAGACAATCACCAGAAGTACCTGTATCAAAAATAGATAACAATTCTGAAGATTGCACGACTATCATTAATAATTCTGACAGACGTTTTGAATGATGTATTCTATACAAACGTACCCACTGATATCAAGATTTCAAATATATGCTTCAACGATGAAAGAAAAAACTGCAGTCAATCGTCATGGGCAATAATGAAACATAAAGTAGTGAATGATGGACGACTACCAGTATTTTACAAGGAGATAAAATAACTCATTTTACAAAATGTAATTCCAATTGAATGATGGAACTCAAGAGGAAAGAGAATGGCAAGCTACACCTTTCAAGAAGACAACAGATGTCAACATACGAAATGAAATTTATAAAATGTTTTCAATACTATATTTGATAAGTATTAGCAACTATAATCATTTCAATAATTAATTTTTTCATAAAAACTATGAAGAAGTATATATCATCTTGTAGTACATGAGAAAATAAACAATTCAACAGATATACGAGGTGTTTTAATTAAACTCAATGATTAGAATAATAATATATTTATTGAAGAAACAAAAATTCAAAATACTCTTCTACTTTGGTAATACAACATATGTAAACCATTGATGTAATTGATCAACATTTCGTTGGGTGCAAATGAATTTTCCATTGGCGTGGTTAGGACAATACGTAATGGTGGGCTGGTAGTTTTCCGTAGTCAATGATGAGTCATCATACAGCGTCACATCGTAAATGGTTAGATATACTACAAATTCAGCACACTTTGTTTTCAAAGAGTCAGCTTTCTGATTTCCTCTTACATAAATGCACTCAACTGGATGTAGTAGATATTTTTCCAAAATGGCATTCATTTCACTATAGTCAATATCTCTAGAATGATATAATATTCCATGAACAAATTTTTTCAGGTATTGTGTAGTTTTTTTAACTTTTCCGCTCACGTCAGCAAAATGTGTAGGAGGCTTGAACAAAAAGTTTGACCTTTGACGACCAATCTGAATGGTCAATTCTTTCGGATGGAAGACGCCATCGAGCGTGAAACCTTGAATGTCAATGAATGCGATTCTCATGATGGTCAACGGTGAAATGGCGAGCACGAACGGTACTCGAACACCTATATTATGCTTTTCACAACCTCCGTCAGAGGAAAGTACTCTAGCAGACAATCGTGCACGATGATGCAATAGGCCTTAGTATCAGCAGGAAATCCTTTAGCAGACTCAATCTCCAGCTTTATATCCACTGTCGATGATTTCATGCTATCTTTCTGCTTGGAGCAATCAATCACGAATAATGCATGATCTTTGAATGCTGAGAAGTCCAAAATTGGATGAACTTGTGTGGAATGTGAATAGCTCGAGTAGAAACTGGTATAGTTGTAGTAAGTAGTGACATAATCGTTCCGATCAAAATCTAACTGCATTCTTTCGTTTGGCCAATATTCTCCATTCAATGATAGTCTGATGCTAGATATGTTGATGTTATCAAAGGTGGTGACATCACTGTCGAGTTTATTGCGTATATTCTTCTGGAAAGAAGCGATGACGTAACGTGGGCGTTCCACTGCGGCGCTGGTTTTTACTGCACAAATTTCATTGTTTGCACTTTTTGTGAGCGCAGGTAATTCGCTGAGACTCCATTTTTTGAATGGAATCATTATTGGTGTATCATTCTTGATGGGTTGCATCGATTGTAGTTTGATTTCATCATTGGAAAATATATGCTTGACCTTCAGTACCATACTATATATCAAAACTTTGACTTTCGTAATTGTTGTCACACCAGTATTGGTAAGTTCCTTAACAATTACGCAATCTTTATCGTCACGTGCTCGAACTCGACGAATCGTTTGTCTTCCGTAGACAATCGAAGTGTAGTCATTGAATACGTTGAAAATGTGCTTGAGAGGTATTAACAAACTGAACGACTTATCCACAGCATTCAGGAACGGTTTTTCGGGTTACGTCCATCCAGCCGTCGCCAAATGTTTAGAGTCATCAGGTTTACAGCAGGGGAATCCTCGTACAGTACTAACAATTCCAGGATCTTTGATCACTTCTATCTCTCTGGCACTCTGCACATAAGTGCACGAATCGAAAAGAAACGCTCCACAATTGGGAGCCAATGACACGTTACCAGCTCCGTCAATATCTAATTTTCCTTTGATTTTCAACAAAGATTCATGCATTGCGAAAAATGCATCTGCTTGATTCTCATTAATCTCCACTATATCATTGTTATCGAATGATTTCACGTACGGGATGTAGGATCGATACTCTTCCTTCCGAATAGTTTCATCATATTGAGGTCGACGGTAAATGTCGAAAATTGGGTTCATATTCATTTGATTGAACGATGCTGCAGATCTTGTCATTGATTGCTCAGAATGAACGTACTTGCGTTTTATCATCTCTAACTTTCAATCCAACAGATTGGAGAAAAATAATATTTTCTGGGGAGAGCTGGTCACGTCGCTTGAAAGAACTCGATGATACTGATAGGTTTGAAGTGGATGGCACCCTTTTATGCTGAATTACCAAACCCATTCAACGTTTCTTCAAGTCCAAGTGCAAAGTACTTCTCTCTCCTCGAAAATTCACAGGTCCGAGATCTTGATCCAATACTCTAACACTGATGTTGGTGATCTCTGTCAAGTTACTTCTCACAGGCAAATAGATGGGGGTATTGGGGCGTTCGTTGATTGCGTATCCAGGATCAACTGTAATGGGAATGCTCAATATAGTATGGGCCGGTCTGTTCCCGTAAAAGGCTCCTTCGGTAATGTTGCAATCGAAATGTAAGCTAGATACTTTAAGAATATTCACTGGTCGTTTTGAAGAGTGCACTATACCAGGCTCCAAGATCCTTTTCGAAAATCCTAATAATTCTCCAAAACTATTATCGTTTTTGAAACTGTTGGCGTGCAATCGACTATAGATTACACACTCTAAGGTGTTGTTGTTTGGTTTCAATGAGAAATCTGTATTATTCAAATGCTCCTGAATATAACTTTCATTGATTTCAATCTCATAACAACCTGTTGGCAGCTTGATTCCCTTCAATATTGAACGATTAGTATTTTCGTAGTAGTAAAATTTTTCACCATCGATGTCTGGTATGGATTGGTAAGTATGGAAGCCTAGTACAGCTATGTAATAACTTTTCCTGGGATCTCGTATGATCGGTGTGGAAAGGGTGAAAGAGAACTCGTTGGTAGTACTAGTCAGCGTGAGCAGCTGAGACATGACTGATGACATTACTAGTGGTACAGGAATATCTATTATAAAACCACCATCGACATAACCTCATATCATTTATTAATAGATTACGGTCCCACTACATTTCAAAAATAATTACAACCGTGACAATCGTACTGTGAACTGACAGGTCCATCCACATGTGTTTGAGCATCTGGCTTATTATAATGAATGTAACATTGTAGACGTATTCTCAAATCAAAATTTTACTGATAATCGTTTGATAATTCATGCCAAACATTCAACAATTCCCATGGTATAGCATGTTGTATCAAATATTCGATTGGAGATTCTTACAATTCATTTTCAGTAAAGTCTTGCAACCTCTTCTCACCATGTAGGAATGCTAAAACGGCTTCCATTATTGTACAAAAACTTTAAGCAGAGATGTCCACAGTTGAACTGATTATAGTTTTGAAACTGATCGTTATTGTAGTATAGTTTGATTTTACCCAGATATCGGACAAGTTCTTTCGGTGTTTTCAGACAACCAAATGAATCAAAATACTCAACGACATCATTTATCTTTCTATAAGCTACCCAATGTGTGCCTTGATTCTTCGACACATCTAAATTTAGAATTGCAGTTTCACTTTGACGAGGACCACTGCTTGGCAAATTGTCTCGCATAAAAACGCTTCGAAAATGTGGTATCTTCAAGAATTTCACATACTCTAACAACTCGGTATCGTACAACGGTCTATTGGGTAGTTTCATTGGGAGTTTTTTTGTTTTTTTCAAATATAAACCAAAGCCTCCTTTGGCGTTTTTACGCAAGTACAGTCCTTTACCAATAGCTTCCATGGCTTTATTGTGTCTCTGATCTTCTTCCAATTCCTTTTTCACATTCCTCGCATCGATAATTGTCTTTGCTATCGCACCATTTTCCCCTGTAATGCTACCAAGAGCACCAAGGGCTGCAAAAATTGGCAATAGTGGTAGAATACCTCCGGATTTTGCATTGAAAGGTATGATGCGTGGTATTCTGATTTTCTTTTCTTCACCAGCTTGCTTGATGGCAAGTCTAGCAGCTTTCAGAGCAATCGAAGCAACCTTCTTTAGATTGGTCGGGGGATTCTTCTTCAGAGATTTTCCAATTTTACCCAAGATATGTCTTTCATCCCATACCAAGCTTACGTTTAGCTTTCATTCCGGAAGTAACTAATAAGGCTGCAGCTCTCTCACCAAACTTGGCGTCTGTTGATTTCACTCGTTGCCAAGCAATACTGAATCGGCTTTGTGACGATCTTCCAGAGACTTGTGCTGCGAGTATGCAATGTCGTGTTGTTTGCATGCAGCGTCTAGAGGATTAATGCCAGTATCTCCACGAGTCAATCGTTTTTGTAGTTTAGTTCCAGCTGTAAAATAAATGAAATATTAGTAATCGTTTGCATCGTCCAGTAATCTGACTTACGTCCACAATACTGATAGCCTCCGGGTAAATGGAGCTCAAAAGGTAACTTGTTTAATTCAAAACACGTTCTCCCTCGTACGAAGACATTGAAACTGATGAAGTGGAACTGTTACACCTATATTTATAGGCTAACATAAACGTCAATCATGTCACAAGATGAAGGTCATTCAACAAGAACAGTCGTTTCCTATTGAAAATTTAGATTTTCACAAATCATCAACGTCCACTTGTAAACATGGTAAATTATTGCCCAATTCATCTCGGGCAATAGTATGTGGGCCAAGTGGTTGTGGTAAGACGAACGTCATTTTGTCAGTAATTTTTAATCCAAATGGTGCGAAATTTGAAAATGTTTACGTGTACTCCAAATCATTATATCAACCGAAATATCAACTACTCCAAGAGGTATTAAATGGAGTGAATGAGGTTGGCTACTTCCCATTCAATGATAATGATGAGATTATGAATCCATCAGATGCAAAACCCAACTCTATATTCCTATTCGATGATGTAGCCTGTGATTCCCAACAAAAAATCCGGGAATATTTTTCAATGTGTAGACACAAGGATATTGATGTTGCCTACCTTTGTCAGACTTTCTCAAAAATAACTGAACAGCTCATACGACACAACTGTAACTTGATTGTACTATTCAAACAAGATGAAATCAATTTGAAGCACGTATTTGATGAACACGTATCTCCAGACATGAGTTTCGAAGACTTCAAATGCTTGTGTTCGAAATGTTGGAATGTTGCATATGGTACTCTTGTGATTGTCAAATATTTCGATATGAATGATGGTAGATATCGTCAAGGGTTTGATAAATATATAAAAATATAAGTATCAGACATCATCAAATCATTCCCCATCATGATGTCATCAAGTCGTGTTGGCACACACAAATACAAAAAGCGCAGCAAACGTGCTGCCTCCCCCACTGATTTGAACATAGACGATCTAATAGCTGCACGCAAATGCAAAATTGCAGAGCTCAGCCGTTCAATTATGAAAAAGTACTTGGCATTGAAACTGGGTAGATCGGAAGAAGATGAATCTCTCATCAAAATGTTTTAAACCCATTTCGGAGCCACTACATGAAATTGTCAAATCCTCGAAGATCAATAATACATTGAGAAGTATCAAAAAAGAAGAATCGCCTGAACTGAAGAAAGAAGAAGAAGGAGAGGAAGGAGGAGAAAAATAACAAACACAATTTCTCCCAATGAAAGAAGTAGGCAGAATAAGTGCGAACACGAGTGGACGAGATGATGATGATGAAGTATTTCGCGAAAATATACCTGAACAAAATATTTCGAAAAATGTTCTGAATGAATATCTAGATCAATATCCAGTCATGTCACATCCATATATCAGAGATCATTGGTCATATAGTGAAAAAATAGATACAATGTATGGACCAACGTATGATCCCCAAACATCAAAATGGTATCTAGGAACGCAAGAACTTGACTTTGATAAAAGGACTAACTTCATCAAGATTGGAGGTGAACAGATACAAGGAACCCCAGGACTGTATGAGCTCATCTTCTATGATGATCCTGCGGATTTTAACGAAGAAGATGTGCAAGCTTACAAGGAGCTATTGAAATTGAGTGATCGATATATCAATAAAGATGGAAGACTTGAAGGTTCTACGAGATGGAAATACACAGAAATTATAAAACCGCTTATAATGGAGTTGCGAAAAGGTAGAAGACGTTCGACGACTGGTAATGGTTTGAAATTAACGCACAATGAAAAACCGGTGGAGTATATTTATTGGGATGATCCAAATGAACTCGTTTATCGTTTGAAGCTGTTGATAGCTTCCAAGGCAGCTGGAAATACCTCACTCGATAATGAAATAGTTTCCATAATCAATGAACTTCGGGAAGCTGGCTATATATACTGATAACACTGGCAATGATATGTCATTTGAACAATGAGTCTGAACAAGTTCGGACACAGATATGCTCCACATGAAGGTAGCAATAACATTATTGAATTGACTCATTTAAGAAAACAATTTGTATCACATGATATGATGATAAAGAATTTTACTGATGCATTGAATTTGATTGACAACAAAATAAATAAATTTGAAGAATTCATTTCGAGGAACCCTCCAACGGCTAGTGAACATATGTCAACGGAAAAGTTTGTAGATTATGTGATTTTACAAATTGAATTTGATTTCAAGTTGGCCATTGATAATTATACCAAAAAAGTGCGAGGGGTACTCGATGGAAAAGTGAGTAGAGTTGAAATTGATAATTTCAATACAAAATTGAATGAATTGATTAGTGTTCACGCAAACAGTACTACAAACCGCATTGATGCACTACAAAGTCGAATGACAAATGCCTTGAAAAATATCGAAGGATCAATAAATAGACTCAATAGTAAAAATAACCATTGATAGTATGGCTTCAACAGACAAGATTCAACTCGTTGATGAGCTTTATGCGCCAGCCCGCAAGACTTACCCTAGACGACGATCCATCATCAAGGGCTTAGACGATTTATGGCAAATGGATTTGGCCGAAATGAGACCTTATGCACACCAAAATAAAGGTTTCATAATGATTTTGGTAGTTATCGACTGTTTTTCTAAATACCTATGAACACGCCCACTCAAAACTAAGACGGGTGAAGAGATCACTAAATCTCTTGCGGATATACTGCACCAAGCTAAGCGTATACCAAAAAATCTGCAATCATATCAAGAAACGGAATTTTTCAATAGCAAATTTCAGACCTACATGAAAAAATATAATATAAACCACTATAATACATTTACTGTGAAAAAGGCTGCCATTGCTGAACGGGTAATAAGAACAATCAAAAATAAACTTTACAAGTATTTCAGTCTGAATGGAAAATACAGATGGATTGATGTATTGCCAAAAATTACTAAACAATATAATGACACCAAGCACAGTAGGACTAGATTGAAACCTTCCGAAGTGAACAAGTGCAACGAAAAAGAGACATAGTCATTTGAAAATTGCTGGTCCAAGTAAGCTCAAAGTTGGTGATATCGTGCGGATATCCAAGTCTAAACATATTTTCGAAAAAGGGTACACGCCAAATTGGACGACAGAGTTATTCAAAATCATTAAAGTTAATATAACCAATCCTGTAACATACTTACTCAAAGAGATGCATGGTCAGCGGTGCTTTCTATGAGGAGGAATTGCAGAAAACCAAAAATCCTGACATTTTCCTCATTGAAAAAGGAGGATTGAGGAGAAAGGGAATGGAAATGTACATCAAGTGGCTAGGACTTGACAGAAAACATAACAGTTGGATAGAAGACGTCGATTTTGTATAGAATCTTATGGAAAACACGCACATAATTCTGCAGTCGTGGGGACCTTTTCATCCTCATCATCAAGAACAGAAATCACAATTCAAGTTCCGATAAGTCTGAGAAAGAAGGAGGGGGATATAAATATATGCATGAAGTTGATTTCAGTCTCAGTCGAGTTTGTATCCCGCTATGTCGAGTCAAGATAGTGGTTACGCTAGTATTTCAGATGTAAGTGACGTCGAGATGACACCACCACCATCACCACCAGCAGCATCATTCAGTGAAGGATCTGATGGAGAATTAGAGGAGCTGTTGGAAATGTTCTCTTAATAGATGTACTTTTTATTATTGCTGATGATGAAGGATTAATCCTTCGAAACATGTCCCTAATGTAAGTCAACGACTACATATTAAACACTTTGGTGGAGTTTGTCTGTAAGTTCAACCCCTTGTCATATAACTTCTACCTCCACTGTAAGAAATGGATCACCTACGTTGGTTTTCCCATATTTATAGAGTACGCTCACCCTCCCACGTTTGTTAATGTCTTTAATGAGAAAATGAGAGTCATAACCACTGAAGTTGTGGAAAACTATAGGTATCACAAAAGACTTTTGATAGTTCAAGTTACAGGCTTGGTGTGCCCACCCCCTGAACTGACCTGTGAAGTGACAGTGGTCTTTGACGATTGTTTCGCCGGCCTTGAATGTCTTTTCACAAATGTGACAAGTTGTTACACCGACCTTTTCAGGGAAATCAGTCAGGGGAATGATTGTTTTGATCTTGGACTTTACAAATTTTGCGACCTCTGTCATTTCCGATGCGAACCAATCCATGCATTCAGGTCCTCGATGACTCTTGAAATATGATAAGTTGTCATCGTAGGAGCATTTAAAGTAGTATCCTGCACTGAACGCATTGTGTTTCTGATATTTTTTTGTTTTCGAAGAAATTTCATAGTGCTGCAATTCAGATTGAAAGTCAGCATAGATGATAAATTCAGCTTCTTGTTTATGAATGGAATTTTCGAACTCGACGAAATCATAATCAGGAAAAGAAATTCTGCAATCGTTGATGTTTTCACACACAGCACTATGATCATTCGATTTCGATTCATTGAAGAAATAATTTAAACATCTATCACAAAAATATTTCTTCACCTTATGTTTATCAATTTGGTCCGAAAGAAGTCTTGACATGTCCTTTATCCAACAATAATGATACCGAATTTCTGCATCATCATCATCTTCAGGTAAAGCATGTTAATCGTTGGGTTTTGGAAATTATTCACTCTAAACCAATAGCCAATTGACATGTCTATCGAACTTGTGTTTTGTGAGTCTTACGGGTACTACTTCAAAATACTCTCTACCGTTTGCCTGGATCAGTTCTAAACCATAAACGTTCAACGAAATAGTATTCAACTTTTCAAATTTACCAATTTGATTAAACATTAGGGGAGTTTCCAAACCTGTGGTATTAAGAACTTGGTTGTAATGAGGGTACGAGCTGGGCCTATCTACATTGTGATTCCTAGGAGGGTATAAGGCTTTAACCACGCTCCAAAAAAAGCAGGCTTCATCAGTGTTCTTGATATTGATACAAGCTTGATTTTTTGAAATTTGGACAGGCAGACCAATGTATGAGGATCCATTTCCAATTTCTTATTTATTTATATTGACTTCCAAAGAAATAATGCGATGTAAGGCCCAGCCACTATCCTTTTCTTGAAATTCCGAAAGCTTATTTGAAGCTTGGAACCAAAGGTCTAAATCCGTTCCTATATCTATTGAAGCATTTTTTGTGTTGAAATATTCGAATTTGATTATGTCACCATCTTTGGATTTCTTTATAAATTCTCCACAAAAAATGGTATTGGCCTCGATTAATTGAAAATTATTGAGACATCAGCCTCACGATATGCTTTATTACAAATTTGAATATGTTTATTGATTTTCTTTATCCAAAAGCTCTTTTCATTGATTAATAAATTTTTTGTTCCTAGTTCCTTGAATTTCCTAATAATTTCATCACTCAAATAATCAATCTCATTATCATTTTCCATTATTTTCCACGAATAAAAAGAAACGTTCCACTCACCAAAATCTCAAAACTATGATGGAAGTCCCCGCCGTTCTCTTGTGACCGGTTGACTGGACGGTTGTAGAGGGGCACTGTTGGTTTCTGAAAAAGTTCAGTTTTGTTAAATGTATGCACACTTCGAAGAAGTTGAGGAAATTCATCCTAGACAATACGAAGATCACTCACATTTGATTAATTCTTTACAATTTCGAAGTTGGAGGACAGTCCTGTCAACCCTTTGAAAATAAGGAAGTAGTCGTCAGGGGTGAAGAGGGGGATTTGCAGCTTCACTGCTTCAACCGCTCTCTTCGAAAAGAATACTGTCTTCTCTTCCAATTTAACCACAATTGTTTCTCCGTATCTTGTTTGAACCACCCTTATATCATTAATCAATTGTGGCTCATTTGGAGGGAGGCTATGGAGTGGCACTATCGGCTTGAATACAGTAACTCGGTTGACAGCGTTTATTCCTGAGAGATCCATCTATCAAAACAAACAACAATAAAAAATAATCAGATATACAACAAAACTTTCGAAATGTTGAAGGAAAATGATCCCTATTTCAGAAAATCTTATTCAATACCCTGGAAAAATAATCCTTATTTCAGAGCATTCAATTAATTCAATACCATATTTCGAAACTCGAGTTGGATAGTGATAGAGATCGAGATAAATAAATAAATAAAACTCACCTTAGATTATTGAAATTTACACCCACAAAATGATAATTGTCGAACTACACACCCACGATGATTCACCGACACTATACTTGTTTGTTCGTTGATGATCGAAGGGAAACTGAAGCTCCACCCGATGTGAGATTGGTTTTATAACTGATAAGAACAACAATAATCGTTCATGAATGTGTTTTGCACCAAGAAATGCATAGTTGCATATCAAGCTGTGATAAGAATGCTGATTCAAGGTCAACAAAATCGCTATCTGTGAATAAATAATATCATGATCCGTCGGCCACGTGTAAACTTATGAATGACCTCTTTGTTCATCATCATCGCTATCTATGGATAATTATGATCGTGATTCATAATATCACCATTAGCCACCTGCAAAGTTATGAAAGACCTCATTTATTGTCAATTCATCGGACGAAATGTAGAGACGCGCGGGCGCTTATCTTTGGGACAGATCTGCTCGACTACGTCACGCTGTTGCTCCAACATCGACTGTTATTAAATTATATAGTGGCCGTGGCTCTCTAGGATGGCGTAGGACTCGTAATCCGGTGGTCTAGGGTTCGAATCCGGCCGATGGAAAGACTTTTTTAAATAAAATATGACGTCATGAGATGTTTCCAGATGCGGAGCGCTAAGGGGGCGCAGTCCTAAGGGGGGTCAAGGGGGTATAGCAAAAACCTAAGAAGCTAAGGGGGTACAGCGAAGGGGGGGCAAGGGGGTACAGTGGAGACCTGAGGGGGCCAAGGGGGCACCTGAGGGGGCCAGAGGGGCCGATATCCCATCCCATGTTGCAAGCAGAATACATAACCTCAAAAATAACTCGAATTTCGCGCCAAAAAAGTGGGTGGGGCTATGACGGCTTCTGATTGGTCTATGACGCGTCGCGTTTCCATGTCCACTATCTGATTGACAGTTGACATATGACAGTTGACATATGACAGTTGACATATGACAGTTGACATATGACAGTTGACATATGACAGTTGATATATGACAGTTGACATATGACAGTTGATATATGACAGTTGACATATGACAGTTGACATATGACAGTTGACATATGACAGTTGACATATGACAGTTGACATATGACAGTTGACATATGACAGTTGACATATGACAGTTGACATATGACAGTTGACAGTTGACAGTTGACAGTTGACATATGACAGTTGACATATGACAGTTGTCATATGACAGTTGACATATGACAGTTGACATATGACAGTTGACATATGACAGTTGACATATGACAGTTGTCATATGACAGTTGTCATATGACAGTTGACATATGACAGTTGACAGTTGACATATGACAGTTGACATATGACAGTTGACATATGACAGTTGACATATGACAGTTGATATATGACAGTTGACATATGACAGTTGACATATGACAGTTGACATATGACAGTTGACATATGACAGTTGACATATGACAGTTGACATATGACAGTTGACATATGACAGTTGACATATGACAGTTGACATATGACAGTTGACATATGACAATTGACATATGACAGTTGTCATATGACAGTTGACATATGACAGTTGACAGTTGACATATGGCAGTTGACATATGACAGTTGACATATGACAGTTGACATATGACAGTTGACATATGACAGTTGACATATGACAGTTGACATATGACAGTTGACATATGACAGTTGACATATGACAGTTTACATATTACAGTTGGCATATGACAGTTGGCATATGACAGTTGACATATGACAGTTGACATATGACAGTTGACATTTGACATGACAGATGACATGACAGTTGATAGCTGCCCCATGGTGGCCATCTTGGATGACGTCATTGCCCCATGGCGGCCATCTTGAGATGGTAGCCCCCTAGGTTATGTATTCTGCTTGCAACATGGGATAGGATATCGGCCCCTCTGGCCACACTCACTATGTATGTGGATTCATTAATTCGGAATTGAAATGTACATGACAACATATCATTTATAGTAACTTGGGATGAATTCATCAAACTTGGGAACTTGCTACCTGAAAAGAAACCAAACATTAGTATTGGGTATAATAATAAATGAAAGGGAACTCACCTGTATTTCGTAATTATCGAAACTGTCTCCAGTTTTCTCTATATCTGCATAAAACTCCTTCATAGTAGGGATTGTGTTAAAAACGAGGTGTCTGGTCGTTTCCTTTCGGTCGTCGAAACTGGTTATTTCGTTGGAAACCTGCTTCTGGCCGGTACTGTTGTTCGTCATTAATTGGTTTGTTATTGTTTTACAATTTTGATCAATTTTGACAAGTATTGATTAACGATAGTACCAGCATAAAGATTCTGAGACATGGACTGATGGACATTATATAATTAAAAAAAAAGCAGGGACTTTGAAAAAAAATTTGAACAAAACTGGTGGTGGATCCCAAGATGATCTGAATTCGACAGAATGGAGCTGTAATATTCAGATATATTGGGGGAGCACTTCACTGGACTGGATACAGAAGAATACGGTTTACCATTGCAAAAAACTGTTGATAATGATGTGGAAGACTCTGAACAGCCAGCAGGATGCTCATTCACTAGTCCAGACCCCACTTCCAAAAGCCCCCCTTCTAAATATATACATACATCAAAAAAAACGTATAGATCTGTTCAGTGAAGAATTGCCTGGAATAAGAAAAACTGACTATCGTTCTGAATACAAGGAGACTATCCATGAGCTCAAAGAGATAAAAACCGTTCTCCAAGATATTCCAAATAATTTAGGTGGCATAGTGACAGTATTAGGTGATCTGAATAGGAATATGGAAAATGTAGGTAGGTACTTGAACTTTTAAATGAAGTTAGCATTAAGTTCAGCTAACTTATTTGGTTATTTATACGACCCATGATAATCAGGTAATCCGCTGATTTGTCCTCCAAATGAAACTCAAAATTAATTTCCAATTATTTTAGAAATGAGAAAAATAAGAAATATAACATCAGTAAAGAAAATATAAGGCACATTCATCTAATGTGAATGTTCACTGACTTTCAAATCACAATGAGCAAATTTAGCATTAATCATAACTTTACTACCCCTTTCTATATAATTTTTATATTTCGAATCGGCAAGTCGATCATCAGTATGTGATAGAAATGCAAGAATGATCATCGATGTACCGATAGAAGACTGATCTCATTGTGTTTCAGATTTAGTTTTGTTTGTGTATTTTTTGTTTATTTCGTATTAGTTAGTACTTTGTTTTATGACTACCTGTTTATATTTTCATATGATATGTGAGTACCTTTTCATCCATTCATTTATTGTTTCCTGCCTGATTCATTCTCAGGTGAAAAAAAATGCTTCAGCTTGAGATGAAGTAGGTATATCAGTTCATGAAAATAAATCAAATTTATTTTCGAATGTTATTCTGAATTGTCAACTCCAAAATACAAAAAGGCAGAAAAGTAGTTTATTATGATTTTTCATTTATCAAGAAAAATAATAGAATAAAGATGAGTAGAAGAAAATGACTGATAACATGAATAAAGTGATAACAATTAGAGAAAACATTAGATATTCAATGTGCTAAACATTCTTTGTGAACAAACCTACTGAAAATATTGTTGTACGATTCTATTCCGAACAGCTATCCCCTCTGCAACATTTTGTCTTGCTAACAATCCAATATTATTATCCACTTATCCAAAGTTAGGGAGATCAATTTCATGATCAATCTCATAAATGAGGGGCAGTACATTTCCACCAACACTCATATTATGCAGGATTGCACTAACTGTTACGAGTTTTGCAGCAAATTGTGGTCTATATCTCAAGGAACGCTACTTTAAAATGCATCTAAATCTCATTTTCAGTAGACCTATACATCATTCAACACAATTCCTGGCTCTTACGTGGGCATAATTGTATTTTGATTCTGGACTACCATCTGCGGGATTAATGAAAGGGGTCATTAGGAAGGGTTGTAGAGGATAGCCTGAATCTCCAATAAACCAATGGTTCTTGGTTTTCATAAGGAGTTTCCATGTAGTTTCCAAATGAAGAAATCATTTGTGAATCCACCATAGTTGATATTTATTTCCTTATAATCAAATTATGGTCACATATTAACTGCCAGTTGATAAAATGAAATCCTTTTCTGTTGATGAAGTTAAATTCATCACCTTCAGGCTTTAGGTTGGCAACATGAGTACTATCAATAGCACCAATGATTCCTGGGAAACCCCAACTCTCCATAAATGCAAATTTTATTTTGTTTCTCTCATTAATATTTGTTGGGAATGATATGTATTCTTCAGCCAGTAGTTGTAGTTTCAGTTACTTCATGAATCGCTCTATGGACAGCTGTTTGACTGACATTCACAGTCATCTCTTCCCCTATTCCTCTTTGATAGGACCCAGTGCATTAAAATCTCAATGCACAAAAAACTTTTGTGCTATTATTGATGCTACCATCAATTTTTGGTTGGTTTATATGCGGAATTATTATATTCATGAGCCTTCGAACCAGAGTTTTGTTCAACCTATACAATCAAATGAACATTTTTTCAGGTAAATATAGGGTTCACTCTGTATTCTCGCAGCCCGACGTTTTCTCCTCATGCTGAGAATTTGTTCTCTATTTTCAACTATCAACTCAAAAGAGGTGAAGAGAATTCTTTCAATTTGAAATTTAAATTGGTGTTTTCTCCATCGAATCTTATGTAAAATACAGTGTGATACTTCATTGGAAAGGTATTATTTCGAGTACAAACCAAAAATTGAAAAAAATATACAGGGGTGCATTTTGAAATAAAAAAGTCAGAGTCACCATAATGCTTCTCATAGTAATCTGAAAACAATTTATTACTTTATGTTCCAAAATCTCGGACTCACCTGGTTTTTTGTTTTTATCGTGAACTTTCATTTTTTTGAATATTATTTAACATCTCCAATAAGAATTTCTCCTGGCTCTCCGTTCTCCTATATGGTTTCTTGTATTGGTTTTGTGTGTCTCTAGTGCTGGAACTCAATATATCAAATAAATGGTCAAACTTCTCCAGCATATTTGCAGTGCCCATTGCTGAAGCACTCATCTGCTGACCATTTGCCATATACCTAAGTAGTTAATGCTTTCTTTCTCATCATATTTTCCTCGAATTATTGTAAACTACAAATTCCCACTTTTTGTTAGAAAACATAGAGGTTATCAAATCAAAAAGTTGAGACAAATATCTACATTGAAGAGAGATGTAGATATCGAATTGAATCAAACAAGACCAAACGAGATATCGACTGATGTCAATAGTGAAACTGTCAGATTTCGATATCGGATTATTTTCAGAATCGCTCATCTCGTCTCAAACGATACATCAGTCTTAGAATTCGCATGCAGGTTCTTTTATATGTTCAGATGTATTGGTCGTTTGTAGCCCGCGGTAAATGAAAAGTTAAGATAGGAACATGTAAGCCGTTTTGAGCAGATATGATTAGTTTCGACACAAAAAATTCCTAAAGTTGAAAAATCTCGATTTTTCACACCCTATATCTCTGTAATATTTCGCGCTATACCCCAAGTATGATAGATCGACGAAATCAGCTCTTCATGAAGAATCTAAAAATGAAATAAAATACAGGGTGTTGCAATTAAAATAAGAAAGTTTATATTGGCCACTGTGGCATGACACACCCTGTATAAATAGATTTTTTTGAAAAAAAAGCGCAACTTTAGATACAAATTGACGTGTCCGAGCGTTTTTCCTGAAACGCCACCGTTTATTTATTAACGAATTTATTCCATTTGGCTGGTACACACTGTATACTAACAGTGGCATTATTATTTCATGTTCTAAAGTAGTGAAATTGATACCTTTTTTTTGTAACCTGTCGCTGAAAAAGTGATATTCAGCTCAAATGTTCTAACAAGATACAGTACTTGGTAATTTTTTCACTTTACTTTTTAAGTTACCCTGTTAGCCCATTATATTACTATATCGGGAATTTAGGTATAAACGGATTATTTTTCTGAATGTTATGAATATAACTTTATAAACTCTTGATATAGATAATATCAAGATATCTGAAAGTTGTTTATAATGAGATACACATAAACGGCTAAATGAGCACCTATCACAAGTCTAGTTCTTTAGTTATAGATTTTTTCCCAAATAAATCTCTTGAGTTCACACAGTTTTTCACTCGAATTTCTCTTTCAGGAAATAATCTGTCATATGGTGCATTTTTCTTGAGTGGCGCCCTTATTGCACTCAACAATTGAATTTATAGAATTCATGACCATTGCTCGCCTGACGAAAAGCTGCCGTGCCTTGTGAGCCAATTTTTTTTTCAATCTCAAATACTTAGAAATCAATTCCCAAAATTGTGTGAAATAGGCCACAATAGCACTCTTCGTGAGCCATCACTCGATTTCCTACAATACGTTTTGGGTAAGATTTTATGGATTCCATTTCAGCCTCACTGACTCCATTGAAATGAGGGGATACCGGAGCATTAACCTGGAAGGAGATTTTTTCGATTCAGATGCTTGGCGCATACTCTCAGACAGTACCCTTTTTGCACCAATAAAATTGGCACCTTGATCACATAAAATACGATAACAACGTCCCCTACGGCTCATGAATCGCCGTAATGCCGCGATGGAGGTATCCGTGGATAGGTCCGAAGCAAACTAAATGTGGACAGCCCGAGTAACAAGACATACAAACAAGCAAGTATATGGCTTACTCACTCACGGTCGATGGTACCTTAGACGTTTACGGAGAACGGGACGTAGGATTATTCTGAAAATTTGGTTTATTTGGTAATCGGTTTTGTTCTATTGTTCAGCGTTGCGGCGTTGCCGCTTCTATCAAAAAGTAGCAACAACTTTGTTATTTCAAATGGCACACCATGTATTTTATTTCATTTTCAGAATCTTCCTGAAGAGCTGATTTCGTCGATACATTATACTTGGGGTATAGCGCGAAAGATTACAGAGATATTGGGTGTGAAAAATCGAGATTTTTCAAGTTTAGGAATTTTTTGTGTCAAACCTAATCATTTCTGCTCGAAACGGCTTACATGTCCATATCTCAACTTTTCATTTCCTATCGAAAGTATTTTAGAACGATAGAAAAAAACTGATTACCCAATAAACCGAATTTTCAGAATAATCCTAAGTCCCGTTCTCCGTAAACGTCTAAGGTACCATCGACCGTGAGTGATCTTGTATAATTGTGATCCCCTCCCCTTTTCAAGGGTTATGTGAAATGGTTCACCATACGCTCAGACATGAAAAAGATTCAACCTAATTTATACGTGAAAGGTTCTAAAGGAGTGGGATTTACTCGAAAACATTTGAGACATTTGGCGAGAACATGGCTAATGGCACGTTTAGGAGATAATATCCAGCAATCTGAGCAATCAGAAAATGCACTGTCTGCATACAAGGGTGGAATTTTTCTGCATGAATTTTTTGAAGAATCAGATCCGTAAGACGATGGCGTATAGGCAATGAGATAGGGACTTCCTTATCATAAGCCAGACCAGAATGTATTAAACGGCCACCCACTCGGAGGAGACCGTCCTATAAAGGGGATTGATTTTTGAAGTACTCCAGATGAAGGGAATTCTTCAGGTCAGAAATTTCTTGATGAAATACGTAATGTTAAATACATTTCAAAAGAGCCAATAATGATTAATCAGTGGGATTTTTTGAATTGTTTATAAAGCGAGAACAATATGATAGGATTCTATGTATTGGATAGAGAGATAAATATTTCTCAAGAAAAGGTTCCAAACTGTCGATAGAAATGAATGTAACTAGAACTATTTTCTTTCCTTCCTCCAGAACCACAGACATATTGACACTGGAATTTTCGGTGTGCCATCGGATTTTTGAAGTCATCAACCAAGGTGGTCCTTCAAAGCAAAGAGGATGTTTCAATAGTTTTGAAGGTAGTTATTCTCGGAAGACACAATCAGCAGGATTATCGCCAGGGCGGACATAATGCCATAGATTTGGTGGGATTCGATTTTGGATACAACTCACTCGATTGCTGATAAATGGTTTCCAGCCATGAGCTGATGACTTTATCCAATCAAGTGCGACCATCGAATCACTCCAAGCAGAAATTGTATAAAACCAATGTGTTGAGTATTTGCCATATTCAAATTACAAGAGCCTATCTCTACACCAGACTACCAGATAACCAAGTGAGTCGATTCAGTGACTAGATATACTATGGATCGATTCGTGGGTTGAAGTTTGGTAAGTCATTTCATCGCATATTATTTTTTTCATATTTGCGAATTCAATTCAAGTTTTTTTTAACTGGAGATCATCCGTTTATCTTTTCAACACAAGGCTATCAAAAACATGGTCCTTCGAGCCAAATAAGGCCCTTTTGGCATTTCTTGAACAAAATTTGAAATTCAAATAAATTCATTTCGAAGAAATAACATTTTTGTGGCATTTGAATTCATTGCAAGTCTTATTCGGCTAGAGACAATCTGATATCAATAATCTTCTGATTATTTACTATCATTTTCATTATTTCGAATCGAATTTGAGTAATAAATAGTTGTCTTCACCTCCCAAATCTTGAGAGGATATTGCTCTGTAATTTATTCACGCAAATACAGCGCCATTTTCAGAATTTCGCAGAGGTACAGGTGAACGCGATGTGATCACGGTTCGCTTCGCTTTCTCCCTTCATCTTCTTTCAAGCGCCGTCTTTCGAGGTCGCTATCTTTTTTAACTTTCTCAATATTCGAACTTGCACAAGTAGTTGATCTGTTTACAATCGGTCTGCTGATAGTGGCTAGCCGAGTTTTTATTCGCATATTCTATATCACTGGACACTTTGTTCGATAAAGGTATAGAGTATTCGCGATCAATATGGCTGATAAATTATTTCGACTTCATTGCCCTCCTAAAAAGAGCTGACTCAATGAGATTCAATTAATCAGTAACTTGGCAGACGCCGCAAAATCAGATGAAATACATAGAATATTCAAAGTTCGTTGCGAAGCTCTCGATTTATTGCTTGACTTATCATCGTGCTTGCGGCAGACGAAACAAATGATTTAGCGGTTCATGATGTAGATAAGTAAATATTTTAGAAACATTTATATTATGCAAAGGCTATTCAGGCGAATCTTTTTGAAAATTCAGATCAAATTTTAGGAGGAAATCATACTGAAATAAACGTTCAATCATATTCCCACGTCGAATTTCCGCAAATCGAATTGCCGAAGTTTGGTGGAATCTATGGAAATTTTCCGACATATGTTCGATGCTCTCGTGCATACAAACTCATCTCTGAAGAATATTGAGAAATTCAATTATCTATTGTCTTCCTTAAGAGGGCCGCCATAAGCTTTGGTACAATGCACCCCCATGACAACTGATAATCACCAAATGGCTTATGAGAGTTCGATCAAACGATACAGCAGCCAAGGACAGAAATCGAAAATCATCCAAGATTAACTTCAGAAAATTCGCAGAGCTTGAGAAAATTATTAGACTATTTTTAATGAAAATTATCAGGTTTCAAGAATTTGAATTTACCTACTGAGAAATGGTGTTTCATTCTTGAAAGTATGTTGTTGAGTCGGGTAGATTCTGAATCGGCCAAGGCATTTGAGAAATATCACAGTTCTACAGATATTCCTGAAGATGAAAAAATATCAGAGTTTTTAGAACAACACTGCAATAGATTTGAGGCTGTTGTGATGTTGCTATGTATATTGAGTTCCCCCAACAACTGAATGCCATATATTTGTTTATATGTCGAGGTGACAGCATCACATAAAATTGTCAAGAAAGCACAAATGTGTTATCGATCAATACATTCAACAAGATTGTGAAAATAAATCACATATTCAACAGAGGCATTGTCGCATTCCTCGCTAGAAAAGAAACCCCGGATCGGTCGCCTTATCTCGCACGTTAGTTTTATCCTTACATTACAAAAAACATAAACATCCAATTTCAGCAGATAAATGAAGTCTGATCAAAATATGCAGTATGATAGTCAAGAACAAATATTTTTCTTGAGAGAAAAAATAAACCGAACTGTGTATCCATCGTTTGAAAGAAATATTGATTCGAACTTTGAATAAAGTACTATTCAAACTAATCACCCATACAAATATCGAATGTTGCATTCAAATGAGTCGTTATCATCGTCGGCATTATTTCTGAAACATTTGCCACACATGTACTTCTGGACGCAGTATGCTCCTGCAGATGGTATTATCACACCTAGCTCAACTATGCTGTGTGAACATATTTTTTTGTTCTGGAGAAAATATTTCCATCGTGAGCTGAATTGAGCGTTACCTTGTTGGTATACTATAGGATATAATAGGATTTTTTAGTGTCGATAACATCTTCTGACGTTTACAATGCAACGCTCAGATTTGAGATGGTAGATATCACTATCCGAATCCATTTATAGAAACTTCATCAAACCAATTGAGAAGCCTGCTGTTCTGTTATCAAATATATATACAATATGAAATCCAAATGTGAATTCGCAATAAAATGAAAAAATAACAGAACTCAAGTCATGTTAGATTGAATCTAAAAATCAACTGTGTCTGAACCCCAACAACACCTTTCTAAACACCACTTCACACACTCATTTCTACTGCTGGCCTCGAGGAACTCACAGCGGCAGAGCTCCATTGTAGAATTCTTGTGAAGAATATTCAGGATAATCAAAAAATGTTAGATTTTATCTAACAGCGCGATCGCTTCCGGGTTGAGAGATCTGAAAGAACTTCATTTTCACTGCATCAAGAACCATCGCAAAATTTCGCAAAACATCATTTCTGCTATTAATTCAGTCCAATTCATCATTATTTACGAGAACCCAGAATTAATCTCCTTCGCATGAATATGTACTATGTAATGATCACTTTTAGTGTCCCACATACCAAAATAAACCACAAAATAAACGCTACAATTAGTAATAAAAAATGTAAGAAATGAAACCATCACACAACTTTGCATTATTATGGAAATTATTATGAAAAATACACACAAGGGTCTTTGAAAATAGCTCAGCAAAATGACCCTCTTTCTGCGGGAGAGTCAATAAATGGAGAGGAAAATTCGCCCGTAGTAGATACTTGTGCAACCATTACTGAATAAAACATCTCAAGTGTTACTCTCAACCGCAGCCGTCGAAATTCGCGATAATAAAGGAATTGGTAAAAAATTCCGAGCTCTTCTTTAAACTCATTCAATTCGGATGATAACTTCTGCGAAGAGATTTTTATGAATAAATACTATAGGGACGCTAATGGTCATTTTGTGGTGTGGTGTCGTTGCCTTTTTGGTGAGCTGATGCCTGAATTACCCGATAGTCGAAGCCTTGCGGTTCATTGGTTTTTAGCTCTTCAACCGCGATTACCAAAAACTCCTGAGTCGTATAAAGAATATTGTAATGTGATTCGCGAATATTCGGATCAGGGTATATGATAACCTTTGTCACGTGACTGGGTCGCGAGAGAATATGAGCAGTGGCAATTCGTAAACGCAAAACGTAGTCCCGTGTTTGATTTCTATACTTCATCCAAGCCGCAGAGGGAGGGCCGCCAGGACTTGGCGAAGTCCACGGCGACGGACAAGGAAAACCGAATCCCGCATAGTAGTAGTAGGCAATTGGTGTGTGGAGGCTCCGGATCCCAGGTGAGACGTTGAGGAGCTCCGCCACCGGGTATCCGCGGCAGGACACAGGAGGACGCAGTGGTGATTGGGGCGAGTGTCGCACCAGGTCGAACCACAGGACCACACCTCGGAGGAAGAGGTCTGATGGTTCCTAGGAGGCAACGACGGGGCGTGGGTGCCACACCTGTGCAGCACCCAGGTGGTGCGTGTATGTGCTGGTGGCGTTGCGCTGCTCCCTCAGGTCCGTACGTCGGCCGAACCACATCCACACCCCGAGGAATGAGTGCCTAGCTCGAGGTGTGTCTAGGGAACGAGAGACAACGTGTTTGCGGACAACGTTTCCTGGGGCAAGATGCCACAGACACGAATTGGAGCGAGGATTGGAGAGCGCACCCCTGAGAATGGGGTCGGAGTAGCCCTCCAGCCGACCAAGAAACTGGCCCGAACACCTCTGCAGCGAGCTTCTGGGGTGCGCGAACCCCTAGCCGCCCCCGTTACACCTCTGTGTGTATCCAGAAAGAGCAACGGGCCCGAATGGGTCGGCACCTCGAGAGAACATGACAGAACGAAACAGCGGACCCCAACCTATATCCCAACCACCCTCTGAGGGGAGCCAGCTGGGGTGCATCAAGTGCGCACCGGCCCCGAGGAGCTAGGGTATAACATTTTCAGTGATAATACTACTCTTTCAAGTTTTTTTCTGCCACATCATTTGGTACTTCGGCCAGGAAGTCGAAGTACTGTGGTTCTAATAGTTTTAAACGCATCGGAAAAATTATCAAACAACATATCCCTCAATCAGTGTCTACAGATAGGTCCTGAATTACAAACAGATATTTCTGGTATTTTACTCAATTTCGATTGCACAAAGTATGTTTCACTGCAAATTTCAGGCAAATGTACCGGCATTTGCCCAAGTCGAGTGCGTGTATCGCTGCCTTATAATCTAGAGGTTCCGGGTTCGAATCCCGGCGGGGCTATTGAAAATTTTATTTATTTCTGTAGCATTGTTCAGCGGAAGGAGATAGGTGACCAACCGAATATTCTTGGTACCTAGATTCCAATCCTTCGGATTCTTAACGATAACCAGCCGGGTAGTGCTTCGGATGATACTTAAAAAGCTAAGGTCCCCATCTTCCTTACTCATACAAGTCTCAATGAGACTTCGAGGGTTGCTTTGCAACTAAGTTGGCGGTTAAAAACACTTTCCAAACTCCTTTCGAACTTTTTTCAAACACTTTCCAAACACTTTTCAAATATTTGTTTCACCAGCACATCGTTATTATCAACGTCTAGTTATTGGTTTTCCACCAAGGGATGAAATAGTAGATTATCGAATTAAAACTGTATGTTTTGGTGTCAATTGTGCTCGTTATCTTGCACTATTACTTCATACGTTTACTTCATCAGCTCGCCACGGATGAAGAATTCAATTTCTCCCATGCCACATCCGTCTTGAAAAGGGACATATAGACGACATTTGCACTGGTAGAAGTTCCCTAGCGGAAGCTGAAATACTCAGACATGATCCAATTGCGCTTTCATCTAAAGGTGGTTTTCAGCTCAGGAAGTGGAGTTGTAACGACCCAAGGTGGATAAAGGATGGAGAAAGAGCTCTCCAATTATTTCTGCAAAAAACTTGTAGACCGTTTGAGAAGGTAGTAATATTTCCACGACTTGAATGAAGATGGCAGTGATTTAGATTTTCAAGAAAGATTTCTGTTGCTTATGTATTTCTGTGGTGCCAATATGACACGCAGGGATTGAAACGACATTGAAACACTATATTTTCAGTAGATTTGGAATAATTATCAATATTTTCAATAGTAGGAGTAGCCTTAGGATGGAACACCCCCACCACTCCACTTCTCTGGTAGACCTCCCTCCCCCTCATCAACCAATCAGAAGCGCCCCTGATGTAGCTCCACCCCCTTTTTGCCAGGCAGGTAATTCAAATCACGAGTCGTCGCCCCAGTGGCGGAAAATTCAAATTACGAGTCGTCGCACCAGTGGCGGGAAATTCAAATTACGCGTCGTTGCTCCACTGTCGGGAAATTCAAATAATACGACGTCACTCACAACAGGGTCTGCGATACGGAAAAATTATTTGTAGGTTATGTATGGGCAAGGTGAATATAAAAAATGAACGATCAACTATTTTTCTATCATTATACAATGCCACTGAATGAACAAGATAACGATAAGTATGACAATACAGGACTAATTGAAGACTAATCCAAATTGATAAAAATTTTCAACGAGGAAAACACAATTATTATTTATAGTGATAAGCGAGTTCAGTCTCATACTATTATAAAATAACAGCTCACTGTCCTACGCGCACACACGGGCAGAACAATTATATATCGAGAAGACCGCACGACCTTGATGGTAGCTATCAGGCCTTTATACAACGCGGTCAGGTGCTCACAAATATCTAATATTTGAAAGCACCTACACGGCTTCCACAGGTATCATAAATATGTTCGGTAGTGAACTGACCCACAATCCACCTCCTCAATGAACCAGGGTTCACCCTAACGGTCTACGTGCCTACCCTCCTCCTCCCTAATGGTCCTGGATCCACCCCAGCGGTCCACGTACCCACCCCAACTCCTTTCCAGTGGCCAATGCGTCCCTAACCCACAACATACAGGGTGGATTAGAAAAATAGCAAAGTCGACATTATACGATAATTGTACTGGTGTCCCAAATTAGCGGGCCAGCATGGAGAACTCGGTGATGGTTAGAGATACAAGGTCGGTTAAATTAGGAAAAAATTGTGTATTTATATACGCAACAATATGCAGCAAAAAATTGTTAAAAAGTTCAGTTGTTTTTGAGATATTTAAAATGAAACAAATTTCAGAGGAAGACAATTTCTCAAAGCAGTTTGCTATGGTCTAAAAGATATTTTTATTGTTCAATTGTAGTATTTGAATTTCCATCGTTACCAAATAAAATTTTGTTGTTGCTGTCTTCATTGTGATATGAAAGAAAATTATTTCAGCCCTTAGCTCCAAGAATATTGAGCGTGAGATTCCAGAGGGGTGAATTCTTCGGACTATTCTTCTGTAGATGATTTTTGTAGCTAACAGAATGAATTTTATATTGTGTCAAGTGAAGTTGAGCGCCAGTCTATTTATTATTGTAAAAAAATAGACAAAAAAATACAAAAGACAATAATCGAAAATCTTCCAGAACTCTCTCCTGAGTTAGAGCAATAAAACAAGAGATTCGAAAAAAAAATATATTCTATAGCATAAGTTGGTGAGGTAATGTGACAAGTAGAGGTTTTGACAAAAACTAACTGATCTATATTTCGTGAGTTTGATCGTATACGTTATAACAGCTCTATACTTGCGGCAACCACTAGGATTTTTAGAGGTGTCCTGTTCAAGATGCCTGCAGTTCTATAGTCTCAATGGATTGCAGAGGTGACCTGCTCAGCTCTGAGGTAGGTCGGTACAACTGTTTCAGCACTAAAACGTCTGCCAGGAACCAGATCTTCCAACACCCCCCAATACTTCCCAAACTTCAGGCGCTCAGTATAGCTGTGTTTTTTGAATGTCAATCACTCGATCGAAGACATATAAAAGGTGGAAAACGAGAATCAGTCAGTGATCAGGGTTGAATTGGACTGAAGGTCCCAAAAATGAATTACAGCTGAGGGCTATATAATTCCATAAATTATACAATTATATCAGTAATAATCCAAGCAATTCATAAACATACAACTCATATGATTATATCTGCTGAATATCATGAATATGATGTAATTCCACTCCGTACAATTGGCCACTTGTAAGGAGTTGAAAGATAATGAATTCAAACTATATCATCTGATATCGAATTATAGGTATAAAGGAAAAATTTGAAAGTATAAATTTAAAGATATAACACCAAAATATAGGCTAGAGGTACGATGAAATTTAAGATAGGCAAAAGGTCGATAAGGTAGGCATTATATAGCGAGGATCTGAAATTTTACTTTACTAACAGGACGTTATATACCTCTGATATCTTAACTATTACTTTTCTAATTCAATTAGGAATTGTGAAATTGATCTTAGTGAGAAGGTTTGTACAAGTGAGTGATCGAAAGTACTACAAAATTATCATGTAGAAAAATTTACATGTCTCACTCACCTGTACAAATCCTTCTGCAAACCGGAACAATTTCAACCTTCCTTTTCTTCACGTATCGGTTAGAAAGAGTTAGGAAAAGAGTTCAGAGACAAAAACTTTTGGCTGCTTACGTGCTAAAAAATGAAAAAAATAGCAGATTCCTGTTCAACACGTGGTTTGTAAAACCGGTGGTCAAAGCATGCTCAAAAAGAGAATCACCAACAAACATTTATCTAATATAGACTATTTCCTATGATCAACCAAATCCATAGATAATATATTAAACAAGCAATATTTATGAGAATATCAGAGGTAAAAAAGTTCTCCACGCGAAAGCCGTCGGTGTCAAATCACCGCCATTTGCAAAAATCAAAATCCTGCTGGAATTAATCCATTAATCCAAATGTTCTCAAAATTTTTTCTGGAGAAAAGGGAACGAAATTTCCTCTATTAGAAAACAATGGCTCTCTTGATCAGAATTCGTAAAGGAAGAGAGCGAGCCTCCTCGCTTCAACCGTGAAGAAGCTCCTGCTGGTCACCTGACTTATTTTTCAATTTCATTGGTCCAACCGGTTTAACGAACATATCTCGTATTACCATTTCGCGAATTAGACTTCACGCAGGAGTCTATGTTATCTATTATTTTAATATATCTATTCATCAATAGAGGTCAATACGGAATATTTGCAGAAATGGTAATTAAAGCGTTCTTTATAATAATCTATCATTCACTGAATAATACAACAGGCGATTTATAATTCTCAGAGATGACTCTGCTGATATTGTAGTGTTGTGTTGTTATTTACGAAAGATGTTTACTCGAAATCTTGATATTTTGAACAATAAACAGTAAATGATTAATTAAATATAATTATTGAACATTAACCAGATAGTAACGAATTATATTTCGTTACAATTGATGATAGATTTTATGAGTCGAAATTTCGAGACTGCAATTAACGTATATATCAATTAATTGAGATTCAACAGACGAGTGAAGAAATGAAAAAAAAATCCAGGTCCGTATTAAGAAAAAAAGTTGATGGCGGCACTCTAGTTATGAAATGTCGTATCACAAATTCTATAATGCCAAGTTATAGAGCATGAAAAATAGCTGTGATGAAGTGTCTTTTTTTTTGTATCTAATTAAATAAAGCCAATAAAAAATGAAAATCAAAAATCTAAAATTTGTTTTTCTTTTAATATCTCCATAACACCAAGAAACATTTCAAATCATGGACGTATAAAAACAGATGGACTCAGTTGTTTACATTATAATGTGAAGCCGAGAAATTCAGTGACATGGTCACATTCTGTACACCTGCCATTGAATTAGATATTGTCACGTCTTGATAAATCCTAATTTCAGTCTAAGATCATATTCTGTTCATTTGAGATATTTAAATTATCTTATCCTATCGTAATAAATTCAGAAAGTTCCTGAAACGAATGGGATCAACTCAATAGAATGAAAATTGCTCGTAATCGAGGTAGTATTACGTGGTATCACTCCTGCGGAAGTAGCAGAGCCAACAGAGGTTATCTACAACTGGCAACATTGCTTCAAATCAGTCTCGTTTGACATTCGCTTGGAGCAAGTCTTTGTTTACCAAACTTCGTTTGAGTGATTAATAGTGTTTCATCGAGTTATTTTTTGAGATACTTTGAACATAGACAGTAAAAATGGTGAAGCAGTGTTGGTTATGCAGGAAAACTAAGTTTTTACACCCAGATCTGACATTTTATTCGTAAATACTATATGTTTAAATTATCGAATCTGAGTAACATAGGCGTAACAATGGGTTTATTTATCATTTCATAATAGTATTCCAATGATATTGTTAGTTATATAGCAGGTTTCATATCAAGGAGTTCGAATTCTATTGTCACTTGCTCCAGATGTAAGAAGTTATTGACGGATGAAAATGAGGAAACTTTTTCCAAGCTACAGACAAAGAAAGAGTGTGAAAACCTCATAAAAGCATCTAAATTAGTCATTGGAATTCGTTAAGAGGCTGAGAAATATTTTAGATTTTTCAATAAAACAACGAATATTTATAATAAAAGAGTTAATAACCTTATGAATATTTTGGTGAGTTGAACATTACAAAATATTCCGAAGGAATTATATCAACATTTTGGTGACCACTTTCTATGATGGAGATATTATTGATGGCAACCCTGTACAATTTTTGAAACTAATACTTCATAAATATTTCAAAATAAGAATACACCACGAAACGATGAATAAATCAGATTCATCAACTGTCAGATTACGGAGTGTTTTACGAAGACTATTCTGTTCCGAAATCAATAGTCACATTGAGGACCTGGTTCAGGAATCGCAATTCTATGTCAGTCACTGTATCTACAAAATTAATGAAGTGACCTTAATATAAAACTTTGTTTTATTACATCATATTATCTGTCTACATTAACTTTGAGTTACCTATCTATAAAGAACAATAAAATTATCACAGGGGTTTATTATCATGTTATTTATTCAACTTAGGATACTTCTGCCGTTAGATGTTCGATAGATTATAAGGGTTGTCAAAATAACTCATATTATTTATTTTCATTCATTTCATATGCCTATAGCTACTAATTCAATGATATTTGAATGTGTATTTAGTTTTGAATCGTCCATCACAGTCTATCGTTTCCAACTCTCTCCCCTTCAACCCGACTGCCTACGAAAGAATGTGCGATGAAGGTATAGGCGTGCTGTGTCCATCTGTGTTTATACGTCCATGTTTCAAATGTTTTTTTTTGCATATTGTTGCGAATATGCATACACAACTTTTTCCTGATTCAAACGACTCTGTATCTCTGACCGTTCCCGAGTTCACCTTTTTTGCCCGTGAATTTGGGACACCCTGTACATGATACCATTTGGCCTCAAATTTCATTACGACAGGTTGAGCCTCGGTTCCTGAGAGGAAGCTGTTATGACACCCTGCTTTATTCAAGTTGGCCTATACAGGGTGATAACAATATTACTTCTTAAACTGGGTTCGTGAATTTTTAAGCAGGAGAAAGAATAGTGGATGTAGACATAAACACACTTATCTCAGAGTACAAATATCTATTTAGCATTTGAATCAATTAGACAGGCAAAGTCGGCAATATAAATAAGATTTCATACATGTTTGGTGGTTGATCACAATTATAGTAACTTTCGAGATGTTTACTGAACTATAGAACTTACGTGAATTGAACTGAATACCGGCACAATAAGATGACTTTTATTTAATTGACGAAAACCAAACTGTCTGATGGAAATCCATCTTTCACTGGTCTGCTAATTCACGTTCACTTGTAACACACTTTACGAGGGTGGCACTGACATTACGAACTGAGGAACATTGTCTGGAGTTAGGAGCTTAACTGTTGGATCTTGGAACTGCTCTGGTTTCTGATTCTAGTTTTAGAGAATTCATAGAAACTTTTCATGAGAAAATTATAGGAACCTCCCATCCCCGCTAATTACTCTAATTAGTGGTTCATGTCGTTTTTGCCAAATGTAAATTATTCTAAAAGTATGGTCATGTTAAGAGAATTTAATATAAACTATTTCAGACATAAATCTTATATTTTTGCGCTTTTTCCATTAATCTTTGATTAAGTTAATATAAACATAAGTTGGTGGAAGGTTACTGGGATAATTAATTTTTACGGCTGCAGATGTTATGCCCATAAATTATACACGAGCTAACTTGAAGTGTAAACAAAACTAACGTTCCTATTGGTTCCCCAATTTCCTCTTCTCGAATTATCCTCCCTTCAATGACTTCGAGTGACTCTATTCAGACTATATTCTTCAGTTCCAAAGTGTTTCACCAAGCTGGTAAGTCCATCCTATAGTCGTATATCGTATTGTGCCTCGTATTCATAAAATGTTTATATTCTATATCATACTTCGAACTCATTAAAATATAACATATGATTATTCTTAATAATCTTTAAAATCCCTGTAGACGACATTGCCATTATAATAAATGCATCTAATTCGTACATTCTTTCATGAAACAAAACTTAAACGAATATTTGCTGGTACCTGATATTGAACTCGTAACGATTCATTCATAAGTTTTTCTGAACGATGAAATATATTGACAAAAATTTGGAATCATTACAAAGCGCTGGTTTGAACCCCACACATGATAGCCATTTCTTCCACAGGATTCTAGGGCGGTGAAACGTGTGAAACATTGAACGAGAACCAACGAAACACCGAAAACGTCAAGCGTCAAACGACGAAACGCCGAAAACGTCAAGCGTCAAACGACGAAACGTGAAAAACGTCAAGTGTCAAACGACAAAACGTGAAAAACGTCAAGCGTCGAACGACGAAACGCCGGAAACGTCAAGCGTCAAACGACGGAACGTGAAAAACGTCAAGCGTCAAACGACGATATGCCGAATACATCAAGAGTCAAACGACGAACCGTGAAAAACATCAAGCGACGGAACGTGAAAAACGTTAAACGGGAACCAACGAAACGTCAAAAATGTTAAACGTGAACCAACCAAACGCGAAAAACGTCAAACGTCAACGCCGAAACGATCATCGCTTCCCAACAAGAATTTCTGAATAAAATGAAGTTTTTATAGATGATAATGATAATACCAGACCACAATATGCTTAGCTGACCCCTTCAGAGTACATAAAAATATAAACAGAGTGATTCAAAAACCATTGCTAAAAAAAAACATGTGCGCTGAGGCGATAACAGATTTGAGTAGAATGTACGGGGTGAATCAACAAAATATTTGAAGATGAAAAATATGCAAAGTGAATGATGGAATAAGGTGTGGAAAATAAGGCAATAGCAGAGATACAGGAAGGGAAATAAAGCCGAAAATTCTTCCGCGGTGCGGTGCGGTGCATTAAAAATGATTATGAGTAGATGTAGTGTAGCATTTAAATTTACCACCATATGATTCAAATTTGAAACCAATTTAAAATAGTAATATACCAGCTGAAATTACTATAATATAGCTACAGTTGAGTTAATAAGCAATATACTCACATAAAACATTCAGTCTGTCACCAACAAATCTTTGGAAATAAAAGGAATTCATTAAAACAACACTATATCGCACAAGTTTCTAATGATAGTATATCACAAACACACTAGGTATCACTCTTGCTTCTGACATTCTGAGGACTGTTGGAAGTAATGTAACAAGCTGCAGGAATCTTATGATTTCTGGCTACCTGTCTGATCCTAGGCCTGAAATTGAAGATAATAGAGCCAATAAAAACATCCATTCACATGTAAGCAGGCGACATACCGTTGTGTTCTCTAGTGTGATGAATTCTAGGCTATTGAAGGTTATTCCAGGATTCGTGAAGATCGTCTCTTTTATCCGAATGCGATCTTGAGTGATTTATTGGGTTTTTATTTTTCAGGATATAATCGCATAGGTTATATTTATTTTCTAGATGTCGATGTCATTGCTTGGTTTATCATTGATCTTCTGTCTAAAGTTGGTAAGCCGTAAATGTTCGTGCCCAAAGCAGAAAAGAAAGAAGAAGAATGATAGTCTTCTGTGATTATCTTCGTTGGACTTCGTTCTGTCAAACGTATAACATTTATGGTTCTGACCGATGGGAGGCTGGGAATTTGAAACTGGCGCTGGTTCCATACAGGATGTGCAGTTTTTTGGCAAATTTTGGAATTAGGAGAAGGTATCCGTCCTCTAGCTGCGAACACGAGGCTTTTTCCTGTGTGATGACATATCATATCATGCCCTCATATTTCATAGATACCTCTAGAGCTTTTTGTGGAGCTCTCATATAGTACTATGCGACAGCGGATCTAGATCACAGGTTTTAAACTCTACCAACTTTTTTTACATCTCATTCGGGTTATTTTAGGAGGTATAACACCCGGTATATGAATTTATGTGTTTGTGATATGATATATTTATCTTACTGATTTGTTCTACAACCACACTGATATGATTCTTGCATTGGTTCCTGATATTTTGTAGCCTTCTCCATTTTGGTGTTTTATTATATGTTCTTGTATGTGATATGGTTTTATTCTTCTATTTGTCCAACCCAGATCTAAGAAAATTTAATTCCATCATTTTAGGTATTTGTTTGAAGGTAGGTATTCGGATTTCTCAATTTCCCAAATATTATATACATTTTTATTAAATTGGGTGGCGCCCTCTGAATTTTGAATTTTCAATCGTCAAGCCAAATAAAATCCGAACTCACTATATCTGTTCTCCGGCGAACAGCTGCCGTCAGCATAATGTGAACTACTTTCTTTCGATTTCATTCCTGAGTTATAAAGTAGGCCACATAAATACCGTCCAACGTGTGGGGCTAGAAAGTTCAAATGGTAAATATTTTTTTGTAAAACCTGAATTGATTTTTTTAGACTGTTTGGTTTGGAACATTTAGTTGAATAAACAGCCTATCCATCAAGTCTTGTTTCTTTGAAGTACAGACATTTCAGGAACAGCTTCAGGTATTTTTTTGAAACAGGTATCAAGTATATTACAAAACAGTTTTGACAGGAAAGATTTTTTTCTAGGAGAAATCTTAGAACTTGTCACACTTGAGAACATTTCGGCGGTTTGTCTGTGTTTGTTTGTAATGTTTTACATATTTTGGAGCTTAATAATTTTACAACGTTGTCACGTTTGGTAAATTTTCGGATTTATGATTGAATTTTTATTCAATGGTTTGTGGTAAGTGAACTGTTGGTAACAATTAAGACAATTGTTCAACTCAATTCTTGTTTTAAGTTGGCAACGTTTTTTCATTTTTGGGTTAATTAATGGGTGGGGTAATTAATAAGACAATAGTTCAACCCATTTCACAGTTTTAGTCACTGTTGTTTGTTAAGTAAACTGTTGGTAACAATTTTGACAATAGTTCAACTGATTCACGTTTTAGTCAAAGTTTTTTAGTGAGAGAACTGTTGGTAACAATTTTGACAATAGTTTTTCTCGCAAAATTTTCTTAGATATATCGTGACATTTCAGTGACGTACTTTTGATAGATTTTGTTATTTTTTTATCTCGATCTGTGTTTGTTAAAGATCAGTAATATCGTCTATTAACATCAAATGGAGAAAGAACTTGATAGTCCAGCAATTTTGATTTGGTTGCACTGTACAAATTTCTGATAAATATTATGGAAATCTTTCTATTACCCAAGGTATTGAACTTCTACCTGACAGCAGGGATTGTTATGTTCAGAATATCAAGGGGCTTTGTTATGTTTTTTGAAACAGTCAAGGAAGGGTTACATAAGACTTACCAGAAAAATGTTTCTAGTCACCAAAAAAGTTCAATTCAAAAGCCAAAGGCTTTTGAAATTTTGAGGATCACTAGTCATAATTTATGTCAAGCATAAATTATAGATTGAATTTTTTTTAAGTACAAACATACATTTTTTTTACCTTATTGATACTTTGTACAATTAAGATGGTCAGTCATGATGATTCATTTCAGGATTGATCAACCCGAACATCATAATTGAGATGATTGTAAAACTTGTATAGTTTTGCAAATGTTTTCCTGTTTTTTGTAACTTTAGTTTTGGATTGAATTGGATTTAACAATCTGATTTTGACATTTTAACCGATTTTGACCTAACCAATTTTGACAATTTAACCGATTATGACATTTTAACTGAATTTTGACAATCACTGATTTTTGACTTCCAGTAAAGGAACGTTTGGTACGCGCAGTTACTATCTCGGTTACTATTCATCCAAAACCTCATTTGTTTTTTTTTATTCTGATCTAATTTTATCAAAAGTTGTTTACCAATTTTTTCTCTTAGGAGAGGGGTATGTGTAGCATTTAAATTTACCACCATATGATTTGAATTTGAAACCAATTCAAAATAGTAATATACCAGCTGAAATTACTATAATATAGCTACAGTTCAGTTAATAAACAATATATCCACATAAAACATTCAGTCTGTCACCAAAAAATCTTTGGAAATAAAACTATAATATCACACAAGTTTCTAATGATAGTATATCACAAACACACTAGGTATTACTCTTGCTTCTAACATTCTAAGGACTGTTGGAAGTGATGTAACAAGCTGCAGGAATCTTTTGATTTCTGGCTACCTGTCTGATCCTAGGCCTGGAATTGAAGATAATAGAGTCAATAAAAACATACATTCACATGTAAGCAGGCGACATACCGTTGTGTTCTCTAGTGTGATGAATTCTAGGCTATTGAAGGTTTTTCCAGGATTTGTGAAGTTCGTCTCTTTTATCTGAATGTGATCTTGAGTGATTTATTGGGTTTTTATTTTCCAGGATATAATCGTATAGGTTATATTTATTTTCTAGACGTCGATGTCATTGCTTGGTTTGTCATTGATCTTCTGTCATCGATCTTCTGTCTAAAGTTTGTTAGCCGTAAATGTTCGTGCCCGTAGCAGAAAAGAAAGAAGAAGTATGATAGTCTTCTGTGATTATCTTCGTTGGACTTCGTTCTGTCAAACGTATAACATTTATGGTTCTGACCAATGGAAGGCTGGGAATTTGAAACTGGCACTGGTTTCATACAGGATGTGCAGTTTTTTAACAAATTTTGGAATTAGGAGATGGTATCCGTCCTCTAGCTGCGAACTCGAGGCTTTTTCCTGTGTGGCCATGATGAGGTGCGCTTGACTCGTTTTTGAGATTTTTTTTTTTCGGTGAGTTTAACCGGAATTTAACCCTGTTGGGGAATTTGCGTAAGTGCCGTCGAGGCCGAGTTCAAGTCGCACCCATTATTTGTGTTTTTTTAGCCTTCTATGGAGATTTGTGCCGACCACCGGGAGACTGCCATGCGGTAGGACCACCGCCATTTTTGTCCTGCTGTCCTGATGTCCTGTTTGCTGTTCATCTTCTAGCCCTTATTAACCTCCCTACTCAGGAGGGTGTCAGGGTACAGCTTAGCCCTCATCAGACTCCTGGCATTCGACCGACGACTCTTGTGGCAACTCTCGACTTTGGTCAGGATTCCCACGAAGGCCAACACCGAGTCGCTTCTAAATCTTGTCCAGAGTCGACAGACAACCAGATGAGGATCAGTAGTAGCTGGTAGAGGCTGGCGACCAGCTGAGCTGCACCATCGACCACTGGCTGACCTGGCAGGTTGAGCCTTCTTCTTGTCCTCTCGTCATCTTCCTGTGCTGCTTCCTGTCTTCTTCCTGTCTTCGTTTTCGTCTTCAACTACACCAGCTGGACCTCGGATAAGGGCCGCAATTCGAAACATTGTGGAGGATCATATGGACCCAACATCAGGATTTTTTACACCCTCAGTGTGTATTTACTTTTGAAGATTTTTTCATACCTAATTGTAGATATCATACCCTTATATTTCATAAATACCTCTAGAGCTTCTTGTGATGCTCTCACATAGTACTATGTGACAGCGGATCTAGATCACAGGTTTTAAACCCTACCAACTTTTCTTACATCCCATTCGGGTTATTTTAAGAGGTATAACACCCGGTATAAAAATTTATGTATTTGTGATATGATATATTTATTTTATTGATTCATTTTACAACCACACTGATATGATTCTTGCATTGGTTCCTGATATTTTATAGCCTTGTCCATTTTGGTGTTTTATTATATGTACTTGTATGTGATATGGTTTTATTCTTCTATTTGTCCAACCCAGATCTAAGAAAATTTAATTCCATCATTCCAGGCATTTGTTTCAAAGTTGGTATTTGGATTTCTCAATTTCCCAAATATTATATACATTTTTATTAAATTGAGTGGCGCCCTCTGAATTTTAAATTTTCAATCATCGAGAAGAATAAAATCCGGCGAACAGCTGCCGTCAGCCTAATGTGAACTACTTTCTTTTGATTTCATTCTTGAGTTATAAAGTAGGCCACAGTAGCGCAAATGAAAAAAAAATGTTATGAAACCATACAGGATAGGGTACGGTCTATTTTTTTAATTTGTAAGATTCATTTCAGATATCACTATTCTCACGTGAAAGTTCTACGAACAAAGAAGGTTGAAAAGTTTGATATGGCGGCATACAGGCGACGCTTATAATAATAAACGTATTTCCTAGAACCACTTCAACACGAAGTAATGACTACGTCAAAGTTTACAGAATATACTATGTTCTGTAAACTTTGACTACGTTCACATGGACAGATCGCCCGTCTCGCATCTCTCTCTACCAAAGCGATGATAGTATATTGCGTCTTCCAGGTGATCAGTATAAAAGCGATCCCACGGAGGAGAAATATCATTCAAATCTCAACTTTGAACGGGTTCATGTCATATACGAGACTTTTTATTTTATATATTTTTTGTTTCGTCTGTTTTGGGGCTGAATTCAATCTTTGTCTGTGTATCGAGAATCTGGGAACTTGGTATACCTGATATTTCTCAATTTTGCATTCAGTTCGATCTAAGATCCCGGTTTGACTTTTTTAAAATAACTTTAAGTGTATACTGAAAATCTGCAATTCTATTTTTCGTTGAATCTATCAAATTAACAGTTCATTTCGAGATTCTATAGTCGATAAAATCTTCGTATTTTGGTTCATTTTCAAATTCAAATTGAATCCTGAGATAAATGAAAAACCACCGTTGGGTCCAGGAGGCATAATTCTGAGATGATAGTAGCCACACGGATGGCCCTAATTATGCTATTTGCTTTGCTTAGTTCTGAATTCGAAGATATAATATAGTCATTCGTATAACCACCAGGAACGTAGTAGTGAAATTTGATAAAGTTAAAATTAATAAGATTCCTTTTCCTCGTCAATATCCGAAGGGCTTCCAGGGTAACTAAGTTCCGAACTGAATACACCGGGGTTTTGGAAATAAATATCTGACAGTGCCATAAAATTTCAGAAATCACAAAAATATAATGTTGTAAAAGAAAGTAGAAGAAGTGTCTCATCGAAATAGGAGATACGACCGCGGAAAAAAATCTCTCAGGTGAGTTCGAATTTCATTTGAATAACTGTTGAATAAATCCCTGGGTTTTGCAAAAGAGAGTGTAACACTATCACACTACACGTATTTTCTTCTCCGCCACGCTTGTATTCAAGTTTCCAGAAAAATGATACCTACATAATCTTTTTTGAGAGCTAGTTATAGTGTTGTATTTACCTGTAATATCTACCAAAAAAAGGAGTCTCGCAGGTGGATGCCTTAATGACCCCAAGGTACTGTTTATAAAGTATTACAATTTTCTGTGTACATTGTATCATTTCAACATTGCCCATTCTGTATGCTGAGAGGGTCTGACCGGTGGATACCTAAACGACCCCAACATCATGGTTAAAAAAATTCCTTGTTGCTTTGTTTGTCATATTATTTTAGTAGGTTATGAAGTGTTCAGTGTGCTAAGAGAATCAAACAGACTGATTTATTAATTTGTTTCGGCTGTCATTGTAAATTACATTGTTGATTATATTGTTTTGCCAATGTCCTTGCGTTATAAAGTGTGTCACGAGTCAGTGGCGGAGAGTTTAAGTATTTTGCTATTGTTTCCCTGATGTATGAATGGATGTTTGAGGATATGGAAATTTGTTTTCACCCACATGTTTCGTTTAAACGGGAAGAGAATTCGCGGGGTACAATGTCTGTATGAGATTGATCGACCCGCAAAAAAGTAGCCGATGCTCTTCGTGAGCACAACTTTTAGAATGCCCGTAGGGTGAAAAGAGCTGTACTGATTCATACTGTATAATATCTATAATATTAGTTACTAGGTGATACGGTACCAGTTATATAGTTGTTGCTAGGTTACAATACGAAATACAGTTGTTATTGATGTTGTTTACCGCAGGTTAATAAAAAATTATGACAATAAAAATCAGACTCAATTCAATACGATATGATTTCTCAATACAGTCCTTCATATCATAGTCATAGGTGAAGTGAATAATATCATGACACTGAACATGGTCCTTCGAGCCGGATAATCAGCGAAATCAGAATTAATCAATTGAATCAGTCAACTCAGCAACATATACTCTGGTTTTTCGTTATTCATCATTCTAAGATAATACAATCATTGGAAAGGAGCTAGGAGACAGAAAAGTAACAATTCGACATCGATAGCGTGCTGTAAAAATGGTACTTGTACAATATCTATAATATTAGTTACTAGGTAGATACGGTACCAGTTTTATAGTTGTTGCTAAGTTACAATACGAAATATAGTAGAGATGCCATGGACTTCTACCTGAGGTTATTGATGTTGTTTACTGAAGATTAATAAAAAATTATGACAACAAAAGTCACACTCAATTCACTACGATATCATTTCTCAATACAGTCCTTCATATCATAGTCATAGGTGAAATGAATAATATCACGACATTGATCGAGCCATAGATAATCAGCAAAATCAGAATAAATCATGTGGCCTACTTTATAACACAAAAATGAAATCAAAAGAAAGTAGTTCACATTATGCTGACGGCAGCTGTTCGCCAAAGAACAGATATAGTGAGTTCGGATTTTATCAGGCTTTATGATTGAAAATTCAAAATTCAGTGGGCGCCACTCAATTTGACAAAAATGTATATAATATTTGGAAAATTGAGAAACCAAATACCTACCTTCAAACAACACCTGAAATGATAGAATTGAATTTTCTTAGAAATCCGGGTTAGGCAAATAGAAGAATAAAACCATATCACATACAAGTATATAATAAAAATACCAAAAAGGACAAGGCGAAAATATTATGAACCATAGATAGATTATCAGTATTATCACTTGTAAGATAAATCACAAAAAATAATATATTATATCAAAATTACATGAAATTATATACCAGATGTTATACCTCTTAAAATAACCAGAATGAGATGTAAAAAAAGTTAATTGGGCTTATAAACCTGTGATCTAGATCCGCTGTCGCATAGTACTATGTGAGAGCTTCACAAAAGCTCTAGAGGTGTTTTTCGAGTGGTGAATATGGTTTGATATTATATTATATGATATTGAATCAGTCAACTCAGCAACATATACTCAGGTCCTTCGTAATTCATCATTCTAAGAGGATACAATCATTGAAAGGGAGCTAGAAGACAGAAAAGTAACAATTCGACATCGAAAGCGTGCTGTTTCTGGATTTGGGCTTAAGCTGTATAACGAAGAATCGAAAACATCGAGACTTGAGTAGACGAACGTATCACTACAGCTAGCAGTGCACGTTGAGGTGAACTCACTTCCTTTCTAATCAATCCTAGTCCTCATTCCTCTCAATTTGTTTGACTGCATAGTTTTGCTCCTCATAATCAGGTGAAAATTTCTGCCGATGAAATAAAAACATTAATTCATGAACGCGGTGCAATCAAAGCCCAATTCACAAGATTATCGACTCGTTTGACAAATAAAAACGATGCCCCAAAATACAATAAATTATGCATACGATTAGAAAAAACTGAACTCTCTTGGATCGACTTTGAAAGCATTCAATTAGATTTTGAAATGAAAGATTCAACACATGATCATTCAGAAGATAGAATTACCTTCGAAAATATCTATTTTGAAATAATCAGTAAATCTAAGGATTTATTGAACACATTTTCAGCAAGCCAAGTAGGTGCAAATGCTCCCCCAAGTACTTCAATAAATACACTCAATTCGATTCCAAATATTCATAGTATTGCGAATTTACCGAAATTAAACTTACCCGAATTCTACAGATCATATGAAAAGTGGCTACAATTTGAAGATACATATAAAGCTATGATACATACATGTTTTTCAATCAGTAGAATTCAAAAATTCTGGTATTTGAAATCATACCTCAGGGGTGAGGCAGCAAACATTTTAACAGCTTTGGAGGTATTTGAGGCAAATTACGATAGAGCATGGGATCTCTTATGCGAACGTTATGAAAATAAACGGGTTATAATCCAAACGCATCTCAAGTCAATATTTGATATACAAAGCGTTCAGAAAGAATCACACATTCAGCTTCGAAAATTGTTTTTTTTTTAAAGATTCGCTCTCACCTTTCACTCATCCTCATTCATTCATTCACTCATTCATTTCTCTCATCCTGGCATCGAAAACTAGTTCATTTGCCACAGAAGTTTTGTATATATATTTTCTAAATGTAAGGACAGAACACGCTACACCCAGTCGCCTCGCCTTTTTTGTTATTTCTGACGGGCCTGGGAATCGAACCCACGACCGTGATGGACTTCCACTATAATCATCGCGCTTTGCGCTCATCGCCACCACGGCGACCCGAAAATTGATTGACACTGTTAATCAGCATCTCAGAAATCTAGAATCATTAATATTACCTGTCAATCAATAGGATACTATAATCACATATTTGATTTCATCAAAATCAACTTTCATCAATGAAAGATGTCAATTGTTAGAAGGTTTATATTCTAATGACAAAGGAATCCATTCAACGCAAAAATACCAAATAAGAAGGACATCAGATAGTGATTCTATTGCAACCTGTGTAACTACCACAGGGCCATCTTGTATTCTATGCCACAAGGATCATCACATATTTTCATGCACGAACTTTTTGAAATTAAATTCTCTTGAGCGTCTTGCAGAAATTGAAAAGTTAATGGCATTTATCAATTGTTTAGGCAGGGGGATTCGATTGAAAGAATGCAAAAATACTCACGTATGTAAAAAATGTTAAAAAACACTTTGTTACATTTGGAAAAAGAAAAATTTCAAATCAATTCAAATAATAATACATCAGTGTCCTCGACAAATGATGTAGGCATGCAAAATCAATCAGAGAGGGTAACACAAGTGTCGCAATCAACTTTTGCTGCATGAACATCAGAAAGCGTTAACTTGGATCCATATATTATACTCCAAACAGCAAATGTTTTCATCGACGATAAATACGGAAATTCTCATAAATGTCGAGCAATTCTTGACAATTGTTCACAATCAAATTCCATCACAAAGAAGTTACACAATATTTTGCAATTGCCTATTACTAAGGTAACTTATTCAGTTGAAGGTTTCGGTTCGAATTCAACATCTGTGCTGTATAAAACCACTGCCATATCAAATCAACTACAGGTGAATACATCAGACATGAAATACCATCTTTGATATGCGATATTATTACCACAGATTCACCTGATGGTTTGTATCAAAACCATCTTCAAATTCCAGAAAATATTATCCTTGCAGATGATACTTTCAATAAAAGTAGTCCAGTTGATATGTTACTTGGAGCTCCCATATTTTGGGAATTAATGTGCATTGGTCGAATAAATCTAATCAAGAATCACACTGTATTACAAAAATGGCTAGATATTATCAGGTCCATTGCCACTTCCTCATTCAGAAATTTCAGGTAGATTCGTTTTCAGTCTCCCAGTCAAAGAAAATATTTGTGAACTAGGTAATTCATTAAAAACATCTCTCAATAGATTTTATGCAGTTAAAAAAAGGTTAATAAATAATCTCGATCTCATAGAACATATATTATATATATATATATATTTCATTTATGTCCGAGTATGAAGCCCTAGGACATATGACAAAGGTAGACACTTCAAATGATAAACCACAAGATATCATTTATTATTTACTACATCATGGTGTCTTCAAATCATCCAGTACGACAACAAAGCTGCGCGTTGTGTTTGACAGTTCTGCGAAAACTTTTAGCAGACTATCACTCAATGATGTTTTGAAGGTGGGTCCTACAATTCAGGATGACTTATTTACCATAGTCACTAGATTTCGTACTCATAAATATGTAATCACTGTTGACGTAGAAAAGATGTATCGTATGGTCAATATCCCAGCAAGCACAAAAACATCTCAGAGATGTTGAAAGTACGAGATTTCGAGACATTGAACATCCCCTGTGATATCCTGTTCATACATGAATAGTACTTTTATATAACAGCCAATGTCCGCCACAGGCGTCCATTTTCAGGATGTCCTTGGGATGTCACAAAGAGAACTCTTCCTAAGTTTTTTTGATAGCCTTTTCATAGACACAACAGAACATTTCCAAAGCGTTTAGTGTATATTGATTTGCATTGAATAAAACTTTTTTTAAGATCACTTTATATAGTCTTTTGCTATTCATTTGGACATTTGAAAAGAGATCTTCTTTCCTTTGTTTTGTTGGGATTTGGATTAGTGTGGTTGAAAAAGAACTATTATTTTCTTGCCGAAGTTTCGAATTAGAATGAATCATCATCAGGACCCATTTTAAAAGAGCCATGATAATTGGTCTATTATAGTTTGAAACTTCGGCGCGAAATTAACAGTTATCTACTTCAATCACACTTACCCAAACCTCAACAAAACAAATGGAAGAACATTTTTAGAGATTACCAAAATGACCAGAAATGGTTAAAAAAAAACACTTCTAAAATTTATGAACACTTATATTGACTTGAAATATATCTATAAATTTTACTCCATCTATAGGACATATTTTTAGGAAAGAAAGATTTCACATTCAACTTGAATTAATATACTAACCACCAGTAATGTGTAACCTAATCTTGGTTTGATTAAAGACTGTCTTAACAACATATTTTCATTTTAGTTTTGACATAATCACATTATAATACTGAATGAGGAGTTATATTTTCACTAATTTCATATCTTCTCCTCTGTTAACACTAACAGCATGTGACTCTTGTACTGATTTGTACAAAAATATACCAGAATACCACTCCACTCTGCACATAAGCTATTCTTTATTGATAATTTTTCCTGGATCAGAATCACCAAAGCAAACTGTTCTCTTCACCCCATTGTCAATGCTGTGAGGCTTCTATTTGATCTTTCTTGATGGAAATGTCAGTTTTGTATTGATGTTTGTTCGTGAAATCTTATTTATATCTACCTCCAACTGAAAAAAAGATGAAGTAACTCCGTTTTTTCGACTGATCTACTTATTCACTCACCTGTCCATCAAAATGATCTTCACAAAAATACTTGGTGGTTGTGATAGCTGTATTAACAGCAGAAAACCATCTCATCCTAATGTCTTTATTGTTCGGAATGGAAATAACAAAGTTTCTTTTCACAGTTATCGCTTTTGTTCGAATTCACAAGAACTTTTTGAATGATTTTTTAAAACACAACTGAGAACAATAACTTTAACCTCAATTTTCGTTGACTTGTTGAAGCATTTTTAACTAAGTTCAACTGTATAGGACGGCTCAAATGGGCTCAATCCACTGAACCCTTCATCCCGGGCGTGACGTCGAAAAGTATGTTGTATGACCTCATTGACATCCACAAGTAAACATTTTTTTGACCTCACCGTATACATACAAAGAAACGCCACACAAGAACAAATACAATACTTTCAACATCTTCTGAAGACCTCTTAAGGAAGTGAATATTGCGTCCCAGAAAAACATCCACATGCCAACATTTTCAGAACATCCCAAAACCTCCCAGGGATGTTTGTGCTCGCTGGGATACAACTCTCTCAGCGAAACTTACAACGCTTAGTATGGCGTACTGATCCTAATGAACCACTATAGTCCATTTCAGTTGAGAATACAGCGTTGAAGAGATGAGGACGGTTTTCTATCGCTTCTCATTGGTCTAGAAGCCAGGCAAGTTTACACAATGTGAATATTGTGAATGGAAGTGGTTAGGTGACCGGATGGCGGTGTATACACAGTGGAATGAAATCCAAATTTAAGGAGATTGACTGTCAAAATCTTATTTCTATTATATTCATTTCGAGTTTTGTGAATCAAGGAGTTTAATGTCAATGATAGCAGGACATGAATTTGATTCTCATTATTAACACCTGGCAATTTTTATAGTCAGCCGCTACAGGTTCATTAGACACCAGATCCGTCTATTTTTCTATTCACGATTTTGAAAAATTCTGGTGAATTCTGATCAATTATTCAGTTAATCATTATTTAACTTCTGGATACATCTGGTGATTATAGCAGACAATCCTGAACCAGGCCCTGCATATGGTGCCAGCGCCAGGAAGAATCATTCTGGCAAACATGTACGAAGTGTACAAAAAATCATGGCATTTAATGTGTTTCTCAAACATACAAAACAGCAAATCAACTCAAAAACTCAATGTGTCAAGTTAGCAGCAGCTGAAGTGGGTATTTCTGAATAGACCATGTGGAAAATTACCGCTGAGATGCAAACTGAAAGCAATGTCGCATCTCCGATTAAGAAGCGAATTCGAAGGGATACATATGTATTATTTGATGAGGCTGAGAAACGATATATCCGTTCAACAGTTCACGATTTCTTCCATAGAAATGAAACCCCAACATTGGATAAAGTGCATCAGGTAGTTATTATCGATTCTCTTGCTCATATTGAAATTGTGTTAGGGGTTTATGTGAGGGACTATTACATATTTTTTGTAGGCTAATGACAGTTCACCATCCCTGTCTAGAACATCTTTATGGCGAATATTGAAAAAAATGGATTTCATTTATGAGAAGAGAGGTAGAAGTTTCGACAACAAGGTTTAAAAAATTACTACATGGAAGAAACCTGGGTAAATGCTGGTCATACCCAAAACAAAGTCTGGAAAGACCAAACAGTTACCTCTGCAAGACAAGCTTCTGTAGATGGTCTTTCTGTTGGTTTGAAAGATCCATCTGGTAAAAGAAAACGTTTGATCATAACACACATTGGTAGTGACACAGGCTTTGTGGAAGGGGGATTATCGATATTTGAATCCAAGAAAAGTGGTTATTACCATGAAGATATGAATTCCACTGTATCTGAAAGTTGGATCAAAAATATACTTCCTTTATTAGAACCAGAAAGTGTTATTGTGATGGATAATGCTCCATATCATTTAGTTAAAGTAGAAAAAGCACCAAACACAAGTTGAAAGACATCAGATATTATGGAGTGGTTAGTATCAAAGAGAATAGAAGTTTCAGATACCATGCTCAAGTTAGAAATGTTGGATCTAGCGAAGAAATATATTGAGAGGCATTCAGTTCCCTATGTTATTGATGAGCTTGTTGAATGAAGTGGAAGAAAAGTTTTGACGACACCACCATACCATTGCAAATTTAATCCTATAGAGTTACTGCTACTACTACTACTAGTTTGGGCACAAGTGAAGGGGTATGTAGCAGCTAACAACACTACTTTCAAGCTACAATATGTGGAGACATTATTCAATACTGCATTAGGATGTAGCTTATTTTTCCCCTACTTAGTATTACCTACATAAAGAAAAAACAAGCAACAATTGCGGACGGCAGCTCTTCATCGGAGAACAGATAAGTGGACAATGTGATTGTGCAGACATATGAAGAGGAGATGATGTTAAATTCTATAATGTATAACCATTGATCAAACTCCTAGGTAGTGAGAATTATCAATATTTAAAATTCCATGAATATATATACTCGGTAGATGTACACCGCTGTCCCCTAGTACTAGGAGAGAGCTTCACAAGAGCTCCATGGGTTCAAGTTGTGGAAATTAGTGACTCATATTGATAAATTACACTGAAGGTGTAAAAAAAACCTGATCATAGGTCCTCTCCAAAGGTCCAGGTTACCCCTATCCAAGTTCCACTTGGTGGTGAAAATGATGACTGTGCGGCAGGTCACTGTAGGGACGCCATAGGAACAACACAGGAAAAAAATTGTCTCCACTCTCCTCAAGAAGGGCTCGTTGTTCAGCTCAGCAGATTCCTCCAGCCTCTACCAGCTACTACTGGTCCTCATCTGCTCCCTGTTGACTCTGGCCAAGATATAGAAGTGACTCGGTGTTGGCCCTCGTAGGAATCTTGACGAGAGTCAAGAGTCGCCACAAGAGTCGTTCGACGCCAGGAGTCTGGACGATGAGGGCTAAGCTGTACCCTACCACCCTTCTGTGAAGGGAGATGAAGACACCCAAAAAGATGTACTAACAAACTTGGGCTGAAAATGCCGGCTGCATGGCGTCTTCAATACCTCATGGCCATTCCAAATAACTGGACCAATCCCCTAACGGGTTCCACAGAATGTGTGCATCCTGGTGCTTGACCAAACAAGTCTCTTCAACTTCGTAGAGTTGGACAAGTGCACACCTCAACAGTTATCGGCAAAAAGCCCTGAGCACGCTGCCGGAAGGACCTTCCTCACCTTCGTACCAACTGAACTGTCTGAAAACCAGGACCTAGCGCGGCAAATACAAATCCCTAAAATCTCATTGGGTAGGAGAAAATATTTCCAACCTGACAGAAGAAATACCGAACACTCAAAAAGAAAGAGAAGCCTATGTCCCAGATGACAGAGCAGCACCGAACGATAAAAAAAAGAAAAAAATATTTGAAAGAATTATTTATAATCAAATTTTTGAGTATTTCTCACAGAAAAAAATATTACCTGATTAACAGTGTGGTTTCAGAAAGGGATACAACACTAGCACGGCATTGGCCACAGTTACTTCCGATATAATTGAATCCTTGGATAAAGGACTTGTAAGCTTACTTGTGCTATTAGATTTCTCGAAAGCATTCGATACGATTAATCATGAGCTTATTTGTGCCAAACTGCGGTATTATGGTTTCGATGATAAGGCAGCTTTTCTCATTTGGTCTTACCTGTTAGGAAGGTCTCAGCGGGTTCGTATCCATAATCAGTTTTCTTTACCCTTAGATATTTTCTCAGGTGTTCCTCAGGCATCTATCCTAGGGCCTCTTATTTTCATTATATACACTGCAGATATCCTCAAATCAATCAAACATTGCAAAATTCAAGCTTATGCAGATGATACGCAACTATATACACATTTTGATATTGATAATTTCTTGAATGTACAAATTCTTATCAATCAAGATCTTGATTTAATAAAAAATTTATCGAAAGACCATGATCTGAAGCTCAATTCTGAAAAAACTACACTAATGTGTTTTGGTAAAATTAACAAACGGAAAATTATCGAACAGAACTTGCAAGTTAACGTTGATGGTCATATGTTAAAAATTGTGGATTCCACAAGAAACCTTGGCATACAACTTGACACCAATTTGAGATTTACAGAACATATCAAGAATCTCATGAGAAAGGCATATTTATCTCTGAAATTTTTATATAGTAGACACATCATGAGTAAGAAACTAAAAAAAATGCTTTGTGACTCCCTAGTTTTAAGTCATTTTAATTATTGTGACTTCATATATGGGCCATGCCTTTTGTCTTTCGATAAAAGCCGGATACAAAAAGTCCAAAACTCATGCTGCCGATTGATTCATGGTGTGAGAAAGTACGACTCAATTTCTCAGAAATTTAAAGAAACAAAATGGTTGAATATGACAAATCGCAGACCTCATCACCTTGGAAATTTTCTCGTCAGTCTTGTAAACCTGCCATATTCGTCGTCTCTAAAAAGTAAGCTAATCCCACGAAAAGATATACATTCCAGAAAAATCAGGAACATCAACAAACTTACTATGCCTCATCACAGCACATTTATGTTTCAGCGATCTTTTTTTTTTCAACTCAATCCAACTTTACAACCTCCTGCCGGAGGAGTTCAAACTTTCGAATATGAACAAATTCAAATATAAATACAAAGAATATCTTTTCAATGAACAATGTTAATGTAATAATGCATTTCACCCACGCCACTGATGGAACATTTCAGCACATAATGTTTTTCAATTTGCTATAGTATATATTCATAGTTATATCTATATCCTCTGTGACCTGATTTGGTTGAGTTTGAGTAGCCTCTGAGCTAGACTTCGCCAAAATTAGTGTCGCAATTCCTGTATTATCTCTATAATATAATCAATAAAGTCGATTTATTATTATTATTATTATTATTAAGAATTCTTTTTTTTCCAACACTCGTGTCTCCACGAGCAAATCACCGAAGATCTGCAACAAATTTGACGGCGGCGAAAATGGGTGACAGATAGATAACCTCAAATAATACCCTTACAAAATAAACAAAACAGATTCCAAACAGAAACCTTCAAACAAATCTGAGAGTTCAGAAATGCATAATTCATCACACCGGAGAGCACCACGGTAAGTCTAATGTCTCTTTACTGAGTAATGAATACAATGCTTCTCTCCAATTCTAGGCCATATAGATCAGAAAGCCAGATGTCAGAGACTCCTGAAGCTTAATATCATCACTTCCTTTGAGAGGAAACTACCATACAGGACTTATCAGTGAACTATTGTGATATGGTTGATAAAATAAATGTTGATTTGTTATTATGCTTGACTGATTATTTCTCAGATTGAATGTTCTCTGTAAGTATCTACCTACCCAGTTATGCTAAATATTTACAAAAAAAAATTGACTGGGCTCTTGACCACTAAAAAAAATGTATCAAATCAGTTTATAGCATTTTTTCAAATGCTACAAGGACTGAAAAGTGGTCAGATTGTATGAATCATTTAATGAAAGAAGAAGATAAGATGTATGCAATGGATAACATTGTGGAAAATATGGTTGAGGAGTTTGTATTCATTGTAAATACAGGTTCCTCATCAGAAGAGGACCCTCCTAATATTTCAGATGACAGTGCTGAAGAACCATGAATTCCTTCCATATCTTGATTATTACCACTTTTTATGAACTCTGGAGGCTTTTAGTGATAACAGGTATCTACTGGAATTTGTTAGATGCCTTTTTATTTTTATAACAATGTCATTTTTAGATTCATGTTCCTTGAAGGTAATTATTTCAGTTGTATGTGTCTTTCATAATTTCAAACATTGAATTGGTGAGTGGAAAATTAAACCAAGACAAAGTACCAAGATGACATTCTTCACTGGTTTTAAACACAGTTAGGTACTCATGAATCTGGAGAATCCTGCTAGTATAGTTGAAGTAATTCTTTTGCAGCTACAAAAAAAACAGAAATATAAGAATGACTCACCAACAAAGATATTCATTTTTTATTATAATTTGATGCCATAGTTACTGGAAATATTTCATGCATATATTATTTTTAGAAATAAGTAAACCCCTGAACATAAGGCAGAGAAGTATGGACAGCAAGTATTTCTACTACCTCCTGACCACTTTATTATTATTCCCATAGAATTGATATGGTATCACCCCATGGATTCAAATATAAGAGAAACGAGAATAATGTGAGTTGATTATTATATATTGTAATGGAATTCGGCAAAGTCATGAAGAAGTATCGCCGATATCAAAATATCCTCCTGTATTGGACATTTCAGATAGCTCTCGATTGTTCGTAATTGATCTAGAACAGAAAAGGATGGAATATTCTGGAAGCTATCAAATGGAAAGAGATGACAGAAAAGTGACAGTTTGAAAAGGTTCTAGAACAACCCAACCACGATATATATACAGGGCCAGATAATGGCAGAAGTTAGTCAAATACGAAGTTGCGTTACGTGAACATCGTTCATAACCTACAAAATAAATAGCTGTTATGAATTAGTCTGTAATAAGTGTTTGTGTTCATTGAAATAAATTAGTTATCAGTATAAACCTGGTCGTCCTTCACTTCTACCCACGAAGATCGTAACAATTGGTGTCAGAAGCGAGGATCTGTGAATTTCGTTGGACTTTTGTGAACGAGCAGTGAAAAATGAAGAGACTCAGTGAATTGAAGGTAGCGGACTTGAAACGTGAGTTGGAGGAGAGGGATCTCGAGACAGCAGGGACGGAAGCGGTACTCCAGCTCCGTCTCAAAAAGTATCTGATAGACATCGGCGAGGATCCAGAGACTTTCATCTTCGAGGAACCGGAATATGAAGAGATATTTGGACGAAGATAGCTGCTCAGCAAGAAGGGTTTTTGGCGCTGTTCGGGTCTCTGCAAGATCAGATCGTAGCTCAGCAAGATGAAATTGTCGTCCAGAAAGAAGAAATGGAAGCAAAAACGGATAAGCTGCAGGGCCAGATAGAAGAACTGAAGATGCAACTTCAAGTAAGGGACCTGAGACTGGAGAAACTGGAGAAAAAGCTTGAGTTACTTGAAACAGTTTGAAGCAGCAGCCAGAGGATAAGCCGGTGGCTCTAACGGTTGCTCTACGAGGTGATGCGCTGAACATCCTGCAAGCCATTCCGGAGGGTGAGGCAGATAGCTACGATTATCTCATCAAACGTCTCGACATGCGATATGGTCACGCACATCTGGAGCAGGTGTTTCGATCTCAGATGAAGAAACGTCGACAGAAAGACAACGAAAGCCTGCAGGAATTTGAAGCGGACGTTGACATCTGGTCCATTGCGCCTACCCGTCAGCCCCCGAATCTCTTATAGAATGTCTAGCTGTACAAACATTCGTCGATGGTACAAGAGATGAAGAAATCCAGAGGACGGTGCGTCTGAGTCGGCCCAAGAACCTTATTGATGCAGTAACAGTCGCGTTGGAGTTCGAAGCCGCGACAGAAGCTTCCCACATATGTCTGACAGTTCGAGCCATGGATGACGATGACAACAAAATCGAGAACTGCAGAAAAGAAGCTGATGAAGCCCTACTCGGTGCCATCAAGGATATCTTGGACGAGACAAAGAAATCGGTTCAAGGATAGAACTGTGGGGAGCTGGATCGTACTCAGAGGGACCGTAAGCGAAGAAAGGGGGTTTCCAAGTCAGGACCTCCAAAGTCACAGCAACATCGAGCTGGGACCAGTCAAACGAATGCAGATGTCTTGTCCAGACGACCTTGTCCTCCTGGGCGCTCCAATTGCTACCGTTGTCAGCGATGATTGGTTGCCTGCAGCTGTTCAACAGGAACAAGAGAAGGGTCCAGAGCTTCGAAAACTCCGAGAATGAAAGGAAGCAGATCGTCGCCACACTTGGCAAGAAGTAGCCCCATTATCACAAACCTTGAAGGCTTACTGGAGTCAGTGGGACTTTCTGCTACTAGAAGAAGGCCTGCTGAAGAGGAAACTCGAAAACGAGAACGGGTCAGATCATCGAATGCAGCTAGTGATTCCTAAGAGCCGAGTTCCAGAGGTGCTGCGCTACGTACATGATGGGACCTCAGGAGGACATCTAGGAGTGAACAAGACTCTATTAGATATATTAGGTGATCTGTCTTTAGAATAATGTTCTTTGTTTCAGGAGAGGAGTTGTATGCTGAACATACGGACTACCTGAATTCATTGAGAATTCCATATAGAAATCATGGAACTGGGTATTTGGAATTAAAATTATTTTTAGAAATTTGGTGAATCAGAATAATTTGATATATTAAAATCCACAATTCAATTTTACATGTGAATAATATATAATATAATATTGATATAAACAAACTTCTTTTTTATTTTTAGACTAGAGAATACAAATAGCAGATTTTTCAGTGGGCTTACTATGGAGACAGTGAATTATAGAACATTTGTTATAAATAAGTTATAAATTTATGTTGTATTTGCTTATTAAAATTTGTAATTTCTTACTGATCTTGAAAGTTACAGTAAGGAACTGTTCTCATTTAGTTAATTGTACATACTTAGATATAAGAAATATTTTTGTCAAATTGTTATGATATGAATAGTATGGTTTCATGAGTTTTTGTGGGTTTTCCTTATGGATCATATGGTGAATATTGAAATAAGAACTTTTATTTTATTATTCTCCATATGCGCAAATGCACCGCTATTTTTTTCCCACTAAATAAACAGATTGATCATTTATCCTAATCATTTTAGAAACTTCTACCTACCATTATCATATTATTATGTCCAATTGAAGCATAATCTGCTATAAAAAAATGAGAAATGTCTTGAGTTTTGATTTGAAACTCCATATTCAACATTACCTACATCATGAATTCGTTAAATTATTGTTTATTCTATTGTGCTTTTTGAAATTCAATGAAAAAAACTTCTCAGATTCGTAAATTCACTCAGAAATTGATAATTTGTTTCCTTTAACTTCCTGTAGAATGTAATAGGTCTATGGTTTCCATAGTTCTGAAATATTTGAATTCCGCGGGTTTGCTAGTGTAAACCGGGCTACTCTCACCAGTCCCACCACTGTATTCTTAACTGAAATGGACTATAGATCACTATCAGTTGAACACTGCCACATATGGCACAGCTAGTGCATCTTTTATTTGCATAAGATCTATTCATCATCAGGTAGCTATGGATAACAAAGATAAATATCCAGAAGCATGTGCAATCAATACATCCAGTTTTTATGTTGATGATTTATTGACAGGTTTCAACTAGATAAAATTTCATATCTGACGACAGAATAACAAAAACTCTAGGTTTAACTTTTAATTGAAGATATTTTTCAATTTGTGGTCAATAAACAATCATCTAACGTTTTCAAACGAACAATTTTGTCAACAGTATCTCAAATCTTTGATCCTTTAGGATTAGTGAGTCCATGCACGGTCAAGTCCAAACTTATCGTTCAAAAAATCTGGAAGTTAGGTTTGAGCTGGGATGAGAGCCTTCCAATTGATATCTATCAATCATGGAATGATTTTTACAGTCAGATTTTGGATTTTAATAACATGAAAATTCCTAGGCACATACTATGTCCGAATCCTACTTCAATAGAATTACATGGTTTCGGAGATGCTTCGGAAAAAGTATTCGGCGCTTGTTGCTCTTTTAGATCTTGGGATCGAATGGGAGAAATTCATTGTCATTTAGTATGTAATAAATCACGGGTTGCTCCACTCAAATTGATTTCTTTGTCTAAACTTGAACTTTGCGCAACCCTACTGCTGATTCAATTAACTCAGAGAGTTCTTAAAGTTATGTTTGAAGACATTTATTATTGGACTGACTCCATAATTGTTCTGTCATGGATTCTAACTGAATCATACAAACTCAAAACATTCGTTGCCAATCGCATCACTGAAATTCAACAATTATCTAATGAAAAACAATGGAATCATATTCCTAGTGAATCAAACCCAGCAGATATCATTTTTCGAGATCTGAATCCGAAAGAATTGAAGGAATGCCAGACTTGGTGGGTAGGTCCTTCCTGGATGTCAGAAGAAAAAGAAGCCTGGCCCAAAGGTGATTTTATTTTTCAAAGTGAATTACCTGAATTGAGAAAAGTTGATCATACTTCGATATCACACACTGACATTTTGAATAGATTTTTTCCTCCTATCAAGCTTCAAAGAGTAATAGTTCATTGCTTACGCTTTGTGAAAAAGCCCAAATCTTCTGATGCAAATAATCGTGAATTTGGTCAGTCAAATGCAGAACTTGAACAATCATTCTCTTGCAAACTTGTCCAACATATTTCATTCAGTTTTGATTTGAAATCATTGAAAAAATCAAAACCTCTTCAATCAAAAAGTAAAATTTTGTCATTAAATCCTTTTCTGGATAAAAACGATGTCATCAGAGTCGGTGGAAGGCTCAAAATTTCAAATTTACCTTTCGATAATAAACATCCTATATTGTTAGCAAGTTGTGGTAATTTCACTAAATTGATTATGAGATTATGATATATTGAGGATGGCAAGACCAGGAACAGGAAAATCGTAAAATGCTACCTATGTATATTAGTAGATTGTAGATTGTAGGGGGGGTCGTTAAGGCTGTGCAGCCTCTCAAGCACCTCGACCTATAAGATCTTTTGTGCATAACCCTCAATCTATTCGAATCCTGGGATTCCGAGACTTCGTGCAAAGTTTATCAGTTTCCTGGGAACTAGGTTCCTGATATCGGGGGGCTCTGAAAAGGCCCCTTCCAGGAACTTGAGCCTCTTGCAGAAGAGCGCTGGGCATTCGCAAAGCAAATGTTCTGCAGTTCTCGCAGTAGCGGCAACTATCACTCTCTGTTTTGCCCATCTTTTTGAGGTGATACCTCAGAGGGCAGTGTCCAGTGAGAAGTCCTGTTACCAGTTTCAAGTCTTTCTTGTCCAACTCGAGAAGCTGCTTAGCTTTCCTTGGCGATAGGCTCACTAGCCTTTTCGCTTGTCTTTGTCCTGGCACTTTATTCCAGTGAGATTTCATTTCATCCGCTTCCCAACGTCGAACCTCTTCTTTCAAGTGGGCCTTGGAGGGTCCACAGAAGGGTTCTGGGCCGGAAAATTGTGTATTTGCCCCTTCTTTGGCAAGGCAGTCTGCTTCCTCGTTGCCTTTAACTCCCTTGTGACCTGGAACTCACATCAAAGTGACATGGTTGTGTGCAGCCAGTTGTCTCAGGGATTGTTTGCAGTCCCAAGTCAGCTTAGACTCACAAGTGTATGACTTCAGAGCTTTTAGTGCTGCTTGGCTATCTGATAGGATATAGATTTCTGCCCTTCGAGTGTCCCTTTCGAGGCAGTCCTGTGCACATATCTTATGTATATTGTATATATAAGTATATTCGTATGTTTTGTCACAAAGGCAGCTCACCTCGAATTGTCGGACGATCTTTCTACAGATGCATTCATGAGATGCTTAACTAGATTTGTATCAAGGAGAGGTGTTTGAACTGAAATGTATTCAGATAACGGTACAAATTTTGTTGAGGCTGAAAATGAGTTGAAAGTTATAATATCAAGTCTTAAGGGTTTTTAGTAGCGAACAAAATTAATTGGCACTTCTCACCTCCATATGCACCCAATTTTGGAGGTCTTGGGAAGCCTGCGTGAAGTAAACTGAATTTCAGCTTAAAAGAATCATTGGTAACTCACACCTGACTTATGAGGGATTGAACACTGTAGTCACGGAAGTTGAGGCTGTTCTCAATTCCACACCCTTAATACCCTTATCCAATGATCCTAATGACCTATCCTCCCTCACACCCTCACATTTCCTCATCGGTGAGCCTATGACTGCCATACCCCAAAACGATGTGAAAGACATCCCGTCCAATCGACTAGCCCACTTCAAACTGATTCAACAACAGCTGCAACATTTTTCGCAGCGATGGTCGCATGAATATCTCAACACTCTACAAGAACGATCCGAATGAAAGATAAATCATAGAAACGTTGAAATAGGTTCCATGGTCCTGCTGAAGGATGAAAATTCAGCTCCATTATGTTGGAAATTTGGACGCATCACGGAATTGTTTCCAGGAAGCGACAAAATAGTTCGGGTTGTGAAAGTTAAAACTGCGTATGGTGAACTAAAACAGCCTGTTTCTAGAATTGGTATCCTTCCTATGGATAATTGATAATTTAACAGATATGTGAACAAGATTTTTTTTACTTATCAGCGTCAATATAATTTTGGTCGGTATGTTATTTTTTGAAAGCTGATCCTTCCAAGGCGGCACCATTTACTGATTCATAATGTATAATATCTCTGATATTAGTTACTAGGTAGATACGGTACCAGTTCTATAGTTGTTGCTGGGTTACAATACGAAATAATTTCTCAATACAGTCCTTTATATCAAATTCATAGGAGAAGTGAATAATATCATGACTTTGAACAAGAGCCGTAGGCCACCTTTGTTAAAATCCAAGTGGGCGTACTGTCTGCTTAGTGTCGGGAAAATCGGTCTTATTGCACGGACGTACCTCGTTAGATTGTTGTCTCGTTATCGGCATGGTTTTGTATTTAGATTGTGGAAATTGTAGTGTTCCTGCAGGGCTATCTAAGCTGAAAAAAACCAACCGGAGGGTTGAGACCTTGGGGTCGTCTGAAAAAATAAGAAACCAGCCCCTTGCGCCCTGATGCGATAGGCACCCTGCGGGCGTGAGAAGTTAGGTTCGTCCTGCATCATTATCCACCCGTGTTGGTCCTGACCCAGTAAGCCACTACTCTTTGTTCAGTTTACTAGACAATTTATGTCAAAGTAGGGGACCTCGTTGTCCATCATATATTCCTGACCACGTGCGTGAGGCATCCAACTTTTTTGGCACTAATTTTATTCCATTCAATAGGGTGCTCAGGCACCTAAAAGTTCACCTCTTACGAGGTCGTCTTTCCGTTACTTTGTGAAAAGTACTACTCTAAATTTTCTATATATGCGACGCCACTGTGGTCGGGGTATGAAAATGGACAACGTTTGTCTGATCTGAATGACCCTGAAGAACGGGTGTCGATGAACATCCCGAGAGAATTCCTTCAAGCCAGACGCAAAGACGCAGGTACATCTTTTCGGTCATGTCTCCTTATCTCTTATGCAAAGCGATAGACGAATAAAAATATTAGTAGTTCTTCTCTGTGTTACAATTATTACGATGGTTCTGAACCCTAAAAGAAACTGGGTACTCAACGAAGCACCGTAGGAGGTCCCAATCAGATGTAATCTTTTGATTACTAGACGATTACAGCCAAATCACTAGACGATCACAGCCAAATTCACACAAACAGTACGGACCCCGGTATGTCAGGTTACAGTTACCAGAAGTCTCAAGATCTTACTCTGATTCTAAATGATGTATACAAACTGACAGGCAATCAGAAAATAAGTAGCTAGAAGAACATTAACGTCTACAGGTGAGCCAATTACATAAGCAGAATGAATTGAAACATCGACAATGACCTGAGTTAATCATCTAATAATGAACATGTAAACAGCGATTGAAAATATAAAGACAATACCTTCATCAAATTGTCTCATATCAGAATACTGAAGAGGGATTATGGAGTAAAATTCATTCATGCACAGTTCCCACAAGAAATAACACAGCACTATACACCCCATCGCAGTGTCTGATCGGTGCATATCGATATGATAGAATAAACAAAATAATGATAAAACACTACACTGCGCTAACACACCCCATCAGAGTACAGAGTGATTCAAAAAATCTTAGCTAGAATCGAATACCAAACAGTTAAAGAATAAATAAAATTCAGGTAGATATACCCAAGAGGAATCAAATACGGAGGAAAAAATAAAGCAGGGGACAACATACCAATAATTATGAATTATGATAGCAAAACCATCATTCAATCATTAACAACTGAGGAAGAATTATAGTGATAAACGTCGAATTTCACAAGAAACAAAAAAATAGTCTAACAAACCCACGCGTGATATTTTATTGAGAGAAATAATACACAATACCAATGAAATGAATTATGGAAGGGAATTAGGAGAAAAACTAAATGCAAGCAGATATACCATGGTGGAATAAGGAACCAAGAAATCAGGAACACCATTTTTTCATCATTCCGAGAAAAGATAACGCACAGCCAAAATGAGAACAGTATGTTTTATAAAATTAACCGGATTACTATAAATTTGCTTGTCTAATTGAATTCTGAGTATGAATAAACTACTCTCTCTTCTGAAAGAATTGATAGAAATATCTAAATCAAATCTTCCAATCACAGTTCCGATCGCCGTTTTTCATAGATAGCACTCATGTTATTGTATCTTTTGTCCTATCAGCTGATAAAAACGAACAGTGAAACAATGAAATGCATTGATAATGAAAATGAACCTAACGCAGGTAGCAAAATCCAGAATGCCATAAATAATATACAGTATAGCGTATATCAACTCACGACTTCAAAATGATGAAAACAAGCCAAAAATCATACAGAGTAAACAGGCAATGTGTACAACTATCGCGTTTTTTTGAGACAACCATCATTAAATACAGATGATAGAAAGGACCATGAAAACAATAAAATGTACCGACATTGCATATTGGAAAAAAATCGGATCGCGAAAGTCAGAATGCACAGAACTGCTACAAATGATACACAGTGGCTCCGGTAATATCACGTTTTCATTATTATCATTAAAAAAAAATTATTATGTATTCAAAATGGCAAAATCAAGTCGATAATCAGATACAGGGAAATAGGCATTAACGATCGATGAAGGTGGAAAATGATTACGTATTCAAAATGAACAAGTCGAGAATCATGTCCATTCTGAAGGACATTAACTGTCAACTTCGTTATGAAAGATGAGAAATTATAAATATCAAAACATAAACTCATGCCAGAAGGATTCTATGAAATCGGAAATGGAAAACGACATTGAGATATCGACATAAAGCAAGAGAAAAAAACAAGTCGAAATGACAAAGCCAACGCTGTTATTATTAATTCATGTTTATCCTGGTTTTCCGTACATTTCTCTGAGCCTCAAGCATCTTCTTCACCTTCTCCATAGTCTATGACTGAAGTTGTCCTGTCACGGTCAACAAAATTTTTCGTCTCCAAAGGACACCTACCCGGTGAACAAAGACGTCTGCTATGAAGTAGGACGATCTCAAATGAAGCTACAAAAGGATTATTTTCTCACAAAATATATTCAGAAAATCTGACAACAGATCAAAATTATTTCAGAATTGACAAACATTAACTTTTTTTTTGTTTTCTATACACAGAGCAGAAAATCGTTAGTGAAAACTTCTGTCTTCAACAAATCTGTCAAAATTCAACTTTCGGTAACAAGACGGGAGACTAAGACCCAAATATTATGAACAATGATGAATAAACAAGGAAGCGATGTGCATCGAGAAGCATATAACATTCACATATTCACGATAAATAGACTTCACCTTATTGACAAATTCCAACACCATCAAAGTTTCAAAATCACTTCCACTTTCATGATGAAATCTGAACAATTAACGGGAAAAGAGGATCAACGATTCCAATAATTGAAAATCTATCAACCCCTATTTCTATGCACAGTTCATGAGAACAACCGTATACAAACATCCAAATTCGAAGTCGAGCGATTACTAAAAACTAGCTGGTGACTACTGACTGCTATACGCTATACTGATATCAAAAACCGCAGATAATGTGTTTCCTGTTACACGAACAAACTCTCGAGAAATCGTAACTATTTGAATTCAATTTATAATGGAAATGTATATGAAAAAATATATTTCAGAGATATATCAGACAATCAAAGTCTGAGAAATAAGAATTTGCAATGCTCTTTTAACGAGATCTGATAATCGAAAGGGTTATTCGAATATAGCCAAACAGCATAAACTGATTTCTCACATTTCAAGACAATACTTATAGCCAAATTATAATTATGAACAAAAAAGGCCTAACAGGTAGCGAAAGTACATAACTTGAACCAAAAAAATATACCCGAAATCTGTTTCGAGAACCCATGATATATTAACCCTTTCACAATGATGCTGACCTACTTTAGAAGCATATTTTCCATGGGATTATTCACTCTTCGCTTTCGTGATAGCTTTGGAACAAGGTATTAAACAGAGATTTCTATGGAGGAATATATATATACAACATCTGAGGAGTACTCGAGATCGATATGAAAAATTATTCTCTAAATTGAATACCAAAAAAATTCAAACAATATCAGCTACTCTGAACGCCAGATAAGTATTCGAGTCCACAAACGTAATTAACGTCCATCAACATAAAAAATTCAAGAGGAAATACGTAATAAACACGAATTCTGAAGAGAAATCATCAACTTTCAAATTATGTGAATAAAACCATTATGAAATGCCCTATATACAATGAGATGCTATGGGATCAATGGCAAATCAATGACAACAAAATCAAGAATCCTTCAGAACCCCACCTATTTGCATTGAGTCGAAAAATAAAATGATTCCTATCAAAACACTTCCCTATTATTTCATCATTGAGAAATACCATATATATTCTAAGACGAGATGATTAATAGATAAACTCTTTTCTCGACAAATAGTTACTCTCGAAAAGTGGTATGGAATGAAATTCGTGATTTCCATAAGGTGTGGAGCTCGAAAGCAACAACTTTTGGTTTCTCCGGGTGCCATTTGTAAAGCCAACAGGGACATGATCTAACTCTGGAAAAAGAATTCTGCCTGAGGACTTCGAAAATGACAACTTACCTTAATGCAAAATTTAGTGGTTTGCGAGAAATCAACGAAAAATTTATGACAAATTCTGCAGCAATTTTTCGGACCACTTTTTCTCTCCAGCGTCATTAATATAGCTATCTGTAGCCCTGAAAAAACTTGTTCAATATCGAAGTGAAATCAAACTATACTACAATAACGTTAAGTTTCTGAACTATAATCAGTTCAACTGTAAACAGCACAGATCGTACAATATTAGAGGCCGTTCCAGTATTCCTTCATGGTGGAAAGAGGCAGCTTTTGTCTTGACTGTAATTATTTTTGAAATGTATAGAAATCATTATCCATTGATAAATAATCATATATTATTCATTATTAATAACCAGCAGTCTGCATATTGTCATTAAGCATGTCTCAGATGCTTCAAAATACTGTCCAAGTAGTGATACAGAAGCCAGAAGCAAATGTATTCGAATCAAATTCCCGGACTATTTTCATAAAAAAGTCGAAGAATTCGAATACACTATCGAATATTCATCAATAAAAAAAATCTATTTTCAGTGGAAGAACCAAACTCCTCGAACTCGAGGCATTCAGCTAGACTATCAGATTTCGAATACAGAAAAAATAATACAGTAGGCGACTGTTTATCATAATATACGTAACGGCGAGTGACAATCACAGCTATTTACGATCAAGTACGAAATTCAAAAACACTGAATTTGTTAATAATATAATCTTGAACACTTGGATGGAAAACTACAAAATGACAGAGAAAGAGAACATTAAACTGCTGAAGACCCTAGCTACTTCACTTAAGTGATAGTGAAAGGTATGGAATTCAATGTTTTCCTTACGAACAAAACATACATCTCACAGGATCAGTTATTCAGAATAGCATCTAGTGAATTACGTGATCCTGAACAATTGAATGTGAGGATTTCTAAAATTCAAGAATTATTATCATAAATATTCAGGAAATTGGCAGTCAAAAGTACGGTCCTTAAACTACTTTTGAATTATTTCAACAGCCCAGATGTCTAACTAATGTGCACCATGGAAGAACAAAAATTATGAATGGAAATTAATTGAATTAAGAAAAAGTAATGAGTTCAAGATATAACGGACCAACAAAGTCTAACCACATTGAAAATTATGTTCGAAACATGCTAAAAGACTGTACTATCAAAACAATGAATCAGGTTCAGGTTCGCAGCGTGAAGTTCACATAAATTCCAAAGGTCTCAAATAAACGTAAAATTGTGAATTGGAAAAATCCAAAATTCATTGAAAACGGCAGGCACTCATGGAACTCATGAAATAAATCCAAAAGGAAGATTTCAAAGTTCGAATTGTCGACAAAATAGTTATTGAAGCAAAAACTAACGTATTTAAAACCCTCGTTACAGGAGAAGAGTCAAACTGTATAACCTTCTTTGCTCTTTAGATTGTAAAGCGGCAAGAAGTTATGACTTATGCCTTTGGGCTGCTCAGATTGATGCGGTAGGTCGTGGATTCCAAAAGAAGTTATTGAGAAAATTTGCTGTCAGAGAGAATTTGGGAGCCAGACTTGCAAAAGGCAAAAGTCGAAGGGATAAAGATACCTCTTAAACAACCTTGCTTATGTGGGAAGAAAGAAATATAAGTAGATATAAAACAAATTAACAATTTATTTCCTTTAACCAACATAAAAGCTGAAGGCTGAAAATATGAGCTGGAGGCTTTACAAAATATACAGAAATCGTAGCGGAAGGCTGGAAATATACGTTGAAAAAAAATCTGAATCAATAAACCAGAATCAAAATGTCCAGAACATTTCACTTTACAATGAAATTTGTTTACTGATTCTTATCTGGGGGCCTTGGCACTCAGATGGATAATACCTGGGATGACTGGTGTTCTTTTAGTGAACCTGGTCCTGATCAAACCTCAATGAATTCTCACAGCCTGGGGTAGCTTCGTCACCTTTCCTCAGCCAAAAAAGGTACTTTATCACAGCTGGTGTGGAGACGATGGGTGCAGAATTAGAGGTGGTATTAGGCTGCTATAGACCAATTATCCAATGAAGAACCTCCTTGTTCATCAGTCAATCCTCAGTGGTGCTCGAATAGATGGTGCATAGGAAGAAACCAAACAGAATCAAGATAATGTCGACAAAAATTTGCAGGGACGAAGGATATCTTTTGATCCGCGATTTAGCTCAATGTTCTGGGTATCAAAATCAAATGAAAGATATATGATCAAAAATACTCAAATTCTCAGGAAAGTATTAAGCTCACAAATACTAGAATTTTAGAAGCTGAAATTATGCGAGATTACAGGAAATCAATCCCAACAAAATATAATTGCGATATAGATAAGATGAATTTATCAAGAACTTTCGGAATATTCCTGTTTATTCAATGTTCGTAAAATTGAAGAACTTAATAGGTTTAGCTGACCTAAGTCAACAGGATCCAAATGAACTTAATTAATTGAATTAATCAAAGATTAAGATATGATAATAATATCAAATAGTTATTTTGAAATTTATAGGAAAAATAGGGTGGCCAGTCCTATAAAGCTAATGCCAGATAATTCTCCTAGTTCCCTCCAAGGTGAAAAAATGAACCAACATCTGATAGACCTTATATAACTCGACAATCTTCGACAAATGGTTGACTCAAATTGATTGTCAAGAATTGTTAAACTAATTATCGATGTCCACAGTACTCGAAACTAGACGAGACAATGCCGGCGAAAACAACCGTATCTCAGGCAGCATTCATTTCCCAGAAGGAAAATTAGTTTCCACACGTGAAACAAGTATAAATACAGAAATAAATGCTTATGAAGAAAAGTTTCGGACTTCCATTGTCTAAAGGTATGAAGATTTGAATCCTGAGAAAAGAAAAGCTGAGTTATGCTGAAAAAACGAAATAAGTGATGAATAAAAATTAACTATTTTATCGAATCAAGAAGATTCGAGTATCAATAAATCAGGTTATTATTAGTGTTAGTATATATGAAGTCGAAAAATGTAGATTTAAATGGGAGTTTAACTAGTCGATGAGCCTGAAAATAAGAAAAAATTGAATTAGAATTCAATAGCCTGAAAAAGAAAGGTTGAATTAGAAATCAATAGCCTGAAAAAAGAAAAGTTGAATAGCCTGAAAAAAGAAAAGTTGAATTAAAAATTAAAATAAAATGAATGAATAAAGAATTAAAATTATGAGAAAGATTCAAATCGAGTTTGTCACGACGTTTCGATTGTGTGTATCTACAATCGTCTTCAGGTGAGAACTAACAAAGTCCTGGGATACGGGGGTATTTATAGGTCAGCTATGGCGGGATTTTCCGGTTCAGTGAGCCGTAACCGGTTGATTCGGCTAATCAGCGGTTTCCATGTGTTGCGGATCTCGACGCTTCACATGGAAACGCAACACATGGAAACCGCTGATTAGCCGAATCAACCGGTTACGGCTCACTGAACCGGAAAATCCCGCCATAGCTGACCTATAAATACCCCCGTTTCCCAGGACTTTGTTAGTTCTCACCTGAAGACGATTGTAGATACACACAATCGAAACGTCGTGACAAACTCGATTTGAATCTTTCTCATAATTTTAATTCTTTATTCATTCATTTTATTTTAATTTTTAATTCAACTTTTCTTTTTTCAGGCTATTCAACTTTTCTTTTTTCAGGCTATTGATTTCTAATTCAACCTTTCTTTTTCAGGCTATTGAATTCTAATTCAATTTTTTCTTATTTTCAGGCTCATCGACTAGTTAAACTCCCATTTAAATCTACATTTTTCGACTTCATATATACTAACACTAATACTAACCTGATTTATTGATACTCGAATCTTCTTGATTCGATAAAATAGTTAATTTTTATTCATCACTTATTTCGTTTTTTCAGCATAAATCATCTTTTCTTTTCTCAGGATTCAAATCTTCATACCTTTAGACAATGGAAGTCCGAAACTTTTCTTCACAACTCGAGACATTGTCAGCCACCTTCAAACAAAAATAAATGCTTACCTGAGATAGAGTGTCCGGCTGATCAACCACCAGAACGTCTCCTCAAATTACAAGCTCCATAGGCAGGGATCACAGATCAGACCTCCTGTATATAATATGATATGAATTTCCTTTCTCGGACAGGTACGGCACTGGGTATCCAAATATCTAAAAAACAATTCACAGAGAGTAGATACTGATATAAACCTACTAACTACAAAGCTGCGGTGAGAAAAACAAAATTCGCAATATTTGATTTTTATTTGATTGATCTGATCAGATTATTCAACGTTAATATTATACGAAATATCTGGAAATACACGTGACCCGAAATGGCCAGATATACCTTCATATTTCAAGAGGTAAACTCTCTCAGAATGAAAATAAGTAAGAAAAATATAACAAGGAACTATCAATTTATTATTCAAAAAATCATTTAAACCAACCAAATGTCGTCGATTCCTCGTTATTCCCGAAAAATTCTCAGATTCAAAAAGGAAAAAAAAGTTTAGACCTACCAGATATCAGTTCACCTGCTCACCTCGGAAGCTAGAACCAGAAGAGCGAAATCAAAAACTATCGATAAACATCAAAAAAACGCATCCTCTATCTCTCTCGCTGTCGCCTATTCGCGATAGAAAATAACACGTAGCACTATCTCATGGTAACAACTCGATCTTCTCGAAGTGGTATCTTTTTTGTTTTGTTTTCATATTTTTGATGTTTGTCTCATTGTGACATAGGTATCTTTGCTACCAAACAATAACTGAAACGAGAAAAACGATAAGATTTCACATGTATTTCACCAAAACATCTCTCGAAAAACTGCTGGAAGTACACTTTGCCAAAGAGTACACCATCCACATCAGAAGCGAACATAAACAGAACAGAGGTTAAGTTTTTCTGTGGGTTATCCTCCAGAGAGTTCAGTGGTTATACCACTTCGAGTAGTTCACGAGTCACCGCTAGGTAGCGTATCGCTTAGCACCTATCGCGAATATTTCATCAAGATCATGCGTCACCACAGGATTCGCATTCAGCAGTGTCTATTAATACGATACATCGGAGATATGAAAAAAGTGTATACAAGTTCTTCGAATTAAAAAAAGTTCCGTAGATGGAACGAAATATTCGTTACAACTGGTCTTTTTCTAAAAACTCGGTACAAAAACTAGCGACGAATACAAACATGACAGCGTGTGATTATTTGATGTTTCCCAAATAGTCAGGCCTACATAAGAATATTAAACAGACGTAATCAAGATACTGAACCAAAAAATAAATAACTTTTCAGCACACAATATGTTTGAGATGGAATATGATAGAATAGAAATTTACCAGTTTCACTCAATTACAACAAAGATTATATACACTCTAGATAGGCAACGGGTATAGGCTTACTGGCAACATCATATCTAAGTTGTATAGAGCATCGAGAGATGTCACTACCTGTGAGAGACAGCAGATGTTTGCTACGTTTTACAACTCCCCCCTTACTTCCCCATATTAATACATCCAACGTTGCTCCGTTCGAGAGAAATTCAGAGACTGTGTTTTAAGATACTCACTGGCTATTCGGTTCGAGGTTTAGTTTAATTACAGAATGTTTCGAAATTATCACAATTCTTGGCTATATTTATGGAGTGTAGGTATATGATCTTTGATGATACATATAAAAATTATCATTCGAAAAAAAACGAATCCTGCGAGATTCAGGAACACCCAACCCTAACCGAACTGGAATCTAGAATTATACAGAAATGGCAAGGTTTATGATTTCGGTTTTCCATCGTAAAAGATGATAATCCTCGTAGTTCGTAATGTATTTATACAGGGTGTTTGATTATATATACGTAGGACTTCAGGATCAATATTATAAAAAGAAGTTTCTATCGACTCATCCTCTGAAATGCACCATTTTCGAGGTACATGGTGTTGAAATAAGCAAAAAGTTTTTTGCGAATATCTCTGGAACCGTGTATCGCACAAAGAACAGCTTTCGTAAGCATATTCAACTAATAATATTTATGTTATAATTGAGAAGATTTCGAGGGGGTAGAGGGTCTTTCTTTGTCCGAATTCTACGTTACTAGAAAAAGTAAATTTTTTAACCGCTCATATGTTTTATTGGTTTCTTTTGGTCTCAAGCTCGTTTTAGTTGACTGATTTCGAGCAAAATAAATTTTTATGGTGAAAAACGTGGTCAATTTTCTGAATTGCGGCGTGCATTGAAGCTATAACGTTAGACAATTCCAACAATCCTGCGCATATATTATGAACACCCTGAAGCAACATTGAAATATTCAAAATGATTGTCATATTCTACAGAAAACCTCAGATATCTATCAAATATTTGAAATAAGTATCAGATGGGGATGATTTGAATTATCCCCCATTAATTAGAAAAAATCAAATAAACTTCGCGAAACTAATTTCGTCGCACTCCAAAAATTAAGCTCCTGTTAAAATCTGAATAACTTTTTCCTGCTTCGAACAATTCGAATTCTGTTCACAATGTCCGCTAGCCCAGTCCTTCAACTATAATCTTGTACTTCTCCGAAGCATGAGGTTCTTCACATAAAATCGCTACAGAGTGTTACGTGAAACTATGCAAAATTTCTGAATTTTCAAAACGATCCCACAAATAGAAAAAAACGTGTTTTCTTCAACTTTGACAGCAGAGGCATGAAGATGATCTAATTACCTTGAGACATTTCACAAATTGCCTTTTCATCTCTGTTATTTACTGAGTGATCTCAAAAAATAAACTTTCAGGTTTTGCACTCATAACTTTTTTTCATGTCAACCGAATCTCAAAATCTCAGGCTCATTTAAAGTGAAGAGAAATGAAGATCAGAATTAACTCAAGACGAACTTCAAAGATCAAGAGTTTCCTTGAAGGTGACCCAAAACAAAAGACATTTTTTTGAGAGTAAATAGAGATAGAAAATTATTCGAACAATGTCTCAAGTTAATGAGATGATCTTCATGCCTCTGCTGTTGGAGTTGAAAAAAAAATGTTTCTCATCATTTGAGATCGTTTTGAACATTCCAAAATTTGGTAATTCTGCACTTATCATTCGATCTGTATTTTGATGAAAATTTTTGTTGGTCCTGAAAAACACGAATTTCATAATATTATTGTGGACAAGTGTTGTATCTTCTTAGATCCCAGGATATATTACATGCATTAAAGATGGTTAATTGTGATTTTTGTCTGAGAAAAACATCGTTAATATGTAATTTTTCTGTAATTTTCCTATTATTTCACCAACGAGGCTACATAAACAACGGCCATTTTAAAAACCTCTGTGCGAATCTTGAACTAATAAAGGTGGATTTATAGCTGCCTTATAGCAACAGTGAGTCAGTGAGTCAGTGATGTGTTCTATCTCTTCAATACATGTCAAAAAGAAATATAGATATCAGTAGAAGAAAGTGAAATTTCGAACTTTGACATCGATTAACTCGAAAACTAGAGATATTTTCACGATCATAAAATTCGTGTTTTTCAGGTCAAAATACGTCAGTACCAACAAAAATGTTCATCAAAATATAGATCGCATAATTTCGGGTAATTTTGTACAGTTTCAGGTAACACCCTTGAAACGGGTGATAAATCAATCAAGGGAATATTTAATTAGACAAAAAAAACAATTCTAAGGCTGGTTGTATGTATGTATGTATCATCTAATAAATTTCAAGTGAGTACTCAATTCTTGGCCAGAGTGAGCCAGTTTGCTCAGTGGTGAGGGTATGGGTTCACAATACCAAATCAAAAGAATAAAAGGAAACAAATAAAGGGGCGTCACCCGTTCAGATACACTCTGTGACACCAAGAATATTACCCAACGGGAGGATAATGCTGATCAACGACTAAGTACAAACTATAATATTTCATTTATCAGAAAATTATAACAACCATTATCAAATACGAGTTTATATAGAAGAAAATTATATAACCACAACATATGTCGCAATCTTATCTACAATTATTAAGTTCAGTCAATAACAAAACCCCTTCATATGTAGTTCACACGAAGATATATCATTAATATGGTATATATTGTTTATATGATATACTATCGATATAAAATACTATTTTCTATTTTCCGGATTGAGCAATAAGAGTATCCCTAGCGATAGTGGTAGTTCAGTAAGTTCCCCAGTGAGAGAAGAAAAATTGGACAGGTATTTTCTTACCAGGCATCAGGAGCATTCGAGTATGGTTTTTCCCTTAATATTGGTATCATTTGGGTTGTATAGCTTACAGCAGCGATATAGTATTTCTACTAAATATGAAGTCGTATACCCTCGGAATGTTGAGGGTTCCAATTCAAGAAAAGATCTGCTTTCACAAATGCAATGCCAGGTATCTGGATAGATTATTGAATAGTACAATACTATGAAGAATATCAGCAGCAAGTTCTAGTGTATAAATCCGCAATGAGCGATAATTATTTTCAACAATCGACACCCAAAATAAAGCACAACAAATTACATAACTCAGTATGAAAACTCCTATTTATGAGTCTACAAAAATTCTCAAAATTCTCAACTTTTTGGGAACGAGGTGTGTTCTCTTGAAGAAAATTATTACACTAGCGATGGTTCTCAGGATTGCCATACCAATTGATAATATCGAGATCATTTCAGTACGAAAAATCTATTCATAAAAACCTCGTTAACAGTTTGAATATTCGGAATTGAGTTGGTAGTACTGAAAAGGTACTGACGTTCTAAAAGTAGGTGATATTATAAAAGACATACTCCTTCATATTTCATCCTTATCTGACAACAACTGATTTTTATACCAGATCGGGAAAATAAGCGCCTATATATATAAGTGTCCTACGTATCGATAAACCAGACTCTCGTTACTGCGAAATCTCGAATACAGGCTGTCCCTCGAAAATAAATCTGATTTCGAAGAGGAAGGCCACAAAAATAACAAAATAAATTTCTGAAAACAGATGATAGATAATGATATTAAATCTATGATTATTATTATTATTACTCTCTTGATATTATGAAATGTAACACCCTGTAGCGGTTTCAGAATTGAGAATCCATTCTTTAGCACGATCATCACTGGGAATTTTAAACATGTGTGAACCTTCATCATCTCCTCGAGTCTTTCCACAGTTTTGAAAATAACATTTATCATCACTAATACGCTTAATCATAAAAGAAGAATAGTAAACTAAATTATATTGCAAAAAAAATGCAAACAAAATTCGAAATAATACTCCATCACGGCCGAGGCACGAATGGAAGAAGCAGACAGGCAGAATAGCATAAACATCCGCGACCACTGAGGATTGATAAAATGAGGCATGGAGACTTGGCACGCGCGCAAACGTGTATCGGACTGCGTCGGACGTATTCGCCTACAATCGCGAAGATTCTCAAAAAACTACACACATTTATGATAGAAAATCACTGAACTCAAACAAGAAGTGGAACGATAATGCAATTCAGCAGTTTTACGCTAAATTGAATTCGCGCATACCACGTAATCATATAGCAAAATTGAATGTGGAACATGCGCAGAAACCTTTTGCACAGGACCGGCACTACCAAAGATGACAAACTCAATAACACAGCTTTTTAAACAACAGATAATTCAACAAGAACACAAAAACACAATATGAAGCCGAAAACAGCTTGCTGTAAATCGAAATGGACAAGATTCGAGAATAAAGAGCAATCAAATACAATGTAAACAAACCTTATAGGCTGCCGAGTGGGCTGACGCCAACTCTTGGTTCTGTGGCTGAAATATGTAATTTCAGACATACGTTCACATAACACATCAAAAACGTAATCTCAGACGTGCCCAGCTAACCCTGGCACATATTGCGCATGTGCTCGATTCAAGGTTTATGATTCGCCTGTTGGCCGTAAATAATCCTCGCGCATCCTGCTATATTGTCGTTCCATTTCTTGTTTGAGTTCAGTGTAGAAAATCCGCTGGTTCCCAATGGCGGGAATTCAACGGCCCTGTTGGCTCCCAATGAAGCGTTGCCAATTATTTCAACACGGGCGGTGTCCATCTAGAGTGTATATAATCTTTGATTTTAATTATCATAATTCGAAGGATAAACAACAATTGAGTGGTCTATAAAACAAATCAAGATACTGGAATATATGCAGATCTCATATTTTGAGACATGCAGAAAAATAAACATATATTGCACAGACAGACAATGGATACTATCAATGAATATCAACTGAACCTGCAGATAAAAATCTCTAAATATGAATGAAATAATTGCAATCATCAGTAAAACTCGAGAGGTCTTCAAACACGAAATGTGAATATTTTCGATCGGAAGAGGCATACTGAACATGTCTGATAACATATGTTTTCGAGGTATACTAGCAAAAATGAAACTCGATTGTCAGCACATGATATCATTTATTTACAATGGAGAAGACTGCATAACGTTTACAATAATTCAACAAGTGATGATCTTGAAGTAATAATCTCATCGTTATCGGAGTGCAATTCATATATTAACTATTCGAAATGGAGTATTCACACTTTTTCATTGATAATCTGTTATAAGAAATAACTAGATATTTATTTCAAAATACCCATATTCGTTGCGATCAGCACATCGTTGCCAAGTGTTCATATTCAGGAATTCAGCGGTGAACAAGTCACGAATGAAATGAACCTGAGCGCATAAGTCAAAGTAGAAATATCAACGGAATGTTACATTGAACAATACATAGAAAACGTGCTTCCAGCCCCAATCAAGATTTCAGATTTCCATTCCATAATGAAACACAGCTGAAAGTAAGCTAATGAGAAGAATATTCGAGAAGCCGCTTATCTTCGAAAAGGGCGATTAAAAACAAAAAAATAACAAAAATCAGCATATTCGGGATGAAGATAATGCCTCAACAATCAGTTTCAGTTGTATCAATGACGTTGCTTGTTTCTATGGGCCTAGGCGCGATGAACGATTGGAGGAGGGGGTTTATAGAGAAATGATTGTACGAGGAAGGAATAATATTACAAGGTGAACCAAAATCCTCCAATCGTCCATTGTACATCTCATTCAACACTAATGTAATGTAAGTACAACCTTATCGTTGATATGGAGAAATACCAGCTGTATTCATGTCAATGAAACACGAGTTCTCTACACATATTTATCGATATTATTCAGAATACAAGACATACCGTATTTCTAATAACTAATAAGCGTTCATCATCAGTTTCAGAGCCGGCAATTATTCAATAATATCGTAGCCTGGCAAGAATTTATAAAATTGTATTTTTAAATTTCGAGCCAAAAGGTAATAACAATCTTAATCCATCAACCATGTCGTTGGGGTCTTCATGTACGATGGAATCGTCATCACTGATTTTATGGTTGTAGTCATCAGTTCCTTGTGAATACTGTGAATCTTCATCTCTGCCCGATTTATCGTCGACTTGCACAGCGTTTGTAGTAGCAAATGTAAGTTCATCTTTGGATGATACATCTGCAGGTACAGTTTTTGAACTATTCAAAACTGATTTATCATTCGTTTCGTGTAGAAGAATCAAATATTCATTTGCTATATACCGTACTAACTAACAGTTTCTTGATCTGTTGATAGATGTTCCATTTCGTCGGTATTTGGTTTATTTCGAATATTGAAGGGTTTGTGTTTTATATCGTTTTCTCTGTGTTTCCGCAGAGTATTTTTTCAATCTATCAGTTCTGGTGAATTTTCGACTACAGTAATTATAATGAAACATAACATTATTATGTTTGTTTATATGACGTGACAGGCTGTTTGACCACTCGAATTCTGAGCCACAAACTGATTACTGCTCCATACCCTCCTCTTTGTGAATACGAGTCTAGGATAACAAATGATTTTCGATTGAAGGCGGCATCTATTTATAATGACCCGCCAAGAAACAACTTTAAACGCCCTCGCAACCGTCTCTCATCGTCAAAGGCGATTATATATCTTATATTGGCACAGGATTCCTTATTGAGCTGTCCAAGGTCCTCAGTTGAATTCAAATTTCAACTGTCAAATGGGACATGACGAATATATCATCTGACGAGAGCCATCTATATTTCTATTCGTGTGCTTCATTGTATTCTTCTTCAGATAGGGTTCCCCAATAAGGCCGCCAGATGACGTAGTGGTGACAACGTGTCACCACTACGCAGAATTTTTTTCTTGAAACATTCCCCACACCATGCTGTGAGTCTGTAGTCGCCTATGCCTTTTCTATCAACGTTGTACTCTTCTGATACATAATGAACTTTTCCGTTCTAGCAAAAGGAGCAAGAACTAAGTTTGCAGTCACTGAAATTGCAGGGTCTACCCCAATCACAGTTCGGCATTGTGCACATATACATATAATTTCATCTACCTTATATCTCTCAATCGGTCCAAATATGCCTCTTTGGTCGCGTGTGGGTTCTATGTCATAAAAATGAATAAATGGAATTTTTGTAGGTTCAGCAGATATCTGTGATGTAGTTGTACAATACCTTTCTTGGTGAAAGTCGAGATACAAGTGAATTTTGATGCTGTGCGATTCGCTTTTATAAGCAAAATCGGTGAAACCAGATGTTCCGAACCGCCACCCCAACTGCCCAAACAGCATAAAGCTATCCATGGGATGTACTGAGGATTTCGATTTGAGATTTCGAAATATCCCTGGGATATATGTATGTTGTACAAAGGATATTCTGTAGAGATAGAAGTGGGACTAATTTCTTTATCCCGTGGATCTCCTCCGTATTCACTCTTCTATATCCTGGGGATGTGAAGAGGTCAATATCGGGACTATACTGAAAATAACCATAGGCCATCGGACACATACATCCGGAGGTTGACCTTTGGCTTTCATGAGATTATCTAGAGGATATTTCAGGAATTGATGAGGATTTTGAAATTTCCCTGGGATTCAAATAAAAGTGTTGAGTGTTAAAAATATACACTACTTTCGAATCTAGTTCAGTGATTCAATTAAATCTTCTTTCATATCTGAAGTTATAAACGAAACTCTTATGAATACCATCCAATGTATGTATTTCTGTTGAAAACTCATAGTAATACATGGATATCAAAGTTCATTTCAAAGTTGTGAAAAACAATGCTACACAAATTACAGGTGAATTATAACTCAACTAGAATAATAATTACAACACCACTATCACTGTAATTCCATAAACTACCTATCAGGTTATTGATTCACTGAACACTTGATTATTATTGAATTTATGAAAGATTACCTAATTTTAGGATTCAACTAACATGCACAACATCAAAATGAAGTATTTCTAAAAAAAAACGCTGAGAACTTCATCACTGTTGAACAATGCAAAGGATAAATGCTTCTCTCTTGAAAAGCTCTATTCGGTTCTTAACTCAAGAGAATGGAGTAGGTATAGTATATTGAGCCTCTGTATACTGTTGAATTGTCATCATCAACTACAGAATATGTTACCAACTCATTAGAACGTGAATGATGTAGCATTTAGCATCCATCAACAATGTTAGTGACTATCAGGTTATCAGGACTTTCACTCGGTTTTTCGATCAGCATACTATCAACTTTGGAGTGGGATGTTGAAATGATGAATACCAAGTACAACACCCTATGAAAAAACGAAACAATATGTTTTATCTTCAACTTCAATTTGTTATTCGCCAATACAAGGTACCTTGTACGAATAATATAACCCCATAATTTTCAGTTCATATTGTCATTATAGAAGTGAAACTTTCATCTGCTCAGCATGTTTCACAGTTTTGAATGGAAAATAACTTAACCGAATAAAAGTAAACTAAAATAATATAATTAACTTTTTTGAGGTTATGGATCTTTTGTGAACATAGGTCACAGATGCACAGAAATCAGAATACCCGATGACAGATGACGATGATACAGGTTATGTTGATACCGATGCACATCTTTGATACTTTCATACATAAGACATAAAAACGAAAAAAAGCATATCATTACTCTCATTCTCATTTCCACCTGAATATTGGTATATATTACAGAACTCGGTATATATCCTACCTTTGGCCCAGAACAATGACCATGGGACATATTTGAAGGTTATAATCAATCAATCAATCAATCAATCAATCAGTTCATTTTCCTTGTGACTTTCACATGTATAGGAATAGTCAATTTGTGATGAAAACATATTAATTGAATTGCAAACAATTCAGCGAAAGATCTGTGTTATCACACGGTATCAAAGTAATAAAATTTTTAGAAAAATTAATTTATGTTATAAAATGATTTGTCAGCTAAAAACAACTTAAGTCTCTTTTTGAAGAGTTGTAGGGAGCCATAAGACTTTATTTCCTTTGGTGAATTGTTAAATATTTTTGGGCCGAGTATATTAGGAGCACATAAAGAGATATTCAGCCTCGTCTTTTTTATTCTAATGTCACTTTTATGTCTCGTATTATGTTCGTGTATATCCATATTGAGCGAGAATCCATGTTTGTTCTGGAAAACGTATAAAAATATTTCAAATAAATATAAACAAGGGACTGTCAGAATATTGAAGGTTCTGAAAATATTTTTGCATGATCCCATCCTCGGAATTCCGAATATACACCTCACAATTGGTTTTTGAATTTTGAAAATATCACGTACATGAGTTGAATTGCCCCAAAAACAGATGCCATATTTTAGCCGGGATTCAATTTGAGCATAATACAAATTTAGTAGCTGATGTTTATCCAGAACAGTACGAAAGTTGGCAAACATATATTTCATTGAACTCAATTTTGAAATCAATTTTTCACATTAATGTCTCCAGTTTGAGTTTTCATCTAGATGAATTCCCAAAATTTTCACCGGTTCGTGAGAATTAGTCAGAAATTAATCTTCTATGACAATCTGCAGATTTTCTACATTTTTTTGACGATTGTGAATCCTTATAATTTGTGTTTTGTCAACATTGAAGAAGAGGTCACGCCCATTGAAAAATCTCACTTCTTTATTTATGGTATCATTACATTTTTCTTCCAAGATTTTTGTATCTGAATCGGAAATAATCAATGAGAAAGCATCTGCATATGCGGTATAATGCTCTGTGCCAATAATGTGGTCCAAATGATTCACATACCAGGGATGTTGATAAATTGATTACCTTGGGATAATATGTAGTCACATTGTATATACTTGGGATGTAGGTTAAGGTTATACCTGGGATTTATGCATTTGATCGAACAAGGGATAACTTGTTGAGGATGGGAAAACCTCAGGAGAGCCCAGGGACATACCAAAAAGGTTATCCTGTTTTGGGACATTCGGGATCTTACCCCTATCCTGTGCTGTGTGGGTGATACCTTACTAATACTGTACTAATACAGTGGCAAAGCAGAAAATTCAGCAAAAGTTCGAAAGAGACTTCGGAAATAAATACAGTGTTGCGATGGAGTACAAAAAAATCCAAAAAATTATTACCCGAGGCGTAGAAAACGAGTTTATCAATAATGATGATAGTGCTATAATAGAATGCATAAAAGAACGGAATGACCTTTATATTGACGAGTCAATAATAATAGAGGTGCAGAGGAAATATAAACAGAAGGACAAGGTTGATAAGGGCAATATAGTCCTCACTGTGGATGTCTCACTTAAGAAAAGAATATGTGAGGTTGGAAGGGTCAACATTGGATGGAGAAGATGTATGGCACAAGAGTTTTACAGTGTGACGAGGTGCTTCAAATGTGCAAGATATGGTCATATAGCTCAAAAATGTGATATGGTCATATAGCTCAAAAATGTGAAAACAGCGTAACATATTTCAACTGTGGAGGTACACATAAATCAAATGATTGTCCTCAACTTGAAAACGTATCAATTGTATTGAAATAAACCATAAAGTTTTTGACCCTGAATGTCACTGTTATAAAAGGCTTCTTGAGTTAGAAGCAAAGAGAACAAAGAAGGCAGAGCAATTAACATGTTCATCTCTAGATAAAAATATCGAAGAAAATATATGTATGTAAGTCTATTCCATCAAAATGCTGGAAGTATTTCAAACTGTATAAATAATGTTAGTGTAATAGAACATGACCTGAAGGTACATATCTTTGCCCTCATTGAACATTGGCAAACAGAAGACAGTTTAGAAGCATTCCATATAGAAAATTATAAATTAATCTTATCTTTTTGTCACAAAAATCAAGGGGTACATTGTGGAGTGGCCTTATATATTTTATATTACATATTTGAATCCTTTAATTTAAGCAAAGAATATGTTTTCGAATGTTGTGGTGCGCAAAAGCAAAATGCCTATGATTAACAGATATCGATTGTGGAATCTGTCATCAGTCAATGCTCATGCTCTGACGACTGAGAGAGCCAAGGTAACGTAGTGACGTCATCATGTGTCGTTGCTGAAGCAGCTAGCAGCGACATGCAACGCAGCGACACTAACCAAAGGACTTTCTAGAAAACCCCTTGTTCGTGAAGAAACTGGAGCATACCACTTGAAACTGCCGCTGAAAGCAACCGCTTTGAGTAAAATAGAGAACTTTGTGAGACTCGATACCGAGAAAAGAACCTCACACAATGGTCAACAGCATTTTTTCACATTTTAAAATTGCAATTTACACATTTTTGCAAGGATATCAAGAGAAAAGTAACATTTTTCTCATTGAGCGAAATAACATCGTTGCATTATATTATATAATCTGTATTTCATTCGATGTATATATATATATATATATATATTCCACAATGACTATTGGTGAAATAACAAGTTTATTGATTTCTTATGATTTGAGTTTGAATTGGAAAAGTGGAAATAATGCAGTAACCTAGTACGATTCGGCCAGTTTTCAATCAACACCGTGATAAAACGGAAGTCATTTACATGTAAGCAGTAAGAATTCTGTTGAAATGATTGTTTTTTTTTCAGAAAGAATTTCAATGTGATGTGGGAAAAACTACTGAAAGATGCACGTATTGATAAAAAAATAATGGTTGAATGGATAGAACGTGCTACAGTAACATTTGATCAACGAGAAGAGTGGTGTTCTAAGCTAATTGCACTCAGGAAAAAAGCTCAAAATGACTATTTCAGTCATTCGGAGGTAATGAGGTGATAATATTTCATTGAACTATAACACTTTCGTCAATTCATACGCGGACACACGATGATTCGCATCTGTGACTTGTAGAAAATATTAAGCAGTATCTGCCATGATCTTATAACCATGCAAGGTATATAATCATGAGTTAACTTGATCTACCGGCTTTTTCTGCACGTAACTAGGTGAAACTGGCTGTGTAGCTTTTATACATAAATATGCGTTTCATGACATATAGGTTGTTTTATACAAACAACAGGTTCGACCGGGAATGCACCTTTCTTTCTTATATTCCTTATAAATGGTTCACTGACTTTAATAAAAATAACATTTTGAGTATACTGACTCCCCATTTATCACAATTTTGCATTCATTATCCTGAAATTCTCAAGTTACAATATCGTGATTATGATGATAAATACAGTCATCGAGTAGAAAGCCTCTTCACTCGTAGTCTGAATCGATAAAAGTTATCACGCATTTTTGGCCGAATTGATAAGCTGTTCGAGAGAAACTTGGAAAAACGACACCATACGGCAAATATAAGAATACTTCTGAATAAAGCTCCCATTTTATGGTTAATGACATGTAGAATATCGAATTATAACATATATAATATTGGTTTTCATATATACAAGATAGATTAGATTAGATTTTTATTCATCTCTTCGAATCATATACATGACATGAGACAAGTCATACAATAGTAGATTAAACATAGATATAAATAAAATGCAGTGGAATATGATACAAATCAAAACATAAAGGTACATGTGCACGAACAACAAAGTATATGGTTAATTAAATAATAAAATTACATAACTATTCTTGTGGATTAAACTAGTCTTGTGGACATTGTGAGCATCGGTCTATAAATTCATCCAAGGAGTAAAAATAATTTTCTATCAGGAATGATTTCAAAACGGACTTGAATTCATTAATTTTCTCAGATTTTTTAATTTTGTATGGTAGCATGTTATAGAAGTATCCTCCCGAATATAGTGGGGTCTTTTTCAATTGCATTCGGTTGAATTTGCATAGGTGGACGTCATTCTTAGTTCGGGTGTTATATTCATGAAAGTCACTATTTTTTTGAAATTTATTCTTGTTCTTGTGAGTATAAGTCAATAGCTTGTGAAGGTAAATACTTGTACAAGTCAATATGTCATTTTTTCTGAAGGTATCTCTGCAGGACTCTCTATAGTCTAAGTTGAATATCAGACGTATAAATCGCTTCTGCAAAATGAATACCCTCGAAATTTCTGTCGATCTGCCCCACACAATTATGTTACAGCTGATCGCGGAGTGAACTAGTGCATAATATAAGTTGATTAGGTAACTCTTATAGAGGTTAGATTGTAAGCTATTGAAGGCATAGTACAGTTTATTGAGTTTTTTGCACAAGCATTCTATTTGTTCGTTAAAGGTCAGCTTGGAGTCCAGCTCTATTCCAAGGAATTTGGTACTTTTGGAATTAGAAATTATAGTTTTGTTGCTTGTTGTTAGAGTTATATTATTTTCTATCTTAAGTGGTGCAGTAAATTCGATAATAACAGTTTTGTTCTCATTGATAATAAGGTGGTTGCTTTGGCACCAATGCGCAAAGCTACTCATGACTGCTTGTGCTTTATTATTCAGCTCAGCTAGGCTATCAGCAGTGACTACAATAATAGTGGTGTCATCTGCATAGATGAATACGCGTCCATGTTCAATATGTGAGGGTAAGTCATTCACATAGAGTAAAAACAAAAGTGGACCCAACACCCCGCCTTGAGGAGTCCCAATGAGGCAATCAAATTCGTTGGAGAGCTCATTCTCGATCTGAACCTTAAGTTTTCTGCCGGGCATATAGGATTTAATCCAGGATTGAATTGGTTCTCTGATGCTCATCGCTTCTAATTTTATTGTTAGGTGTTCGGGGCTTATCGTATCGAAGGCGCGTGTGAGATCAAAAAAGATTTCTACCAAATATTTGTTGTGGTCAATATTTTCATGGATGTACTGTACTAATTCTATTGATGCAGTTTCTATCGAGTAGTTGCGGCGAAAACCGTGTTGTGACGACGTTATTATATTATGTAGGTTCAAGTAATTCACCAATTGGTTATACAGAGATATCTCAATTATTTTAGAAAAACAGCTGAGAATACATATTATCATTCTGTAGTTTTCAACGTTATGTGGATCACCCTTTTTGAAAACTGGAATGGTTTTAGCAATTTTCAGTTCATTTGGAAAGATACCTTGGGTGACGGATAGATTAATGATTTGGGATAATTCACGAGAAATTTTATCGACACATTCCCTCAGTACAATGGCTGGTATTTCGTCAATTCCTGCTGAATATTTCTTTTTCAGTGTTAGAATTATGTTTTCACGTCATTTTCATCAACAGGCATGAAAAACATTGAGTTCGAGCCTCGTACCTCATTTTTCGTACACACGTTTTCAGGGAAATTGAGATTACGTATTGTTTCACTGACGGAATATGCGAAAAACTTTCCGAAGTGATTTGCAATTTCAGTTTTATTATTGATGGTTATGCCCCTATCGGATAGAGTGATTTCCCTCCTATTTTTATTTTTGCCAATTTTTGTGTTTACTAATTGCCAGAGAGTTTTTGCTTTATTATTTGAATTCCTGATTATGTTCTAAATATAAATATATTTTTTTTTAATCACTTGAATATTCGATATTGGTCAATAATATCATCGTCCATAGTAGAGGAGAGAGGCCGATGCAGCCAGCGGTGGATGTGGATGTGGACGGGAGGTGGACGGGAGTTGGCGGTGGATGTGGACGGGAGGTGGACGGGAGACAGCGGTGGATGTGGATGTGGACGGAAGGTGGACAGGAGGTGGCGGTGGATGTGGATGTTGATGTGGATGTGGTGGTGGATGTGCATGTGGCGGGTTTTGGAATAGGCCGACGGAGACAGTGCAGGTGGGTGGTGTGTGGTAGCCTTCGAGCCGAAGACTGCGTAAGCCCGAAATTGCCGAACCCAATGTTCTCACGCAGGTGTTTAAAATAAAATAACATTTATCACATCTATTGAATTCCGATGTTATGGACACGAGTAGTGTGACGCAACTATAAACGATAAACTACGACATCTAATGCCAAGAAGAAGAAGACAGTCGAAATGGGCCTCCTTCCGAAAAAATATCACCCTGATGAAATCTTTCTTCAGAACTATTCCCACCATAATAATGAAAAGTCGAGGGTCGCAGATGTCCCAGGTAATGAAAAACGCCACTGTGGGCTTTATCGTTGATCCTCTCAATGTGTAATCTCATGAATTTCATAGTTTATTCTAACCATATGGAAATCAATTTATCCATTTGAAAGGTTTGTGCGCCGACTCTAGCCAGTCCCTCCAACCGCAGGGTGCCACATAAAATTTCAAGTTTATTTTAACCAGATGAGAAGCCCTATTCATTTGTAAGGTTGACGTTCCGTTTCTATAGAAATAGGTACTAGTGTGTTTATGTCGAATTCTATATTGTATTAGTCGTAAATAAGAGGCAGCTGCGTCCAAAGGCTGATCCCTATCCTCTTCTCGAGCTATAAATAGGCCCGCATTCGTTGAAATGATCACAGTTCAGTCCTGTGTGCTCAGCTGATACGTTGCTCCTTCTTCTTCACTTCCGAGTACTCATTTTTATATAGCCAAGATGTTCACCTTCGAAAAGTGCGGAAAAGTTTTCACATGGAAAAATAATTTGCGTAGGCATCAAAGACGATCTTGCGGCACTTTCGGTACGGGCAAAGTGTTCAGCTGTGCTGAATGCCTTTTCAAGAATAGATAGTTCAAGGAGGCATGAAAAGGGTTCTTGTAAGGTAACTGCTGGCGCCTCTGCCCAACCTGCCAAGCGTGCTAGGATCGATTCGCCGGGCCCATCGACCTCAACAAATCACCCAACTGGTAGTTCTACAGGTGCCGAAGGGAGTCTAGAATGTGAAAAGTGCCATAAAAAGTGTACACGAATGGATAGCTTGCAAAGACATCGAAAATGTTCGTGCTAGGCGGGTGCTGGACCGTCGAATACCATGATGGATTGTATTGCATGCAATAAATCAATCCCGACCGATATGATGAATGCCCATTGGAGATCTATGGAACATAGAAATAAATCCACCAACCATCATTCGGTCAATATTCGAAGGGTGGATAGCTCTTTAAAATGCTGAATAACTAGCTACAGAGTCGAGTGTGGAAGTCAAGGAGCACCTGACTTCAAAGCATTCTTCCTAGACTCCAAGCCAGATATCATTTCACTCTTGGAAGGCGCGTTGGCAGAGCATAATTCGGTTAAAGTCAATATGCAGGCAGCTGGCAGGTATTACTAGCAAACGCAGGATTCATGACAACAAGTCTTTTGGCACACCGAATCATATTGCCAATGCCAGCAGCGATCTGATTAAAGTAATAGACGGCTTGATAAATATCTTAATCAACCGCACTATCGAGTTCGAGGAACGTGATTCTGGTAAGTTGTTTTTTTCATTATTTGAATTGTTAGCATAACACCATGCAGGGCATTATTTCAAAGTCCATTCAAACATTCGTCCGAGCCCTGTACATTTGATGCTAATTCAATTAATAAAAAATGACTTCGATGAATGATTTTTTCCTTTTTCAGGCTGGGCCCTAGAAAAAGTCTTATTCTTAGAAATCAACATCAACAAGTATAGTTCGATGCAAGGTTCTTCATTTATGGAATTACCAGAATTCATCAAGAGGAAAAATGCCGTGGTTAATGTACGTTAGAGGATCAACACTGCTTCGCCTGGGCCATTATGGCTGCACTGTATCCGGTCACAGTTCGAGCCAATGAAGTGTCCTCCTACCCGCATTTTTCCGCAGTCTTGAAAGTGAAAGGTATGGATTTCCCAGTCAAATTACGAGACATTTCAAAATTCAAGGACATGAATAATTGTTCAATAAATGTTTACGGGCTAGATAATATATACGAAGAACGCAAGATGAAGTACGAAATAGTAGGCCCGTTGTATTTTTCTAAGAAAAAATACGGTAGACATATTAATTCGTTACTCATCACGGACGACGTTTCTGGAAATAGTCATTATTGTTGGATAAAAGATATATCGAGATAAGTATCTAGTCAAATATCTAAACATCGGCATAAGCAATATATCTGCGACGGTTGTTTGACATACTTTGATGAAAAGAGCAAACTAGTCAGTCACAGATTACATGACTGCAATCATTTATATACAACTACTCCTACTACAAAGACGAAAATTGATAAATTTGGTAAAGAAGTACCTGAAAATATATTGAAATTTGATAATTTCGAGAAACAGATGAGGGACTCTTTATGCCGATTTCGAATCAATTTTAAAACCGATTGCCACAAGTGAACCTAATCCCGAGCAATCATCCACAAACAAGACTTTCAAACACGAGCCGTATTCTTTCGCATATCTCATCAAGTGTTCATTTGATGATACCAAATCAAGATTTGTATCATATAGTGATGGGGACGCCTCTCAAATGTTTGTTATCAAATTGGCCGATGATTGCAGGGATATTTATAATTTATTTTTGAAACGCGTTGTCCCGAGGAAAAAATTATCTGCTCAAGAGGAAATGGAATTTTCTACTGCGACTGAATCTGTGGTAAACTTTTCGATAGCAGTGATGTCAGAGTACGAGACCACTGCCACTTAACGGGTGATAATAGATTTGGGGAGGCGCATTCAGTCTGTAATTTGAATCATAAGATCCCTAATTTCATCCCAATCATATTTCATAATATGAGTAACTACGACTGTCACCTCTTCATCGAACAATTATTTTCTGAAGACGATGATGGCGAGCGAACCAAACATATTCTAGTCGACAAATATACGAATGAGCGGTGTGGAGAGAGTTCATTTTTACTGAAACTGTGATTCATCGACAGTTTCGGATTTATGGCCACCTCTTTGGAAAATTTGGGAAAAACGTTAACCCCCGCACAGCTCGCCAATACAAAAAAATACTTCCCAGATCCCAAAAAATTTGAATTGGTGACGCAAAAAGGCGTGTTTCCTTATAGTTCCGTGGGTTCATTGGAAAAATTGGATTATACAGCATTACCAACTGAGTGAACATATTTCCGATGATGAGTATATGCGTGCAAAGCGTGTTTGGATGTAAAACTCTCGGATAATGTCCTGGGATGCAATTTCAAAATATACGAAAGTTGAATTAGAGTTGTTGACAGACATCGACATGATTCACTTCTTCAAGAACGGTATTCGTGGCGGGATAAGTCAATGCAGTGAAGTAAGGCATGTTGCCAACAACAAATTTCTTCCAAATTTCAACCCATCAGAACACTCATCTTTTATTATATACTTGGATGCAACAAATCTGTATGGGCATAGTATGTCGCAATCGTTACCCACATCAGGTTTCTCTTTGTTATCACTCCAAGAAATTGAATCGTTAGATTATATGTCTATTCCTGATGATGGAGATTCAGGGTTTGTCCTCGAGAAAGTCCTGAACAACTTCATGACGCGCTTCCAGATTATCCCTTTTTAGTATCGATCATACCACCAGGCTCCAAATCTAAGATTCCTAAACTCATTCCAAATTTGAATAATAAGAAAAAGTATGTTGTCCACTACAGCAGCCTAAAACAGGCCATCAACCATGATTTGTTAGTAACTCGAATCCATAGGGTGTAGAAATTCAATCAGTCACGATGGTTGAAGAAATACATTGATTTGAATACGATCATGCGTGATAATAATGAAAATAAATTCGTAGGTAATCAGATTGAAACGATGACCAACTCAATATATGGAAAAACTATGGAGAATGTGGACAAGAGGCATGATATCAAACCAGTCACTCGATAGGAGAGTAAGGGTAGAAGTATGGGCGCTTCAGCTTTGTTATCGCGTCCTAATTTCGAGAACTGCTCCATATTCACCGAGAACTTTCTCGCTATCCAAATGGGTACAGTGAGACTTAATTACAATAAACCATTGTATTTGGGTTTCTGTATATTAGACATGTCCAAAACGGTCATGTACGACTTTCACTCCAAGGGTCCAGGGACCGTAGTTTACTTGTAAATATTTTGTTAATAATTCGGTACCTGTCAAAAGTGACAGCTAGGCATAGTTTTGTTGATATAGGCAAGTGACCCCTCCCAGAATAGGTTTTAGATGTTAGGAAACTGATTCCGTGGATTCTAGAGTTGATAAGATTAGCCCGGTCGGGAAAACGAATCAATTCGGAGTTTTTCGTCACTAGGATTGATTATTCTTGTATTCAGTGGCCGGCCACATCAGTTTCCGGGTTCCATCTGAAATCTGTCATTTTGACAGCCGTGTGAACGTTTCAAGGATAGGGCCGTGTTACATACCGTTTTCTAGGTTTTCGAGGTCGAGGAATTCATTCCGATTGTTCCCAATCCTATCCGAGCACGTGTGACTGAAATACAAGACCAAAACGTGTGAAATAAGCTGCAGGGACCGTAAATAATCAGAAACCGCTGAAAACCTTATTCCCTCGCAACTTCTGATACCGCAGACCGCCGAATAGTCAGTAACTGTCATTTTGACAGCACTCACTGAAAGTCGAGTCGTATCTCGTTTAATAGGTTTTTGGGTGCAAGGAATTTATTCCGGGAGTTCAGAATCTAATACGACTATCGTAGCTCGAGATTTCAGCTTCCGGAAGCAAAGTTTGGGTTAGGAACGTGTTAGTAAGGTATAGGGACAGCAGTATCTGTCACTTTGACAGCTGATAGTTGTTCGATAGCAAGAGACACCTCGTTTAAAATCGTCAAGTCAGTCGCGCCGATATCCGATTACTGAAAATGGGAAACGATGACCTTTCCAAAGACGGTCCCGAAGGACAATCCTCACCCTCAAAGAATAAGGATCCGGTTGATGTGAGAGTGAGCTGGGTGTATCAGCTGAAGAAAGCAGATATAGACATAGAGTTGTCTAAATTTGGTCTGGATGTCACTGGTACAGTCGAAGATAAGAGAAAACGACTGATAAGGTTCCTCACGGAAGGTAGGGTGGTAACCGCACCATCGACGCCTGTACCCGGGAGTGTTCCACTGACTTCGACTTGGACCTTCCCAAATCTGAACACCGTACCCCCAGTTAACGTAACTGCACCTGTAACTGTACCGCCAGTGACTACCACGTTCACTGCCCAATCAACCGCCCCGATGATGACTACCCCAATGATGACAGTCCCGTCCATGTCGATGACAACTCCGGAATCATTGCGAACCCGTGACTGGCAATTGTCGTTCAATGGACTGGTAGATCCTGTAGCATTCCTGGAGAGGCTTGATGAGATCCGACTGTCTCAGAACATACCCGCCTACAGGATGTTAGCCGTACTACCTGATCTATTCGAAGGGGAAACCGCCCTTTGGTTTAGAAATAACCGGACTGCTTGTTCAACTTGGGAAGCCTTCGTCGAATTATTCCGCATTTTCTACTTCCCAGCCAACTACCAGGTTGACCTAGAGGTAGCGATTGGCAGACGACTCCAGAGACCGAATGAGCCAGTACAAGCATATGTAACCGACATCCAGACGCTTGTACGAAGACATGGAGGCATGACACCGGAACAAGAACTCATGTGGCTGTACCGAAACCTGTTGCCCGAATACCGACAGCACATCAAGAGGAGTGACTTTGCCGATATTGTCACTTTCTCGCGAGCTGTGAAGGAGTTTGAACTTCTTCGTGGGGAAATACAGGAAAGGTACCAAACCTATGCAATAACTGCAAGGTACCCCACCGTGACGAAAGCTCTACCGTCAACACCAGCTGTCATGCCCCAACAGCCTACCCCTGTGAGGACAGAGTCGATGACATCCGTCCAACCTAGGACCGATCCAAGGCCATCTTCACCAGCCGTATGTTGGAGATGTGGTCAGACAGGACATCTGAGAAATCCGTGCAGAACGGCTCCTAGGATATTTTGCTCCCGCTGTGGAAAACAGGGAGTGTTGTCAAGAGACTGCCCTTGTCCTAAGTCGGAAAACTAGGAAGGCATTGCCCCGTACCGAGACCCAAGCAGTGCCATCCTACAAATGTCTCGGAAACGATCCGTACCGTCCGTCCAGAAGATGCCCGTCCCTTCGTTTCTGTACATACCCTGGGTGGCAGTTACAAAGCACTGTTGGATACCGGAGCATCGAAAACGTATATGGGAGATGAAGTGGCTCGAAGATGCCAGGAAATGGGAGTCCCAAAGGATACAAAGAATGTATCCATGGCCAAAATGGCGAATGGCCTTCCAGCTCAAGTTTCCGGTACTCATCACTTGAAATTAGTGATTGGAGATGCAACTATTCTAGCCACAGTTGGACATCTTCCTGGTCTGTCTTCTGATTTTGTCATTGGGATGGATATTCTGAAACCGCAGAAATTCCAACTAGACTTATCAGGTGGAGACATACGTATCGATGGAAAGCCGATTACCGACCGAACACCCGAACCGCCAGACTCGGTCGATACCGTAGATCGAACTGAAAAACCTGGACTGACTCCGACGGAGAATAGGAGATTCAAAGCGTTCCTGGATCAAGAATTGTCTTTATCTGAGAGTATGAAATGAAGGGAAGCCGATTCTCAAACATGAGATACGTTTGATCAACCCGGAGCCGATCAAACAGCGTAACCGACCCCAGGATCCAAGAATGCAGGAAGTCCTGAATACCAAAGTCGACAAGGTGCTAGAAGGAGGTGACAGAGAACCGTCTAAAAGCCCGTGGAGTTCACCAGTCGTAACAGTACGAAAGAAGGATGAAGTCCTGGATTACACCGCCGCCCATCCCGATTATTATATCGAAGACGACCGACTCTACCGTCATGTTCGGGATTCTACCGAACGAACTGAACCAGAATTGACCGATCCCTGTAAATTGTATATCCCGAAACCAGCTAGATCATCCGTGATAAAGGAGAGTCACGACGCTCCCAAGGCTGGACATGTCGGGATAGCCAAGACCACCGCTAGAATAGCAAGTCGCTATTATTGGCCAGGAATGTTCCGGGACATTGCTAAGTATGTCCGGAGCTCTTCGTCTTGTCAGCAGTACAAGTCTTCGCATCAGAAAAATCCATGGAAGAGGCAATCTCGAGAAGCCTTCTTGCCCAAACCTGGGGCAGAAAATATCAGCACGTCCATACGAGATGCCGCGAAGATCAGGGAGTGGGCAAACTATAGAGTACGGCCGATCGACGAGTCAGCACGAGGGTGCACACAATGCCGTCAACCCTTTGCAAATGAGGTGACCAGACCCCCAGAGCGAAGACCATGTAGATCCAACGCCCATGTGAATGAGGTGACCAGACCCCCGGAGCGAAGACCATGCAGACCCAACGCTCATGTGAATGAGGTGACCAGACCCCCGGAGCGTCGACCATGCAGACCCAACGCACGCCGAAGAAAACAGAGGCCTTCCAAGAAGTGAGTGGACCCGTGGACAGGAAGAAGATGGAGCCAGAACTGAAGGGTGCATGGTGATGATGATTTTTTATGTGCTTTTCATTTCATTTTTTCAGATTTTTTTTTGTTTCTGTATAGGTATTCAAGTTGTGAAAAATAATATAGATATATTATTTTTTTAGGAAGTAAGGGGGGATGTAACGAAGTTACTTGAATTTTTATGAACATACTGTATATAGTAGTAATCGGGTAGTATCCTGGTGTTATAATATCTGGAATAGATTAGTTATATGCGGGTCGAAGGTCAAATACTTTATTTTTCTTTGATTTTTTGTTGAATTATATAATTTTCTTGTCAGTGTCAGACTTATTTATTCTTTCTATCTTGTTTCACAGAAAACATGATGACAATATATACAATATACAGTATAAACATTATAACAAATCAATAACATTATATGAACAATATATAACATTTCTCCCACCCAGTGATTGAAATGGGCAATTACTTCTTTTTAACATCTAAAACAATCAGTCTCGATACATGTCGTCGATATATAGTATGTTTGGAGTTTCTGATATCCACAATTCTTATTTTCCCATCTTTGGCAGGATAAACGTTGACAACAATAGCCTTTTGCCACAAATTCCGTGGTCCATCTGGATCAACCATTATGACAACATCTCCTACTTGTATAGCTCTTTCTCCGCTGTCTCTAAACCATTTACTGCTCCTGATTAACGTTGGTAAATATTCTCTTGACCATTTTGACCAAAATATATCAGCCAACCTTTGTACAGCTCTCCAAGAGGACATTAAGCACAAGTCTTTTTCCTCAGTTTCAGTAAATGATGGAGAAATATGGGATGGTCCAATCAGGAAGTGATTGGGAGTCAAGCTTTCCGCATCATCCGAATCGAGTGATACATGAGTCAATGGCCTACTGTTTAAAATACTTTCACATTCATAAAGTACAGTTCGGAGTACATGTTCTGGTGGATATTTGGATTTCAAAATTTCCTTCATGATTATTTTTATACTCTGAATGAGTCTTTCCCAACTCCCACCCGTGTGAGGCGCCAGAGGGGGATTGAAGAAAAACTTGATTTTTCTCATGACAGTGAAATCAATTATTTCTTTCTTTGTAATTTTTCGGAATTCTTCACTTATTTCTTTTTCAGCACTTCTGAAACAGGAACCGTTGTCACAGTATATTTCATCTGGAAAGCCCCTTCGACAACCGAATTGTCGTAATACATTAATGAATGAATTGGTAGTCAAATCATGAGCTAATTCCAAATGTACCGCACGAGTAGCCATACATGTGAAAATAGCTCCATATCTTTTTTCTCTACTTCTTTTTACTGTAACTTCCAGTGGAACAAAATAGTCAATGCCTGTTTTTATAAAAGCTCTGATTGTCGGATGAATTCGACATTCCGGTAATTGTCCCATTAGTGGAATCTTTGGAGTTGCACGTCGAATTATGCAAACCTGGCAGCTATTCCAAATAATTTTCACAGTTTGTCTCAATCTCAAAATCCAGAATTTTTGTCTCAAGTTATTGATCACAACTTCCTGTCCATGATGGTGCACATATTCGTGATATTTTTGAACAATAAGTGTTGTAATTTTGTGATGTGGATCTAAAATAATAGGTCTCTTTGTTTGTAAGTCCAATTTTGATTTTTCCAATCTCCCAGCAAGTCTCAAAAGTCCATCTTCTTTAGAAAAAAAGCAATTCAATGATTGGAGTCTACTATTCGAAGAAAAAGGTATATTATTTTTGATCGCTATTAATTCTTCCATGAAAGATTCCTCCAGTACTTTTCTGAATAAGAGGTTTTCAGCTTTATTGATTTCTTCAACTGAGAGTTCTCCTTTCTCAATACACCGTCTGTTGAGAATATCAATGAATTTCAACACGTAAGATGTGGTTCTGAGCAATCTTTGCCATTTTGAAAATCTTTCGACGTCAGGTGTTGGCAAGACTTGTTTTGATAAAATGACCAAAACATATTCACATCTTTCTTCTAAAATATCTGGGTTTATTTCACATTTTTCAGTATCAACGTCTTTTGGCCAATCTTCAGGAAACTTTCGAAGAAAATCAGGACCGTTTATCCATCTCCGACTATCCCAAGTTACTTTTCTTTTTGTGGCATCATCGGCGGCATTTTCTTTTGAATTCACGTATTTCCACTCTGCTACATGAGTGATGTTCTGGATTTCTCCTACCCTTTGACCAATGAATACATAGTATCGGCATCCCTCTGACCTTATCCAATAAAGAACTGTTTTCGAATCAGTCCAATAGAAGGTAGAAGATATTTTCAAGTCCATTGATTTTTTGAGTGAATTCCCCAAACGAGCTCCCATCAAAGCTCCTTGCAATTCTAGTCTGGGAATCGATAGAGGTCGTAACGGAGCTACTCTCGTCTTGGCAGTGATGAAATTAGTTTGAATCGATTGTTCCTCTCGGACTCTTATATATGCAACTGCTGCATAACTTGTCTCAGATGCATCACAGAACACATGCAGTTGTATTTCACTCTTATGGCGATTCAATGAGTAATATTGTCTAGGAACCTAAAATTTGTAAATATTTCTCAAATCAGCGAACCACGTTTGCCATTGGATATTCAAATTATCTGTTATTTCATCGTCCCAGCCAATTTGGCTTCTCCAAATATTTTGCAGGATAACTTTACCTTGGACAATGAAATTTACTAGAAATCCTAATGGGTCAAAGACTGACATAACTATTGCCAAAATATCTCTTTTTGTTGGTCTCCTACGATTTTCCAAAATATCCCGATCAATTTTATTGAATTTTGTCTGAAAACTGAACGTGTCTCCAACAGGATTCCAAAATACACCCAATATTCTTTCTACTCTGTCACCATTAATGCTGTCTAATTTCTTATGTTCTTGTGCTACAAGATCCATGTCTATGCCTTGAAGAATTCTATTGTCATTTGCAATCCAATTGCATATAACAAAGCCACCTTGTTGATGAACATAAATCACGTCCCGAATCAATTTCTCTGCCTCTTCTAATGTGTCCGCATTTCCCAATTAGTCGTCCATGTAATGATGATGTATAATAGCTTCTGAAGCTTCAGGAAAAGTGTCTGAAAAGTCTCTGGCATTTCTATTTTTCGCCTCCTGTGCGAGACAAGGACCACATGTTGAACCAAAGAATACTACCATAATTTCATAAATCTCTGGATTCACGTCTCTTTCCATTCCCCTCCACAGTTTTCTTTGTGACTGACGATCTTCTTTCCTAACTCTCACTTGCAGGAACATCTCCTTTATGTCTGATGTGAAGGCATATTGTTTCATTCTGAAGTTCAAGAGTATGGTTTGTAGGGAATTGTAAAGGTCTGGTCCAGTTAACAGACAATCGTTTAGGCTGATGCCATTACTTTTTGCCGACGCATCAAAAACAATTCTTAATTTATCAGGCTTGTTCGGATTTTGGACGCCAAAATGGGGTAAATACCAGATTTTATTTGATTCTTCTTCAATTTCATCTTTAGAAAGTCGTCTTATATAGTTCATATCTTCCATTTCTTTCAATTTCTTACTGTACATTTCAGCATAGTCTTTGTTTTTATCCATTTTTCTTTCGACACATCGAAGTCTTCTTAAGGCATTTGTCTTACTTTCTGGTAACACCAAATTCCCTTTTTTCCAAAGTAGTCCTGTTTCATATCTTCCTCCTACTCTTCTCATAGTGTTATCCAATATTGTCTGAGCTCTTCGATCTTCAGGTGATAGAGCTATTTCCTGCGAGTTTTCTATTTTTTCTAATCTCCATTGTTCTTTCACAAGGTCATGAAGAATATCTAGGTCATCTTTCTCCTTTAAAATGTCAAAAGCTTGTATATGACAAACTAAATTCAAAGTTTTCTCACCATATTTCAAATTCCCGTGTATGACCCAACCCAAAAGGGTTTTACTTACCGCTGGTCCATTCCATGGTCCAGATATTAATTTTCTATTGACGAGAAGCGGCCAATTGTCCTGACCAATGATTATTTTTGGTTAGGCATTCATCATAGAAATTACTTTATCATTGATATATGGATACACTTTGCGCAAATTTTCTACATCTATTGTTTGGTGAGGTAAAGACAATTTTGTTGTACGAACATGACGCAGTTGAAAGCTTGAACCGTTATTTTTTCCTTTAATCATGAAGTTCACTATTCTGGAATCATTCTCATGATGAGTAACATCTTCGTTTGTCCATTGCAAACAGAGTGATTGCTTTGGACCAGTCAAATCCAAAGAATCCGCAAATTCATCATCAATAAGAGTGATAGTAGATGCATCATCTAGTAAAACGTATGTTTCAACTTCTTTATCTTTGTGACGTAAAATAACTGGTAAAATTTTCATTAGTGCACTCATGTTATTCGAAATACGGCAGATGGTTTCAGTTACGTTATTTTTTTGTTGAACCAAATTATCCTTTTCCTCAAATTTATTATGTAGAAGGATGTGATGCAGTTTTGTACAATCATCAATGCCACATACTTTTTTCTTTCGACATTGTCGAATATTGTGGAAAGGTGTTAGACAGGAAAAGCAAATTTTCTTTTCTTTTATCAAGGACCATCTTTCATCGGATAAATCGGAAAATTTAGTACATGAACTCAATGGATGAATCTCCCTGTTGCAACAAAAACATCTTTTGTTCGCATTTTTGTCTGAAGTGTCTGAAGTTGCCAAAGTGACATCTCGACTGACATTGGATTTATATTTTTGTTGCTTGTCAAACTTCGGTATATGAATTTCTGATATTACATTTGCTTTTTTGTCTAACCAGTTGGATAATTCGATTAGTTTAACATCAAATTCCACTTTGGAAATGTGTTCTACCCATAATAGTTTGTAGGAGATCGGCAATTCATTTATAATTTCTGTGATCAACATCGGATTCCGAAGATGATCGTTCTCTTTCAAACATTGTACCGTAGCTACAAAATTCTTGATTTCGTCTGAGAAGTCTACAAATGAGTCCAATTTCTCTTCCTTTATTTGTGGAAATCTTCTGATTTTGTCTAATAACATGGAAATTATATACTCTGTACGTCCAAATCTTCTTTCAAGTAAGTCAATAACTTTATATACATTCTGAGGAAGTATGAGGAGGGATTGAAAAATACTTCTTGCATTGCCCCTCAGACATTTTTGTAAACGGAATTGATTTTCCTCATTAGAAAAACCACAAATTTCTGATGTGTTTTTGAACTGATAAATGAAGTTTGGCCAGTCAAGAGGATTTCCATCGAATATTGGTAATTCTTTGGGTAAAGATTGTCTTGTTAAAATCCTTGTTATTTGAGGAAGAGTAATTGGATTTTCATCTCGGAATGTAGAAGCGTTTTTGTCTAAATTGTCATCTTATTTACCTTATTTTTTTCTTTTATGACCGTATCCTTTTTACCTGAGGCATTGCTATACTTGTCTTGATCTGTCGAAATCAATGCTGGTTCATGTCCGTGATTCCATGGAATGTGACCGTCCATCCATTCTTCCATGTTAGGCTTCATTGACTCATGCATTGACTTGGTCTTAGATTCGGACTCACTTGACTCGTCGCTTTCTTCTAATTCAGTCAATTTCAGTGCTAACTGTAGGTCTAACATTTCTTGTTCTAATTTTTTCTTCTCTATGGCAGTTTCAATTTCGGCTCTTCTCCTTCTTGACGCTATACTACTGCCACTTTTTCTCGACTTCGTGAACTTCACATAAGTTCCCTCTTCTTTCTTGTCTTCCGTAGCTTCTCGTCTTATTCCTTCAACTTCGGTAACTTTAATTCCACTTTCACTTGCGGCGGCAAGTCTAGTAGCTTCCTTAGCTTGAAGGCGTTTGCTGCGTCTTATATTTTCTGATTTTGCAGCCATTTTTGTCTACCACAGTGCTGGTTAATTTAAAACGATCGAAGGACCAATTTTATAGTATCTGGAATAGATTAGTTATATCCGGCTCGAAGGACCAATGTTATAGTATCTGGAATACCGTTATATGCGGGTCGAAGGTCAAATTCTTTATTTTTCTTTGATTTTTTTTTGAATTATATAATTTTCTTGTCAGTGTCAGACTTATTTATTTATTCTATCTTGTTTCATAGAAAACATGATGACAATATATACAATATACAGTATGAACATTATAACAAATCAATAAATATGAACAATATATAACACCTGGGTAAATGTCGTGCTAGGAATTCCGTTCTTTTTCGTAACGATTTGTTTTCACACACCGGAAGTTTATTAGTAAATATCAAGTTAGCGCGAAGTCATGATTCGATAGTTATAATTACTGATAATTAATCAGCGAGATAGGCTGGCGTTCGACGATATCAAGTCAAGTTTGCAGCGATGCGCACTTCGAACGATCCCCACTGAATCAAACCGAGAGTAGAGTGGGGCGAACGGAGATATACCCGCGATCGGGACGCGAAAACGCCAGTTCTGCTTGAGATCGCAAGCTGGACACTAGACTCTCTTGGGAGCACCGCAAAGCTGAAGCCGCAGCTGAGTGGTCTGGAAGAGAGAGAAGTTCGAAACTGCGAACTAATAACCGAAGATAGCCGACTTCTTGAGACCGCAAGGAGTAGGTGATTCATAATCCGTGTTGAGTCGAGAGGGCCGTACTTGCATTCTTGTACAGGGTGACTATTATCCCACTGTCAGCGAATTATATTCGGACTGGGGGATATTAGGTACATGCTAGGCGACTGCTTCAGGTTCTGCGAATTCTATTCGGTACCTGAAGTTGTCTCTGGTTGTTTTACTCCCTGCTTGAATCAATGTACGGGGTGTTTTGGCATACCATCAGCGAATTATATTCGGGTGGTAGGACAAAATACCAATGAATCCCTACCGTCTCCCTTAAGATAGACTCAGGAAACCGCCGTATCAGAATTTGCCTGATTAGAGTTTTGATAAATCTGCTTTGCATAGCGATTCATTTCTTTGCTAGATCTCTTTGCTTTTCATTTTGCTTCTCCGCGAGAGTTATAAATAATTAGTTGCATATAGTTCACCCGGGAATATGTTAGCACCGCGAACGTGTAGTTCATTTTTTTTAGAGCTTACCCGTATGAGGGGAAATGGTGGAATTTAGGATAATTTAGTTGCACATATTCTTTTTCGCTTCCTTTGTATATAGTTGATTAAAGAATATAATAATAGATTTATTATTATTGGTAGTTTTATTTTCTTAATCGAATTTGAGTTTTGATTTTCTTATTACCAAAGCAACCAGGTTCAGGGAACTGATACTTTCACAAATGTCACTTTGACAGTCAACATCTTAGGACCCCTGGATTAAACTTTCTTCACTGATAGTTACCCGGTGCAAGTGGACCTACCACTATAATATAGGTGGCGCCCGAGATCTGTATATATAGCACCCGAGCTAAAGCGCCAAATAACGCTTCTCCGAGGAGAAAGCGTTACAAATTTGGCGCCCGAGCAGGGCGCTTTAGCTCGGGTGCTATATATACAGATCTCGGGCGCCACCAATATTATAGTGGTAGGTCCAATTGCACCGGGTAACTATCAGTGAAGAAAGTTTAATCCAGGGGTCTTTAGATGTTAACTGTCAAAGTGACATTTGCAAAAGTATCAATGCCCTGAATCTGGATGCTCTGTTAATAAAAAAATCAAAACTCAAATTCGATTAAGAAAATGAAACTACCAATAATAATAAATCTATTATTATATTCTTTGATCAACTATATACAAAGGAAGCGAAAAAGAATATGTGCAACTATATTATCCTAAATCCTACCATTTCCCCTCCCCCGGGTAAGCTCTAAAAAAATGAAACTACACGTTCGCGGTGCTAACATATTCCCGGGTGAACTATATGCGACTAATTATTTATAACTCTCGCGGAGAAGCATAATGAAAAGCAAAGAGATCTAGCAAAGAAATGAATCGCTATGCAGAGCAGATTTATCAAAACTCTAATCAGGCAAATTTTGATACGGCGATTTCCTGAGTCTATCTTAAGGGAGACGGTAGGGATTCCCTGGTATTTTGTCCTACCACCCGAATATAATTCGCTGATGGTATGCCAAAACACCCCGTACATTGATTCAAGCAGGGAGTGAAACAACCAGAGACAACTTCAGGTATGTATCTAATATCCCCCAGTCCGAATATAATTCGCTGACAGTGGGATAATAGTCACCCTGTACAAGAATGCAAGTACGGCCCTCTCGACTCAACACGGATTATGAATCACCTACTCCTTGCGGTCTCAAGAAGTCGGCTATCTTCGGTTATTAGTTCGCGGTTTCGAACTTCTTTCTCTTCCAGACCACTCAGCTGCGGCTTCAGTTTTGCGGTGCTCCCAAGAGAGTCTAGTGTCCAGCTTGCGGTCTCAAGCAGGACTGGCGTTTTCGCGTCGCGATCGCGGGTATATCTCCGTTCGCCCCACTCTACTCTCGGTTTGATTCAGTGGGGATCGCTCGAAGTGCGCATCGCTGCAAACTTGACTTGATATCGTCGAATGCCAGCCTATCTCGCTAATTAATTATCAGTAATTATAACTATCAAATCATGACTTCGCGCTAACTTGATATTTACTAATTCACTTCCGGTGTGTGATAACAAATCGTTACGAAAAAGAACGGAATTCCTAGCACGACATTTACCCAGGATACTACCCGATTACTACTATATACAGTATGTTCATAAAAATTCAAGTAACTTATCTATATTATTTTTCACAACTTGAATACCTATACAAAAACAAAAAAAAATCTGAAAAAATGAAATGAAAAGCACAAAAAAAATCATCATCACCATGCACCCTTCAGTTCTGGCTCCATCTTCTTCCTGTCCACGGGTCCACTCACTTCTTGGAAGGCCTCTGTTTTCTTCGGCGTGCGTTGGGTCTGCATGGTCGACGCTCCGGGGGTCTGGTCACCTCATTCACATGGGCGTTGGGTCTGCATGGTCTTCGCTCCGGGGGTCTGGTCACCTCATTCACATGGGCGTTGGATCTAACGCTTTCTGTTCAGGGAAGCGTTATTTGTTTGACGCTCTAGCTCGGGTGCTATATTTACAATTATTCTCGGGCGCCACCTATCTTATAGTGGTAGGTCCACTTGCACCGGGTAACTATCAGTGAGGAAAGTTAAATCCAGGGGTCTTTTAGATGTTAACTGTCAAAGTGACATTAATGATTGAGTATCAATTTCCTGAACCTGGTTGCTTTGTTCGAAAGAAAATCAAAACTAAAACCCTATTGAAGAAAATGAAACTACCAATAATAATAAACCTATTATTTTATTCATACAATATATACAAAACGAGAACTCAAATGTTCACCAGAATGTTCCTTATCCTAAAATCTCTTAATTATCAGATTTTGTACAAAAAAAACCGAATTTACGAATTTCCTAATTCCCGACTTCCCGAATTTCCGAATTCCTAAATTCTCGAATTATCAAATTCCCCAATTTCCGAATCCGGCAAGCTATGTTTATACTGAATTTCTGGGTCATCCGGTATAACCCCCGAAAACACCGCTCGTTCCGCGAGTTATTCACAAAACGAAAATCAAGCAGAAAGCTAGTACGCGAGCAACTACGCCTATCAGCCACAAAGCAATGAAATCAAGCACAAGCAGGTGTTACACAAGTTCAAGCAAAGCATATCTCAAAAAGACTGTTCTACGTGCAAACATTCATCCTACAGTCAACTGTGTAACGATACAGAACGGGTAGCCCCACTTCTGTACAGTTATCACCCTCTGAGCCTCAGTCCCGAAAATTAAGCAGAACCCCCTTTTCCCGACATGAGTCTCAACACTGCATTCACTTCATTCGCTTTCTCTCTCTTTCGGACCTGTACAGTGGCTTCCTCACGAATTGGGTATCGCCTCTTTAGTAAGTACACCACTTGCAGAATCAATATCCCGTGAAACGAGCAGAGCCCTCTCCCAGGGATAATGATTTAACACAGGTATCAGTATCGATCCAGGTCGGCTCACCTTTTGATACTTCGGCTGATCGGCTGACAATCGGCTGTTGCGGCTTTCAACAGTCAGAATCTCAGGCGTGTTCTCCTCACGGTCTCGAGTCAACACTGCCGTTTTCGCGACACGATCGTTGGTATGTCTTGGTTCGCCCCACTCAATTCGCGAATCGACGGAGTGGGATTTGCTATGCGCACCGCGGAATACTGAGTCTCGTCTACCTTGAACTCGATGATTTCTCACGTAATTAATTATCATCAATTATAATTATCCAAACTAAACTTCGCGCTCATTTGAAAATGAATTAATCACATCCGGTGTATTATTTTTACTATTTTCGAAAAGGAACGGAGTCGCTAGCTTGCCAAATAAGGAAACAAATATAAAAATTCTAGTAACTTCGTTACATCCCCCCCTTACTTCGAATAAAAAAAATAATCCTTATTATGATTTTTTTTATTCCCATACCTCTGGCTTACCCAATACATACCTTAAATAAAATATATATTTAAAAAAACAAAGTCCACTTCTTAAATTAAACTAAAGAAATCAGTTCTTCTTCCCAAACTGCCTTTCTCCTGGTACAGGATCAGTGCCTGGGGTGTACACGTGCGTATGGGCACCCGCACGTAGGGCATGGTCTCCTCCTCTCACGTCGCTCTGGTGCGTGTTGGGGTTGGTGGCTACTCGATGCCTCCATCGACGGTATCGCACGTACCCTCCTGCTGCATCTGCAGTGCTTCGACATAACACCTAGCATGCCACATCGGGAGCAGAAAACCGTCACTGGTTTACGGCATGAGTTTCTGCGGTGTCCAACCTGTCCACAGCGCCAGCAGGTCTCAGCCGTGATTTTTATATAACCCGCCTGCTGGTTCTTCTGGACTGGGGAATTAGACGGCCCGGCACATTTTTCAATTTCTTTCGCGATGCGTTTTTCTAAGGCCTCGCGAGTCCAATATTCATCCCGCCTTGGGTCTTCTTCAGCCGGTACATCCAACTGATTTGGTCCGTCTTCGTTGTAGTCCTTTGGAACCGGAATGGTTGCGGGCGCCGGTGCGGGTTCTTGGTCGCTTTCTTCTTCAGATTCCTTTACCGGAGTCGGATTAGTTTCTAGCTGGGGTGGCACGGACTCCTCAATCGCCTCGGCGAGTTCCCGCGCAATTTCCTCCATCTCTTCAGAGCAGTGGACCAGCAAAACAGGACTCTCCATTCTCGTACAGCTATGGACATAAATTATTATACGCCCCCTATCCCGATATGGTAGGTGTTTCGTTTGGAGAAAGTCAATTATCCGCTCAATAACAACCGACTTTATTTCCCAAGAAAGTATAAGTGCTAATAACAAAAATAATGTATGCTTTCAACGCGGTAACTGGACCCGGATAGTGCGACCATCTGCCGCTGTTAAACGGACGCGGACGCGGCGGTCTGCAGGTACCCCTGGATTCCTTAGAGCACGGAGCCTCTCCCGTAGCTCTGGAGGCCACGGAGCATTTTGACCTAGGCTCAGAAGCAAGGACGCGATGTTCTGTTTTTCGAGTTTGTCGGTCTCGGAGTCGTGCAGATTTTCTGTCGATTCTGGCATGGTATCAGTTTCCTCTGTTGTTCCCTTTTTTCCTGATGCGGTGGTGGACTGGTTAGGCCCCTTTGGCAATTCTTCTACCACATCCTGGGTAACGGTAGCGGGACAGCTGGATGTATTGGGCTCTACGCCTACTGAAGCCGGTATAGAATTTCTCGGACGGGCTGGTGCTTGCCTCGAAACAGGCGCAGGCACGCTAGTTTGACGTCCGGGTGAAGCAACTACTAGGCTCTCTGTTGAACGCCCTCTTCGAGTCAAATCTCGCGCAATGATTTTTATTGCTCGTGCCCTCTGCTTCATTTTATTGATTCCCCTCTCAGCATCCTGTCGAGGGTTCCTCAGATCTTGAGGTGCTTCAGAGGCTGGCGGTTTTTGTGATTTCGGCATTTCGTTCTGTAAGGGATACAATCCCGTCAACTTTATTCTCTTCTAAATCATGAACTGGTTTCAGATCCTTTACATGAACACGTGTAACTTTTCTGCCGCTTGTGCTCTTCAAGTTATATACTACCGGAGATATAACTTTTATGACTGTATATGGACCTGAATACTTCGGTGCAAGCTTTGCAGCGAATCCTTTTTCGGCGCTGGATAGATGGTGTTCTCGTTTCATGACACGGTCTCCGACGTGACACCTCCACTCCCGTCTACGAAGATTGTAGTGTCGACTCTGGTTAGTGAATGCTCTTGCTAAATTGAGACGGACGAATTCAAAGACTTCCTTCAATTTTCCTAATCTTTGGACTCGGTCTTCTGGTTCGTCGTGTTTATCCTCACCATTGTGATTTGCCAACTCATCAGAACGGTATACAGCTCCTGGTATCTCCAATTCCCTCCCATAGTTGAGGAATGCCGGAGTAAATCCAGTGGAGTCATGGCGGGCTGTATTATAGGCGAACATCAGCTCGGATATGTGCTGGTCCCACTTTCGATGATCGCCATCACAAAACTGTGAAATCATAGTTTTCATCGTTTTATTCGTTCGCTCCACCGGGTTAGCTTGCGGTGTATACGGTGGTGTGAAATGATGCCTTATTTTCAGGTCTCTCAGCAGATCTCTAAAAGGTGATCCGGTATACTGGGTTCCATTGTCGGTGATTACAGTTTTCGGGCATCCAAAACGGGTGATTATTTCCTCGTACAAAGCTTGACTTACTGCCTTCGCTGTTGCCTTCCGTATGGGACGGCACTGGACCCACTTCGTGAATCTGTCTTGGAATACTACCAAATAGTTATTCCCTTTACTTGAGCGAGGCAGGGGTCCAACCAAGTCGGAACTCACAGTGTCCCATGGTTGACGGTTGACGGACGGTTGCATTCTTCCTGGAGTCTTCTGTTGTGAGGATTTGTACTGTTGACAAGACGAGCAGCTCCGGACATACTTAGCAATGTCCCGGAACATTCCTGGCCAATAATAGCGACTTGCCATCCTGGCGGTGGTCTTGACTATCCCGAGATGTCCAGCAGTGGGAGCGCCATGGTTCTCCTTCATCACGGATGATCGGGCTGGTTTCGGAATGCACAGTTTCCAGGGATCGGCTAGTTCTGGTTCAGTAAAATCGGTAGAATCCCAGAAATGTCGGTATAACCGGTCATCTTTGATACAATAATCGGGATGAGCTTCCGGATTTTTCTGTATCTCGGCTTTCTTACGGGTATACCAGGAACAATCCTGTGTTTTTTCAATGGCCGATATATCGGCTTCTTCTGGTATCGGATGTCTAAATAATGCATCAGCTACCCGATTCAAAACTCCTTTCCGGTATTTGATTTCGAAGTCGAATTGCTGTAGGTACATTTTGATGATATGAAGCCACTTGAGCGACTGATGATCGGACAGGACTGTGAAGTGGTACCCTTCTAGGTAGGGGCGCATTTTCTCTATGCCCCACACAATTGCCAGACATTCCTTTTCCGTCACAGAATACGCCTTCTCGGGGGTAGTCAAAGTACGGCTGGCATAGGCGATTATATGATCTCCGTCATCCTTGTTCTGGATGAGTACTGCACCCAGGCCTTGGTCGCTGGCGTCCGTTTGCAGAACGAAGGGTCTGCTGAAGTCTGGGCAGGCCAGAACAGGAGATTTTGTCAGGCAGTCCTTCAATTCACTGAATGCTCCTTCCTGTTCATCTGTCCACTGCCATCGATGTCATTTCTTCAGTGGACGGTTCAATGGAGCGGCCAAGTTGGAAAATCCAGGCACGAATCGTCTATACCAGGACGCTATTCCAAGGAATCGTCTCAATTGCCGGACGGTCTTTGGTGGGGGAAATTCCAGAATTGATAGGGTCGGTAGCGATTCCTTCACCAGTAATGACATGACCTAAGTACTTGAGTGATCTTCTGCCAAACTCGGGGTTAAGACGGAGATTGGCAGCTCGGAGACGGCGGAATAATTTTTTCAGGATGCTCAGATGTTGCTCGAAGGTCTCTCCAAGTACGATAATGTCGTCCAGATACGCGAAACAGTATGGATCGAGCTCCGGACCAATAATACAGTTCATCAAACGCTGAAACGATGCCGGTGCTGCATGCAAGCCGAACGGCATAACTCGGAACTGGAACAAACCTCGGCCAGGTACTGTGAATGCTGTGATTGGCTTACTTTCATCGGTTAAAGCCACTTGCCAATACCCCTGCTTCAAATCAATACTCGAAATATTTCGAGCCCTGTGCAACTTATCTAAAATTGCATTGATGAAGGGCAGGGGGTAGGCATCTTTGTGTGTCACAGCGTTGACTTTCTGAAAGTCTATGCAGAACCTGGGTTTTCCATCCTTCTTCCGTACTATTACGACTGGTGAACTCCACGGGCTGTTTGACGGTTCTATGATGCCCTCCTCTAACATCTTGTTGACTTCGGTATTGATGACTTCCTGCATTCTTGGATTCTGGGGTCGGTAACGCTGTTTGATCGGCTCCGAAATGATCAGACGTATCTCATGTTTGAGAATCGGCGTTACTCCCTTTATGCCCTCAAATTGAGCCAATTCTTGATCTAAGAATGCTCTGAGTCTCCTATCCTCCGTCGGTGTTTGTCCGGGTTTTTCGGTACGGTTTACGGTACTAATCGGGTCTGGGTTCGGGTATTCGTTCGATTATTAGTTTTCCATCGATTCTTATGTCTCCCTTTGATAAGTCTAGTTGGAATTTCTGCGGTTTCAGAATATCCATACCTATAACAAAATCAGGAGACAGACCAGGAAGATTTTCAACTGTGGCTCGGAAAGTTGTATCTCCTATCACTAATTCCAAGTGATGAGTGCCGGGAACTTGAGTTGGGAGACCATTAGCCATCCTGGCCATAGAAACTTTCGTGGTATCCAGTGGGACTCCCATTTCCTGGCATCTTCGAGCCACTACATCTCCCATGTACGTTTTCGATGCTCCAACAATGCTTTATAACAGCCACCCAGGGTATGAACAGAAACGAAGGAACGGGCATCTTCTGGACGGACAGTACGAATCGTTTCCGAGACATTTGTAGGATGACACTGCTCGGGTCTCGGTACGGGGCAATGCCTTCCTAGATTTCCGACCTAGGGCAAGAATAGTCTCTGGACATCACTCCCTCTTCACCACAGCGAGAGCAAAATATCTTGGGAGCCGATCTGCACTGACTCCTCAAGTGTCATTTCTGACCGCATCTCCAGTTTACGGCTGATGGAGGTGGCCTGGGCATGTTCCTCGAGCTGGTACTAGGTTGAACAGGTGTTGTCCTTGATTCCGTCCTCACAGGGTATGTCTGGTTGGGAATGACAGCTGGGGTGGACGGTAGTCTTGACATCGGTGAAGCTGACGGGGTGATTTTAGACACTTCCTGGTGCCTAGCTGTCCGTCCAAATGGCTGGTACCTTTCCTGCAGCTCTTCACGAAGGAGTTCAAACTCCTTCACAGCACGAGAGAAGGTGACAATATCGGCAAAGTCACTCCTCTTGATATGCTGTCGGTATTCGGGCAACAGGTTACGGTATAGCCACATGAGCTCTTGGTCCGGTGTCATACTGCCATGTCTTCTAACAAGCGTCTGGATGTCGGTTACATACGCTTGTACTGGCTCATTTGGTCTTTGGAGTCGTCTGCCAATCGCTACCTCCAGGTCAACTTGGTAGTTGGCAGGAAAGTAGAAGATGCGGAAAAGTTCGACGAAGGCTTTCCATGTTGTACAAGTTTTCCGGTTATTTCTAAACCAGAGGACGGTCTCCTCCTCGAATAGATCAGGCAGCACGGCTAGCATTTTGAAGGCTGGTATGTTCAGAGATAATCGGATCTCATCGAGCCTCTCCAGGAATGCTACAAGATCTCCCAATCCATCAAAAGACAATTTCCAGTCACGGGTGCGAAGTGGTTCTTGGGGTGTCATCGACGTGGACGGGGCTGTCGTCATTGGGGTTGTCATTATCGGGGTGGTCGATTGGGTAGCGGTAGTGGTAGTGGTAGTTACGGGTGGTACGGTTCCAGGTGCAGTAACGTTCACTGGGGGCACGGTGTTCAGATTCGGGAATGTCCAAGTCGAAGTCAGTGGGACACTCCCGGGTACAGGCGTCGATGGCGCGGTTACCACCCTACCTTCCCTGAGGAATCTTATCAGTCGTTTTCTCTTATCTTCGACTGTACCAGTGATATACAGACTAAATTTAGACAATTCTATGTCTATATCTGCTTTCTTCAGCTGATATACCCAACTCACTCTCACGTCAACCTGATCTTTCTGTTTTGATGGCGAAGTCTGCCCATCTGAAGGGTCTTTCGAGGATTCCTCGTTCACCATTTTTCGGTGTTTGACTTGCCGGCGTGACTGACTTATCGAGTAAACTTCAAATTTTAATAGTGAATGCTCCTAGAAATCCAACAATACCTCAAACTTCTACTCTGACCCCGAAAACTTGCAAGCGAAATCAAGCCTGCTCAGTTATCTCCCGACTCTTTATCAGCTGTCAAAGTGACAGATACCGGATTCGAAAAATGAGGGGTTTTATCCGATGTCCCTATACCTTACTTACACGTTCCTAACCCGAACTTTGCTTCCAGAAGCGGAAATCTGGAGTTACAATAATCGTATCAGTTTTTGAACCCCCGGAATAAATTCCTTGTACCCAAAAACCTGTTATGCGAGATGCAACTTGACTTCAAGTGACTGCTGTCAAAATGACAGTTCTGGGTTATCTGCGGTATCAGAAAACTGTGAGGGAATACGGTTTTCAGCGGTTTCTGAAAATTTACGGTCCCTGCACTTATTTCACACGTTTCGGTCGTGTATTTCAGTCACAAGTGCTCGGATAGGTTTGGTAACAATCGGAATGAATTTCTTGACCTCTAAAACCTAGAAAACGATATGCAGCACGGCCCTATTCTCTAAACTTCCAAACGGCTGTCAAAATGACAGATTTCGGATAGAATACGGAAATTGATGTGGCTGGCCACCGTTAACAAAATAATCAATCCTCGTTTCCAGAAACTCAGAATTAACTCGTTTCCTCCAACTAGGTGATCGTATCAAGTCAAGAATTCGCGAAATGAGTTCCCTAACCTCTGAAATCTATTCAGAGAGTGGTCACTTGTCTATATTAATGAAACTATGCCTAGCTGTCACTTTTGACAGGTATCGAGTTTTCTACAAAATATTTACACCTAAATTACGGTCCCTGCTCGGGCGCCAAATTTGTCACATTGGAGTTCAATACAAAATTTCATGAGGTACATCAGGAATTAATGACTGGAGAAAAAATTCCTACCAAACGGGAGATTTTCAAATTAGTGATGACAGTTTTCGATCCAATTGGATTTCTTTCCCCTTTGATAGCTACTGGAAGGCTCATAATGCAAGATTGTTGGATGGAAAAAATCAATTGGGATCAAAAAGTAAATGAGGACATTTTCATAAAATGAAAGAAATGGACTGAATTGATTCAAAAAATCAATGGTCTCAAAATTCCTAGACAATATTTTCGAAATATGACTGAAGAAGTACAATTAAACATGTTTTGCGACGCTGGAAGTAAAGCATATTGTACTGTTGCATATTTAAGAGCAAAAGTAGGAGATCATGTTGAAGTTTCCATAATTTCGTCGAAGTCGAAGTTAGGCCCTCTGAATAAAATCATGAGTATACCACGAATGGAATTGCAAGGAGCAGTTTTAGCTACGAGATTGGTAAAATCAATTGAGAAAGAAATATCATTCAATATAAAAGAAATATTTTGGTGGACTGATTCAAGTATAGTCTTGAAATGGATTAGGTCAGAATCAAATCGTTTAAAATCATTTGAGGCGCATAGGATTCAGGAAATAATCGATAACACGAAGAAAGAAAACTGGAGGTGGTTACCATCGAAATTGAACCCAGCGGATATGGGAAGTAAAGAATTATATGAATTTGATTTTTCTATTTGACTGAGAGGACCGCATTTTCTAAAGCAAGGAGAATCATTATGGCCGCAAGAAGAAAACGAAACTATTGGAGAGATGCAGGATAAGATTGAATATATCAATTCAATTAACATTACAGATGCTAATTTGCAGCTACCAGATGAAAAACGGTTTTCTAAATGGTTCAGACTGTTGAGGACAACTGCTTAGATGCTTCGATTCATGAATAATTGTAGACAAAAAATGCATTCGATAGGAGAACTACAATTACAGGAATTAGTAAAATCTGAAACTCTGTGGTGGAGAAAATTGCAAGCTAGACATTTTCTTAATGATATAGTGGTAATGAGAGAAAATCAAAATTTACCGAAATCATCCAAATTATTTGACTTGTCACCATTTCTTGATGAAAATGGAGTAATAAGAATATTTCACATGACAGTAAATTTTCTATCATTTTACCATCTGGGAAGGAAGAAACCACTATTTTATTGTTAGTGCAACATTACCATGAATTGGTTCATCACACAGGGCACGAAACAGTCATGAATAATCTGAGAGCAAAATTTTGGATAATTTCTGCAAGACAAACAGTGAAAAAGACAATTAGAAATTGTCAATATTGCAGAATAAAAAGAAGTAAACCAAAACCACCTGAAATGGCTCCACTTCCGGAATTTAGACTCAAAAGTTTCACGAGACCTTTCAGTTATGTTGGAATTGATTACTTCGGACCACTTTTGGTGAAAGTAAAGAGATCAGTAGAAAAAAGGTATGGGGTTCTATTGACATGTATGAATACCAGAGCTGTGCATATTGAGGTATCAGATTCTCTAACTACTGATTCTGCAATAATGGCTATTCAGAGATTCATTGGAAGAAGAGGACACCCTTTAGAAGTGCATTCGGACAACGGAACGAATTTTGTTGGAGCCGAAAGAGAGATGAAGGAGAACTTGAATGATTTTGATCAGAACAAAATCATTAGAAAATTATCTAAACTGAATATCAAATGGATATTCAATTCACCAGCTGCTCCACACATGGGAGGAGTTTGGGAGAGGCTAATCCAGTCTGTGAAACGAGTTCTATACGTAATATTGAAAGAACAACACCCTTCTCATGAATTACTATGTACACTTTTGATTGAAACCGAAAGTATTGTGAATTCAAGACCCATCAGCTATATATCTAAAGATGCTACGGACGAAATTGAAGCGTTAACTCCATTTCACTTTCTTATCGGCACATCTAATGCAGATAACTCTCCAGGAACATTTGAGGCTGACGTTCTATATGGCAGAAAACAATGGAGGATTTCCCAGTATTTAGCTGATAGATTTTGGCAAAGGTGGACCAAGGAATACCTACTAAAACTACAAAAACGATCGAAATGGCATAATGTTAACGAACCTTTCAAAGTTGGGGACATTGTAGCTGTAGCAGACAAAAACTCCCGGAATAAATGGAATATGGCGAGAATTCTCCAAGTGTACCCAGGTCGCGATGGTCAAGTGAGAACAGTCCAGCTGAAGACGAGAAGTACTACATTGATTCGGCCAGTGCACCAGCTTTGTCGGTTGGAGGTTGGAGAATGTTGAAGATATTTACATCTTACTGTGTTAATTTTTTTAATATTTTACTTCGTTGTTGCTGAGGTTATGAAAAGAATTGAATTTGTTGGTGTGACGGAAAATAAATAGAATTTTTGAAACTTGTCAAAAAATTGATTATTCTAAAAAAGATATTATACTGGTAAAACTTGTTAAACCTTCAAACAAAATACTTCAGGAAGTTTTAACACGAGCTACTACGCCTATCAGCCAAAAAGCAATGAAATCAAGCACAAGCAGGTGTTACACGAGTTCAAGCAAAGCATATCTCAAAAAAACTGTTCTACGTGCAAACATTCATCCTACAGTCAACTGTGTAACGATACAGAACGGGTAGCCCCACTTCTGTACAGTTATCACCCTCTGAGCCTCAGTCCCGAAAATTGAGCAGAACCCCCTTTTCCCGACATGAGTCTCAACACTACATTCACTTCATTCGCTTTCTCTCTCTTTCGGACCTGTACAGTGGCTTCCTCACGAATTGGGTATCCCCTCTTTAGTAAGTACACCACTTGCAGAATCAATATCCCGTGAAACGAGCAGAGCCCTCTCCCAGGGATAATGATTTAACACAGGTATCAGTATCGATCCAGGTCGGCTCACCTTTTGATACTTCGGCTGATCGGCTGACAATCGGCTGTTGCGGCTTTCAACAGTCAGAATCTCAGGCGTGTTCTCCTCACGGTCTCGAGTCAACACTGCCGTTTTCGCGACACGATCGTTGGTATGTCTTGGTTCGCCCCACTCAATTCGCGAATCGACGGAGTGGGATTTGCTATGCGCACCGCGGAATACTGAGTCTCGTCTACCTTGAACTCGATGATTTCTCACGTAATTAATTATCATCAATTATAATTATCCAAACTAAACTTCGCGCTCATTTGAAAATGAATTAATCACATCCGGTGTATTATTTTTACTATTCTCGAAAAGGAACGGAGTCGATAGCTTGCCAAATAAGGAAACAAATATAAAAATTCTAGTAACTTCGTTACACTGTGGCCTACTTTATATTCCAAAATTGAAATTAAAAAAATTGAAACACATTTGCTGACGGCAGCTGTTCGCCGGAGAACAGATATAGTGAGTTCGGATTTTATTTGGCTCGATGATTGAAAATTCAAATGATAGAGGGCGCCACTCAATTTAATAGTAAGATATAATATATTTGGAAAATTGAGAAACCAAATACCTACCTTTCAACAATACCTGAAATTATAGAATTGAATTTTCTTAGATATCTGGGTTGGACAAATAGAAGAATAAAACCATATCACATTCAAGTACATATAATAACACCAAAATGGACAAGGCTATTAAATATCAGGAACCAATGCAAGAATCATATCAGTGTGGTTGTAGAATATATCATTAAGATAAGTATATCATATCACAGATACATAAATTTTAAATCGGGTGTTATACCTCTTAAAATAACCCGAATGAGATGTAAAAAATGTTGGTAGGGTTTTAAACCTGTGATCTAGATCCGCTATCGCATAGTACTATGTGAGAGCTTCACAAAAGCTCTAGAGGTATTTATGAAATATAATGGTATGATATCTACAATTAATTATGAAAAACTCTTCAAAAGTTAAAACACACTGAGGGTGTAAAAAAACCTGATGTTGGGTCCATATTATGATCCTCCACAATGTTCCAAATTTCGGCCCCTATCCGAGGTCCAGCTGGTGTAGTTGACGAACAAAACGAAGACAGGAAGAAAACAGGCAGCAGACAGGAAACAGCACAGGAAGATGACGAAGAGACGATTAGAAATAGGCTCACACTCCCAGGTCAGCCAGGGGTCGATGGTGCAGTTCAGCAGGTCGCCAGCCTCTACCAGCTCTACTGGTCCTCATCCGGTGGTTGTCTGTCAACTCTGGCCAAGATTTAAAAGTGACTCGGTGTTGGCCCTCGTGGGAATCTTGAGTCAAGAATTGCCACGAGAGTCGTTCGATGCCAGGAGTCTGATGAGAGCTAAACTGTACCCTAACACCCTAACAAAAAAATAGCCTCATGAGAGGACATGTGCAAAAGAAAAAAAAAAGAAAAATGGGTATATTTTCAACCTGAAGATATCATTGCTGGCTTATAAGTCATAACTTACCTTCGGAGAAGGGAGATAAAACTAGAAGATATTCAAAACAGCAAACAGGATTAACAGGACAAAATGGCGGCGTTCCTACCGCATGGCAGTCTCCCGGTGGTCGGCACAAATCCCCATAAAAAGGCTCCAAAACCACAATCGATGGGTTTGACTTGAACTCGGCCCCTACGGCACTCACGTAAATTCCCCAGAAGGGTTAATTTCTGGTTAAACACACCAAAAAAGGAATCTCAAAAACGAGTCAAGCGCACCTCATCATGGCCACACAGGAAAAAGCCTCGAGTTCGCCGCTAGAGGACGGATACCATCTCCTATTCCCAAAAATTGCCAAAAAAACTGCACATCCTGTATGAAATCAGCGCCAGTTTTGAAATCCTAGCCTCTCATTGGTCAAAACCATAAATGCTATCCCGTTTGACAGAACGAAGTCCAACGAAGATAATCAGAGAAGACTATCATTCCTCTTCTTTCTTTTCTGCTACGGGCACGAACACTTACGGCTAACCAACTTGAGACCGAAGATCGATGACAGAAGATCCATGACAGAAGATCAATGACAAACCAAGCAATGACATCGACGTCTAGAAAATAAAATATAACCTATACGATTATATTCTGAAAAGTAAACAAAAAAACCCAGTAAATCACTCAAGATCACATTCAGATTGAAAAATCCTGGAATAACCTTCAATAGCCTAGATTTCATCACACTAGAGGAAACAACGGTATGTCACCTGTTTACATGCGAAAGGATGTTTTTATTGACTCTATTATCTTCAATTCCAGGCCTAGGATCAGACAGGTAGCCAGAAATCATAAGATTCCTGCAGCTTGTTACATCACTTCCAACAGCCTTTAGAATGTCAGAAGCAAAAGTAATACCTAGTGTTGGAAACCTGCGAATTTACTAGCATTCACTCTATGTGATGTTTGTTTTGAAATAGTGGTTTTGATAGATGTTCTATTCAGGAATTTGATTTCAAGACTGAAGTTTCTTTGTGAGTACTATACTAATGCCAAATAAATGAAAGATTTACTATATAAAAAACCAAATCAAAAGGTAGCAATTTTAAATGCTACACATGCCCCACTCCGAAGAGTAAAAATTTGTAAACAAATTTTTATGAGGTAGTAGCTACTTAGTGACAATAATGGATTTATTTATAGTATCTTCGCGTACCAAACGTTCCTTAAGGAAGTCAAAAATCAGTATTGTGTCTATATAGGGAAAAGTCAAAATCGGTTTACAGGTCAAAATCGGTTTACAGGTCAAAATCGGTAGGTCAAATCCATTTTATCAAAATCACTAGTGAATTTAATGAATTGCCAAACAATAAAAGAAATATTTACACAAGGAAATAATGATATTCAGTTCAGGTTGGCCCTATCTGAAACATCAACAGGGAAAAAATTGAATTGAAGTATGCATACTCTCAAGGGAACATTCATAATTAGATTTTCTACTAATTATTTTCTCTAAAATATAGGAAAACCAACCAAGGTTTCCTTAGTTGCATCAGCAAAAATTGTCAAAAATTGACTTCAAAATTTGTAATTGCAATCACTTAATATTGTGCACCAACGCACCAAAAAAATTGTGCACCAACGCACCAAAAAAATTGTGCACCAACGCACCAAAAATTTTAGTAAAACTTTAGCATCAAGTTTACTTAAACTGAACATTTAACCAAACCACTACAGATATACTCTGTGTACAAATCAAAAAATTACGGTTTGAATTAAATAACTATCCAACAGAAACATCTGAATTGGATCCAAAATATTCCTTCAGGTCTTTAATATGCCATTCTCCAGCAGGAGAACCATCCATATTATCTAAGGAATGAACTAAGTGAGATATTCGCTTCTTCACAGTACATAATATATATTTCGGAGCCAATTTTGCACTGAATTTAATTGAAGCATCAGAAAGAATTTAATTCCTTTTCCAAACTTTATCACCCTCATTAAATACATGATCTCTTTTCCTGAGATTGTAAGATTTTGCATTCCTCTGATAAGCTTTATTTAGTCTATCCTGGATAGTCACAAATACTTCACTAAGACCCTTGACATCTTGAACATAATTATCCCTACAATCAGGTAAAAGTTCTATCTCTTGAGTGTTAGGAAGGTTACCATAAAAATTACCAGAAATATGCACATTACGACCAAAATTTAGAAAAGCAGGGTAATAATGGGTGACTTCATGGGTTGCTGTATTTATTGCCTGTTGAATCTTAAACAATTCTTTATCCCAATCTTTGTGTTCATCCACATAACTTCTAATGGCTTGACCTATGGTTTTATTGGTTCTTTCTACAAAATTACACTGTGCTGAGTAACGAGGGGTGTACCATATTTTCTGAACTTTATAAGTTTCAGCTAACTTTTTAAACTGTTTACCAGCAAACTGTGTTCCGTTATCACAGATAATGAACTGTGGTACTCAAAATATAAAAAAAACTTGATTTTCCATAAATTTAGTTATGCTAGGTGCCTTGGCATCTCGTATTGGACACAACAGTGTATATTTAGTAAAGAAATCCGAAACAACCAATAAATAAGTAAAACCTTTAGAAGATCTGGGAAATGGTCCCATAATGTCAACAGCAATAGTCTGGAAAGGATATTTGACGGAACGTTGAGCACCCATAAGTCCCATACGAGGAGTGTTCGATAATTTTTGCGACTGGCAGACCTTACATGACTTTACATATCTTAAGATATCGCACCTCATGTTAGGCCAATAGTAGTGATTTTGAACTCTCGATAGTGTCTTGAAGAAACCAAAGTGACTGCAAATTGATGGATCATGTGAATCTTTTATTACAGAAATTCTTTCTGATTTCGGCACAACTACTTTCCATTCAACGATATTAGATTTAATGGGTGCTTTTGAAGGAACATATTTATATATCAAATCATTATCTACTTTGAAATGGGAATAGGCTGTAGCATGTAAAATTTCACTATTTTATAGGTTTCTCTATTTTTCATAAATAGTACTCAGATTAGGATAATACACCCTGTTGTCCAATCTCAAATGGCAAGATATACTTCTATCGAAGAACAGTGATTTCCAAACACTTACCTGTATAGTAAATAATATTTTTACATATATCACAGATACCAGTTTGGATCTATAATAGAATATTTACTTTGGTAAACACGGTCTTCGATGATGTTGTTTTTTGTTATTGATCGAGATTCGAACATACAGATAGAAGAATATCATTTTCTTTCCGAGATTTCAGGTGTATACGTTTTGTTATTGTTGTTTTGATCAAGCCTTATCATTTTAGGGTAATCTGAGATAAATAATCAGTTGTGACACATATGTCAACGTGTCACCGACATGACAACGTGTCACTGACATGACAACGTGTCACTGACATGACAACGTGTCAATCTTATTGATTGATTTGGCATGCTCAGTTCCCAAAACGTTGCCAGTTGGTGGTGGCCACTGGATTATAAAACAGCGTTGCCATTTTTTTTCCGTCTGGGCTCTAATTGGTGAATTGTGTGGTCAAGTGAACGTCATGATTGGTCAGTTGATTTTTGGATAGGTCAGTTCAACAATAAAGTTCTGAAAGGGTTAGGGATTCTTTTGTTTTCCCTATAATTAAGATGTAATCTTGGAAAGGAAGTGACGAAATTTTTCTAGAATATGTTGGAAAGACTGTCACTTCCTGAAGTGGTTTTTTTGGGTTGACTTTTTGGACCAGCTCAGGTAGAAGAGGGGTCCATTTTGTCTTGAAAGAAAAGGTGTTTGGTTCCACTTGGTGCGTTCCGTACTTGGACCAACAGGTATTTTCCTGGATTTAGAAGATTCCTCAGCATTCTGGACCACTAGGAAATCGCAATTCAGCGAGATTTGTTTTGGAACTGCATTTTTGGTATTTTTTTGGACACCGGACCAGACCTCGTGCCGGTCATTCAGAACTTTTTCGGATTTGTACCCCATCCCTTCATTGAAGGTGAGTTGTGAGTTATTGTCACTGTCTTTCTTAACCTCTCACTGTATAGAGGCCTATCATGAATAGTGAATATTTTTATAGGGTCCCCAGGAGGGTAGTGTAGTCCCAGGAGGGTAGTTTATTCCCAGGAGAGTAGTATACTCCGTAGCATTTTATAGAGGGTACCACTCCTCTGTTTTTTTTTGATCTGGGAATCCATCAACTAGTATAGTTACATCTAGTAATTCCAATTGTGGAATGGATCTGGGGTCTTCGCCTTCTCTGCCTGAGTAACCTATCTGTCGAACCTGCCGAACGTCTGCCGCAATACAAACTGCAAAACTTTCTTCAAGTCTTCGGCCTTGCTGCCGAGATCCTCAGCTTCCTGGTTTATTACCATCTCTACCAGCATCCCTACGAACATCTCTACAAGCACCACTGAGTCTACCAGCTCGAAAAGTCTCAGCAGATTCAAGCATCCTTCAGAGGTGTTATATAGGATCTAAAACCAGGTTTTTATAAACAGAGGACTTGTTAAATTTTTCATGTCAGATTAGGATATCTTTCTTGGTGCATTCAATTTCATAAAACTGCTTTTTACCATCATTAGCTACCCACCACATAGTACTATGCGTTGGCCCCGAAATAATGACTGATTATTTGAATATGGTTAGAAATGCCCAGTCATGAAAAATATTGTTTTCATATACTAATATTGACATACCTTTTTGAAATAGATTCCTATATATACACACCTCTTGAATAAATTTTAGTTTGGGGTAAACTGTCTTATTTATTTATTGATTTGATGACGCTCCCGATTATCGTTTTACAGCTATAGGGTAAAATTTCAGGTATTCATTTTTTAACCAACATGATATTTTAACATTTGGTTCCTCAACTTTCCAGATAATAATTTAACACTTGAATATCAGAATAATAAAAGTTGCAGTGGCGCCCCTTCTTTTTTATATTGCCTATTTTACTGATAATACTTTTTGTTGTTTAATAAAAACGAATCCATAGTGCCTGCCAGACGAAGAGCTGCCGTTCGCAGTGCATCTCCTTTTTTGATTAAAAGGAGGTCGCATAATTGACGCCCAAGTCGTGGGGCCCAATTTTTGTTGAATTATCAGTAAAAAAATAATTGAGAGTGTCTTGATTGGTAAATGAATGAAATAGGTTTGCTGGTGTAGAGTTGATAGGCTAGGAATCTGATTTCATTTGAATAATTGCAGTTGGCAGATAATTGATACTTGCGGTGTTGCCACGTTTAGAGATTTTTCTGTATATTTCAGGAAATACTTTTGGGTAATTAGTTTGAATTCTTTTGGTTTTAAACCTTCAAAATGGATCCAAATTTCAGGGCAAATCATTTGCTACAGGCAGAAATGAATTATGAGTTGAGGATTCGAAATGTAATTTCAGAAAGAAATCAAGAAGATAAACGGAAATTTCTTGGAAGGCTGTTAGTTAGAGAAAGGAAAAATGGAACCGACGTCTCAAATTTAGTTGATCCATCATATAATTTTGATGTTGAGAATTTGGAGATTCAATCAACTTTAGATTCCATTAAATCTCTTATAGATGGTTTTGACGGTCCCTCAAGTGACTCTGTTTATAAAAGAGCTACCTCAAGAATAATTCATATCTGTTTGCGCATACAAAGAATTAAATTGAGACCAGAAGATGTTAACTTTGCTGAAGTTACACAATTTAAAAATGAATCATATGCAACAGCATTACAACTTGAAGCTGAGTTGAATGAAAATGTTCATGAAGAAAGTGTGAACCAGAATTTGAGTGTCAATGCTCATCCTGTCCCTAATACTAGTGTTGCCAAAACTTCTAGTAACACCATTTTGAGTTCACATAAATCAGTCCCTGTGTATAAACTTAATATTCAATTCGATGGTGAACCAAGAAATCTACTATCTTTCATAGAACGGATTGAGGAAGTTGCTCAAGCTAGGCACATAAGTAAAACGGAATTGTTTGATTCGGCCAGTGATCTATTCACAAGCAAAGCCACCTTTTGGTTTCGACAAATTCGACATCAAGTAACTGATTGGTCATCCTTGGTAATTAAGTTGAAATCCGATTTTTTAGTATCAGATTATGATGACGAGATTTGGAACCAAATTAGGTTGAGAAAACAAGGTAGAAATGAACCAGTTGTTATTTTCATTGCTTGCGTGGAAAGTTTGTTTACTAGACTGAGTCGTGCTCCAGTAGAATGTACCAAGGTCAAGTATACTAAGAGGGGTTTACAACCAGAGTACCAGAGACGTCTTGCCCTCAGTGACATCGACAGTATAGCCACTTTGAGTCAATTATGTAAGAAGCTTGAGGAGGCAGACATTTTAAGTCTGACATCAAGTTCAGGCAGCTCTAGTTCACAAAACTTTTCAAAAAGTAAATTCTCACTTGACACTGAATTAGCCTATTGTTCTGACTCACAGTTGAAAAATAAGAAACCCTACAGACAAAAACAAAACTTTGGTAATAAGAAATCTGACAAGAATTTAAAAGATAACAAGCAAGTCAACACTACCAGATCTAGCCCAAACACCAATTCAGTAGTGTGTTGGAAATGCCTACAACCGAACCATACTTTCATGAACTGTAGAGCAACTGATAACATAATCAGAAAATTTTGTTTTAAATGTGGTCTGGCAGAAACTACTTCTAAGGACTGCAAACGCTGTCAGGAAAACTTGTAGGAGAGGAAAAATATTTTGGCCCTTGTTTTCCTCTTAATTTTGAAAGGGCCCACAATAAAAATAGTGTCAAGTCAAAATTTTTCAACTTGTCGGATTGGAACAATTGGAAAATCAAAGTTAAGAATTTTTATAAAGAAAATACTAATAAGAAAGTAACAGTTGCCCCTTGTTTTATACAAAAGCCATGTGATAATAGGCCTTATATCAAGGTAAAAATTTTTGATCATGATATAGTATGTCTCTTAGACAGTGGTGCAAATGTATCAATTTGCGGTAAGAAATCCTTGAATTTTTTGAGTAAACTCAATTTGAATTTGAACAAGTCTCATCTCAAACATGTAACGACTGTTGATGGAACTGAGCGACAAGTACAAGGTATTGTTGATCTACCTGTTTGTATCGATAACATCACCCAGATAGTTCCTATTATGTCTTCATTGCCTCACTCTATTATTTTTGGTAGCGATTTTTGTAACCAGTTCAGGGTAAAAATCGATTTCAGGAATAGGATTTGGAAAGTACATAGTGCAGTGACGCAAAACACTATACATGTTGTCTCTCATGGAGTTGATAAGTTTGAGAATTCAGATTTGAGTAGTTTAGCAAATTTATCCCCAAAAGAAAAAGATCAAGTTGATAAGGTTATCAAATCTTTTGAAGAAATAAGTAGTGAAGTTCGTCTTGGCCTTACTAATAAAATCAAAATGACTATAGATACAGGCGATGCCAAGCCTTTCAGAATCAAGCAATATCTCATGTCACCTTTTATGTTGAGAATTTTGAATCAAAAACTTGATGAGATGATTAAGTTAGGAGTTGTTGAACCGTCCCAAAGTCCATTTAATAGTCCGGTACTATTGGTCAAGAAAACTTCTGGTGAATACCGTTTCTGTTTCGATGGTAGGAAATTGAACGAAATCACTAAACATGATAGTTACCCCCTCCCTAGAATATATAGGATTTTGAATCTACTTCGAGATGCTTAGTATATTTCCAGTATAGACCTCAGAAAAGCATTCTGGCAAGTTCCACTTGACGAAAATTCTAAGGAAAAAACTTCTTTCAGCGTGTCAGGACGTGGCTCATTTCAGTTCAAAGTCATGCCGTTTGGATTATGCAATAGCGCCCAAACGAAACAACGCCTTTGTGATGCATTATTTGGTGCTAAGTATGAGCCCAACATCTTTACTTATCTGGATGATATCATAATAACATCAAAAACATTTTCTGAGCATATATCTCTTTTGATAGAGGTTAGGAACATACTTAAAGATGCCAATTTAACAATAAATCCAAAGAAGTGTGAATTCTTTAAAACTCCACTTAAATATTTGGGCTATGTAATTGATAGTCAGGGCATCCGAACAGATCCAGAAAAAGTTTCTGCTATGATTAATTTTCCACGTCCTACCACAAGTACTGAAATAAAGAGGTTTATCGGAATGTGTTCGTGGTACAGGAGATTCATTGCAAACTTTTCCAGTCTAATGGCTCCTATCTCTGGCCTTTTGAAAGGAAAAAAGAAAGGACAACCAATTTCTTGGAGTCCCGAGGCGGAAGAAGCCTTTATTCAGATCAAGAATGCATTGGTATCATCTCCTATACTATGTTCACCTGATTTTGATCGTCAATTCACAATACAATGTGATGCCAGTGATTATGGTATTGGAGGTGTACTGACACAATAAATAGATGGAGTTGAGAGAGTGATAGCTTATGCATCTCGTTCATTATCTCGTGCGGAACGTAATTATACGGTTACAGAAAGAGAACTTTTGAGTTTGATATTTTTGATGGATAAATTCAGACCTTATGTAGAAGGTACCAAAAGTTATAACAGATCATAATAGCCTTTTGTGGATCAATAACCTCAAGGATCCTTCCGGAAGACTCGCTAGATGGGCTGTGAAGCTTAGACAGCACACTTTTGAACTGGCATATCGTCCAGGAGCCTCAAACAAAGTGCCAGATTTTTTGTCGAGGATACCTCCTAACGATTCTTCCGAAGATATCCAAGAGATCTTGTTGATCGACATAGAAGACAGTGAAATCACAGACAATTGGTATATAGCTTTGAAGAATAAGGTTCTCAAGAATCCTGAATCATTTCCACAATGGAAGGTTGCTGGAAATTTGTTGTTTGAATTTATCCCTTCAAAAACAATCATTCAAACTAATAATGTAGAATGGAAAACTGTAGTTCCAAAATCCCATCGAACAGAAATAATTAGAAGTTGTCATGACCCACCAACTTGTTCACACTTTGGTTTTTATAAAACATTCAGTAGAGTTCAACAAAATTATTATTGGCCGAAGATGCGTTCTGACATCTTGAGGTATATAAGATCATGTAAAGTTTGCCAATCACAAAAACTGACTAATACATCACGTCTCGGATTGATGGGATGTGAAAAGAAAGTTCAATTTCCTTTTCAAGTTTCAGCAGTAGATCTTATGGGACCATTTTCTAGATCACCCCGTGGTTTTACTTATCTGCTAGTGATAGGAGATTGGTTTTCAAAATTCACCATTTTATGTCCTTTAAGAGATGCTACGGCACCTAATATTGTCAAGTTTTTGGAAAATCAGATGATCATTGCAGATAATGGTACTCAATTTGCAGGAAAAACTTTCAAGAAATTGACAGATACCTACAAGGTCAAAATCTGGTTTACACCTCGGTATTCGGCCCAGTGTAATTTTGTTGAACGCAACAATAAAACTGTAGGACAAGCTATTCGTAGCTATATAGTTGAACATAAAGATTGGGACAAGGAACTGTCGAAAATACAGTTTGCTATAAACTCATCTGTTCATGAAGTCCATAATTATGCACCTTCTTTCATTAACTTTGCCAGAAATATTCCTAAATCCGGAAATTACTATAGTAAAATTGTAAGTACAGAAGGTATTGAGTTAAATCCGCTTGATAGAACTGAATATATAGATAATATTGCAGGTTTAAATGAGATTTTTGAAGACATCAAAATTAAGTTACATAGGGCTTACGAACGAAATTCACGTGCTTATAATTTAAGAAAAAGGGATTTTGCTTTTAAAGTTGGCGATAAGGTATGGCGCAGAAATAAGGTCCTTTCAGAGGCTGCGGCCAAGTTTAGCTCAAAACTAGCACCCAAATATGTTTTGTGTGTAGTTAGGAGAAAGGTTTCTCGTTTAGTATATTCTCTGGAATATGAGAATGGAAGTCCTGCTGGAGACTGGCACATCAAGGACTTGAAACCTCATTTTGGCTCTAACTCAGATATTTCTGTTGGTTAGATTTTTTTTGGAGATTTTTTAGAAAATCTTGGTATTAGTGAATCCGAGAAATTCACTAAGTGTTGAGATATTTTTTTGTTTTAGTGAATATGATAATTCACTACTTGCGGAAGTAGATAGATTTAGGTCATTTTGTGATCAAGACAATATTGTCTCTGTGTATAAATACACATTTTTGCCCCTGAAACCAACTTGGATTTTTCCATGTTTGGTGATTGAAATTTTTTGATATTTGTCATTGCTGAAGAGTAATGAGGTGTCAGAATTTTCTGTATAAGATTTTAGAACTACGGTTCTAATCTCTATACATTCCCTGGAATTTTTTTGGACAGACCCTATACCGATGTTGTAATTTTCCCGATTTAGACTTTTTACTGATATTGATTTCCTTAAAGGATGTGTAGTACGCATAGATACTATTCCAAAAATATTCACCCATTCTTTGGGGTAGAAGTTGGCTATACCTGGGTTTGCCCTAAAGCCACTAAAACTAGGACATGTTTCCAACTAGTGATTTGATCACAGCAGTAACATCACTGTCATCTATTACCACTGATTATGTAGACAGTCATAACCAGTGATGGTCCAATAACTGTTTCATTTTTTTGATTGAGGGAGGTAACTGTTATGTAGTTTGTATTGCGTTGCAGTTTATTGTTGAGTTGTCGGTTTTAGTTCAATAGAATTTGAATTTCTACGAAATTATATTTTTTTGGGAGAGAGGTGATGTAGCATGTAAAATTTCACTATTTTATAGGTTCCTCTATTTTTCATAAATAGTACTCAGATTAGGATAATACACCCTGTATGTTGTCCAATCTCAAATGGCAAGATATACTTCTATCGAAGAACAGTGATTTCCAAACACTTACCTGTATAGTAAATAATATTTTTACATATATCACAGATACCAGTTTGGATCTATAATAGAATATTTACTTTGGTAAACACGGTCTTCGATGATGTTGTTTTTTGTTATTGATCGAGATTCGAACATTTTCTTTCCGAGATTTCAGGTGTATACGTTTTGTTATTGTTGTTTTGATCAAGCCTTATCATTTTAGGGTAATCTGAGATAAATAATCAGTTGTGACACATATGTCAACGTGTCACCGACATGACAACGTGTCACTGACATGACAACGTGTCACTGACATGACAACGTGTCAATCTTATTGATTGATTTGGCATGCTCAGTTCCCAAAACGTTGCCAGTTGGTGGTGGCCACTGGATTATAAAACAGCGTTGCCATTTTTTTTTCCGTCTGGGCTCTAATTGGTGAATTGTGTGGTCAAGTGAACGTCATGATTGGTCAGTTGATTTTTGGATAGGTCAGTTCAACAATAAAGTTCTGAAAGGGTTAGGGATTCTTTTGTTTTCCCTATAATTAAGATGTAATCTTGGAAAGGAAGTGACGAAATTTTTCTAGAATATGTTGGAAAGACTGTCACTTCCTGAAGTGGTTTTTTTGGGTTGACTTTTTGGACCAGCTCAGGTAGAAGAGGGGTCCATTTTGTCTTGAAAGAAAAGGTGTTTGGTTCCACTTGGTGCGTTCCGTACTTGGACCAACAGGTATTTTCCTGGATTTAGAAGATTCCTCAGCATTCTGGACCACTAGGAAATCGCAATTCAGCGAGATTTGTTTTGGAACTGCATTTTTGGTATTTTTTTGGACACCGGACCAGACCTCGTGCCGGTCATTCAGAACTTTTTCGGATTTGTACCCCATCCCTTCATTGAAGGTGAGTTGTGAGTTATTGTCACTGTCTTTCTTAACCTCTCACTGTATAGAGGCCTATCATGAATAGTGAATATTTTTATAGGGTCCCCAGGAGGGTAGTATAGTCCCAGGAGGGTAGTTTATTCCCAGGAGAGTAGTATACTCCGTAGCATTTTATAGAGGGTACCACTCCTCTGTTTTTTTTTGATCTGGGAATCCATCAACTAGTATAGTTACATCTAGTAATTCCAATTGTGGAATGGATCTGGGGTCTTCGCCTTCTCTGCCTGAGTAACCTATCTGTCGAACCTGCCGAACGTCTGCCGCAATACAAACTGCAAAACTTTCTTCAAGTCTTCGGCCTTGCTGCCGAGATCCTCAGCTTCCTGGTTTATTACCATCTCTACCAGCATCCCTACGAACATCTCTACAAGCACCACTGAGTCTACCAGCTCGAAAAGTCTCAGCAGATTCAAGCATCCTTCAGAGGTGTTATATAGGATCTAAAACCAGGTTTTTATAAACAGAGGACTTGTTAAATTTTTCATGTCAGATTAGGATATCTTTCTTGGTGCATTCAATTTCATAAAACTGCTTTTTACCATCATTAGCTACCCACCACATAGTACTATGCGTTGGCCCCGAAATAATGACTGATTATTTGAATATGGTTAGAAATGCCCAGTCATGAAAAATATTGTTTTCATATACTAATATTGACATACCTTTTTGAAATAGATTCCTATATATACACACCTCTTGAATAAATTTTAGTTTGGGGTAAACTGTCTTATTTATTTATTGATTTGATGACGCTCCCGATTATCGTTTTACAGCTATAGGGTAAAATTTCAGGTATTCATTTTTTAACCAACATGATATTTTAACATTTGGTTCCTCAACTTTCCAGATAATAATTTAACACTTGAATATCAGAATAATAAAAGTTGCAGTGGCGCCCCTTCTTTTTTATATTGCCTATTTTACTGATAATACTTTTTGTTGTTTAATAAAAACGAATCCATAGTGCCTGCCAGACGAAGAGCTGCCGTTCGCAGTGCATCTCCTTTTTTGATTAAAAGGAGGTCGCAAGGCAACAGGATCTTGTAAAACTTTAGCTCGCAGAGAGGAATACCAGGTATCTGAATCTTTAGATACAATATCTATTAGATTTACTTCTAAATTGTCCCTTTCAACTGAAAGAATTCTGGATAGAAAATCTGGCACTCGATTATTAGCACCCTTAGTATAGGTCAACTCAAAAGTGTGTTGCCTCAATTTAACAGCCCATCTGGCTAATCTCCCTGAAGGATCTTTAAGATTATGAAGCCAGAGGAGGCTATGGTGATCAGCAGTCATATTAAAAACAGTTCCTTCAATATAAGGACGAAATTTATCTATCAAAAAGATTAAACTCAATAATTCCCTCTCTGTTACACTGTAATTCCTTTCCGATTTTGATAGGGACCTTGAGGCATAGGCAATGACTCTCTCGACACCTTGAACCTCCTGAGTCAACACACCACCCACGCCTACATCACTTGCATCGCACTGGATGGTAAATGGCAAAGCAAAATCAGGAGGACATAAAATGGGTGCTGACACAAGAGCATTCTTGATGGCGAGAAAGGAAGCTTCCGCCTCAGGAGTCCACTCTATAGGTTGCTTTTCACCTTTTCCTTTCAACAAAGCGCTAATAGGAGCTATTAAAGTAGAAAAATTATCAATAAATCTCCTATACCATGAACAAAGACCCATAAATCGTTTTATCTCAGTACTAGTAGTTGGACGAGCATAATTAACCATAACTGAAACTTTGGAAGGATCAGTCCTGATTTCTTGCCTATCTATTACAAAACCGAGATATTTAAGAGATGTTCTAAAAAATTTGCATTTCTTTAAATTTATGGTTAAATTAGCATCTTTCAAGATACCCTTTACTTCGTATAAAAGATTCACATGCTCGTCAAAAGTAGATGAAATAATGATTATATCATCGGAATATGTGAATAAATGAGGCTCAAATCGGGGGCCGAACAACGCATCACACAGTCTTTGTTGCGTCTGCGCGCTGTTACATAAGCCAAACGGCATAACATTAAAGTGAAATAGTCCTCGTCCTGGAATACTAAACGCAGTTTTTTCTTTAGACGACTCTGTAAGTGGAACTTGCCAAAAAGCTTTCCTTAAATCGATACTCGATATATACTTAGCGTTTCTCAACAAAGTTAAGATTCTGTCTATCCTTGGTAGTGGATAGCTATCGTGTTTAGTAAGTTCATTCAACTTACGTCCATCAAAAGAAAATCGGTATTCACCAGATAATTTCTTAACTAACAGGACGGGACTGTTCCAAGGACTGTGTGATGTTTCAACAACACCCAATCTGAGCATGTCATCTAGTTCATCATTAAGCATGTTCAATATACAGTATGGTGGAAATGTATGGAATAAATTCATTATCTCTAGCGTTTATGAATTTTAAGGAAAATCCCGAGACAGGTCGATTTTTATTTTCAAATTGACATCTCTTGATATACATACGGAGTATGTGACGTCATCCGCGTAGTTGTGGTGACGTCATCGATTATTTTTTTAAATTAGAACATACCCCGTCCATTTTTTTTTCGGAAGGTATTTTCATTATCTATCTGACGGTATACTAATATTAGGAAAATAAAGTAAGACAGGGTGAGAAAAAATTATTTTATTTAATATTTACAACGGAAATCGTTACAATAAATAATCAAATTCGTGACGTTCTGCAAGAATACAATGTGATAGACAGAGAACAAATCATTCTCGAACTTTGCTATCGTTTCTGAATATATTTGTGAAATATTCACTCGTATTCGTTCTTTCAAATTATCTGATCTTTCCGGCTTCTTACATAAACTTTGCTCTCCAGATAACCTCAGAGGAAAAAATCGAGAGGAGTTGAATCACGAGATCTAGTTGGCCATTCGATTTACCCTCTCCGACCTATTTAGGTAATTGTGCACATTGATAGCATAATGAGGTTGTAAATATAAAATAAATTTTTCCCACCCTGTTTCACTTTATTTTCCTAATATTAGTATATGGTCAGATAGAAAATGGATATACCTTCCAGAAAAAAAATTGAACAGGGTGTCTTTCTATTTAAAAAATAATCGATGACGTCACCACAACTACGCGGATGACGTCACAAACTCCGTATGTATATCAAGAGATGTCAATTTGAAAATGAAAATCGACCTGTCTCAGGATTTCCCTTAAAATTCATATGCGTTAGAGATAATGAATTTATTCCATACATTTCCACCATACTGTATATGGTGACATTAAATATTGTCTCTGTTTGAACGGTTTTGCATCAACGGTATCAATCTCTAAAGTTATCTTATTAGTTCGACCTAAACGAGCATCACTACTAATTTCCTTAAATGAGATTACAAGATCTTTCATTTGTCTCATCTGTTCCTGTGTGAGCTCATCATCAATATTTGTCTCAAGACTTGTCTCAAAAATACTACATTGTTGATAAGTGGCAACTATGTCTACAGTTTCACCTGAAACTCGACATTTAATGTCCCAACTAAAATCTTGAAAATCAATGGACACACCAAATTTACTACAGAAATCACTGCCCAAAATAAAAGATTGTGATAGGGAAGGTACCACTAATGCAGGAATAATTTGTACATCTCCATTTATGTGAATAGGCAAATCTACTATTCCATCAACTTTTTGCTATGTACCATCAGCAGTTAAAACATGGTTCAAGTGAGGACTTCTGATTAGTAAATCAAGATTTTTTATTGTCCTTAAACCTCCTTGACCCATGACGGACATGTTGGCACCACTGTCTAAAAGTACAATGAGTGTCAAAAAGTTGGATTTTCACATAAGGCCTATTATCATTATTTTTCTTAAACGATAAAGGAGCTACAAAATTTGAAGGATCTTTCTCAATATTAAAATTTAAACTATTGGCTCTTGGAATATTTGGAGAAAATTGAGAGCCTTTAACAACATTCTCCTTTATTCGTTTCCCTTACACCTATCACAGTCTTTGAAAACAACATTTGGTGTTCCACATTTAAAACAAAACTTTTTCTTGGTGCCTGACTTACAATCTTGAAAAGTATGATTTGCTAAATTGCATCTCCAGCAAATAACAGAATTTCTCACTTTAGAGTTTCCCACTTTACTGGTAGCTGTACCAACTGATGAGGAAGGGGCAGAAGTGCTATTTGGAAAATTTGAAGGTGAAGAATTTGTAGGTGAAGAATTTGAAGTAGAAGTGGCATTTCTGAATTTATTTTTCCGGAATTTATTACCAGAATCTTTATTCTTAGGACTATTCGAAATGAAAGCTAACTCCGGATCATCTAACATAGATACTGATCTACTCTGGGAACTAGAACTACTGGGGCATAATGCATCAGATTCCTCTAACTTTTTACATAAAATTCCAAGATGTGAAACTGAATCGATATCACACAATGCCAACCTACTCCGATAATCAGATTTTAGTCCCATTTTGATATATCTAATTTTAGTTACTTCCGCTGCTCCATGACTGAGCCTATTAAAAAGTGCTTCCATACAAGCAATATAGATAACTACAGGTTCCGAGTTTCCCTGTTTCCGGTTCTTTATCTGTTGCCACACTTCATCTTCAAAATCTGACACTAAGAAATCTTTCCTCATTTTTAAAGTTAAAGAGTCCCTATCAGTGACTTGAGATTTAATGTATCGATACCAAAAAGTAGCCTTCCCTGTAAAAAGATCACTGGCAGACTCAAAAAGCTCTACTTTAGAAATATGCCTAGCTTGTGCAAGTTCTTCAATGCGCTCTATGAACGACAAGAGGTTTTTAGAATCCTCATCAAATTGTATTCCCAATTTGTAGACAGGAGTTGATTTCAAAAAATTTGGAGAGAAAGAATTACTGGTAGATTGTCTCAGAGAAGGATTGACAGTGGAATTCATTAATGGCACATTAACTGGTTCAGATTCAGGTTCTGACACCTTGTCATGTAATTCAGCATCTAATTGTAGAGATGTGGCATAAGATTCATTTTTAAACAATGACATCTCTTCAAAATTTTCATCAGTGTTGTTTAATGAAATTCTCTGAATCCTCAAAGTCACATGACATAATCTAGATACTGCTCTTTTATAAGTGGAATCTGTAGTTGGACCTTCAAAATCACTAACTAAAAATTTATTAGAAGTTAATGAGTTTTCTATCTCTGTTTTTTCAATCTCAAAATTAAAAGATGGATCTACTAAGGCAAGAATATTCTGTCCTTGTTGTATCTCTTTTGAAATCAATCGACCTAAAATTTTCCTCTTATCATCCATATTGCGATCAGAAATTTCCCAGCAAACAATGAATCTCTGGCCGCTCTCTGGCCCAACGCATGATTGGTCGGGTACATGCTGGCAATGGCAAAGCTACATCGGCAAAATGTCGGCCCGATATATGGCATATTGTAATCGGGTATCTATAATCCAACCAGCAATGGGCCAATACCATCAAAAGGGTATCTTTCGACCGACATCATCTGGATGATGGCCCGTTTCAAGTGTTATTGAACAGTTGAGAAACATTTTGCTTCAAATGTTGTTTTTTGTCAATCCCGGCGCTCATATGAAAAGTCAGCAAATTCAAAGTAGCGATATGCAAGAAAAATCACATTTCATATCAATTTGAGGCATCAAAAATATGTCAAATCAATGCTCGAAACACCCTCATGTCCAAGTAATATACACCATTAAAAATCCTGTTAGAATCCGTCACTCCCAGGAGTGGTTCGGATTCCAGTATATGCACTAAGTATCGCTTTCCTCCATCCTGGATAGATCTTAATACTCAAGGAGGGGTTCCCATCTTCGAAGTCGCGATATTCGAAATATCCCGCCTTCACCAATTCTAGCATCGAAAGAAATTTCAAATGTCAACTTACAGGATGAAAAATATGCCAAATTGACATCTAAAAATGTATAATAATAGAAAATTATTGTTGTTCAAATTCCACTGATTTATAATAAATATATAATTAGAAGACAATAGCTACATTACTATGCGGAATGTGATACAATAACGAGGGTAAAGCAACGTTGGGCGAGGTTAGAACTTGGATGGGTGACTGCTGAAGGCTGTTGAATTCTTTTTTATTTCACATAATATCGTCGTATTATAGGCATTGGTCCTGAAGTGGGCCAATGTAGTATTCATTATGGCGCACAGGCATTGGTCCTACCGGCGGCCAGAGTGTCCTATTGATGTTGGTCCGACGTCATCTGCCACTGTTTCGCCGCAGCGGCAACTTCTGGTTGGCAGGTATTGGCCCAGTACTGGGCCTACTGAAATTGTTTGCTGGGAACACCTCTGATCCTCAACTCATAGTTGATCTCAGCTATCAGCAAGTGTTTCACCATAAGTGAATCCATAATGATGAATATGAGCAGAAACAAATGAAAGCAAATGAAATATCTAAATAAATTCCTGAAGCAAGTAGTTGTCAGTCACAAAAATATCTATGAAAATTCCTATGAAAAATGTCTGTCAAAATTGTTACCAGAAATTTATTTTCAAAAAGGAAATTTTCAAAAATTCAATATTAGCTCCAAAATATATAATTATTACAAACAAACACACACACCGAAATGCTCTCCAGTGTGATAAAATCCAAGATATTTCTTAGAAAAATACCTATCCTATTCACCTGTTTAAAAACACCTCTAAAGCTGTTCCTGAAATGTCTGTCTTCAAATAAACAAGACTTGATAGACAGGCTGTTTATTCAACTAAATGTTCCAAACCAAACAATCTAAGGAAATCAAATTCAGGTTTTACAAAAATTTATTTAACATAAAATTTCGAATTTTCGAGCCCCACACGTTGGACGCTATTTATGTGGCCTACTTTATATTCCAAAATTGAAATATCAGGAACCAATGCAAGAATCATATCAGTGTGTTTGTAGAATAAATCATTAAGATAAGTATATCATATCACAGATACAATAATTTTAAACCGGGTGTTATACCTCTTAAAATAACCCGAATGAGATGTAAAAAATGTTGGTAGGGTTTTAAACCTGTGATCTAGATCCGCTATCGCATAGTACTATGTGAGAGCTTCACAAAAGCTCTAAAGGTATTTATGAAATATAATGGTATGATATGATATCTACAATTAATTATGAAAAACTCTTCAAAAGTTAAAATACACTGAGGGTGTAAAAGAACCTGATGTTGGGTCCATATGATCCTCCACAATGTTCCAAATTTCGGCCCCTATCCGAGGTCCAGCTGGTGTAGTTGACGAACAAAACGAAGACAGGAAGAAAACAGGCAGCAGACAGGAAACAGCACAGGAAGATGACGAAGAGACGATTAGAAGAAGGCTCACACTCCCAGGTCAGCCAGGGGTCGATGGTGCAGTTCAGCAGGTCGCCAGCCTCTACTAGCTCTACTGGTCCTCATCCGGTGGTTGTCTGTCAACTCTGGCCAAGATTTAAAAGTTACTCGGTGTTGGCCCTCGTGGGAATCTTGACCAGAGTCAAGAGTTGCCACAAGAGTCGTTCGATGCCAGGAGTCTGATGAGGGCTAAACTGTACCCTAACACCCTAACAAAAACATAGCCTCATGAGAGGACATGTGCAAAAGAAAAAAACCAGAGAAAAATAGGTATATTTTCAACCTGAAGATATCATTGCTGGCTTATAAGTCATAACTTACCTTCGGAGAAGGGAGATAAAACTAGAAGATATTCAAAACAGCAAAAAGGATTAACAGGACAAAATGGCGGCGTTCCTACCGCATGGCAGTCTCCCGGTGGTCGGCACAAATCCCCATAAAAAGGCTCCAAAACCACAATCGATGGGTGCGACTTGAACTCGGCCCCTACGGCACTCACGTAAATTCCCCAAAAGGGTTAATTTGTGGTTAAACACACCAAAAAAGGAATCTCAAAAACGAGTCAAGCGCACCTCATCATAACCACACAGGAAAAAGCCTCGAGTTTGCCGCTAGAGGACGGATACCATCTCCTATTCCCAAAAATTGCCAAAAAAACTGCACATCCTGTATGAAATCAGCGCCAGTTTTGAAATCCTAGCCTCTCATTGGTCAGAACCATAAATGCTATCCCGTTTGACAGAACGAAGTCCAACGAAGATAATCACAGAAGACTATCATTCCTCTTCTTTCTTTTCTGCTACGGGCACGAACACTTACGGCTAACCAACTTGAGACCGAAGATCGATGACAGAAGATCCATGACAGAAGATCAATGACAAACCAAGCAATGACATCGACGTCTAGAAAATAAAATATAACCTATACGATTATATTCTGAAAAGTAAACAAAAAAACCCAGTAAATCACTCAAGATCACATTCAGATTGAAAAATCCTGGAATAACCTTCAATAGCCTAGATTTCATCACACTAGAGAACACAACGGTATGTCACCTGTTTACATGCGAAAGGATGTTTTTATTGACTCTATTATCTTCAATTCCAGGCCTAGGATCAGACAGGTAGCCAGAAATCATAAGATTCCTGCAGCTTGTTACATCACTTCCAACAGCCTTTAGAATGTCAGAAGCAAAAGTAATACCTAGTGTTGGAAACCTGCGAATTTACTACCATTCACTCTATGTGATGTTTGTTTTGAAATAGTGGTTTTGATAGATGTTCTATTCAGGAATTTGATTTCAAGACTGAATGTTCTTTGTGAGTACTATGCTAATGCCAAATAAATGAAAGATTTACTATATAAAAAACCAAATCAAAAGGTAGCAATTTTAAATGATACAACACTATCAATTTATTGAGTCTGATTTCGGCGATAAAGCATACCTTTTATAAACAGACACTGATTCTTTGATATTGAGAGTCGAAACTGATAATTTCTATAATTTCATGAAGGAGCCTACTAAGCAAAGTAACATTCATTCAATATTTCAGTAACCTTTCATCGTAATGTGTAATGTTCCATCAGAGTTTTCTGCTACCTTACTGCAAAGGTTCAGCAACTACTGAAACGGACGTTCAGCAATATTAAAAATGCTATATTTCATATCAATTATTCCAGCAAGGTAACTGCAACATTGCATTTAATATACAGGAATATTGCAAATGTGATATTGAAAATGTGGCCTAGTGACAATATTGCAGCAACTGCTGAAATAGATTGATGGATGTAATGTTTAATAATTAGTAATTGCAGCAAGGTTACCGTAACATAGGATATAAATTAGAAGAGAATAACATATTCAATATTATGTTATATAGCAGCAACTTACCACCAACCTTGTCTATTCCTTTCTATAACATAACAGTTATATTTCATAAATTACTTTCCAGTAGGTTTGTTCATTACTGAACAATTTTTGGATTTTCACTTGTTGCTTCTAAAATATTGATAGAAAATGAATGCATACAATATTCATGGATGGCAGATCAGTTTCGATATCTTGAAAAATATCATTTACTATCGATGTGCCCTCTATGAAAATCAGATTATAATTTTCTAGTTTTTAGAGCAAGGAGTTGAAACTCAAAAAATCTTCTGAAATGATTATACCTTAATATAGTATTTTCATTTGAAACAATAAATTCATTTTTTCCTATGCTTCTGTTATATACAGTTGGTCTCACTAGGTTGGAACCATGTGAAAATAATTAATATAATTGATTTTACGAAAAAAGTTCTGCATGCTCTAAAGGCTAAATTTTTTCAGTCGTATAAGCGGGTTGTCAAAAAAATCACTTATGGGTAGATAATGTACCTTTATTTTAAACAAAATCGAAAGTTGTTATGCAAAGTTGTTCAGAATTTAAAATAAATTCAAATGTTCAGTCATATCTATCTACCATGAAAATTTTTGCTCCGCTATTTACGAATCCGCTGGTATACTTGACCTGACGTCCAGAAAAAACAACTCCATTCACCCAGTCAGAAGAAATGTGCCATGGTTTGATCATGACTGCGTCGTTTCAAAACGAAAACTGAAAAAAGAACTGAAATTGATGAAAGATAAAAATTATTCTGATGAATGCAGGCGAGAACTCCTAAACTCTAAGCGTTCACACAAAAAATTACTAAAATCTAAAAGACAATTTTACCACCAGAAGCTTCTTGATGAGCTGAACTCAAGTGATAACCCCAAAACTTTTTGGACCACCCTCAAAAAATTCAGGCAAAAATCTGTTTTCAAAACACTTAGTTCTCATGAATGGACAGACTTTTATTCCAATATTTATCCTCCACGTATTGTAGATAACACTGTTTTTTTTGACGCAAGAAATCCTTATCTCGACTCCCCAATTACCTCTATCGAGATTTATACTACATTTGCATCCTGTAAAAATAACAAAGCGCCAGGTATCGATAAAATCACCTATGAGTTCATAAAAAATCTTCCTCATAACTGGGTCCTATACTTAACCTGTCTATTTAATAAAATACTGGAGACTACAGTTGCCCCCATCAGTTGGAGTGAAGTAACCTTGTCAATGATCCATAAAAAAGGTCCAGCAGAAGACCCTTCGAACTATAGGGGTATCGCGTTAATCAATTGTCCAGCTAAGGTTTTCACTCAAATTATACTCAATAGGCTCAATATGTGGATTGAGGATACTAAAATTCTTCCAGAAATTCAGGCTGGATTTTGAAAACACAGAAGTTGTCTTGACAACGTATACACTCTAAGTTCAGTTATTCATCTTCATTTGCGTTTGAAAAAACGAAAGGTATTCGCGTTGTTCGTAGACTATAAACGAGCATTTGACTCTCTCAATCACTCGCTACTTTGGTTGAAACTTTTTTCCGTGGGTGTGAGTTCTAAAATAATATCACTGTTGAAAAATATATACGTTAATGCTCGAATGAGTGTCAAATCCTCAGATGGTCTCACAAAAGCATTCGATGTTACGACAGGGGTTCTCCAAGGTGAGTCTTTGAGTCCTTTACTCTTTACTCTGTTCTTGTCCGATATCGAAAACTTCTTTCGTACCAACGGTGCCTTTGGAATAAACATCGACAACAATAGTGATCTCCTTATGCTCCTCTATGCAGATGATCTGGTGATTCTAGCGGATTCGGAAGTAGATCTTGGTCGCAAACTCAAAATCCTAGAATCCTACAGCGATATTAACTCACTCACTGTGAATGTGCAAAAAACTAAAATCATGTGCTTTGCTAGGGGAAACCCTCATTCTGAAAATTTGAGATTCACTTATAAAAACAATCGGATTGAAGTGGTAAACAAGTTCATCTACCTTGGTGTAACATTTTCCTCCTCGTCTTTCTTTCAAGCTATGGCATTCACATCAGCAGAAAAAGGTAAACAAGCTGTAGGAGCTGTATTCCCTATCATGGCTAAAACAAAAATGAATTGTTGGCGCTCCAGAGAAAAACTGCTAGATTCGCTTGTTTTGAGTGTACTCACTAACTGTATTCCGGTTTGGGGTTTGCGCTATGGTGAAGTCTTAGAACGGGTCCAACTGAATTTTCTTAAGCGAATGCTATGCTTGCCCGTGAATACACCTGATTATGCTGTTAGACTCGAGGTTGGTAGGGTCAAGATTGCGTACACCGTTTTCAAACTAACCTTGAATTGGCTCATCAAAATTCTTGCAATGGAAGATTGTCGTCTACCAATAATCTGTTTCAAGAGACAACTTGAGCTTAATAACGTAGATCGACGATATAATTGGCCATCTCAGGTCTCCAAAGAGCTTGAATATGCTGACTGTAATGAGCCGTTATCACGGATCACATCCAAGTACCTCACACGGTATAAATCGATGTTGCTCTCTAGATATATGAACAAACTGATTGAGGAAGATAAGGCTCTGTTTTCACGCTCTACTTTCTTGTCACTCGCCCAGTCCCTTCATCTTTCCCAATAAACCCAAAACTATCTACATATGAAGGTGTCAATTCAAGTAACTAGAAATATTGCGCAACTCAGATTATGCAATGAATTCATGTTAAAATTTACCTACCTAGGCCTAACGTACTGCATAAACCCGAAGGAAATCTGTTCAGTATGTAATCAGCTTGAGCTAGAAACTATTAATCACCTCTTATTTGATTGTCCTATTTACACTTCAATGCGACCTAGTAATACACCTTGTTTAGAAAACGTGAACAACCTGATCTGCACGCTCAATAATATTACACCCTCCGCAGCAAAAGCAATCTCCAAACATATCTGCAATATTCTGAAACTAAGATCTTTCATCATAAACGAATAAAAAAAAAACTGTATGTTCCTACACACTTCTTTCCTTTAGAGTATTTATATGATTTTTACCTATGTCACTATCTTTTTACCTTACTTTCATGCTCAATGTTTTTGCGAGTGCTTTCGTATGTTTACATCACACTCGCAACCTCATTTTCAAACATCCTTATGGGTTAAGGTTTTTTTGTTAATTATTATGTACCTATCTTTTAATTCACTCGTTACCGAATTTCTTGTTTATAAAACTGTATGTTTTGTGTAAACAATAAATTGATTGATTGATTGATTGATTGATATCTATCTACCATGATAAATATAATTTTGTAAATTTTTCCATTCAGTTTTGGAAAAAAAATCTATTGCTTATATAAAGTTCAACATAGTCGGAAACTTGAAACACATTATAAACACCGGGATAAACACTTACAAAAAATGAAAAATGTTGAAAATAACACAACCTAATTTTTCATTGTATATTTGAATATCTGAACGTGATTTTCATTTCTAACTGACTAATTAACCTGACAATTTTTCGATATTGTCAAAATCTAAGTGACTTTATTATTGGATTCACATATTTCAAGAAACCTCTCATAAAACTGGAAAAACTTAATACCTGATGATTTCAGCTTTCATCACAAGCAGAACTTTTTTTCCTAAAATAAATAATAAAAAAGTATTCCATATGCTCCCAACTTTGTGAGACATTCTGTATATATGAAAAGTTATTAATTTCAAATGTCTATGAAAGTCTTGGGGGTCAAAAAGGCAAACATTTTATAATAACACCTTTAATTAAATTGAAATATCACAACTAAAAAACACAAATATCAAAATATCAAATTGAAAAAACTCTGATCTCATCCAGGCACCTGAACCTGAAACAATGATAATCAATGGAATGTTTGGATGGAAGATTGACAACTTGATCTACTATACCAACTCTACAAAACCTTGACATACACATCTATACAATACTCTCAATTATTTCCTGCAAATAGGCCAAAATGATGATATTTTCCATTCTCTGTAATTGAAATTGTACCAGACTTTTTGGTTTGCAACAAAGTACGACAATCATATGGAAGGTTTTTATATTCACTTAATGACTTGTGCTTCTTCAAGATAGCAATAAGTTTATTGAAATTCGTATTGGACATGCATCAATCAATTGCCGAATTTCTCAAATTATTAGCTAATGTAGTAGAGTTATCTGATGCCTGGGTTTTTACTACATTAAACTACTTATTGAATGGAAAATAAGGAACAATGACTGGGGATTCTGAGAAAAATGTGAGGGGAGAGGTGACGGATGGGTTCTCATTTTTATCTTGTAAAATATCAGGGCAACAAGTTTGAGAATCATCAAGGGCCTCATCAGTTTCAACTTCAACCTTCGAGTATCAATTTTCTTTTAGTATTATCTTGGCTTACTATTTCACGTAACCATTTCTTCGACGTATTTTGAGTACTTATTACGATGTTTTTTGATCTACGACGATATCAATCCTACTTTATAATAAGATGCACACGAAACAACACTACCATCAGATTTATTCGCAATATAAAGAGGAAAACTAGGAAAGAGCATTTTCTTACCAAACTATCCTAACCTAAAATAATAAATGATGTATCGCTTACCTTACATGAATATGGAGATGCCTTCAATGTATTATTGGCATTGTCCATTGTGCTGCTTCAACACTCTCATTCAACAAACAAATGTACTTTACTAATAATTTATAAAAGTATCCGACTCAAGAATAAAAAACCTGCGACGCAAGATTGCATGATACCGGACAGGATAAACATAAACAACTTTCTTTGTCTATGAACTGGGTGTCGCCCCGTTAGGTGGCATCTTCCATCTCCTCAAGACCGGGAAATTCAAAATTGGTTGGTAACCTGACAGATGAAATATTTTTTCAAGTTTCTTTATATTTACTATTTAAAATTGTCGAAGGGTATCATTTTGTATATTTCTGCCATGATACAATCGAAAATTGAAAATGCATTGTGTTATCTAAATACTGGCAATATTGTTTGAAGTTAGCTTATGTATTGTTGTTAATATAATAGGATTTCAAACCGAGTGTAACATTGTGATTTGAATTTGTTCGATAGTTCCAAATGTAACTTGCACACACATTGTTCCTATATAGTTTCTATAATGTTGCATTTATAATGAACTTTAATGGCACACGCAACATTGCACCTGAAACATAATCAATAGCTTACTTTTAAATTTACATACAACTTGTTGGTAGTTTTTTCTGTTATGTTAAAAACTTGAATATAGCAGTTAGCCTTATGCGATATTATATCATTATCTTACAATGACAAGCAATACATAATATTGTTGCAATATTTTGTAACATTACATGCTTAGTGGGAGAATATTGGAAGGTTTGACACGTCTAATTATAAGTGTGACAACAACTTTGACATGCCAGTTACAAGGTCAATTCTGGGAAACATGAAAGATGAATTCCCTAATAACCCTATAATGAGCTTTTATGGCACAGGAGCGAAAGCTTACTATGTCCACTCAGTAGGTACTGAACTGAAGAAAGCCAAGGGTGTAGCTCAATCAGTCGTTAATCAGCAATTGACCTTGGACGACTATAGAAATATAGTGGGGCGTGGTGGGTTGATTTTCAGAAAAATGTTATGTTTCCGTAGTTATATGCATGACATATTTACGGAAATAAAAATAAGGTAGCTCTCTCCCACCACGATGACAAGCAATTTATAATTCCCAATACCACCAAAACATTTCCATGGGGTCATAGTGATATTGAGTTTTGTATAATCGACCCTGAAGAAGAAATGAGGCGGCAGCAGAGATTAGATTTACTAATCAGATTATTGGAAGAAGAAATGCAATAATTATTCATGTCCGCATTGTTTTGAAGTATCGCATAATTTGGCTGTGAAATCCATATAGAAGGCTTGTTGATTTTGATTTCTAATTTATTTGTAATATAATTTAAAGTATTTTTCTATAAATTATTGTTAAATTGTTTATATTTTGTGAATATATTCATTTTATTTGATGTTATGTTGCCAAATATCATTGTAATAAATTGTATATATTGTTGAAATTATCTCTTGTCGAGCATCAGTGTTGCATATTTTGTACAAATGAAATAGAACCGTAATTATTCAAACGAAAAATAGAAATTGAATGCTTTTCAATCAGTTATGAAGGTTGAATAATTGTGTTCATTGATGTATTGTGCATTGTCTAAATTATTTTAGCGAAAAATATGAATTGAATGCTTTTCAATTAGTTATAAAGATTGAATTTTTGTGTTCATTTATGTACCTATTTTATATTGTTGAAATTACCTCTTTTCAATTACAGTTTATTCCGACTTTTTGAATATGTCATGATTTTGAAGTTTGAACAATTACGTGGTGAAATTTATAATATATATGAAGAACAGATATTTTGCGTGTTTCATTTATTTATATAAGATTTTTGTTTACTTTATCTATGAGCTTTAATGTATGTAGCAAGAACTCTAATGATAATATTGCTCAGTATGAATTGATCATTCGTCGATAAGTTTGGTCGCAGAAGAAATAAATCCGAATTTTCCCTACGTGGTCCACCTGGTGAAGGTTTCAAAGTGAACAAAGGTGACAACTTCGATTTGCAAGGCAAAAGATTGACTAATGTTGGCGAACCAATTTCTGATACGGATTGTGTGGAATTGGATTACCACAAGAGGAAAATTGACGATGTTAAGAATGTTACATTATCAGCAGTAAGTAGGGAGGGCGTCATGTTGGAATACCCCCACCCCTCCACTTTTCCATTTCAAGTGCGTCAGTATGGACCATACCCCCACTCCTCGTCGGTTCAAGTGCGACGGTATGGACCATCCCCACTCCTTGGCGGTTCAGACGGGTCGGTATGTACCATCCCCACTCCTCCCGCCGACCAATCAGAAGCCGCGATGCCGCAGCTAAGCCCCACGCGGTGAACTAGGTGATATCATCTATCCAATTAAAAATATCAAACATAGTTTGAAATGAATGTCTGGTAGACTACGAGCAGAAAACAACTACTTTCCTGGTGAATACCACGCAGAACATTGAATTATATCTGCTCGTAATCCATGCAACGATTCACACTGTGAATGCAGATCGCAAATGTTTCTTTCTTCCTAAGACGTGACAAATTCACATCGGGACAGGCACGCCTAACAACCTACAGACCGGTTTCGGGCTTATTGGCCCTCATCAGTGCAGGGTAGTTATCCGAGTAGAGACCGTAACATTTGCGATCTGCATTCACAGTGTGAATCGTTGCATGGATTACGAGCAGATATAATTCAATGTTCTGCGTGGTATTTACCAGGAAAGTAGTTGTTTTCTGCTCGTAGTCTACCAGACATTCATTTCAAACTATGTTTGATATTCTAATTGGATAGACTAATTTCTCTTTCTAAAATTGTTGTCCAATTTATGGCTTTTCCATTTTTCATTTATTAGCTTAGTCGAGCTATAAGCCACTTCCAAGTTCTGTGATTTGGGAGATTTAGTTCTGGAGTGTTTCTTTCTTCTGCCGCATGGTGTCGCCACTTCCAATTGTCTGTTGGAACGCGGCTCAGTGCGGTCAAATAAACGCGACGAATGTGCATTGGGACAGGCAACGCTTCGAGTGGAGATCTTACGGTCTCTACTCGGATAACTACCCTGCACTGATGAGGGCCAATAAGCCCGAAACCGGTCTGTAGGTTGTTAGGCGTGCCTGTCCCGATGTGAATTTGTCACGTCTTAGGAAGAAAGAAACATTTGCGATCTGCATTCACAGTGTGAATCGTTGCATGGATTACGAGCAGATATAATTCAATGTTCTGCGTGGTATTTACCAGGAAAGTAGTTGTTTTCTGCTCGTAGTCTACCAGACATTCATTTCAAACTATGTTTGATATTTTTAATTGGATAGACTATTTTTTCTCTCAAAATTTTTTTTTCCAATTTATGGCTAATCCATTTTTTCATTTAGGTGATATCACTTTGGCAGAAAGCTCAAATCATGTGGTATTTGGGTTCGGGCTTCCTCGGACCGTGCTACACCTCTTCGGGCCCCCTCGGACTGCGGTTCACCTTTCGGACTTTCGGACCTCTTCGGTCTCCCTGATCCCACTACACCCCTTGGGCCCCTCACGCTATGTCATCCTTGGACCCGTAGCGCTCTGTGAATACATGACGTCATATTTCATTCGAAGAAAAGCTGATACAATCGAGATACGAACTCGCACCAATATGGTGCAAAGTTCCAAGACCAAACACTTCGTCCACGTGGCCACTGCAGGACATATCAATTTCTATTTCTTATAATAGACCAATCATATGTGCAACGCAGCGGAGTAACAGCGGAGAAACGAACAATGCTCAATTGTTTAGTGTAGACAGATAATCGCATTCAAGGTCAGCTTGCTGCAGTCTATTGATGATACAATATTTCGGGTGACGTTACAAAGATAAGAGACGACAAAGCGACTGACACTGTTGCCAGACGTTTGAAAAAATAAGGCATTGTTACCAGACGTTCGAAAATATCTTGGATTGTCCCATAATACACCTACAGCTCACTGAATTGAAATCCGAACCACCACGTGATGGATGCCGTTCGACGTTTTGATGAACTATATTATGGCTGCTGAAGTTGAGCGTCTGAAATCTAACGTTCGTCATCTGGCGTTTGACATCTAGCGTCTAACATCTAGCGTCCAATATCCGGCATCTAACATTTAGCGTTCGTGGAATTCGAACCACCGTGTCGATGTCCACATGAAAATATATGGAGTTGTGGGGATGGTGGGTTAATTGAGATGAAGTGATTGCTGTTCAATAGAGTGTCATTTTATTTTCTTCATGAATGATTGAACTTTCTTCCGTTTGACGTTGTGAATACTTCGCGCATGCGTCGTACATACGTCGCGCAAACGTCGCACCCTTGTCGAAAATCTATTGAAAAAATTTTGAAATAATGAAAAGTATGACAGAACGTCACGCATTTACTAAAACACGTCAAAAAACGATGAAAAAACGTCGCACATACATACATACATCATGCGAACGTCGAAAATCTAACAAACAATATATTACATATATCCGCCGTCAATAAAATATATCAATTTTAAATTATACAGAATGTTTCGAGGTCATTCGTTATACAATCAAAACAGAATCAACGTTTTACTATGATTTCCATAAATGAAATTAGTCAGATTTCAATATATTAGGGGTCAGATGATTCATAATGACGTATACAATTCAACAGGTATAGTAAAAATATAATACAGTCAGAAGGGCATTAACGTCTATTTCTGCTATCAATAATCGGATATCGATGTGTGAGATTGTAGCAAAACGGGGATATAAATCTCCAAGAAATTTTGAGTTCTCTAGTGGAAAACGAATTTTTAAAAAACGTGATATGACTTTATTCAACTAAGGTATCAGATGAAAAAGCGCGGAACAATGAGAGCGAATAGTTTTGTTGCATAAATGTGCTGACTTGAAGAATTGAGATTCTCGGAGATTCTCGTAGAGGGGGAAGATGAGACGTTCCATAACTCCTCCGCCCTTAGAATGAAATCCTGGGGGTAACAACAGGTTTTCGTGCAAGGGGGTTGTCTGACTGGTCGGCAACACCCTGTATGTTCTGCTGTGTCTTGAACTGGATGTATCTTCTGTAGTAGAAGTATGCTGCTGCAGTTGCTGCGGCTGCCATGAAGATGTAGATGACTATGGTCCAAACGCTTATGCCAAAATGAATTTTTTCATTCGACATATTCTTCAACCTTTGATGTTGATTGTTCAGGGAGGCTGATATATGCTTCACTTCGTCGAGGTTGACGTTGTCCAGCTTCAGTGGTTGAAATGCTTCAATTGTATCTTTGATGACTGGAAGCTCAAAGTTTAATTTCGGTAGTTCAATGTTTTTATAGACACTACGTGGATTTTGGTTGTTTCTTATATGAATGTCTTCGATATCTAGAACGCACTGTGAATTGAGTTCTAAAACGAATGTTCCTTTAATCGGTATATTGTCTGTTTGTTGACCGCACTTTTGTTTAACTAGCGTAGTTTTGGGTGAAACAACAATCCATTTATAGGATAAGGGGATTAACTTACAGTCAAACTCCACCAAAGTGTTTAATATGTAGTCATAGACTTACATTAGGATATGTTTCGAAGAATTAATCCTTCATCATCAGCAATAGTAAAAAGTACATCTATTAAGAGAAAAAACCATGTTAAAAATCTTGACACATCAAAAAAGAAGTACCTGAAAACTTACCAATGGTGACAGTAAAATTTAAACATGAAAATAAACTTAAAATGAAACAAAGGGGGTCGCACTGAGTGCGAACTCCCAATGTTAAGGGATCTTCAGAAATCTCATAATCAACCAACAATCAAAAATTTTTATATAGGTGAATGTTAAGGAATCATGTCTTATCAATCGAAAGAATGAATTGCAAGTGAAGTGAAATGACAAGTGAAACAAATCATATCAAGCACAGAAAATATGACAAATTATGAATTGACAAATGATTGAAACTATGGATAATGTAGACACCTGACTTCAAGGGGAAAGAATCACAACCACAAGTAACCAAGGTTAGTAAACAGAAAAGAAAAACAGAGAAATTAGAAAATTAAGGAATTAAACAACCTCAAACTGAGTCTGCTCATTGAGACAAGCTGTCTCAGAATCCTTAATGCATTTATTGATTTCATAAGTTTCAAAAATATTGAGTTTTTCACCCTTATCGCAAAAATGTAGAAATTTCAAACCAGAAGTTTGATCAAAAGTATGTTTATAATTAATAATGTGATTGGAGAAAACAGAATTAGAATTAATGGAATCTTTATCAGAATTATTATTAATTAAACGAATATGTTCTGCAATCCTATGTTTGAATTTTCTGCCTGTTTGACCAATATAGCACATATTGCAATCAGGTTCTGAACAATTCAGTCTATAAACACCAGATTTTTCTAAAGGTGGGATTTTATCTTTGGAGTTAACAAGAGAACATTTTAAATTATTAGAAGTTTTGAAAGAAAAGGAATAATTATGAGAATGATCAGAATTCAATTTATTAATCAGAATATTTTTCAGATCAAGAGAAATGGGACCAAAAAAAGACAAAGAAAAATGTTTAGTAACAACAGGTTGTTCAAAAATTGTGTGAGAAGAAAATCTATTGGCATATCTGTAATACAAAATGTTAATTAAATGTATAGGAAAACCATTATTGATAGCTACTTGTTTAATGATATTAAGTTCTAAGTTGAAATTCTCTTCATTTAGTGGAATAGTGAATACGCGATGAAATAAAGAATTTAAAGATGAAAATTTCTGATTATAAGGGTGACATGAATTATATGGGATGATATTATCAGTACTAGTAGGTTTTCTGTAAATGGAAAATTGTAAGACATCAGATTTATAAATTAAAAGGTCTAAAAATGGAAGTTTGTTGTCAGATTCTATTTCCATGGTGAAATCAATTCTGGGATGAACAGTATTAATAAAAGACAAAAAGTTATTAAGATCATTTACAGAACCCTGAAAAAGGGCTAAAACATCATCCACATATCTGTTTTAGCCCTTTTTCAGGGTTCTGTAAATGATCTCAATAACTTTTTGTCTTTTATTAATACTGTTCATCCCAGAATTGATTTCACCATGGAAATAGAATCTGACAACAAACTTCCATTTTTAGACCTTTTAATTCATAAATCTGATGTCTGTAAGGCTCTTTTCTCGGTAAAGAGCCCTACAAAGGGCCTCAGGGCTTAGTTCTCTATTTAAGTTAGAGCGGTTGCCTCGAGCGCCAGTTTTTTTTGAAGTGGTATGCTCCACTTTCTTCCAGAACTAGGAGTTCTTTGGAAGGCCCTAGGGTAGCTACAGTGAAGAAGGGACGCAGAGTAAATCCATACAATGCACCCCCTTGTGTAAACCAGAGGTCAGCTAGTTAGACCAGGATAACAATAAACTTCTAAGAAAATGTAGTCTTTAGTTACACCTCCTTAGACTAGACTGGAATACAAGCTACGTTAAACAGAATTGATGTTATTTTATTTTTATTTCCACAGGTTTTATTCAAAATAACTAGATAAAAGATCTAAGTACAGGCAAAATCAAATCATACAATCAGGCACAAAATACACAATGAAAATCGGAACCGGTTTCAGACTATTTATTTCATGAAAAACACTTTCCACACATCGTCAAATCAGGTACAGGTACGATTTTCCGGAAATTAAACAAACATCAGTCTCAAACAAAGCAACAAAGAAAATCACAATTTACAACAGCTGATTAAAATACAACAGGAAGTTTACGTCCAATTGTCGCAGAATCGGATACGATCACAAAGTTTCTATTTTCGCGGAACTTCCCGAACTCTCAATGACAGGCTGGTTCAGGTCGTTAGTTCAAGTTGAAATAATCAGGTTTACAGGTTATATTATTACAACAATAAACACCGGACTAAAATGAATCTGAACATAGAAAATCCAACACTAACAGTGAATGCAAGGAAAATGTGACCGTGTTACTTCGATTTTATTATACAGGGCGGTTTGTTAGCTCTGAGTTGTGACAAATGAGCAAATGCAATTCAAAAATTTCAGGGAGAGTGTAATTCAATACAGGTGTCAGGTAAAGTGCAATTCAGAGTATATTCTGGTATGGGGCGTTATATTGATTCTCAGGCAGGGTTTTCTGGTCTAGATTTTACGGGTGAAAAGTGAAAACTTCAAATCAACTACTAACGTAAATACTGACGTCTACAATATTACTTTCCTATACTGTTTAGACGGTTTCCTTTCTTACTGACATAACACCGTAGATGTGAATAGGGCATCCAGTATAAACAACAAAATAATATGGTGTAACTGGCTTGCGAGTTGATCGTAGTCAGGTACACGTCCAATGTTCGACAATCAATTCACAAGTTCCGGAATGGAAGCCACAGGAAATGAAGGAAAAGAAATATACCGAGTGTACTGGATGTTGTTGGATTTTTACTATAACTGGCTTGCGAGTTGATCGTAGTCAGGGACAGGTCCAATATTCTATGATCAATTCGTAAGTTCAAAATTTAAAAGAAAGGCAAGTGAAAAGACAGGAAAATGCGGAACCACACTACGAGATAAAGAGAAAGTACTAGCTATTACTGATTTTTACGGTAACGGCTTGCGAGTTGATCGTAGTCAGGTACAGGTCCAATATTCGACGATCAATTCGTAAGTTTGAAATTGAAAAGACAGGGAAATGCAAAACCAAACTATGAGATATAGAGCAAGTACTAGCTATTACTGATCTTTACGGTAACAGGCTTGTGAGTTGATCGTAGTCAGGTACAGGTCCAATATTCGACGATCAAATCGCAAGTTATGAATCCGGAAACTGGCACTTTCCTTTCACTTATGAAAATGCAAGTGTCGTACTACACGAGTAAACGGAAATGTAAGTGACAACTAGCCCAACGAAACAGTAATCTTAGTTAAATTTGAGTTTCCACGTTTCTCTAGGTTCAACAAAATTTTAACAGGAATATAGAATCAATATAACTCCGAAATATCGCTTACAGTTGTACTGGGGGTGAGCTGGACAAAACACCACGGCACGGCTAATCCAGGGCAGAAGCACTCGCACTGTACAGGGTGTCTGGTTCACTAGGGTTCACAGGTTCACAAGTTCAAAACGGGGCACTCTCGAAAATCGGCAATTTACACTCTCACGGCTGAACGTTATTCGCGAAGAACTCAAACTAACTCCTTGAATCCTTCTGTCTGGGGGTATTTATATGAAATCTGAATTTTCGAAAAAATCAGAGTAAAAACGAAGCATTTTGTCATTGCTTGACCTCTAAAAATGAGCAAGAAAGTAAGCAAAACACTCTCAATAAAAAAGACTTTGCAGAGTGTTAGAAATAATATATGAAAAAGACTCGGAATAACATTTCTTTTGACTAGGATACTTAGGAACATTTCCAAAAAGAAAATGCCCAAAATCCATGATTTTCCGGAAAATATTATTTCGGTTCATTGCCAATACTGTTAGTTTAACAAACTTATTGTATAACAGGAATAATAGGTTCTTCTTAACATTATAAATATCCGCCTAAGACTTATGGAAAGTAACGTGATATAACTGAAAATCAACTTTTCCGCAGTCAGGAATTATACAGGGTGTTACTAGACTGGTGGTTACATATTGAACAGGGTTTCTGGTTGTAACGAATACAGGAGTGACAGGAATACGTAATACTTGAATTAATATTATCTGGACTATCCGGAACCTGTAGTAATGAAGTTACTGGCAAAAAAAAACTTCATTACACACCCCCCCTACTTGCAAAAAAAAATTATTGCTTCAGCTGTAATTTTTGAAACTTAAAAAAAAATCCTTTATTTTACCAAAATGAAAAATATACTAGGTGATAAAAATAACAAAAGAGAAAAATAAACTATCGTTGACCACCCTGGTCTTCTGGTGTCAACGGCGAAAGCCGATTCCGGGTTTCCGGCAGGGACACAGGTCGCACTGAGTGGCTCTGTCGGCCATGATGACGGTACTGGTCTGGACCCTCTGGTTAATTTGATTGACCCGCAATCCCGGTGGCAGGGTTCGTCGCTGGGCAGGCTGGCGTTCGGGAGTCAGCCTGGGTAAATGTGCCGGGAACTGGGGCCGCCTAGGTGGGCAGAGGCATTCGCAGGACCGCACTCCTACGAGGCCGCATCGGGAGCAGAATAGCCGACTAGGGGCTTGGCAATCCGGTCGTGTGTGGCCGGGATATCCACATCGCCAGCATAGCTGCCGCTCTACCGGCAGGTAGATGTCGGTAGTCAGGCTTCGGTGGACGACGGTGTCCAGGGACAGCGGCGGTAGAGTTGCCGTGGTAGCAGCGTCTTGCCTGCGCTGACTAGTGGTTGCAGAGCACGGCCTATTCGCCGGCTGGTCTAGCAGGGCACTACTTGGGGTGATGTCCGTCGGGGTAGACGAGGTGTCTACGGCGGGGTCTGGCAGTTCCTCGGGGTCCTGATGTGTATGCAGAGTCTCGGTGTCTGGCTGCAAGGTCCCGGTGTCCGGGGGCAGGGTCTCGGTGACTAGCGGCAGGGTCTTGATGTCCGGGGGCAGGGTCTTGGTATCCGGGAGCAGGGTCTCGGTGTCTGGAGAACTCGTGAGTTCCCATCCATCCAGAGAGTTGCCTTCTAGATCTAGGATGTCCTCCATCTAAAACGTAGAACTGCAATGAAATCCTGGTAAACCTCACCTTGGTCTCTCGTGCCTCTTCGATCAGTGCCGGCCTACTCCGGCCGGTATTCGAATCCAGGTATATTTGCCCTCGGGAGTTCTCAGACGTCGGCGATACGGGACGTCGAGGGGGATGTGGACCGGCCTGAGTTGTCCTACCATATATCGCATCAACGTCGTCCACTCGTTGCAGTTCTTATACAGTGGGTATTCGGCCACCACCCACTGTGCAATTCCATCCTCCAGCATTGAGTTGCTCGTCAGAGGACTACGAGGAGCAGGGAGAAGCGGCATTACCCCGCCTAGGTTATCCGTTTCAGGGTGGGCAACAGGTTCGGCATCAGGTTCGGCAACAGGTTCGGCAACAGGTTCGGCAACAGGTGTGGTATCAGGTTCGGCGACTCTCATCTGCCGGTATAGTTCCGGGAACCTAGTGGATGGACTGGGGCTCCGGATTGGTATACCGAGAGACGTCTCTGTCGCGGGAGAGATGGGCGAGTACGGGGGTGCCTGAGGGACGAAATACAGAGACTGCTCGTATTCATCCATCAGCTCGTCCAGAGTCGGGGTGGCCAGGCCCGGGTTGCTGGCGGACGAAGACAGGTCCAGAGCGTTCATCGCTGACGTCTCTTCGGGGAGGTGCAGGACGGGGTCTTCTCGGGCTGGCTGTATCATCACATCTTGAAGTATTACAATTTTCCGAGCGGGACTGGCGGGGCTATGGGTCGTGGATCGTTTGGACATCTATCGGAATTTATTTCACAGGTTACTGGGGTGAAATGGTTTCAGGTCCTTTATATGAATCCTGCTATAACGTTTTCCTGTGCTACCCTTTAGGTCGTAAACTACTGGGGAAATGACTCGAGTGACAATGAAAGGACCGGAATATTTTGGGGCCAATTTTGCTGCATAGCCACGGATTCCAGAAGGGAGATTATGTTCTCTCTTCATTACCTGGTCACCCAGGTGACATCTCCAGTCTCGTCGCCGCAGGTTATAGTAGTGACTCTGGGAGTTGAAAGCACGGGCCAAGTTCATCCTGACTAATTCATGTACTTCCTGGAGTTTCTCCAAATGCTTGATCCAGGTTGATGAAGCGGTGTTTTCGGTCTCGTCTGGTGTCTCTGTCGACTCTGTTCGGGTGATTCGGTGTAGAGCCTTCGGTGGTTCCGGTTCTCGTCCGAAAACGAGGAAAGAGGGACTAAACCCAGTTGAGTCATGACGGGCGGTATTCAGGGCGAACTGGAGTTCTGGAAGGTACTGGTCCCATTTACGGTGATCATTATCGCAGTACTGGGCGATCATAGTTTTTATCGTTTTATTGGTTCTCTCGACAGGATTGGCTTGCGGAGTATAGGGAGGCGTTAGGCGGTGTTTTATTCCCAGGTCCCTCAACAGTTCTTCGAACACTTTTCCGGTATACTGGGTGCCATTGTCACTGATGACGGTTTCCGGGCGTCCAAATCTCAAGACGATATCCTCATAAAAAGCTTGGGAAACGGCTCTGGACGTAGCTTTGCGAAGGGCTTTCAATTGTACCCACTTCGTGAAACGGTCCTGGTATACGGCTAGGTAACAGTTTCCCTTACTGGAACGGGGTAACGGGCCGACCAAGTCGGTGGAGACAGTATCCCACGGTTTGGTATTCCGGGACGAATGCATTTTTCCAGGAGGTTGTTGTTGAGAACTCTTATATTCCTGGCAGGTTTTACAACTCCGTACATATCGGGCAATTTCTCGAAACATTCCAGGCCAATAGTATTTCTGTGTGATACGGGCGGTGGTCTTTGCAATCCCCATGTGTCCAGCCGTGACGTCATCATGGTTTTCCTGGAGTACTCGTGCACGCAGTGATTTTGGGACACATAGCTTCCAGGGATCGCCCATTTCCAGTTCACACAGATTATTGGCATCCCAGAAATGGCGGAATAACCGGCCGTCCTTGAGGCAGTAATCGGGATGCGTCTCAGGATTTTTCTCGATTTCGGCCTTTCTTCCTTGATACCAGGAACATTTCTGTCCCGCCTCTATTTCGGCGTCGGTAGCACACAGGAGGACATTTAAGTCGGATTCTTCGGTACTGGTATCCGGTAACGGTTGACGGGACAAGGCATCGGCAACTTTGTTCAGAACTCCACGACGGTATTTGACTTCGAAGTCAAACTGTTGCAAGAACATAGCCCATCGGGCTATACGGCCGGCAGGACTCTTTATGGACTGTAACCATTTCAGAGACAAATGATCGGTGAGGACGGTGAAGTGATAGCCTTCCAGGTAGGGTCTGAGCTTTTCTATGCTCCAGACTATCGCCAAGCATTCCTTCTCGGTCACGGAGTAGTTACGTTCTGGTCCGGTTAACATCCTACTCGCGTACGCCACTACCTTTTCCTGACCCTCTATGTCCTGTGTGAGCGCAGCTCCCAGTCCACAATCGGAGGCATCAGTTTGTAGTATGAACGGCTTGGTGAAATCTGGACAGGTCAAAGCAGGAGCTTCGGTAAGCCGAGTTTTCAGAAACTCGAAGGCGGTATCTTCAGTCTCTGTCCACTTCCACCGGTTACCTTTTTTCAGAAGCTTCGTCAGTGGTGCCACTATCCCGGAGAAATTCGGTATAAATCTCCTATACCAGGATGCCATTCCCAAGAATTGGCGAAGTTTCTTCAGGGTGTTTGGGGCAGGCCACTGTACTATAGACTCTATTTTGTCTGGATCGGTTTTTATTCCGTCGGCGGTCACTACATGTCCCCGGTATTTCAGCGAGCTCAGGCAGAACTTGCACTTCTCCGGGTTGAGCTGCAGGTTAGCCTGACGTAACTGATGAAACACTCGCTGAAGATTGATCAGGTGTTCGTCAAAGGTCTTGCTTAGCACAATTATGTCGTCTAAATATGCAAAAGCAAACGGTTCCATTTCGGGTCCGATCAGGGTGTCCATCAATCTCTGGAACGTGGCAGGTGCGGAGTGAAGCCCAAACGGCATTACCTTAAACTGGAATAACCCCCTTCCAGGTACGGTGAAGGCGGTTATCGGTTTGCTATCGGCTGATAGCGGTATTTGCCAATATCCCTGCCTCAGGTCTAGGCTAGAGATGAATTTTGCTTCTCTCAACTTGTCCAGGATAGCATTGATGAACGGCAGCGGATATGCATCTTTTTCGGCTATGTCGTTGATTTTCTGGAAATCGATGCAAAATCGGTGCTTTCCATCTTTCTTTTTCACAATTACAACAGGGGAACTCCATGGACTACTGGAAGGTTCGATGATGCCATCTGTCAACATCTTATCGACTTCTTCATTGATTACCTCTTGCATTTTCGGATTTTGCGGGCGATACCTTTGTTTGATCGGTTCGGTCGTCTTCAAACGAATGCGATGTTCCACTAAAGGTGTAGGTCCTCTAATCCTCTCAAATGCCGGTAATTCCTGGTCCAGGAATCGTTGCAATCTACTGTGTTGTTCCGGTGAAAGATTTCGGCACGGTGGATCCTCAACTACTATCGGGCTGCAGGTAGTTTCTGGTTCCAGTTGATTTTCCGCTGCTCTGGTTCCGGATGTTCTGCAGTTTTTATGTTTTCTGGCTCTATTTCGTTTTCGAGTTTTTCTTCGGTTTTCGGACTTCCTGTCTGGAAATTGTCTGGTTCCGGGAAGCCCCGGAATGTTTTCCTTTTCGGTTTTCCTATTCTCCGGAACAGGTCGGTTTCCGGGAAGACCCGGATTCTCAGTTTCTGGCTGTAGGTTAGGTGTCGGATCCGGAACTAGTTCTGTCTTTCTCTGGGAACCAAGAACTGACACGTTCTTCTGATTCCAATACACAGTGGCGGTTTGTAGATCAATCCCAAAGCCTTGTGTGCGAAGTACATCCATTCCTATCACGATATCTGCGGCCAGGCTGGGAATTATAAGTAACTCACAGGGGGTTTCCTCGGTGCCGATCGTCATCACAGGTTTGAAAACTCCGGTTACCTGGATGAGCGAACCATCAGCTTGTCGGGACTGGACTACTGTGTTCGGGTATTCTTTATACCTATGTCGTTTGCAACAGTTAGCTACTCTGATATTCGCAAACGACCTAGTAGCTCCGGTATCCACTAAAGCGGAGAAGATCGTATCCCCAATAGCTACTGGAATAAACGGCCGGTTATCATCGGGTCGGGATTTCGGTAGATTTTCCGGGATAGTTAACTGCTGGAGCCGGCCTGTCCTCGGTTCGGGCGGGCTCCGGTGGAGTTTTCCGGCTGGGCACAGGTACAATCCTTCGAAAGGATTCCATCACGGCCACATCTTGAGCAAAATAGCCTAAAGGCATTGCGACAATCTGCTCGTTGATGCCCAGACTGTCCACATCTCCAGCAGGTATTTCCTCGGTTGTATACGGGTTCTCCGGATGCTGGTGATATCGCCGGAGTATTTGAGGTCGGGGGCAGGATAGCCCTCGGCGGCGGTCTACTGGTCATGGGTTGGTTAGCTGGTAGCGGTCGAGCGATTGGTGGCGGTTCGGGGTAAGACATTCGAACCGGGGGAGCAGAAGGCGGGTTCCGGTAGTACATTCGGCGGATCTCGCCACGTAACTGCTGGAATTCCAAGATTAAGGAAATCAAGGAAGGGACATCGAAGAAATCATTCTTTTTGATGTATTGGCGGTAGTCCGGAAGAAGGTTCCGATATAACCAGGCTAGTTCTTGGGCCGGATCAAGGTTTCCATGACGTCGGATGAGAGTTTGTAAATCTACCACATAATCCATGGCAGGCTCGTTATCTCTTTGAAGTCTTCGACTTATGGCCATTTCCAAGTCATCCTGGTATCCGATGGGAAAATATGATTTTTGGAAAACTCTTTTGAAGGACGACCACGAATTCCAAAATCTTTTATTGCAACGGTACCATAACAGTACTCGTCCTTGCAATAATTCCGGCAATACATCGAGTAGTTGTTCTGGTCGGGCTTTTTCAGCTTGCCCTATTTCTTCGAGTCTTTCCAGGAACGCCACTGGATCTCTGGTTCCATCAAAGTGAAGATTCCAGTGATGCGTTTTCAGTTTTGTGGGTATAGGGACTGGCAACGGCGGTCGGTATTGTAGCCACTGTGGTGGTGACGTCTGATGATTGTCAGATGTGTTGACAGTTGGAATATTATTTTGCGGGGGGACTGGGGGGTTTGTCTGGTTTGTCGGGTTATTCACTCCGGGTTGTGTTCCAAAACATCCAGGGGGTACGTTGGGGTTAGTGGTGGCTGTGGATCCCGCCTGCTGATATTTGTATCCAATCAGTTTGGGAAGTTCTTCCCTCAGGAACCACACCAAACGTTTCCGGAGTTCACTCACTGTTCCCTCAGATGACAGGCCATATCTGTTAAGTTCTTCTTCTAAATCAGGTTTCTTCAGGCGATAAACCCACCCTACTCTAGGTTCTAGAGTTGTACCGAAATCTTCGCTATATTCCCGGTCTGGATCAGGAGAAGATGCTCTGCTACTCTGTTTAGAGTGTTCCGGGGGAACGAATAGCTGGTCGGGGTTGTCACAGGGTAGTTTATCTTGAGACATGGCTATCCAATCGGGTATATTCAGGGCAAATTCAGGAAAATCAACAACAGGTTTTCTGGGTGTCTGGTAATTTGATTCAGGTCAGGATATCAGAAAAATTACCACCCAGAGTAGCACTCAGAGAGCAATCCACAAGTTATTATAGAAAGTTTATTATCTGAATTCACTTTCAAGACCACCTGTATTGTTTAAGATTTTGAGAAACAGAGTCCAACTGGTATTTCAGAGTTGTAAGTTGTACTGGGATTGAATATCCCTCAGGTTTTAGTAATAGCAGTCAGGTATTCTCAAACAAAGAGAGAAAATTCCAGGATTCAAACTTAGTGGTGGAAATTATCAAAATCAATTTAATCAAGTTAATAATCAGGTTATGGCACTCTGTCAGTTCAAAGTTCGGATACCTTCTCTATCAGGTTTTCTAATTATTTCCAGGTATGAAAAAAAATTCGAAAAATGAAATATTTTGGAAAATCAGGAAAATTTATCTCAATCAGTGTTTTTAAGCCCAGGATTTAACTTAAATCTCCTAACTCCGGATTCCTATCAGGGTTTGTAATTTAGGTTTTCCAGGAAAGGAAAATTCCTGGAAAATGAGACTGCAACAGCTGACAATGTTTAAATTAGATAGTGCAATAATAAAAATTGTATTCAGATTAATAGATATAGAGCTTTCCTTTTTTACTTTGCTTGACTGAAGATTGGTGACTGTGAAAAGCTCGGTGGAAAGTTCAGTGAAAATCAAGAGTGGAATATATTTTCGAAGTGATTTGATTTTACCTAGTAGTGAAAAGAATATTATTGATCGTGTTTTCAAGCAGCAACTACAGAATTATCAGGAATTTTTTTGAAACAGGTCTGGTTACAAAATTTCAAATTCGATTTTTCACAGGTTTTCCTCGGATTTTCTTTCAGGTTTCCCTAACTCAGGTCCCTGCTCGGGCGCCAATTTGTAAGGCTCTTTTCTCGGTAAAGAGCCCTACAAAGGGCCTCAGGGCTTAGTTCTCTATTTAAGTTAGAGCGGTTGCCTCGAGCGCCAGTTTTTTTTGAAGTGGTATGCTCCACTTTCTTCCAGAACTAGGAGTTCTTTGGAAGGCCCTAGGGTAGCTACAGTGAAGAAGGGACGCAGAGTAAATCCATACAATGCACCCCCTTGTGTAAACCAGAGGTCAGCTAGTTAGACCAGGATAACAATAAACTTCTAAGAAAATGTAGTCTTTAGTTACACCTCCTTAGACTAGACTGGAATACAAGCTACGTTAAACAGAATTGATGTTATTTTATTTTTATTTCCACAGGTTTTATTCAAAATAACTAGATAAAAGATCTAAGTACAGGCAAAATCAAATCATACAATCAGGCACAAAATACACAATGAAAATCGGAACCGGTTTCAGACTATTTATTTCATGAAAAACACTTTCCACACATCGTCAAATCAGGTACAGGTACGATTTTCCGGAAATTAAACAAACATCAGTCTCAAACAAAGCAACAAAGAAAATCACAATTTACAACAGCTGATTAAAATACAACAGGAAGTTTACGTCCAATTGTCGCAGAATCGGATACGATCACAAAGTTTCTATTTTCGCGGAACTTCCCGAACTCTCAATGACAGGCTGGTTCAGGTCGTTAGTTCAAGTTGAAATAATCAGGTTTACAGGTTATATTATTACAACAATAAACACCGGACTAAAATGAATCTGAACATAGAAAATCCAACACTAACAGTGAATGCAAGGAAAATGTGACCGTGTTACTTCGATTTTATTATACAGGGCGGTTTGTTAGCTCTGAGTTGTGACAAATGAGCAAATGCAATTCAAAAATTTCAGGGAGAGTGTAATTCAATACAGGTGTCAGGTAAAGTGCAATTCAGAGTATATTCTGGTATGGGGCGTTATATTGATTCTCAGGCAGGGTTTTCTGGTCTAGATTTTACGGGTGAAAAGTGAAAACTTCAAATCAACTACTAACGTAAATACTGACGTCTACAATATTACTTTCCTATACTGTTTAGACGGTTTCCTTTCTTACTGACATAACACCGTAGATGTGAATAGGGCATCCAGTATAAACAACAAAATAATATGGTGTAACTGGCTTGCGAGTTGATCGTAGTCAGGTACACGTCCAATGTTCGACAATCAATTCACAAGTTCCGGAATGGAAGCCACAGGAAATGAAGGAAAAGAAATATACCGAGTGTACTGGATGTTGTTGGATTTTTACTATAACTGGCTTGCGAGTTGATCGTAGTCAGGGACAGGTCCAATATTCTATGATCAATTCGTAAGTTCAAAATTTAAAAGAAAGGCAAGTGAAAAGACAGGAAAATGCGGAACCACACTACGAGATAAAGAGAAAGTACTAGCTATTACTGATTTTTACGGTAACGGCTTGCGAGTTGATCGTAGTCAGGTACAGGTCCAATATTCGACGATCAATTCGTAAGTTTGAAATTGAAAAGACAGGGAAATGCAAAACCAAACTATGAGATATAGAGCAAGTACTAGCTATTACTGATCTTTACGGTAACAGGCTTGTGAGTTGATCGTAGTCAGGTACAGGTCCAATATTCGACGATCAAATCGCAAGTTATGAATCCGGAAACTGGCACTTTCCTTTCACTTATGAAAATGCAAGTGTCGTACTACACGAGTAAACGGAAATGTAAGTGACAACTAGCCCAACGAAACAGTAATCTTAGTTAAATTTGAGTTTCCACGTTTCTCTAGGTTCAACAAAATTTTAACAGGAATATAGAATCAATATAACTCCGAAATATCGCTTACAGTTGTACTGGGGGTGAGCTGGACAAAACACCACGGCACGGCTAATCCAGGGCAGAAGCACTCGCACTGTACAGGGTGTCTGGTTCACTAGGGTTCACAGGTTCACAAGTTCAAAACGGGGCACTCTCGAAAATCGGCAATTTACACTCTCACGGCTGAACGTTATTCGCGAAGAACTCAAACTAACTCCTTGAATCCTTCTGTCTGGGGGTATTTATATGAAATCTGAATTTTCGAAAAAATCAGAGTAAAAACGAAGCATTTTGTCATTGCTTGACCTCTAAAAATGAGCAAGAAAGTAAGCAAAACACTCTCAATAAAAAAGACTTTGCAGAGTGTTAGAAATAATATATGAAAAAGACTCGGAATAACATTTCTTTTGACTAGGATACTTAGGAACATTTCCAAAAAGAAAATGCCCAAAATCCATGATTTTCCGGAAAATATTATTTCGGTTCATTGCCAATACTGTTAGTTTAACAAACTTATTGTATAACAGGAATAATAGGTTCTTCTTAACATTATAAATATCCGCCTAAGACTTATGGAAAGTAACGTGATATAACTGAAAATCAACTTTTCCGCAGTCAGGAATTATACAGGGTGTTACTAGACTGGTGGTTACATATTGAACAGGGTTTCTGGTTGTAACGAATACAGGAGTGACAGGAATACGTAATACTTGAATTAATATTATCTGGACTATCCGGAACCTGTAGTAATGAAGTTACTGGCAAAAAAAAACTTCATTACATGTCTTACAATTTTCTATTTACAGAAAACCTACTAGTACTGATAATATCATCCCATATAATTCATGTCACCCTTATAATCAGAAATTTTCATCTTTCCATTCTTTATTCCATCGCTTATTCACTATTCCACTAAATGAAGAGAATTTCAACTTAGAACTTAATATCATTAAACAAGTAGCTATCAATAATGGTTTTCCTATACATTTAATTAACAGATTGTATTACTGATATGCCAATAGATTTTCTTCTCACACAATTTTTGAACAACCTGTTGTTACTAAACATTTTTCTTTGTCTTTTTTTGGTCCCATTTCTCTTGATCTGAAAAATATTCTAAATAAATTGAATTCTGATCATTCTCATAATTATTCATTTTCTTTCAAAACTTCTGATAATTAAAAATATTCTCTTGTTAACTCCAAAGATAAAATCCCACCTTTAGAAAAATCTGGTGTTTATAGACTGAATTGTTCAGAACCTAATTGCAATATGTGCTATATTGGTCAAACAGGCAGAAAATTCAAACATAGGATTGCAGAACATATTCGTTTAATTAATAATAATTCTGATAAAGATTCCATTAATTCTAATTCTGTTTTCTCCAATCACATTATTAATTATAAACATACTTTTGATCAAACTTCTGGTTTGAAATTTCTACATTTTTGCGATAAGGGTATGAAAAACTCAATATTTTTGAAACTTATGAAATCAATAAATGCATTAAGGATTCTGAGACAGCTTGTCTCAATGAGCAGACTCAGTTTGACAGTTTGAGGTTGTTTAATTCCTTAATTTTCTAATTTCTCTGTTTTTCTTTTCTGTTTACTAACCTTGGTTACTTGTGGTTGTGATTCTTTCCCCTTGAAGTCAGGTGTATTCATTATCCATAGTTTCAATCATTTGTCAATTCATAATTTGTCATATTTTCTGTGCTTGATATGATTTGTTTCACTTGTCATTTCACTTCACTTGCAATTCATTCTTTCGATTGATAAGACATGATTCCTTAACATTCACCTATATAAAAATTTTTGATTGTTGGTTGATTATGAGATTTCTGAAGATCCCTTAACATTGGGAGTTCGCACTTAGTGCGACCCCCTTTGTTTCATTTTAAGTTTATTTTCATGTTTAAATTTTACTGTCACCATTGGTAAGTTTTCAGGTACTTCTTTTTTGATGTGTCAAGATTTTTAACATGGTTTTTTTCTCTTAATAGATGTACTTTTTACTATTGCTGATGATGAAGGATTAATCCTTCGAAACATGTCCTAATGTAAGTCTATGACTACATATCAAACAGTTTGGTGGAGTTTGACTGTAAGTTAATCCCCTTATCCTATAACTTCTACCTCCACTGTAAGAAATGGATCACCTACGTTAGTTAACAATCCATTTGTTATCTTCAAGTTTCTGAATTTTTATCGATTTCATGTCAACGGGAATTGGTTGACAGTTGGTGATATTATTGGAGTATCTTAGCATTTGAATTTCGCAGGGAGCATCTTCTTTGATTTTGACAGGACTGGATTCGTGACATAGGTATTGTTCGGCTGAAACTTCTTGACATCCTTGGTCGATGAACATGTTTTGCTCGTTAAGGATGAGGAATTTCAACTGGGGTATTATTGTTTGGTATATATTGTTTTGGAGAGTTGGCAATGGATAGAGATGGAAATAATTGTGATTCTCATTCTCAACAATGGGGATTTCTATGATGAAAACGATTTGATTTGCTTTCGAGTAACATTTGATTTCCATTATTTTCTCATAAGTAAGAATGTTTTCCAAAGTTGGCTCGAATGGTAACTTATTTGTTTGCAGAAAAGAACTGATCGTTTTTATCTCATCAAATAGTTCAGCTGGTTCTATTATTGAATTATGGAATGTATCCAATTTCGAAAATGTAATTGCAATTTCGATTTTTTCGAGAATATCATATATTTCTTGGAAAGCCATTATAGTTTGTGAAATCAACGTATGAAATAAGAATTCTCTATAAGCATCCATGAATTGAATTTTTGTGTCATTAAAGGCTCTTTGTAATTGTTAGATTCTCGTTTGCAAAGTTTTCTGGTTATTATTTAAAACTTCGGTATTATTTTTGAATACGTTAATTGAGCTCTGCATGAGAGTGATCTGTTCGTCAACTAAAGTTTTCATTTCCATTTGATTATCAGTCAGTGTCTCAATTGCCTTGTCATATTTTTCAGCATCGTATTGATCTAGATTGCCAGTTATTGATTTAATTATTGATTCTAGTCCATCAATGAGTCCGCGTTTAGTTCTAGTTGTTTTGACTCTTGACGTTTGATTTAATTGGTCGATTTGAATTGAAATTTTTTTTTTCTAGCGAAAATGCTAAATTGTATAAATTATAGAAATCTTTTCGATTAGATTTTGAAGTGGAGTTACTTTCAATTGCATCTCTGAATATTTGAAATTTCAGTCTAAGTGCTGTAAATTCTTCAACTACGCTACTGATATCGTATATCTGTATGAATGACCAATGATCTATTTTATTTTGTGCATTTCCTAGTTTCAATGTCAGAAGTCCGGGATTGTCAGCAAGGTCATGTAGTATCGGGTTTGTCAATTCGCCGTTTGTGCAGATGTAGATGCACGTGGTGATGAATCTGTAACAATGGGAGGCTTCTTTAATTCTTTGATATGAATGATCTCATTTTTCTTACTTTGCTTATTCTGAATTTCTACTCTGTTCTTATCTAGAGTTTTAATTATCACGAATGGACCGATAAATTTATTATTTTTTTTTATTACGACTATAAGGATTCTGTTTGTAAACTATTTTTCCTACAGCGAAATCTGAATTCGTGTCACCTTGTGTATTGGATTTGGAAACGATTTTCTGCTTATCTGCTTCTAGATTTTCTTTCACCTTTGAATAAACGTGTTCTAGTTTATTTTTATGTTTTTCAGCATAGTCTGTGAAGAATGAATTTGGAAGAAATATTTCGTTAGGGTTTCTTGAGTGGGTATGGCCAAAAGTGAGTTCAAATGGGGTAAAATTCGTTGCACTATGTATTGAACTAGAAAGAGAAATTAGTCTATCCAATTAGAATATCAAACATAGTTTGAAATGAATGTCTGGTAGACTACGAGCAGAAAACAACTACTTTCCTGGTAAATACCACGCAGAACATTGAATTATATCTGCTCGTAATCCATGCAACGATTCACACTGTGAATGCAGATCGCAAATGTTTCTTTCTTCCTAAGACGTGACAAATTCACATCGGGACAGGCACGCCTAACAACCTACAGACCGGTTTCGGGCTTATTGGCCCTCATCAGTGCAGGGTAGTTATCCGAGTAGAGACCGTAACATTTGCGATCTGCATTCACAGTGTGAATCGTTGCATGGATTACGAGCAGATATAATTCAATGTTCTGCGTGGTATTTACCAGGAAAGTAGTTGTTTTCTGCTCGTAGTCTACCAGACATTCATTTCAAACTATGTTTGATATTCTAATTGGATAGACTAATTTCTCTTTCTAAAATTGTTGTCCAATTTATGGCTTTTCCATTTTTCATTTATTAGCTTAGTCGAGCTATAAGCCACTTCCAAGTTCTGTGATTTGGGAGATTTAGTTCTGGAGTGTTTCTTTCTTCTGCCGCATGGTGTCGCCACTTCCAATTGTCTGTTGGAACGCGGCTCAGTGCGGTCAAATAAACGCGACGAAGGTGCATTGGGACAGGCAACGCTTCGAGTGGAGATCTTACGGTCTCTACTCGGATAACTACCCTGCACTGATGAGGGCCAATAAGCCCGAAACCGGTCTGTAGGTTGTTAGGCGTGCCTGTCCCGATGTGAATTTGTCACGTCTTAGGAAGAAAGAAACATTTGCGATCTGCATTCACAGTGTGAATCGTTGCATGGATTACGAGCAGATATAATTCAATGTTCTGCGTGGTATTTACCAGGAAAGTAGTTGTTTTCTGCTCGTAGTCTACCAGACATTCATTTCAAACTATGTTTGATATTCTAATTGGATAGACTAATTTCTCTTTCTAAAATTGTTGTCCAATTTATGGCTTTTCCATTTTTCATGTATTGAACTATTATATCCAATAATTGCATTGTCTTGTTCTTCGGGGTACATTTCTTTTAAAATTCTAAGACGCTCGATAATTGTCGAATGGAATCTTTCAACTATACTATTTGATTCATGGTGTGCTGGTGTGGTAAAATGAATTTTAATCTTGTGTAAATTCAATATTTCTTTAACCGTTTCGTTGTTGAATTCAGTGCCATTATCGATTATACATTTTTCTGGGATGCCAAATGATGAAAAATACTTTATTAAAGCATTACTTACGTTAATTGCTATTTTTCCTGTTATTTGGAATGCTTGAGCGAATTTTGTGAATGAATCGACAAGTGTTAGATAGTTTTTATTGTCGTAAAAGAAAATATCCATATGAACCATCTGAAAGGGTTTCGAGGCTGTCTCAGTTAACATGAGTGGAGTATATGGGGTTTCTCTAGCGTATTTCGTGCGTTGACAAATTTCACACGAATTTATATAATTTGTGACTGATTCTTTGATTCCTATCCGATAGTAATTTTGTTTGATTTTTTCTAAAGTTTCGTTTATTCCTCTGTGATTGGTTTTACTTTCGTGGTGGTTTCTAACAATAAGAATTTGTTCGTCTTTGTCTTGTACAGTATTTACTCTTTTTGTGCATTTTATCAATTTCGGACCTCGTTCTGAAAAATGTTCGATGTTTACTTTATTGAATGATTTATACAATATATCTGAATGGAAGTGCATACAGTATGTCTTGCCAGAAATTGTATAGTCTCTTAGGAATTCTAAAATCAAGGGTTCATTGTGTTTTTCTGGAATTTCAACGGTAACTATTTTATGGTTTCCATAATTTTCTTGTGATGTTTTCAGTCTAGGGTAAACATGAGGGAATACTAAAATTTGGTTGACTTTGTTGTTTATGATTTCGTCTAAAATTTTAATTCCATTGTTGGTAGTTTCATTGAAAGTTGAATGCTGAGTTGATGTGCCATCAGTATCTTCCGATATTTTTTTGTCAGGTGGTTTCACTTGTTCATTAGATATTATTTGTATTTTCGGTGTAGAATCTGATTTTTCGGGTTTAGATGGGTTATTGCGAGATGGTATGCTATATTCAGATAGGTTTCTGAGGTATTCGAGTGTTTCTGAAACAATGTCACCAGGGTTGTTTATTACTGATTCATTCTCTAGAGCGTTAATTGTGATTCTAGACAGAGCATCGGCGTTGGAATTTTGTTTGCCATTTTTATATACAATGTCATAGTCGAATTCTTCTAATTTGAGTCTCCAACGAATTAATTTTGAATTTGGTTCTTTCAGGTTAAAAATCCATACTAGTGGTCGATGATCAGTGTGAATAGTGATTTTTCTACCAAATAGATATGGTCTGAAGTACTTACAGGCCCAAACTATCGAAAGAAGCTCTTTCTCAATGGTACTATATTTTTGTTCAGTTTCATTTAGGGTTCGAGAAGCGAATGCTATTGGTTTATCGGATCCAATCGGTCCTTGTGAAAGTACCGCTCCTAAGGCAACATTAGACGCATCAGTCGTCAAGACGAATTTCTTTGAAAAATTAGGATATTGTAAAATTGGTGAATTAGTTATCAGGTCTTTGCAAGTATTGAATGCAGAAATGAAATTTTGATCATGAACAATTTTGTGATTCTTTTTCAAACATTGAGTTAGAGGTTTCGTTATTTTTGCAAAGTCTTTAATAAATTTGCGGTAATAGCCTACGAGTCCTAGAAATCCTTTTATTTCTTTAGGTGTTGTAGGAATCGGAAATTGTTTTATTGCAATGATTTTTTCAGGGTTTGGTTTTACACCGTTTGGAGTTATAACGTGTCCCAAATAATTAACTTCCTTGCGAAGGAATTCTGATTTGTCGAGTTGTATTTTGAAATTTGACTGTCTGAGTCTATCGAAAATTTGTTTTAGTCTCTGAATGTGTTCTTGGAGAGATGTACTGAATATTACTATGTCGTCTAGATATACTAAGCATGTCTCATTTTGAAGTCCTCTTAGAATATTATCCATTACACGCTGGAAGGTACTTGGAGCATTTTTGAGCCCAAACGGCATTCTTTTGAACTCAAAATGTCCATTCTGGGTTGAGAAAGCCGTTTTTTGTACGTCATTAGGGTTCATTTCGATCTGATGAAAGCCATTTGCCAAATATAGTGTTGTAAAGTATTGGCTTTTTCCTAATTTGTCTAATATTTCAGTTATATTTGTCATCTATCGTTTTGTCGTTCAATTTGCGTTAGTCAATAACTAGTCTCCATTTCCTTTTTCCGGAAGCGTCCATTTTTTTTGGAACTATCCTTATTGGGCTTGACCAGGGAGATGTTGAATTTTAAATTATACCTTGATCTAACATTTTGGTTATCTGATTTTTGACTTCATCTTTATGAACTTCAGGATATCTGTATGTTTTTGTGAATACTGGCGTTTCATCTGTCAAGTTTATTTTGTGTTGAATTTCATTAGTAAACGTTAGAGGTACTTTATCAGAATAGAAAATATCACGGTATTCTAAACATAAATTTCGAATAGCTATTTTTTCTTCATGGTTACAATGTTCGAGACGAACAGCCTTCAAATTTGATTTTAAAATATTATCTTGATGTTGGTCTAGGTCGTTATCTGTTTCCATAGTTTCTATAAAATTGAGTTCGGTGATATTCAAAATTTCAATATCATAAGGATCATTGATTTTAATTTTCACTGATTCAGAACTTGAGTTTGATATTGACGTTATAGCAAAGTAATTCTCGATATTTACGACTGCACGGGGTGATTCTATTTGTTTGTCAAAAAGTATATAGTCTAGGTAACCTATACCTTTTCCGTGATTAACTGGTAATTTTACGATTTTCGAAGTTCTTGCAGGAATATTCAAAATATAATTATTAGTATGTAGTTCGTTTTTCAATCGAGTTAGTTCTTCAGATTCATAGATTATCGCAATTCTGACGTATGGGGTGGTGATTGATTTTGTTTGGATGTTCACAGAAGCATATAATTGTTTTAATTAATCAATACCAATTAAACCATCATATTTTTGGCTAAAATTGAATATATAAAATTTGTGAGAATCGTTCACTCTGAAAATTTCAAAAATAGGAATTATCATGACTTCATTATGATAGCTGATATTGTGAGCAGTTTGAATATTGAAATCTTCATTGAAGATGAATGATTTGTAAATTTATGTGCTAAATCAGGATTCATTAGACTTCTCGTGCTACCTGTGTCAATCAGAAAATTTGCATTTAATTCGGGAATGAAAATATATGATAAATTTGCTTTGACAAGATTTATATCTATTATGTCGTTTTTTCTATATTGGAATCTATCTGAAAATTTACATTTTCACAGTTTGATTGTGGATACTGATGATCTTGAGTTTGTTGATTTATTTCTTGATATTCCGAATCATACTGAGAGTAATCGATATCGGATTGATCGTAACAATAATATTGATCATAGTCATAGTGATTATCAATATTTTCTGGTGTATTTAGGTACTCAAAAGGATTTTCACATTCCTCGATGTCTTGATTATAGAGTTTTGTAAAAGTTGGACGTGTTTGCGGGTTCATGCGAGTATTTCCGGTTGAGGTGTCCATAGGCTCACCTGGAAGTGTTCTGCGGGTAATTTGGCTTTGTGGTTGATTTTGTTGATTTCTAATAATTTGACTGTTAGTTGGTCTGAATGGACTCTGATAATTTTGGTAAGGTTGTCTTTGAAAATTATTTTGAAACTGTTGTCTCTGGAAATTATTTTGGAATGTTGGTCTCAAAAAGGTATTTTGGAATGGTGGTCTCGAAAAATTATTTTGAAATGATTGATTTGGATAAATCTGTGTCTGTCTATTAAATTCATTCTGAAATGGCTGTCTAGGAAAGTTCTGTGTTGGTCTTTGGAAATTTGTTGGTTGTTTATTCTGCATGTTTTGTCTATTGCTTGTTGGTGTGAATCTTTGTCCGGGGTTATACATATTTTGCGAGTTGATAGAATTACTCTTTGATGCACTGTATAGAAAGTTTTCCTCTTCAATAACCAATGACATGGCTTTTTCTAGTGAATCAGGATTTCGAAGTCTTATATTGTTTTGCAATTGATTAGGAAGACCTCTAATAAAAGTTTTGAGTGCTAAATCATCGTAATTTTTGATTTTTATGGTCTTTTCTAATGATTGTATTTCTTCAGAATTTACTTTAGATATCAAAAGGCTTCTAGAGTCTTGACATCGCATGCCAAAATTATAAGGAGTTTTATTTCTAATGGGCTCAAGGCAATTAAGTCTTGAACTAGACAATCAACGTTTCTTTGATCTTGAAAACTCAGTATCAGAGCACTTTCAATTTCTGTCCATGTTTTTAGTTCAGTGCGAGAATCTATTAAACTGAGAGCTCTGCCAGTTAGTTTGCCAAGAAGAGCTCGCAGAATATATGAATTCAATTGTGCGTTATTATCATCTCTGAAATTGTTTATCAAGTTGGTACAACTTTCGAGGAAAATTCCCAATGTATGAGGATTTCCATCGAAATTTGGTATAGCGTCTACAAAAAGTTTCAAGAGAGTATAGTTTACTCCGGATGCTGGAAGTGACATTTCGGTATTTGTTTGTTGTGTCGGCTCAAATGATCTATTTAATAAATTTATTAATTGTTCTATTTCTTCGTTATCTACCATGAAAAATTATAGAAAATCCCAATGATTAACAATGGAGAATTATCAATATATATGTTTGATGGGTAATTGTGGGTTGTATGAGCAAAATCACTTACAGTGTTGTCTTCATTTCTTCTTAATCCTATCTCATTCTAACTGGTTTCGGCGATGTGGTCCTCTGCCAGGTTTCCCAAATTCTCGGCGATGTAGTCCTCCAATTCAGGCTGGTGTTGGCGATTTGGTCCTTCACCAGGGTCCTTGATGCTTTGGCGATGTTGTCCTCTGCTTCAAGCGTTGTTATCACGAGTTTTTAGTCTTTCGCGAATCCACTAAATTATTTGCCTTTAAACTGTTGAAACAGACCGGTTTCCACGCGATTTTTGTCGTTTACACCGTTGGGCAAATCCTACCACGACTGCGCCAATTTTGAGTTCTCTAGTGGAAAACGAATTTTAAAAAAACGTGATATGACTTTATTCAACTAAGGTATCAGATGAAAAAGCGCGGAACAATGAGAGCGAATAGTTTTGTTGCATAAATGTGCTGACTTGAAGAATTGAGATTCTCGGAGATTCTCGTAGAGGGGGAAGATGAGACGTTCCATAACTAAGATCAATATGTTCTGCAGAAATCATCAATGCTTTCGTACCGTTGACTTCTGATGAGAAGCGACCTATTATCACGACAGAGAGATTAAAACACGATGCGTCATAGAACTCTAACGTCACAACTAGAATTAATGAAAAAAATCCTACCATATAAGGCTGGTTTCGAACACCAGACCATCGGATTACGAGTTCGGTGCAGAGCCTCTAGAGCTAAGACCAATAATTTGAAGTTAATGTTAATACCCCGTTATTGTACAGTTTGACGTGTTCGAGTAGATTCAGTCAGACGGAAACACTATGCGTTAGATACATCTGTAGGAGCTGAGATTATTCCGTGATGATGAGGTCGTCTCATTTTTCTTTTCTATGAAAGAGAAATCGGTTTAATTTCCGATTCAGAAATTGTATAAGTATACAATAGTCGGCCTAACATACAGATTGAGAGAGATATCCTATAACGTCAGCAGCTCGTCGTATTTCAAGATCCAACACCTTCAAGCAATGATCGTTACAGTGTTATCATATAATGTAAATTAGCCGATATTATGATGTTATACATATGTTGTCATTTCGTTCCGAAGGTAACACGAAACTTCGCAAATATACCGTTATCAGTCGCTTTAATAAGATTGAGGTTATAAGAAAAAATAATAATAGTAGAAGTACAGCTAATAGCTACTATAACGTACGCATCTTTGAAGCATGTTTCACGCATTTTATAAATTTCAGTGTATTTACAGATCATTGAGAATATATCGATTCTTAATCTTGTATCGATCTTGTCACGAATAAACGTCATCATTATTATTAATATCAATTTATTCGATAGACTTTATCTTATTGAAAAATTCCAACACGGCACTTCCACTCTCTTGATGAAATCTGAATAATGAACGGGAATAGAAAATCAACGATTTCAATAATTGAAAATCTATCAACGTCTTTTCTCATGCACGATTCATGAGACCACAACCGTAAACAAACATTCGAATTTGAAGTCGAGCGAAAACTGAAAACTAGCTGGTGACTGCTACGCTACACTGATATCAAAAACCGCAGATGTGTTTCCTGTTACACGAACAAGCTCTCGAGAAATCGTAATTATTTGAATCTAACTTATAATGGAAAGGTATATGAGAAACTATTGATACAGGATTCGAGTCTAAGAAATATGAATTTGCAATATGCATATAGGTCATAGAGGGAGTTATTCGAGAAAAAACTGTATCAATTGAATTCGTTCATTTCAAGGGAATACTATAGGCCCTATATACTAACGAACGGAAAAGACCTAACAGGTGGCGAATGTACAAAACTTGAACGAGCAAAATGAACCCGACATTTGTTTCGAAAGACCTTAATGAGGCTTTCAAAATATAATTCAATATACAGGCCAGAACGATGATGAACGAAACTGGAAGTTTGATAATAGAAAAGGATAGCGGAACAAAAATTTAGGGCTTAATTCAATATAATTTTCAAACACACAAGTCGGAATACACTTAAAAAATATACAGAATCTTCAGGAAACAAATAGCATTCTATGACAAAAATTGAAGAAAAATACATTACAAAAGCAATTCTGAACAGAAAAACATGCGCCAAAGAAGCACGGCGTCGAACAAGAGTTTCTCGACATTTCGGAAAAACTTTAACCTGAAAATATGAAACTATATTATAATAAACGACAATTGTCATTTGGGAAAACATTCACCTGAAGAGGTAAAAGTGTTTGCCAATAATTCGAAATGATTGCCCAGCATATACCAAACTTGGAGGTCAACACTTAATATGCCACAAGGGAAAATCAACATCTATAAAATAAATGTCAATTATTGAGGGGAGGGAAAACGGGGTAGATCCTCTGCGACATCTTTCTCGAAAACAGAGCAATTTACATTAGTTCTTATTCTGACAGCACGAAGATCAATTTCCAAAGCTAATGGAAACACTTCATTAATTCGTCGAATGAGGTCTATTTTTTTTATAAAAACAGGTGATTGTTGTTTTGTTCGAAAGCAACACGAGGCTCTTTTCTTAGTAGTTACGGGATATTAGCCGTGAAAACGACTGATTTTGTGTGCTCCATTTTTTTTGTAACCATGAGAATTGATGGCATTGTCAGTCTGAAATTGTCGTTTCAGGCTTGTACTTCAACTTTTTCATCCTTTTTCAGAGCATTCTGAATTCTTCGTTTGAAGAGGGCTGATTAACGATAGAGGTCTCGGGCTGGTTAACACGCTGATCATACTTGAATGAGAAGTCTCTGAAGCAAGCGTGTATGGAGTATAGAACTCGATAGAAGGAATTGGTCCAACATAATTCTGATTTTCCACCTTATTGAATAGGTGGAAAAGTAACCATAATTCCGGTCTGTGAAACCAAAGGTTTATGGAAGTTTTGCCAAAATCATCGAAAAATAATTGAGAGAATCAAGAAATGTCACATTACCAACGGTCACCGTTATAAGCTTAGTACCGCGCATTATGAGATCAGGTATTAGGCTAGTCTGAGTTAAAATATAATTGAAAATAAATTGGTGGTCAAAGCCTCCATCGTTGTGAACAAGTACAACAATATTCTTGAATTTTTCTTCATTGCCAGCACATGGTTGACAAACGGTGAAATGGGTCATCGCATTTGAGTATTTGAAGACGAACACTGCATTTTCTACAAATTTGTTGTTCGGTTCCGATGCCAACATCACAGCATTGGCGAAAACACACAAATTGGGTTCATCAGGCTGTAGGCGTTCTCGTCTCGTTCCCAAATCATAAAATATGAAGAAAAATCTTTAGTTGAAGTCGACTTTGTATCTGATTAAATGTAGCGAAGATGATTCGCGGGACAATATTTGTTACGCAGGAGATCTCTCTCTCCGCAGGTATGAGAGCGAAAAGTTTAAACAATTTCGAAACACTTCTCACATCTTCTTAGTTTTCACAAATTTTATCCCGAATATGGTTATCAAAACACGCTTGACCTCGAAGAGACCCTTTGCAAAACTCACAGGGGATTTAAACTTTATCATTACGACATGCTGTTGAAGCTTGGCAAGAAAATAAGTTCCACCGCACCGATGCTTTTTCTTGTGATCGAAGGGGACATGACATTCCTCACAGTAATAAACGCAACAGAAAGCAGCAGTTAGGGAAGTGATGACGTTGAAATGCCCCTCATGAAACAATAAGTTCAAAAAGGGTCCAACACCATCACCTTTGAAAATAACATCGCGGCCCTTGTTTCCATATTGAGACTGTTATTTTATATAAAGAGAGATGTTGCTGAAATTGCTGCAACTCCGGTATTCCGCAACCATCTGAAGGTAGAGGTACCTCAGCTTCGGTCAGCAACTGCAAAGCCATTTGGGTCTGCAATTTTCCGATGTCCCGACGTACAGCATTACATTTGGGGTCTTTATCGGCATAATCCCGAGCCACGACAAGTGCTCGAGGGAGGCACAAGTTATCACTATTTTTTATGGTAATTATGCCCCGACGTTTGCCACACTCTTCCTCAGAAGTGTTATGTAGGTGACTTCGGTCGGGGCCTTTACCCTTAGGCAATCTCACAGTTGTAACACCGAGACAGAAGGTCTCAGAGCTCAAACCGCAAGAGTTTGACTTATAGATGGCCGATATTTTCGAAAAAATATCATCCACCGAGACATCTGATGCGTTTTTGAAAGAAATCCACCCGGGACCTCTCGCGAAATCTTTAGAACAGAAAGTGAAACCGACCTTATCTGTCGGCTTCAAACCCTCTGTTCCCTTCAACACAATTTGCGTTATTGCATCTCTTACCCAACCCACAGGTTCATGAGCCTCTGGTATGGGCTTGATGTTGAACTCCAATGTACGAGCTTGTACGCCGAAACGAGAATTCTTCTTGACGACGTCCTTGACAATCAGAAACTTCTCCATTTTCACTCAAAATTTTCAAAAAATCAGGAAATTCTCAAAAACAAAAAAAAAATCGGAATATCAAGAATTTTCAAAAAATTTTAGAATACGATCTGAGCACACAACAGTAACCGTAACTGTCTGAATAAAAAATGAACTGAACAGTTGAAAAACAACTCTTTATATGGGCGAGAGTATATTTTTCGTATAATCTCACACTTGAATCAAACACAATTGAATTTAAAAATTATTCAATGACAAATTCGCCACTTTCAGATCATTCAAACGAGAAAGATCTTATGACATATGTATCTCCATAATTCTAGGATATATTCTTCGGATAAGGCATGTAACTTTTAGGAATGAAAATATAACACATTCAATATATACTGATGAAAAAAAACCTATATGTATTCTTATCAAATCATTTCGTTTCCTCACGTGTATCTTGAACAGAAAGTGAAATAACATGTTTGATCAGGAAATCATACATTCAAATCGATTCTTCAGTAAAACAAAAATGGTGAGTCGTGATAGACTATAGACGACAAATATACTCTTACAACGATTGGACGAAAGATTGAAATTGAAAAATAATACATACAACGTAGATAGAAGAAATGCCTAGACAAAGTTGATTAGACGTCCGAGGGTCGTAAAAAACGAATATAAGGTGAATCAAATAACCATGGCGTATGTTTTTCAAGTTGATTTTTTTGAAAAATTGAAAATGTCACGCGCAGAATCAAGGTGACTGATACTAAATGATAGGGGAGTGGTATAAGATGATGAATTACATGTAATGAATAGAGGGTGTCGAACACCCGCACCGATATGTTTCGGCCACTGCGGAACAATTTACATTTCTAATAATATTACGATGCTATTCCACATAGCCACGCAGTTTGACAGAATCCGACAAGCAGGAAAATTCTGTCTACCCCACTTTGAGCCTTTAGCGTCTCACCGTCGGACCAATAAGATGCCCCCATTCACATGACTCATCGAGGCGAATATATGGTTTTGACGGACTGTGGTACATTGATGTCACGTGACAAACGTAAGATGATGAAATTGGATAGGTCATAGGTCATTAGATATTTTCAAATCAGCGACATGGTTGTGAATTTTGAGTTCATGTGTCCTTTCCCTCAGGAAACGAGCATAGACTATTATATCGAATGATTACCCGAAACAAATGATGAAATATTGTTATTCTAGGATTTCACTTTCAGCGTAGAGAAAATATGCCGACGTCTGCTTTCGTTGAAGGTGGACTCGCTTTCTGATGAGAAGCGATCTATAATTACGTCAGAAAGAATACGACGCGTCAGAGATGTCTGTATAAAATTCATATTGATAATGTCGAATAAGCAAGCGAATTAATTACGTTTTGTTTTGTTTTCGAGTACAGAAACAATGTGTGACAATCAGAGTGGGAGAGATAGCGATAACCGTTGGTATTCAATACCTTCAGGCAAATATCGTTATATTGTTTTCTTATGTTACAAATTATCCGATATTATATATATATATATATATATATATATATATATATATATATATATATATATATATATATTATATAACGTAATATCTATGTTGCCATTTATAAATGTATTACCTTCGTTCCAGAGATACGCTTCAATATGATTGTTATAAGAATATGTGATGTACAGATTATAGGTAATTAACTTAAAAAAAACGTTACACATTTTTGACGCATTTTTGACGCATTACAGAGCAGTCGAATATCTCTTACCACATTTCCTCTATCGAATACACGTGGAAGTACTCCCTTTAGGCTCCAAAACATTCTACTTTCATACCATCCGTCAGCAAATGATAGTAGTCACAAGAAACCAACAGTGAACCCCCACTCCTTCTTCCTATAATGCCACAGGTGAAATTTTTCTGAGGTTGGTATAACTTGCAAAAATTTTGAATATAGTCTGATTTATAGAACATACCTTTAATTCTGTCACAATCAGGTGTCAAGAGTGTTTTGAATTATGGAAAAAATCAAGTTCTTCTATGGTGCTACAGCAGTGAACAGAATCAAACAATTACATGTCAGTGATGAGTTCAAGATACCCAGATAACACACATTCGCCTAAGGACGTCCTCTAATAGTCGCCAAAAGACTGTAGAGGATGTTCTATATTCTACATCCTGAGTACGTCACTAGGCTCAGAATTTTCGACATAATTGTCGCACATTAGTCCTCCAAGCGGCAGCCTGAGGATGTTGATATGTGTGGGCCTAAAGACGTCCTCTAATAGTCGCCAAAAGACTGTAGGAGGATGTTCTATATTCTACATCCTGAGAACGTCACTAGGCTCAGAATTTTTGACATAATTGTCCCACATCAGTCTTTTCAGCGGCAGCCTGGGGATGTGGATATGTGTGGGCCTATATGGATGTATTCTGATGATATTTTCGTCTTTAAATATGTATAGGTACTCATGTGAAGTTAGGAGCAATTGACCGGACGGAGTATGTTCTACTCATAAAAATAATTGAAAAAGATAAATATTTTTATGTAAATTTCATCTCTTCCAAGTAACGAGATATATATACATATATATTTTTTTAAATCGAGTTACAAATTATCAAAATCGGACGAAGTGTTCTTTATTATTGAATTAATTTTTGATTATTCGATATTGGTTGGTTCTCGACTCCATATGAATTTCCCAATTTAGAAGTGAGCTATATATATCAAGAAAAATTATCTTGTCCATTAGTATTGAAAAAAAAAAGTATTCCAATTTTAGTAATAAAAATCCTTGAAAATAATTGTTGTTCAAATTACATTGAAAGTCAAGCAACGACAGCAGTGGCTAGGATTTGAATGGGTGACCATGATAGATTTTTTTTATTTTTTTATTTTTATCATTTTCATTAGTTCTCAGATATGCTCAAAATTCATTCTGAGAATAATAAAAACTCAAAAAAAGGAAAACCGAAGTGAATAAAAAAAGTAAGACCTCGTGGGGATCTTCTGAGACGTTATTTGAACGTGAAAAATGGTAACAGGATTACGTCCTAGGAACGTTCTTTGAAAGCCTCTCGACGTATTGAGGACGTTAATGTGACCGCCTCAGAAGATCCTCAAAAGGTTTTTGTGTTATCTGGGTATTAATCGAACAATGGTATCATGATCAAAAAATATCATGCTATAATATAGCATGTGCCCAGCATGTGCCCAGGAGTGCCTCGAAGGGCAAAAATATATATTCTATCAGAAGTCATACACTCGTGAGTCTAAGCTGACCTGGAACTGTAAACAACCCCTAAGACAACTGGCAGCGAACAAACAGGTCACTTTGATGTGGCTGTTAGGTCATAAGGGAGTTGAAGGCAACGAGGAAGCAGACAACCTTGCCAAAGAAGGGGCAAATACACAATTTCTCGGCCCAGAACCCTTCTGTGGACTTTCCAAAGCCTTGAGAGAAGAGTTCCGACGCTGGGAAGTGGATGAAATCAAATCTCACTGGAATAAAGTGTCAGTTGACAATCACAAGCGAAAAGGCTATTGAGCCTCTTGCCAATAAAAGCTGAACAGCTTCTCGAGTTGGACAAAAAAGACTTGAACACTGGTAACGGGACTCCCCACTGGACACTGCCCTATGAGGTATCACCTCAAAAAGATGAGTGAAAAAGAGATTGATAGTTGCCGCTACTGCGAGAAATCCGCTGAAACTGCAGAACATTTGTTTTGGAATGCCCAGCACTCTTCTGCAAGTGGCTCAAGTTCCTGACAGGGGCCTTTTCAGAGCCCTCCGAACCTAGCTCCTAGGAAACTGATAAACTTCGCACGAAGCCTCGGAATCCCGGTCCTCGAATAGATTGAGGGTTTTGCAAAAAAGATCTAATAGGTCGAGGTGCTTGAGAGGCTGCACAGCCTCAACGACCCCTCCTACAATCTTCAATCTACAATGTACTAACTCCTCGATTTTTATTTCTTTCTTCTTTTTTCTCATAATTATTATTATCTGTTATATCCATGACCTTTTCTTTGTGCATCTTCAGAATATAATATGAGCAATAGAAAAGAAATACCGGAGAAGAAATAAAGGAGTGACAAGGAGAGATAAGAAATACACAGATGAGAGAAGGACTAGACATAGGAGATATTATTTTTTCATGCAATAAAAACTATCAGAATGGTGGGGACACATGCAGAGAAAGCCAAACAATAGACCTGTTAAACAAATTCATGAAGCAAAAACACAAAACAAGGGAAGGAGAGGAATCATAATAAACTGACTGATGATGATTATGATTCTGTTGGCGATTCTGTTGTTGTTGTGGATCCTGATTGCTATTATTGGTATCGATCCTGTTGATCATATCACTTTACTACAAGCTTCACATTCGTCTTCTGGTTTTTTCCTTTTTCTAAAACAAAATATAAATATTTATAGTGAAATTGATTCTGATTAAATTTTGTCCTAATCTGCTGTAAACATGTAGGATATGTTGAGATGATCGTTTTTTGGTGTCTCACCCACTATTTTTTCAATAACTTCGCTCAATCCATTCAAGATTACATCTAGAGCATTCAATTCGAACCAATCTACTCAATCCGTTCCTGCGTCCAAGATGGCAATAGGTGTATTAAAATATTTACTGTCAACTAATTCCCCATTTTCAAATGTTAAATGACACCAACAGAGAATGTCAAATTGATTTTCATCTTGTGAAACTTTCTGAAACACTTGAAATTTCACTCCTGACTGATTTGGTTGCATCAATCAACAGTTAATTATTCCTTTATGTATTGAATTCAGTCCAGTTTGAATTCTCGAATCGAAAACTGAATTGACATTTATCCAACGATCTTGATTACGCTTCAAACCTGAACCAACATGGCCTTATGCATTGCTTTCAACAAAAATTTCATTCGCTTCAAATCTCCAATTCTAGTATCAATTTGTAAGTTTGCCCAATTGAAAAAATTATTGAATTGGATTGTTGAACTGTATTGCCTGATATGTGCGTTAATCGACTAGAGAGAAAATAATGCTAGGGACTGTGAATATTTTTTTCTGATCATCAAAAGAGTCTCATAAACTTTAGGTAGGGATTTTTTGAAATTCTCCATTCTTGCTATATCAATATGAACAGCTTATGAAATGTTACGCACTTTTAATTCTCAACTATTTCGAATGATGCTGCTGGATGGCCAATTACGTAGCCTCTTCACTCCTGAATATGAGGGAATATTTCTCTCCAGAGAATAGTCTCAAGTGCGGTGAATATAATAAGCTCGTCACGCGGCATGGAAGTAATACGACAGAAGTAGGGAGGGCCCCAGCTTGGAATACCCTCACCCCTCAACTTTCCCATTTCAAGTGGGAGGGTATAAAACGCCACTCCTTGGCGGTTCAGACGGGTCGGTATGGACCATCTCCACTCCTCCCGCCGACCAATCATAAGCCGCGCTGCCGCAGCTAAGCCACACGTGGTAAACTAGGTGATATCACTTTGGCAGGAACCTCAAATCATGTGGTATTTGAGTTCGGGCTTCCTCGGACCGTGCTACACCCCTTCGGGCCCCCTCGGACTGCGGTTCACCTTTCGTGCCCTCCGGTCTCCTGGACCCCACTACACCCCTTGGGCCCCTCTCGCTATGTCATCCTTGGACCCGTAGCGCTCTGCGATCTGAATACATGACGTCATATTTCATTTAAAAAATGCTGAAACAATCAAGATTCGAACCTGCACCAATATGGTGCAAAGTTCCAAGACCAAACACTTCGACCACGCGGCCACTGCAGGACATATCAATTTCTATTCTGTACAATCATCCTTCCTGGGTTGTATTCGATTAAATCGTGATGATTATCATATAGATTAGATTAGATTAGTTTTATTTCCCAGAGATACTACATGTTATGAAATATACAATTTTAAGACATATTTAGAGAGTATTTCAGCCCCTGTAGAGGCGTCGGGAAAGCAGAAACAATATCACATTGAAAATATTCCTATGTCGCTTTCATAAATGAAGATTACTACAACATACAGTTTCAGAATATAGACCATCATAATATGATATTTGTGTATTTGAGTTTCATTAACTAAAAATTATAACTAGAAAAATTGATAACGGGCTCTAACAATGGACCCCGTTGGGATAAAAACAATAGAGAGGATTTCTATTCAACGATTAAAAAACTCATCTAAACTGTAAAATGTATTTTGTTTCAAGAACAATTTCATCTCACGTTTGAATTTATTCATAGAAAGGGATTTCATATTTTCTGGCAGGTGGTTGTAAATTTGTATACCGGTATAAAGCGGGCCTTTTCTTGTTCTTTCATATCTGTATTGGGGTAAAACAAATTTCTGATTCCTGGTTGGATATGAGTGGATATCGGATGGTCTTGATAGTTCGTTTCTTCTTTTATGGATGATTATTGCTAGTTTGAAAATATACATATTATATAATGTGAATATATTAAGTTTTTGAAAGTGAACCCTACATGAATCTCGGTAAGATAAGTTACACAACGTACGGATAGCTTTCTTTTGAGTTACAAAAATATCCTTTGCATCCACAGCATTCCCCCAGAATTCTATTCCATACTGCATGAGCGAGTGGAAGTAGCAAAGAGTGACCGGCACAAACTTTTATTCAAATGTCCAATGTGGTCGCCCCATTTTAGGTTACTATCCAAGTGGATACCAAGGAATTTTGTAGATTTTGAAGGATTTATTAATTTTTCATCGATTTCGATAGGGAAATCTGGAGCTTGGTTGTACAATTGGAAGAGAATAGAATGAGTTTTAAGAAAATTCAGCGACAATTTATTTGCGGAAAACCAATCATAAATGTTACACATGGCGAGTTTAGATTTGTTTTGTAGATCCGGCAAATCATTACCATTAATGATTATGCTAGTGTCATCTGCAAATAGCGAAAAATATATCGTTGGAAAATTGAATGTCAGGTCATTAATATACAAAAGAAAGAGACTAGGTCCCAAGACCGAGCCCTGTGGAACACCACTGTTGAGGAAGGTAGGATCAGATTTGTAGTCGGAGAGTTGGTTTTTATCGAAGTGAGGAATTTTTACTGTCATTTTCCGATAGAGGAGATACGATTGAAACCAGGTATGTGTTTTACCCCGGAAACCATAGTAGTCCAGTTTTTTAAGCAACAAATCGTGGTCGACGCAATCAAACGCCTTGGATAGATCGCAAAAAATTCCAATGCAGTGGTTTTTATTTTCAAGTGTTTGATGTATGCGTTCAACCAAAGCGAATGTTGCGTCCGAAGTATTGGTCTCAGGTTTGAATCCAAATTGTGACTCTTTTAGGATCTTGTGCAGGTTGAGGTATGAATTAATTTGTTTATTGACTAACCACTCTAACAACTTCGAGAAACAGGGTAATAGAGAAACGCACCTGTAGTTATTGATATCTTTTTTGTCACCCTTTTTGAAGATAGGTACAATAATTGCAGTTTTGGAGCAGTTAGGAAAGTATCCTTCAGACAGTGATAAGTTGAATAAAAACATTAAAGGAACTTTCAGGAAATCGATGTTTTTCTTTATTAATATCATTGGGATGCCATCTGTACCCGCTGAATATTTTGGTTTCTGTTTCAGAACGCATTCTACGATATCTGTTTCAGTAACTGGTGCAAAGAAAAGCGAATTCATGTTGTTGAAGTTGACGTTTTTTAAGTAGAACTCACTTGGCTTGTCTGCTTGTTTTTCGGACCTGGCTAAGTTGGGGGCATTTTCGAAGAAATTTCCGAAAGTATCAGCAATTTCTTGTGGATTAGTAATATTATCACCATTAAATTCTATTTCAGAATTTCCTTGGTCTTTAATTTTTTTATTTGTAAAATGGTTCACAATATTCCAAGTTGTTTTCGATTTGTTAGATGACGAGGTTTAATGCCTGCGAAATCATTGTTTTTTGCACAAGCGATAGTCTTATTCAATATTTGGGTATATTTCTTGATATATATCAACGTTCCTAAATCGGTAGTATGCTATAGTATGTCTAACCAGGTAACAGTTTTTCCGTTATACATACGAGCAACCGAATCGAACATAAGGTTGAATGGATGGATTGAACAATCATTGTATCTGGGTTTTATCCGAATATATCGTTATGCTGTATATTTAGTTTAGCCTACCATGTAACGGTTCTTTCGTTACACATACGAGCGACTGAATCGTAGAGAAGGGTGAATGGATAGACTGGACAATCATCGTATCTGGGTTGTATTCGATTATTTCGTGATGATTATTATATATTATGTCTAACCAGGTAACTGTTCTTCCGTTAAACATACGAGCAACCGAATCGAACATATGGTTGAATGGATAGATTGAACAATCATTGTATCTGGGTTGTCCCCGATTATATCGTGGTGATGTTTATATAGTAATACTCACCAGGTGACTGTTTTTTGCGTTATACATACGAGCGACCCAATCGAACAGAAGGTTGGATGGATAGACGAAATGATAATTGTATCTGAGTTGTATTCGATTATATCGTGATGACGTTCATATAGGAGTTGAATGGATAGACTGAACAATCATCGTATCTGGGTTGTATTCGATAATGTTTATATAGTTATACTCACCAGGTAACTGTTCTTCCGTTATACATACGAGCGACTGAATTGAACAGAAGGTTGAATGGATAGACTAAACAATAATCGTATCTGGGGTTGTATTCGATTATATCGTGATGATGTTTTTATAGTTATACTCACCAGGTAACTGTCCTTTCGTTATACGTAAGAGCGACCGAATCGAAGAGAAGGTTGAGTGGATAGACTGTACAATCATCCTTTCTGGGTTGTTTTCGATTATATCGTGATGATTATCATATAGTAAGTCTAACCAGGTAACAGTTCTTCCGTTATACATACGAGCAACCGAATCGAACATAAGGTTCAATGGATAGATTGAACAATCATTGTATCTGGGTTGTCTCCGTTTATATCGTTATGCTGTATATTTAGTTAAACCTACCATGTAACGGTTCTTTCGTTACACATACGAGCGTCTGAATCGAACATAAGGTTTGATGGTTTGACGGAACGATAATTGTAACTGAGTTGTATTCGATTATATCGTGGTGATGTTTATATAGTAATACTCACCAGGTTACTGTTCTTTCGTTATACATACGAGCAACCGAATCGAACAGAAGGTTGAATGGATAGTATCTGGGTTGTATTCGATTATGATGTTATGCTGTGTTTATAGTTATACACACTAGGTGACGGTATTCCCGTTTAACATACGAGCGACCGAAATGAACAGAAAGTTGAATGGATACACTGAACAATCAATGTATCTGGGTGGTATCCGATTATATCGCAATACTGTATATATGGTGATACTTACCAGGTGACGGTACTTCCTTTACACATACTAGCGACTGAATCGAACAGAAGGTTGAATGGTTAGACGAAACGATAATTGTATCTGAGTTGTTTTCGATTATATCGTGATGATGTTTATATAGCAATACTCACCAGGTAACTGTTCTTCCGTTTTACATACAAGCGACCGAATCGAGCAGAAGGTTGAATGGATAGATTGAACAATCATCGTATCTGGGTCGTATTCGAAAATGTTTATATAGTTATACTCACCAGGTAACTGTTCTTCCGTTATACATACGAGCGACTGAATTGAACACAAGGTTGAATGGATAGACTAAACAATAATCGTATCTGGGGTTGTATTCGATTATATCGTGATGATGTTTTTATAGTTATACTCACCAGGTAATTGTCCTTTCGTTATACGTAAGAGCGATCGAATCGAAGAGAAGGTTGAGTGGATAGACTGTACAATCATTCTTTCTGGGTTGTATTCGATTATATCGTGATGATTATCATATAGTATGTCTAACCAGGTAACAGTTCTTTCGTTATACATACGAGCAACCGAATCAAACATAAGGTTGAATAGATAGATTGAACAATCATTGTATCTGGTTTGTATCCGAATATATCGTTATTCTGAATATTTAGTTTAGCCTACCATGTAACGGTTCTTTCGTTACATATACGAGCGACTGAATCGTAAAGAAGGGTGAATGGATAGACTGAACAATCATCGTATCTGGGTTGTATTCGATTATTTCGTGATGATTATTATATATTATGTCTAACCAGGTAACTGTTCTTCCGTTATACATACGAGCAACCGAATCGAACATAAGATTGCATGGATAGATTGAACAATCATTGTATCTGGGTTGTTTCCGATTATATCGTTATGCTGTATATTTAGTTACACCTACCATGTAACGGTTCTTTCGTTACACATACGAGCGTCTGAATCGAACATAAGGTTGGATGGTTAGACGGAACGATAATTGTAACTGAGTTGTATTCGATTATATCGTGGTGATGTTTATATAGTTATACTCACCAGGTGACTGTTCTTGCGTTATACATACGAGCGACCCAATCGAACAGAAGGTTGGATGGATAGACGGAATGATAATTGTATCTGAGTTGTATTCGATTATATCGTGATGACGTTCATATAGAAATACTCACCAGGTTACTGTTCTTTCGTTATACATACGAGCAAACGAATCGAACAAAAGGTTGAATGGATATTACCTGGGTTGTATTCGATTATGATGTTATGCTGTGTATATAGTTATACACACTAGGTGACGGTATTCCCGTTTTACATACGAGCGACCGAAACGAACAGAAAGTTGAATGGATAGACTGAACAATCAATGTATCTGGGTGGTATGCGAATATATCGCAATGCTGTATATATAGTGATACTAATCAGGTGACGGTACTTCCGTTACACATACTAGCGACTGAATCGAACAGAAGGTTAAATGGTTAGACGAAACGATAATTGTATCTGAGTTGTATTCGATGATATCGTGATTATGTTTATATAGCAATACTTACCAGGTAACTGTTCTTCCGTTTTACATACAAGCGACCGAATCGAGCAGAAGGTTAAATGGATAGATTGAACAATCATCGTATCTGGGTTGTATTCGATAATGTTTATATAGTTATACTCACCAGGTAACTGTTCTTCCGTTATACATACGAGCGACTGAATTGAACAGAAGGTTGAGTGGATAGACTAAACAATAATCGTATCTGGGGTTGTATTCGATTATATCGTGATGATGTTTTTATAGTTATACTCACCAGGTAACTGTCCTTTCGTTATACGTAAGAGCGACCGAATCGAAGAGAAGGTTGAGTGGATAGACTGTACAATCATCCTTTCTGAACGTTCGTCATCTGGCGTTTGATATCTAGCGTCTAACATCTAGCGTCCGATATCCAGCATCTAACATTTAGCGTTCGAGGAATCCGAACCACCGTGTCGATGTTCACATAAAAATCAATAAACTTGTGGGGATGGTGGGTTGATTGAGATGAAGAGATGGCTGTTCAATAGAGTGCCATTTTATTTTCTACATGAATAATTGAACTTTCTTCCGGTTGACGTTGTGAATACTTCGCGCATGCGTCATACATACGTCGCGCAAACGTCGCACCCTTGTCGAAAATCTATTGGAAAAGTTTCAAAATAATAAAAAGTATGATAAAACGTCACGCATTCACTCAAACACGTCAAAAACGATGAAAGAAAATCTAAAAAACAATATATAACATATATCTGCCGTCATTGAAATATATAAATTTTAAATTATACAGAATGTTTCAAGGTCATTCGTTATACAATCAAAAGAGAATCAACGTTTTACTATGTTATTATTAGTTCGATTTCCATAAATGAAATTAGTTAGATTTCAATATATTATGGGTCAGATGATTCATAATGACGTATACAATTCAACAGGTATAGTTAAAAAATAATACAGCCAGAAGGGCTATAACGTGGTTTTATCTGAGTGACAGATTTTACCTTATTTTACCAGTAAATGTCATACAGCACGACAGCTCTTCATCTGGTGGCATGAATCATGGGTTGATTACTTTTTCCAATTTCAGTTATACATAATCCTTAACTGTATTTATTTTATTTTGGGCGCCATGGAATATATCCAGTTGAAAAAAAGTAAGTGTTGATAAAGCATAAATGAAATGCTATGATAAAGTCGAGACAATGAAATGAAATTTTCCAAAGATTCAAATTTTATTCCCCTCACATACAAAGTATAGAAAATGAAACATTTCCATAAAACAGGCTAGTTGAACATTTCAATCATCAATTAAATAAGTAGATATATCCCCATAGTATAGGTGAAAAGCTTATTCAAATATTTATATAGAAAAAAGTATTTCTGCAAGACAGATAAAAACAATAGTAATGAATATATTTCCACTCATGTGAAAAGTAGGTACTATGCGCAAAAAAATTCATGAATTTTTTCTTGCTGTCACACCAAGACCTAGATATGTGTTCATTGAATTCGTCAAATACTATACCTCAGGGGAACATAGCAATCAAAATAAATGATATATTTTTATAAAAAAAGGAAAGAAAGTGTGCAACACTTTTGTGATGAAATGAATCGAATGGTTGTCTTACTAAACCCCATGAAACCTATTAGCAGGCTTGAAATGGATTGGATCCATGCAGATGTTGGCCAGACTTCATCTCCTGGACCTAGGGCCACTGTCCATGGTCAATGCAGATATCAGGTGATGTAGACTGCGGTCTACCTGGTTGGTGCTCAGACTTATATCTCTGGATAGTGCATGCAGAAACAGAGCGGCGGCATAGGGTTACGTAATCCCACCAGAAAACCCTGTGGATATTTGTGGTTTGACTCACACTATTGGTGAAAGTCTTAGACTCACCCCTTTGAAAAGGAGGACTCAATTAAAGGGTCAAAACCCTGTTTGCCGGTAAATAGGCAAAAACAGCCATTATCATTGATGTAGAACCCGGACCATCGTGGTTCTCAAAAAGTTAAATGGTAAATTGGTACACATACCACAGCCACAATTCTGAGTAAGGAAACCCTCACTGCCTCACACACCCGAAAAATTGACATGCAGCTCACTTGGTCATCAAAATTTCCAAAAATAAGCATGAGAACTCATCGCCGTTCACAGACGACCATGCAGACCACCAAAAAGACAAGATGTCTCCCCTATAAATGCTTACTAGTATCTGTTGATACTGACAAACTAATTTTGACGACACATTCATCCGATGTCGCCAACATGGTATGTACACTATACAGCATCTGACAACTGAGGAGTAATGTTAGTTGCATAGATTCAGATCATGAATTATTGATTAATTCGCAGTGCCGCAAGTATAAATGTTGTATTCAAACATGAACTGTTATTATTTAGAATATTGAGGCCGATATTTTCAAGATCTGTGACGTTTCTCAGGATGTTGTATTTCCTATGGAATGAGAACGCTACAGGGCATTAACGTCTAACTCTGCTATCAATAATCGGATATCGATGTGTGAGATTGTAGCAAAACGGGCATATGAACCTCACAGATCAATATGTTCTGCAGAAATCATCAATGCTTTCGTACCGTTGACTTCTGATGGAAAGCGATCTATTATCACGACAGAGAGATTAAAACACGATGCGTCATAGAACTATAACGTCACAACTAGAATTAATGAGAAAAATACTACCACATAGGGCTGGTTTCGAACACCAGACCATCGGATTACTAGTTCAGTGCAGAGCCTCTAGAGCTAAGACCAATATAATATAATTGAAGTTAATGTTAATACCCCGTTATTGTACAGTTTGACGTGTTCGAGTAGATTCAGTCGGACGAAAACACTGTGCGTTAGATATATCTGTAGGAGCTGAGATTATTCCGTGATGATGAGGTCGTCTCATTTTTCTATGAAAGAGAAATCGGTTTCATTTCCGATTCAGAAATTGTATAAGTATACAATAGTCGGCGTAACATACAGATTGACCGAGATATCCTATAGCGTCAGCAGCTCGTCGTATTTCAAGTTCCAACACCTCCAAGCAATGATCGTTACAGTGTTATCATATAATGTAAATTAGCCGATATTATGATGTTATACATATGTTGTCATTTCGTTCCGATGGTAACACGAAAATTCGCGAATATACTGTTATCAGTCGCTTCAATAAGATTGAGGTTATAAGAAAAAATAATAATAGGTGAAGTACAGCTTATAGTACGTACGCATCTCTGAAGTATGTTTCACGCATTTTATAAATTTCAGTGTATTTACAGAACATTGAGAATATATCTATAAATATTAATTTATCCGATAGACTTTATCTTATTGACAAATTCCAACACGGCACTTGAACGGGAATAGAAAATCAACGATTTCAATAATTGAAAATCTATCAACGTCTATTCCCATGCACACATTCACAATATCCCTAGAAGTAATAGCAAAATATCTTTCAAATAGCTTTTTTCTGCTTGAGATCTGCATTGTTCGTCTTGTGAGTCGACATTACATATTATATATTTGATTTTTATCTTATTCATACATAGTGTACTAGTTCTGATATACCATATTCGTGATAATCCAAATATGTTTGTTTTTATATAGGAGATGCGAGACATCCAGAGAAATCTCGATCATGACTCGACACTCAGAAAATTCCTGGGTATAAAAGGACAGATACGAATATTGAAGGATTTGGAGAAAAAAGAACTGAAGAGGAAACTTGAACAAGTTGAAAATCTGGAAATCAAATTACTCAATTATGAACAAACAATGGGGGAGATACAGGTGAAAATAATTACTCATCCATTATATTCGAAAACAAGAACAAAGCTATAAAATTGCATTAGTTCCACAACATCCTTCTGCTCTAAAGCCATAGAGCTATTCAAGAAACTTCACTCACTTCTAATTATCGCCACCAATGAATAATACACTTCCTCAAACTGCATCATTCCACTAAAACTGTATCCTGATGTTCCCCAACTAATTTTCATTTTAACAAAGTTTGATTTAATTGCGTTTGATTCTACATATCATGATTCGACGTATTAACCTCAATTCCAAGTATTCACCTTCCGCTAATATGCTTAAGATGCTCTCAATTCATGAAAAAGCATTTGGCCTGAGATAATAATTGTTTTTTTCAAGCAAGTTGTTGAAGTATCAAACAATGCTGCCAGTCAGACTTGAAATGGTTGAATTGTTGGTTATCAATAATACTACCGTTCTTGATAGTACCACAAAATTTTCTCACAATCAGAATGTAATATTTTTTGCACTGAATTCATATTTTGTAGTAATGACTTATTATATTGAATGAAAAACCTCAAATGGGGAGGTATACCTTGTCACACCTGGCCGAACGGCGTCGTACACGGCACAATTGATGCGCCAGATGTCAGCTTCTTCTGGAAGTATATCACGAAGTGATTCATCTTTCCTAGTCAGTTCTTGAGATCGCAGTGCCTTGTTGTTCAGGTTCCTGCGTTTCCTGATCTGACTCACTTCTGGTAATTGGTCCTTTTCCCAATTGTTCTGCAGGACAGGCGATATTTGGTGTTCGTCTGCCTCATTAATTTGCTGGAAAGATACTATGACATAATGCCTGACGCGTAAGTTGTATATTCTCTAATTAAAGAATGAAAGCTAAGCTGGAAAATCATTGACAGGACGAAGTATCAAAAAATGAAAGGAACACTGATGAAATCGTCTCATGTAATTGAGAATATCAAACAGAGTTTGAATGACTGATAGACTACGAGCAGAAAACAAACACTTTATCAGCAGATATCACGCAGAACATTGAATTTAATCTACTCGTAGTCCATGCAACGATTCTCGATGTGCACTTTCTCACGGCAGGTCCCGCATCTTACATGAGGTACCACTATATCCATGACTCGGCTCCGGTAATGCAACGTATTGAGAAGTCCATCCATGGTATGCCCACCCTGTTTCCGATTTGAGCCCGCCTGACCTTATGAATTCAAAGGTCAGCACTTTCGATTAACATATGTCTTTTATGTTTTTGAAGAAAATAGTAGGTAGGGTTATCATGTGCAACTGCAAAATCCTATCAATCTCTACAACAGTTTGTCGGTGATATTTTTCTATAATTCACTCCGATTTCTTATCATTCGTGAAAAGGCGATCCCTCTTCTGCACTACGATTCGATTATCTCAATATGATTGTTTACATTCCAACTGTCTATCACATTCTAGCAGTTTGTCTCACATTCCAATCTTCCACATATCATTCACTTTTGACGCTGATTATAAATATATGGTAAGTACCAATTTCACTGTGAAAATTTACTTTGAAAATTATTCTGCTCATTAAAATATAATACATGTAGTGAATTAGTGTTTTTTTTTCATAGAAATATATAAATTGCATGGTTTCGATATTTATCAATACATACAGGGTGGTCCACCTTTTAATCGATATGAAAATACTCCTAATTACAATCAATTTCTATCAGTTGAAGGCTTGTAACAATTTATATCGACATTCCATTTGTACAATCATGGTCTCCAAGATGAAATGAAACAAACGTTCGCGAAATTCTCGTGAATTATATCGAAGACATCTACAATTGAGCTAATCAATCAAGACTCGCACGGTGACACATTTATTCCTGAAATGAAAGCTGGATTTGAATATATTTTGTTATATCCAAGAAATTATCCGAACAACACGAAATTCTTATTTCTATTCTGGTCACAGAAGAAATTGATTCGCAATAACATGAAGGTCAACAGTTGCATATCAGTATTATCCTTCCACAAATTGGACGAGTCGATGTGAAATTGTCGAAACTTGATATTCGTAGGTTTGAAAGAGATTTGAAATTGAAAGAGAGACATATCTCGTCTTGTCCAATTGGACATCAAACACAGTTTGAATAATTGGTAGACCACGAGCAGAAAATAACCACCTACCTTCCTGGAAAATACTACGCAGATTATATCTGCTCGTAGTCCATGCAACGATTAACACTCTCTGGGACGCGAAAAAATTAAATCGAGATAGGTTTAGCGCTCTATCGGGTATAACCATAATTTCTTTGATAGCTCCAGTTGGCCAAGGAGCTCTGGGCTTAGAGACACGCGATGTTATTCAAGGTACATGTCGGCAAACAGGTTCATCGAACAGTTGATTGAAAACGTTATTTTTTCATCTACCCTATCCTGATCATATATTCTGAAGAGTGGACTAAAACACAAATCTATTCTGAAAACACCTCCATTGAAGTTTTTAAAGGACCTATATATGTTACCATTCTGGGACTCTGCTCTTCAACACATAACTTAACTTTTCATGATCAGTAATGACATCTGTTGCGTGGATAACTCTACTTCCGACAACCCACTTGGATGAAGTGATGATACCATTAAGTAAAGTAGCATGAGTAGCTATGACTCTTCTAGAGTAGAAGGTTTAAGTCGATTCCAGGTCTTCCCCCAAGGTCGTCTCCCCCAAAGCCACCACTCAAGGTAGCATCACATATTTTTTCAGCGGTAAGCCACTGGTGACCCTAGAGTGAAGCGGTCTTGTAGGTCTTGGGGAATAACCTTCGATTGAGAGTATTTTGCGTTTGTTTGACCTTGGGAGGTACAGTGACCTCGGGTGGAGTGGCCTTGGGAGTATACATGCACTCTTTCGAGCAATTACCTTGGCGATTGATGATATATGCGCTCTTTTCGCGATCTTGGGAAGATGTGAAAGAGTTTCTCCGACTTAAGGCGGATTCATGCAACATTCATTATAATTACATTTTCATTATACTATAATTACATTTCATTTACATTTTCACTGTCAAATTGAAAGTGTTCATGCAAGGATTTACATTATGGGTTTGCACATGCGCATTTCAACTGAAAAATGAATGAGCCATTTTGGATCATCTGTGTTTTGAATTGTTTGTTTATCTTTATGATATTTCTTAATTTCATATCAAAAAAGAAAAGAATACGATTCCGTCGTTATTGTATCAGGCCAATATGAGAAACTGGTGAAATATCTTGAATATTATATTTTTAAAAAAATGTACCATAAATAATCACAGGTCACACTTGTTTTGAGCGTTGAAAGCTACCAGAATACAAAATGACCCCGTTAATGACAATTCTCATCCTTCTGCGCATGTTTTCACTGTAAATATAATGTAATGATAATTTATAGTTGAATGTTGGCCAACTTTTGGATGCGTTAGTGTAATTATAATTTGATGATGTGCTTGCATGAACACCGTAATGGGAACTATAATATTGAACTTTTCTTAGTGTAAATGTAATTATAATATAATTAAAATGTAATTATAATGAGTGTTGCATGAACCCGCCTTTAGAGAGTATGTGATCTTGATGGCATGTTGGCATATCATCACCATATATCGTTTACGGTAGTGGTGGCTATAGTCGCATATGAATACGGAATCCGCCTCGCACAGGATAATAGTTCTCTCTTTCCATAACATGGAGCTTATAATCCATCGACGCAAGTTGAAAAGTTATTGTGTGCTTAAAGTGCTGGTGTGTTTTATGTAAGTACGCTCATTATTATATTTTTTCTTCCCCCTTTCACTCAGGAAAGAATAATGGCTGATTCAAAAATTAATTTAGTTGCGATCAATGAAAAAATCAATGAGAAAAACGAAATAATCAAACAAACCTTGATATCATCACTACCTCTCGATAGAAGCCACACAATCAAGAAAATTTCATTGTGTGGGACTACATATGATAGATGTGGTATAGTGATACTCTATAATGATGAGACTGAAAAAAATGTGAGATGTTGGTTGCCAAAAAGAGTTGTCGATCAATTGATGAGAAGTGATATTAATGAGATGAATTCTTCTAATGGTCATTATACTTCAACGTACTTGGGTCAGAGTGAGCCTACATTTTTTAGTGCGAAGACAAGAACACTCATCAGATTTGACACTAAAAGAATATGAAAAAAATATTAATTGAACTCAGAGTTCATAGATATGTTGAATTGATTCATATAGTGACAAGGGGTTCGAATTTGTTATCCTCACATATAACATAATCATTATTATTGCACACCAATAATATCGGTGGAATCATTTGGTTAGTGTAATAGAGGTAATATATGCAATAATTGATTGAAATAATGATTCACCATTTTTTTTCAAATCTAATTATTTTTTATTTTTTTGCAGAATACACCGATCAGCCTCTATAGATATAGAAAATGTGGATGCATTATTTTAGTCTGTCATAGCCGATAGTGAAAGACATCATGTCAGGTGTGAGGAGGATGAAATGCCAATTCGCTGATTTGGAGCGTGATATTCTACATGCAGTTAATTATGACGTGAGCTTGTGCTTCGATCAAGACCATGTTCAACGTCTCTAAAAACAGGGTGAACAATACGTAAATGGCTTCCTACTCTGTTCATGATTCGAATATGGTAACATCAAATTGAAGCAATTCGTTAAAGCAATGTTCGAATAACTCCAACGACATCTCTGATGCTGAAGAAAATTGTCTATGATCCTGTATCAGATCAGTATATGATGCGTGAATCTGCACACATATCCAAATAAAAATTATTGGTGTAAAAATAAAACAATGCTATAATTATATATACAGGGTGCGGCACCGAAAACGAAACAGATCGAATATCTTATAGACACATGTGTTGTGAAAAAAATGCAAAAACACGTCGATTTGTAAACCAAGGGGGACATCTTTCTACCTGTAAATCTTGGGAAATGCAGCAATAGTATTAAGAAAAACTCTTTAAAGTTTGATTCCAAGCTTTCGGAAATAGTTTATTTCCATCATCAGGGAGAAACTACAATGAAAATAATAATTTTAATATAACAGTGAAAGAGATTATTACAACATACCTTTGGTGAGGATGCAATACTTGATGTTAAAATATATTGAAGACATAAGGATATAACATTAATGAATGTTGTTGCAAAGACATACAAATAAGGAAGGCGACATCACTTATAACGAATATGTTACATGATTAAAATCATTTTAAAAAAGTTTCTTTTTTATATAACGGCGTTACATTTGAAAAAGCGGAAAAACCAAGTTTAGGTTAGGTTTGTTACATCTTCCCTTTCATCTGAAAAATATTGTAGGTCAGGTTGTTGTGATATCATGACAACATGGGCCTTTGCCCCAAACAATACTCTTCAGATGGAAGGCGAATTTGTTTCAACCTCACCTTGATAGGAGTCAGTACTAGGTAAAATTATGGAATAAAACTTTAAAATGAGCTGGAGAGATGAAGATATCAAGAATTTATGTCACTGATCATTGAACTATGTATTGTCGTTTGGTTTTATGTCTAGAAGAAGTAAATAGGAATAGATTTCACTCAAGTGTTTGTTAGAGTTTCATAATTGTCCGCCCTGTATGCATGACTGAGTCTGGTCTAGCCGCCAAACCGGTTCCTGCTATAACGCAGTCGAGTCGTAGCTACCGTATGCTAAAGACGTTGTCAGCGCTCGTATTTACGAGCTGCAATTTGTAATAAAAACAATGAACCGCTTTGTTCAGTTACTGGTGCATTCATTTTATCAAGTAACAAGTATACAGTCCACTACATTCAATAGCGAACCACCGCAAAACAAACAGAACATAATTTGGTCCATACGAGCCGGATAAATAATCGCGAGTGTATCTTGGCTGCTAACCGGAAAGTGTATATCGGTAGTGAAAAGTCGACTCGAAAAAACATCAAGATTCGACAGCAATCTTGTAGCATTTTAACGATAAAACGAGAATCAGTGCCAAGTGAAACTGCCGGTGAAGTGATAACGTGAACAGAACGAGTACTGTTCATTCCTGTCTGTCGTGATTGAACTCAGACAGCACAGGTGTTTTTGTCTATCGTCAAAGACCGGCCGGCAGATTGTTCGGACGCCGCATCGAGCGGGAAGCGTGTACTTCGTCTACTTCGAGCGGCAATTGGTTCCCGCACAGCAACAAGCCGGCAAGCAGCGCGGACCTTGTGCGCTGAGAGAGCGGTACAGTGACATCAGCGAGGAGTCTCGAAGGCCTGGGGAAGCGGCGTCGTGGAGTAAGCAGTGGCGTACCCGAGGCGTTTTTTACACAAAGGATCAAACAAGTGAGATCGTTCCATTTATTCATTTCCTCGTTCATTCCTATCAGAATCTCAACCTGTTTTTGTATCTTGTAGCTCTCACTCAACATATTCAAAATGAATGAGACAGAATTAACAGTTTTAATTAAAAAGCGTGGCCAAATAAAAGGCAAATTAACAATTTTCAAGAAGTTCGTTGATGAAATTAGTGCTCAATTATCTCAAAATGATGCGATTGACAGAACTTCCCTCTTAGAACTCGAAAACAGACTAGCTAGAGCTTCTACACTCCTTGATCAATTTGAGGTTGTTCAAGATCCTATCGAACTGAATCATGCTAATCAAGAGGAACAACTACTTGAGCGAGACGCGTTCGAAAGCACTTATTCAAGATATACATCAACGTGCAGAGATATTTTGGATAAATACAATCATATTTTGCGATTTACCGTAAATGATCAAGTTAGTGACCAATCAGCGGTCTCTAACAACGCCACCGGGCCGGTCTCAAATCTGTCTCTGCCTCAGGTAGTTGCTACTATACCTAACGCTCAAAATAATGCTAGTGTTTCTCAAGATTCTCAATCTGTGAGAACAAGAACATTACCTCACATCAAGCTGCCCACCATAAAAATACAAACATTTACCGGGTCGTACGAGACGTGGTTGGAGTTTCGTGATACCTTCACATCCCTAATTCACAATCGGCCTGAGCTAGATGACATGGAAAAGTTCCATCACTTGCATGCGTTTTTGGGTGGAGAGGCCAAAGAAGTGATTGATGCAATCGACTTTTGCCATGAAAACTATCTGAGTGCATGGGAAGCTCTATGTGACAGATTCAACAACATGCGTTTGCTTGTTCATAATCATTTACAGGCTTTTCTCAATATCCCAACCATACAACATGAATCTGCATCAGATCTCAGGAAAATAGCCGACACTGCGTCCAAGCATATTCGAGCCTTGAAACAACTGAAACTACCTACCGATATGTGGGATGACATCATAGTTCACATTTTAGCTAGTAAATTAGATAAAAAGTCTGAGCGTGATTGGGAAATTTACAAAATAGAAGGGGAACTACCTAAACTATCAGAATTCAAATCATTTCTTAGATGGAAAGCTGATTTTCTAGAAAAATTGAGCCGAAATCATAACGATTCTAAAGCAAAGCAATCAAATCGAGATTCACATAGCAAAGGCACTAACAAATCGGATACAAGGTCTTTCGTAACAACTTATAAAATATCGTGCGTTTATTGCAAGGCGGAGCATTACGTCACAAATTGTAATAAATTTCTGCATTTGAATCTTTCGTCTAAAATGCAGCAAATCAAGCGGCTTAGCTTTGTGAAAACTGTCTGAGAGCGAATCATAAGTTGCCGGAGTGCAGATCTACCAACTGCAAAAAATGCAACGAACCTCATCATACTATTTTGCACCCGGAAGGATCTGCTCCTTCAAATCAAAACGCGGGTTCTTCTACCCAATCACAATCTAATAGCATGCCAAGCGCCTTAACTAGCTGCAATGTAGCACAAGACAAAGAAATTCTACTTTCGACAGCCCTTATTCAAGTTCTTGACTCCTCGAATAAATTACATTTATGCAGGGCATTACTTGATTCAGGCAGCCAATCCAACTTCATCACCCAACATCTAAGTGACAAGCTGAAGCTTCCTAAAACTAGCATCAATATGTCAGTTCTAGGTATTGATCAATCCGAAACAAATATCAAGCATCGCTGTATTGTAGCTATAAAATCATGCCATAATGGCTTTAAGAGATCCATCTCATGTTTGGTATTGCCAAAAATATACGAAAGAAGACCTATACAAGGTGTCGATACTATAAAAATCAATATTCCTTCGCATATAAATCTAGCAGACTCTGAGTTTTACAAATCCGCAGAAATCGATATCCTAATTGGTGCAGAACTATTTTATACTATTCTGCAGGATGGTCAAATAAATCTGGGGCCTAACTCTCCCACTTTGCAGAACAGCGTGCTGGGTTGGATAATTTCAGGTCCTTGCCTTCCTACATCTCAATCGCGAAAGGTTCATTGTAACTTTAGCTCAACCAACTCTAGTGATATTCAAAAGCAACTTGCTCGATTCTGGGAAGTGGAAGAATCCTACAACGAATTGAAGTGTATTTCTAATGACGAGGAGTACTGTGAAACGTTATTCGCCAAAACTACTACTCGCAATAGTGAAGGTAGGTTCATTGTCGAAATGCCTTTAAAGACAGATCCTTCGGTTCTCGGAAACTCTAGAGATACGGCCCTGAAGCGTTTTTATTCCTTGGAACGTAAACTTCTAAGAAATCCGTCACTGAAACAATCATATTTCAAATTCATGAAAGAATACGAAGCAATGGGTCACATGCGTAAAATAATTGAAGATCATGAGACCTCTGATCTTGCCTCCTACTACCTTCCTCATCATGGAGTGATCAAGGAGGATAGCAGTACCACCAAGCTCCGAGTGGTTTTTGATGGCTCCGCACCATCTTCCTCTGGCTTGTCACTAAATGACCTTCAAATCGTAGGGCCGGTCATTCAAGAAGATCTCATGTCCATAATCCTCAGATTCCGTCAACATAAAATCGTAGTGTGCGCGGACATCGAGAAGATGTACCGAATGATACTTATAAATTCTAACTATACTAATCTGCAGCGCATCTTTTGGAGACAAGATCCTAATGATGAGTTAAATGTGTACGAATTACAAACTGTCACATATGGAATGGCTTCTTCCAGTTTTTTATCAGTTCGCTGTTTGAAACAGCTATCACTCGAGAGCGTCAGTCAATATCCTACGGCATCAAAAGCCATCGCCAAAGATTTTTACGTCGACGACTTCATATCTGGCGGAAACACATTAGAAGAAGTTGCCACTTTATGTACCGATGTATCATACATATTGAATTCAGCGTGTTTTAGCCTCAGAAAGTGGTCATCAAATGAACCTGAATTAATTTCGAGAATTTCTACTGAATCATCATTAGATATCACCCACTTCTGTGAACAAAACCGTACGAAAACTTTGGGTTTATATTGGTCATCGTTATCTGACTGTCTCATGTATAGTGTGAATCTATCAACAGAACCACTCTCGGTGACCAAACGATCAATTCTGTCAGAAATCTCACAGATTTTTGACCCCTTAGGATTGCTAAGTCCTTGCATTATACAAGTCAAAATTCTTCTTCAGCAATTATGGTCCCTCAAACTAGCCTGGGATTCATTATTACCAGACGAATTGGTTGCTGTTTGGTTGAAATTTAGAAGGGAATTGCCAGAACTAAACAATATAAAAATAAATCGTAGAGTGTTTATCGATAATCCCATACGGATCGAATTGCACGGATTTACAGATTCGTCATTGAATGCTTATGGAGCATGCATATACGCACGCAGTCTTAATAAATCTGGAAATGTGCAAGTTTCATTGATACTTGCAAAGGCCAAGGTCGCTCCTCGGAAGACTTTAACTGTTCCAAGACTAGAATTGTGCGGAGCGTTGGTATTGACCAAGCTCATCACTAAATTGATAGACTCCTCTTCCACCATCATCGACGCTACTCATCTGTGGTGTGATTCAACTGTGGTTCTATTCTGGTTGAAAACTCCTCCACATCAGTTGGAAACCTTCGTATCTAACCGCGTAGCTCAGGTTCAGAATCTTACTGACTCCTGCTCTTGGAGATACGTCAATACAAAGGAGAATCCAGCTGATTTACTAACTAGAGGGCTATCCCCTAGTACTATAGAAAATTCTGATCTATGGTGGAACGGTCCCAATTGGTTATACGATGATGAATCTGAGTGGCCTAGTGAGCAGGTGCAGCTAAGTGGGGAGCTTCCAGAAATCAAAAAGCGATGTGCTACCCTTATAGCGAGTGCAATGGATACATTTCCATTCGAACGCTTCTCATCATTCAATAGATGTAGACGAACTGCTGCTTACTGTAAGCGTTTTATACATAACGCTAAAAACAAAGATAATCGCCTCAGTGGTCCGTTGACCACTCCTGAGATATCCGATGCACTTCAAGCTTTACTGAAAATTGCTCAAGCCAAGACATTTTCCCAAGAGCTTCGGGAACTGAAGGACGGTAGTTTGCTTTCAAAAAGTAGGCTATCTACCTTAAACCCATTCATTGATGCACACGGTTTGATACGCGTTGGGGGTAGAATTCAGTATTCAACGTTCGGATATGCTAAAAAACATCCTATAGTGATGTGCTCCAAACATCCACTAACTAAGTTAATCTTCGCACACGAACACTTACGTTTAATGCATGCAAGCCCTCAGCTACTATTATCTACGATTAGAGAAACCCTCTGGCCTCTGGCTGGAAAAAACTTGGCAAAACTAATTGTTCATAATTGCGTAAAATGCTATCGTGCCAAGCCACGAGGACTAACCCCTTCAATGGGTTCTCTACCAAAAATGCGCGTAACTCCTCAGCACCCCTTTTTTGCTACCGGCATTGATTATGCTGGTCCTGTTATGATACGCGATAAAAGGGTCGCGGAAGCAAATTCGTCAAATGCTATATTAGCCTTTTCATCTGTTTCTCTACCAAGGCGATCCACCTTGAGCTAGTCTCTGACTTGACTACTGAGTCCTTCATAGCAGCCTTTCGTCGATTTGCTTCGCGTCGAGGAAGCCCCAGCCACGTCTACTCCGACAACGGAAAAAATTTCGTTGGAGCTAATTCGGAATTGAAGGATCTGAAAAACTTCTTTGAGTCACAAGAAAATTCGATAAAGGAGTCCCTACATAACGAAGGGATATCGTGGCATTTCATTCCACCGCACTCGCCCCACTTTGGTGGCTTGTGGGAAGCTGGCGTAAAATCCGCCAAGCATCATCTCAAACGAGTTCTCGCTAACGCTTCACTAACATTCGAAGAGTACTGCACGGTACTAACACAGGTTGAAGCCATCCTCAATTCCAGACCCCTCACACCTCTCTCAACCGATCCTAATGATCTCAATGCATTGACGCCATCCCACTTCCTCATTGGAAAACGCCTGGTTGGCATACCGGATCCAAATTTGAGTGATATTGCAATCAACAAGCTGTCCAGGTACCAATTTCTTCAGCGGCTGCAACAGCACTTTTGGCAGTGTTGGTCCAGGGATTACATATGCGAACTTCAAACTCGAACCAAATGGAGGTCCAACCACGATAGCCTCCAAGTTGGCTCGTTGGTTCTTCTCCGAGATGACAACCTGCCTCCTCTACGATGGTCCTTGGGAAGGATCATCTCCATCCATCCTGGTCAAGATGGTGTTGCACGAGTCGCCGACGTCAAGACCCAATCATCCACCTTCAGGCGCGCATTTTCAAAATTGTGCCCTTTACCTGTTGAAGTGTGTAGTGAAGATTGTTAGTGAATTTATTTATATTATTGAAAGGTTGTTCCTTTCAACGTGGGGCCATGTTAGAGTTTCATAATTGTCCGCCCTGTATGCATGACTGAGTCTGGTCTAGCCGCCAAACCGGTTCCTGCTATAACGCAGTCGAGTCGTAGCTACCGTATGCTAAAGACGTTGTCAGCGCTCGTATTTACGAGCTGCAATTTGTAATAAAAACAATAAACCGCTTTGTTCAGTTACTGGTGCATTCATTTTATCAAGTAACAAGTATACAGTCCACTACATTCAATAGCGAACCACCGCAAAACAAACAGAACAGTGTTTAATATCTGTTTTTTTGTTCATGCAGTTATTGTGCTGAGATATGTATGCCATTTCCAGAAAGGCTCGCTTGGTCAAGTTAGATTCTACTGATAATATTTTTGTTTGTTGAAAATTTATTTTATGATCATAATCTGCACGTGTTCCGCCAAAGCACATCTGTCTGGATGTAACCTACAGTCACTTTTATGTGCAGTGATTCTATCTGCTAGGGGTCTCTTTGATTGTCCTATACATTGTTTGTCGCAATCTTGGCAAGGGATACTGTAAATTACATTAGACTTGGACATTAATGGAACTTTATCTTTTACTTTGGAATAAATTTTTTTCATTGGTAAAATGGTTTTATTGGCTATTTTTATATTTGCAATGGGGTTAAATATTCTGGTGAGTTTGGGAGTTATCTTTCTAATATATGGTAAGGAGATATATTTGATTGGTGATGGAGGGTCATTATTAGTAATGTGGTTTATGTTATTCATTGGGTTATCATTAATTTCAGGATCATTGGCAGTCAATGTGCTGAATAATAATTTTTGTATAAATTTTTTTGGATATGAATTTTCTATACGGACCTCACAACGTTTTCCTTCATAAAATTTACTTCCTTCTTATTTTTCAATGGAAGTTTCATTGCCTCGGAACGTGGAAGTATGTGTAGTTCAGGTTATTTTTCTCCTTAAATTTCAATCACTGTTGATCGATTTATGGCTGAAAATAGGTGGACCTCACTTTGGCACGAGCATGATAATTATGATATACTTTAGTTCGATGATTTGACACTTGGAACGCTGCTGCGCGAGTATATTATCTATACGTGTATATTTCAGTCCCTGTGCATTTATATGTTGAGTACAAAGTTAGGACTGAAAAAGTGGCAACACTGCAAAACATATTAAATCTTGACATCCATAATCATACTGACCGCAATCGATTTGGAGGGGTTTTCGCGGTCAAGGACTATGAATGTATCCATGTCAAAATTCAAAAATCGAGATGTGGCTCCTAGATGGCGGATCCAAGATGGCGGAAGAGTTTTGTAGTTACTGTCCCATTCGATTCAAAATTGGTCAGTAGGGGTTCTCGGGTACAAAGATCGAGACTTTTTTAACAAAATTAATGAAATCAAGATGGCGTCTTCATGATGGTGGCTCCAAGATGGCGATTGAGTTTGGTGATTACTATCCGATTCGATTCATAAATGGTATGTAGGGGTTCTCGCAGTCAGAGACTTCGAATAATTCAATGTTAAGATCCATAAAATCAAGATGATGGCTCCAAGATGGCGGATCCAAGATGGTGGAAGAGTTATGTATTCACTGTCCGATTAAATTCAAAATTGGTTTGTGAGGGGTTTCGGATGCAGAGATCGGGAATTGTATGTCAAAATTCATGAAATAAAGATGGCGGTTTCAACATTGCAGGAGAGTTTGGTGTTTACTGTCCGATTTTTTTCAGAATTGGATTGTTAAGTTTAAGGGTGCCGAAGATTGATATCATCTGTCCAAATTCATGGAATAAAGATGGCGGCTTCAACATGGTGGATGAATTTGGTGATTAGTGTCCGATTTCATTCAAAACTGGTTTGTAGGGTTTTTCGTGTGCGGAGATCAATAACTCATGAAACCTAGATGGCGGATTCAAGCCAATTATTCATCGAAATTGATGAAATCAAGATCACGGCTCAATGATGGCGGCCCCAAGATGGCGAATGAGTTTCGTGATTTCTATCCGATTCGATTCAAAACTGGTATGTAGGGGTGTTCGCGGTCAGAGACTTTGATTGATCCAATGTAAAAATCTATAAAATCAAGATGGTGGCTTCAAGATGGCGGATCCAAGATGGCGGAAGAGTTTTCTATTTACTGTCCGATTCAATTCAAAATTGGTTTCTGAGGCTTTTCAGGTGCGGAGATCGAGAATTGTTCGTTAAAATTCATGGAATCCAGATGGCGTCTTCAAGATGGCGGCTCCAACATTGCGGACATCTCTAATTCCCAGAATAACTAAGTTCATCGAACTGAACTATGTTTTCCTTACAAGTACATTTGCATAAAATATTGTTTTGAAATAATTTTTTACGTTTATTTTATATTGTTCTTTTTAGCATCATACTTTGTTGAATTAAAACTTTCAATTTTGAATTGACTGCCAATAATAAATAAAACTCAATCTTGAATATCACTTGAACATTATAAATCTACGACCTTGAAAACCGCTACATACCCAATCAGACCATGATTATATATTTCGTTTATCAATTTGCACCTACCATCTTAAATTCATGAACTTTGGATTAAATTGCATTCTCTCCGAACTCAAAAACTCCCACACACCAATTTCAAATGAAATAAAACCATAATTACATATCCATTGGAGCCGCCATGTTTATTTTTTTAATAGTAATTTCCTGATGAATTGTCTTCGGAATTATATTCACCTGCCGAATTTCAGATCAATCAGACGATTTGGAATGTGTTGAATTTGACTCTTTGAATTACATTGTTCGTTACATAGTTACGATTTTAGCTACATAGACGTTCGTGAAAACTCAAATGAGAATCACGTATCTACACATTCCTTACAACTGAGTAAATGAATTGAAGATAATTTTCAATAATTGGGAATATTACATACAAAATGTTTCAAATTCACATTGCTATAAAAATGAGTTCTTTGACGATTATTCCATTCCACTTTCTAGTTCACATTGTTATATAAACGTGATTTATGTAATGAGTTCCACAGATTTACCATTCGACAGAAAAAATAATTCTGATAGAAAGAGAATTTCGTCAGGTGTCAATCCTAACAATGAAAAGGTGGCCAGTCTGTCTGAAATTGCTGGTGATGTATTAACATACATAATTTCCTATGTGCATCAACATCGATAATATCTATGGAAGAGATAGACCTACTTTTCTGCGGTATTCTAGAAAGGTCAATCAATACCTACATGATTGCAGGATTACCAACTCTCAACTCAGCGAGTCTTAGCGAATGGGGAGCTGAACTTCGAATACGTGTGCGATACTTCATGATAGGTTGAATTCGGGTTGTTGATCGTGTTGAAGAATCGAAATATTGTCGATGGAGTAGAAAAGTCAGCAGAATACTCGGCTAGGTGGTGGGATGATTCGTGAATTGAAGATAATTGAACTGAAAAAAAGCAGTTACATACTCAAAATGATTCAGTCTCTCGTGTGTATGATTTCTTAGTCGAAGAAACGCTTGGAGACTGTATTTTTCATCATTGGTTTCATTTTCAGATAAATATGGGGAAAATTCTTGCCTCGAGACTTCTTGTTGTTGGAATATTTCTTCTCGGTCTACGGGTTCTTTTTGTTCTGGAGGTTCATCCATGAACAGTTTGTGACAATCTGAAATCTATTGTTTTGTGATTCTGATGTTCCAAAAGTATAATTGATAACTGATTTGATGATCAATTCCTAGTTTTTACGACTGATTCCATCGAATCTGATATCATATATAACATTTATAAGTTCGTACAGTATCATAATTTTTCGAGACTGGGCATTGAAGTTGAATTTGTGGAGAAATTGTCTGGAATATAATTCTGAAATTTCGTTGGTTCACTGAGTTCAGCCATAAGTGTTCGGAATATTAATAATAATAATAATATTTATTCACACAAAGAAAACTTACGAATACAAGTGAAAAAAAAAAGAAATTTTAAGATTAGCTGTGAATAAATTAATGCTCGATAAGTGTAAAAACACTTGTTTCGAGAAGTAAATTAAACAAACAACAAATGGATGACTAAATATATAAATAAATTTTCTAAATATAATTTAAATATAGAATGTAAAACATATAATAATCGTACATAAAGAAAAATATTAATATGATTTAAAAAGTAAATATAATTTGATACAAGGAACAAGATTTATAAAAAAACAGGATAATACAGCAGTTTATTTTTATAATATTGAATTCCTACATATCTACTCGAATATTCGATGTAGTTCAATTATCTTACTTCGAAGTATGTGTATTTTCAGTTCTTTTTTGAAGCGATTGATGTTATTTATTGATTTTATTATTTGAGGTATACTATTATAGAGTTTTGGAGCAAAATAAGAGTATGATCTTTGAGCAGCGACCCTAACCATTAGGGGTGTTACATAATGATCTTTTTGGCGAGTGCTGTATTGATGTAAGGGAAGTAATGCCGTGTGCTTAGTTGCATGATATTTAATACTAGAGCATAAGAAATACAACTGTCTTATGTCCATAATTTGAGTCTCAGTGTACAGAATATCAGAAGAATATCTACTGTTTTTGAAAAATATCAATTTAAGAAAACGTCTCTGCATGACTTCGACAGGGTGGATGTGAGTATTCAAAGTTCCCCCCCACACCGCTATTCCATAACGAATATGACTTTCAACTAGAGAATAATATAATGTTTTCAGATGCTTGAGGGGCAGAATTTCTTTTAGATTCCTGAATTTGTATAATATGGTTCTTAATTTGTTGACAGTATACTTTATATGTAAATCCCATTTCAAATGAATATCAATTATTATTCCTAGATATTTAATTTTGTTTTCGGGCAGGATGTGAAAGGGGTTTTCCGTCCTGACTACCAAGTGCTCCAATGGAGGTGTACCAGCTGAATTACAGCAAAATGGTAGATAGTGCGTTTTATCTATGTTAACTGTCAATAGTTTCGTATCCAACCAACGTTTTATCACAGAAAACTCTGTTTCAACCTTAGCTTTCAATAAGTTCCAGTCATCTGCTTTATAGAAGATGGCTGTATCATCTGCGAATTCAATTATATCTCCGTTGTTACTTAATGAAAATATTCCGTTTATATATATATTGAAAAGGGTTGGTCCCAGCACGGAACCTTGAGGTACTCCACAGTCAATCACTTTTTCATTGCTCAGTACATCATCTATTTTTACCGCCTGGCATCTTCCTGTCAAATAACTTTCGAATAGTTTCAAAATATTGCCTCGCATTCCAATATCTTCCAGCGACTGAAGGAGAAGGTGATGACTGACAGTGTCAAAGGCCTTGGATAGATCTATGAACACACACAAGGACGGTTTCTTCTCATTATAAGCTTGGGTAATTTTATATTGATTACGAAAATTGGAAGATATCACAGGAAGTAAGTTAGTGAGAGCGTGCTGGTACATCTTGAGAAATTCCAAACACAGGTTTTATATCAATAAGTCATTTGAAAATATAGGTCGAGAGCACCCTCGGAAAATTCTTAACTTCCAATTTGAAATTTGAATCGAATCAGACCATAAAATTAAAAATATCTCACCTCAAATACACCACATACACATACCAAATTCGAATGAAATCAGATCATAAACAAACTCGTCCATGTTGGAGCCGCCATCTTGAACTCTCGAATTTTGCACACAAATTCTCCAATTCACACCCCAAAAAACTCCACGAACCAATATTGGATCGTATCGGATCATAAACACATTACTTGTTCGCCATCTTGAAGCCACCTTCTTTTTGATACTGATTTCAAATCGAGCCGGATCATAATCACAAAATACGTTTGCCATCTTGGAGCCGCCATCTCGAATCAGTGATTAGAAAAATCATAATGATCTGCTACCTCAGAAATGACCATATTCCAAACAATCATATTCCAAATTTTGAAAGAATCGGATCGTTATCACAAAATGCGTTCGACATCTTGAAGTCACTATTTTATCTTTTTCTCTATAGAGTTATTTTATGAATGTTCACAAAAAAATATGCAATGAAATATTGATGGATCATAATCGTAATTTTGGACCCCAAAAACCCCTGAATATCAATTTTGGATCCGATTGGACCATAATCACAAAAGTCGTCCGCCATCTTGAACTCTTGACTTTTCATATAAAATTCATGATCTACGACCTCAAACATTCTCATACCAAATTTGAATAGATTTGGATCATAATCACGAAATTCGTACGCCATATTTAAGCCGCCATATTGTTTTCTTATCAAATGATTTCTTAATGCATTGTATTCAGAGTTATAAACACCTGCTAAATTCAAATTCACTCAGACATCTGAAAGTTAATGAAACTTTACTTCAAAGATTCATACAGGTTAAGTAAGAATGAAACGTCAGGATAATAATTTTGTTAAAGGAAAAGGGATGATCAGTCTGAGCCCGTCTAGATTCCATCACATTCAAACTTCAAACAGGTGAAGTTGAAATAAACCGTATAAATAATAGGGATGCAGATGATTGAATCCAAAATGGTCTAATTCAATATGAAAGTCTAGTACCTATTTATGTTGCCTAAAACACCATACTTTGAAACAATGAGAAATAGTTTAATCGAAACGAATAGGAAATTTTCTCAGTATTTTGACTTTCACCATGACAATTCGTGGTTTCATATTTTGCGATTTGAAGATGCCTCATTTTGGTTTTCTCTTTATTATTTATAGCATATATTAATTTCTTTGTTTTACGATCCATCCTGAAAATAAATATTCAGTCACATACTATTATTTCATGTATCAAGCTAACTGATCAACGAACCTTTTTTTAATTGAACAATAAACAGTATTCACGATAACTACTACCAAATTTAACTCACAGTACGATGCTGCGCAGACTGATAGTCATTCGAGCCTCAATTGCGACGCACGTGATGATCCGGAAAGAAGCAACTGAACATCTGCACATAATGCGTAGTGAAATAAGGCAACATTGTGCGGTCCTCACTTTATACGGTTCATAATGATATACATGGTGAAAAGACCCCACTTTGGTAGAAGCATGTATAAAAATAAACGGACCCCACTTTGATATTGTGGCCGACGGTCCTCATATCGTTCAGATATACGCGAAAAAATCAACTCAGAAATGATCAAAATTCTACGTGTATACTCGAGGTTCTTATGTCGCCTTGCTTCGGAAGAGGACAGAAAAAGTGAAATCAAGTGCTTAGCTCAATTCCTTCTGGTGGTCCTCACAACGTGCATCCGACGATGTGTCCTCAGTTTGATAGCTGGCTTGTTAGGAATCAAACTAGGAAATATATTGGGGATATGCAGCATGTTAAAGAGTACTCTTTGAAATTTGTCCAAGCTTTCGGAATTTTTATTTTATTCCATCATCAGGGGAACTAGAAAACATGTGACATGATAACAATGTGAAGATAAAAACACGAATAAGTAACTTACATCTTCTGTGAGATTGTTTACAAAATTTGTAGTTGAAAATTAAAAACATTGACATGAATAATGGATTAAAGCCATTTTAAACGAATTAACATTTTTGAAATTGTTGGAACATAATATACCTTGTTCCAATACGCAACACGTGCAACACGATAACCTTGTAGGTTACAAAGTGAAAGTGAAAAAAGGGGAAGAACTTGTTCTTAATTAAGTTAGAACCTTCGCACAAGGTCAAAACCATGTTGGTACTATTGCCCATTGGACCATAAGCATTACAATATTGCCAACAGATCTGAGTTGGTTACATTTGAAAGAGAATTCGAATTGGAGGAAAAATTTGGATTATCCAACATCAACAAGAAAGAATATATTTCACTTAGGTGATTAATATCTGATCTTTTGTTTATGCAGTTATTTTGTTGGTAAATAAATGCCATTTCTAAAAAAGTTCTCTTGCTAAGCAAAGGTTCAGACATCAATATGCTTACGCCATCATAATTCATACGGTAATCTAAGGTATTAACGTGCTCTGCAAGGGCACATCTTTCAGGATGAAGTCTAGCATCACTTTCATGTGAGATTATTCTGGATGACAATGTGCGTGATGTTTGACCAACATAATTCCTACCACGATCTTGGCAAGGAATATTGTAAATGAGATTCGTTTTTGATATTAGAGGAGTTTTATCTTTTATTATACTGTGAATATTTTTGATGGTAAGTACGGTTTTATTTGCTATTTTTAAGTTCGGTATGTTATGAAATAGAAAGGATAATTTGGGGGTGATATCCCTAATGTATGGTAAAGTAGAATATTTGACATTCGGTAGAATTGGATCAACATCAGTAACCTCTGCATCATCATGAGAAGGTAATAGAATATCAAGATTATTATTATCTAGAAGTGAAGAGTTATTAAATAATATTATTATTAAATAATATTATTAATCAACGAACGGGGATATGAATTTTCCAAAAACAGTTCCAACAGTATGTTTAGATTTTTTTGTGAAAACTATTATCTGAGATTCTTATCACTCTGTTTTTTAGCTGTTTGATCACATTGATTTCCATAGAAAGTCTGTGGTAAGAATGGAAATTGATGTATCTACCTGAACTACAGGGTTTCCTGTACCAATCTATCAATATTTGGTTTTCAGGTTCACACAGTGTTTTACTTGAAATTTCTCTTTCAGGAAATAGTTGTCATATATTGCACTTTTCTTATTTTATTCTATATCAAACTGAGTGGCGCCCTTATGGCACTCAACAATTAAATACAGAGGATTCACCACCATTGCTTGCCTGACGAAAAGCTGCCGTGCCTTGTGAGCCATTTTTTTGTAAAATCTTAAATACTTTAAAAATCAATTTCGAAAATTGTCCAAAATAGGCCACACCACATTAGAGAAGGACCTTGGGTGCTGCGTTGGAATAGTTAAGACATGCAGAGAATCCCCCGAACATTTACTTCTTGCGCGAGCCTTGGTTAAGACAAAAAAAGCTATTTCTGTGAGAGTTGCCAATATATATCCTGAAGGAACAACACTTAAAGAAGGTGACATCATTGGAACCTGTGAACCTGTGACTTGGGTAGCAAGATGTGATGTAAGTGATTATCAAGATCGAAAATAGGACTCCGACAGCGTGTTGGGAAGTCTAGAAAAATCATTGGGACATATATCTTCGGAGGAATATAACGCTGCAAGAAAATTCATCACATCTGAAAGTGATATCTTCGATTCAGCAACAGCAGGACGAACCAACTTGGCCCAACACAGTATTGATACTGGCCAAGCTCATCCGATTCGACAGCCACCAAGACGCCTGCCATTCTGCCATTTGCGAAACAACAAGAGGTGGAAAAGCTTGTTGACAAGATGATGAAAGATGGAGTAATTGAAGAGTCAGCAAGCCCTTGGCCTGCACCAGTTGTGTTGGTTTCAAAGAAGGATGGATCCACAAGGTTTTGTGTGGATTATAGAAAATCGAATGATGTCACTAAGAAGGATATTTACCCATTACCCAGGATCGATGACACTCTGACAACATAGGCAGGTTCACGTTGGTTCTCAACACTAGATCTGGAGAGCGGGTATTGGCAAGTGGGCATACATGACGAAGATAAAGAGAAGACTGCGTTTTCGGCAGAAAATGGACTTTACCAGTTCACTGTGATGCCCTTTGGATTATGTAATGCCCCTGCAACCTTCGAAAGGCTAATGGAACTAGTACTGCGTGGGCTCACGTGGAAAACTTGATGACGGGCAGGACTTTCGAGGAACATCTAGAAAATTTACGAGAAATTTTCCGAAGGTTCAGAAATGCCAATCTGAAACTGAACGTAAAGAAATTTTCCTTGTTCCTGAGAGAAGTAGATTTTCTGGGCCACACAGTATCGTCGGCAGGCATCCAAACAGATAAGAAGAAGATCAATGCGATTCGAGAGTGGCCGAGACCAAAGGATAAACATGAAGTGAGGAGTTTCCTGGGCCTGTGTACCAATTACCGGCGTTTTGTGGAAAAATTCGCTGACATTGATGCACCCTTGCACAAGTTCACAGAAGACCGAGTCAACTACATCTGGTCTGATGAATGTGAGAGAGCATTAAGGAAACTGTAAGCTGCTCTTTGTTCAAGTCCAATCCTGGGCTCACCACAACAGAAAGGTCTTTTCGTATTAGACACAGATGCAAGCAATAAAGGAATTGGAGCTGTACTATCACAAGTGCAAGATGGTCAGGATACTACATCAAAATGATGAGCAAACCTGAGAGGAATTACTGCGTCACCAGGAAATAGCTGCCAGCGATCATCAGAGCTGTAGACCACTTCCACAAATATCTCTGCGGGAGGGAGTTCCTCATAAGGACGGACCATGCAGCCTTGAAGTAGCTGTTGGAAATGAAGAACCCCGAAGGTCAGGTTGCTAGGTGGATCGAGAAGTTGAACCAGTACCACTTCAATATCAAACATCGACCAGGACGATTGCACAGCAACACGGATGCCTTGTCCAGAAGATCCTGTGCAGATAACTGCAAGCACTGTGTGCGGATCGAACGTCACGAAGGAATTGCCGATATTAAACAAGTGAGACTAATAACCGAAGATAAATGGACAGCAGCCCATTTGAGACAGAATCAAGAGAGTGATCCTAATATTGTAGACTTTTTACGCTGGAAGGAAAGCGGAACAGATAAACCTACCTTGAAGGACATCTCCGATCGAGCACCAACATTCAAAGCCATGTGGGCACAATAGAATTCTCTCATTGTAGAGAATGGATTGCTGAAACGGATTCGGGAGTCAGCTGACGGCAAGAATACAACTTGGCAACTAGTTGTGCCCAGAACAAGGATTCATGAGGTATTGGATGAGATTCATGGAGGAAAATCAGGTGGTCATCTGGGAGTTAACAAGACCTTGGATAAAGTTGGGCAGAGGTTCTATTGGGATTGTGAAGCAATCAGAGGCCCTAAAACAAGATCGAGAGGTGAAATGAAACAGTAAAATGTATGTGCTCCATTTGAAAGAATTGCTATCGACGTAGCTCGGTCATTTCCGATTACAAGTGACGGCAACAAATACATTCTAGTTGCTATGGACTACTTCAGTAAATGGGTTGAAGCTTATGCCATGCCTAATCAAGAAGCAGCCACAGTTGCGAGAGCTCTGGTGGACAACGTGTTCTCGCGATACGGAGTACCAATGGAGCTACATTCCGATCAATGAAGAAACTTCGAATCAAACTTATTCAAGAAAGTTTGTGAATTGAATCAACAAGACCAGGACTACTCCTTTACATCCACAGTCAGATGGTATGGTTGAAAGGTTCAATCGGGCTATAAAAGAACATATTTCCAAAGTAATAGAGGAGCATCAGAAAGACACTATTCTTGATGGCCTATAGAGCAGCTGTTCATGACTCTACAAAGTTCACACCAGCCAGCATAGTCTTCGAAAGAGAACTTCGTTTGCCCTGTGCTGAAGAGAAAGAAGTTCAAGATTATGCAGATGAGTTACAGGATGGCTTGATTAGAATTCATGAAACTGCTAGGAGAAGATTGAGATTGGCAAGTGATGAAATGAAAGCTCGCTACGACCTCAGAGAAAATTCAGAGGGATTCAAGGAAGAAGATCGAGTATGGCTGTATAATCCACGTCGAATGAAAGGTGTATCTCCCAAATTAACACCATCTTAGGAAGGACCATATGAGGTGATAAAAAAGGTAAATGATGTGGTTTATAGAATCCAACGCAACCCCAGAGCCAAGATGAAAGTCGTCCACCTGGAAAGGTCGAAGCCTTACAATGGAGAAGTATTTGATCGGGACAATCTGAGAGGGGGATGATGTAACGAACTGCTGGCATTTCCGAGAAGGTCGGAAATCATCATCCCGACGCGTGACTCACAGCGAAGGCATATCGGTCGCAGACGCATTGCTATAATTAGCGGTTGATTCATTGCCGTCGAATATGGAAAATACTTTCAGTTTATTCCTGTTATTTCTGGAGAATGATGTTTTTACATATATAAGATCCGCGGTTTCTCGGACAAGTCAGATTAGAAAGAAAGCTAGTTCAGTGAACATTGAGATTTGTGAAGAGAATATCGTTGTGATCCAACCAAGTGTTTATTGAGTTGTATTAAGTGTGTTCAGTGAAATAAATCATTCAGTTTTGTTCTGATTGTTCTAAATTCACGAACCCAAGTAGAAAAAACGTAACAACATTTACAAAAATAAATTAAAAGAATAGAACACAATGTGCTGACGGCAGCTGTTCGCCGGAGAACAGATAAGTGAGTTCGAATTATTTATGGCTCCAAGATTGAAAATTCAGATTATAGAGGGCGCCACTCAATTTGATAGAAAGATATAATATTTTTGGAAAATTGAGAAACCAAATACCTACCTTCAAACAATACCTGAAATTATAGAATTAGACTTCCTTAGATGTTTCGTATTCTCGTATTCCTTGTTCAAATTCAATTTGAATATTCGCGGTAAATCAGCGCGCTTGAAACATGCTTCCCTCCAGACTCTGGTTCCGGTTATGCACGTGAACCAATCTGGAGAGTTACCGGTCAGATTCTCGCGGAAAAACAATGCCTCGAGAACAGATGCAATCTGGATGTGTGACTGGGAAGATCGAAGTTGTCGCGTGTGATCATCAATTCTCCAATTTAGAACAAAACTAACGGTGGACAACAACTTTACTCTTTAAGTGTTAATAGCAGCTGTGGAAAGGGCAAATCAGACACTGGGCCCAGTATAATAACGTGGAAATCATCGAGCAATTTGACCCCAAGCAGGTGAGTGGAAGTCATAATCAACTCTAGCTCGCTGATAAGAATTTGTGTTTGTGATCTATAAACGTGTCTCAGAAATTCGATTGTGCGAAACATTAGATATCTGGGTTGGGCATACATAAGAATAAAACCATATCACATACAAGAATATAATAAAGACACCAAAATGGACAAAGCAAAAATATGTTATGGACCAGTGTAATGGATCATATCAGTGATAGTTAAATCAATTGAATAATATATCACATCAAGAAACATACATTTATATACCGGGTGATATACTTCTCAAAATAACCAAAATGAGATATATTGGTAAGAAATAAACCTGTGACTGAATCCGCTGTCACATAGTACTAAGTGAGAGCTTCACAAGAGCTCTTCAGGTTATAGTTTGTAGCATTTGAAAAAAATGCTATAAACGAATTGGACACATTTCTAGTGGTCAAGAGCCCATTCAAATATTTTTGTAAATATTTAACTTAACTTGATAGGTAGATACTTACAGAGAACATTCAATCTGAGAAATAATCAGCCAAGCATAAACACAAATCAACATTTATTTTACCAACCAAGCCACAATAGTGCACTGACAAGTCCTGTATAGTAATGTCTTCTCAAGTTCTTTGTGTCATTAGGAAGTGATGATATTAAGCTTCAGGAGTCTTTGACATCTGGCTTTCTGATCTATATGGCCTAGAATTTGAGAGAAGCATTGTAGTCATCACTCAGTAAAGAGACATTAGACTTACCGTGTGCTCTCCGGTGTGATAAATTATGCATTCCTGAACTCTCAGATTAGTTTGGAGATTTCTGTTTGGAATCTGTTTAGTTTATTTTGATAGGGTATTTTTGGAGGTTATCTATCTGTCACCCATTTTCATCACCGTCAAATTTGTTGCCACTTTGGTTGCAGATCTTCTGTGATTTGCTCGTAGAGACACGAGTGCTAGAAAAAGAAGAATTCTTCTTCTTCTTTTTATCGTTCGGTACTTCTGTCAGCTGGGACATAGACTTCTCCTTCTTTGTGAGTGTTCAGTACTACTTCTGTCAGGTTGGACATATTTCCTCCTACCCAATGGGATTTTTGGGATTTGTATTTGCCGCGCTAGATCCTGGTTTTCAGACAGTACAGTTGGTACTAAGTTGAGGAAGGTTCTTCCGGCAGCGTGATCAGGGCTTTTTGCCGATAGCTGTGAAGGTGTGCACCTGTTCAACTCTACGAAGTTGAAGAGTCTTGTTTGGTCGAGTAACAAGATGCACACATTTTGTGGAACCCGTTGAGGGGATTTGTCCAGCTATCAGAGATGGCCACGAGGTCTTGAAGACGCCATGCAGCCGACATTTTCAACCCAAGTTTTTTAGTTAATCTGTTTGGATGTCTTTATCTCCCTTCACAGAAGGTAAGCAGCACTTGACGGTGGTAAATTTGATGTGGTACATAGGTACCCATTTCCAGTTTTTTCTTTCATTTTTTACTAGTTGGTAAATAGGGTTTTTCCAATTAGGGTGGTAGGGTACAGCTTAGCCCTTTCATCGTTCGGAGGCCCGCCTGTGAACGTCTCTTGTGGCGACTCTTGACTCTGGTCAAGATTCCCACGAGGGCCAACACCGAGTCGCTTCCATATCTTGACCAGAGTCGACAGGGACCAGAAGAGGACCTGTAGCGGCTGGTTGAGGCTGGAGGATTGGCTGAGCTGGACCAACGAGCCTTTGTTGAGGAGAGTGGAGACACCTTTTCTTTTCCTGTTTTGTTCCTGTGGCGTCCCTGCAGTGACCTGCTGCACTTCGAGTTCAGCACCAAGTGGACCTTGGATAGGGGTAACCTGGACCTTTGGAGAGGACCAGTGATCAGGTTTTTTAACACCTTCAGTGTATTTTATTGATATTTGCATTTCACTTATTTCCACACTTCAACCCATGGAGCTCTTGTGAAGCTCTCTCCTAGTACTAGGGGATAGCGGTGGCCATTTACAGGGTATATACTCATGAAATTTCAAATATTAATAATTTTTACTACCTAGGAGTTAGATCACTAGTAATACCTCTTAGGATTTGACATCTCCTCTACATATGTCTGACATTTACCTTGTCCATTTTGGTGTTGAATTTTGAATTAATATAGGTCCTGAAACTTAGGGTGTTTGTTTCATTGACTACACTATTTTCCAGTCCAAGAAAATATTGAATTATTTTATTTCAGGTTTGTCTTGATAATTTTCTTACAGGTCAATAGTTGATTAAAATATTTGGTTTTCTCAATTATCCAAATTATCTGGTAATTATTATTCAAATTGAGTGGCGCTCACAAACTTGAATTTTCTGGCATCAATTTTGAACTCACCTATCTGTTCTCTGACGAAGAGCTGCCGTCCGCACTTGTTGCTTGTTTTTTTCTTTATATAGGTAATACTAAATAGGGGAAAAATAGGTTACAAGTTCATGAAATGATCATAGTGGTATGATATGTGATATGAATAATTAGTTATAAAAAAATCTCAAAAAGTGAGAGAACATTGTTGGTGTGAAAAAACCTGGTTTTTGAGGGTCCAACCCTCCTCAATGATCCATATGTGTGTTGGCTCTATCCAAGGTCCACTTGGTGTAGTTGAAGACAAAAACGAAGACAGGAAGAAGACAGGAAGCAGCACAGGAAGATGACGAGAAGATAAGAAGAAGGCTCAACCTCCCAGGTCAGCCAGGGGTCGATGGTGCAGCTCAGCTGATCGCCAGCCTCTACCAGCTACCACTGAGGGTCCTTATCTGGTTGTCTGTCGACTCTGGCTAAGATTTAAAAGCTCGTGGGAATTTTGACCAGAGTCAAGAGTTGCCACAAGGTCGCCGGTCGATTCCAGGAGGCTGATGAGGGCTAAGCTGTACCCTAACACCCTAACAAAAAGATAGCCTCATGTGAGGACATGTGCAAGAAAAAAAACCGAAAAAAAATAGGTATATTTCCAACCAAACGATTGTCATTGCTGGTTCATAACTTACCTTCTGAGAAGGAAGGTAGGCTAGAAGATATTCATAACAGCAACAGGACTAACAGGAGTAACTGGACAAAATGGCGGCATTCCTCACCGCATGGCAGCCTTCCGGTGGTCGGCACGAATCCCCATAAAAAGCTCCAAAAAACCACAAATGATGGGTGTGACTTGAACTCGGCCCCAACGGCACTTACGCAAATTCCTCAAAAGGATTAATTTCCGGTTAAACTCACCGAGAAAATAAATCTCAAAAACGAGTCAGGCGCACTTCATCATGACCACACAGGAAAAAGCCCCGAGTTAGCTGCTCGAGGAATGATACCACCTTTCATTCCCAAAATTTCGATAAAAATACATCCTGCTTGAACATAAGCGCGAACTATGAATTCTCAGCCTACCATTGGTCAGAACCATAAATGTTATCCGTTTGACAGACCGGAGTCCAACGAAGACAGAAGACTATTATTCTTCTTCTTTCTTTTCTGCTACGGGCACGAACATTTACGGCTTACCAACTTGAGACAAAAGATCGATGGCAGAAGATCGATGACAGAAGATCAATGACAGATTGTAGCATTTAAAATTGCTACATTTTGATTTTGTTTTTTTAAATAGTAATTTCGTCATTTATTGGGTATTGTATATGTACCCACAGTGAACATTAAGACTAGATACTTGAATCCTGAATAGAAAATTTATTGAAACCACTATATATCACATGTTTAAAAATAACATCAAATAGATCACATAGTTGAATGGTAGTATTCCACAGGTTTCCAAACCTAGGAAGTACTCTTGCTTCTGACATTCTTAGGGCTGTTGGAAGTGATGTAACAAGCTTCAAGAATCTTATGCTTTCTGGCTACCTGTCTGATCCTAGGCCTGGAATGGAAGAAAAGAGTCAGTTAAGATATCCATTCAAAAGTCAACAGGCGACTTGCCATTGTGTTCTCTAGTGTGATGAATTCTAGGCTATTGAAGGTTATCCCAGGATTTTTCGATCTGAATGTGATCTTGATTGGGTTATTGGGTTCTTTGTTTATTTTTCAGAATATAATCGTATAGGTTATATTTATTTTCGAGAGTCGATGTCATTGCTTGGTCTGTCATCGATCTTTTGTCATCGATCTTTTGTCTCAAGTTGGTTAGCCGTAAATGTTCGTGCCCGTAGCAGAAAAGAAAGAAGAAGAATGATAGTCTTCTCTGATTATCTTCGTTGGACTTCGTTCTGTCGAACGGGATGGTATCCATCCTCGAGCAGCTACCTCGAGGCTTTCTCCTGTGTGGCCATGATGAGGTGCGCTTGACTCGTTTTTGAGATTCCTTTTTTCGGTGAGTTTAACCGGAAATTAACCCTGTTGGGGAATTTGCGTAAGTGCCATTGGTGCCGAGTTCAAGTCGCACCCATCATTCGTGGTTTTTGGAGCCTTTTATGGGGATTTGTGCCGACCACCGGGAGACTGCCATGCGGTAGGAACACCGCCATTTTTGTCCTGCTGTCCTGATGTCCTTTTTGCTGTTCATCTTCCAGCCCTTATTTACCCCCCTTCTCAGAAGGTATGTTATGACTTATGAGCCAGCAATGATATCGATCAGGTTGAAAATACACCTATTTTTTCTTTGGGTTCTTTCTTTTGCACATGTCCTCTCATGAGGCTATTTTTTATTAGGGTGTTAGGGTACAGCTCAGCCCTCATCAGACTCCTGGCATCGACTGGCGACTCTTGTGGCAACTCTCGACTTTGGTCAAGATTCCCACGAGGGCCAATACCGAGTCGCTTATAAATCTTGGCCAGAGTCGACAGACAATCAGATGAGGACCAGTAGTAGCTGGTAGAGGCTGGCGACCAGCTGAGCTGCATCATCGACCCTTGGCTGACCTGGGAGGTCGAGCCTTCTTGTATTCTCGTCATCTTCCTGTGCTGTTTCCTGTCTTCTTCCTGTCTTCGTTTTTGTCTTCAACTATACCAAGTGGACCTTGGATAGAGGCTACACCCACATGGATCATTGAGGAGGGTTGGACCCTTAAAAACCAGGTTTTTTCACACCAACAAAGTTGGTGTGTCACTTTTTGAGATTTTTTCATAACTAATTATTCATATCAGTATTTATCATAATTTTTTTGATAGCTAATTATTTATATTACATATACCACCATAATAATTTTATGAACAATAACCTAAGGAGCTCTTATGAAGCTCTCACATAGTACTATGTGGATTCAGTCACAGGTTTATTTCTTTCCAATATATCATTTTCGTTATTTTGAGAAGTATAACACCCGGTATATAAATGTATGTATTTTGATATGATATATTATTAGATTGATTCAACTATTACTGATATGATCTATTACTCTGGTCCATAACACATTTTTGCCTTGTCCATTTTGGTGTTTTATTATATGTATTTGTATGTGATATGGTTCTATTCCTCTATTTAATAATAATAATAATAATAATCGCCTTCAATTCACTAATTATAGGGTACAAAATAATTTTTTTTTATTATGGTCGTAATGGAGCGAGGTTTAGCTTAAGCTACTCTTACACCGAACTCCAAAACGATCATTACATTCATCAACATAAAGAAAATCAGCACAAATTCTACAGTCAATGATAATCATGATGAGAAGAACAAAATAGATATTGACTGAATAGACTGAATAGAGATGGACTCAGGGGTCGATCAAGAGTTTACATTTAAACCAAGATTTGAAAGCATGTCTTCCGTAATTTTTTATTTCTAATGGAAAACAGTTGATTAGTTTAATTGCGTTAAAAGAGAATCCTTTTTGAAAGAGTGCAGTGGAGTGTTGAGGCATAGTTATCTGGTATGAATTTCTGATGTTGACTGAGTGCACCTGTGACCGAGGAACAAGTTTATTTCTCATGTCTTCCGGTCCATCAGACATGACTTTGAACAGATATGTGGCCAGATGTAACATTCTTCGATCCGCCATATTTAACCAATTCAGTTCTTTCAATTTATGACTTACGTGGTCGAATTTTCGAAGTCCAAATATAAATCTAACACAGAAGTTCTGAACTTTTTGTATTTTGTTTTTGAGAGAGGAATCAAGAAAGGGTCCGTAGAGAAAATCACAATATGTAAACTGCGAAAGAATCAAGGTTTCAGCCAACTGTACACGTATTTTGAAATTAAGAACATCTTTATTTGAATATAGGAGCTTCAGGGTAGTAAAAGTTTTTTTGAATAAATTATTCATGTGGGTTTTGAAGCTGAGATCATCCTCTATAACCAGACCTAAGTTTTTAGCAGAATGTTCGATATTTATTTGTGTTCCATTTATATAAACCTTAAAATTAGATTTAATACATTCATATTGGTTACGAGGGGAGAAAATGAGTATTTTTGACTTGTCCGGATTGAGTCGTAAATTATGTGAAGCACTTTTGGAGACTAATGTATTGAGGTCATCATTGAGATGCATTAACGCTTGTTGTAAGCTGTTCAGGTTGAATTTGATAGCGATCTGAGTATCATCCGCATATGCACAAACAGAACAGTAGCCTATAGATTTGAGAATATCAGCATTGTAAATAATAAAGAATAATGGGCCAAGAATGCTACCTTGCGGTACCCCAGTGGTGATATTGATGTAACTAGAATGCATACCGTTGGATACAATCTTTTGTTTCCGGTTCGTGAAATATGATTTGATCAAAATTAGAGCATCATTAGAAAAACCATAAGATTTCAATTTGGAAAATAGAAGTTTGTGGTTGATCGTATCAAACGCTTTCGAGAAATCTAAGAGTGCAAGAGCTGTACTTTCTTTTTTATCTAATCCAGTGATAACATCATCAACCACTCTCACAAGAGAATCAGCTGTACTCAGATTCTTCTGAAAGCCTGTTTGACACAGTGGAATGAGTTGGTTTCTCTTAGCAAAATCAGAAATCTGGACACAAATAAGCTTTTCGAGAATTTTTGACAAGCATGGTAAGATACTGATTATTCTCAAATCAGAGAAAGAAGTTGGCTTAGATGTTTTTGGTAGAGGTCGACCAAGGGATATCTTCCATAAGGAAGGGACTGTCTTTTTTTCTATACAGTAATTGATAAGATGAGTAATATACGGATCTATGAATGGACTGCAATGTAAGATCATGTTTATTGAAATATCATCAATTCCATAAGCAGTGGATTTGATATCTAGGATCAAGTCGTGGATTTGTTGAACAGATGCCATTGCGAAGTCAAAGGGATCAACTGCCTGGTCGATAGTTTTATTATCATAAAATTTTATAGCATTATCACACTTGACGTCAGAAGCGCTAGACCAGATAAGACCAAAAAAGTCGTTGATGTCATTTGGATCGGAGAGGTCCTTTGGAATAGATTTATTCTTATTTTGAATTACTTTTAGGTTTCTCAATGTTTTTCAAATGAGTTTTTTTGTCATTACTACTACAGAGAGTGTCTGTAAAAGCTTTTTTCTGGGTTCTAATCTTACTCAATGTAAGGTTCCTTAAGCGTTTGTAATTAATCCAGTCAACATCAGTCCTCGAAAGTTTGAATTTTTTTAGGGCTTTATCACGTTCTTTCATGGAAGATTTCAAATTTTGAGTTAACCAAGGAGTCGGTGGTTTCGTGACCCTAACAGTTCGTTTCGGTGCAAGAAGATCGAATACTTGAAACAAAAAACCATTGAATATTTCTACCTTCCTATCTACCTCAGTTTCAGTCAAAAACTCAACCCAAGGCAATTTATGTAGCTCGTAGAGTAAATCATTAGAATCAAAGTTTGAATAATCCCTGTAAGTCATGTACTTAGTTTTTTGTTTGACAGGAGATTCTAAATCGACATGGCAATATGACAAACTGTGATCAGACCTTATATTCCCGCATTCGACACCCCCACACAGAGCGATATTTTTATTATCAGTGAAAATGGGATCAAGTAAAGCTTTACCTCTAGTTGGTAATTTGACAAGTTCTATGAAATTGAATGAATCAAAGCAGTCTCTGATTTTATTTTGCGGTAAAAGGAAATCATGGTTGAAATCGCCAAGACAGAATACTGTATCAAATTTTGGGGTTAGATCGCTCAGGATGTTATCCAAGTCTTCGACGAAATCATTAATACTGTTATTTTTCGGAGGTCTGTACATCACTCCTGCCGTTATTTTCATGTGGTTTATTTTAAATTCGATCCATAAGTGCTCGCACAATTTATTTGATAAAATAATATCTGAGCTTATAATCTTACATTTAATATGGTTTTTAATAAAGAAACCTACCCCTCCCCCTCTTGATCCTCGATCTTTTCTCAAAAAATAGTATCCAGGTATATAGAAAATATCTGAGTCAACATCAGGACTCAACCAACTTTCAGTAATACCAATTATATCAATGTCCATCTCTAATACTAACTCTGAAAATTCATAAAAACCTGTAAATATTGACTGTAGATTCAGGTGCGCAATCTTCATTCAAACTTTAATAAAATTTAGTAGACTGCCATCCCCAGAGATAATAGCAAAACTATAATTGTATATACCCAAACAATATCAAACTAATCGTATACAAAATGTGTGCAATATAGAATGATTGAACAGAATAAAAGAAAACATAAGCATGTGTGTACATAATGATGGTTGGACTCATAAACAAAAATTAGTAAATTTCCCTAGACATGATAAATTAATATATTTTCTGGCAGCTGAAAATAAGACAGAAATACAAAGATATATCAATCAAATACACAGAGTTCATGGTGAGATAAAATGGTAGAATAATCTTTTAATATTACTCAAAAACTTTCGGTATAATTTAAAGCTTGGTAGAATATTACTCAGATTGATTATGCATTATAATATCTTTGAGCTCATCGAAAGAGGGTTTTTTAATGGAATTATCTACTCTCCATTTGATTATACCATTCAAAGTCCATACGTTTTTATTTCAAAATTTTTTTCGCAAGCACGTAGAGCATTGTATCTAAAATTCGTCAAATCCTCTTTCACGATAACCCCAGTTCCTTTACATTTAGTTTTAACACTGAACGCCAGCTGTTTATTTTCTACCGACCTAAATTTGACAAAGATGAGATTATTTATTTTATAACAAGTTTCAATATCAGCACTTTTGATTTGGTGGAGTCCCAGCTTGACTAGCAAGAAGTTCAGTAAAACAGCTTTCGGATCATCATTATCTTTCATTTTGAGGCCGAAGAATCTCAAGTTGTTTCGTTTATTATATTGTTCCAATGCATCAACTCGTTCATCGATCAAAGAAATATTTTTCTTATTCTCCGTAGCCAGTGAATCGAATTTTGCTATTCTTTCATCCAGTTTTAAGAATTTTTCTTCAAGCTTATCGAAAATGTTGGAGGTAACCATATCATAAACTTTAGTAATAACTGCTTCTGATACTTTGGAGATAATCTGTTTTATCGCTTTATCGTCCATTGTGACTCCGTCAACACTGCAACTGCGAGAGCGTAACAGCATGAATTTCTAATATTCCTATAGAAGCAGCGAGCACCAGATATGACAACTGAACTCTGACTGAATCACTGATGATAGATAACTGAGTGTCGATCAGGTGAACCGTGAAATCAAGTATTGCTCGATCTATCCACCTCTCTCGAGGTCCAAGGTCACGCGCACACAATCAACAATAATAATGGAGAAAGGTATCCCTATATTGTGAATACTTAATACAAACAGCCAAAAGCGAAAATTGATTGTAACAAGATATCCGGCTGATGATTCGACTTCATAAACATGAACTCCAAAGAAGTCAACTTTGTACTCACGTGCATATAAGACAAAGATACACTATAGCACACTGAACCGTAATTATGAATTTTATTATGGGGACGACTTGTCTGTGACTATTCACTGTCCGACATCTTGAATGCATATTTGTCCAACCCTGATATCTAAGAAAATTTAATTCCATCATTTCAGGTATATTTTGAAGGTAGGTATTTGGTTTCTGAATTTTCCAAATATATTATGTCTTTCTATCAAATTGAGTGGCGCCCTCTATTATCTGAATTTTCAATCTTAGAGCCAAAAATAATTCGAACTCACTTATCTGTTCTCCGGCGAACAGCTTCCGTCAGCATAATGTGAACTACTTTTTTTTTTTCATTTTTGAGTTTCTGAGTAGGCCACAAGATCAAGCAATGATATCGACTCTCGAAAATGAATATAACCTATACGATTATATTCTGAAAAATTTACAAAAAAAACCCAGCAAATCATTCAAGATCACATTCAGATAAAAGAGACGATCTTTACAAATCCTGGAATAACCTTCAATAGCCTAGAATTCATCACACTAGGGAACACAACGGTATGTCACCTGCTTACATGTGAATGAATGTTTTTATTGACTCTATTATCATCAATTCCAGGCCTAGGATCAGACAGGTAGCCAGAAATCATAAGATTCCTGCAGCTTGTTACATCACTTCCAACAGCCCTTAGAATGTCAGAAGCAAGAGTAATACCTAGTGTTGGAAACCTGTGAATTACTGTCACTTTAAACTATATGTGATGTTTGTTTTGAAATAGTGGTTTTAATAAATGTTCTATTCAGGAATTTGATTTCAAGACTGAATGTTCTCTATGATTACTATATACAATACCCAATAAATGAAAAAATTACTACATAAAAAAACAAAATCAACAGGTAGCAAAATTGAATGCTACAAGCTCATTTTTATTATTTGAAAAAAGGTACTCAGGATTATGTATAAACTGAAATATAGAGAATCAAACAGCACCAAGTTTTTTTTTCAAATAAAATACTTACAATTGATGTATATTCAAGAATGTCTTTTGTTTCTCACCAAAGAGTAGCAGTTCTTCTATGATGATTATATATCAAAGTAATTATAACATCAGGAACATCAATTATGATTATTCCATACATAGATTGACAGTTGATGAAAAAAATACTTTATATAATTCCACAAATTCTTTTTAACAAATTAATAATAATAATAATAGCTCAAACGAAGCTCATACTCGTTTATAAAAAAGGACTTTAATCTCTCTCGTCACCAAATATCTTCAAGAAAGAAATTTGAAAACTTTTGATGAACTTGGAGCAATTATTTGGAGGCACATCTAGAATAGTTTACCTTATCGTTCGTTTCAATATACCGTATTCATATTTTTTGTCATATCGTATGTCTTTGTCTACTTATACATACATATATATTTGCGTGTATGTCTCGATATGTTATTGCTATGGTCTTGATAACCTTAAATGTGTTTTTTGACGCACGTTTGTTTCTTCTTCCTTTTACAGGTTGAATGTTTGTACTAGGTTGTTTTTTCAACTAAATATTATTTTTATAATTATTATTATAAATGGATGTTATATCTCAAGTTTTTAACTTGGGTTTTTAAAAAATTATTATTTATTATGGTGGTAGCTACCACCAACTTTATTGAGCACTGACAAAATAAAATATAAAAGACTATTCAATAGCTATTCAGTGACTTTCAGTGACTGCCTAACTTGTTTACAATTCTAATATTTATACATGAAAATATGCTGACGGTTCATGGAATCTTCTGGAAGCTGCTGAGTCTTGTTTACCATCTCATATGGCGAAGTAGATTCTACTGCGTAGATACTGCGACACAATGGGATGCTTCTTCTAAAGGTGACTCCTTGGTAAACATCCGCTGAAGATGACCTTCTAGGTTGACAGTGGCTTCTTGTTCTATCTTGATATAACATGGATGTTGAGACGAACAAGGCTGAAAAAATGATGAAAATAACTGATCCTTATGGATCTTCCTCTATCAATGAGAAATAATTTATAAGTGAATTACACAATTTTCTGGAAAAAATGCAGATAAGAGTGATATCCATATTATTGTTGAAGACATCAATGCAATGAATAAATTCAATTTTATTTCTGTCATTAACACGCATACTCGTATCCAGGCTAACTCTACAACATGCTTGGATCATATTTTCGTGAAACTTTATTTAGGAAATGCAATCGATAATTGTACTTGCTTTGTATTGTCAACTCTGGCTTTCGAAGATACCAAACCTATCAATCGATCTAAATTTATTATTACTATTATTATGTTCATTGTCACAAGTAGGTAACCGTTCAATTACCTTCGATTTCACAATCTTTCAATCAGCAATACCTCCTCATGTTTTCCAAAGTCAAAACGATATTTCAGCTAATCAATCAATTTTCATTGTTCGGTCCTACTTAAACAAAAAACTAAGGAGTCAGCAGGGTTGGGACTTAGGAAAGGTTATCAAAAAGATAGTCAGAGGTGATCAGGTCTCGAGAGGGTTAGCATCGTAGAAAGGAGGGCTAACGTTTGTTGCCAGAAAGAAGACTGTGCTAAGACTGTGAGAGATAGGACCAGTGAGAACAAGGTGCTCATAGAATGTAAGTACTCTATTTTTAATTTGAATAAATCTTATGTTTGGTAGTTCCTCGCGTCGCTATTCATTTGTTGACAACCTTCTAGTGGTTCTGTTGGGTGTTTAGGGAAGTTGAGAGTACCTCTCGACAAGAAAGTGAGCGTTCTATTCAGTGTCACCCCGGCTACGTTCTCCAAATTAGCTAATCTAAGAAAGAGGGTGTGACTTATATGGTGGAGGGTCCTCACTCTTTCCCGTAGGTTAATTCATCATAATTAACCGTTTTCAGTCCCAATTTCTCTGGAAATTGATGAAGGGTGTTTCTTGTTTTAAATATATAGGAGCGCAAAACGAAAATTTAAAATCTCAATTGAATTAGGTAATTCATCATGAAAATTATCTTTGCAAGACAGCTTGACTTCACAAATTAATTGATACGGAATTAGTTTTGATTTGACTTAATATAAAAACAATATTTGCGTAATTATCGAAGGCGCGAGTTCGCGAATTCGACATAGTAAAACGAACAATCGAAACAACGGGCATTGCCCGAACGGCCCGACCATGCAAAGAATTTGATGACTCTACATTAGCCTATATATCGAAGTCACAGTAGGTCAGTGTAACTCGTAGCTCTTGTTTATGTATCGTACGATAATTTCAAGAATACCGAGACAATACTAGGTTTTCTTGCTCACGATAAACTATTCGAGTACCATGTTTTAATTTATATGAACCACTGGAATTTGTCAATGTATGGGGGCGATTCAGAGGTTACGAATCCCAAGATATTCATTTTTCTTATATATGAATTGTACAGGAGGTCCTGATCTTGAAACGATATCCCTATACCATTCGTTTATATTGTTCACCGACTAAGTATAATAGGTTTGCACAAGAATATACATACCAACCAACCACAGGAAGGATGTTATAAGCCCGGCTGCGATATTATTATTTTTAGTGGAAACTAGAGAATTCAGAGACGACCAGGCTGTGGAGATTTGCAGCAGATTTTTTTTTGTATCTATTCCATATAGGCAAAGCAGAGCTAGAAGCAGCGGAAAGGGAAATATCAGACCTCGTATATAAATTTCATTTCAGAATATATTCATCTTTAATAATTCCAATATTTTTCCTCGTTACATATAGATGTATTTATATATTAATTGATAACACCATTCATGACTCAACTAGCTTGTTATCCTATATATTTTGAATGATCGATAATACGTGGCATGAACAAGAAAAATAATCCTGAAGATAGAAAACAACTAAGAAGTGGAAAAATCTTAGTCTCAATCAAATCACCCGGACACAAAGACACTATAGAAGGGCAGAAAAACGAGCACATAGAAAAGATAGCAGAGTTCAAGCCCAAACACCGAAGCACAAGTATTTTTATACCTGCAAATACAGAAGAAACCCCCGAAAGAAAAGAAATACCTCAGGCACTGCCCAGAAGCGGACTGAAGTACGACGAGAACAAACAGAATCCGAACCCCTTCAAACCATCCACATCGATAAATCGATCACCGATACTATCCCGACAAGTCAATTCCCAAGAAGAAATAGCTAGCAGCAGTTCTTCGGAAGAAGACACTTTCGACAGTGGCGAATCTCAAACGAGGGCAGAATCAGAACCCGAAGAAGTAATTCAAAATATCCCAGAAAATCATGGATGGGAAACGACAAACGCGACGATAAACATGTCAAATATATCGATAAACGACGCAAGAGTAGCAGCGAAAACTCCAGCAGTACCAAAGTTTATTAGCCCTGAGACTTTCCATCCATGTAAAGGAAACGCAAGCAACTTTATCAAGAATTATGAGAGAGTTGCCATCGCAAATGCATGGGACGACACTCTTAAAATTTCATACTTTGGATCATTCTTGGATGGTGCGGAAAATTTGTGGTATCAGTTATACGTAGATGAGGAAGATAATAAGCCGAAAACATGGGAAGATATCGTGAAAGACTTCCTGAAGGAATTCGAGGATACTGAAACAATAGATGGTCTACTAGAAAAAGTTGAAAACAGGAAACAAACCGCATCCGAAACAACGAGAAGTTATTTTTACGAATTGAGAACGTTGTATTACGATTACGACCCATCCCTCAACTTTGAGAAATTTAGGAAAATATTCGAAAAAGGACTTACAGAAGGGTCATATTATGATTATTATTGGCTAACTAATACTCCGAACAACCCTCCATCTTCCTTTGAGGAATTAAAAAAGCTTACTATCACAATCGATAAAGCGCCAAAAAGAAAATCAGAACCAGAGAGTGGGTATACACCCCGGACTCCAATAACAAATAACAGATTCAATAGATATACACAATATACTCCACATTCCAGAGGATACTACAGAAATAATCAAACTAATTACAACAGAACTTTCAGACCGCAATATCCGGAAAGTACTCCCAGATATGAGGCAAATACGTCTCAATATTTTACCCCACAGCGTTACCAGAACCAAAGGCAAGAACTACCACAGTATAGCAGCCAACGGAAACCAGAGAACTTCCAGAGGCCACAAAACCTAGGGAGAAACTTTGGAAGAACAGAAGAGGTCCACTATGAACCAGAACATACCTATCAAAGAAACACCCCAGCAACACGAACAGCAGACAATAGACCCAGGTGTCACCGATGCGACAGAATAGGACACTACGCAAATTCGTGCCCAAATCAATCAGCAGAAAGAAGTATGTACCCAAACGGCAGAGGGCGGCAAAATTAAAACCCCGGGCCGTCCTTACAACAAACGGGGAAAAAAGACAAGCGTCCACATTAACTTTCAATGTTTCAATAAATGACCAACCCTCTCGAGCTATCCTAGATACAGGCGCCGAGTTGAACGTAATCGATAGAACAGCCGCAAAACATATTTTCCCGGAACACAAAATATATTCACTAAAAACAGCAGGAGGACATAGCATTAGGGTACTGGGAAAAATAATATTTCGCCTAAAAATTGGCAAACTCGATACAACTTGTGAGGCAAAAGTTGTTGAAAATTTACCATACCCTCTAATTTTGGGAATGGAATTCTTGAATAAACATAGGACAGTAATTGATCTAAAGGAAAGCACAGTGTCCTTGGAATATGGAAATGAAACAATATATCTAGAAATCAAGGAACAATCTAGAAGCAAGAGTATTACAATTATAACTCATGAGACAACACGGAAAATTCACCAATACCCAAGTTTTAACCCTCGTTATTATTACAACTCCAGAGGATTCTATAAGATATTATACCATCAAGAAGCCCTCAAAAGTATATCGAATGCGGCCGAAAAGCAACAAAACGATAGTAAAACTGTATGTACAACGCCGCCGAGAAAACACGAAATTTCAGAAATAGATATACAAACGAAGTATAGGAGCGAAACAAACAGCATCGACGAATAGTACGAGGAATTTTTAAAATCTGAGAATAACATAGACGACCAAATCACCAGAGCATTGATAATAGAAAAAACAAAAGACCTATTTACTTGTCCTACAGATTATTCCATAGCACATTGCGTAGCAGAAGATTTCCTAATGGAAAAAGGAATAGCTAAAGAATTCAAAACAAAGTTTCAGAACATCGAATTTCTGAAATCCCAAAATAAGAAGGAAGGGAGTGTAGCAATATTACAAGACGAAAACAGAAGAATATTCTATTTGATCACTAAGGAGAAGTCAAATAGAAAACCAACATACCGCAGCCTATTTTCATCTTTGACAGAGATGAAAGAGTTTATAATACGGAAAGAAATTAAGAAAATAGCTATGCCACGAATTGGGTGCGGACTAGATAAGTTGGACTGGTCCATTGTGAAGAAGATTATTTATTTTATTTTTGGAAATTTAGATATAACGATACTGATATGTACTTGGAATCCTAAGAGGGACATGAAGAAGAATCATAATGCCGTTTTATCACACCTGGAAGAACAAGAAACTTTGAGAATCATCGAAAAATGCCAAGATACCGAATTGCACAATATTCGAGATGAAGAAACACGGGTTCTGAATATTTTACAGAATGACAAAAGTCGCCTGAATGATGATAAAATTTGGAAACTTGGATCAGCTCAAGATTACTTCTTTCGTCCAGGAGATGAGAAAATCATCAACTTGGAAATTTATGACCCTGATTATCCACAAGAAAACAAGGAAATTATGTTTCACATAAACGAAAATTTTCTCGTAAAAAGTAGATTGCAGCAGTTATCAGATATTTACTGTAAACAAGGAAAATTGATGATTCGCTTGAAGTCCCTATCACCTACAGCAAAAACAATATATAAACGTACCACTATAGGAATTTTGCAAAACCGACAACAACCATCGGTAGAAAGATCCGTTAAAAATCACGCAATTTTATCTTTGACACAATCCTCAGAGGATATAGTGTCTTTGGAAGACCACAAGATAGACCACGTAGAAGACAAAAGAATATTTGAAAAGCTGAGTAGACTTTTAGAAGACTACCACGACGTTTTCGCAAAGTCAACAAAATCAATGGGATTAACGGACCTAACAGAGCACTACATAGACGTAGGCAACGCTCAACCGATAAAAAGCAGACCATACAGGGTGTCGCAAAAAGAGCGGGATATAATAAGTGAGCAAATAAAAGAAATGTTGGAACATGGAGTAATTAGTCCATGTCATAGCCCATGGGCTAGCCCCGTAGTACTCGTGAAGAAAAAAGATGGGCAAATCCGCTTCTGCGTTGATTATAGAAAAGTAAACGCAGTAACAAAAAAATCGACTTATCCATTACCACAAATAGAGGATATACTAACCTACCTCGGAGGTGCTCGTTATTTCACAACACTAGATATGTTTTCGGGATATTGGCAAGTCAAAGTAGCCGCAGAATCCCGACCTATCACGACATTTATTGCTCAAGGACATGGTTCATACATGTTCAACGTGATGCTCTTCGGATTGACCTGCGCAGGCTCAACCTTCCAGGAATTAGCTGATAAGGTTTTTGAAGGAATGAAATGGCGAGATGTATTGATTCATTTGGACGACATAGTCGTATTTTCGAAGACGATGGACGAACATTTAGAAAAACTCGAGAAAGTTTTTCAACGGCTTCGTCAAGCAGGATTGACATTAAAGCCTAGTAAATGCGTTTACTTACAGTCTCAGGTGAATTTACTAGGGTATATAGTAAGTGACAAAGGGGTGTCACCTGATGATACTAAACTGATAGCGATAAAAGACTTTCCAACGCCGAAAAAAGTTAAAAATGTACAGAGCTTCTTAGGATTATGTAATTACTATCGAAAATTCATAAAAGATTTCGCCACCATTGCAAGACGACTACACGATATAACAAAAAAAGATACTGATTTTAAATGGGGTCCACTTCAAGAGGAATCATTCCAAGAACTGAAGAATAAATTAGTATCAGCACCACTTTTAAGCCACTATGATCCAAATAAAAACTGCATTCTGCACACTGACGCAAGCAAAGAAGCAATTGGGGCAATACTCCTACAGGAGGATGATAACAATATACCCCATCCTGTAGCTTATATCAGCCGTAGTTTATCGAAAGCGGAAAAGAACTACCCCATAATGGAGATGGAAGGATTGGCCATTATTTGGGCACTAAGTTACCTCCGACATTTAGTTTATGGCCGCCCAGTCAAAATCGTGACAGATCATCACAGTTTATGCAGACTCAAGACACTGAAAGATCCATCTAGTCGAGTATGTAGACGGGCATTGAAATTAGAAGACTACGACTACTCGATTGAGTATAAAAAGGGCAATAAGCATAAGGATGTTGATTGTTTATCGAGAAACCCTGTTGACACTCCAGAAAATTGCGAAGAAGATTTGGAAGACATACCTACCTTCCTGCTAACTTCTTTAGAGATATCAGCCATACAGAGGAAGGATGAAAAGCTAGTAAAAATAATGGAAGCTATAGAAACCCCGAACGACCCATCAGTTACTAAAACAATGAAAAAGAGTGCAACAAATTTCAGGATGAAAGACGGTGTATTATATAAAATAAACGAAACAAAAGATGGTCTAGACTACCTCTTAGTCATACCAGAAGAATTAGTAGCAGAAATACTATTCGAGCACCACGTTTCCCCAACAAGTGGACACGCAGGAATAACAAAAACTTTTCATCGAATAAAAAATCGCTATTATTGGGAAAAAATGCAACATGACATAGAAAAATTCGTGAAAGGTTGTACCGACTGCCAGGCTAGGAAAGGAGAACCATACAGGAAGAAACCAGGATTATTACAACCCATAGAAGTTGGTCTCCCTTTTGAAAAAGTCGGAATTGACCTGTTGGGACCATTCAGAAGGAGTACTCATGGAAACACCATGATAATCGTAGCTACAGATTACGCTACAAGGTATGCTGAAACTAAGGCACTTACTTCAGGTAAAGCCGGTCCGGTCGCCCAATTTATTCTTGAAAATATTATTCTGAGACACGGAAGTCCTAAAATAATCTTGTCGGACAGAGGACAAACATTCAGGTCTTGCTTAGTACAAGAATTGCTAAAAATAATGGGTGTTAACTCCAAATTCACCACAGCCTACCACCCTTGCTGCAATGGTCTAACAGAGAGATTGAATAGAACACTAGCTGATTCTCTAGCTATGTACACTAACACCAAACAAACAGATTGGGACGAGTATTTAGCACATGTCACTTTCGCTTATAATAGCGCAAGACAAGAAACAACAAAATACTCACCGTTTATGTTAGTATACGGAAGAGAACCTATCGTCCCTACAGAAGCGAACATAATGGAAACCCAATGTTCAACAGATGCTATTCAGATCAGAGAGAAGGCATTATTAGTTAGGAATACAACCGTAGAGAATATAAAGAAACGACAAAACTCTGATAAAGCAAGATTTGATGAAAAACACAGGAGTCTAGAGTTCCAGAAAGGAGATAAAGTAAAGATTTTCACCCCCGTAAGAGAGGTCGGTAGGAGCGAAAAACTGCTGTTGAAATGGTTTGGCCCCTACAGTGTCGAAAGAAAAATCGGTGAGGTGAATTATGAGATTAAAAAAGGTAATAACAAAAATGCGAAATTTGATATCGTTCACGTATCAAGAATGCTGAAGTGGAACGATCCTTGGTGCAGCAGCAACAACCCCTCCAACCCCAAAATTGAAATTTCTGATGACCAAAGTGATATTGAAATTGAAAGGGAGGATATCGAAAATGCTAGAACACCTGTCGAATTGACAGATGAGCATACTGTAGTAAAAGATGAAACAGTATCAATAGGAAATAGTAACGAACCTACCAACGACGAACTAATAAATACACAGGACGAACTAATACCAAGATATAATCTCAGAAGTAAAAAAAAACACGAAGATTCACCAAATAATTCCAAGAAAGCGAGTCGTGACAACGTCATAACAAAAGTTTTGGCCATTTTTGGAATAAAAAATTAAAATAATTGAATTATAAATATTCACATCCACATACCTGACGTTTATCTAATGACCAACATTTGTTATAGGATTTCAATAATAATAATTTTCATTTGCCTGGCTGATGCATAATAATATGCCAACTATAGTCGACCAAGTCCAAGCATACGAAGGGGATATTATATACCATAATTCCCTATTCGGACTGATGTGCACGATATTCCTAGTACTTAGCACATATGCACTATATCGCGGAATAGTGAGATACTTAAAAAACCGAAAGAACCTAAGGAGTAGGACGACTACTGCAGTAGTTGCCAAAAGGCAACAAGAAAGGAAAGAGACGGAAATAAAATCTAATCGGCAATTTATCATGGAGATAGAAGATGGAGAATTGGCAAATCTTGATAATGGAGGTCAACTCAACTGTTCATTAAGAGAACTGAATGTACAAGAAGCAGTATCAAATGAAGATATTTTTTGAGATTGTTCCTCGAACCACAAAAAAAATAGTTGAAGAGAACTTAACATACAAGAAGCAACGTCGAATGAAGATTTTGTTTCTTGTACCAAAGTAAAAGTAAGAATTGAGATTCTCAAATATATTTCCTATCGTTTTGATAATTATAAAAAAAAATAATAATAATAATAAAAAATCAATTGGGGGACGAAAGCATTCATAAAAGAAAAAATAGTAGCTAATTGAATTCTGACATCAAAATAGATTTTTTTTTCTTAAATTTCCAGAAATCAATTCAATCAAGATAGCTATCTATTGGCAATTTAGATAGATAATGAGATCATGCTTCAATAATATGATCTTGACGAAGTGATTTGATGATTTGGTTTTGAATGTGGAGGATGCAATAGATAGGACATGGTTTCATAACATTTCATTTTATTACTATAATTTCCAAAATCCAGGTATTAAGCATGGTTGAGAGTATAAACTTACACTGATCTTTATTTTTATGTAAACATCCATCGGAACGAAACTCACCGCCCCAAAAAAGCCAACACCAAGTCAAGCCAAGTGGACTTTCAACGTAGCCAAATACCAGATGACACAATGTACCAACATACCATGGACCTAGGCATGAGGATGCTTTCTTCAACCTAGGAGGACCCTGTTGCAAGAAACGGACTCACCCTGTAGACCCTGGAAGCCTCCCAGATCCATACGACTAGACCACGACAGAAAGCGACACCTGCCAGAAATTCTACCAAATCCACGGGGACATTACCACACCATATATATAGTGGCCAGCGGCCGTTGTACCTGTTGGTTATAATTAAGAATACCAATGAAAGGCCGTACGAGACACTCATCAGTGAAGCAGCGCCTGGATACAGACACCGAATACAGACGTCAATTTTAACTCCCCGAAACCAACGATACTGTGACTTGGTCCAGAGTAGCGCAGGCAATAGGCACCCGTAGATAGAAGCCACAGTTCCTGAAAGCCAAATATCGACGTTCGTCTGAATCGGTTAATGCCTCCTGGAACTGTCCCACGGGGAGGCTTCAGTCGTCTTCAGTCAACGATCAACATTTATTTATTTATTTTATTTATTTATTTATTTCGGAAACCCAACAGAAATTACATCTAATTTCCAATAAAAGGGTTACACTAAACTACAAGCTAATGCTAACATCGCAATTAGAAAAAATAAAATACAATCATTGAGATATCAATAGTAATAAACTAATAGTAAAAAAAAAAAACTAACTAACAGTATTAACAAGAGACTTATGTCTTAGCTTAATTAAACAATTTTTCCGCACACATGGTAAGGATAAGTGAAATATATCTACTTCCAGAAAATCGTCATTGTATGTTTTTAATAGTCTATCTATTGGAGAATTCAAACAATAGTTCGTTTTTCTTTTTTCTATGAAAAACTGTAGGGGTCTTCTAGGAACAAAATTGTATATACTGAATAATATGTAGCTGCTTATATGAATAAGACCATCATTCAAATTGTTGAAAACTTTATAGAGAAATACTACATAGGCTATTTTTCTGCGATTTGAGAGACCATCCATTTTGTAGAAAGCAAGATTGCTCTCGTATGATTCATAGGAACGATTACGATGAAATTTGTAGTTGATATAATTTATGAACTTTTTTTGTACTCTCTCGATGCGATCAATATAGACAGCATAGAATGGGTTCCAGATGATGGAGGCATATTCTAGATGGCTTCTTACTAGGGAATTATATAAGGCAATGCACGATTTTTTACTGGTGAATTCTCTCGTTATCCTCATAATGAAACCCAGATTTCTCAAAGCTTTCATGATCACACCGTTTATATGAGCATCAAACATTAATTTTGAGTCAAGGATTACTCCCAGGTCTTTTACCTGGTTTACAATGGGTAATAATTCTCCGTTCAAAGTGTAGTTAGATTTAAGAGTATTAGTTTTCCTAGAAAAAGTAATTGCAGAACATTTTTGCACATTCAACTGCAGCCAATTTGTTTCACAAAAATTGTATAAGCGATCTAGGTCTGCCTGAAGGAGAGTTTGTTGATGCGAGTTTTCAACCGATTTGAATAGTTTCAGGTCATCAGCAAACAGGAAAAAATTTGTGTTATCGAAGCACCCACTAATGTCGTTGATAAATATGGAGAATAGCAGTGGTCCCAGGTGAGATCCCTGAGGTACTCCTGATGTTACTTTTGTTTCAACTGATGTCACACTATTAATCTGCACAATTTGGCTTCTATTCAGTAAATAGGATTCGATCCAGCGGAGCAGACAGCCATGCACACCGAAATTCTCCAACTTTATCAACAAAGTATCGTGGTGAACCTTGTCGAAGGCCTTGGAGAAGTCGGTGTACACGGCGTCTATTTGCCTTCCAGCCTCCATTTCCTCCAGAATGTTCTGAACGAATGGTAAAAGATTAGTGGTTGTCGAGCGTCCCCGGAAAAAACCATGTTGAAATATGCTCAGTTTGTTCTTGACAAGAAAAAATAACTCGTCTGTAATAATTGATTCAAATAATTTGCCACAAATGCAAAGCAAAGAAATACCTCGATAGTTTTCCACCAAATTTTTTTTACCATTTTTAAAGATTGGCACGACACAGGCTGATTTCCATCGTTTAGGAAAAATTGACTGTTTCAGAGATTTATTGAATATTATAAAGAACGGTTCAACCAGCGAAGGAGAACATGATTTTATAAATATAGATGGAATTCCGTCTGGGCCACCTGATTTAGAAACATCTAGTTTATTAATGTGATCAGAAATTTGCTTCCTGGAAATGCTTTGTATACAATAGCTATCGTTTACAACTGGGATTCTCTCAATAATGGTGGGTAAGTCACTTCCTATATAAACAGATGAAAAGAAGTCTGAGAAGGCGTCACATATGATTTGGTCACCCTGTATAATTGAATTTTGGTAGGACATTTGAGTTGGAATTTTTGACGAATTATTCTTTTTCTTATTGTTCACATATGACCAAAAGTGCTTTATATTGGATTGAAGATTTTCCTCGGTTTTGTTCAGGTACTTTTTGTAATCAATATCTATTTGCCTTTTAACCTGTTTGCGTAAGTTTGAGAAACTAATGTAATCTGCTTGATTATGAAATTTTCTCCACTTTTTCTGCGCTTTTGCCTTTTGGTTTAGTAATAAAATGCATGTTCGAGAAAACCAAGTAGGACGTTTTCTGTTAATTAATTTGGTTCGTATGTTCTCTGAAATAAGTTTGTCTAATTCGGCATAAAAAATATCCACACACTGGTCAATGTCATAATCTTTAAATTTATAAACCCAGTTAATATTTGTTAGTTTTTCGTTTATCAAGGTGTAGTTGGCTTTGTGAAATTGTAGCAGTTTGTATGATGATATTTTTCTTAAGTTAGTAGTGTCCAGAGTGAAGTAAACATCTAAGGCAGGGTGGTGAAAATTCTCAGGTACAAGTGCAGTGGCGGAGTTGCTGATTGAAATATTCTCGATATTAGAGAAGCATAAATCCAAGATTTTATTATTTTTATTCAATATGCCATTGAACTGTTTGAAATTGAGCAAACTGTAAGTGTCAGAGATATCGATACCTTTGGCACTCCCAGGGTTAGGGAGAAAGCCACGATCCACATTATCTGGAACCCAGTCCACATCTGGCACATTATAATCTCCAATTAAAAAGAAAAAGTCGTTGGGGTGAGATAATGCTATTTCACTTACCCTATCCAAGTGTGCTTTGAGATTATTTTGATTAGCATGAGGAGGTACATAAATACAGCAAATAAACAATTTTTCATCATTGATATCAACAACCACCCACAAGTCTTCGCACAATCCAGCAGCACTCCAGCTTTTTTCCAAAGAGCACAAGTTGTTTTTCACGCCGATCAGAACACCTCCACCATCTTTTTTCCCGCTGGTGTCCAAATTTCGGTCGTTTCGATAAACAGTGTATTGTGATGAAAATAGTTCACTAGTATATATGGAGCTGTTCAACCATGTCTCCGTGATACAGATGATATCATAGTTCTCTTGCAATACGTTCAAGAAAAATTCATTGGTTTTGGTTCTAAGTCCTGTCGTATTCTGGTAATACAAACTTAACATTGATGATCGTGAAGTTCTTGAGTGATGCGTGCAGAGATGATGGGATTATTGAGAGTCTCTTATTTTATTTATTTTGGTTTCGTTGTCAATTAGGCTCATTTTTCCATTTGTGAAGTTTTTGACAAAAATCTTGCAGTCACGTGTCCAACATCCTAAGTTTTGTTGTGTCTTGCAATAATCGCGAACTTTTTTATAAAGCTCTTTCCTTGGTTTGGTGAGATGGTCGTTCAGGTAAATGTTTTGTGGTTGATTGGAGGTGATGTGTATTTCAGTAGACTTCAGGCTTTTTCTTTGGCGAATAGATGCCAGTACAGAATCCTTCTGTCGTTTGAGAGCGAATTTAACGATTATATTTCTTGGCGTATCGTTCTTATTATTCATGCGGGCCACTCTGTGGCACCAGTCAACGGCGTCACTGGAAATATTACAATTCAACACTTTTATAATGTTCATAACAATGTCCATTACATTTTCATTGCGTTCTTCTGGAACACCCGATATTTCTACATTATATAGGCGTGAGTATTGCTGGAAGGAGAGAGGGAAAGAGAAAGCAAACAATCTTTTTTAAGTACAGGGCACAGTCATCCTATGACAATCGTCATGCTACCCCCACCTACTACGATAGAGAACGTCGTGCTGAAGAGACTTATTTTGGTGTTTGGTGAGAACATTATTTGTGTGTTTCGTTGACTATTCATTGTATCATGTTTGGATTGAAGCGATTTTGATTTATATAGATGAATTAGATTAGTCAAAAAAAAAAAGAGATTTAGATATGTAAGTATAGTTGATATGGATTTGTAAAGATTTTGATTTTATATAGACATTAGTTTTATGTTATTAATCACTCAATTAATTTCCCTCAGAAACATATTGTCAATGTAATATTGTATATTTTAGATCCCATACCTGGAAACTAACTCTCACAGTCGGTACTGAATATGAAATTCAAAACATTGGGGACCAATGTCGAGTTGACACATTCCCCCCGAATGTGTCAACTCTGGCATTCGAAGATACCAAACCTATCAATCGATCTAAATTTATTATTACTATTATTATGTTCATTGTCACAAGTAGGTAACCGTTCAATTACCTTCGATTTCACAATCTTTCAATCAGCAATACCTCCTCATGTTTTCCAAAGTCAAAACGATATTTCAGCTAATCAATCAATTTTCATTGTTCGGTCCTACTTGAACAAAAAACTAAGGAGTCAGCAGGGTTGGGACTTAGGAAAGGTTATTAAAAAGATAGTCAGAGGTGATCAGGTCTCGAGAGGGTTAGCATCGTAGAAAGGAGGGCTAACGTTTGTTGCCAGAAATAAGACTGTGCTAAGACTGTGAGAGATAGGACCAGTGAGAACAAGGTGCTCATAGAATGTAAGTACTCTATTTTCAATTTGAATAAATCTTATGTTTGGTAGTTCCTCGCGTCGCTATTCATTTGTTGACAACCTTCTAGTGGTTCTGTTGGGTGTTTAGGGAAGTTGAGAGTACCTCTCGACAAGAAAGTGAGCGTTCTATTCAGTGTCACCCCGGCTACGTTCCCCAAATTAGCTAATCTAAGAAAGAGGGTGTGACAGTATACCATACCTTAGTTGATCATAGGGCTACCATTTTCAACTGGAATTCATTCAAGAGAAGTGTGGTTTTACCAATACCTATCAGTTTCAAATCTATTGATTTTAAAAATCTTGAAGCTGATCTGAAAAACTCAGACTGGAATTTATTTTACCAGGCGATCGATGCACAGCAAGATTGATAAAATTAGCGGGTTGATTCTGAAAAATTCAGCAAAAGTTAAGCAGAACAAAAATCATTGGAGAAATCAGAATGGATAACTAACGGTTCAATAGGATCAATTATAGAAAGGGATAGGTTGTTTGAAAAACACCAGAAAAACTAACGAAACGTATATCTCAGACATGAGTTCATCAATAGTAGGAATACATTGAATGATTCAATAAGTTCAACAGAACACATCAATTTCACTGCCAACAGATAGAAAGGAACTAAAATGACTCCAAACAACTCTGGAAAATCATCAAGGCGATTACTAATTCTAATAATCACATAAAGAAATGAATTATGTTGAAGTTGAAGTTGTGTTGAAGGTCTCTCTCCGAAAAACCTCAAAAATCTATTGTGAATGGTAAGTACATCTCAACTGGCGAATTAAAATGTTATGAATAACAAAGGAGCAAAAATGGGTGATGTGAACAACATTACTCTGAAATATATACTCGATGAAATTATCAATAGTAGGAATGAAATGAAAAACCTTATGGAGGCGAGTGAAACCCGTGTACTCATGAAAGTGGAATTGATGAGTCAAAACATCCACCTGCTAGAAACAGAAAATGAAGAACTGAAAACAAAATGAAACTATTCGAAATAAAATATACCGCGTCCATATTCATTCATTCTCCATTATCTGTTAACGTGAATAAATTCAGAAATAAAGAAGATATGAAAGAAAAACAGATATCTCAGTAACCGAGAGATCGGAAGAATCTGCAGTTGGGGTAACTCCTGCGAGAAGACGAGTGGAAAGCTCATGTAAGGTAGGCTCCACCTTATTTATTGGTTCCTGTCATCAAAGCTGACGGCTGTGGAAAATTATTGATGGTCGTCGTTGTCATCCATTCTATTCGATCTACAGAGTGAAGGGATTTTGAAACGTACACAAACTTAATGGTGTTCAATTTTCGGGAAACTGAATTTTGGCTTCATCAATCGTAAGATTCAAGATATTTGTTTGTCGAATGATTGTACTCAGAGATTTCATATTTGAATATTCATGAAATAATTGCTACAGGCTAATATGTTTTATTTCCATATATATAACCATATCTGATGATCTAAGAGAACCTATATAATTATACCTGAGATTAAGAGACTCATTTCAAAAAGCAAGGACAAATAATTTTCTGATATTTGTTCTTGATAAAACTCCGAAAGAGAGATCAAGTAATCCGACATAAACAACTTTCATTCATTAGGTCAATCTTAAAATAGCAAACTGAAAGTAGAACTAATATCCAATAAAAAAAAGTGAAAAGCTGAAGCATATTCGAAAAATTGTTACATTGAAGGAAATAAGTTACTTGTAGAAAATGAGACATATACCGTTGAAGAATTGAAAGCATTCGAAGATCAGGGAGCCATCGATCGAATATTGCACCAGCGACGCCAAGTGCACAAAATAGAAACTTTATTATCGAGAGTCCACCAAATGTCCTAACGTTGCAGATAAATCAATTAGCCGACAATTAGAAAAAACTCAATCCAAAGCACCCGAAAAACTGACAGAAGTCTCTGAAACCCCAATCAACAAAAAACAAATAAAACCATCTGCTGGAATTTCTGGTGGTTTCATGAATAAGCCAAGACTTCGATCAACCAATTCTAATAGTCTCCAGCATCATTGAATTCGAATGAATTCGGATCTATATCTACAATGTGAATATTTCAGTGAGTTTTTTAGAATGTCTACTTTCATTACTCCATTATTTTTTTTATGTTGATGTTTTTTTAGTCTGAATACATTTTACTGGCATATTTCATTTAATTTTTATTTGAATTATTATTATCTTTTTAATTTCACTCACCTCATTATCATCACTGCCATCATCATTTCAATATCTTCTTCATCAATAACTGCATTTCAAATAGGTTCATAAACATGAATCAGTAGTCGAGTTCGGCAAACTCATCCGAGATGCGAGGAACTTTTCAGTCACGTGATCACAGATTGGTCGGATTGAACGGAATAAACGAACGGTTCAGATCGGTGATCAGTGTCAATATTTTTTGAATATATTGGTTGTTCAAAAATAATGAGTTTTCCTGCTGCTGTATTGGCACTAATTGAAGCAGGCCATCAATTAATGTTTGAAGATGATGAAAAGGAATATATCAGTATTTTGGAAAAAGTAGATAATTTTGCAGAAGAAACGGTACCCCGGTTTGCGAGTTACCAATAAAGGCATCATTTTAGAATGTCCGCATCTATCTTTGATAACTTGCTGAACAAATTACGTGTGGTAATCAGAAGATGAAGTGGTAGCTGCTGAACATCCATAAATAATGCTGGAAAAGCAAAGTCATGATTGCGATCTGTTGTTTGTCTAATATGGAAAGTTTTTAGTAATGAACCTCTCTGTACTTTTGGAATAAGTAATACATCAGTTGTTTGTTTTTTTCAGTTCAGTCGCTTATTTAGGTTTGGGTCCTTCATTTTTTCAATAGTATAATCAGCAGAATGAACTATGATGATAAAAACAATGCTCTAATTTGACTTAACCTAACGTCATAAATTCAGATTTATCGTTATGCTTCGTCAAAATTCTCCGGGCACAGAGATCATCGACGGATCGTTCATATTTTAATTGCCGAACAGTTGAAATTTACTTCCCCTACATCTAGATGTCATAAACGAACGATTTAGATTGATCGGAGCAGTCTGACATGAATACCGAACGCAACTAGTATAAGAGATTTCGATTTGAAGACAGTTGGAACATTTACTTTAACAAACACACAAGACTGCAATGAAATCTTAGGAGTTAATTCTGAAAACACTATCAAGGTTTTACAAAACATTATTCGTTGCTTGAATAAGAATATTGATTAATTCAAGATACTGTTGGAAGAATTGCAAACCGATATTGATTGTGTAGTCTTAACTGAAACATGAATCTCACAAGACACTAGCTTGTACAACATCGGAGAATACGACATGATATACAAGGAAAACCAATTCAACCAGCATGATAGAGTCATAGTATATGTTAAATCAAATTTTGATTTCATATACTCAATAGAAAAAATTAATAATATCACTTTCCTCACACTGAAAATCAAATAAGATAAAAACAGAAAAGTCACTGTCACAGCTGTTTATAGACCACCATCATCAGATATTAATGAATACGTCAGAAACTTAGACAGGTATCTCTAAATCCATGATTCTGATAATATCTTAGTTGGTGATATAAATATAGATTCATTGGATGATAAAGATCACGTCATTGATTACTAGAATACAATGAACGAATATGACTTCTCATCAACGATGAATTCAACGACTAGATCCCAACCAAATCAGAAACCATCCTGTATTGATCATATTTTCATTGAGATCAAAATGACTTCGCGATAATATTTTACCTCTAATTAAAGAAACAGACATCTCAGATCAATACAAGTTGAACTTTCCATAACAAGCTCGGCCATTCTGCCTCAAATTGCGTTTCAAAGCGAATCAAATTCAGCCCAGTACGCATACTGCGTTCTGCTAGATCGTCAGCTCTGTGGATACCAGTAGCTATGGAATGATATTCAATGCGCCAAGCATCGCAAAACTCACAAACTCGCAACATTCCTCAAATCTGAAACTCAAGCCTGCATGATAATCATGATTAATTCAATAATAAGACTTTGAGGACAGAAATATGGTTTTGTCTGAAAAAATCAGCAAGAGGTACTCTTGTTACTAGGCGTGAAAGCTTGCTCGATGTGTATTCGCTTGAACATATGTCGTCCTGATTTATCATGTTGCTGTGAATCATACGCCGCTGGAATCACAGGCATTGCAATTGGACTCACATACGTTAATTGTGTAAAAAATCATTCATTATCAAAAATTCACGTAATTTATGTTCCAATATCTAAAAATAATCAATTCAATAAAACCTTGTACACACCATTATTTTTTACACACAAGTTTTTGAGCTTTGACAGTTCCTGATGTATATATGAAACATGTATTACAACCAGGATCATTGATATTCGCAACTTCACATAACAATGAAACAATAATTTTCTCACAAGACAATACTGCCAGAAAACCGGTATCTTTGAACAAGTGACCAGTTCTTATACCACCATTGAGCATCATTATTAAGGTATTTTTCCACTCTCATCACTACTATTCTATTTCTATTTCTATGATATAGGGGTCTTGTACACTGCGACCTATATAGATCTATTGTGCCCCCTTCTGCTGCTTAGCCGTTCAGGATGTCTCAACGACTAAAGCAGTCCCTCCAGTCCTATGGCTTTCAGAAAGTTCAGGATATCGGATGGCTTCAAGTTAGGTAGATCTCTTTCTTCTATTTGATGTTCTCCGAGATATCGTAACCTCGGATTTTGCAAGGAGATGCATTCTGAGAGAATGTGGATAGAGGTTTCATCCTCTTCCTCGCAGAATCTGCATTCTTCTTCTTCCACTAATCCGAGTTTCCTAAGGTGTCCTTTCAACCGGCAGTGCCCTGTTAGGATTCCTGTTAGTATTCTGAGCTAGTTTTTGCTCATGCAAATGCAGTCATTTGATCTCTTCTGGTTATAGTTCCCCAGTAGTATATTGGCCTGCCTCATTCCTTGTGATTCTATCCAGTGCTGGGATCTTTTGTTGTGTACTTCTTTTTCAAGTTCATGGAATATTCTACTGGTGCTTATTCCGCAAAAGGGTTCAGGTCCCAGAAATGGTGTTTCAGCCCCTTTTTTCGCGAGTATATCTGCTATTTCATTACCTTCCACTCCAGTGTGTCCTGGAACCCATAGGAGGGTAACCGCATTATTCTTGCCTAGTTCATATAGTTTTTCTAGACACTCCCAAACCATTCTGGAGTTGATTACATGGGAGTTCAGAGCATTAATGGCTGCTTGGCTGTCTGACATGATGATAATCTCTTGTCGACGAAGATTTATTTCCATGTTGAACTGGACGCATTTTCCGATGGCGTAAATTTCCGCTTGGAAGATGCTCGGAAATTTGCCCAGACTTCCTGAGTATTTGGTTCCAGGCCCATATACTCCTATTCCAGTACCATCTGTTGTTCTGGATCCGTCTGTGTACCATTTAATGGCACTTCTCCTGAGTTTGTCGATGGTTTCTTTATCCCATTCATTCTTGTTACTTAGCCTCGTGTTGAATTCTTTCACGAAGCTAAACTTTCTTGTCATCTCGTCTTGGGGCATGTCCCAGGTTTGATGGTTACCAGAGAGGGGTCTTAATTTGCCTTTGGTGGTTCCCTTTCTAGTCATTCTGTATGTTGTCCTTATTGCTATATTCTCTAATTCTATATGAAGGGGGGTAAGGCTTAGGATTACCTCCATAGCGGCCGTTGGGCACGTTCTCATTGCACCTGTTATGCATACACAGGCTAGTCTTTGGATTTTCGAAAGATTAGCTCTTGTACTAGTTAGCCTAGTTCTGCTGCTCCAGACCACTGCCCCATAAGTGATGATTGGTCTCACTATTGACGTGTACATCCACCGCAGGGTATTTGGGTTACATCCCCAGTTCTTTCCTGCAAAGTTTCTGCACACCATTAGGGCTCTCGTGGCTTTGTTGGTTACTTCCTTTTCGTGCTTGTTCCAGATAAGTTTGTCATCTAGTATAAGTCCTAGATATTTGACCTCTGTCTTCCATTCAATTAACTTTTCCATCCAACTCAATGGTTTTGAGGTTAATGTTCCTTCTCCTTGTAAAGGCAACTAGGGTAGTCTTGGTGGGGTTGACGTTTAGTCCCATAGCTTGACACCATTCTTTAGTGTAGTCAAGTCCTCTTTGAACTATGTCACAAAGAGTACTTTCGAATTTTCCCTTCGCGATTATGACTATGTCATCTGCATAGCCTTGACACGATATACCGATCTCGGTCAAACCGCAGAGGAGTCGATCTACTGTTAGGCTCCACATAAGTGGGGAGGCCACTCCCCCTTGTGGACATCCTCTAGTTGTGCAGATGGAGATAGTGTTTTGTCCTATCTTAGTCTCTGCTATTCTGGTAGATAATAATTGCGACAACCATCTAGTTGTCGTGTTGTCTACTCCTCTGTCTTCAAGTGCTCTTCTGACAGCTTCATGTGGTGTGTTGTCAAAAGCCCCTTCTATGTCTAGAAAGGCACATATTACTGTTTCTTTACTTCCCAGTGCATCCTGGATTTCATCTGTCAATTGTACCAATGCGGTTTCCGTAGATTTACCCGTTTGGTATGCATGCTGTCGTGGGTGCAGAGGCACCCGCTCCAGGATTTCTGATCTGATGTAGTTATCAGTTGCTTTCTCCACCGTCTTTAGGACGAACGATGTGAGACTGATTGGTCGTTGTGATTTGGGGTGGGTTGTGTCCTTTTTTCCAGCTTTAGGAATAAAGGTGACCCTAGCCCTCCTCCATACTTCTGGTATATATCCCAGTTCAAGACTGCTGCGACTAATCCTCACTATGTGTGGTAGAATTTCTTCTTGTGCGTACTGGAGCAGGGCAGGAAATATTCCATCAACTCCTGCTGATTTGAACGGTTGGAAGGTGTTCATGGCCCATCTTATCCGTCTACTGCTGCAAATATGTTTGGCCATTACTATGGCTTCTCTGGTAGGTCTACAATGCTGTTCTGGAGTGTGCCCTATGAGAATAGGTTCGTTCCCAGGGAAGTGAGTGTCTAGTAAAAGCTGCGCTCTTTCTTCCTCACTTTCTGTATAGCTACCATCTGACTTCTTTAGTGCCATTGCGTTATCGACTCTGCTTTTTGCCATGACTTTGAATAGTCTTGTTGCAGCGGGTGTTGAGTCTATATCCTCACAGAATTTCCTGAAGCTATTTCGTTTCGCTTTTCTCAGTTCTTTATTGTAGGTGGTTAGTTTATCGGTGTAACTCTGCCAATCTCCGCTACTTCTTGCTCTATTAAAGAGCTTTCGTATTTCGGATCTTAGTTTTGCCAGATTACTATTCCACCAAGGTGCGTCCCTACAGTTTTTGCTTCTTTGTTCGGGGCAGCTCGATTCATAGGCATCGAGTATTGCCCCGTTCATTTCTTCAAGGGCATTTTCCAGTTCTAGGTGGTGTCAAGCCCTTCTGGTCTGGATATGTGCTAAATTTGTTTTCAGATTGGTTTTGTATTTTTCCCAATTTGTTTTTCTAGGATTTCTTCTGAGGATTGGCTCAGGAGGATCTGTCTCTAATCTGAAAGTGGTTATTCAATGATCAGACATTGACGGTTCATTCGATACCCTCCAGTTTTTCACTAGATCTTTTAGGATCGGAGTACTTACCGTAATGTCTAATACTTCTTCTCTTACCCTTGTTACAAACGTTGGAGTATTTCCTATATTATGCACTATTAGGTTCTTTTCAAAGATAAATTCTAATAATTGCTCACCCCTCTGGTTGGTGTCCCTACTGCCCCAAACCGTGTTGTGAGCGTTAGCGTCACATCCTAGGAGTAGTGGCAGTTTCTTCCTCTGGCAGTACTCTGCTAACCCATGGACTTCTGGAGGCGGTACAGGCCCGTCTCCTGCCATATAGCATGATGCTATTACCACTTCTTGAAGTTTCTTCTTACATTCGAGGTAGGCTCGAATAGGGACGAGGTCTCTCGTCATGAATTCTGAAAGACAAAGATAATTAATGTTTTTTCTCACCATGATACATGTTCTAGGTGTATTTTCACTAATGTGGTATATTACCTTGGAGTCCTGACAGGTTAGACCTCTTACCTGGTTTTCGTAGACCCAAGGCTCTTGGATCAACACTACCCCTAGTTGGTTCTTGGTGAACGTTCTAGAGGTCACCGCCGAGGCTCCCTTGGCATGATGAACGTTCACCTGGGCGAAGTCAATGCCCGCCATCTTCTTGGTTTTTGATGGGGCTGTCCCCACCAGTAAGAGTGCGGTCCTCTTCTGCCACTTCTTCAACCTCCATGGTTGCTTCGGATGTTGTTTCTCCGCTGCAGAGGATGAAGATGTGAGGGCTTCCCGTGCTCTCCACATCTTCCTCAGGGGTGTTGGGAGTCACTTCCTCCACTTTTCCTTCTTTTTCTTTCTCTTTTCTTTCCTCATTTTTCCTGAGGCCATGCACGGGGATCTTCCCAAACCTGTAGTGGATGGTGAACCCGTTGTCCTTGATCCTTTGGCAGGATAAATCGTCTATCCCTGCCCTCAAGATTTGGCCCGTACCTTCTTCTTTAAGGCTGATTATCGTCCACTGAGATGTTCTCAGCTCTTCGTTCTGAGCTTCTATTAAGTTCAGAAGCTTGTCTTCTGTCATATTTTGACTTCTAGGGAGAAAGATAGTGATGGTGTGTACTTTTGGGATGTCGTCTCCCGCACACACCATCAGTTCCACTCCCTTCCAGCTCTTCAGCTGTGGAACTTCTGTTCGCACCCATTCCGCTGACTGGACGAAAATGGATGCCTCCGAACTGTAACTTGTGCTCCCATCCGGCGCACATTTCTTCCACTATTGCCTCCTCCAGTAAGGTTTGTTCGTCCGTGCTGAGGGTAGTCTCAGGGAACGCTTAAGGGAGGATAGCAATCTTCTCTGTTTTCAAGACAGCTGCATAGCTGCCTCCCGTGGTGGTAGCGGTGCTTTTTCCCGCTTTCCTCCTCTTCGGTTCTTGCTTTTGCGGGGTGATGTTTGTCTCATCCCGCTTTCGCTTCTTATCTTCGGGTTGGATTGTTTGTTCCAACCCTTGAGTCTTGTGCTCCACGGCTTTTTTCCTGGCTTCACTACTAAGCATTCATTTGTTTTTGCCACAGCCAATTCTCAGCAATATGGATTTGAAAGTTTTTCAAACCTCGACTAACAAATCTTTCATGTTATATATCGATGGCATGTAGACGTGGATGAATCGCACTTCTGATATCAGAAACTCTTCCAAAGCCATCACCCGCTTTCACAAACACGGCATCTATTTGTGTTATCAACACATATAAAATAGGCAATAAACAATTTGATATCGAACGAACTTAGCAAAACTACATCGACAATCCAAGCGGCTGCCTTATACGAGCGTAGACAATAGAATGCCAAATTGTTCCATTGTTCGATCGCCAGCGGCTCTATGAATCATTTTATCATTTCATAACCCGATGATTCGTTTTTAACAATTGATATCCTTACGAATTCTAGACAAACATTTTTCAGATAAAAATTTCTTTTATCGACATAACTTTGTTGAATGCCATTTATATTAAGGGATTCGAATCCCCAATATTAGTTTAAACGGTTAATATATATCTTTACGGTCAACAAATATGATGGAAATCAAATCTGAATAATTGTGTTATTTAAAAGATATACTTTTTCAGCATTTCTGTATGGAAGAGGATGCTCATCATATAGCTTCCCGATTTCTCAAACAAGAAGAAGAAAATTTCGCACTATTCAATTATGTCAATGAAGTCAATCACGAAATTGAACTGCTAGTACACAGTTTGATGGAGATGGAGAAGAAAATCGGTAATGTTTTGTAACATCATTGTGACATTATGCACTGAACATATCTTTCAATGTAGATGATCAAATGGAAATACTTCATATTCGAGAGGAAGAAGCCAAGACACTACAATAGGAATATTTGGAAACAAAAAAAACAGGTGAATTTATTGCAGTTTCAGAATTCATTCTGAGTTATTTGAGTGTTAATGTGATGACATTATAGCTATTAATTAAACGAGATTATGATACGAACTATAATAGTCGAAGACATTGCTAGGTGACGGGGCGACAGCCGAGTCACCCGCAATATCTGAGAAGGTGTTATAGCTATTTATATAACGAGATTATCAAGCGATTTTAAATAGTCGACGACATTGCTAGCTGATGAGGCGACAGCCGAGTCACTCGCAATGTTCGAGACGGTGTTTAATCGCTTATAATCAAGTCACATTCAGAGCTATATCGTATGATCGACAACGAAGATGCAAAAATAAATAATAAATGAATGTTATTTGGTATCTGACGTATTATGCTGTCGTACCTTACGTAAATTATGATAATTAAAGTATTATGAGTAACTAAGATTGAATGTAGGTATTGGTACGTTTCACTCAATGATTAGAATAAATCAATAATTAAAATGTCTCAATCATCAAATTCCCAAAAAATTGCTAGAAATCGAGTAACATCCTAACCTTTTTTGTATCATTGATAACGGCGATGCGATGATGAAAGTGATACCATCGGAGACAATGATAACACGGGCGACTATATCAACAATATTAGCATCCGAACAGTTCCAATATCTTCACTAGACTAACTGTAACTCATCCTCTTTATCGGGATAAGTCGAACCATTATCAGTTGTGTGAGTCTCCACAATATGAATCATGAGTACAACGTAACTAATCTAATCCTATGGAAGTGTGAATCAACCACCCATATATACCAAGTGTCCTAACAAGAGCAACAAGGTTTGATATCATTTTATTTTGGCACTAATTTTATTTTTGAACTTGCAAAGTCTCTTTTTAAAAACAACTTTATTTGTCGAAGTACAAAAATGAAGAGTAAAATAATATGATGCTACAAGTACAAGGGTTCGAATCTGACTGACTGTGAGAATTAACAGAATGGAACAAGAAGATTTTCATAGAGTCAGCGAAATTGTAGAGGTCCATGGGAATGCCGATGCAGGCTCTCCGGTTCTGTGGAAGTCTATGGGAACTGGTGAGATAATTCCTCCCCTCGAAGATTCAACTTATGCAGTGGAGCGAGGAAGTTGAACCTCTGATAAATTCATCCCCTGGGTTTGGTCGTTTGGATTCTTGATGATTGGTCCGATGATTCTCAAGTTCTTGATAATGAAGTAGGCAACTCCAGATGCTGCTAAAATATACAGGATGATGGTCCAAATCGAGGGAAAACGAGATATACTGGTATGTTGTAGCGCCGGTTGGTTTTCGTCGTTATGAGATGAAGATCATCCAAATTCGTTTCCTCTAGGTGAATAGTCCAATTTTGTTTCCTTTCCAAGCTTTGTTCCAATTGTAGAAAGAGGATCAATTGACGTTGATTCATTGATTCTTCTTCGATGGCTATTTGTTCGGTACTGGTTTTAACTTGGCATCCGACAGGAATTTCTATCAAGTATGATCCAAGTAATCGTAGGAATTCTTCTTGTTTTTGACATTTCAGACTAACCATATCTTCTTGTGGAAATACAGCTATCCATTGTTTCGATTCTAGTTGTCTGATGATAGGTTTTGACATTTTGACCAGGACTTGTTGGCAGTTAGAAGGGTTTTTCCTATCTAGAAGTTGGACTTCGCATGGACCGTCCGGTTCGACTTCTGTTAGGTCGATTTTCTTGCATATGAAGTAGTTAGGGACGATTTTCGTACAAAGATCATCCGTAAATGTGAAGTACAAATCACTCTTCAAGAGAAATCTATCATTTGGTAGAATAGTCTTGAACTCACTATGACTTGGTACAGAAATTGAATATAGTTGATAGTAATCAAATGTTTCTGAATATGTGATAGGTTAATGTAAAAGATATGTAACTTTATTATTTTTGATGTAACATTCGATATCTATGATTTTTTCAATCAATAAAACATTGTCTAAAGTAATTTCGAATGGAAATTGATCTTTATTAATTGAATTTTCAAGTTTTGAAAGCTCATTATAGAGATCAGAGATTTGAATGATGCTTGGGTGCATTGTGTTCAATTTCGAGAAAGTCATTGAGTTTTCTATATCTTGTAGTACAGAATTGATTACATCGTATATATTTATCATGTGGTTTAAGAGGACTTTCACCATGATTGAGTGATTTAGATTTTTACTAAATGTTATAAATAAACCCATTTGATAAATTTTGGATTCTAATTCTTTTTCGTTGTGAGTGATTTTTCGAATTGTGTCGTTGAACTTGTTTATAATCTAGATAGAAATTGTATTTTGTCTAACAATGTTATTTGCTAGTTTGTTTTGATTTTCTTGAATATCTTTTATCAATCGGTCATAACGCTCGCCGTCGTTTGCATCTAAGTTTCCGGATACTGCTTTGAACAATGATCCAAGACTATTTATTGAACCTCTCTTGCTGCGTTTTGGCTTTGGAATGATTTCCTGTATTTCGGCTCTTTCATTTTTTAGAGTCAAGATCCTCAAATGCTCTGAAGCATCGTTTGAATAATTTTTATTGAGATTGAGATTCTCCAGCAAACTTCTATATTGTTTTTCAAGTCTATCAATCTCGGCCATTATAGGATTTAAGTCGAAAAAATGTATGAAGTTATGCATATACTCTTGCACTTTGGCTGTTCCTAATTTTACAGGTAGAACACCAGGGTTGGTTTCCAAGTTTTTTATTTGGATCGTTTCGTGGTATCCCATCATGAGAGGGAATCTGAAATATTATTAATTATAACTAATCAAAATTATACGTATTCCTTAGGGGACGTTTGAGATTGTCCATATGGACTTTCGCTTGGGAGGTTGTAGCTATTTGCGTGGGCGTATGAAATTTATTTGCGTCTTTTTGCCGAATGAATTTTTTCATATATGTTTTGTCCGTTTGTTTGAATAGTTCTGGACTATCACCAGTCGTATTCAATTTTGTGATAACTTTTTCCTTATTATCTCTGAGACTTTGATTGATTTGTGAGAACATGATTTTGGTTTTTTCTTTGTGGTTATTTACGTAGTCGTTAACTAAAATTCGAAAATCGAAAGGATTTTTGTTAGTTATGTGCCCGTTTACGATGTCTATAGGCTTGAATTTGGTGGCAGAATGTATTGTGTGATTATAGGCTAATATAGCGTATGTTATTTTCAGATTTATTGGAGTCTTCTGAAAGCCTTGCGTATTTAATAATCGTATATGCTCTATTAAAGTGGAATGAAGTCTTTCTATTACTCCATTAGACTGGGGATGGTTTGGTGAGCAGAAATGAAGTTTTATTTTATGGAGGGCCAGAAGCTCGGTTATTACGGTGTTCTTAAATTCTGTCCCATTGTCTACAGTTATTTGTTTTGGAACGCCATGGTGTGAAAAGAAAGTTATGAGATTATTGGTTATTTTGGTCGAGCTCAATGTATTTAATTTATAGGCTTGTGCGTACTTTGAAAAGGTGTCTATTATTGTTAAGAATTTAGTCTGCTCCAGAGTAAAAGTATCTGAGTGAATAATTTCGAATGGTTGGGAAACCGTTGGCGTTATATTCATTTGCATTTTTATTGGTTTCCTTTCGTATTTGCTCTGCTGGCAAATTTCGCATTCATTGATGTATGTTTGAATTGATTTTTTCAAATCTGGCCAATAATATTTTGTTTTGATCCTGTTTTCGGTTTCGTCAATGCCGCGATGGTTGGACTTACTTTCATGGTAGTTTTTTATGATTTCTAAAATATCGTCCTTATTGGTTACATCTATAAGTTTCTTGATAGAACGTTTCAATTTTAGGGAAGGCCATACGAAGTTTCTTCTTACGACTTCTGAGAACTTCTCATACATATTTGGTTCTTCGAAATATAGGTGATACTGGACCTTTGGAACAATGTAGTTTTTTATGAAATTAACAACGTCGTATTCAAATTGATTTTTCGAAATTTGGACGTGAAACCTTTGTTTTTTCTCAAATGAGATAGTATGTTTCACCTTAGCGGGTGAGTGCAATACCGTGGAAAATATATTTTGATTTTGACCATGATTAACAGGGGATTCCGAAACGGGAATATCGACAATTGGATTTTGTTCGCAATTGGTATGTACAGTGACGTCATCATCGTTTTCTAGTTGTTCATTTGAATTTTCGACTGTTTCTTCATCAGGCTGAACTTGCATTGAAATATTATCTGAATCGCGGTTCTGATTAGAGTTATTGTTGTTCGAAGATTCACCGAAATATTCTCTTAAGCCTGGGTCCGTATTAATTAGATTGTCGATTAACTGATCAATATTTTCAGTTTCTTTTGTATGAATTTCAATCCTAGATAGGGCGTCCGCGTTCGAGTTCAGTTTACCCTTTTTATAAGATATGCTGTAATCGAACTCGTCTAATTTGATGCGCCATCTTAATAATTTAGAGTTAGGGTCTTTTAAAGAAAATAACCACTGGAGTGGTTTGTGATCAGTGATGATATTAAAGTGTCTTCCATATAGGTACGGCCTGAAATATTTGGTTGCCCAGACAATGGACAACAGTTCTTTCTCGATCGTACTATAGTTCCGCTACGAGTCGTTCAGAGTACATGAAGCGTACGCCACTGGTTTGTCGACTCCTGAATGTTCTTGAGAAAGGACTGCACCTAATGCCACATTACTGGCATCAGTTGTCAAATTGAATTTTTTCGAGAAATCTGGGTACTGTAAGATTGGCTCGTTCATTAATAAATTTTTGCAAGTTTCGAAACATTCAGTGAATACCGCATCGTGGACGATCTGTGCACTTTTCTTGAGGCATTTTGTTAGTGGTTTCGTGAGCTTGGCGAAATTGTTTATGAATCTCCGATAGTATCCCAGGAGACCTAAAAATCCTTTTATTTGTTTTGTTGTCTTGGGAATAGGAAAGTTTTTAATTGCTATTATTTTGTTGGGGTTAGGCTTTACTCCATCAGAGGTTACGACATGGCCAAGATACGCAACTTCTTTTCTTAGGAACTCCGATTTATCAAGCTGTACTTTGAAGTTAGAATCTCTCAATCTTTGGAATACGGCTCTAAAACGTTCAATATGCTCCTGCAATGATGTTGAGAAAATAATTATGTCGTCCAGGTAGACAAGACATTTTTCATTCTGAATGCCACGAAGAATGTTGTCCATGACACGCTGAAACGTAGCAGGTGCATTTTTGAGACCAAAGGGCATCCTTAGGTACTCATAATGACCATTTTCTGTGTTAAAAGCCGTTTTCGCTACATCATTTCCATCCATTTCAATTTGGTGGAATCCACTGGCCAAATCTAGAGTTGAGAAGTATTGACATTTTCTCAATTTGTCTAGAAGATCTGTTATATTTGGCAGTGGATACTTATCATCTATCGTTTTTTCATTAAGCTTGCGGTAGTCCACTACTACGCGCCACTTTTGTTTACCGGAGGCGTCCAGCTTCTTTGGAACCACCCATATTGGTGACGACCAAGGAGAATTACTGGGCCCGATTATTTTCTGTTGTAGCATGCTTTTAATTTTTTCACTTCTTGCTTATAAATGAAAGGATAGCGATACGTTTTTGTGTAAATGGGAATTTCATCGTTTGTTCGTATTTTATGCTTGACTTGATTAGTGAAACTCAGAGATGTATCTTCATTATAAAAAATATCCGAATATTCTCTGCAAAGATTTAGAATTTTTGTTTTTTCTTCATTGTTCATATGATCAGTTCTTAGTTTCGAAATATCCAAATTTTGTTTCGACGAATCATCGAAATTATTAAAATTGAATTCTTGAATACTATGTTCATCAAATTTTTCAACATCGAGTTGGGTAGAGAAATCTAGGGTTATACTTTTTGTGGTATTATTTAGTATTGAAGTTATCGCTTCGCCATTTTTCGCAGTAGTAAGGCACTCTGGTATTTCGCAATTGTGAATCTTACGATGAGGTATTATAATGTCGCCGTCTTTTATGGAGGTTTTAACTTTAATAATTTGTTCTGATCGAGGAGCAACTTTTAAAAGATTCAATTCGTTTCTTGTCTTGTGATAAAATAACCGAATTTGCGCAAAAGGCGTTATCAAAATTGATTGGTCAAAATTCAGGTTAGCTTGCAATAGCTTTAAATTATCTAAACCTATCAAACCGTGAAAAGAGTCGTGAAACTTGAATAAGTAGAATTTCAACGTTGTTTGCTTTGGCAGATTAAATATACTAGAAGTAGGCAGATGGGCACTGTATTTGTGCGCTGATTTTTGGAAAACTGTTGGGACAATAAATGGATCATTTCTGATTGAATTTGGAAAAATCTTGAACGCGATTTCCGGGTCTATAAAAGATTTAGTCGATCCGGAGTCTATTAATATTTTTGAATTATATTCCGGAAATGTTATGAACGGTAATTCACTAGAATCTGTACTATTGAATGATATTATGTCTGGTTGTTTTCCGGTTGATCTACATGAAAATTTTCATCATAAAAATATTCGTTCTCCTCAACGTTAAACGGCATAGAATGAGTTTCTTCATTATACGGCATATATTCGGTAGTTTCGATATTTTGGTCAACGAATTGTAATTGCTCTGTTGACTGATCAACTTCAGTGTTGTACAATTCTTCTAAAATAAAATTTCTTGGTGGTTGATTAAAGGTTTGTCTTGTATTCACGCTCATTGGTGATGGAGCTTGTGTTGGTTTAAAATTCGGATTAGGTTTGAAAATGTTTGTATTATTATTTTGATGCGGTTTGAATACTGCAGAGTTCTTGAAAAATCGTTGGGGTTGATTTGGTGGTCTTGTTTGCATATAAATAGGTTGTGAGGGAAAATAATTATTCATTGGTTGCGATTGATTGAACATTGGCCTGGTATTGAAATTCGATTGTTGATTGAAATTGGGTAGTTGATAAAAATTGGAAAAGTTTTGATTTCTTGGATAAAAGTTCTGTTGTGGTCTGAAATTTGGTCTGATTTGTGAATTTGGTTGTCTTGTCGTAGTGCGATTATTACTTTGTGAATAATTTTGGAAATATTGATTATTTTCGTCCTGAGTTATGAACTGTAGTGCTTGATTCAAATCAGTTGGACGCATACATCTGATTGTATTACCAAGGGGTTCTCTCAATCCGCTCGTGAAGAATTTTAAAGCTAGATTATTATATAATTTTCTCTTTAATATTTTCGCTTCGGCCTGAGTTTCGTGAACATCGACATATGAACACAATAAATTCAAGAGTTGAAGGACGCGGTCGAAGAATTGCTGAAGGACGCGGTCGAAGAATTGCTGGGGCTTCTCATTTGGAGATTGTCTCACCATAACTAGATCTCGGTTCAGGCAAGCTTCATCTCTTTGATCCGCGAAAATACGATACAGGGACTCTTTCAATTCCTGCCAATTATTTACTTTCTGTATGTTAACGATTAATCGAGCATTACCGGTTAATTTTTTGATCAATGAATGTAATATAAAGGTATTCAAAAAATTAGATGTATCAACGGCATCATAAAAATTGGCGATTATACTTTCGCAAGTAGTGAGGAATCTATTCAGTTCGTTAGGGTTTCCGTCAAGTTCAGGGACACATTTCATATAATCGGGTTTGAAATCTTTAGGAGCCATTTTTTGATTGATAACTTGATTAATATTATTACTATTAAAACTTTTACTTGAATAAATATTGTCCTGTCCGTCTGAGTCAGAAGAAGACGGTACCAAAGATAGTTTCTCGAATAGTGATTCTAAAGACATGAAATGTACTTACAATATAAGGATGACTTTGCTCATCGTTCACCTAATCTATGAAGAAATTGCCGGTTCCACCAAACTGGATCTTCACCTGGTCAACTGCTTCGCAGAGAAAGACGATTTTTGTTCTTCCCCTCTTCGATTGGTCCTGCTTGATTTCCACTGGATAGGTCCTCGATGGACTGGGTTGCCTGATTTTCAAGGAGCCACTCTGTCCGACGAAAATGCCCGAAAACCAAATTCGAATGTTCTGATAGCCGGTTAATTGTAGACACAAAATTTATGCGCGATGCACTAATCCCGACTATCCTACCGACTGCGCCAATTTTATTTTTGAACTCGCAAAGTCTCTTGTTAAAAACAACTTTATTTGTCGAAGTACAAAAATGAATAGTGAAATAATATGATGCTACAAGTACAAGGGTTCGAATCTGACTGACTGTGAGAATTAACAGAATGAAACAAGAAGATTTTCATAGAGTCAGCGAAATTGTAGAGGTCCATGGAAATGCCGATGCAGGCTCTCCGGTTCTGTGGAAGTCTATGGGAACTGGTGAGATAATTCACTTCATAAAGTCATCATCAAGCTCAATCCTAATAGTAACTAATGTATTATGAGTAACTGAGGTTTCATGTACGTTTAGGTACGCTTATGATGTTAAGAGTATCATTGAATATTGAAACATCATTATACGAAATTTCTATTGATAATTATTATCAACATCATAAACTTACCAAAACGTTTGTTACTCACTATACATTAGCTACCATAGTTTGCGTCAGTTACGAAAGCATAATACGTTAGATACAAGCATAATACGTTAGATACCAAATGATACTTATTTATTTGCTATTCATTCTCTATTTATTTTCGCATCGCCGTTGACAATGATGCGATGAAACTTTGAATGCAACTCGATTATTAACGATTTAACACCGTCTCGGACATTGCAGTTGACTCGGCTACTGCCTCGTAACCAAGCAATATCCTCGACTATCATTATCGCATAATAATCTGGTCACATTATTAGCTATAATAATTATTAATGAAGATTTCATATATGAATGTTATAATTGTTTCAGCCTGGAAATATTTCATGCGATAAATCACAAGAAATAAAAAATATGCCAAGAAACGCCATTATAATTCGATGCAAACGCAATAAAATATGATCAAGGAGTCATAGAAGATATATGGGAAAAAAGGCATCGAATTATGGAAAGCATCAAAGATAATGAAGTTCCTGTTCGCTGAAGGGATGACATCTATTATAGTTATAAGAATTTCTTTCTACTTTCATTAATATTGCAGGTGGAGAAAATGCATAAATATGACTATCTATATACTGTGTTACAGAATAAAACATAATTCTGTTGGAAATTGTCAACATAAATTTTTTAATACGATTTCATCTATACTTGTTACTGCAAATGTTGTAAATGGTAGATTTATGTTCGAAGTGGTCCGAGTAGACCTCAACTTCGATTATTGTTCCATGAAAGTAGAAATTAGGTGTTATTTATATTTATTATCAAAAATGTCTTGTACTTCGTGATATATCGTAGCAAGTACCATAAATTTAGGAGCTTGAAAACAAATCTGAATTATATAATAATAATAATAATAATAATAATAATAATAATAATAATAATAATAATAATAATAATAATAATAATAATAATAATAATAATAATAATAATAATAATAATAATAATAATAATAATAATAATAATAATAATAATAATAATAATAATAATAATAATAATAATAATAATAATAATAATAATAATAATCCCGAAGAATTACAGACCAATAACCTGTTTAAACGCATGCTACAAGCTGTTTACACGCATCTTGTACATGCGTATGCTCCTAGTGGTAGACCCGGTTTATCAGCGGATATATGAGCAACGAGGGTCGAAGAGGGGTGTCGCTGGCTGCAAGGAGAACCTGCTGATAGATAGATCTATAACGCAGGACTCCGTGCAGTACAAGCGAAACCTCTCTATGGCCTGGATCGATTATCGAAAGGCATTTGATACAACGTCGCACGAATTACTCGTGTACTTGCTCAAGTGCCTTTCGGTACCCGATCCGATAGTGAGATGCATTGAACAACTGATGCCGCTCTGGCGGACTCGCTTCACCATAACATCGGGGAATGCGAAAGTTCAGACAGAGCCGGTCATCATCAAGAGAGGGGTTTTCCAGGGAGACTCCCTCAGCCCTCTCTTATTTTGCATCTCATTGTTGCCGTTATCCGTTGAGCTCAGAAGAACCAAGGGCTACTACTGCGGACCACCCAGTCAACGGAGGCATAAGGTCACCCACTTATTCTATGTGGATGACCTTAAACTCTATGCTTCCGGTGAGAGGGACTTAGACCAATCCCTCAGGGTGGTACAGGAGTATACACAGGCTATTGGGATGGAATTCGGGATGGACAAATGTGCACTGGTTCATCTTAAGAGAGGACGATGCGAGGACTACGACAAGGACGCGCAGCTAGTGGACGGAAGCATCCTACACCACTTGGATGCCGGAGAGACGTACACCTACCTGGGTGTGGAGGAAAGCCACATCCAGGAAACACAAATGGTGAAAGACGCTCTCCGCAGCAAGTATCGGCAGCGACTTCGACAGATCTGGTCTTCAGAACTGTCTGGAAAGAATAAAGTCGCTGCTACTAACATGCTTGCTGTTCCGATACTACTATACTCCTTTGGAGTATTCAAGTGGACACTAGCTGAGCTGCGCCAACTTGACGTTAGTACTCGCAAGATGATGCACCTTAATAGGAGCCTTCATCCAACTTCGTCCGTTCCACGGTTATATCTCCCAAGAGATCAGGGAGGCCGTGGACTCTTAAGTTTGGAGTATCTCCATAACAGAATGGTTCTGGATAATGCCTGCAAGGTCATCAGGAGTTCGGACCCCCTCCTGCAAATGGTCAAAAGCCATGAGAATGCAGGAGTAGGAGCATTCCTATTCAAGGCAGCACATCGAGCAGCCGATGAGCTCTCTCTGATTTTCGATTCCGAGCGTGAAGCCCGTGACTCAGTCACTGAGCTCGACCACGCTCGGAGGAAAGCCCGCATCAAAGCTGCAGAAGTTAAAAAAACTCTGCAGCTTCACATGGATAAACCTCTACATTCTGTTTTCTTCAACAACATTGAAGACAGGGGTTTATCCAAAGAGCTGACCTTCGCATTCCTAAGGTCAGGCGGGCTCAAATCGGAAACAGAGGGGTTCATCATGGCATGCCAGGATGGAGTTTTCAATACCCTACATTACCGAAGCCGAGTCATGGGTATAGAGGTCCCTGATGTAAGATGCAGGGCCTGCCGTAGGGCGCCGGAAACGCTGATGCACCTGCTTTCAGCATGCACGGTGTATGCAGTTTCGGCCTATATCCATAGACATAATGCGGCATTACGTGTGCTCTATTACCATCTTAGACACACGTACGGTATTGATGAAACTCCAGTGCTGCCTTATGCTCCGGGGGATATTGAGTCCGTTGTGGAGAATGAGAGGTGCCGAATTTATTGGAACTTCTCATTCCCCACCCTCAGGCAGATACAAGCTAATAAGCCTGATGTAGTCCTCCTCGACCATCAAACCAAAACGATGTTCGTGATCGAATTCTCGGCACCAGCCGAACCGAACATCGTTTTGAAGGAGGAGGAAAAACGGACGAAATATAGAGATCTTCTCTACGAACTCCGCAGACTTTATCCAGACCATTCTGTCGAACTAGTCATCCTGATTATAGGCTCTCTTGGTGGTACACGACATACGCTGCTCTCAGAACTCCAGAAAATTCCAGCTTGCCGACAAAAGGCAAGCGTTTTAGCTGGAGCCATGCAGAAGGCCGTCATCCTGGGATCATTGCGTTTACTCAGGGCACACGATTCTCGGTCCCAGTGATCACTTACCTCACGGCGTGGGGAGTGGTCACTGGTTTTTCTCCAGCTCGACTCTGTGTGGTGTCGGAGACCGCAGAGTCGTGACTGGAATTGATTAAATTCAAATTTTCAAATAATAATAATAATAATAATAATAATAATAATAATAATAATAATAATAATAATAATAATAATAATAATAATAATAATAATAATAATAATAATAATAATAAGGCCGTCATCCTGGGATCATTGCGTTTACTCAGGGCACACGATTCTCGGTCCCAGTGATCACTTACCTCACGGCGTGGGGAGTGGTCACTGGTTTTTCTCCAGCTCGACTCTGTGTGGTGTCGGAGACCGCAGAGTCGTGACTGGAATTGATTAAATTCAAATTTTCAAATAATAATAATAATAATAATAATAATAATAATAATAATAATAATAATAATAATAATAATAATAATAATAATAATAATAATAATAATAATAATAATAATAATAATAATAATAATAATAATAATAATAATAATAATAATAATAATAATAATAATAATAATAATAATAATAATAATAATAATAATAATAATAATAATAATAATAATAATAATAATAATAATAATAATAATAATAATAATAATAATAATAATAATAATAATAATAATAATAATAATAATAATAATAATAATAATAATAATAATAATAATAATAATAATAATAATAATAATAATAATAATAATAATAATAATAATAATAATAATAATAATAATAATAATAATAATAATAATAATAATAATAATAATAATAATAATAATAATAATAATAATAATAATAATAATAATAATAATAATAATAATAATAATAATAATAATAATAATAATAATAATAATAATAATAATAATAATAATAATAATAATAATAATAATAATAATAATAATAATAATAATAATAATAATAATAATAATAATAATAATAATAATAATAATAATAATAATAATAATAATAATAATAATAATAATAATAATAATAATAATAATAATAATAATAATAATAATAATAATAATAATAATAATAATAATAATAATAATAATAATAATAATAATAATAATAATAATAATAATAATAATAATAATAATAATAATAATAATAATAATAATAATAATAATAATAATAATAATAATAATAATAATAATAATAATAATAATAATAATAATAATAATAATAATAATAATAATAATAATAATAATAATAATAATAATAATAATAATAATAATAATAATAATAATAATAATAATAATAATAATAATAATAATAATAATAATAATAATAATAATAATAATAATAATAATAATAATAATAATAATAATAATAATAATAATAATAATAATAATAATAATAATAATAATAATAACAGCCCTGACGCAGTTCGGAGCCTTTTGTGAAAGGTTCCGAGAGCCTGAGCCCGAATTACTGCGTCAATCGATAACCACCGAGGAGGTTCGAAGAGCCCTAACGGGTTCTAAGAACTTTGCTGCTCCAGGTCCTGATGGGATCAATAACGTTTGGTGGAAAAAGTTACCCACTACCCACCACCATTTAGCCAGAATATTCAATCATTGGCTAAATGGAGAGCAGCAAATTCCGGAGTGGTTTGTCGAGGGGCGAACCGTGCTTCTCCCCAAGAAAGGAGATTTGTCCAACCCGAAAAATTACAGACCGATAACCTGTTTGAACGCATGCTACAAGCTGTTTACCCGCATCTTGTACATGCGCATACTCCTAGTAGTGGACCCGGTTTACCAACGGATATATGAGCAACGAGGGTCAAAGAGAGGTGTCGCTGGCTGCAAGGAGAACCTTCTGATAGACAGATCTATCACGCAAGACTTCGTGCAGTACAAGCGGAATCTCTCTGTGGCCTGGATCGATTGTCGAAAGGCATTTGATACAACGTCCCACGAGTTACTCGTGTACCTGCTCAAGTGCCTTTCGGTACCCGATCCGATAGTGAGATGCGTAGAACAACTGATGCCGCTCTGGAAGACTCGCTTTACTATAACATCGGGTAATGCGAAAGTCCAGACAGAGCCGGTTATCATCAAGAGGGGGGTTTTCCAGGGAGACTCCCTCAGCCCTCTCTGTTGCCTTTATCCGTTGAGCTCAGGAAAACCAAGGGCTACTACTGCGGACCACCCAGTCAACGGAGGCATAAGGTCACTCACTTATTCTATGTGGATGACCTTAAACTCTATGCTTCCGGTGAGAGGGACTTAGACCAATCCCTCAGGGTGGTACAGGAGTATACACGGGCGATCGGGATGGAATTCGGGATGGACAAATGTGCACTGGTTCATCTTAAGAGAGGACGATGCGAGGACTATGACAAGGACGCGCAGCTAGTGGACGGAAGCATCCTACACCACCTGGATGCCGGAGAGACGTACACCTACCTGGGTGTGGAGGAAAGCCACATCCAGGAAACACGAATGGTGAAAGACGCTCTCCGCAGCAAGTATCGGCAGCGACTTCGACAGATCTGGTCTTCAGAACTGTCAGGAAAGAATAAAGTCGCTGCTACTAACATGCTTGCTGTTCCGATCCTACTATACTCCTTTGGAGTATTTAAGTGGACACTAGCTGAGCTGCGCCAACTTGACGTAAGTACTCGCAAGATGATGCACCTTAATAGGAGCCTTCATCCAACTTCGTCCGTTCCACGGCTATATCTCCCAAGAGATCAGGGAGGCCGTGGACTCTTAAGTTTGGAGTATCTCCATAACAGAATGGTTCTGGATAACGCCTGCAAAGTCATCAGGAGTTCGGATCCCCTCCTGCAGATGGTCAAGAGCCATGAGAATGCAGGAGTAGGAGCATTCCTCTTCAAGGCAGCACATCGAGCAGCCGATGAACTCTCTCTGATTTTCGATTCCGAGCGTGGATCCCGCGACTCAGTGACTGAGCTCGACCACGCTCGGAGAAAAGCCCGCATAAAAGCTGCAGAAGTTGATAAAACTCTGCAACTCCACATGGATAAACCTCTTCATTCTGTCTTCTTCAACAATATTGAAGACAGGGGTTTATCCAAAGAGCTGACCTTCGCATTCCTAAGGTCAGGCGGGCTCAAATCGGAAACAGAGGGGTTCATCATGGCATGCCAGGATGGAGTTTTCAATACCTTACATTACCAGAGCCGAGTCATGGGTATAGAGGTCCCTGATGTAAGATACAGGGCCTGCCGTAGGGCGCCGGAAACGCTGATGCACCTGCTTTCAGCATGCACGGTGTATGCAGTTTCGGCCTATATCCATAGACATAATGCGGCATTACGAGTGCTCTATTACCATCTGAGGCACTCGTACGGTATTGATGAAGCTCCAGTGCTGCCTTATGCTCCAGGGGATATTGAGTCCGTAGTGGAGAATGAGAGGTGTCGAATTTATTGGAACTTCTCATTCGCCACCGTCAGGCAGATACAAGCCAATAAGCCTGACGTAGTCCTCCTCGACCACCAAACCAAAGCGATGTTCGTGATTGAATTTTCGGCTCCAGCCGAATCGAACATCGTTTTGAAGGAGGAGGAGAAACGGACAAAATATAGAGATCTTCTCTTCGAACTCCGCAGACTTTATCCAGACCATTCTGTCGAACTAGTCATATTGATTATAGGCTCCCTCGGTGGTACGAGAAAAACGCTGCTCTCAGAATTGCAAAAAATGCCAGTTTGCCGTCAGAAAGCACACGTTTTGGCTAGGGCAATGCAGAAGGCCGTCATACTTGGATCATTGCGTCTACTAAGGGCACACGATATCCGGTCACAGTGATCACTTACCCCACGGCGTGGAGAGTGGTCACTGGTTTTCCTCCAGCTCGACTCTGCGTGGTTTCGGAGGCCGCAGAGTCGTGACTGGAATAGATTGATTTCAATCATTCAAATAATAATAATAATAATAATAATAATAATAATAATAATAATAATTTATTGCTTCTGAAAACAAGTTTACAGCAAGAAATGTATGGGGGTAGCAAATAAAAAAATATATATATAATGAATTTCACAATTCAAAGTAAAAATAGAGAACAGTTACTCACTTAAGATAAATGATCGTAATCTAAGAATGTTACAAATGTACTCTGATATTTTCTTGGCATCAATCACGGGTACATTTTGTAAAGTGGCAATCAATGTTTCCAAACTAGCTAGGCAAGGAGTATTCTGTTTCATCACTGTATAGATAGGACAGTCAAAAATAATATGGAAAAGTGTTTCCTTTTCGTTTTTATTACAGACTGGGCAAGTAATTTCAGGATCAATAGAATAAGAGATACCATTCAGCGTAAATTTGATCCTAAATTGATTAGCCACACGTAATTGAGCAAGTGTGCGGGTGACCTGGATGGGTAGTTTGAGCAGCAGGTATGTGCTAGGATTGGTTGAAGTATTAAATAGATGGTACATGTACATAAATGGATAACGAGAGGTTATTGCAATGTCTGAGTCATGTAAAAATTGGTAGTATTTAGCTAGTAAATACTTTCTATTCTTGAACAGATCATTGTAATTCAAATCATCCCATAACGTCAATGACTCGGTATCAGAGAAAAAATTCTTTATCTGCAGTGGCCAATTATATTTCGGATCTGAGTTATTCATCAAACGCATTTGTTGTTCGAGACAGAGCCTAGGGTATCGATGCTTTTCCATTAAAAGTATCTTCAATATCCAGTTGAGGCTTATTTTGAAAATATTGTAAGCGAGTTTAACTCTACCAGCTTCTAAGCGAACGATGGAATCGGGTGTATTAATAGCGACTAGAAGTATTCTTTTAATAAATGAAATTTGAACTCTTTCAAGCACATCTAGATATCTGAGTCCCCAAATAGGAATACAATTATACATGACGCTCAATCACAATGAATCGAACAGTTTTATCATGGGTGGCCAGGTATCAATTTTAGCAGAAGACATAATAGGCAAAATAGAACCGATAGCTTGTTTACCTTTAGTGTTTGTAAGATTTGACATTTCATAAAAAAGACCAGAAGAGGTGAATGTTACGCCTAGATAATTAAATTTATTAGTCACTTCCACAAGCTGATTGGCGTAATGAAATTCGAAATTGGGTTTATGAAACCCACCTTGTGAAAACTGCATTATCTTAGTTTTTTTCAGATCAACAATAAGCTCATTTGATGAGGCGTAATTTTCAAGAATTTTTAGTTTTCTCACAACGTCGATCTCAGAATGCGCGAGGATAACAAGATCATCAGCATACATTAATGTCAAAACATCGTTTCTATCATCTATATTCACACCATGAGCTCCACTGTCATAAAAGAAAGATTCTATATCCGCTATAAATAGTGCAAATAAAAGGGGACTCAAAGGTTCTCCCTGTAAAACACCTGTGGTAACTTCGTATAATTTCGTCAACCCATCAGAGCCTTTTATATGCATAGTTGTTTGTGAATATAAGGTTTTTATTAGGTGAATAATTTTTGAGGATATTCCCAAGTTAAATAATTTCATCCACAGTATGTTGTGATTGATTGAGTCAAAGGCTCTCTTGAAGTCAACAAAAACAGCAAAAAGTTTACGCTTCCTATGCCTAATGTGTAAGTGAATAACAGATGTCAAAGTAAAAGCATTGTCAATACATCCTCGGGATGGGAGAAATCCTGACTGAGACTCCGGCAGTATACTGGATTCATCAGCCCAACAAGATAATCTATTGAGGATAATGGTTGTGAATAGCTTTAGGCAACAATTCACCATAGCCAAACCTCTGTAATTATCCGGGGTATTTGAAGGACCACCCTTATGTAGCATCGATAGTAAAATAGTTGACCAAGATCTAGGGATTGTACTGTTATCAAAAATATTATTGAATAAAGAAGTTAAGTATATTACCCAGATATGTGGCAAATTTTTGAAAAACTCATAAGGTATACCATCAGTACCAGGCGACTTGCCGGTTTTACATTTATTAAGGGCGGTATAAACTTCAGAAGAAGAAAAAGCTGAATCAAGATGAGGATGCCTAACACCTATGAAGTTTATCGGGAATGTTATTCTAGCAGGGTATATATTTTCATAGAAGTTCTCCCAAACATACACAGGTAAATTTTTGTGCTTAAAGTTATTACGAAAATGTTTAACAGTCAGCCAAAATTCCTTGGGATTTGATAAGTTAGACAGTTTTGAAATTATATCCGATTCATACTTATTTTTCTTCATTTTGATAATTCTCTTGTACTCAGTTTTCAGAGTGATATAAGCTGTTCTTGAGGCATCGGAAAATTTTTCGAGTTTACAGAATTTAAGTGCTTTCCTCATACTTTTTTTGGCAGCATTGCAATCTGAATCAAACCACTGTTTGTTAGTTGGGTGATGAAGGTTCGAAGGGTTTCTTTTAATAAATACCATGCCTAACTCTGTAGCTACCTCACGTATAGCGGAAGAAAGATTATCAAATGATTCATTGGGGTCAGAAATAAAATAAGTTCTATTCGAATGATTCATCTTGAGCTTATAACTCAGGAATAGGTCGTCCTTCCAGACGAACGAGAGTGATGAATTAGAACTAGCAGGTAGTATGCGTATACCGTTATTATTATAGTTAATCGATACATTTATAGGAAAATGATCAGATAAAAAATCATTATCGCTAACAAAAAAATTACATACATCCGAAATAAACAAGTTATTTACCCAAACCATATCCACCACACTCTTACCCAATTTACTCACGTATGTATAGTTGCCAGGTCTATCCAGTGAAGTACGTCCATTTAAAACTGAAAAGGAGTTATTAACCATAAAATCATTGAGTTGACGGCCTCTAGTGTTCAGTGTAGAGTCTAAACTGATTCGTTCTGGAAATAGATTTGAATCTTCAATTATTTCAGAAGGGACGTCACCAATATCAGAAATCCTACAATTGAAATCTCCAGCAATTACGATCATTGTATCACTATAATTCTCAAGAAGATCAGATATAAGAGTTTGTAAAATATCAAGAATAATTGGTAATTCTAGAGAAGGTTTGAAATATATATTACAAACGATAAATCTATATTCTATGGTGGAAAATGAGCAAATGAGACAGAAGGGGTATTTATGTAATACATCGACAGAAAATATATCCCTATAGTAAATACGTAAGCCCCCACTGGGTCTTCCCAACGATTTTTCTTTAGTTGCATCCGAAGATACGTATTTTAAGTGAGATAAATGTTGAGGAATATCTGAGACGTCCGTTGAAAGCCAAGTTTCAGAGAGACAGAGTATATCAAAATAAATATTGTCATCAAAAAAATTATGAACATTTCTATGACCATGACAATTCCAAAAAGTCAATAGGAGTTTTTTGAAGATTCTTGGAGGGGTTTCGTGAATTTACTCGTGCCCTTGTTTGGAGATTCCTCTTCATCTCGGTGTCTTTTGGTAGATGCGGGAACGATTGTGGGTTGGCCATGATTGAATTTCACTCTCAGATTTTAACCAGCAGCTTTTCTTTGTTCCACCTCTCGATAGATTCTTGTGATGTCATCTCTTTGTTTCGGAGTGTAGTCATTTTTGATTTTCAAATTAGGAAAGGTCTTCAATGGCAGTTTAGATTTCTTCATAAGAATTCCAAGGGCATCCTGACGGCATAAAAATTCAGCTTTCACTGGGCGTGCGTGATTAGTAGGTTTACCCAGCCTTGTTACTTTCACAGGAATCGGTGTATTTGATGGATTCATTTGTGTCAAAATATCACTCACAACATTGAGGCCATGAATTATGATATTTTTTTCTCGCAAGTTTATAGAGGTGAGTTCAGCATAGATGGTTGAAGGTGACATTTCATCTAATTTTTTCTCAAGATTAGCTACTTTAAGTTTCAGATCGTCGTTTTCTCAGAGATACATACATCAATCTTATTATTTTATTCTTTCAGTAAAGCACGTACATCAGACATTCCATTTGTTAATATTGTAAGTTGAGACATTATTAACTGGAAATGTGATTCTTGTAATGATACGCCACTGGTATTCGCTTCAGCTGAAGAATTCATTCTTATCACTGTTATTATCAGGACCAATCAGCAGTGTTACCGTAAAAAACAGGTGAAGATAAGCCTAGTTTTTGCGGCTGAATTTCGATAGAAGCAATGAAAGGGATGCCGTTTGAATCAAATATTCAGATATCATAATGCGATATACAAAAAAAACAGAATAGTCTTGGTGTAGACAAATTCTTACTTGTTCTGATGATGCAAAATCACTTATTATAAATCACTTCTTCTATTAGAAAACTGTGAAAACTCAGGAGCGAATTTAAAACGTCTGTATAGTATTTCAGACACACATACATAGAAAGATCGAATATTGTTACGGATTATGTCCACTATTAGTAATTTAAGTAAGGTTAATAATCAGATTAATTATTATAAGTAGGTTAATGCATGTATCTATATCTACAAAATTATACTTAATGCGTGGAAATAAAGCGTTGAATTGGTACCGATAGAGAGCGCCCTCAAGCGGAGATATATGTATATGTGGATTAGCCCGTGAGGGTCTTCACTTTCAAAATTGAGATATACGAGTGCGCTAGATATTCTATACGCTGAATATACGCTATCTAAATTTCACGCTTGTCTCGAGTTCAAATGAGCTCAAGAATCGCTATATGCACATGAGACAACGAGCAAAAGTGTGAGGACATTAGCATGCCCCTTCGCCGCTTGTGAACCAAAGAACTTGCCGCTTATTCGGGGGACGATTGGTTATTGTAAGAACGAGATAACCGGTGAGTGCCTCTTCAACGCTACGCTTATACAGTCCACTTAATGAAACCAAACAAACATATAGTAATAATAAAACACAGATATAATCGTGGAACGAACGATGTTGGATGAAGGCTCCTATTTAGGTGCATCATCTTGCGAGTCTCAAGTTCGAGTTGGCGCAGCTCAGCTAGTGTCCACTTGAATACTCCAGAGGAGTATAGAAGGATCGGACCAGCAAGCATGTTGGTAGCAGCGACTTTATTGTTTCCCGACAGTTCCGAAAACCAGATCTGTAGAAGTCGCTGCCGATACTTGCTGCGGAGAACGTCTTTCACCATTCGCGTTTCCTGGATGTGGCTTTCCTCCACACCCAGGTAGGTGTACGTCTCTCCGGCATCCAAGTCCTCGACCTCTCTTAAGATGAACCAGTGCACATTTGTTCATCCCGAATTCCATCCCAATAGCCTGTGTATACTCCTGCTCCACGCTGAGGGATTGGTCAAGTCCCTCTCACCGGAAGCATAGAGTTTAAAGTCATCCACATCGAATAATTGGGTGACTTTATGCTTCCGTTGTCTGAGTGGTCCACAGTAGAATAATCTGCAATGCTAAGAGAGCAGCGAGCCTGCGCGTAGAGGATACATGAGGCGTATGCATGCTCTGTGGCTTCAACTTCACTCAGAGCATGCAGCCTTCTCGGCACAAAATCTGCGAGATTATGTATCCCATCTACGCGTTAGGCAGTATCTCAAAGTCCCTTTCCGGCAGAACGACGAAGCGGAGGAACATCAAATTCCGCCCGTCCTGCCGAACAACGAGGAAAGGGACCAAGTACCAGAGGTGAGCCAGATCGGGAATCGCAGGAGCCTACTCAACATCAAGGCCCTGCGACAACAAGATCTGACTAGAATGGATGAATCACTTCGTGATACACTTCCAGAAGATGCTGACATCTGGCGCATCAATTGCGCCGTGTACGATGCCGTTCAGTCCTCTCAGCCGAAGAGACCAGTAGAATCGGCCTCTCCGGTCGAGAGAGCAGAACGACGCGTACAAAAGATGGAAGCGAAGATCCAGTCGGCGAGGCAACACACTTCCCGTATCCAGTGTGTGATGGACTATGTGGAGGCCAACAGGCCATTCACGTCAGAAGTGCGACGAATAGCCACTACATTACGTCGCACTCATCACACACTAAACTTGGCAGTGCTAACTGTCATTAAACAGCACTGCCTGGAAAAAATACGGATGTTAGTGGCTGCCAAGCAGTCAATGAAGAGGCGAGCGAAAGGGTTGGCGGAGAATGAACTTTTTCACGAAAAGCCCTCTCGCTTATTCCAACCGCCTCCTAGTGTAGTTGAGAATTCGCCGACTGTTGATCAGGTGGAAACCTTCTGAAAGGGTGTCTATGAAGTGAGGCATCCACTCAACAGAGATACTCCAGCCCTGACGCAGTTCGGAGCCTTTTATGGAAGGTTCCGAGAGCCCGAGCCCGAATTGCTGCGTCAATCGATTACCACCGAGGAGGTTCGGAGAGCCCTAATGGGTTCTAAGAACTTTGCTGCTCCAGGTCCTGATGGGATCAATAACTTCTGGTGGAAAAAGTTACCCACTACCCACCACCATCTGGCCAGAATATTCAATTTTTAGGGGAGCAGCAAATTCCGGAGTGGTTTGTCGAAGGGCGAACCCTGCTTCTCCCCAAGAAAGGAGATTTGTCCAATCCGAAGAATTACAGACCAATAACCTATTTAAACGCATACCACAAGTTGTTTACACGCATCTTGTACATGCGCATGCTCCTAGTAGTAGACCCGGTTTACCAACGGATATATGAGCAACGAGGTTTCGAAGAGGGGTGTCGCTGGCTGCAAGGAGAACCTGTTGATAGATAGATCTATTACGCAGGACTCCGTGCAGTACAAGCGGAACCTCTCTATGGCCTGGATCGATTATCGAAAGGCATTTGATACAACGTCGCACGAGTTACTCCTGTACCTGCTCAAGTGCCTTTTGGTACCCGATCCGATAGTGAGATGCATAGAACAACTGATGCCGCTCTGGCGGACCCGCTTCACCATAACATCGGGGAATGCGAAAGTCCAGACAGAGTCGGTCATCATCAAGAGGGAGGTTTTCCAGGGAGACTCCCTCAGACCTCTCTTATTTTGCATCTCACTGTTGCCGTTATCCGTTGAGCTCAGGAAAACCAAGGGCTACTACTGCGCAGCCTATACCACTTGGATGCCGGAGAGACGTACACCTACCTTCGCATTTCTAAGGTCAGGCGGGCTTAAATCGGAAACAGAGGGGTTCATCATGCCAGGATGGAGTTTTCAATACCCTACATTACCGAAGCCGAGTCATGGGTATAGAGGTTTCTGATCTAAGATGCAGGGCCTGCCGTAGGGCGCCGGAAACGCTGATGCACCTGCTTTCAGCATGCACGGTGTATGCAGTTTCGGCCTATATCCATCGACACAATGCGGCATTACGAGTGCTTTATTACCATCTGAGGCACTCGTACGGTATCGACGAAACTCCAGTGCTGCCTTATGCTCCAGGGGATATTGAGTCCGTTGTGGAGAATGAGAGGTGCCGAATTTATTGGAACTTCTCATTCCCCACCCTCAGGCAGATACAAGCTAATGAGCCTGATGTAGTCCTCCTCGACCATCAAACGAAAGCGATGTTCGTGATCGAATTCTCGGCACCAGCCGAACCGAACATCGTTTTGAAGGAGTAGGAAAAACGGACAAAATATAGGCTCCCTTGGTGGTACACGACAGACGCTGTTCTCGGAACTCCAGAGAATTCCAGCTTGCCGACAAAAGGCACACATTTTAGCTGGGGCCATGCAGAAGGCCGTCATCCTGGGATCATTGCGTCTACTCAGGGCACACGATACTCGGTCCCAGTGATCACTTACCTCACGGCGTGGGGAGTGGTCACTGGTTTTTCTCCAGCTCGACTCTGCGTGGTGTCGGAGAAAAACAAAAAAATACCTGTGTGAGAGAAAGTGGATATAGAATATTTTGAGTCTATCCGTTTAAAATGAAAGACCTAAGTTTCAGAATATTCCATATATAACTGGAAATAGATCTAACGTCATATATTATGAGTCTCCAGAGAAAAATGAAAAGAGTCCCATGACTCCAAAGGATAACATTGTGGTTTCATTACCACGTATATGGGGCAGTCAAACAATAAATGACGAATGGTTTCATTTTTATTGCGATTACAAACTGAGCACAACGCTTTCGGGTCTATGAGGTGAGACATTCCATTCAATGTGAGCTTGATTTTGAAATTATTGCAAGTTATGTTTCTCGTACACGGGATCGTGTTTTTAAAAACATTTATTTTCGTACAATGGCAAAGGTACAGATCTTGGTAGCAGAATGATTATAATAACAATTTGTCCTATACTTATAAACTATTAATGCTGACTTGACAGGAGCCATAGACAGTGGCTCATTGTTGTCTATTACTGGGTCGACGGCTATCCATACATAACTCCTCCCTTCTTAAGATGAAAACAACAGGGATGTAGGGTTGTTTTCAGATTCTCTTTCTTGAAGGTCCTCTTCTGATTTCTTGAACTTCTTCTGGTATATCTTTCAGGCGATGAATACAGCAAGGGCAATCATCAAAAGGGTTGTGAAGACACTACCAAAACTCCATGCTAAGGGGTAGACTGCTTCAACATCTTTGACATGTAATAGTTCGGTTTTTTCTTGAAGTTCATGGATTTTTTTCAGGTTGATAGAATTCAGTTGAATTGGATTCTTTTCCAAATACTCCAAGTTGGCTGTAGAAATTTTGATTTCTGGTAGATTGAATGGCTTGGCTTCGATTAGTTCTTGTTTATTCCAAAACTGAGAATCTTTGATAGCAATTCCACAGTTATACGGAATATCAATAAGACTGGCTTTTTCAATAACAATAAACTCATTTTGTTTACAGAGTTTTTGCATCTTGAGTGGATTTTGAGTAGGGACCACTAAGACGTGTCTACTAGTGATTGATTCGATGATTGGATTAATTAAACTGATTTTCACGGCTTGACAATTTCGATCTTCGGCTTCTTCTATGAGGGTGGTTATATAGCTGTTGAATCGAGGGCTCAAGTGGTTCTGACATATACGAATGTTCTCAACAATGGGGCATACTTCATCTTCATATTGTTGTCGGCTCGTACCAAGTATTAGGAAAGGTCGGTCAGGAATTATAATCGACTGGTCAATAGGTACGGGAAATAATTGATAAATCTTAAAGGATTCTTTCAGGAAAATTGGAATATGTATAGCGAAAACTATTTTATCTTCCAAAAATGTTACTTGAGATCCGAATAATTGATAATATGAAATTAGATTCTTAAAATTCGGAACTTTTTCATGACCATACAAATTGATCAAGTAATCAATCATTTTATTCAATTCTGATATTGAAATTACTGCACTATGTAAAGTGTTCAGTTTCGCAAACATCAAAGCATCTTCAAGATTATCAAGAAATGTTATTAAATTTTGTGAATTCAGGATTATCTGATCTATAGTATTTTGTGCCTTCAAATAAGCTGCAATATCATCTATTCTTTTATTGATATTATGTTGAAAATATTCAAGACGTTTGTTAATCAATTTTTGATTTGCGTCAAGCAAAGTTATAGTAGAATTATAATTATTTATAAGCTGTTTTGTTAGAGATATCTGCATTGCCATTTCCTTTGATAATGAATTTTGATTATTTTCTAAGGTCATAATAGCCTTAGTATACCTTTCTTCGTCATCGGAATCCAAAGTTCCGAATAGCCATTTTGAAGCTTTTCCAACTATATTAAGTAAAGCTCGTTTTGTACGAATATGCGGTCTTATATTATCTATTTTATCTTTAAGCTCTAAAATAAGATATTTCGCATGTATTAATAAATTCGATAGTACATTATGATGTACGAAAGCAGGTTGAATAGAATGCGAGTTATTAAGAATATTTTCTACACTATTATAGAAATATTCAATATTATTGAATTGATTAATTATAGGTTGTATCTCTATATAATGAATAAAAGTATGTTTGGTTTCGATTACTTTCAAGTTTCCAAGTTGGAAAGGAAGTAATGGAGTCTTGATCGGTATGACTTCAACATCGTCATTTATTATCGCCTTGATTGTCATCAGGAGAATGACTAGAAGAAGGTATTTCTTCGTTGGGTACATTTTCCTGTGGAGAAGAATAAGCTTTAGGTTTTTGAAGTTGTGACTTGTGATGTAATTTGTCTTTTTGGGTTTTTATTTTCATCCCTAAGTCTTCTTTGACTATAGTTTTTGTATGTTTTTTCTTTGATTTATTTCTCAGGGCACCTTTGTCTTTCACGAAGGCTTTTGAACCGACTGGAAATTGAGGGGGTTCTTCACGAGTTTGATTTTGTTTTTCATTTAAGCGTGTTTTTTGGTTCAAAGTTGTTTCATGGATTTTTCCAAAAATGTTTCTAAGTTTCTCTTTTCGATCAATAACGAACTGATTCATTATTGTTTCCTCGGTGAGATCAAATGGATCAAGGGCGTCAAGTCGTCCATTAATAAGATCAAAAGGCTTTTGTTTAGTAACACTGTGAATGGATGAATTATAACCGAGTATCGCAAATTGCATTAATTGCTTTGTATTAGACTTCGAGTCTGTTGTTTTTAATATGCGAAATAATTCAATTAATGATGAATGGAGTCTTTCTACTGGACTGTTACTGTTTGAGTTTCCTGGCGTAGTGAAATGTAATCTTATATTATGAAGTTTGCAAAAATCAGTCAATAGGCTATTTTTAAACTCTGTGCCGTTATCGCAGGTTATTGACTGAGGAATACCATGATGACTTATAAACGTTAATAAATTATCATACACTGTGAATGATGTAGCAATTGGTTCTAAAACATATGCTTGGGCGTATCTGGAAAATACATCAATAATTGTCAAAAACTTCGTATTCAATATTTGGAAAGTGTCCATATGAATTGCTTCTAGGGGTTGTTTCGGTGTTGCGGTTAGAGAAAATTTTATTCTCGGAGGATGTCTATCGTATTTCGTTTCTTGACAAATATCACAATTATTTATAAATTCTGTTATTGCTTTTTGCATACGGGGCCAATAGTATAATTTTTTGAGTGCTAATAACATCTCATTTATACCACGGTGGCAAGTCTTTTCATGATGATATGATATTAATTGTCTTTGCTTTTCTATATGTGGAACATCTCTGACAAATAGATTTGAAATTACCAATTTATAAGAATGGTTTTTAAAATATTTTGGTAATATATTACTCAAATGAGTTGTTAGATTTATTTCAGATTGTTAAACATAAATACAATGTAATAATTTTGGGTCTACATGGTTTTTAAAGAATTCGAATATTTCTTGTTCGAAATTTCTCGATAGATACACTATCTGTCTTCGACCTTGTCCAAAAGGTTTACTTCTTATAATGTGATATACACTCGATTGTTTTTGATTGAAAAAAATCTGATTCGTATATTTGTTAACACAATGTTCAGTTATTGGTATATCTAAAATTGGATTTTCTGCTGATGTATGGACTGTTTCATTACTAGTTTCTGGTCTTATTTGAATATCAGATATGATGTTTACACGAGGTGTTTCATTTCTCTCTTCTCTTATTTCAGTCTCATTATTTGGGTTGAATATTTGATCGAGATTATCTAGATCTTCGATTGACACATTTACAGGTTCAATTGTTTGTAGGTATTCATCAATTTCTTTATTGATTTCTCCTGGATTACCTATAATTGATTCATCTTCCATTGCATTAATTTCTATTCTTGACAGAGCATCGGCATTACAGTTTTGACGTCCTTTTTTATAATGAATTTCGTAATCGTATTCTTCTAACTTTAACCTCCATCTAACTAGACGTGAATTTGGCTCTTTAAGATTAAATAACCATTGAAGGGGTTTATGATCTGTTACGATTTTAAATTTTCGTCCGAATAAATATGGTCGGAAGTTTTTTGTTGACCACACTATAGAAAGCAATTCTTTTTCAATTGTACTATAGTTTATCTCAGCAGGATTTAAAGTTCTGGACGCATATGCTATTGGTAAATCATTTCCGATTTTACCCTGGCTAAGAACCGCACCTACGGCTATGTTCGAGGCGTCTGTAGTTGATATAAATGGTTTGTCAAAATCGGGATATTGAAGTATCGGATCGTTACAAAGGATATTTTTACATAATTCGAATGTCTTAATAAATTCTGATGTATGTTCGATTTTTTCTCCTTTCTTTAAACATTTCGTGAATGGTTTAGTCAATTGTGCAAAGTTTTTTATGAACTTCCTGTAGTATCCTAAGAGACCAAGGAAAGACTTAATTTCTTTCGTTGTTTTGGGTATTGGAAATTTTTGTATTGCTTCAATTTTTCGAGGATTTGGTTTTATTCCTTCAGATGTTATAACGTGTCCTAGAAATTCTACTTCTTTTCGTAAAAATTCGGATTTATCTAGTTGTATTTTCAATCTTGATTCTCGCAATTTTTTAAATACTAGTTTCAAGTTTGAAATGTGTTCTGTGAGGTTAGATGAGAAGATAATAATATCATCCATGTAAACTAGACATACTTTTCCTTGTAAATCACGAAGAACATTGTCCATTACACGTTGAAAGGTTGCGGGTGCATTTTTGAGTCCAAAAGGCATTCGTGTATACTCAAAATGTCCATTTTCAACATTAAATGCTGTTTTCTCAATTGAATTTGGATGCATCTCAATTTGATGAAAACCAGATGCGAGATCTAGAGTAGAAAAATATTGACATCGTCCTAATTTGTCCAAAATATCAGTTATGTTTGGAAGGGGATAACGATCATCAATTGTTTTTTCATTTATTTTACGATAATCAACAACGATTCGCCATTTTCGTTTACCGCTAGCATCTAGCTTTTTTGGAACAATCCAAATTGGGCTACTCCAAGGACTTTGACTAGGTCGAATAATACCATCTTCCAACATTTTATTAATTTGGTTTTGAACTTCTTGTTTATGAATAAAAGGATATCTATAGGATCTTGTATGTATCGGTATTTCGTCTGTAGTTTTGATTTCGTGTTTGATCTTATTTGTGAATGATAACTTGTCAGTTTCTTGATGAAAAATATCAGAGTATTCATTACAAAGTTTTATTAATTCTTTTCTTTCTTCCGAATTCAAATGGTCATCTCGAATATTATTTGAAATATCAATATTTTTTGTTAAATCAGTTTCTGGTAGAAAATGTTCAAAGTGAAAGAAATTGAACTTTTCTTTTCGAGAGTCTGGAAAAGTTTCAACACATATAGGTTCTTCAAATGTTATTGATATCGATTCATCTGTATAATTAAAAATCTCTGTTTTCGCAAATCCTTTTTTTGCTGTTGTTAATGTTTCTGGAAAATATACATTTCCAACCTGTGTTTCTGGTATAATAATATCACCTTCATATTCAGTTACTGGAATACTGATTGATGCTACTTCGTTGGCATTCATAGAAATATTGAATTTTCCTGTTTTTGGTCTTTGATAAAAAATTGGAATTTTGATTTTTTCGTTTACAAGATAGTTATTCGTAAGGTCAATTGAAAAATTCATTTTTTGCAATTCCTTTAAGCCTATTATACCATCAAAGAATGAATGAAAATCGAATAGTATAGATGTTATTGTTTGATTAGTTTTGAGTTCCTGAAATGCAGGTATATCTGCTTTGAATCTCACTTCTTTTTGTCCAACGCCTGTTCTTATGTTAGAGGGACTGTGATAAATTCTTTGCGGAAAATATGTTTCTGCGATTATAGGTCGTATCATGGAATTAAAACATCCTGTATCAATTAGTAAATTCATTGGTGGATTACTGATTTTGATGTATGGTAGGGTGTTATTAGTTTCTGTAAACATTTCCGATGTTATTTCGTTTGATTGGTTGGGCCAGTTTGGTGAAAATTTTCAGTATAATTCTCAAATTGTTCATATGTTTGATCTTCGTCAGAAATTAACTCAGATTCATTAGAATAGTACTGTGAATCATAATCGTTTGTTAATTCAATATTTTGAGTTTCATCGTATATTTCTGTGATTTCAGGTAATTGACTAGATTGGTCATTTTCGTCTATGTGATATACTTCTTCTGCAATGCTTTGAAATAATTCTGATTATTTTGCGGATACATTGTTGTTGGTAGAGTAAATGTATTTCTCGTACTTGTAGACATTGGTTGTGGAGCATTATTCACAACTTTTCCTGTTGGTTTGAATACATTTTTCGGGGGACCGAAAACTTGTCTATTTGTTGGAAAGTTATGATGTACAGGGCGTGATTGAATATTAATAGGTTGTCTGGGAAAATTTGAATGTCCTGAAAAATGTTGTTGCGGATTTTGGGATCTATATTGTATTTGTGGATTTGAACGCTGTGGAAATTGTGGATAATTTTGATATTGATAATTATTATTAAACGGTCTGAAACTCGGATTATTCTGAATTGGTCTAGTATTTTGATAGTTTTGAATTGGTGTCTTTAATTGTGGTTTTTGTTGATAATTTGTAGGCATTCGAAAGATATTTTGAGAATATTGGAAATTTTCCTCTTCTACAATAAATGTCATTGCGTCTTCCAAGGCATTTGGATTTTTCAATCTTATTATACTCTGTAAATGGCCTGGTAGACCTCTCATAAAAGTTCTTAGACAAATTTCGTCGTATTGTCGCAAGTATATAAGTTTCGTAGCAACATCCATTGTTGTTTCTGGATGAGCATTTATTTTCTGTGCGAGTGTGCTTCGTAAAACTTGAAGTCGCTTCGCAAAATCAAGCGTATTTTCGTTTTTAAATGGTCTAGCTGTGAATAAATCTTGTTCAAGACAAACGAGATTTCGTTTATCACCAAAACATTGCTGTAGAGCTGATTTGATAAGGGTCCAGTCGACTAATTCAGTACGACAACCCACCAATAATCGGGCTCTGTTAATCAATTTCGCCTGAACGACTTTGACTAAATAGCTTTTCAGAATTGGATCATTTTGACGGTCGAATGTATGAAAAAGAAAATCACATGAAGATATAAAACTTGTTAAAGTATTTGAATCTCCATCATAGTTTGGAATAATGTCTACGTACATTTTCAACATAGTTAGATTGTGATTATCCTGAACTTGAGTCATATTTACTATATCTAAATTCTCTGTTGTATCAGAAAGATTGAGTGAACGTACAAGATTATTTATTAAATCTTCTATTTCTCCTTGATTGATATTCATAAATCATTTGATTCTTATCTCTGTTTCTTTGTTTCTTAATCCTAGTTTTCCTATTCAGGGAAAGGTTTTTCTATTCAGGGAAAGGTTGGGGAAAAATGAACAGGGAGCCACTTGGTACTTACCCCTATATTCTCTTCTTCCTCCTGGGTGGTGATTCTGCTTTGCTGCTTCCTAAACCACTGTTCCCTCTCGATCGCCTTCTCAGCTGAACTCAATCACTTCTTGAAGATCGAACGAAAGTTTGTCAAAGTGCCAAAAGATTAAAATCTACGATTTCGCGTGGATCGGACTCGATGCCGTGGTTCCTTACGAAAACTGCACTTATCCTACCGACTGCGCCAGTTATGTTTCTCGTACACGGGATCGTGTTTTTAAAAACATTTATTTTCGTACAATGGCAAAGGTACAGATCTTGGTAGCAGAATGATTATAATAACAATTTGTCCTATACTTATAAACTATTAATGCTGACTTGACAGGAGCCATAGACAGTGGCTCATTGTTGTCTATTACTGGGTCGACGGCTATCCATACATAACTTGCATAACCGCAATTGAGCTATCGTGCGGGTGACCTGTATAGGTAGTTGATAGAGAGGTAATATTTGGGTTTTCTAGAGATGAATGAATTTTTGTTGTACAGTGGCAAATAGGTAGTTCGTTGTAACAAGGAAACATCAGATTCAAATAGCTCATTGTAGTATTTTGATCTTACATAATTTTTCCTGATTCTTCCATGCAAAACAACATCGTTCCAGCTATCCTCAGCCCCAGCAAAAACAAAGAATGTCTTCAATTATCTAGCCCAATTGAATTTTTCATCAATTATGTTGAGTGAATTTATTTGCTGGTTTTTTTAGTCCATAATCACCTTTTATTTCAACTGTTGCGCGCATGTAAAGATTTTTTATTACTCTGAATGATTCCAGACGAAACTGCAAGATCGAAAAGTTTTCTCCAAAGTAAAATATGGTTAACCGAATCGAAGGCACGTTTAAAATCAACAAAAATAGCAAATAACTTGCGCCTTTTGTGTCTGATGTGAAAATGAATGGCAAAGCTGAAAATAAAAACATTATCAATACAGCCACGCCCTTTGCGAAAAGCGGCTTGGCATTCAGGTAAAATTTTTGTTTTCATCATCCCAATAAGACAGACGGTCAAGAATGATGTGAGTGAGGATTTTCACAGAACAATTCACCAGAGATATTCCACGATAATTCGAAGGATCCTCTGCTGGACCACGCTTATGTATCATGTGTAGGCAAATATTCGACCAATCTGATGGTATGACAGCGGTTTCGAAAATTTTATTATATTGAGAGGTCAAGTAAATTATCCAGTTATTAGGTGAATTCATGATGAATTCGTCGTGTCACAGCCAGTTGATTTTTTTTATTTACATCTACTCAGTACAGAATAAATCTCTTGAGTGGTAACAGGTGAATCAAGAAACGGATGGCGTACGTCAATGAAATTATAAGATATATTTTGACGGAAAGGGAAGGCATTTGAATAGAACTCCTCCCAAACTACGGTTGGTAAGGATTTACGGGATTTTATACAACGAAATTGTTTGACGGTAAGCCAGAACTCTGTTGGATTATGAACACATGATAGCTTAGAGATATTTCCAACTTCATATTTTCGTTTTTTGTTTTTCAAAATATATTTATACTCTCTCTTTGCATCAAAGAACAGTTTTTTCTTTTCTTCAGAAAAATTATTTTGTTTAAATTCTTTCAAAGTAGAGTTTCGGATCTTTTTTGCATTTGAACAATCTAGATCAAACCAAGGTCTATTGTTTCTGAGAGGTTTTGTTGCTTTCACGTTTTTCAAGAGTCCAAGCTAGTCAAAAGTTTCATAAATTGCTTTACAGAAATTGATATACGATTCCTCTACATCGGGAATGAAAACTGCTCTAGATGAATCACGGATATTCCGTTTGTAGGTCAACAAAAGGTCATGATCTCAGAACAAAATACGATTGGTTTGGGAGTTATTAGAAATTGCGGACCGACTCGAATCAGTGAAAAAACCACAGTCAGTGTTTATAAGGTGAAGGTTAACTGAAAAATGATCCGACAGAAAGTCATCAACATCAAGGTCCAACGTACTCATGCCCGGTTTGCTAACATAGGTGTACCGAGCGGGTCGGTCCAGTGAAGTCCTACCATTGAGTAACAGTAATGAATTGCTATACATAAATTCAACTAATTTTCGACCTCTAGGATTCTCTAGGATTAGATATATCATTACTAAGTCTATCTTCAAACAAATTAAAATTTTCCAATACCTCACTAGGCACGGTCCCTAAATCTGATATTCGACAGTTAAAATCACCACCGATTACAATTGGTGTGTCATAATACATCTCAGTTATATCATTCAATATCAGCTGAAACATCTCCAAAATATAGCAAATATCAAGTGATGGCTTGAAGTACAC